>JAKOOJ010000007.1:66065486-67401486 GCA_022577455.1 Arizona elegans
TACCTTGGTAGGGATTGTTTTCTAAAGCCTGGGAAGACTATATTACTTTTACATTGTGAAGGGCAGATTGGGGTTGGGATTAAGTTCCGAAAAGAGTTCCCCTGCTGTTTTACAGGCTTTGTGGGTGGACAAATTCCAATAATTCTTCTCCTAACCACACAGCAAGTGACTAATGCATCTCCTATCACTAGTTACTAGTATTATGACTGAAGTGTAAATGCAAAGACCACCCTGATGCTTTGCTTCTTTAATCTGGCCAATATTACACCGCCCCCCTCCACCACATCTCTAGAATCTCTTTTATATTCATCTGCATGTTTTTTTTTTAAATTTCTTCTTTCAGAATGGTGTCGTTCACAGGGATTTAAAACTGGAAAATATTCTTCTTGATGACAATTGTAACATCAAGGTAAACATCCTTCATAATCTATCTATCTATCTATCTATCTATCTATCTATCTATCTCGCCTTAAACATTTTTATCAAAGTTGCTACTTTGCAGCATCTGTTTACAGAATATAGAGACCATCTTTGTGATGATTTAAAAATGAATTAAGGCTTTTATTTAGTTTAAAACTAAAGTAGCAGTTTTTCTCCCTTTTAAAAAAAGCAGTAACAGCAATCAACACAAGGATCAGTAGATCCCTTTCACAGGGATCTGCATACATCAGATAATGTATTTTACAGATGACTTTTTTGCTGGCTGTCGGGACTATGCACCGTTTTTTGGCTTACAAGTTTCAAGTGCTTATTTCGCCCTCTGAACATTCCTTTGATTGCATCTGAAAAATAAGCAAATCCACTTTCAAAATAAACTCAAGCAGAGCACATGTCCTTCATTAGGAAGTGGCCTTAGAACTCCAGGCACAATGATAGCTTTCACATTAGTTTTTGGTGATGTCATAACTATGTCAAAAATCTCTAGTAAAAGCATGGGAATGACCTTTTCATTCTTCTTGGAAAAAAGGAATGGCTAAGATACAAGCTACGTGATGCTTTGATGGGAAACTATTCCTGCTTCCAAAATTCACATTCCATTATTTAAAATTCTAAGTATGCTTAATTGTATAATATTATAATTATATATTGAATATTTTTCTTATATTGAATCAGGTTTCTTAAGGTGTAGCATGACAGCACATGATGTTGTAACCAGGGTGGTGTAAAACAGATCTGAATCGGGTCAATAACTACAATTGGCATGCCATCTGAGAACCCCATTAGTGCTACTTGAAATATAAACACATCCCTTATTTCTCAAATATATGTAATATGTAATACTTAATGGGTTGCCACCGTTGCCAAGACACCGTTGCAACTAGAAGTCAATGTCCAGCGACCTTGCGGGTGCCCAAACAGAGATGGCAAGACACCATCAACAAAGATATGCAAGCCATGGCCCTGCGCCCTGGAAACGCAGCTGACCATGCAAAGTGGTGCTCAATGATGTGAAAAGCGGACCCTGCACTTGCGGGAATATGCTAGGAAGGAGGAGGAAGAGGAGGAGGAGGAAGAAAAAAAAAAGGATGATATTGGTCCATATCTAAGAGACACTCTTAGTAATAATTCTTTCTCACATGATTCATGAAAGTAATATTACATATATCACACATTTATTGTATTTCGTTGCAAAGTTGCTATTTGGGTTGTCAGGTTTGGTTGCATATATTCCATAGGGATTGATCAATTTATCCAATATAAAGTGTGTAGGAGAAGAATAGAAGATGCATCTGGTAAAGTGACCTGTTGTTCATAAAAGCTTATACCTTTTAATGAAATGTGATAATTTGAAAAGATGCTTCCAGACTTCATGTGATCTAATATAAAGTGTATATGGATATTGATTGTATATATTACATTGAACTAGAAGTAATTGTAAGGTTCTTCCCATGAAAGTCCCTTGAGGTTCTGAATAATATTAGTGTTGCCCGGGCAGTTATTTAGTGGAAGTAACATTGGAATCTACTTCAGGACATGGGTGAGGGGGAGAGCATGTGTGTGTGTGTGTGTGTGTGTAATATAAAATGTTCCTGGTGTCATCATCTAAATGTAGCAACCTATGTGGTTGCATCAGAATTTGGGGCCCAAGGACAAAATAGTGGCTTTACATTGTCATATTACTATACATATCACCATTTTGGCTTTCTTGTAGGTTGATGTTGAGGGTGCCTAGTATTTGATTCTTGTATTTGTGTTAGTATGAACAAAAAATTGCATAATGAAACAATATATTCTACAAATTAAATTCTTCATGAAACAATTGAACTAGAATTCATTAAAAGTTCTATCTTTTCTATGAGTTAAACAAAGTCTAGTGTTTCTTATCTTCAATACATGAATGCCTCTGTCACAGCTAACCACTGCTTCAAGGTCATTGTAATTCTTGCAGTCTCATCTCTCCTTTTATATTTCTACCTATCTTTTCCTGTTTCTCTCCTCCCCCCACCCCATACTATACAGTATGTATGCGTGTATGTGTATGTATACGTACGTACATACACACACACACACACACACACACATTTTTTCAGTAATATACTTCATGAATCCCACAGTATGGACTGGGATCCTATAAAAATGTACATTATATGCATTTAGATGGTTTTAAGCAGTGTGGGTTGGTCCCGGTTCGGCCCGGTTCGGGTGACCCGGTAGTGGTAATGATGTGACACCACCGAACCAATTCTCTTTGACTGGGATCTGGGCCCTCCCACTCGCCCCCGCATTATTCCTACCTTTATTACTTGTTTTTTAGCCCAGCTGATAGGCGTGGCAGAGTGGATTGCCACACCTCAGCTGGGCAGAAATTTAATGTGCTTAGGTTCGGCGTGCGTGCAAGTGAAGCGAGCATGCCTGCGGCGATCGTGCGCAAAGCGCGTGCGTGAAGAGAACCGGTGATAACACTGGTTGGAACCCACCACTGGTTTTAAGATACTTTGGAGTGTATTTTTTCCATAGAAGACTATAAGCTAAAAGGCTACCCTTTGTGGGGAAAAAGCATACAACCCTTATTAAAGTCTAATTTTAACATAATATAAGCAAGTGCTTTTTATGTCATGGATATATAACTGATAATACTATATTATAATAAAACTGGCAGCCTTTGACAGTGTGCTCTGAGAGATAGACCAGTGTTTGGCTTTTGCACTATTGCCTAGATTTTTCCCCCTTGATGTTTGGAATGAGGTTTGTATTTTTTTTATATAAACCATAATTCCCCAGAATAATTTGGCCAAAACCAGAACCCTTCTGGCAACAATCATTCTACCTAATCATGGAAATTGAATTCAGTCCTCTTCCAAGATACCCTTTGTGGGATCTCACCATATCTGTTACTTCCTTGTAAGAAATGTAGGATGGGAACTGTCCTCCTTCTGCTTCTGTTTCTTTTTCCATTGTAAAAGACGTAAGTACATTTGATGGGTTTTGGCCAACACGCATTGAATTCCCCTCCCTGTTTTTTCTCTGTCTCTCTCTCCCAGTCTGAAACCGGACAAATTTGTTATGTCTGCTAGACAAGGAGTCACCTTCGGTTATGTGGCATCTCTTACAGCCTCTTCCCTTTCTCCCTCCCATTATGTATTTTTCCTAATGTGAAATTCAAGAGGAAAAAAAAATGAAACTTTGCTTAGTTTCTTCCCAATGGCCCCGTATCTGAATTACGTATGAAAAATAACTAGTGAACCATAGTCTTACCCAGTGACTTACATGGTTAAGCCAGATTTACTTAACAATTGCAGTGATTCTCTTAACAACAACGTGGCAAAAAGGTCATAAAATTGGGCACAACCTACTTAACAAACTACCTTGCTTAGCAACAGAAATTCTGGTTCCAATTGTGATTGTAAATTGAGGACTATATATAAAGCCAAAAGTTGTTTTGATACTCTTTGTACTCTTTTGGTTGCAAAATCCCTTTCAAACCAATGCCCCTTTAATTTTGGATTCAATTTTGCTAGTATTTCATTTATATAGTGGAACAATGCAACCATTTGTCCAATAGGACAATGCAGTCCTGTTTTGAAATTTCTGTATATATACAGTACACATCTAAACCTACAGTTTTATATTTCTCAATTTTCACAGTGCTTAGAACTTCCTTTTTCTAAGTTGTTTTCTTAATAGCATTTGTTTAAAGTTTACTTGATGAGCAATTTACTCACAGAGTGTAAAGCTTAAAGCAAGTGCTCTCTCCAGTATTACAATTTAGGTCAAACTGAAATTGTTCCCTTAAAAATGTTCATTTACACTACACATACAATGATATTTACTCACTGAGTGTGAAACTTATGATCCGTCCAATTTTGAGTTAATTCAGATTACCCTAAACTCAAATATTGAAGAAGGTATAAGCATCATATTCAGTGAGTAAATTTCATTAAATTTAATATAAGTAGTGGAAACAATCATTTCCTTGAGGGTAAGGGAATACAGCATCTGGTTTTTTAGCAACCCCTCCCTGTTTGGGAAACATTTGAATTCTTTGGCTCTGTTAAAGTGAGAAGAACTTGAAGGAATCTTGGCTACCATGATTTTGTTCTCCACAGAGGGGGAGGGGAAATGACAGTTTTAACTAGAAAATCTGATAAACTTGTGAATATAGGAGTTGGCTGAAATAGAAACACTTTTTCCTGAAGGTCAAAAATGAAAATGCTTTGGAGCCAGCTTGAGATTTAAACTTTACACACCCATTTGCATGTCGGTACCCATGTATTTTGTAGATTGTAAGACAATAAGAGCATAGATTGTCTTAATAAACTGTACAATGAATGTCAGAAAAATCTGCTCTACAGTCTCTCTAAGTAAAGGAAATCTACTGATTCATGGAGTTGTGATTTTGAGCTCAAGACAAATTTCCAGCACACTCAGAGTGATTTGATAAGAACTTAAGAAAATTAACTGCAAACTGAACTTTGAAAATTTGCAGACTGAAGTTCTACACTAGCTGCTTCTAATGGGATTTGAGACATACAATGAAGGCTTTACACAGGGACCTTTTTTTCTAGGATTTCTTTCTGCATGCAATTCCAAAACTGTGGAACATTAATTGAGATATTGATTTTGAAATGATAATTCACTAATATAGCTACTGTCTTGTCTTGGAATGTCCTTGTAATGAAATATCAAAAAGCACAGCCTGGAAAATGTCCTACAATCCACCTACGCAGTTTTCTTACTTCAGAGTAGGACTTTCCACCACATCCAATCATTAGCTTAGTATACTCTCCATTATACTATTCAAGAAGTAGATACTGAATAATTATCTCCTGCTAGGAATGCATGTTAAATTCACAGTACACTTTAATAAAACATTACAGTTGGCCACTTGGACAAATGACCCTTGTCAATTTTTATGCTGTAGAGAAGGCAACATTCCTATCTAGTTTGATAAATTGGAGGGGAGGATTGTAGAAACCTTGCCAGTATGAGGTAAAAAGTGTTCCTATTTCATTAGCCTGCAAGATACAGGTGTTCTGAAATTGAAAGAATCCTCTTCCCCTAGTTTTATTTTTTCCCTCTCTATAGCAGGGGTGTCAAACTCAATTTCATTGAGGGTCGCATCAGGGCTGTGGTTGACCTTGGAGGGCCAAGTGGGCGTGGCCAACTGGGTGACCAGCTTGACGCCATTCCCCAAACTGCTGGCATGTTTCCTCTTCGCACGGGGCCAGCCCCTTACAATTTCCAGGACTGCCCTGTGGGTCAGATCTGACCACATTGTGGGCCAGATCTTGTCCGTGAGCCTTGAGCTTGACACCCCTTCTCCATAGGGACACAGATTGCTATGACTAAACACTAACTTTTGCTCTGTACTCAGAATCTCAAATAAAGGGGGTGAGTGACATAATCCTTCCTCTCTTTGGGTGACCTCTTATTTGCTATTGAATAGAGTTTCTCCCAAAAAAGCTGGAGCTTATTTATTCTGAAATAGTATCGGGGCTCCTGCTTAAGCCGGGAGATGGAGTAGAAGACCTCTAAGGTCCATTCCAACTCTATGTTCTTATTCATTAGATTTTTATCCTACCTTTTCATTCATTTTCATCCCTTCTTGTCATTCATCCAAAATATATTTTGTTATAATTTTAGGAATCTTCTCATTCTTTTTCATTTCTAAGCACATATTTGGATCAACTAGATTTCCAAATTGCCTCGCTACAAGAAAGACCCCAAATATTAGAAATTCATTTTCATTCTAAGTTTTGATTTTCCAATTTTTCAGAATACTGTTCAAGAATATTTTGCAGCCTCTAACCACTATTCTTATTCAATTAGCAGTACAATGTGTATGCAAGCATAATTTTTTTTTTGCATAAAAATAGTTTTAGCATAACAAATATGTGCTGTATGGTTCAGAGGTGGGTTCTACTTACCTTTACTACTGGTTCACAACGGGGCTACGTGCACACTTCTGTGCATGTGCAGATCATCATTTATGATGTCTGGGCGGATGGGCGGAGCCTCCGCCGATTTTACTACCGGTTCTATAGAACCGGACAGAACCGGGAGCAACCCACCACTGGTATGGTTCCAATGTTTATTTTATTCACAATATACATGTACATTTGAGTTGTCCATAAAAGACATATAAAACATGATGTATCTTGGCTTTGATGTTTTACTAACACTAACACATGCTTTATATAACTGAAATATAATATAATATATAATGTATAATAATAATAAAACCAGAATTAAAAGAAACATAATAGCTGTTATAAACTCTTCATGCTACTATTCTGGAACTAAGAAAGGAACAGAATGGAAAAAAAACTCTTATTAATGTTACATATTATTCATCAGCCAACTGCTTCTAAATTTGTCTTTATAGATTGCAGACTTTGGTCTTTCAAATCTTTATCACAAGGATAAATTTCTCCAGACTTTCTGTGGAAGTCCACTATATGCATCTCCTGAAATTGTTAATGGAAGACCTTATCGGGGACCAGAGGTAAACAGAATTCAGAAGAAAGAAATGTTTAAAAAAAACAGAATGAAAAATATAAAATCATTTATTGATGAATTCATTTTATATAGCTGATTTGTGTAAATATTATGTGTGTCTGGAATTTGGTGAAATGTTTTTTTTTTAATACAAAAAGGAATAATCTTTTGCATACAAGATGTTTTAAAGTCTTGTTTTCATTGTTCATTGATGGATTTTCTACAGAATACTTATGTGTTTTTTTAATAATGGTAGATGGATGTTTTGTTTTTTTAGTAATTTCAGCATCTTCAGAAGTCACCCTATTTTACTCCTTACATTTCTTATCTTTCTGCTTTAGGTTGACAGCTGGGCTCTTGGTGTTTTACTTTATACTCTGGTTTACGGAACAATGCCCTTTGATGGCTTTGATCACAAAAATCTGATCAGGCAGATCAGTAGTGGAGAATATCGTGAGCCAACACAGCCTTCAGGTATCAAAAGATGTGTCATAGTGCATTGACATAATAGGGATTTCTAATAGCTTGTTTTACATCCTTTCTGATGTTTGGTATGTGGAAGAATTGGATGGATAAAACAGAAATACTGCAATATAAACTAAGGATTCTCAATTTGCATCAAAGGCTATCTGGCTGCTTTTGATTTTCAAAAGTGTATTGTGAGAAGTTTGAGGAAGGTAGCTGTCCAAAGCAACAAGTATTTCTGATGTATGATAGCTGGAAAGTATTATCAGCTGCCCTAAAAGGGCAAGGAGAAGCCATAAATTATTTCTCAAGTCTATACTTGAAAATATGACACTGTATATGTCCACAGTCTTTCTCAACAGAAAGAGACAAGCACTTTGGAATAGTACAAGGAAAATGGTGGATTCCAGAGAGTTACAAGTACCATTAGTTAGACAAAGCTGCAAGCTACTAGATAAATTAAATTACTTCAAGGAATTAAAGTACCAAAACCATGACGATACATAACCCATCTTTTCCCCAGTCACTGGGTCAGGAGGATTTGATTCTCAACCTGTTTGTTAGATAGAATTTTTGTTGTTAATTTTACTATATTTTATATGGAATTATTTTTGTTTTCTTGTTTTATTTCTACACTGTCCTGAATCATTTTGAAAAGGTGACTACAGAAATAAAGACACATATATTCAATTGCAATCCAGTTGAATATTTGCCACAATTTTAAGATTCTCTTTGATGTTTAATTTTCCCTTATTATGTGGGTACCATAAGGACTTCATGTTTTGTGATTCATTTTCAGTCAGTTTTCACCTCTTAGATTACAAATGGAAGCCCCTATAAAGCAGCCAGGATTTTACCAGGAAGTTCTATTGAAAATTGTTCATCAATAAACAGTTTGCCTATTCTATGACTCATTTTAATTTCTTTCTCACAGATTTGGGGTACCTAGGTTCTAATAATGTCCATGAGTTATCCTGCTGCCTTGACTTGAAACTAAATTTCTAATCTTATATTTAATAATTACTGGCCAATCATTATTCAGTTCCTTATTTCTGTAATGCAGAACTCCTATAATAGACAGTTTGAAGACAGCTTGAACTGTATTACAGCTTCCCTCTTAAAATGTTGGCTGCCAGGTGATTATTGCCATGTTGACATGCTGAAATATTGCTGCTGATCATAATGTCTAATGTCCTAAACACTGACCAAGAGATATCTGCTTTTTTCCCTCATGTACCATAGCAAATCTGAGTGACAGGGAATTTTCAAATGTGCTATAGCTAGCTAGGCGATAGTCAAAAGTCTCTTAGTCTTTACAAGGAAGCTACAAAATGTTACTTGATAGAGTTTCATTTCAGCCATTAGAATTGTGTATGTGTGAATAGAAAAAATATAACGACTTTGGAGAGCAAATCATTGGCTTAAGAATTTAATTCTATCTTGACCATCAACAAATATTTCACAATTTATTAAATATACAGAAGGAAGAATTGCTGGCAGCAATTTAAAAAAATTAGGCTGAAAAATTAAATGACCAAATATTTTAACTTCGTTATTATGGAGATGGTAAATCTGATGGTAGAAGATAGAAGAATTGGACTAGTTGTGTTCCAAGTTACGGTATATGCATTTAACTATTAGAAAATAGTTATATAATATTTATATGCTGCCCTGAGTCTCCGGAGAAGGGCGGCATATAAATCGAACCAATAAATAAATAAATAAATAATATACACATACAAATGTACATTTCTTATATGCAGTCAGTCTCCAAGTAGACTATATTCGACAAATATACAGTATATGCTTTGATTTTTATACATTCTATTACAAACCCTTAATTTTACTGAAAGATAAATATTACCTTTTTTTTTGGTGTATAAGAAGCACCTTTTCCCCCCTAAAAGGGGGTGAAAATTTGGATGCGTCTTATAACTGAATGTAGCCCCACCCACCCACTGGCCCCCACCCTTTGGCCTCTGCTTCCCAGCAGTTTATCTCCTTGCAGCAAGCAGCAAGCAGTAAGCAGCAAGAAGAAACAGCTCCTTTCTGCTTCAGCACAGCCTAATTAGCACAAGTTGATTGGATCGCCTCCCGACTCTCAGCTGTTTTGATCTCAGCTGTTTTGCGCAGGCCTCTGCTGCAGATTTTTTTTTTCTTGTGCTAATCAAGTTATGCTGAAAACGAAAATGAAAGTAAAGCATACTGTTTGCTGTTTGCTGCAACGAGGCAAAATTGCTAGGAGGCAGAGGCAGATTGCTTTTTCTTGTTTTCCTCACCAAAAAAGGTAGGTGCGTCTGGTGTATTTTATACTCCGAAAAATATGGTAGCCTCCAGAGTGCAAATCAGGTTGTTTTCCTTTAAAAAGCAGTCTAAATTCAAGATTTGTATAGTTCAGGAAAGTCGTATAACACTTAAAACTACTGTTAGATATTTACATAATAAATATTCCTATAGATATATATCGAGAAATGGATTGTCATTTGCCTTTATCCCTACAAGCTACATACAAAGATTGATAGATTTTCTGAATCTATGTTTCTTCATATGTGCTTCCCTGTACTATATTCATTCAGCAACCTTGGGGAAAAAAACAGACCGGTATGATTAAGTATTATGTATATACCATTGCCATGATATGGAAAAGTAATTTAGTGTCAGTTTGTACCAGTAATCTACCCCTAGGAAATCTACCTACCTACTTAATCCCTTTCTTCCAGGCCAAAATATTGTCCTGCATAATTTTGGTGTCATTTGCAACTATTCCATTATATGTTAAATTCTGTATGAATGTAAAATCTTAAGCTTAAACGTCTTTAATGTATATTATTTATTAATAGATGCTCGTGGCCTGATCAGATGGATGCTGATGGTAAATCCTGAGCGCAGAGCAACCATTGAAGACATTGCCAACCACTGGTGGGTTAACTGGGGCTATAAGAGTACTGTTTGTGATTGTGATGCCTTGCAAGACTCTGAGTCCCCTCTGCTATCTAGATTCATAGACTGGCATCATCGTTCCAGTGGCCTCCAGCCAGAGACTGAGACCAAAATGAAGTGCCTTTCTAAACCAAAAGGATCCGAAGTCCATTTAGAGAGACAGAGATCCCTCAAAAAATCAAAGAAGGAAAATGACATTGCACAGTCGATCCAAGAAGGAGTTGATAACTCCTGCAAATTAAACTCCAAGAGGCCAAAAGGTATTTTGAAGAAGAGGAGCAACAGTGAACATCGGTCTCACAGTGCAGGATTCATAGAAGGAGTAGTCAATCCAGTATTGCCCTCCACTTTTAAAAAAGAACAAGAATTATGTAGAATAGGTATACCAGTTAAGAGTGTTTTGGAAGGGGATATAACGGGTAAATACAGCACTAAGCAATCTTCTTTAATGCCAAAAAAGGGAATCCTCAAGAAAACTCAGCAAAGAGAATCTGGATACTACTCATCTCCAGAAAGGAGTGAATCTTCAGAACTCCTGAATCATAATGAGGAGGTAGGAAACAGTGACACATCCCCAAATATCATCGAAACATTAAGAATAGAGTCTTACAGTCATTCCTACAGACGGAAGGGTATTTTAAAGCACAGTAGCAAGTATTCCACCACTACTGCACATTCAGCTTTGATCCACTCTGACAGACCAGTCACAAAAGGCATGGAGGAAGCAAGTTTGGCTGTAGATGGATTATCTCGAAGTTACAGTCGCCCTTCTAGTGTGATTAGTGATGACAGCATTCTTTCCAGTGACTCTTTTGACTTGGTGGACCTGCAAGAGAACAAACTTAAAATAAGAAGCTGTGTGTCAGCTGAAAACTTCCTCCAGATCCAAGATTTCCAAGGACTTCAAAAAAACCGCTCACGACCACAGTACCTGAAGCGTTACCGAAATCGGACAAGTGATAGTTTTTCTCTTCTAACAGACATGGATGATGTCACTCAGGTCTACAAGAAGGCTCTGGAGATCTGTAACAAACTTAATTAGCAGATGGGGAAAAAGGACTGGAGAGAAAGGGTCTTGGGTACCTTTATGATGGAGTTGGCCCAATTGTCAATTAGCTGACAGTGACAACATTGTTATAAGGAGAAGCCCTTTGAAAATACCACCTCATGCTTACTATTCAAACTTGGAATTCATGCAGTTAAAATACTACCTAACGTCCAAAGAAATTATGGTAATATATGAAGAAAACTCTCTTGCAGATAGAAAAAAAAAAAAATCTTCCAGCGCAGTAAATTGAAACTAGATAAAATGTAAACTGGAAAAAGGTACTTTTCATTTTTGTTAGAGAAGGTAACTAACTAGTGGAAAAGCTATAACTTTAAGAATAAAAAATAATCAACAGTTACATATAATAAATTATTGGCAAATGGATTTATCAATCTTCATACTGATGAATTAAACTTCATCTAAGTTAATGAAGTTTCTTGAATTTCAACCAAAGGAGATCCTAATTCAAAAATACATGCAAAAAGGACTGGGATGCTTGCTAAAAGCTTTGTGGGCATACTTGCCCATCCAATTATTGGAAATGCTGGTTATAATAATTTTCTTTTGAAAAGCATTTAGCAATTTAAGTGGGAAATATTTCATTTTTTTTTATAGAACTTCAGTTAGCAAGAAATAGTAAAGTAGTAAAAATGATGAGTTGAGAGACAAAAACCATTTTATTTTCCCATTAGTGGGGACTCTGGAAATCTGTATGCCTGCAATTAAAAATAAATTGTTTGAAGTGCCAAAAACCTTTAATAAGTTTCTTTTCACCACTTGTGCATTTATGTAAGTTATAGGAACCATAAAGTTTTTCTAAAGGATAATTTATGAAACCATAAGTATGTTATGCAACGTGTTCTAATACTGATTTAATGAGCTGCAGAATCTAAGTTTTATTAAAGACTTTGACTTTAGTTTTTGCAGACTTCAGTTTAGGACAGATTTCCAGAGCCCTGTTAATAGGCAGTGGTGTGAATGGCTAGAAGAAACAAAGTTATGAGGATGACTAGAAGGAATACACCCAAAGGTGCTTTTTCAAAAGGCAATTGGACTTTCTTGTTTTTTCTTTGAAGATGTTTCACTTCTCATCCAAGAAGCTTCTTCAGTTCTGACAGCCCAGTTGTCTTTTGAAAAAGCACCTTTGGGACAACCATGACTTGGATGACTGAGAATCTCCATAGACATTTAGAAGGAGTACAGTTTACGAGTAAGAAAAAGATAATAGGGTAGTAGACTTCATGAGGAATTCAATTTAAGAATATATATGTATTATAGATGATATTGTTAGATCAGTTGAATCAAATTGGAAAAAACAAGACACGATTCATGGATGTAATTCTAAAATTGCAATTAAAGGTTTCAACTCCCATAAAGGTACCACTTGGGTTTACTGGATTATATGAATGAATGTAAGCCTCTTTTTAAATAGGCACTATGTGGTTGATAGGCCTGGGCAATTGAGACTTCTGACTTACTTTAGGTCACGCATATCCCAGTAAGCAGTTCAGAGTTGCAGTACAGAAACATTATTAAGGTAGTTTACACAATCAAAGTGTTGTAACACTTTGTTGAAAAAATAGGCCAACTCAAATCTAACTAGGCTGAGAGCACTTCCTTCATTTAAACTATGCCAGCTTCATTACAAAGAACATAATTTGCCCCCCTTTAATTAGAGGCTCCAAAATTACAGGAATCTAGTGCCATTCCAAAAGATTTCAAAGCAGAGATATTAAAATATTAGAATCAGGGGACAGTGTGGTTGTATAGTTATCATAATTTTGTTGAAATTATTTTGTGTTAAAACTGTCTAAACATACAAATCAGAGGTAGGAAATCTTTTTGAAAAAAGTGGATGCACTTGGAATTTGGGGACTATGATGTAGATGCTTTCATGAAACAGCTGGTGTGAGGAGGGAGCTTTAATGTTCTTAAAATGAATGTCATATGATCCTGTTCAATTACAAAACAAACTGTAACTGAAAGACTGGTAAGACTCTTTCGAAGCCTTCTCTAGCTTCTCTCCACAGAATGCTGTATACTCCAGCTTAATTTTGCATTATTTCTGGACAGATGTGCCCATATCCAAACATTTTTATAGTCTAAGAATGCCTTTGAAGCCTATAGAGATTTGCTTTGTAGGAGATTAGCTTCTCCTTTTAAAAAGTAAAATACTGTCTTAAAAATTAAACAGAAGCAGCAGAGAACATGATGGGCACCATGACAGGTATCTGTAGACAGCATGTTGCTACCATTAAGATTAGTGAATTAATTAATTTCCTTTTCCCAAGTAACAGAAAGATCACTGTATTCTTCCAAAACATATTGGATCAAATAATCCAAAATGGCACTAAATGCTTATAGTATGCCTATAGTACTGTCCATCTGGATTTGTCAAGAGAAATGCTTCCAAAGGTATTCTAGTAATATAGTAATTGATTGTATCCACCTACCATATCCTTTGTCTTCCAGTTCTTACATATTTCTCAACCTTGTCAAGCAATTCTTTTTTCTATTCCATCATCTACCTGTACTATATGTACATTTTTGCTTGCTATTCATTGTCTCAAATGAGCAATCAGATTTTATTTGGGCTTGAACTGATTTACTGGTTGGTCCAGCAAGTAATGATATATTTAAAAACCCCAAATCTATAGTTCAAAGTAATCTATCTTCTCTTTGTCTCTCAGTATCCATTTTCACAGCTATCCATTGCCACTACAATAACAATCGTTTTAAGCATTCTGAACTTTGTTGACATTGAGGTCTCTTTCACGATTTTATCTAAGTTTGTAGCTGTCTTCCTTCTTAATCAACCTACACTTTAGATTGCATACAGTTCGTCTTTATTTACTGAGTTCAAACAACTAAAACCAACTTCACATTGACAATTTGTCTTCTTAATATTTAACATTAACTTGGAAGTCTCACATTTTATTTTTACCTTCATAATGAGTTCATCCATATCCAAGCACTAAATATGAATCCCAGAACTATGTTTACTTAATCAGCCTCACTGGATTGACTGGTAAGAACATTTGTTAAGAGATTTCCACCTTAGAAGAGTATATATGTTTCAACGCACAGCTAAAAAAAAAGCATAGTTCAGTAATTTCCATAAATTTTGCTTTAAGATAAAGACCATGTTTTGATTCATGAATAAGCAAACCTTTTTCCTTTGAGAACAAAGGACTGGTCTCAGTTTTCTTAGAGTAGAATAGTGCTAATTGCTACCTGTCTTCAGCAAGCCCAGTTTAACATGCAGTTGATAAATATTGAGACAAAAAGGGAACCCTCAACAGCTCCTGGGAAGAACTAGGAATTGTCCTCACACTTAGCTCTAAGTTATAGCCCAGGCCTGTCATCTTGTATACAAATGTGAATGACTGATTAACTCAGTGTTCCTCAACCTTGGCAACTTTAAAATGTGTGAACTTCTACTCTTAGAATTCTGCAAGTTGAAGTCCACACATTTTAAAAGCTGTCAAGTTTGAGAAACACTGGTTTAACTGATTGCTGCCAAACTGGAAAAATATTCTGTAGGGACTTACTGGCATATTATCATTCCTAGAAGAACCAGAACTCTTGACTGCACATTGTTATTAATAGTGCTGTGTAATTTTTTTCCCTTATTTAATTTGCAAAGAATTTTTTTTTGTCTTTAAAGTTGACTTTTTTATTTGTTTTCTTTTAATTTATTGGTCTGAAAGCCATTTCAAAGGTATAATAATATATTTTGGTATAATTTAATTGGTTCTGCATTATTTTACAGCTTTGGCCAAAACATTACCTTAAGAAAGTGTTTTGTTTTTCATTTTGCTTATTGGTTGGTTTGATTACTTTGAAGCAGAGGGAAACGCTGGATAATCACCCAAAGTGTTTGTATTTTTAATCTGATCCTGTCTTTTTTATTAAATAAAAATTGATAAAATGTGAATGGCATCTGTCTTCAATGCATCCTCTGTGAGAGATCAGCTTTGCAGTAGTGTTTAATGGTTATTTTAAGGAACATTGTGAAATGTCCGGGAATATGCACTAGAGAGTTGATGACATCTTGACAAACAGTTTGTGCAATTCTCTAAAAATATGTGAGCATCTTTGTCATCTCACACCATTGTTTGGCAGCTCAATCTCTTAAGTTTCAGATTAAGATGTAGAACACCTGGAATGACACTGAAGTTGATTTCCTAATAAATATGGAGGTTTGCAGAGCATGTGAGTGGACGGCCTTCCCATTGATGGAAACTCTTGTCTCACCCCATTCTCCAGTTGTTGAGTTTCACCAAGCCTCTTCTCATTCTTCCTGATAAGAGATTCATTTCCTACAAACCTTTAAATGTTTATAAAAGGACACATTTGTTTCCCTCTTGATGTTTTGCACATTCCCCTCTTTGCAATTTGCCAAACTTGTGCAAATCGATACCATAAATTTAAGTTTAAAGGGGTTTCTGGTTTCTAATGAAAGTGCAGCTTAAGTTTTTAGAAGAAACTTGTATTTAACTTTACAATTTAGTACATGGACCTTGCTAATATGTGGTAAAAGAGCAGAAATCATACATTATACTAAAAGGAAAAAATAGTGTTATACAAGTTCTAATTCTGGCTACTAGTTGTTATGATGTTCAGTGGACAACAAAGAACCACAAAATTTAATTTTCAGAAACATTGCTTCCTGAGAAAATACCCTCCAAAAAAATCCCCACACCTACCAATCCACATTTTATATATTACGTTCTTTTTGACAAGAGTATTATTCCTGAAAACCATTTTGTTTTGTTTCCATACATCCTTATTTGATTTTATTGCCATGTTCTTCTTGATTTTAGCTTTGGCACAAAAACATCAGATATTTTTTGTTAATGTTGGCTATATTTGCCATGTGCCAGGTGAATGCTACCACATTTCTTTTTTTAACTTTTTTTCTCATTTGAGACAGAATGAATTTGTAACCTCTGAACTTCCTTTGCAGCATCTGACTAGGTTATCCATAATTGCATGTCATTGACCCATAGAAATTGTCAGTTGCCTGATAGAGTGGCTGACTTGTTTAGCTAAATTGTCAATGTTACTGCTGACTTCAGAAATGCAGACCATAATAAAATCAAATTGAATTAAATCAATACAGCCTGATCAGTGAAAGCCTAGCAGATGACTTGCATGTAAATCTCTAGATGTGATATTGGCAGATAATTACAGACATGAAAATTATATTCATAGTATTTTGTGCAGATTTGCTTATAACAAGAACCCTGAGCCTTTATAACTAAATACTTGGGCTTGGGAGGAGTTAAGCTTACTAACATAAAAAAGATTTTCCTTGATTGACTCTAAATTACATCAGAACTGTTGCAATAATCTGAAAAATCACATTTTTCTTTTTTGATGTTAAAATAGAATCTCTTTTTCAGATGAATTATTTTTAAATTTTCAAAATAGAAATAATTTCTTAATTTGAAATGACTAAGAATAACATGAGGTCTGGGGAGAAAAATAGTTACGACTGTACTCAAATGGAAGAAGGAATATTGAGACACATACACAGAATAATTTATCACCTGCATTGTGTGGCTAACGTAATAGTTAGTCCTTGATTTATGACCACAATTGGGAGCAGAATTTCTATTCCAAGATAGTTAAGTGAGTTGCACCCAATTTTGCAACTTTTTTTTGCCATAGTCATTTAGCAAATCATTGCAGTTGCTAAGTGAATCACATGGTGGTTAAGCAAATCTGGCTTCCCTCATTGACTTTGCCTGTCAGAAGCTGGCTGGGAAGCTTGCAAATGGTAGTCGCATGGCCCCAGGATGCTACAATCATTGTAAATACATGCTGATTGCTTTGATCACATTACCATGGGGATGTTGCAATGGACATAAGTGCCCGGACTGGTTGTAAGTCACTTTTTTCAATGCGACTGAAACTTTGGTCACTCAATGAATAGTTGTAAATTGAGGATGATCTGTACTTAACTAATCTTCATTTTTAAAAAATGAATCTTAGCAACATCACCCCTTGGCACATGTTACTTGTTAAGATTGAATTGCTATCAGAGTATTTTAAAATGAAATTTAAATTCAGTTCAAGCTAATGTTTATTAACAAGTACACAGTTAACAGATTTAACTATCCCCTGGTAACATATATTTCCTCCTATAAGACAGTTTCTGTGTTGTCTTTGTCAGCGGCAATCTTCTCTGAACTCAAAGTAAAGAAACTTTCATTTAAGAAAAAATAATAAAGAGATTCTTGGAAAACGGGAATTAAAGTTAACTTAAAAGCTGTTCATAATGTGGTTAATATTTCTAAAGTTAGACAGCTGTGATGTCAGGAATGTAGGTCTGGCTGTCCTTCTCAATGTGGTAACTTTCAGATGCATTGAGAATATGAAGCTATATATCTATCCACAGTAGTCAGCTCAGTCTAATAGATAATTCTTCAGAGTATTTGAGAGGTTTGTCACATATAATATATTTTGCATAAAAGTCTGAAGAATTCTATTTAATGAGACCACTGATATTCCAGAAATACAGTTCCTCTGAATTTATGAGTGCATCCATAAAAGCTAAATTACTTCATGGGTAAGAATAACTTCTGCTTTCAGTGCATTGAAAAATGCTTAAAGAAAGAACATGGAGTGCTTCATTTTTTGTGTGTGCGAGGAAGAGAATGAAATGACCTGTTTTCTTTTGCTGTAATTATTAAATTGATTTGACTGAAGTTAACATCTTTGTAAGTAACACACTTCAAGACTTAGTGTTCATTCATGGTAACTTGAACTATCATTTGACTCAATTTTTGTCGGTCAACTAAATGAAAACTGCTAGATACATTTCAATAATTTCCACAAACTTTAAGGAATTAGAACATTTTGAGAACTGAACAATCCTTTCTAAAATTGCAACAACAATTAAAAAAAAATCGAAAAGGCCATAGTGATTTTTTCAATTAGGTCATCTGTTGCAAAGGTCATGAAAAGCCTTGACCTTTCACCATAGAAATATCTCCAGCTGCATAGACATGCATATGAGATAGAAAGCTTTTTGTTCAGACCCAGCAGAGCAGAAACAAACTATTGTTTAAAGGTCACCTCCATTTGCTTTGGTTGTTGAAGAGGGACAAATTGCAAAAAATAACACATTTTAAAGAAGTTATTGCAGATCTGGCCTGCAAAGATTGCAGAATGTTTATTTCCTAAGAAAAGTCCTTCTGGGCTCAGATGGTAGCATGGTCATCTATGCATTCCTCAAGTATTTATATCGGGAGCTTGCTATAATAGAAACAGGAGTAGTTAAGTTAATATCCCAGTTAAATACCATGATTAAAATATGTATCCTTTGTCTGAGAAGGCAGGGCTCCAAACCTCCACTTCCTCTAGATTAGTGTTTCAAAAATCTCACCTATTCTGTTAGCCATACCAGCTGCTCCCTTCTGCAGTTCATATTTTCTGTCAGCACTGGTTGGTGAATTTTAAAGACTGTTTCTGTTCAATCATTTTTGTCTGGCCCATCAGTTCTAATGTGAAAACTGGCTGCTGCTGGGTTTCTGTGGCCGCCTTTGCTTTTCTCCTATTCCCTATTCCTATCTCCACCTCCCAATCCTCCCAGAAACACACGAACCAACATACCCTTGAGAAGGAAAGACATAGAGGTTGTTATATACTGACATAACAGAGGTAGTTCTTGCTTAGCATCCACTTGTTCAGCAAGCATTCAAAATTACAACAGTGATGAACGAGGGAGGCTTATGACATGTCCCCATAGCTGCAGCCATTGCAATATTCCACCCACAGTCACATGATCACAATTCAGGAAACCAGCTTGCAGTTAGAACATTGCAATGTCCTGTGGTTTACCTAATTGTGATTTGTGACTTCCTGTCAGCCTACTCATGTACTTTTCTTCTCAGAAGTTGGCAGTGAAGATTGGCTATCACACACAGGCAGGACCCTGCAATCTCATAACCGTGAGCTGCTTGTCAAATATACAAATTGTGGTCATGTGACTATAGGACAACAATCCTGCGGAATTCACCCAAAGGCAACTGGGAGTGGTGGAACTGTTGTTATAAGTTGGTGTAGACATGTGACATTACACCTTACACTGTTGTTAAGCGAGGACTACCTGTATTTGGTACTGGAGTATTACATCTATGAACGCTTTTGAGAAGATCATAGTTGATGCTTTAAACTGCATACTCACATATATAAATACTTGATATTTTAAGAGTATTTAGGAACTTGTCATTTATATTTTATGATAAACAGAGATGCAACTATTTCTCAAGAACAGATATTTAGTCAGTAACTTTGCATGCCTCCTCTAAATAACGCTCTCTTTATAGAAGCCAAAAAACTTCACTCTCCCTCGCACTAATAGTGTTACATAGCCTGATAATAAAATTTATGCAGAAAAGTACCAAGTAACCAAGTCCAAGCTACAAATATTGATTCATTGATTTTTTAAAATGTTTTTATTTATACATTTTTCTTTAATATACATAAGTATTCAATAAACAGTGTATTGTCTGGGTCATTTTACATATGTATTTACATACATATACATATACACAATCTCTACTTATATATAGTAATATTCTTCCTACTTCTAATTTCTAATTTTATTATCTAACCATTGGTAAAACAAATCCCAAGTTAAAAAATATTCGGTGTCTTTTTTATCCTTTATCTTTAAAGTTAACCTATCCATTTCCACACACTCTAATATTTTTTAAATTATATTTTCATCTGGAGGAGTTTCCTCATTTTTCCAACATTGTGCAAATACAATTCTTGCTGCCGTCAAAACATGTAATATTAAATCCCTTTATTGTATTTTTCTGGCAAAATACCTAACAAAACTATTTCTGGCTTTAATTCTATATGTTGCTTTGTCATTTTTTCTAACCATGTATGCATTTTCATCCAATTATTATTATTATTTTGCCTTTGAGCAGGTCCACCACATATGATAATATGATCCCGGTATCTGGTTGCATTTCCACCATTTGGCGGACATGTTTTTCGACATCTTTGCTACCCTTGCCAGTGACAAATACCACCTGTAAAACATTTTATACAGGTTTCTTTGTATGTAATTGCCATTCTCAATTTATGGTTTCTATCCCAAAGTTTTTGCCATTTATCTAATTCTATAGTATATCCAAAAATTTTTGCCCATGTTATCATTTCTTTCACTTGTTCATCTTCCATTTAAAGACTTAATAAATAACTATATATTTTCTTTATTAGCTTTTCATCCATACCTAATAGTATCTGATCAAGTATTGTTGGTTCTTTATAGAAATCACTGATTTATTGGTTGATTTGAATGGGACGTTCAGTATAAATTGCTGGAAAGGAATATTTTCACCAATTTTTAGAAAGATAGTAGGAAAAGACAGGCCTTCCTTAGAAAATTTATTTCTCTATAGCTGTGCCTATTAATGGCTTTTGGAATGTACAGATACATAAGCCAATCTGAGGGCAGCTAATATGTTTGAATCTCCCGGGCCCTCCCCTAACTGTCACATTAGCAGTATAAAAGGAGATTCTTAACAGAAACCCTCGCTCTTCACTTTGCTCTTCAGTTTACTCTTCTGTCTAGTATTGTATTGTCTTCTAGGATCTTCCGTTAGATAATTGTGAGCAGTTTGGAAGTCCGTTAGAAGAGCAGTTCTGTGGTATATAATAATATTCTTCTGAGGAAGAATAGTCATAGATAACATAGCTTAGAGAGAATAGATATAGATAGATAGATAGATAGATAGATAGATAGATAGATAGATAGATAGATAGATAGATGACAGTATAATTTATCATAGTAACTAAGTGCTGTTTATTAATTGAATAGATATTGTTATGTTTTTTAAAATTAGTTATCTAAGACAGAATAATGACCCCAAAGCCCCCTGTGAATTTTATGGCCTTGGCAGGGAGTTTGAACCAAGGTTTAAGCATCTGCTGTGTTTTTTTGTTTCATGCTCTGAACTACGAAACAGAAACAAATAGGTTTTTTTACCTTTTGATTTTTTTTTAAAGGTGCCAACTTAATTTGATCCAGTGACTGTGCATAACATTACAGTAATGTCAGGTTACATAGTTTTTATCTTGAAGATGGCAATTGAAGATGATGCACTGAATCACATACCAGACCAATTTTGTTCTCCAAATAAAAGACTTAGGAATGTATTAAAGGAAATGAGAGCTTCCCTGCTAGTTTCCTCTTAGCAATGCTGATTTACAGTAAATCTATGTCTGAAAGAATGGCATTAAAAAAATAAGAACATGTGTCAACTTCAATCCAGCAGAGAGGAAATACTGAAGTGTACAAGCCAACATAATAAGGTAGAAGTCATGTTTTCCCGTATAAAGTTTGCTTCCATTTAATGTTATATTTAAGAGGGGAATTCTGTAGACTTTCCCATTTTGTAAATAACTCAATGTCCTTTGTAAAGGAAGTAAAAACAGGGACTTGTCCAGACAGCAGTTTCCGCACTTGGGTTGGGACTACACAGTGCTTTATTTCTTGGAAAAGAACATATATTGGAACTTAGGTCTGCAGAGAAAAAACTGATTTTGATTTAAAAAGGCTTATCTAAATCCTGCTGTCTCTGGACTGCAGGAATATATGTATTTACCATAGACAAGGTCTGGATAAAGCAGCAGAGGCAATCCTACCATTTTTTCCTTAGCACAATAATTTTGCTCTGTAGGAGGACAAACTATGCATCATACAGCCCTGCCTTCTATGCCTTACATTACCTTGATCCAGTGGTGGGTTGCCCCCGTTTTGGACTGGTTCTCAAGAAGTGGTAGTAAAACTGGTGGGAGGCTCCACCCACTGACCCGGATGTCATCATAGGTGATATGCGCATGCACAGAAGAGCATGCGTGTGTGTGAGCAAAGCAAGTGTGTGGGTGTGGGCGCAATGCAAATCGGTAATAAAGGTAAGTAGAACCCACCTCTGCCTTGATCCCTTTAAATGTAATCACGTATACCACCTTGTCCCAATATTGTTAGATTCAGCCATCAGTCTAGTTGGCTTTGTATATAATATGGGAATAACCTGTCTTCACTTCAGGCAATAACATTTCTTGACGTTACCCTGCAGTTAACAGAATCATTTAGTGAGCATGTTCCTTTTAAACAATAATTTAAGTTTTATTACAGATAGGTCTCATTTAGCAACTACCTTATTTAGTGACTATTTCCAATTACGATGGTGATGAAAAAATAACTTTGCAAGCAATGCTTGCATTTACGACATTCACAGGTCTGTAAAACAAAAGAAAGCTGAAGCAAGATCATAAACACAGTCTCAGTGTCAGGGTTCCAAGTAATACATCAATACCAAGCAAAACTCCAAGGCAGATGAATTCCTCAAAGAATAGTTTTATTGGATATATCAATATTGGCACGAATCTGGTAAAAAATTACTCTGAAAGTTCCTGCAGTTTTCACCTAATTAAAAGTAAAAGTTTTCCCCCCAACCCCAAAACAATCAGTCACATGGTCCAATCAAGGCATTGTCTGGTGGCCTGGTGACATCACTCCTCCTTCCTCCAGCCAGGTATGAGAATGTCCTTGGTTCCCAAGAGAAAGTATTTTTATCTTGACCACACAAGCCCAGCTATCTCTAATCCCCCCTCCCTATCCTTCAGCTCCAGTGTGGCAGCCTTGAAGCTCCAAGATGGCTTCAGCCAGACCAGCTTCAGGGTTGACAATCAGTTTCATTGAGTGACTGCTTCACTTAATGACTGAGTTATGGGCCCCAAATGTGTTCACTAAACAAAGACTACCTACATGGTAATAAAAAGTAATCACACTTATTTTAGAGGTAAACCCTTGTATTGATGATTGCAGCTTTTGGATTCAAACAAAACACCAAGAAAGCAGGGGAATACCATCATGATGAAACTTATCAAGGATGTCCCCAAGTTTTAGGAGGCTGGTAAGAAGGTCAAATTGGAACTATTTGGATATTTTTAGGGTGCATCTTCTTGTCTGCTTTGTGGAAATCAACGACAGATGGGCCATTACTGTGTCTAGAAGTCCTTAGAATCCTGTCTACTCTTGGGGTTTGAGAACTGAAAAATCATATTCAGAGGGGAATAAGAAGTAAGGAAGGTGAGGCAAAATGTGATAGGACAGTACAGCTAGAAAACAATTGCCTCACACCACGAAATGAGCAACATATAAATGTGACAAATAAACAAACAGTGAAACGCTTAAAAGACAGATAGGCTGTTAAGACTTAATTATTACTATAATTTACAAACCATGTGGCTTTCCATCTCACATATGGGTCACTTGAGGTGGTTTACAATGTTACAAATCCACATTAAAGTGTTTTATTTATTTAATTAATATTTAATAAATAAGACACAGTTGTTATAGTAATTAAATATATAATGATAATAAGTTAATATAAAATAAATAATAGATAAGTTCTCCTCTGGTGGCAAAGCAAGTGCAACATCTAACATTTTATGGAAAGCACTACAGAATAAAGAGAGTTTAATTTTTTTAATTAAATGTTTAATTAATTTAATGAATCAGTCTCAGCCAACCCGGAAAACATTTTATGTTCTTTCTTGCCTTGAAATCTTCGAAGCTTTTATTTTGACAAAGGCTCTCCTGCAAAGAGATTTACCAAGAGTAGCAAAAGGGAAGGGTAATTTATTCCGAACTGAAGCTGTTGACCAGGAGTTCCTTCGAAAGGATGCAAAAGTCTCTCTCTTGTTCTTCACAGACAAAGGATAAATTCTCCCCTGGTGACAAAGCAAATTCAACATTTTAACATATTATGGAAAATACTACACTGGAGACACAGTGAAGTCAATTTAATTTTTTTACTTTAACAATTGTGAGCATAAACGTTAAAATGTATTTCTCATCAGTTACCTCCGCTTTAGAGCAAGCATATGAAAAACCTCTTTGAGGTTTTAGAAAAACCTGGTAAAATTACTTAAATTATGAGTCTATTTGGGATGAATAAAAGAAGGCTTGTCTTATTTTACATGACTGTCCCACACCTGAAAAGCTACTCTTTTTAAAAAAATTGAGATTATTTTTACATCAGTTACTGGTTTAAGGAGAATGCTTTTGATTAATGGGATTTTTCTCTTTTAAAGAGGGACAAAGTGGTGAAGTGACTTAATGACTCTGGAATTGTTGGCTTGAAATGGTCTTCACTCTGTTTGAGCGCAGCTTTTTGAGATGGAGTAAGCGCCTGTTGCTCAATCCCTAACTCCTGCCCACCCAGCAATTCAAAAGCACGCAAGCTAGTGCGTAGGTAAATGGATTTTTCAGTGGGAAAAATCTAGCTGTGTTTGTGTATGTGGAGAGCACAAGCCGGCACTGGATCTAGTCATACAAGGGGCAATGCAACACAATATGAGGCAAGGTGAGAAAGGCAGAGGTGCCTGGAAGAACCAGCAACTCGAGCGCTGCTAGCTAATTGGTATAAAGTTAGTTTGCCTCTCTGTGTTGCGCCAAGGATAGGTGTGCAAGTGCCTAACAGAATGAACTACGGTAGCAACCTAGCTGTCCAAACTGCATTATTTCTAGCATGTGTAGATTTCCCTGACATTGCATGCCATATGCTAAATAAATAAATCGCTTATAACTGATAGGATAAATGCTATATATTTCTGGAAGAGAAAATATATTTCCGGAAAAGAAAAAAGAAGAAAAATATAAAGAAAAAGTATATAAAGAACTTATTTTAGAGAAACATGTTTGATTGCTACATGTTACAGTTCTTTTATTACTTTAGATTATAAATACGTAATGCAGAACATTATTTATATATTTATTTACATTTGCAGATCACAAGATTATGACCCAGTCATTTATTGCCTTTGATCAGCAGAGAAACAAATACAGATGAGCCTTAAAGAAGTTTATATTTTTCTCTTTTTATGACCCTGCAATTCCTTTTATTGGGGTGGAGTTGGGGGCAACTGAATAGTGCTGAGCATTTACTGGCTGGAGGCCTTCCTGATGCCTAAACAGAATTTGCAGCATACATTTTCTTTCTGCGCTTTGATAGAGAAACATCCGTCGTTACCTAGGACTGAACTCTCAATTTTCTGAGTGGGAGGCAAGCATCTTCACCTCTAGGCCACTGCACCGCTCCAAAGAAGTTTATAATTAATACTAATATTATTGTGAAACAATGGAAAAGAAGTGACATATGCCAACACACCTGTCAACTCTGAAGCAAATCTGGCTGAAGCCATTTTGTGGAAGGAAGGGGGGGACGTAGATAGCCCGGCTAACTGCCAAAACAAAAAGTTTTCCTATGGGAACCAAGGTCATCGTAACAGGTGGCTGTTGAAAGAAGAGAGGAGTGACCAAGCAGCCTGCCAGCTATATTCATTGGACAATGTGACCGGTGACATCTGGGAAGGGGAACGTTTGCTCTTTTAATTAGGTGAAAATCACAGGAACTTTTAGAGCTGGTTTTTACCGACTATGCCGATATGATGTATCCAATAAACATGTTCTTTGATGAATCTACCTACCTTGGAGTTCTGCTTTCAGTGGGTGCATTACCCAGAACGCTGACACCACAGTTTGCTATTGCTAATAATTAGTATAAAACTTCTGGCTCCAGGAAGCAGTTCCATATATCTTCTACGGTCCAATTTATTCTATATGATTCAATTCTTCAAATCCATTCCCCATTCAAATCAACATCTTGCATCAGATTTTTTAAATGTTTTTTTTTTCTTTAATTCTCAAAACATATCAAGGAAGATACTGTAATGGCCATTAGGCTTCCTGTTTGGATTAAGATTTTAAGAATCATAAAGATTATTGTCTAAGTCTCCAAATAAAGGAAATAAATTTGAAGTAAGAAACCAGAAGCAAGACAGCATGCTGGTAGATTTCTGCAGAAATTTAATTCCCCTTCAGTCATAGACATCTGAATACTTAATTGAGGCCCTGGGCCATTTACATTCATTGGTTTCCTGGGTGAATAGTAGTGATTTTGAACCTGAGTCTGCCTAGTTCAAAATCTTAACCACTATGCCACACTAAATTTAACAGTGATTCCTCACGGTTTTATTAAATGTGGACACTATTCCTATCTAAATATATTTCCACATGATCCATGCCATATTCTTCCACTAAATTCTGTTTATTTCAGGAATGTTTGTCCAGTGCTAACTTTCCAAAATCACAATGGTGTAACTGAAGTAAACATATCAATATAAACATAATATAGGTAATTTAGCACTCAGCAATAGCACTTAGATTGATACACCGCTTTACAATGCTTTACAGCACTCTTTGAGGGTTCACAAATGTCATCATATTATTCCCAATAATCTGGCTCCTTATTTTATCAACCTTGAAGGACTGGGGTCAACCTTGAACCAGTCAGGATTAAACACCTAGCTATGGGCAGAGTTAGTCTGCAATACTGCATTCTAACCACTGTGCCACCAAGAAAATGATCAATTGGGGAACAGTTCCAGAGAAGGTCTAATTATTTGGAATCCATCAACAGAAACACAGAATGTGAACAACTATTTTGCAATTCCACACAATAAGGTGATATATCATTCTAAGGCGGCTTTCTGTCCCAAAAGCCTCGTGGGACTTCAGATACTATTTATATATTATCCTCTCCTAAGGTGTCAAATAATGGCGCTACCCTGGCTGTTTTCAGACCGACTTTAGACCTTTTTACCAGGGTCGGTTATTTACTGCGGAGGGGAAGAATGGAAGAATGCAGTCTGACCGGTTGCTGACCCCTGAAGACCCCTGAAGACCGGGGCTTAAAGGGGATTAGAAGACCTAATGGAGACTGGGGGCTTGGCAAAGTTGGGTGACTGGCCTGCCTCCCCCTGGCCTGTATCCATTTTCCCCTCCCCGCCGCGGCCTGGTTATGGGCGTGGTTGGGGCTGTGGCCATTTGATCCGGACCTTATTTGCACTGGCACTGGACTGCATTGGACTTATTGGACCCCTGACCTGACCTGACTATAATTGACCCCCGGTTTCCGGCTATGTCATCAGTCCCAGTCACATTTACAATGCCTTGCTGTGAGGAGAGGCTTAAGCCTGGGTGTGGTCACCGAGGGAGTCACCTTGCTGTTATTGCCACTGAATTAGACCTGTCGATACCAGCCACCGTGAGAGGGTGGCTTGGTCATTGTTTTTCAGGGCATTGGCTTGAGACTCCTCTCCACTGCCGTGAGAGGACAGTGGAGCCCCGGTTCTGATCCGCGCCAAAATGGTGAACTGTCTCTCCTGGACTTTTAAATGTACCATCATTGAATCCTTAGCCTGATTCCATTTCCCCAGGCGGACTTGTAGGAATGTATTCACCGGCTGAGCTCTTTGCCTTGCGAGACTCCCCCCTCTCGCAAGCCTGGCCTTCCACGTTATCGAAGGCCTACCTCAATGAAGGGCTTTGGAACCCAGAGAGGTGGCATGTCGCGAAGAGGGGGTTGAGGGGTTTTTTATATAAAGTTTTAATGAATGTCTTAAGGGATTCCGGGGGGGGAGGGTTGGATCAGAAGTAAGGCCGTGGATATGGGGGATAACTCACTAAGGGGAGGGCCAGGTATGGCTGTGGAGAACGGCACGGGGGTGGGGGGCCCGGGATCAAGAGGGGGGATAAAGTTCATCCAGA
Source organism: Arizona elegans (assembly GCA_022577455.1). NCBI lineage: Eukaryota > Metazoa > Chordata > Lepidosauria > Squamata > Colubridae > Arizona > Arizona elegans. Next base: position 66,093,527 of record JAKOOJ010000007.1, read on the forward strand.
CAAGGTTTTTACCATCAGTACTGTGGGTGGGAGGGGTAGATATGGCGGGAGCAGGGGGCCATATCGTGTTAGGGGAGCGCGCGCCTGCTGTCTTCGAGCGGTGGTGCGCTCCGGCCCCCAAAGCTCCACTCGTTCTCCAGGTGGCGCAGATCCTCAGGGCCCTGGCCTCCGTCTGATGTTATGCAATGCCAGGTCTGTAGTAAATAAAGCCCCCCTCATTTGTGATCTTGTTCAGGAGTGGGGAGCGGACCTGGCAGGTATTACGGAAACCTGGTTGGGCCAAGAGGGGGGTCCCTCTCGTTGAAATGTGCCCACCAGGTTTCCGCGCATTCCATCAGCCGAGGTTGCAGGGTAGGGGCGGGGGGGGTAGCGGTTATTATTAACGAAGGTCTGAGACCGAGGGAGGCCACTGTTCCTCAGACGGCCGGCTGTGAATCTCTCCTTGTGAAATGGGGTCACGGGGTTCAGATCGGTTTGCTGATCACATACCTGGCTCCCTGCCATGTGGCAGCAGCCCTGCCCGAGCTACTCAGCGTCATCGCCACGGTGGCGGTTGAGACCCCTAGGCTTATGGTCATGGGGGATTTCAACTTACCGTCCGTTGGTGAGGCATCTGAGGTGGCTCGGGAGTTCATGGCTTCCATGACAGCCATGGACCTGACCCAGTTAATTCATGGCCCTACCCACACGGGGGGAAACACGCTGGATCTGGTTTTTGTCTCTGGACAGTGGTTGAGTGATCTCGAGATAGGGGATATAGTCACTGAGCCCTTGTCATGGTCTGATCACTCTCTCTTTCGTCTTGATCTTCGAACCGCTACACCCCGCCGCAAGGAGGCGGAGCCGGTAAGATGGTTCCGCCCCAGGCGCCTGATGGAACCTGATAGGTTCCAGATGGAGCTTGGGCCATTCCCTGAGGCTCTGGCACACGCCTCGACTGGAGACCTAGTGGCCGCCTGGGATAGGGCAGCCGCTGGAGCTCTGGATCGGGTCATTCCTTTGCGGCCTCTGACCCGGCGCCGATCTCATTTAGCTCCTTGGTTCACTGAGGAGCTGAGGGAGTTGAAGCGCCGGAAAAGACGCCTAGAGAGTATTTGGAGGGCCAGTCTTTCTGAATCTGACCGGACACTGGTAAGATCTCATATTAGGAATTACCTAGTGGCGATAAAAGCAGCGAAATGTAGCTATTTTGCTGCTCTTATTGCGTCATCAGATAATCGCCCGGCCACCCTGTTTAGGGTGACCCGCTCCCTGCTCCACCAGGAAGCGCGGGAGGACCCCTTGGAGGGTAGAGCTGAAGATTTTGTTCAATATCTGTATGACAAAATCACTCAGATTTGGGAAGATCTGGACTCCAACTGGGTAGTCTCAGGGGGAGGGACTGGGGCAGGTCTTGAGAATGTTATCTGGGATGAGTTTGATCCTGTGACCCCTGAGGACGTGGACAGGATTCTGGGTAGACTGAACGCGACCACTTGTTTATTGGACCCGTGTCCCTCCTGGTTAGTGCTGGCTTCTCGGGAGGTGACACGAGGCTGGTTCCAGGGGATTATAAATGCTTCGTTGGGTGAGGGTGTCTTTCCTGCCGCCTTGAAAGAGGCGGTGGTAAGGCCTCTCCTCAAGAAGCCTTCCCTGGACCCGGCAATGTTGGTAAATTATCGTCCGGTCTCCAACCTTCGTTTTGTGGTGAAGGTTGTTGAGAGTGTGGTTGCACAACAGCTCCCCCAGCACCTGGATGAAACAACATATCTGTCAGTCGGGCTTCAGGCCCGGGTACAACACGGAAACGGCATTGATCGCGTTGGTTGATGATCTCTGGAGGGCTCGGGACAGGGGGTGCTCCTCTGTCCTGGTCCTGTTAGATCTCTCAGCGGCTTTTGATACCATCGACCATGGTATCATGCTGCACCAGTTGGAAGAGTTAGGGGTGGGAGGCACCATGTTGCGGTGGTTCTCCTCCTTTCTCTCTGACCGGTTGCAGTCTGTGTTGACAGGGGGACAGAGGTCGACCCCGAGGCCCCTCATATGTGGGGTGCTGCAAGGGTCGGTCCTCTCGCCTCTCCTGTTCAACATTTATGTGAAGCCGCTGGGCGAGATCATCCGTGGTTTCGGGGTGGAGTACCATCAGTACGCTGACGACACCCAGCTGTACATCTCCACCCCGGATCACCCCAACGATGTCCTTGAAGTGATGTCCCGGTGCCTGGAGGCCGTACGGATCTGGATGGGGAGGAACAGGCTCAGGCTCAACCCATCCAAGACCGAGTGGCTGTGGTTTCCGACGTCCCGATATAGTCAGTTGACGCCATCACTGACTATTGGGGGCGAATCATTGGCCCCCACGCAGAGGGCTCGCAACTTGGGCGTCCTCCTGGATTCACGGCTGTCTTTAGAAGAGCACTTGACAGCCGTGACCGGGAGGATTTTTTATTAGGTTCGCCTGATTCGCCAGTTGCGTCCCTTTCTGGATCAGGACTCGTTACGCACGGTCACTCATGCCCTCGTCACCTCCCGCCTGGACTATTGTAATGCTCTCTACATGGGGCTCCCCTTGAGGAGCACCCGGAGGCTCCAACTGGCGCAGAGTGCGGCCGCGCAGGTGGTAATGGGAGCGACATGGCGCTCCCATGTAACACCTCTCCTGCGTGAGCTGCACTGGCTCCCGGTGGTCTTCTGGGTGCGCTTCAAGATTTTGGTTACCACCTTTAAAGCGCTCCATGGCTTAGGACCTGGTTATTTACGGGACCGCCTACTACCACCAATAGTCTCCCACCGGCCAGTACGCTCTCATAGAGAGGGACTCCTCCGGGTGCCGTCAGCCAAACAGTGTCGACTGGCGGCCCCTAGGGGGAGAGCCTTCTCTGTGGGGGCACCTACCATCTTGAATGAGCTCCCCCCGGATCTGCGCTCCTTCCGCCGTGCTGTGAAGACCTTTTTATTCCATCAGGTGGGCTTGGCCTAATCTCTTCCCTTTTTAAATATGTAAATTTTAATCTGTTTTTAAATTATTGGGGTGTTTTAATCTGTCTGGGCCAAAATGATTTAATTTGATTTTATTTGGTTTTTTAAATTTTTGTATTTATGTATTTTATTGCTGGCTGTTCACCACCCTGAGTCCTTCGGGAGTAGGGCGGTATACAAATCAAATAAACCATAAACCATAAACCATAAACCAAATAAAGAAAAACTGTGATAGTGTAGGCCATTGCCAGAACAAAAGACTTTTTTATAATCACACCATGATATTGATTTTCAGATTTTGCTTTACCTGGCTTCCTGGGTGGACATCTTAACAGTCTTAAGTCAACAGTAGGGCCTGCCATCAATTCCTTTATTGTGCTGGCAAACATAACTTGAATAATGGAAGCAAAGAATTCTCATTTTTTGGGATTAATTGGGACACATTTTATGTGTCCAAATTAAAATTCTGCTCTAAAATGGTTGGGTATTTCCTTATACCAAGAATCAGAGCATTGTTGTATAGAGGTGAAATATTAATGATTAGTAGTAACGCAGGTACTTTAAAAAGCTTGCAATGGGTCAGCCAAACCTACGAACCCACCCTGGCACATACAATTGTTAAGGGACAATCTTATTATTGGTTAATGTGTCTGGTTATTTTATACAGCTAGTAAAGAAGAAATTGAGAGATGGGAGAATTCCTGTATCATATAAAGCATTTTTCCTATGTGTTTGGAGCATTGCCACTGTTTAAAAGAAAGTACATGTATTGCCTTAGCATCTGCAGCTTGATTATTTGACTATTCCTGGCTTTCTGTCAAACCACAATAGAATACCCCAGCCAGTGATTTACAGCCCAGGCTACGATTGTAATGGTTTTATTTTACTTGGATCTCTATTTGCAGGCTCACTTGTCTTGGTGCAGTTAGAGTGTTAGAATAACAATGAGAGAATGATTAGGTCTCATTAGCAGCCATTCTGCATGGCATGTAGTACTTTAGTTATAGAGCACTACTTAAGTACTCTAGTAGTCTGGCTTTGCCTGCTTTTCATACCTAGGGTGGATGTAGGAGGTTGAAGTAAAAATGGGGCTATTAATTCTCTTTTAAGCAAATAGAAAGGCCTTATTTAGTTATATTTCTTGGATTAGAAACTCTAAACAATTGTTAAGGCAAAGGTACAAAGTCATTGTTTCTGTTACCAAGGTGATGGAAGATGATAAGATGAGTTGAGATGAGTTGAGATGAGATAAGATGACAGTGGGTGGGTTTATGACAATTTGTGTGGTCAGCTCGCCATGGCCAACTTGCTGCAGGACAATTCATTACGGCCAACTTGCAGTCACTGCAGGACAAGAGTTACAATATTATAAAAGAAATTGTGGAATAGAATTATTAAAGAAAGAATGCAAAAGGAGGGACAGAATGAAATATGAATGACAAAAATTAAAATATTTTTTTTTAGTTTAAATAATTAAATTGAATTGTTACATTGTCCTATGGTGAGTTGGCCACGATGAGCTGGCTGCAGAGAGTTGGCTGTGGCAAGTTGTCCCATTCTAACAGTGGGCAGATGTTGATTTTGTAAGATGCAGTTTTATTTTTATTTTTTTGATAACAGCACAGGATCCATCAACTATTACCAAAACCTCAAAGGAACCATCTCCTCTGGACACACTTTCATTTCTAAGGCATCCATTTGATTCTATTTTTGTTTAAAATGGATCAGGAGGCAAATGTTATGCAGCATACAGTCTACCAGGTCTATAGCACAAGCTAGTGCCACCCATCCATACAAAATGTTCTGACATGGGTGAACTCAGCAGAGCTGAAAAAATCATGGGTACCAACATGAAAACTGAAATTGTGAGAAAAACAACAGATGATGCTAATGTCTCAGAACATGGCTTCTTTGATTTTAAGTCTGTATACAAGAGTGAAAGTTTCTTTACATAAAGCATCCTGCATGGAAAAGCTCAACACTATGAAAAGTGAAATGAATTGATATCTTGAAATGAAAAACCATACTACTTATTATTCAGGACATGACAAATGATATTGCTTTCATAATCAAGAAGGATATAACAATGGCAATACATTGGGTACATTGTGGTTAATAACTGAATAGAGGTAATCCTCACTTAATGATTGCAGCTGGGACCAGCCACTCTGTCTTTAATTATTGAGGTTGTTAAAAGAGATATCGTGTGGCCATATCGTACTTACAACATCAGTTCCATTGAGATTAATAAGCAAATCACTTGCAGTTGTTAAGCCTGGCATCTTGTGACCATGACTGGTGACTTGCTGCCAGCTTTCCCATTAGCTTTACTTTGGAAAGTAAAGCAAAGTTTGGCTATGAATGTCACTAATGGCAATCACGTGGCAATAGGATGCTGGGACAGTCATAAATGTGCTCTGATTGCCAAGAGCTCAAATTGCAATCACATGACCACAGGGATGCTTCAATCGTTGTAAGTTTGAGAACCAGTCATAAACCTACTCTTTCACTGCTATTGTAATTTTAAATGGTTGCTAAACAGGACAGTCATTAACCAAGGATAATATCAATCGTAATTGTATTGTAATATCATTCAGATTTCAGGGACAACTGTATTATGACAGTTATAACAATTTAAGTTCCTACCTACGATGGTGGAGAACATCATACATTACAGCAAGATGTGCTGTTTGTAGTTGAAGACTGAAATACTGAATGCCAAAGCTGGAAATAGTAAAAAACAAGACATAGTTGGATTACATGGCCTAAGAAACAGTAATGAAGGAGAAAAAATATCAATTGCTGCCAATCTAGTTATTATTTTTTATTGCTTGTACATCCTTTAAAGAATCAAAACACTGACATCACAAGATATCATGGTTACTCTATTATTGGTCCATGGAGGTAGAAGAGTTATAACGGCAAACTCAGAACTGATTATGAAACACATCACAAATTGCTCATATCCAAGTTCCAAATCAAGCTAAAATGGAAGAACAAAGCCAACCAGTTTTTGCAATGTGATATTGAATATATATGCACTACTTAAAGGACAACATCAAAAATCTCTTTGAAGCTCTGAAACTCATTGATAGAGAACTAAAAAAAAACTTTGGGATGTAATAAAAGAAATTAAGGATGAATGTGAAAAGAAGGTGCCAAAGGCCAAGAAACAAAAGAAACCAAGCTGGTTATCAGAATAGACATTGAAAGAGGAGAAAAGAAACCAAAGAGGAGAAAAGAAGCCAAAGCTGAAAAGGTTAAGATCTCACAAAGGAACTTAGTTAAGAATTTCAGAGAACAGTTAGAAGAGAGAAGAAGCAGTATTACAATAACATCTGTAAAGACACTGAAGATGGAAACACACACACACACACACAAAGTCAATTTGGCACAAAGGATAGAAGCAGTGAAAATGGTAAAAGCAGATAACTCATAAATGAACCCATAAATGAAACGTTTTTTTTATGGTGGGGCATTTCCTAATCTTAAATTACTTTATTGCAAACATATAGTGGTATCAATGAGGATATTTTTTTAAAAAAAAAACAATGTGTGAACATAGAGTATGATCAGAATTTTCCAAAGGATTGGGAGATATCTGCAGTTAATAAAAATTATCATATGTCAATTATAGGTGGATAGGCAGTGGTGGGATTCAGCCAGTTCGCACCACTTTGGGAGAACCGGTTGTTAACTTTCTGAGCAGTTTGGTGAACTGGTTGTTGGAAGAAATCATTAGGACAGAGAACCGGTTGTTAAATTATTTGAATCCCACCACTGTAGGTAGGTAGATGATGATAGATAGATAGATAGATAGATAGATAGATAGATAGATAGATAGACAGAAAGAAAGACAGACAGACAGACAGACAGATTATAGGTAGATAGATGGTGTGTGTGTGTGTGTGTGTGTGAGAGAGAGAGAGAGAGAGAGAGAGAGAGAGAGAGATGCAATATTTCAGTTATAATTTAATTATATTTCAGCATGGTTTTTACAAATAACAGAACAATAGAGTCTTCTAATCCAATCCCCTGGTCAGGCAGGAAATCCTATAACATTTGGATGACAAATGTTAGACAAATGGTTGTTCAATCTCTTCTTAAAAACCTCCAGTGTTGAAGCACCCACAACTTCTGGAGGCAAGTCGTTCCACTGGTTAATTGTTCTAACAGTCAGGAAATTTCTTCTTAGTTTTAAGCTGCTTCTCTCCTTGTTAGTTTCCATCCATTGTTTCTTGCCTGTCTTGAGGTGCTTTGGAGAATAGGTTGACTCTCTCTTCTTGGTGGCAGCCCCTTAGATATTGGAACACTGTTATCATGTCACCCCTAGCCCATCTTTTCATTAAACTAGACATGCCCAATTCCTGCAACCATTCTTCATATGTTTTGGCCTCCAGTCCCCTAATCATTTTTCTTGATCTTCTCTGAACTCTTTCTAGAGACTCAACATCTTTTTTCATTGTGGTGACCAAAACTGAATGCAATATTCCAAATGTGGTCTTACCAAGGCATTATAAAGTCATATAACACTTCACATGATCTTGAATCTATTCGCATGGGCTTTTTTGGCAGCTGCATAGCACTGCTGACTTATATTTCAGTGATTGTCCACTTGTGTTGTCTGAAAATTTGATGTTCCCCACCTATCCCCTCATCCAAATCATTCATGAAGATATTGAAGAGTACTGGGGCTAAGACAAAGGCTTGGGGTACCCCCACTCCATTCTTCCCTCAGTGGAGATGCAGTTCCATTAAGGATTACAGGTTAAGTGCATTTGATTAGCCAGCTATGAATCCAGACAGGTGGTGATCCTGTCTAACTCTCATAAAGATAGTTTTCCCTATCACATGGAATAAAATGTTAGAAATGCTTCATAAAATCTGAATTTATTTCATTAATCTTGAGCCTGAACTCTTGCTAACCATTACATATAGCATCACTGGGAGCTGTTCATACAATCTTTACAGTTCTTTCACAATTACAATATCTTTGAGGGAGGTTTCATTTGAGGTTTAGGGATTTGCTCAAGGCCACCCAGCAAGCTTCACCGAGGATGAATGGCAGTTTCAATATGGATCTTTTCCTGCCAAATCCAATACACTTGCCATCACTCTATTTCCCCTATTGTAATGTAATCTAGCTACATTAACTCTGGGTCAGGAGGTGATAAAAAGACCACCCTATATATCTACACCTGTTCTCAAATGTAGTAAAAAAGATTGCAGTGAAGTGGTGAGTGGATGAATCATTAAATCTGACCTTCCCTACGCATTGTCTAATCCAGTTGATCTGTTGTGTGGGTGGTTAATTTAATAGCAATGGGATTTAATTATCAGAGCAACACAGATATATTGACTCAGAGATGTATCTCTGAGAAACAACTGTTTGGATTTTAAACCTACTTTATGTGAGAAAATCCAACTCACTTATTGGGTTGCTGTACACAGCCTTGTATATTTACACAAAAATCTGTTGAGGGATATGGGAAAATTAAAAGTTCTCAAAATATAAAAATCCACTTTTGAAAAATCCCTGCTGTTCCAAATGTTTGCTCAAATTAGATCAGCTCCAGAAAAGATGTCTTAAAGAACAAGTAACTTTAACCACTTCTTGCACATTAAGAAAATGTACATCATGAAAGCTGTAAAAGTTACCAAGTCTTGTAAGAAGAATACCATGCTAGTCTTTGGTATCCAGAAATTAGAAGTTTGCTTGGATCTTTTAGACTAACTAATTTTATTAAAAAGCATAAATTGTAGCTCACAAAAACGTATGTCCATCACTAAATGTTGTAATTCTTCTATTAAAAGATAGACACAGGAATGTGTAAAACACATTTTTCATAGGCATTCCTGAATTTTGCTCCAGTTTGGATTTACTGTAGGTTAAAAGTCTCTTCTCTCACTTAATTATATAAATGTTGTAGCAGTGGTATCATAAGAGAGGGAAGTGTCTCATTTTTAATCTCCCCCTCCCATCTTTGTATATTCCCTCCTCCCTCCTGGCCCTTGGTTATTCAGGCACAAAGACCCTGGAAAAGACATTGTCAGGGCATTTGATATTGGTATAGACATGAGAAATATGCGGAAACTAAATTTCCCAAGGGTTCTCATAGTTAGAATATTACTGAAATACTTTTCTGGTCAGGAAGGGGAAAAAAATCTAATGGAGGAGAAAGGAAAGAGAAGGAGACAGAAAGAAAGGGAGAATGTTTATCTGATCTTAAATTATTTTTGTAAAAGTAAAATTTAAGAAAAGCAGGGGAAATTTAGTGGAAGATTACGGGCTCCCATAAATTTGGTATCATTCCAAGCCATTTACTCTAAACTACAAAAAAAAAATGGTTTTTTTTTTTTCAAATACAAAATTATACAAAAATAACTATGAGGTTCTTTGGCAGAAGGTACAGAAGGATATGGAGAATTGGAAAAAATTACAGTTGTCTTTATTGGGAAGAATTGCAGCAATTAAAATGAATGTGTTACCTAGATTTTTATTTTTGTTCCAAATGATACCTGTGCTTAAGAAAGATGAAAATCTGAGAGAATGGCAGAAAGGTGTTAATACTTTCATTTGGCTGGGAAAAAACCCAGAATAAAAATGAAAATTATACAAGATACACGTGAAAGAGGGGGTCTCAAAATGCCTAATTTAAGACTATATTATGAAGCAGCGGTCTTATCACAAATTAGTGACTGGTTTAATTTAACTGAGGGGACAATTTTGAATCTAGAATGTTATGATTTGTTATATGGATGGCATGCCTATTTGTTATATGACAAAAAAGTGGATAAAGTATTTAAGGCTCATATACTTAGAAATGCTTTGTTGAGGGTTTGGAAAAAATATCAATATAAGTTAAATTATAAGATACCTGTATGGGCAAATCCTAGACATGCAATAGAAAATATAAGTATAGAACAAAAACAGGAGGTGATTACTTATAAAGAGCTTCTTATTATGGAAAGGGGGGTAATGTATTTGAAATCTTTAGATACATTGAGAGAAGAAGGTATAATTTATACATGGTTTCAGTATGGTCAACTTCAAGCTAGATGGAAGGAAGATCAAAAAACTGGCTTTGTGCAAAATGAGGAGAATTTGGTAAAACAAATTATAGATCAAAAACAAATGCATATTAAAAGGTTGTATAATGCTTTATTGGAAATAGACTCTGAGACGGAACTGGTTAAAGACTGTATGATTAAATGGGCACAAAACTTTCAAGAGCCAGTAATGATGGAGACTTGGGAAAAGATTTGGATTAGAAATGTGAAATTTACACAAGCACAAAATTTAAGAGAAAACTTTTATAAAATGTTTTATAGATGGCACTTAGATCCCAAAAAATTATCATGTATGTATCCTAATGTGCAAGCTAAATGTTGGAGATGTGACTGTGATGATGCAACTTATTATCATATATGGTGGACTTGTAGAAAAATCAAAGCATTTTGGATAAAGATTTGGTGGGTGATGCAGAATATTCTTAAAAAGAGACTGAAATTTACTCCACAGTTGTTCTTATTGGGTATAACTACGGACTGTACAGTTGCAGAGAATAAACTGATTTTGAACTTGATAACAGCAGCAAGATTGTTGGTAGCACAACATTGGAAGAAGGACTTTTTGCCTACTATTGATGACTGGATATTGAAAGTAACTAATTTAGCTGAAATGGCTAAAATTTCAGCATATTTGAAGGATCACACACAAGAAAGGTATATACAGGACTGGAGAAGATGGATTGATTATATACAAAATAAGTATTAGACCAAAAAATATCAAATAGCTTATGAATGATTTCTTTTATCTGTATAAGTGCTATATAAGTGATATTAGAAGTTTTATGTCCAAGAAGCAGGATTTTATATATGGGGGGTTAAGAATTTTTTTTTAGGGGGTGTTAGTTTAATGATTGGTTAAGCAATTTAGTTTATTGTTAAAAGTCAATAGAAATACCTTGTGTTCTGCTCTGGGAAGTCGGGGAGGGGGAGGGGGCGTTGGGTGGGAGGGTTGTGGGGAAATTGTGTTTGTTTTAAAACTTTTTCAATTAAAAAAAATGTTAACAGCAGACTAAAGAATAAAATGATAGGCTTAAAATATAATATTAAAATTTAGGTCAGCAAATCAAATGTCTCCTGAACCAAAATAAGATTCTTATGAAGTTATGAAGTGCTAGAAGGTCTTTCTGGCCACAGCTGCCTCTTATGGTCTAGGTGTCCGAGTGGACCACCACTAAAGTAAGATCCAGCAGTGGTGGATAATAGTACTATGTACTGTTACAGAAAAGTCCCTCTTCCTTTATGTAACCTTTATGTAAATATTTCTTATAGTGGAGTTATTTCAGCACCTTGCGACAATAAGACGTTTGTGACATCTTAAAGACCTGTGAAAAATGGCCATGAAGATGCTTTTGCTTTGCTACAACTGATTTATATGGTACTGTCCTGGAAATCAATAATTTTGGCTTTGAAATTTTCTGCACTTTTGTCAACCTTACCGAATCCTTTTTAAGCTCTGATTGACTTCAGCCTCAAAGTTTACTGGATGACCTAGAATTCATTATTCTAGACTGGTTTACATTGTGTAAGCATGATTCGCTCAACCATGCTTTATGATTAAAGCACATTTTTTTAAAAAAATAATCTTTATTAAGTAGGTTTTTTAAAAAACAAAAGAAGAAATTTTTACAATTTTCTTCATTTCAACATTTTCACATCAGTAAACATTTTTTACTTATCCGTTTTTCTCCCTTACTTCAATTTACCATTTATACATATGATTCTAATATTGATTTGTATACATAAAGATAACAATGTACTCAATTTCAATCATACATTCTATGTCCGTTCCATTTCCACTTGTTTGTTACTACATTTCAATTCCTATATCTTCCTCATTTACTCTTTCCTTGCCCTTTATACCTCTCCTCTAACCATTCATACCATTTCTCCCATACCATGTAGTATTCTGTTTCCTCCTTTTCTTGTATTTCTTTTGTGAGCACAATTTATACATCATGCTAAACTGCATGGTTTATGCACCATGCTAAACTGTAAATCATAGTTTAGAAATCAGAACGATTGGCTTTATAAACACTCCACACCCAAACTAAACAAGCCATAGTATAAGTTAATGTCAAATGTGAATACAGTGTCTCAATCTGATGGGAGGATACAATAGATGTATCCTGTAGGTCTATGTGTATAGCTGTAGGTCTATGTGTATTGTCTGGAACTTGTTGGCAGATAAATAGAATACCAAAGTAATAAATCAATCTGCATTTTTTTCATTCTTTGTTGATTGAAAAGAAGTTTTGAGTAATAGTTTAAAAGAGGGTGGGGAAAATTATATTGTAAACATAACATTTTCACCATGCATATCCAAAAGTCACATAAGAACAAATCATTCACACACCCCAAAACCTTGTTCATTGACTAACAACTATTGGATCCCAAAATGTTAGACTTTCTACTGATATCTTTCTGTCCATTATTGAATCAAGGCAAGGACTTTTCCACTAACCCCTGTTTCCATTACTACTCAAATCAAGACAAAGATGTTCTTTTTCTTTTCTTCATTAATCAGTCCAAGGTTTAATAACACATTTTTCCCATTCACAAAAAACCACAGAGTTAAGCCAACAATTAAAAATATCTACTTTCATCCCTTTAAAGTTAATTGCTTAATTGGGAAAACACTTCTCATGTCTGCACAAGACCAACTCTTGAAAAGAATGGATCTTTTTAGGAATTGCCAAAGCAACAATTGATGCAAAGGCCAAGAAATTGGCAACCAATTATACTGTTTACACCTAGAATTTAATCCTCTGTATAAATGTACTTTTTTTTTTTTAACATAACGAGGTTCCATTTTCTCTGCTATTTGAAACCCAGTGATCATGGGTGAAATAAACCACTGGCCTTCTTTCACAGTGGTGAGCTCCATTCTTTCACAATTCAATTAGATACTAATCCTGAAAACTGTTGTGGTTTATTTATTTATTTTCATTATCATAGTTTATGGCAGGAAAGCTTAAAAATGTGTTTAAAATGTGTTTAGTGGGTTCACTGTTGTTACCTGAAGCATCCAATTATGAAGAGATTTCAAAACCAATGGCACACAAACTTTATACATGTTTATATTGAAATAGGCACTATTGTGTTAAACAGGATTTCCTCATAGATTGCAGGAGGACTCAAACATTCAGGCTTGGACCTGATCACCACCTTGCTTCATATTAAATTTCATGCAAGATCTCATTGTTCTTGCATCATTGAAACTTCACATGCCTCAGTGGTTTGGCAATATTAACATTACTATTTATTTTTATTCCACTTAACTTTGAGACAGTGTTGTTGACATCCTGACTTAGAAGACAACCCAAACTGGGAGAAGAAGGGAAGAAAATATGTTCATATTTTGATACATGCTGGCTTATAAATATGAAGATCCATTCAGGTCCATGGAATTTATTGTCTAGCACAGGGGTGGGCAACTGTGGCCCTTTTACAACCTGTGGACTTCAGCTCCACCCTCTTTTAAACTATTACTCAAAACTTCTCTTCAATCAACAAAGAATGAAGTCTGCATGAAGCTGAATGAAGCTGTAGAATGAAGTCTAAAGCTTGGCTGTATCAGGAATTCTGGGAGTTGAAGTCCACAGGTTGTAAAAAGGCCACAGTTGCCCACCCCTGTGCTAGTATATGGCTTCTTTTTTGGGGGGGGGGAGAGAATAAACAAGTGAATTTATCAGATAACAGATTAACAGAGCTGGAAGGGACCTTATAGGTCATCTAGTCCAACCCCCTGCCCAAGCAGGAGACCCTACACAATTTCTCACAAATGGCACTTATTTAATTTCTTTTTTTCCCACTGTACTAGTCAAAATATACAAATGTGATTTTTGAAGATCTCCTTTATGCTGCAAATTGCACAGAGCTGCCCATGTAGCCCCAGTGGATTGGACAAAATGTTGAGAAATACTTTATATGACCTGATGAATTGTTGATCGCTTAATAATAGGGTATACTACTATCATGTATTGGCAGAACACATATGTGGTAAGCACCATGGAATCACCAAGTAAACTCCTTATTATTTTAGACTTACAAACCAGGACACGTGTTAAATGATATTTCGGGAACCTTCAAACATAAATACCAAGCTGTTTAGCTCTGTAGAAACCTATAATTACAGTTGCACCAGAGCTACATAGTTACTGATTATGGTCCAGCTTTTTCTTTTGGCTGTTAAATTGTGCATTTCTTCTTAAAAGAAGAATACTTTCTGTACAAAATAACTGGTGAATGATTCTATTTGATCAGCCACTTCATTTATTTTTATTGTTTCAAACTGGCCAACCCATAACAGATTAAATGATCTATTGACTATTTTTAGAGTTCCTTTTAAATATCCAAAATGGGTTGGATAATAAAATTGTTAATTTATGGACCAGTTCATAAAGAACAAAACTGGGGAGAAATAAAACTTCCCTGAGAGTTTTCTTTGAACTTTATTCCGTTTGGAATAAAATGCCTTAGATGTTTTCTTTTAGAAGGAACCCCACATTTGCTCTAAATTACAGTGTAGTTATTTGAAAAATCCAATTTTATTCATCAAAATAACACATTAATAAAAATGTGTATATAATCAATCAGTCTCGTGAAATGCAAAAGATTAGCAGCAGAAAGAATACAATGCAAACCATAATAATCCATGCTAGGCCTATGTCAAGTGCCTGAGGTCAACAATCCACTTCATATCACAGTTGCAAATGTAATTTTTGGTGAGAGGATAAAGCAACAGAATTCTCAACATGGCGTGTTGTGCCACTCCAGGACTTCCAGCCAGCAATTCCATTTCAGCAGCAGCTAGAAGAAGCTTCCACATGCATACAAGAGACTTAAGACAATGCAAACAAAGCAATGCAGCAGCTTCCTTTTGTTTTTAACATGTAGGAGATGTCATGTTCCCCAGTCTGGAACTTGGAAGTGAATGTCAATCCTCTGCCTTTGCATGATTTAATCTGGCTGCAGGGGACAGACTTAATTGAAGCTTCTCAATGTAGATTAGAATCTTTATTGCAAACTAAAACAAACAGTTGCTTGACCTTTTTGAAGATTTGATTGCCGTTTCCCCTCTTATTCCCATAGCAGTTTAAATCTGATGCCGCTTCTTCCCAACTTTCAATGGACTCTTTTATCCTATGGCCTTGAACTCAAGATGTCCTTGGTTACTGAAATTACTGACATTTCTGTCCTGCAAATCTTTGCGAGTTGGCTTTTCATTCCTCAAGGTGGATATTTCACTCAAGCACTCGTCACCTCTCGTCTGGACTATTGTAACGCTCTCTACATGGGGCTTCCCTTGGGGTACACCCGGAGGCTCCAACTGGTGCAGAATGCAGCCGCGCGGGGGATTATGGGAGCGACTGGGCGCTCCCATGTGACTCCTCTCCTGCGCGAGCTGCATTGGCTTCCGGTGGACTTCCAGGTGCGCTTCAAGGTGTTGGTGATCACCTTTAAAGCGCTCCATGGCTTAGGGCCAGGGTACTTATGGGACCGCCTTCTGCCACCAATAGCCTCCCACTGGCCAGTTCGCTCCCACAGAGAGGGCCTCCTCAGGGTGCCGTCGGCTAGACAATGCCGGCTGGCGACCCCCAGGAGGAGAGCCTTCTCTGTGGTGGCACCTACCCTTTGGAACAATCTACCCCCAGAGATACGAGTGATCTCCGACCTCCGGACTTTTCGTCGGGCCCTAAAAACTCATCTCTTTCAGTTAGCCGGTCTCTCTTGATTTTATGATTTTATGGTTGGTTTTAAATTTTGATATGGATTTTAAATT
Source organism: Arizona elegans (assembly GCA_022577455.1). NCBI lineage: Eukaryota > Metazoa > Chordata > Lepidosauria > Squamata > Colubridae > Arizona > Arizona elegans. The sequence goes on from JAKOOJ010000007.1 coordinate 66,109,341, forward strand.
GATAAATTTTAAACTATGGCCCAAATTTAATTATTTTAAATCTATTTTTAATCGTATTTTATGTATAAATGTTTTTATTTTGGCTGTTCACCGCCTTGAGTCCGAAAGGAGGAGGGCAGTATAGAAATTCGAATAATAAATAAATAAATAATAAATAAATATTTCCAACAAATCATCATTAAGACAAGGCACCTCATCATTAAGGCAAGGCAGAATATGGCATAGTCCTAACCAAAAGCCCATGCTTTAAGTGGTAAAGTCAAGATGGATTTGGAAAGACAATGTTGGGAGGAAAAATCTATACAAAATGCTTACAATGATTCCTTGTAACATAAGCTAAGCAAGTGATAAAGAAACCCTATGAAATCTCTCCTAGAACCAGGGTTGGGATTCAGCCTATTCAGTCCGGTTCGGGCAAACTAGTTGCTCCAATGGTGAGCTGAGAGTGAACCAGTTCACTCAGATTGTCAGCTGGACCCTCCCACCTGCCCCTGCACTATACTTACCTATATTCGTTCATTTTTAGCCCAGCTGATAAGCACGGCAGGGCAGATTGCCGTGCCTCAGCTGTTTTTAAATGAAATGCGCTTGTGCAGAGCGAAAGTTTGGTGCGCATGCAAAACATCTGTGCGAAGCAAACCGGTTGTTACACCAGTTGAAACCCACCACTGCCTAGAACTACAGGAGTCTTTATCTTAAAATATTGAATTGTGATACATGACTTCTTTTTCTAAGGATTTTGAAGAAATTTGTTACGCATTTCTAGAGTCACATGAACTTTCAAGGTCAGTTGCGGACTGCTTCATGGCATGAAATTCACTGAAATTCACTACATTATCCCTCTCAAACTTTATGGATCAAAGTTGGGAAAGTTTATAGAACTTGTAAAAAGTTGTAAATCAAAACAAATGTGAAGGTTTTTTTCTTTTTTAAAAATGTAGGATTTGATGCATGTCATTTTTTAAATCATGGACTGGTTATAGGCAATTTCTCCCTCCCATGATGAGCGGTGATGAGCTAGCTCATGAAGATGGGCATTTAGTAGTTAACAATAAGAAGAATTGTCTTCTGTTCTAGAGCAATTCTCAAACCTAGCACATGGTTCTTTGCATTATAATATTACTACTATCCTGCAAACATCGTATTATTTCATATTATTGTGTATGTGTGTATGTATGTATGTATGTGTGTGTGTGTGTGTGTGTATACATATATATATATATGTCTTTGATTAATTGGGTTTTCTCCCACGTAAAATTGGAAGTGTCTTGGCGACGTTTCGACGAAGTCTCATTCATCATCTTCAGGCTGGTGTTTTCGGCTTCATGCTTCTAGGAGCAATGTGTGATCGCAGCTGTTTCTTCCTTTTAACTGCCAGTGGCGGTGTGAACTGATTGGGTGGGAGCTTGGCTGTGTTCTGATTGGGTGGAAGTGTGTTCTGATTGTTTGGGGGCTTGGCTGTGCTCTGATTGGATGGGGGGCTTGGCTGTGCTCTGATTGGGTGGGGTTGTGTTCTGTTTAGGTGGGGGCTTGGTTGTGCTCGGGTTAGTCTGAGTTGCAGGGGGATTCGAGCTGGTGAGCTGCATTGCTGTTGTTTGGCTTCGCGTTCGTGGTCATGCCACATCTTCATGGTGGGTGTCAGTTTGCTTCATGTATGGATTGGAGGGGTTTAAAGTGGCTAATGATGCAGCTGTGGTCTGGCTTCTGGTTTGTGGTCGTGTCTCATTGGTGTGGGTTTTGGTTTGCTTTTTGCGTGGATGTGTGGTAGTGACATCCTGTGTGGTTTTCGTGAGTGTGGGTCTGGTGTCATTCTTTGTGTTAGGGACTCGTTTGTCAATTAAGGCGGGTTTCCAAATGGTTGGTAGGCGGGAGGTATCATCTCATTTATTCATGCTTTGTGGGCGTTTTTCTATCTCGATGGCTTCTCTGATTATTCTGTTGTTAAAGTGTTCAGTTTTGGCGATAGTTCTGGTCTTTTTAAAGTCAATTTCATGTCCCGTGGCTTTAAGGTGTTGGACCAGGGAAGAAGTTGGTTCTTCTTTTCTGACTGAGTTCTTGTGTTCTTCAATGCGTGCACTTATTCTTCTGTTCGTTTGTCTGATATATGTGGTGGGGCAGGTGGGGCATGGGATTTCATATACTCCTTGATTTTCTAACTCAATTTTGTCTTTGGGGTTTCTCAGGATGGTGGATATTTTTCGGTTTGTGCAGAATGCTGTCTTGATGTTGTGTTTGTGGAGGATCTTGCTGATTCTGTCTGTGGTGCCTTTTATGTATGGGAGGAGGGCTTTGCAATTTTCTTGTTCTCTGTCTTGGATTTTAGTGGGGGTTTCTTTTTGGATTAGGTTGGAAATCTTATTTCTTTGGAATCCGTTGGATGTGAGTATGTTAGTGAGAGTGTGTAGCTCGGTTTTTAGATGTTGTTCGTCAGCTAAGCGTTTTGTTCTGGAGATGAGTGTCTTGGCTATGGAGTTGATCTGTGCTGGATGGTGGTCTGAGAGTGTGTGCGGATAGCAGTTTGTGTGTGTTTTCTTCTGGTAGATGGTGTGTCCTAGGGAGCCATTGGATTTCTTGTAGACTAAGACATCCAGGAAGGGAAGTTGGTTGTTAGCTTCTGTTTCCATGGTGAACTGTATTTTGGGGTGTAGGCTGTTGAGGTGTGTGAGGAAGCTGTCCAGTTTTTCTTTCCCGTGTGGCCAGATTATGAAGGTGTCGTCTACGTATCTGAGCCAGAGTTTGGGTTTGTGATCAGATTTTTCTACAGCTTGGGTTTCAAAGTGTTCCATGTAGAGGTTTGCAATGACAGGTGAGAGGAGTGATCCCAGCTCAAATCCCCCTGCAACTCAGACTAACCTGAGCACAACCAAGCCCCCACCTAAATAGAACACATCCCCACCCAATCAGAGCACAGCCAACCCCCCATCCAATCAGAGCACAGCCAAGCCCCCAAACAATCAGAACACACCTACATCCAATCAGAACACAGCCAAGAATCCCACCCAATTAGTTCACACCACCACTGGCAGTTAAAAGGAAGAAACAGCTGCGATCACACATTGCTCCTGGAAGCACGAAGCCGAGAACACCAGCCTGAAGATGACGAATGAGACTTCGTCGAAACGTCGCCAAGACACTTCCAATTTTACGTGGGAGAAGACCCGAATAACCAAAGACCTACATACAAACACCCGCGAAAACCTGAGAAAACATATATATATATATATATATATATATATATATATATATATATATATATATATATATATATATATATATATATATATATATATATATATATAGTCTGTTAGTTAAAATGCTTAACTTATCTTAGCCAGGATTTTAAGCATTTTAACTAGCAGAAAAATCTTGGTTATGTAGGAAAAACCTGGCTAAAAGAAAAACACACATAAAACCTACGAAAAGTAAGAAAATAAATATAAGATGACGAATGAGACTTCGTCGAAACGTCGCCAAGACACTTCCAATTTTACACGGGAGAAAACCCGAATAACCAAAGACCTACATATATATATATATATATATATATATATATATATATATATATATATATGCATATTCTTTCTAGCCAGGTTTTACCTACGTAAGCTAGGTTGTCCTGCAGAACAACCTAGCTTACGTAGGTAAAACCTGGCTAGAAAGAATATGCACATAAAAGCCTACGAAAAACAGAAAAAGACATATATATATATATATATATATATATATATATGTATGTATGTATGTATGTATGTATGTATGTATGTATATAAACATATATATATGTGTATATAAATTATCATCAGTGACAGCTTCAGTTTAGCAAAATGCGGACTAATTATGGATTGAAAAAATAAAGAATAGAACCACAATAGGTTTAAATTTTCTATAGTCAAGAGATGAAAACAAAATTATGCATGCTCCGTTTTCTGACTTACAGCTAGGATTTCATTAATACTAAAGCAATTTGTGATACTAATTACAGTTTTATATTAAAAATAACCAGAATGATGTTCTATGTTCATCTGAGTCATACATCTCAGTAGAATTTTCGGAAGGAGGATGAAGTGTAACAACCATGAAATAACAACTGAACGAAACCCAGCTAGAATAGATGGGTTAACCATATCCAAAGCACAATCTCTTTGCATGTTTTGATTCTTTTTAACCTTCCTTTTCAGAAAAAAGGAACAAAATGAGAAAATGGCCAATGTCTAATTTGAAGGAGGATCAGGACTGGAAAGCCTAAAAGTCCCATTGCTCAGCTATTTCCCCTACCTTTTCAGTACATTGCTCAAATTATTTTGGCAAGGTTAAGAAAAGCTACGGCTAAGAAAGACATAACAGGCTTGCAAAAAACTGAATTAAAGTAACCTCATTGTTTTGTTTCAAGGTACACAACCTACTTAAAGATTGTGCAGCCATGGAGAAACTCGGGCTATTAACTCTTTCAAAATAATCAATAACCTGAGAGAAAATAGACAGGGAGATATATTTCCTTTCATAATACTACAAGTTAGTACATGTGAATGATGAAAAATGCAGGACACACACAGGCAAGTACATCCCTTGACCGCAGAATTCACAATAGTGCGATATAAACCAGTTTTGTGGGTGTGGCTTGGTGGGCGTGGCAGGAGAAGGATACTGCAAAATCCCCATTCCCTCCTCACTCCTGGGGGAAGGATATTGCAAAATCTCCATTCCCACCCCACTCTGGGGCCAGCCAGGGGTGGTACTTGCCGGTTCTCCGGTAGCAAAAATCCCTGCCCCCCACCACCCAATGCCCAGCTGAGCCACACAATAATCAGAGGCTTTTTTTTTACTTTTAAAAGCATTTTTTCTACAACCTCTTTGGCCGAAAAAATGCTTTTAAAAGTAAAAAAAAAAGCCTCTGATGATCACGTGGCTCAGCTGGGATCGTCAAAGGCTTTTAAAAGCATTTTTTCTACAACCTCTTCAGAGAAAAAATGCTTTCAAAAGGCTCTGACGATCTCAGCTGAGTTGCCTGGTCTGCAGAGGCTTTTTTTTAAAAATGCCTCTGACGATCAGGCAACTCAACTTGGATCATCAGAGGCATTTAAAAGAAAAAAAGCCTCTGCTGATCAGGCAACTCAGCTGGGATCGTGAGAGCCTTTTGAAAGCATTTTTTTACAACCTCTTCGCCGAAGAGATTGTAGAAAAAATGGTTTTAAAAGTAAAAAATAAAATTGGCCATGCCCACCCAGTCACATTACCCCACCACCACCAAGCCACGCCCACAGAACCGGTAGTAACAAATTTTAGATTTCACCACTGGTTTGCCCCCTTATTTTCACACATAATCTTGAATTCATTGATAGATGTAATAAAAATACAGAAACTAAGTAAACCAAAATAATTTCTGGTCTCTTTTTTTAATATGATTAAATAGACTATTTGTCCTGATAAAGGCAAGAGAAATGGCTCCAAAGTTGCCCTGGAAAACAAGCATGAAATACGGTAAAATAAATAGCCTGCACAATGGCTGGACATTTGTAGGTCCAATTAAAAGTAATAAAGGCATGTTTATGGTAGCAATGTTGCACTGAGGAAAGTTATTTCTGTTCCATAGGTATTCTCTTAATATTTCTGCTTGCAACAGAAAAGGGACAAAAGGGGCAAAAGGTTGACATATCAATCAACAAATATATCGCCACATTCTAACACTAGTTTTACTTATGAGAAAGAATCTCAGTCTAACCTGTAGCATTTACTGCACCAATTTGCTCCAAGTGTGTAGATGTGCAAAGTTGATTTTGCCTACAGTAGACTGAGCAACCTCAAGGTGTATGAGCTTTTACTCTGAGCTGATCTTGAAACAGCATTCATAGTAGTTTTTTTTTTCCTCACGATAACCTGTGAGGTAAATAAAAGCAAATAAGATAAGCAAAACATGACTTGCTTAAGAATTTAAATCACCTCTCCAGATCTCTAATCATTATGAAACAGCAAGTCTTTTTTATATAGCTTTAGCCTTTTGAAAAACAAGTAAGCTGGGCAAACCACCATCAAGTCAGGATGACTTCTTTGAAGAACAGCCTACACATGAGTCCAAAATCTACAAAGTGGGCCACCCTTGTTCCTGAAACATGTGCTTGGCAGGCTTATCAGTAGCAAACCTTCATTTAATCAAAGCAGCAAGAGGCAGATAGTTGTTATGTAAAGTCTGATGTGTGGCAAACATGCTTTCTGTCTCTACAGAAAGGCCATTTGGCACAGCCAGCTGTGTGGCTTCATTGCATGCATAGACTTGTCTGTCTTTTCATACAAAACTTGTGTGCAAGATGCCAATATGGTAGAAGTCAACCATAGCCTTTATTATTTTCAAAAAAAGTTAGCATTTTTTTTTAAAAAAGGAGGAAATTATTCTAGTACTCTTAACCTTGCATGGATTCTATGATAGCTGCACTGCATAAAAATGATTATTTAGCCCTGTAGCTTAATTATTTCATTGACTTATTTACTGTGGTTTATGTGCATCTTCAATCCAACAGGATTAGCAGCAATTTAGTATGCACTAAGAGTTTATTTTGCATTTTTAAATACACTGTTCAGTCTGATGCAACACAAAAACATTGAGATATTATTTTCAATGAAAATAAGTATGTGTGTATCTGTATGTAGTTGTATGTCTGTGCGCATGCGCTTCAGTTATATTCCGAAAGATGATTTCATGAAGAAACTCTTTATTAGGGTGGCGCAAACTATGAATGACAGGTTTCACAGCATGTGGGAACATGAGAAAAACACCTATTTTCTGATTATTAAAGCAGCCGTATCTTTTGCAAAGCTTCCTGTTGTGAAAAATTGGTCCTGTTTGTCCTCCTTATTCAAATGGTTTACACAGCCATACTCCTTAGATTAAGGTTTTGCAAATTAAGTTGGATAGTCCTGTAGACGTCAGAGGAACAGACACATGTAACAAAAAATACAACTACACAACAATAAAGCTATCCATCAGTTCCAATAATGAAATTCCACTGAAGAAATGTGAAAGAGATCTCAAAGAATAGGAAGAAAAATAGAAGACTCTTTCAGGGAGGAAATACAGAAAGCTATTCATTTTAATTTCAGTTCAGAAACATCAAGGAAGAAATTAAAATTGCTATAAGCATGACCGAGAACACAGGAAAGTCTCCTATCCTAGAAAATATAAATATTTGTTTACTCACATTGACCAATTTTAAATAAATTGTCCCATTAAAAAACCCTGACTTTTAGTAGAGGGAACATCAAGCAAAAGCTTTCAAGAAAATGGAGCCATGTGACATCCAGCAGTTTTAGTTAAAAGGCATTACAGTAAAATCTGCTTCCTGAGTTTGTTTTCTGTGGGTTCAAGTTCCCTGAGTTGACATTGGGTTTTGAGTTCCAATGGGATTCTCTCCATGGAAAATAATATCCTTGCCACGTTTTCCACCAGGAATCATCCGAGTCTACGAGGCACCACCCTTTCCAAGAGCAATTTTGCTTGAGACCTCGCTGACAATTGGCTCTGGTTTGCAGACCATAATACATTTGCTGGGAAAATGGACCCAAGCTTTAGAGTCAAGCTTTTGCTGTTTCAGGTTTCCTAAGGTATGTTTCACACTGCTATGTTATTATTAACAGCTAGCCATGACTCATTTGCAGAGGATGAAAAAAAAAAAAGCTATGAAACCCACAGTTTTTGATGCCTGAAAGATCCATTGAGATTGTCTTTCAGCAGCTGCCTTTGAAAGTCATCAGAAAAGGCCCTCTTTCAAATCAGAGGTCCTGGCAGAAGTTCCTGTGGATTTTGTTCTCTATGGTACTGATGTAACTAGACAGAGGCAGCAGCTGACCAGTTTGAAAGGCCAGTATGTAATGATTTGCTCCCTGAACTTCAGAAAAAGTCAGTAGATCTCTATTTGGCTTGGTAAATCTCATGGTAGGTACCTGGTTCATTTGCTACTTATAGCTATTTTCAAAAATGATTCTTCAGGATCAGAGGTGGTATTTAGCTGGTTCTGATTGGTTCTGGAGAACTGGTAGGGGGAATTTTGAGTAGTTCAGAGAACTGGCAAATACCACCTTTGACTGGCCCTGTCCCCATCTATTCACTGCTTCCCAAGTCCCAGCTGATCGAGTCCCAGCTGATCAACTGGATCTTCTTTTGTTGCCCTGCACATGCAGCTGGAAAGCAGGTTAGTGGGGTGGGGTGGGAATGGAGATTTTACAGTATCCTTCCCTTCCCTTGGAGTGGGGTGGAAATGGAGATTTTACAATATCCTTCCCCTGCCACACCCACCAAGCCACGCCCACAGAATTGGTAGTAAAAAAAAATTGAAACCAACCACTATTCAGGATGCCTCCTTTTAGTAGTATTTTTTAAATTTATTTCTTTGCTTTTTTTTTTTTATCTTTTCATGTGATGTGAGAAGCTTCCCACCATAGTATTGTTTTTCATGTCTATCTAGGATTAAACAGATCTGATTTCTTGAAGTGATTTAAAAACACACATAATATAATTAAGATTAGAACAAATGTTAGAAGCATGCTAATTAGCCTTATTTATTCAACCAGATATGTTTTCCCCTGAAGTAGTTGATACCTGAACTGTCTGAAGCAAGCTCAACTGTCAGCAAACCTTGGCACAATTCTCCTCTAATGCCAGCTGCCACCATCCAATCTAGGATTATTGTAAACCACCTGATGCCAGTACATATAACAAGAAAGCCTCAGTAGCAAGAACAAAGAAATTAACATTTGGTCCCTTGAGTCCCTTTCTTTAATCTACTGAAAAGGGCTTCCATCTAAAAACATCAATCATCGACTTTAATCAACCGCTCTGGGTTCTGTTTGCTTTTCATCCTAAATAATCTTATAAGGAAAAATTGACATGTGATTTTGAAACCTTGGAAAGGGAAGCTTAAACATCTAAGGCAGGGATGTCAGACATCATCACAGCGGTATCACGTGACATATTGGGACTTTCCCCCTGTTCACTAAACTGGGTGTGGGTGTGGCCAGCACGTGATGCATCCGGCCCGCGGGCTGGGAGTTTGACAGCCCTGATCTAAGGCATTCTAAAGAGTCTACAAAGAATGCCATTTAGAGGGGTTTTTTTTTGAAGGAGGCAACTACCAATCTAGAAGTACTATATACAACCATTTTAAGAAAAAGAGTGCTATAAACTGGACAACAAAGATTTTGCTTCCTGAATACTTTTTGATGTATCTTATGGATCTGTTATTGGGGCCAGAGAAAATCACCTGAAAAGCATTCAAGACTGTCACTGAGAATTTTCTTGGCAGCTACAGAGCACCAAGTTATATTCAGTTTGCTGACAAACTTCTTACAACATACAATATCATGATGTGCAATATGTCACTGAAGATTCATCTTCTGCATTCACACTTGGACTTGAAAATGTAGGTGCAGTAAGGATGAACGTGATGAAAGATTTCAACCAGAATATTGCCACAATGGAGAAACGGTATCAGGGCAATTGGAATCCATGAGTGGCAGCTGACAATTGTTAGACTCTGCAGTGAAATGCATTGGACACTGAATACAAGCAAAAATCAGCAGCAAAACACTTTAACCCTATTGAACTCATGTGGGTCAGAAACATTATGCAATGAAGTACATTATAGGCATTAAAAGTTAATTTCATATTTCTCAAGATTCTTACATTATACAGTCATTTTGAAATTATATTTGTGTTGGGTTTGAAGGGGTCTATCATAATTAACAAAAGTTTTTCAGGAAGCAAAACTTTTGTAAAAAAAAAAAAGCTGTTTTCTAGTGATTTGGCACTGATCCATTCCAAAGCTCTACCAAAGTATGGGCCACAAAAATCTCAATGACACTAAATAGCAGGAAAGATGGCAATTATTTAATGATAGCCTGGATTTTTTCAGGATGGTTCTGGTAGCCCTACTGTCTCTCATGGTTATGCAACCTTCATTAAATTTGTACCAATAATCCAGGAAAAAGATGGGGCAAAGGCTAACGTTACCACAGTTCAGGTCTGGATATGACCCTCTCAGTCAGAAGACATTGGTTCCATTACACATGTTCTATTGCCCTATCCAATAAGAGTTGGTGCAATAATCCTCTTATTGTTAAACTGCTGTAGTAGATCAGATTAAGAAAAAGTGATATATTTTTTTGGTGGAGATGCATATAGATACCCTGAGAAAGGTAGCCATGTTCTGTCCTATTGTTATCACTGACTAGAAACTTGTCTATGGAGATTCTCAGTCATCCAGGTCATGGTTGTCCCAAAGGTGCTTTTTCAAAAGGCAAGAACGACAAGAAAGTCCAGTTGCCCTTTGAAAAAATCATCTTTGGGATATCCAGGAACTTACAGTCTGGATCAGTGTTTCTCAATATTGGCAACTTTAAGATGTGTGGACTTCAACCACCAGAATGGTTGGTTGGGGAATTCCGTGAGTTGCAGTCCACACATCTTAAAGTTACCAAGTTTGAGAAATACTGGTCTAGTTTTTACAGTTGTTCCAATTACATACATTAGAAAGTATTTTAGTGTATATATTCACTAGAAAGACCATTCAATATCCTTACAAAATTATTGTTTCCTTTTTGTACTCTATATAAAAGGTAAAGGTAAAGGTTCCCCTTGCATATATGTGCTAGTTGTTCCCAACTCTAGGGGGCGGTGCTTATCTCTGTTTCAAAGCCGAAGAACCTGCGCTATTCAAAGACGTCTTCGTGGTCATGTGGCCAGCATGACTAAACGCCAAAGGTGCAGGGAACGCTGTTACCTTCCCACCAAAGGTGATCCCTATTTTTTTACTTGCATTTTTTACGTGCTAGGTTGGCAGAAGCTGGAACAAGTAATGGAAGCTCACTCTGTTACGCGCATTAGGGATTTGAACTGCTGAACTGCCGACCTTTCGATCGACAAGGTCAACGTCTTAACCACTGAGCCACCACATCCCTTTTATAGTGTGTGTGTATGTGTATGCGCGCGTGTGTGTGTATATATATATATAATTTCTATTTTGCTGATATATATATTATTATATATAATATAATTTATATAATTATATATTACTCTATATAGTGTACAGTTTTTTCCAGACATGTTTATCAGTTTTCCTAATAAAGCTTATTATTGTACTAGCACTAATAGTTCTCTAGTGTTGTTGAAACTATTTTTCTTAAGAGACACACAAGATCCTTTTAAACCAGAGATGGAGGAATTGAATCTGGGCCTTAATATATTACAGTTCATGTTTTTTTTCCCCCCCGGAGGTCACCATCAATTATTCAAGACTAAATTTAGCTTCATTTTTTTTCTTCTTCTTAAGATGAAGTTGGTGTAAGCTCGTATGCAGTTCAAACTCTAAATGTTTCTCCAGAATGATATATATATATATATAGGTGTTAAATCCATTATAGAGAGAACTTAATCCCCTGAGTGCAACTGCATGCTAATCAGACAGGGAAACTAATCAGAGAAAGCATTTGCAATTTTTCATCGACAGGCCGAATGAGTGGCTGGGTAAACCCATCAGTGAAGAGTGTAGTACATAAAAGCTGTCAGGTTATAGATTAGGTACTGGCCACTTGTACAGGCATCCTGATAAGAAACATTTCCAGCTATGTAAGTGCATTGCACAAGCTCCCAATAGTTAAAGCCTTTGTTGATTATTTTAAGCCAACATTTAATCACACTAATTCTAATTCAGTCTTCTTTTTCTTCATTTTTCTCTATGATAGCACTCAATTCGATGCCCTTTGCACATCTTCAACTTTATGGAAAGGTCCTTGCCTTGCCTTGCCTGATACAATAAACCTATTTTTCTTATTATTAATTTTATTTTATTAATATTATTTTTTTTAAAAAAACTCATCCCAAAATAAAAGATATGTCTAAAGATATGTATTTTAAAGATGATTTGATAAAGTGCTACAGTACATACAATCTCTGAAGATGGAAGAATTTGACAACAAAATGAAAGTAGCATCATCATAAGAGCCACGGTGGCACAGTAATTAGAATGCAGTACTGCAGGCTACTTCTGCTGATCACCAGCTGCTAGCAATTTGGCAGATCGAATCTTACCAGGCTCAAGGTTGATTCAGCCTTCCATCCTTCTGAGGTGGGTAAAATGAGGACCCAGATTGTTGGGGGCAATATGCTGACTCTGTAAACTACTTAGAGAGGGCCTGTAAAGCACTGTGAAGCGGTATATAAATTTAAGTGCCATTGCTATCTTCTTCTTCTTCTTCTTCTTCTTCTTCTTCTTCTTCTTCTTCTTCTTCTTCTTCTTCTTCTTCTTCTTCTTCTTCTTCTTCTTCTTCTTCTTCTTCTTTTCTTCTTCTTCTTCTTCTTCTCCTCCTCCTCCTCCTCCTCCTCCTCCTCCTCCTCCTCCTCCTCCTCCTCCTCCCTCTCCTCCTCCTCCTCCTCCTCCTTCCTAGCATTATTCCCACACTATGGCAGGTCAGCTTATTAGCAAAGCAAATTTGACTCAATCCAGGCATCTTCAGGGGTAACACCCACACATTTCATGTCCTCTTTGAGGCAATCCATTCATGATTTTTGAGGTCTGCCATGGGGTTTCTGGCCATCAGAGTCCAGACACGTGGCTGTCCTCACTGCTGAGTCTTCTTTACTGTGTATATTGTGTCCATACCATCTAAGTCTTCCTACCCACAGTTTTGCTACAATTGGTAGAATTCTCAGTTGATGTTGGAAGTTGTCTTGGTGTGGTCGAATTGCATTTGTCCAAGGCACCATTGGAGCATTTGCATTTCCATCATGTGTAGGGCCTGCTCATGCATTGCCCTCACTGGCCAGCAAGTATGTAAGGTATTTTACCAGTAAACAAAAGTAGCACCTATTGCTAATATATTTATAGCATAATAAATTCCCTTCTCCACAATTGAGAACACAATTTGTGTTCTCAAATTATCATATGCATTAGTCAAACTAAGCAACCCGCCATCAATATCTTCTAATGAACCTAGATTGCAAAAGAATATTCTCCTACCTGAAAAAAATAGTGTTGCTTGTAGTTGTGAATAAATATACTTATAAGGAGAAAAAGAGCTTTGACATGCATAGATGGATGGCTGACAATTTTCAGTGGATTGTGGAAAGAAATATAAGGATGATAAAGGCGTTATCCCACAATACTCCAAATTAATTTCACAAAATAGAACTCTTGTGAAATATGAGAAGATAGTCAAAAATTCATTAATAGAACCATCTATTTACAAGATGTAGAAATACAAGGCAATGGCGGGAGGCCACTGCTCTCTGAGATATATCACTAATAATGTCTGTTATGACATTTTTTTTCTAAGTCCTTTTAGGTGAATTCCAAAATGTCAGGATTCATGGAATTTCCAGAGCATCACCCTACATCGAACAGAGTAATTGTGAGCCTCTAACACTCCTGGCTGGTACAGCCAATGATATGCAATGCTCTGTACTGCAGCAATATCAAGAAATCAACAGCTTTACCATCCTTGCACTCAAGAGTGTAAGCAGATGGTTAAGTTGGCAGCTGTTCAAATGCTAAGTTTAAAAGCAAACAGCATGCTTGTTATCACATTCTCTTTGCCTGGACTAGACCAAATGAAGATGGGGATTTAGTCTCCTACAGGAATGTTTCCAAGAATTTAGCAACATAAGCACTAAGATTTACTTAAAGGCTAAAGTAGTATTATTCCTCCTATTTGATTTGCAAGGTGTATGTTTATGTATCCAGCCTCAGGCTATGTAAATAAAATATCTGGTTATGATGGATAAGAGGGTTACTTTTATGTGAAAGCCACTAAAATTAAAAGCGATCAAATTTAATTTACACCTTGAGGAGTCGCTTAAGGAGAACAGAAGACTGAAGAGCTATTTGACCTGGGTCTCAAATATATAATGAATTATTGAGAGTAGCTTTGACCCTTCTGAAGCATTATGGGGGCTGTCTCTGTACAACCAACACATAAGAAATTAGGAGGTCCAAGTCTGAAACAGGTTATTCCGTCCCACTAGAATTGTTTTGGCCCTGTTTTGATTATTTTGTAAATGTTCTGATCTAAAAAATGCCTGGTTTGATTTCTAAATAATAGTTATATTCTAGATTGTATAGCTGATTAGGTTGCAAACATCACTAATGCTTGCAATTATTGGTTGCAAGGTAAACAGGTTATTTGGCACTGGAAGAAAAATGCAAAGTGAAAGATAATAACAACTGGAAAAATGAAAGGTAATAAAAGACATTACCAATAGATGAATGAATATGTAGCTCAGAGTTGAATCGGAGTTCTTGGTGCTCCCTGAATTTGGTTATTTACTTGCAGAGGTTTCTCAACTAGGGGTAGTAATTACGGTACCTAGTTGGGTGATGAGATGTCTGCAAGTTTAGTTAAAGTTATTATCTATAGTACCTAGATAGAACGTCCATGTTCAGAAATCATATACCCCTGAATTCCAAGACCTGGGGAAAGACAGCCAATTTTATCTAAAGAGATAATTGACTCCCTACATTGTGGGCAGCTTTCTACAACAATCTAAAAGGAACAGATGTTACAATAAGAATTATTGTAATTAAATTATTTTAACTTTATTATTAGTCTGATATATTTATTGCCACTGGTTTTCAAGATAATGTACAAAACTGTTACAAAATAGAAAATACAAGACAGAATCTACAACTGGAATATTTAGCTCAGTAAAAGTTGAAAACAGCCTCTTTCCTCTTCCGAAACTAAGGGCATAATGTGCAACCAATTTTTATCCTAAATTAAACATGCCTCCCTTATCAGGAATCCTTTCATGTTCAGATGGCCAATGCCTAAATCTTAGGACTGATTGATATGGTTTCTACAGTCTCTAAACATTTGGTCTAATGACTGCAATGTTTCTTACTGGGTGCTTTTTATCTTCTCCAGACAACTCCCCTACATGTGGTGAACAGGTTAGCCAAGAGCAGTGAAGTGCCTGTTTAGCACATCAAAACATATCTATCCCAAGGTGGTCTACATTTTCCTGCAAAGTGGTCATCTATCCACAGTACTTGTGACCAATAAATTGAAAACAGTGGCAATAATAGTCATCCTTTTAATCAAGCAGCCCCTGTGATTGGATCTATCATGTAAACGAGCATTACGTCTCTGTGTAAACTCTCTTATACTAATCCATTATTTAAAAAAAAAAATAGGTTGGCATCAGCTGAATACCTAGTCTGCATATTTTTAAGAACAGGTAAGATCAAATAACTCTCAGCAGCAGAAATAAAAGCAGAATTCCCAAGATCTTAGAGACAGAAATGCTTAAAAAGTAGTGTGATCAATTTTCTTTGAATTGATATTTTGAGGGTAGATTGCCATTACATTTCCTTCATACTGTACGTATATATGTGAACATAATTAAATAAATGTTTCCGTACACCAAAAACTATGTCTGCATCTCTATAACACCTTTTTCAGAAAAAGAGTAATTTGATTTAATTTGTTGCCTAAAATATTTTCCTCAGGATTATAGGACTCACAACCCATAACAATTTAAAGATGACTGCAAAACTCAAATACAAAATGTAGACAAGTCATTGATGAACAACTACACCAAAAAGCATTTTAAATATGGACAATTTACTACAAACAGCAAAGGATATAATATATTGTGAAGGCCTTCCTAAAAATATTTTTCATCAGTGATATAGGTATTCCTCCCAGAGCCACTAAAACATTTTGCTTCTCTTCATTGTATAAAAAATAACAATAACAAATTATTGCTTTTTAATAAGCCATTTTGGGGTGAGGGAGAAATGTCTTGGGAGCAGCATAGTGGTACACAGGGATATTTTTTGCTGAAAGTGTATTCCTTTATATCTCCAGATAAGTCTCCAAATGCTTTTGTCTAAAGTTTTGGAGACCTGTTTTATATCATGGGTTCATTGATGAAAAGATCAGTCAGAGGATAAGCATTTCCCACACACAGAGATTAGGAAGAAGAGGCTCTGGGTATTTCTCAGAAATGTCTTCTTAGTTCATGAGGATCAGTCTGAGATTCAGCGCAGGACTGACTGGATTTCATTCCACTTGAAATGAAGATGATTTTTGAATGTGTTCCTGTGGCCTTCTTGCCATCTCTTTATCTTATTTTATTGGGTAAGAAAGGCAAAGACATCCATTTAGGGAAAGCAGGAAACATTCCTTGAGTAAACTCAACATTTATTTTTGAAAAACAATTCCCTAATAGAGGACTCTATTGAAGAATGTGTCCCTCTAAAACCAACCCTATACTTCTGTGCTCTTCATTATGAAAGAGGATATGTGGTGGAAAGTACGCATATTTTGTGGAGATATTTTGCTCCAACAGAAAGTCAAAGAAATAACTTGTGCATTTCACTTCATTTTGTACTGTTATATGAGTCTGGATGAGCTCTTTCCTCTCTAAATAAGCTATTATAAATATGTGTATAATTCAAACCCTTCAGCAAAGCTATATTTATTCTGTGTTATAGTCCTGAATCATCAATCAAAGCACTTGCTGGCTGTTGCAATAGGAATTTTGCTTCAACTGCAGGGCTGTACTTAGTAGGAGAAATTAACCTCTTTTCAAACCGATCATTAAGAAAATCTTATGGGTTTACTTTGTACCAGCAGCAAAATCCAAGATCTCTCAGTGGACATTAGAAAATCACACAAAGTCTCCACCACAGCCATTTCTGATCCAGTCAACTACGTGAGTTGGTTTTATGTTTGTCATATTAGGGTAGGATCAGCATTCCCAAAGGAATCTACAAACTTAACAGCAAGAAGGATCCATAAAAGATTACAAAATATTTTTAACATCATTTTTGACGTTCCTGACTTCCTCTCACTTTTGGGTTCCAGCTGAATTTTTTCACTAAGATAATAGCAGTGTTGCCTCACTTTGGTATTACCACCCAGGACTATAAATAGACTTGCTACCTATTGAAAGAAAGGAGAAAGCCAAAATGCATTTAACCTTGGAGAAGTGATATTTAAAACCATGGCAAGTAGCACTGGCTGAAATATATATAACAAAGAATCTTGAAGAATACCTCAGTTTAGGACAATGGTGTTCAAAACCAATCCCTCTTTTTTAAAATTTTATTAAGAAAATAATTCCTAATACATTCTTTTCTGAGTTTAGGTATCTTGCTGGGCATACACACTGATTAATTCATTTATGAAGAAACAAATGTGTTGAAATATACTGTCAAATATTGTGTGGGTGTTTGCTTTTGTGATCCCCTCCTTTGTTATCCGTTTACTTTGAATATTTTGTTAATGTACTAAAACAATAGCAAGAAAGAAAGAAAGAGGGATTATATAAACTCATTCTAAAATTTTCTCCTCCTCCTCCTCCTCCTCCTCCTCCTCCTCCTCCTCCTCCTCCTCCTCCTCCTCCTCCTCCTTGTATTCTGTCATAGTTGTAAGGCTAGGAGTATTGGTCCATAATTACTCAAGCACCTTTATATCTGTAGAGATTTTTCAAACTCCTTTCTCTCTAGTCCTGATCCAACATTTCATGTTCTACTTGTAAATATTATCTAGTTATAAAACTCTCAGAAGATGTATGTATGTGTCATTCATTGCACCATTTGTTGCATGCAGCCTTTTCCTGTCAAGAATTGCCTTCCTGCAGATGATCTATTCAAGGCCACACAATTATTTAATGATTGGTGGGACCAATACTGTCGGTCTCTTTTTTCAGGCAATCTTTCTTTCTTTCCTTTCTAATACCTTCTTTCTTTTTTTCTTCATTGTGCAGAAATTGTTGAGGAAGGAAAGTCGACTGCTATCAGGAGTTTGAACTGAAATGATAAGGTAGTCTACCAGCATAGTTAATACACACAAGACATTCATTGCTTACAAACGGCTTTTGAAATTAGGGCAAGGAGCATTGTAGGAAGTAATGAGTGAAGTTGTTTTAATCCATTTTCATGTATGTATGTATTCTTCTTAATTTTTCCTTTTGGTACTCTCCTGCGAGTCCTTTGGACTGCAAGGTGATCAAACCCGTCAGTCCTAGAGGGGATCAACCATGACTGCTCTTTAGAAGGCCAGTTCCTGAAGATAAAACTCAAATACTTTGGCCACCTAATGAGAAGGAAGGACTGACTGGAGAAGACCTAATGCTGGGAACGATTGAGGGCTAAAGAAGAAGGGGATGGCAGAGAATGAGGTGGCTGGATGGAGTCACTGAAGCAGTCGGTGTGAGCTTAAATGGACTGCGGGGGATGGTAGAAGACAGGAAGGCCTGGAGGAACGTTGTCCATGGGGTCA
Source organism: Arizona elegans (assembly GCA_022577455.1). NCBI lineage: Eukaryota > Metazoa > Chordata > Lepidosauria > Squamata > Colubridae > Arizona > Arizona elegans. Next base: position 66,127,611 of record JAKOOJ010000007.1, read on the forward strand.
CGATGGGTGGGACATGACTTCGCAACTAACAACAACAACAATTCTTCTTACTTAAAGAAGTCTACCACAGGCCTCAAATAAAGTCCCAATGTACTGTATAAGTGCTTATGGCAACTGTAATTGAATCCTTCTGAAGGGTGCCAGACTACAGAAGACTATTTTAGTTCTTAACTACCACTCCTTAGTTCTGATCTTGGCAAATAAAAGTAAATGAGCCCAGTCCTTTACAGTGGGAGGAGCCTTCTGAAAACTCCAGGCATGTCTGAGCCTTGCTGAAGGCACCTGGGGTGAGATCTGACTTCAGCAAAGTAATCAACATCTGAAATTTCATAATGTTTACTGAAGAAATTATATAACTCTCAGAGTCACTGACAGGTTTTGTTTTGACTTGCCAATTCTTTGGATGGAGTCCATAATCATTACTTTGTTTTTCCAATATTATTATTAGATTGGAGCATTAATTGCTCATTTTTGTTCTTTTTCATATGTTGTCATTTGTTTTTCACTATTACCTTTCCCCTGAAGTCATAGAATCATTATTCTATAACAGCCATATACGAATGAAGTGCTGTCATGCAGCCAGCTCTCTGAACTCAAGAGGTACCTGTAGCTGATATTCTTTCTTGCAACCAAGCCAAGCACTTCGCTGAAAAAAAAATATTTTGCCTGGAATGGCGCACCAGTGCAGGTGCATGTTCCACAAAAAGCCTGAGCAATCATATTATAAAATTAACTTTGTAGAAGGTTTACAAGGCCGATCAGCAGACATACCTGAAAATAAATACACAAGTCCTCAACTTACAGCCATTTGTTTAATAACCCTTCAAAGTTACAATGGCAGTGAAAAAAGTGACTTATGGCAGCATCCCCCCACTGTTATGTGATCAAACTTTGGGTGCTTGGCAACCAGCATGCATTTACAATAGTTGCAGCATTCTGGGTTCCTGGGATTGTCATCTGCAATCTTCTTTTCTTTTTTTAAAATACGAATACATTTTATTAGGTTATGAAGTGTTATAAAATACAAAATAGGAAAGCAAATAAAAGGACAGGGATAGGAAGGGAGAAAAGGCAGAGAAAAGTGAGGAAGGGTAAGGGAAGAAAAAGAAAAAGAAGCATTGACTCCCGACTCTATCTGTTAGAATAGAATAGGGCATTAACAACAATCACAAGTTTTTGTTTTACCATAATAGTATAAACCACTCATTTCTACAAGAATCTATCAGTCTAATCTGTAAAACCCAGAATCAAAGTTTCATTCTTTTCCACATCAAGCATGAAGTTCAGAAGCGATTTCCATGTGGAAACAGAAGTACTTATGTTCTTTTAAAAAGTAGTCAATTTTGCCATTTCAGCCAACTCCATCTGCAACAATTCATCGAAGTGTCCTTCCATTTTTGCACATACAATAATATTACCGCTGTCAACATATATATAACAAAGTTCCAAACTTTTTCTCCAATTCTTTTTCCATTAAGCTCAAGAGGAAGAGTTCTGGTTTCACACCTGCAATCTTCTTAAGGAGCTTCTGATAAGCAAAATCAATAGGAAGGAGCCTGATTTTATTTATTTTATTATTTATTTAATTTATTTATTTATTTGTCAAACATATATAAGATAACAGATATAAGTATAAACGTGATTATGAATACAGGATAAGGATATGAATAAATGGAGACAGTAGGACAGGGACACTGGTGCGCTTATGCACGTCCCTTACAGACTTCTTAGGAATGGGGTGAGGTCCAGAGTAGATAGTCTAAGGTTAAAGTTTTGGGGGTTTGGGGAAGAAACCACAGAATCAGGTAGTGCATTTCAGGCATTGACTACTCTGTTGCTGAAGTCGAAGAAAACCTCCGGAGCCCGGGGAAGTCAACCCCCCCCCCTTGGTGCAGGAGGCCAACTAGGCCACACCCACCATGGCCACGCCCACCCAGCAACCAGGCACAGAACCCTTTGCTAAAATTTTTGAAGCCCACCCCTGAAAAGTACGTTTTGCTGAAAGGGTGTACAAAACCGAATGGATACAGAAGAACATTCCCTGAAGTAGGAATAAATAAATGGAATGGGGGATTAGAATCTGAGCAACTCTGAGAAGCTGGAAGTGGCAGATTCGTCCATTGCTGAAGGTGGCGTTTGTTCTGTTCCAGTTGGACACTGGCTTCCTTGTTGAACCGCTTCCTCAGCTGTACATAAAGTGCAGCTATAAAGTTTTCAGCAATTGATAAAGTCCTATTGTCAACTCATGTAGACTGGGTGTACTTAGGAGAGCTCTAAGCTCTTTTATCTCTGGCTTGGTTCCCTGACATCCTGTGGTTCAACCAGAAAGCTCTGATTTTGCATTACCTGATCTGGATTCACACACTGTACAATTAGTTTGTTTTTCACATGATACACAAATCCAATTATGGTTTGAAAATTTTTGGTTTATGATTTAGGGTGACATGTGAAGCTAACTACTAAATAGATAAGCCATGGTTTAAAGTGTTATCTTAACAAACACTGTCTTTTCACTCTCAGTTCCATTTCCTGCTCCAGCCTTTTGTAGCTATTATTTTGCCATTCCAGTTGTATTATCAAAAAAGCTGAAGTCTGAGATATAGAAATGGATGAATTCAACAGAACTTTAGCTATGTTTGATTAGCCTTATTTATATTTGTTTTAAAACATTTTACATGACTCTACCCTTAAAGATCTGATTTTTTTTTTAAAAAAGGTACATATTAGGTAGCCCTGTTTTAATCAAGACTTTTAGGAAAGGCTGCAGATCCACAGCAGAGCGCATATTTCCCTCTTCTCAGTTTCAAACTTCAGAATATCCAGGTAAGGCTGGGAAAATTTTTCATTGAAAGATTATCCTACTGCGTACTGTCAGAATGACATGAATTGGTAATAAGTAGGTTTAAAAGGGATGCAGTGGCTCAGTGGCTAAGACGCTGAGCTTGTTTATCGAAAGGTTGGCAGTTCAGCGGTTTGAATCCCTAGTGCTGCAATACGGGGTGAGGTCCCGTTACTTGTCCCAGCTTCTGCCAACCTAGCAGTTCAAAAGCATGTAAAAATGCAAGTAGAAAAATAGGGACCACCTTTGGTGGGAAGGTAACAGCGTTCCGTGCGCCTTTGGTGTTTAGTCATCTGACCACATGACCATGGAGATGTCTTCGGACAGCCCTAGCTCTTTGGCTTTGAAATGGAGATGAGCACTGCCCCCTAGAGTTGGGAATGACTAGCACATATGTGTGAGGGGAACCTTTACCTTTACCTTTAGGTTTACTAGGATCAACAAGTAATTGTACTAATCTTTCTTTGTTTTCATGCTCCTGTGTACATTTCTCCTACCTTTGTTTCATAGCACTGAGCCTGGTTTTAGAGGATGATATATTTTAGGGAATTGATCATCTTCCTGAGCTCCCACTCAGATGTTCCAGGTGCCATTCTGTCTGTTTTCTGCCAAGCACATTCCTCAACCTTCCCTTTACTTCTGCTTCTTGCAGAGAAGAAGTTACGTGCATCTTCTAGTTTTCATTCATTTCTCAACTTCCATTGTTATTTTTTTTTTTTCATTTGTAGCTTCTCCTATTTTAGGCTTTTCTTACTTAAGCTTATTGTATAGCTTTTGTCAGGATGATCCTTGGCGTGTTTCACTAATCTTTCCATGCCTTCTTTCTTCCTTCAGTATGCCACTTATATTACTCTATCAATTCTCTGATGTTGTTCATCAAATTAACATATAAGACTAAGTGGAAATACAGGAGCTTCTTGGTTAACATATATTCCAAGGAAGTGTCTGATTACTGATAACTGGAATTGTCATTCAACACATCTTCACAGCACCGTGTTGGAAAAGATTAGGAAAGGAAGTCAATTTAAATAATTACACAAGGGCAATAAATTCCTGGCGAAGGTTTAGCTATGTGGTCACTAAGAGCTGACACCAACTTGATGGCACATAATCACTTCATCAATTTAGAATACAGTCTAAGTTTGATTCTTAGAGTTGCTAAGATGAGCTATTTTCCTCCCATAAATAAAATTTGACATTAAAGAATTTGTATGTGTCCTGGATAAAGATATAGACAGGGCTTTACAAAAAAATTCAAAGGGCTTAGTTGAATGAGTGAAATGTTCTCCTCAACATGTTCAAACAGCCAGTTCCTCTGGAAAGCTACAGTCATCTGAGGAAAAGGAGGGTTGTATGGAAAACAAAATAAGCTCTTCTGTCCTTCAAGGCTCCAATCTAGTACCATTACCTCAGAATTTTTTTGGACATTACAGAGATCTTTGTCAAAATTTTGTTTCTATTACCAAGCATGTGACACTTTCCCTGGCTACCTATATATGCTCATGTGCTTACTAACAACTAGTGGCGAGATGGGTGACAAAAAATTTAACGAATAAATAAACAATGTTTCTGCTGGGGCTGAATCAAATTGCAAATGCATTAGAGAAGATTTCTGGAGAAGATGGCTTCTGGAAGGGATGGTCTCCTCACACAATACACATAATGAAGACTCTATCATAATATTGGAAAATTCCAGGATTGTAGTTATTAGATATTGGAACACTTTTGGAAAGTAACTTCATATCATTTGGGACAAACTATGAGTTCTCATAAGCCCCAAATATCAGTAAATGTTTTTCTTCTCCAAAATTAATCTTAGTTAGTAATAATAATCCCTGAGAGTTGTTACCTTGCAATAATGCCAATCCCTATCTCCCCTCCCCCCTCTACTTTTATTGCATTCTTCAGGAGCTGTCCAGCATTACTTTCCAGGTGGTGAATAGTTAATATGAGTCTTAATTGAGGATGCACCAAAATCCTTCAATATATATTGTGGAAAATTTGCTATTTGCTTTGAGGGTCCAGGTTTCATACTCTCACTGAAATAATTCCAGTGGAAGAGTCTATTCCAGGGGTCTGCAACCTTAAACACTCAAAGAGCCATTTGGTCCCGTTTCCCACAGAAAAGAAAACACCGGGATCCACAAAACCCTTCCCGTGCCTGACTATTTTTTGAGCGGCCACAAAACTAGCATATGTAGTTGAATTTGTTCTGTTTTCTTCTGAAACCCTGGTTGGCCTACCAGGGTTGAAAAGCTCAATAAATCGTGTGCTGGCAGGTGTCACACATTGGCGGTTGTAACGCATATTTTGAGTGACAGGGAGCCTCAGCAGAGGGGTGAAAGAGCCACATGCAGCTCCAGAGCCGTAGGTTGCTGACCCCTGGTCTATTCTGATTACCTGGGACCAGGTTTTTGTATGTTTGAGAGGGCCATTTTTTTGTATCAATGAGACCTTTTGTTATGCAAGAGCAACTGTTCACCTCACAGAGGTCTAAAACTATGCAATTGGTCTCCTTGAGGCATCATATGCACAAATAATAACAGAAATTAGGCATTTTCTGAGTACTGTCTGCTTTTCTTTATTTAGTTTAGGGGGGGGAAGGTTTCTCATTGCTTCCCAAATCAGTTTTGAAAGATTATTTTATATGAACTTTCATACAAGTCAAGTGCCCATTTGGGACTTCGTACAGGCCTATTTCTTTCTGTTGATGTGCTTGATGTGGTTAAAGTATCTGGGGTACTTCATTTCATTATCTCATTTTGATCTTTGCTCATTTTGGCTAGTCACAATTACAGTAGCTAAGGGGATTGACTGAGTAAATCAAATAGGTAGCAAGTGTCCCTTGGCAAAAGAAGTCAAAAGCTAATTTTTCTGAAAGACAAAATTGTGTGAATATTTGTTAAGAAGTCCTCTTTGGCTCAGGTGTTTTTAAAAATTATTACTAGATGCACAGTAACAGTAGCACCTATGAGAGGGATCTAAGTGTTCTCATGGGCTATCACGTAATTATGAGGCAGCAGTATCTGCAGCTACACAAAAGCCACCACAGTCTTGGACTGCATCAACAGAAGGATGGTATCTAGATCAAAGGAAGTAATAATACTGTTCCATACCGCACTGGCAAGGCCACATTTGAAATACTGTTCTGGTCACCACAATATAAAAAAGATGCTGAGGCCCTAGAAAGGGTGCAGAAAAGAGCAACAAAGATGGTAAGGGATCTGGATGCTAAAGCTTATGAAGAACAGCTAAAGGAAGAGAAGACTGAGAGGAGATACGCTAGTAGTCTTCCAATAGTTGAAGGGCTGCCACAGAGAAGACAATATCAATTTATTCTCCATAGCATCTGAGGGGTGGGACAAGCAATAGGTGGAAATTTGTCAGAGGGAGAGCCAACCTGGAAATAAGGAGAAATTTCCTGACAGTGAGAACTATGGAGCAATGGATCAGCTTGCCTCCCAAAATTATGGGTGTTTCAATGCTGGAGGTTTAGAAGAAAAGATTGGAAACTTTGTCCAAAATGGTATGAGACTCCAGCCTTGAATAGGGGGGTTAGAATTCCAAGATTCCTTCCATTCCTATGATTCTATGACCTAGTGATTATCTATTCTTTGAACATAAGGATTATAATGCCTAGTTTCTCAAAGGAAAATCTTGGTATGTATGATGCTCATGTTGGATATAAATCAGGGGTGAAATGCTCCCTGTTCGGACCGGATCGCCCAATCCGGTAGCGATGGTGGTGGGTGGTTCGGAGAACTGGTAGCAAAAATCCCTGCACCCTCCCCAATGCCCAGCTGAGCCGCGTGATCATCAGAGGCTTTTTTTTTTACTTTGAGATTGTACGAAAAAATATGCCTTTAAAAGGCTCTGGCGATCCCAGCTGAGTTGCCTGATCGTCAGAGGCTTCTAAAAGCATTTTTTTCTGCAACCTCTTAAGGTTGTAGAAAAAATGCTTTTAAAAGTAAAAAAAAAAAAAGAGTTGACCACGCCCACCCAGTCACATTACCCCCCCCACCAAGCCACGCCCACAGAACCGGTAGTAACCAATTTTAGATTTCACCCCTGATATAAATACTTGCACTCTAACAATTAGAATCACACCTATTGTTACATTACTGACATGACTCTTCCATAATTTTAACATTTTTATTTGAATTCCCAACAGGATAAATTGTCATCATTTATACGCACATTAAAAGACCAATCACATGCAAATACTTCTGGCTGTTTCTATTAACATTTGTACTCAGTTAGCCTATTCTTGGAGATGCAGTTCTTCTATTTCATCCCTAATGTTTAACATATCTGCAGGAATCTATAGTAGCATTTATGAAAACAGGAAGGATCGTGAAGAAAATTTCATACTTAATAGCTGTTAGGGTACTGTCCCTTTAAAAATTTGTATGTAGTGTCTCTCTCCCACCCCATTTTAATCTGTTCATATGGTCCAGCTGTGCAGTAACCAGGCCATATATGATTCAGCATTAAGGCAAGGAAAATTCTTCCATTTAAAAGTGGATTTAGGCACATTTCAACAGCATAGTTATATATGATGTTATCTGAGCATTTGCAATAGGTTCAGAGGCATATTTTCCTAGAAATCAAGGTGCATACTTTGGTAAGGGGAAAATTAAAGATTACTTCTTCAGCAACCCCCACCCCTCCTTGTGGCATTGCCACAAGGGATGTCCAACTTGGCAACTTTAAGATTTGTGGACTTCAACTCCCAAAATTCTGCAGCCAAGGTTAGACATGGACTGGGTTAGTCTTGATTGTGCCAGAGAAAAACTAAATTGACTGAAATATGTCACATGAAGCTGCTCTTAAAGAAGAACTGTGGCCAAAGAAAAAGAATTCACGAAAGATAAGTAATAGCAAATAGTCTTTTTTTGAATAAAAGAAGCCAAAAGCTCAGAATAAATCTAAAAGTTCCTAAATGGTCTTGTTTATGAGTCTCATGAAGTAGGGGACTTTTCTGCTTGGAAGGGTTTGAAATATCATAAATACAAAAAGGGATCTGTGAAGATCTTCATAAAGACTTCTTAGCTTTCACCGTAGCAGAATTTGCTGCCTAAGACATAGGCCACAGTTCAAGCACTAAGTTATTTGGCAGATTTGCAAAGTAAATTTAATAAAATTTTAACAGTGAGCAAAAGGAAGATTTCAGTAGCACAGGACATAAAATTATACGAGGATTTCCTGTCAGTTATTAGTTATCATCCTGCTATTAACGGTTCAGGACCAGGACGTATTCAACTGGAAAAAACCTGGAACTATTATAAATCATCTACTCCTTGGACTACCATTTCCCCCTGAAAATAAGACCCTGTCTTATATTTTTTGAACCCTGAAATAAATGCTTGGCCTTATTGCCATGCGCTCAAAAGCCCGATTGGGCTTATTATCAGAGAATGTCTTATTTTGGGAAAAACAGGGTAGCATTTGTGGCAAAAGAACCTCCTGACATGTGTACTGAGCAGACAAGAAGTCATCTTCCTACTTGTAACAGCTGAAGCAGCTACAATTTATTTCTCTTACTCTTTTTAAGCAAAAGGGACAACAATGTCACCGTGAAAAGAGAGAAAAATTTCAGCCACAGAAAGACATTGCTAGTATGTGGCATACTCAGAAATCACCCCAAAGATCTGGATACGCAGCAGAAGCCTACCTGGTATTGCCTCTGTAGTTGGATTTAACCAAGCATGATGTATCAAAGGTGCTTTTTCAGGAGGCAACTGGTTTTCTTAGTTTTCCCTTGAAGACATTTCACTTGTCATCCAAGAAGGTTCATCAGTGCTGACTGGATGGTGGGGGAGATGAAAGGATTAGTTCTGTCAGAATTAATCTTTCCATCTCTCCCCTCACCCAGTCAGAACTGATGGAGCTTCTTGAATAAGAAGCAAAATGTCTTCAAGGAAAAACAAAGAAATTATATATATATATATATGTCTTCAAGGAAAAACAAAGGACATCCAGTTGCCTTTTGAAAAAGCACCGTTGGGACAACCACGGATGACTGAGAATTTCCATAGATATGCATAATGTAGTTTTATTTCCACTGATAGTACTGCAGAAGTAAAATGATAGCATGCAAGAATGAGAAATTATTCTCTTTGTGTAGGAACTTGGGCCACTTGGCATGCAATAAGCTGCTAATGATGATAGCAGTGATCAGCAGTTCTGCTGTGGTAGATTTAGGGGACAACTAAGTCAGGCAATGCTTAGCTAGATACTTCCCAAATATAATTATGGGGTGGGTTTTTTGTCAGAAAATGTCAGATATAAATATGGGATGGAATGCCAAACTTTGTGGGGGGAAAATGGATAATCTGCATCCAGAATTTATTCCAGGAAGAAATAACTTGGCAAAAGGCCTTAAGCCAACCTTACCCACATGGTCCAAATGTATTGGGAAGCCAGTTCTCAGTATATGAGAAGCTATCATTTTTTAAAGAAATATTTTTCTCTTTAGATTTGTTAAAATAGATTAGATCTATCTGTAATAAAACTTGTTGTTTTTATTTTATTTTATTTGATTTGATTTCTATACCGCCCTACTCCTGAAGGACTCAGGGCGGTGCACAGCCAAACAATAAAACACATACATACAAAATTTAAAAGTAGAATAAAATCAAATTAAATAATTTTGGCCCCGACAAATTTAAAACCCCAAACTATTTAAAACCAATTTTAAAATTGAATGTATAAAATACTAAAAGATATTTAAAAATTAAAAATCTTTTATGAAAGAGGGAGAAAATTAGGCCAGGCCCACCTGATGAAATAATAAGGTCTTTAAAGCGCGGCGGAAGGTGCACAGATCCGGGATCCTCCGTATCTCTGGGGGGAGCTCGTTCCAGATAGTAGGTGCCCCCACAAAGAAGGCTCTCCCCCTGGGGGCTGCCAGTCGGCATTGTTTGGCCAACGGCACCCAGAGGAGCCCCTCTCTATGGGAGCGTACAGCCGGTGGGAGGCTATTGGTGATAGTAGGCGGTCCCGCAAGTACCCAGGTCCTCAGCCATGGAGCGCTTTAAAGGTGGTAACCAAAACCTTGAAGCACACCCGGAAGACCACCGGGAGCCAGTGCAGCTCGTGCAGGAGAGGTGTTACATGGGAACGCCATGTTGCTCCCATTACCACCTGCGCTGCCGCACTCTGCGCCAGTTGGAGCCTCCGGGTGTTTCTCAAGGGGAGCCCCATCTAGAGAGCATTGCAATAGTCCAGGCGGGAGGTGACAAGGGCATGAGTGACTGTGCGTAACGAGTCCCGATCCAGAAAGGGACGCAACTGGCGAATCAGGCGAACCTGATGAAAAATCCTCCCGGTCTTGGCCGTCAAGTGCTCTTCTAAAGACAGCCGTGAATCCAGGAGGACGCCCAAGTTGCACGCCCTCTCTGTAGGGGCCAATGATTCGCCCCCAATAGTCAGTGATGGCACCAACTGACTATATCGGGATGTAGGAAACCACAGCCACTCAGTCTTGGATGGGTTGAGCCTGAGCCTATTCCTCCCCATCCAGATCCGCACCGCCTCCAGGCACCGGGACATCACTTCAAGGGCATCGTTGGGGTGGTCTGGGGTGGAGATGTACAGCTGGGTGTCATCAGCGTACTGGCAGTACTTCACCCCAAAACCATGGATGATCTCGCCCAGTGGCTTCACATAAATGTTGAACAGGAGAGGCGAGAGGACCGACCCTTGCGGCACCCCACATATGAGGGGCCTCGGGGTAGACCTCTGCCCCCTTGTCAACACAGACTGTGACCGGTCAGAGAGAAAGGAGGAGAACCACCGCAACACGGTGTTAGTTTTTGTTAGTTGCAAAGTCGTGTCCAACCCATCATGACCCCATGGACAACGTCCCCAAAGAGCAGTCAGGGTTGATCTCCTCTAGGATTCCTCTAGAACTGACCTGTCTCTTTAGATTAGGAGAACAATAATTTTGAATCACCAACCTTCATAAGCCTTAGTCAGCATAATCAGTTGTAAAACAGATTGGAATTTGTAATTCAGATTATATGATAGACAGCCGGGTATAATCCTGGTCCAGATTCAGAAATGTGGATCTAAGTAGAGCCACAACCTAGATTTGAATTTTAACCAAGACATAAGTTATTTTAGGAAAATAAGAGTTCAGATAGTCCTCAACTTATGACCACAGTTGGGATCAGAATTTCCATTGCTAAGCTAAGCAGTTCTTCATTGACTCACCCCTGATTTTACAACTTTTTTTCTGCCAGGGTTGTTAAGAAAATCACTGCAGTTGTTAAAATGAATCACATGATTGTTAAGCAAATTCAGCTTCCACAATTGATTTTGCTTGTCAGAAGCTGGATCGGAAGGTCTCAAATGGTGATCACATGACTCCAAATGCTGCAACCATCATAAATATGTGCCAATTGCTAATCATCCAAATTTTGATCATGTGACTGTGTGAATGCTACAATGGTCAGAAATGTGAGACTGGTCATAAGTCACTTTTTTTCAGTCATTATATCTTCAAATAGTTGTTAAATGAATGGGTTGTAAATTGAGAAGTACCTGTGTGCAATGTTGGTCTAGATCAATATATTAATATTCAACTAATTGATCTAGTACAGCCTTCCCCTTCTAGTACAGGCACCACTTTTAAATTAAGGGTAGTCCCCAGTTTAAGAACAAGTTCAGTTCTTAAGATCTCTCTTTAAGTTGAATTTCTATGTAAGCTGGATGAGTATTATTGCATTATTGTAATATTGTGTAATGAATGTGAACCATTGTGAATTTAGAAATAGCACTTAGACTTATAAACACTTCAAAATGCTTTATAGCCTTCCTTAAGGAGTTTACAGAGTTACCATCTTGCCCCCAACAATCTTGGTCCCATTTTACCGACTTCGGAAGGATGAAAGGCTGAGTCAACCTTGAGCCAGTCAGAATCAAAGGAATCAAACTCCAGCAGGGGTGAAATCTAGCAGGTTCTGACAGGTTCTGGAGAACCGGTAGCGGAAATTTTGAGGCGTTCGGAGAACTGGCAAATACCACCTCTGGTTGGCCCCAGAGTGGGGTGGGAATGGAGATTTTTCAGTATCCTTCTCCTGCCACACCCGCCAAGCTACACCACACCCACCATTCCACGCCCACAGAACTGGTAGTAAAAAAATTTGGATTTCACCACTGAACTCCAGGTAATGTGAGCAGTTATCCTGCAATACTGCATTATAACCACTGTGCCACCATGGCTCTTAACTTGAAGTTTGCTACAATAGGGTCCATTCTTAACTGTGGCTCATCCATAAATCGGGGTATTCTTAACCCAGGGAGTGACTGAACAGCTTCTTATGCTTAGTCACTGATGTATTAGTAGAATAGCAGAACTGTAAACATAATCTGCAACAATTTGAATTATTATTGTTAACTGTCTTCTGCCTCTAATCCTAGGTTGGTGGTATTTTTATTTACTGCATTAGCTAGGAACTCTATTAAATATGATGATTCAAAGCCTGTTGACCATCATGGTTGACAGTTCCAAGCTGAATGGCCCTTTGGGATCAGTTTAGACATTTTAAACTGTAAGGTCTTTGCTATCTGAACAGCTGCTATCTTTCCTGAAATGGTGTGGTCTCATAGTAGCTTATAATACTTAAGGTTAAGCCTAGAAAGATTAGAGACACACTTAGATATTTCAAAGTCCAGCTACAAGAACAAAAATGTTATCATCCATGGACATAATGCATACATTTATTGTTGCTGACTTAGGACAAGACATCTATTTTAAGAGATGGTCTTTTTGAGAAGCATGCAATGCATAAAAGAAAGCCAATAGAAAGGAATATTCTAAGGATCATACAATCCTCTAAACCCAATACAACAGGCCAAGAAATACAGAATTAAAATGAAATTTAAGCTGTCTTCATTCCCTGACCTAGGACCATTAGGTTTGCTTGCTAAGATAAATATAGCATCTCTTAAAATAAAATATCCATGCTAAACCACAAAGCTCCAAGTAACATCTGGTTCTTTTGCTAAAGTACCACCCATTCTAGCCAGCTAAATAACCCCAGACATCCTCTTATATTTCCTATATCTCTCTTGCTGTTGTTTTTCCATATGCACACATACATGCTGTTTTAGAAAACTATTGCTACATTCAGAAAGACATTAACATTGTGCAAAATTCTGGTATATTTACAGAGAAAATTATCTTAGTACAATAACCTCACCAGAACGATATTATATTTTATAATATTATTATAAATATTATAAGACAATTTATAAACACATTATTTCTTTGACCTGTCTCCTCAGCCGGTGTATATGCAGTCTCATCTCACACCAAACAATGTTATCTTTATATTTCAGCGCACACCTCTCTTTTCAAACTCTTGATTTTATAAAATAAATTTTAAAAATAGTAATGAGGAAATTGAGAGAATCCACAACTGTATTTCAGGACCAAACCTGATTGCCTGCTTCTGCTTCATAATTCCTTTTTGTCCAAATTACATATTATAATGGAGAATGTGAAGATTCTTCTCCATGACTCTTAACAAGTTTCTAATAGCATCTAACAACATGCTGTCATTGTAATGGCCACTTCTGTTCACACATTTCCAGAGAGACTGTGGGTCACAGTGTACTGTCATACAATATGTTAGCTCTACAGGATGTTGCATGAAATAATTCATGAGCAGAATGACACGGAGTTGCGATATTTGCTCATCTAGTGTGGCTTTCTTTTGAACTTTTTCTCCATCCCAATATGAGTGTAGGAAGCCATTTTCAAACGTTCTTTCTCATATGACAGAAGATCGTTTAGAGTATTGTTTTCATGTCAGAATAAATCTACCAATTACTGCATAAGCAGGTGTTTAAGTAGATGGAATAAAACAGCTTTCAAGTTCCTCCAGGGCTCACTAATCACTCTGAGGGAATTGGGTGGTTAAGAAATAGGAAATATAAATAAATATGAACCATCTATCAATCAAAGGTTTAGTGATTCATCAAACTGCCTGTTAACACTCATCACCTTCCAACCATATTTGAACCTTGTCAAATTGATAAAGAATGGCTCTTTTCTGTATGTATAATAACAAAAGAGAGTTTGTATTATTATGGTAATAATTTCAGTGGATATCATATGGATGAAACAGTGTACAATGTCTCAAATATGCAGAAATCAAATGGCTGCATGGTCTTTCTCCAACTGAAGTTTGTTGTATCAGTAGAAAGAGACCTATATTCCTGTTCCTATCGATTTCTAAAGGCAAAAATGTAGCATTTAAACTGTAAAACCTATGAGCCTTTGAATGTTGTACTAGTAGTATTTTGGCCCACATCCCAGTTGCTGGAGTATAGATCACAGATTTTTGGTGAGACCCCGATGTAGCAACTCAACAGCTTCCCTACTGTTATAAAATGCTTTAGGAAGACATCACTTTGATTTCATTGTGTAGAATTGCATGTTTTCATATTTTGGAAAGAAATCATACGTAAGTCCGTCCACCTAGAGAATTTTAAGCTTTTAAAGTTCACGATCTTGATTTCAAATCATTTTCCTTAAATGATTTTTATCTATGTTTTAACCATTTCTGTTTATTTCATTAGCAAATACTTGGATTTCCCCTTAATACTGTAGATATTTTCCCCAGATATTGAAATAGCATGTTTAATAGATTTTCCCCTCTTTCTTTTACTCCCCTTCTGGCAAAGGCAGGCTTTTTTCAAATGATTGCTTTATCAAAAAGAAGATATCACTATTTTGACTGAATTTTAGATCTGATTAAGATCCTGGAAAGATGGTGCTTGCTAATGATGGCAAATAAACTTGACTTTGATTATTTACTTACAAGATGTATATCAGAGGTGGGTTTCAGCAGGTTCTGACCAGTTCTGGAAAACCGGTAGCGGAAATTTTGAGACAAATAACCTGCATCTTTGCCATTCTGGACTTTAAAGGTGAAATCCTGATTGCACCTGAAAAGAAACTAGAAGCCAGTAGAGCTGACAGCAGAAGCAGGGGTGGGCTGCTGGGGGTTCACAGGGGTTCAGGAGAACCTCTAGCTAAGATTTTGTGTAGTTCAGAGAACCCCCAAATCCCACTCCTGGCTGGCCCTGCCTGCCACTCCCCTCCCTTCCACTCCCAGGAGTCCCCACGCAGCCCGTTTGGATGCAGGTAAGTGCAGGAAGCATGTGGAGGCTGGGGAAGGGCAAAAAACAGGTGTACCGGAAGTTCAGGAAGGCCGGAAATGGGCCCGTTTCCAGCTTCCAGATGGCTCCTGAGCCTGGGGATGCCGTTTTCACCTTCCTGGAGGCTTGAGGAAAGCCTCCGGAGCCTGGGGAAGGCAAAAATGCCCCCCACTGTAGTGCAGGAGGCTGACTAGGCCATCCCCACCATGACCATCCCCATCCAGCAACTGGGCAGAATTTTTGAAGCCCACCCCTGAGCAGAAGTATAACATAGACAAACTGTGGAACCCCCATTTTGGGCCAGTTGTAATTTCTGTGTGAGCTTCAAGGGCATATGTAGCAATCATCCAATCAGGGAGTGACTAGGAATGGGCACAATTGGTGCAACAATGTGTATCTTTACACATTTTTACAAAGGTTCACTCTAGCCATGGCTGCTATCTCCTCTTTGAGCAGGAGATGCAAGTCTAGGAGGACCCCAAACTGCACACTAGCTGTGTTACTGGAGTGTAACCCCAGAAAGGGACAAAGAGGATAACTCACCAGAACCAGGGTGAGTTCATATCCTCCAGGCATGGCCAACACTGGGTCGGCACCACTTGATCATCCAGGAAGAGGTTATTGCTTGGTATTATCAGTGTACTGATGATACCGTAGCCCATTCCACTGGATGAAAACTCATGTTGATATTAAAGAGGAGAACCAAAAGATCCAAGACTTGAGGCCCCCACATTGTATGTCTCAATTCCCATCAACATTGACTTGAAATTGCCATCGAAGAAGGAAATAGGGCCTCCACTCTAGCCACCAGAGCCAGGCCAGAAGGCTAGCATGATTGATGGTATCAAACACCACTGAGAATCTACGGTAAGGGTATGAATACCTCCAGCCTGAGTCCTCACAGGTCACCCATAAGTGTCATCAATACTGTTTCAGTGCTGTAAACTGGTCTGAACCCTGACTGAAGAGGATCCTGATAACCACCTTCATCTAGAGTTTTCTGAATCTGAGTGCCTACCATCTGCTCAACCATCTTTCCTATGAAGGGGAAGACAGAGACTGGACTGAAGTTGTCTAATCTGGTTGGGACCAAGAATGGCCTCTAAGAGTGGGTCGTTGTGTATTGCCTTGTTGCATAAAGATTGCGACACTTGGGTTGGATCACAGCACCATTCCCTGAGGTTACCCAATGTGAATTGCACACTGGGTTACATCCTGTCATCATCCTCAAGCAGGGACAATCATCTCTTATTTGAAATGCTGTTGCCAGTCAGGTGACAATATGAGTGGAAAGGGTCTTGTCCATTCTCAGGCAAAGGACAAAGGAGTGGCGCTTCCTAAAGAGTAAACTTTGACATGTGAAGTTTGGAACTAATTATTTCTGCAAGCAAAGAATGACCTCGGTCACTAAGCTGTAGACCCCTTGCAAAACAGAATGGCAGAGCACACACTTTCCATGCAAAAGATCACAGGCTAAATAATTCCTGTGTGAAACCCTACAGAATGTATTTCTTTGTTTATTTGGTAGGACCACTCACTCCAGAGCGACTCTGGAAATGTACAATATTTAAAAACAAATTAACCCGAGAAAAGAAAATAGTATTGCTGCCTGTACTGCCCGTTTTAGACTCATTTTATCATCAAAAGTCTGATGAAGCAGCTTCCTACAATACCATCCCATGAACGCAAAGATGAAGGAGGAGTGAAAAAACAGAACACCTGATAAACACCAGATAAAGTAATCAATAAAATTATGGAATGTGCGGAATTAGATAGATTCACAAAGGAATTACAAAATAGGGAAGAACATGACTTTTACTTAGTATGGGAAAAGTGGTATAGTTGGTTGAAAGATAGGAAAGAGATGAAGCAATAGGAAATAAATAAAATGACCAAATATAATATGATGGAAACAAAGAACAGACATAGGTTAACAAAGATCAATATTAGATAGATAAAAGGGAATGACCAAATAAGGAAGAGTCAAAATACAAAGAGAAATGTATATTATAGTTGCGAAAAACTGGACATGTATTGAAATGGATGTTTATATGTTTTTATGTTTTATATGTTTCATTGTTCTGTTTAGTTTATACTTATAAATTATATATATATATATATATATATATATATGTGTGTGTGTGTGTGTGTGTGTGTGTGTGTGTGTGTGTATAGTCAGCAGTTGCTGACATAAGCCTGATGACGGCAGATGGGATTCTGTCGAAACGTCGCTTCTACCCTTTTAGGGATATATCCACAATTACACGGGAAGAAACCCGAAATATTAACTATACACACATACATACCCGTGAAAACTTACATAAACAAATATATATATATATATATATATATATATATATATATATATATATATATATATATATATATATATATATATACACACACACACACACACACACACACACACACACTGAAAAAAAAAAAAGAAAAAACAGAACACCTGTGCTATTGGAACCCAATTTTCAAATATCTGGAGTATGGGACTAGGCTGGATGAAATCCAGGAGAAAAATATCCATAAAAGGAATCTGGATGCTGAAGTAATAGGAAGAAATCCATATGAAATGAAGCTAGAGGGAACTCAGGGCAGATAGCTTTCAAAATCAGAATCAGAATAGAGCTGGAAGGGATCTTGGAGGTCTTCTAGTCCAGCCCCCTGCTCAAGCAGGAGATCTATACCATTTCAGATAAGTGACTGTCCAAGCTCTTCTTAAAAACCTCCCATAATGAAGCACTCACAATGTCTGAAGGCAAGTTGTTCCATTGGTTAATTCACTATTAGGAAGTTTCTGCTCAATTCCAGATTGCTTCTCTCCTTGATTAGTAACAGTAACAGATTAACACAGTTGGAAAGGACCTTGTAGGTCATCTAGTCCAACCTCCAAGCAGAAGACCATACACCATTTCTGACAAATGGCAGTCCAATCTCTTCTTGAAAGCCTCCAGTGCTGAAGCTCCCACAGCTTCCAAAGGCAAGCTGTTCCATTGGTTGATTGTTCCCACTTAGAAAATTTCCCCTTATTTCCAGGTTGAATCTCTCCTTGATCGATTTCCATCCATTATTCCTTGTCTGGCCTTCAGGTGCCTGGAAAATAGCTTGAACCCCCCCCCTCTCTGTGGCAGCCCCTCAAATATTGGAACACTGCTATCATGTCTCACCTGGTCCTTCTCTTCTGATAGATCCAGAAGGAAAATTAAATGAAAGAAGAAAGCAGGAAACAGAGAATGGGAAAGGTCAAACAGGCAGACCTGGCACAAGAGAAAGAGTAAGCACTGGAAGGGCAGAATCTGACTGATAACAATCCAGATGGGGTGATGAAGTGTTGAATGTAAAAGGATGCACTCTGTGGAAAATAATCATCAATGTGCTTATAACCACCGATGTTTCGTTTCAAAATTTCTAGTTTAGGTCTAAGGGCAGGCCTGGGCTGATACATTTCTGTAGGAATTGAACTCTAAGCACATATTTTCTCTTGCTTTGAGATTCAGGCTGTCTGATATAAAATGCTGAGCCCATGGCTGTATTCTAAAGCTGTGGAGAGAAGAGGGTCAGACACAATTCTCACAGCTATCACTGCCAAGTTGCCAGATCATTGTGCCACCACCCATCCTGCTTTGCCTTGCTTCACTGAAGCCTATGAGAGCAGCTCCGGAGGAAACAGGATGTGAAAATGCTCTCTGTTTGCACTCTCTCATGCAACAAAAGCAGTCTGGTGAACGGAGTTTAATAAACTGGATTTGCAGCTGAACATGCTGGGGCTGCTCTTTTATTCAGAAGATTCTGGTACTCATCTTTAAAGGATGTCTTTTAAGTCAAAAAAAATACCTTTAGAACTCCAACCAACTATCTCAGAAGCTAGAACAAATGAAAAGGCTGGGAGTGGTTTGATTGGCTTCTGAGTGAACGTTTGATGATTTTGTACAGTTGATCCTAACACAATGCACTATAGTGGGCTAGAAGGATCAAGGCCAGGCACAAACAGCCTAAGACCAGTTTGGTTTGTTACAATAACAATGCAATTTAAACCACTTTACTGAGAAATGGCTTGCTCTCTGTCCATTGGATGTGCAGGTAGAAAAAGACACCTGGTCTGAACTGTGGGACTGCTATATATAGCCTGAGGTTTATAATTAGCAGTTGCTGCTTTTCTAGTATCTGTAGCTTATCGAAGTACTGTTTCATTGATTGACCGAGGGAGCTTTCCTGGCATTTGAGTTCAAATAATTGTCTAGATCAGTGATGGCTAACCTTTTTGCCATTGAGTGCTGGGGGGGCACGGGGGTGGCACACGCACATGCCCACCCCCATAATTCTATTATGGGTGTAGGACCAGAAGTTGTCAAATGGCTCATTTTCGGCCTCCGGAGGACCTCCGGGGGGTGGAGGGTGGGGAAGGTCGTTTTCGCCCTCCCCAGACTCCTAGAGAGGCCCTGGAGGCTGGGGACGGCAAATAACGGGCCTTCCGGTCCCACCAGAAGTTGTTAAATGGGCCATTTTTGGCCTCCGGAGGAGCTCCAGGTGTGTGTGTGTGTGTGAAGGCCATTTTCGCCCTCCCAGACTCCTAGACAGGCCCTGGAGCCAGGTGAGAAAGAAAAACGGGCCTTCCCCACCCCTACCCCAGGCCCTCTGGAAGCAAGAAACAGCCTGTTTCCCTACTTCTGGTGGGCCCAGAAGATCTGAAAATTGGACCTTAAGAGGTTGCAGAAAAAAATGCTTTTAAAAGCCTCTGAGATCCCAGCTGAGCCACTGGCTTTTTTTTTTACTTTTAAAAGCATTTTTTCGGCTGAAGAGGTTGTAGAAAAAATGCTTTTAAAAGTTTTTTAAAAAGCCTCTGATGAGGTGGGTGGGGTAAGCGACCAGCGACCGGGCCAGGGACTGGTTTGGGGTCGTGCCAGCCAATGTTATTACAAGTTCTCCGAACTACTACAAATTTTTACTACCGTTTCTTGAGAACCTGTGCAAACCGGGAGCAACCCACCACTGTATGGTACGTGTGCTACAGGTGGCACACAGCGCCCTCTCTGTGGGCACGTGAGCTGTTGCCCCAGTTCAGCTCCACCGCACATGCATGCATGCCTCCCGCCAGCCAGCTGGTCTTCAGGGGTGGGGCATGTGCACGGATGTGTGCGCATGTGCAGGGGGTGTGCATTCATGTGCAGGGGCATGTGGGGGCTGCGTGCACATGCACGGGCTGGGACGCATGCGCTGGGGGGTCAGGGGTTCGGGCACATACGCTTTGGGCACTCGGTCCAGAAAAGGTTAGCCATCACTAGTCTAATTAAAGCCTAGATAAAAATTCTGTGGTCTAAAAGGCATTTTCTAGCCTTTTTTTTTTTTTAGCTCTCCTCATCCTATATGCATCCAATATGCATGGTATGTAGTTCTACTAATACTTCTTTGACATGATGGTGACTTCAGAGGCTATTTTCAGTTATAGCATAGATCACAAGTCCACAATTTCATTATATTGAACATACTTCTCCCCATCTTCCTACCCCAATCTAATCCATCCATGGTTCTAGGAGATGTCTGCTAAAATGTATCAGAACCCCATAATGCAAGACAATCACTCTCATGGGTTTGTGATATGTGTAGGTAGAAGATGAAATATATTTGGTTACCAAACGATAATCTCACAGCACACGTTCTGAATTCAGTCTGAGAGGAAGGATTGGGAATAGCCCCTAAGGTTCAATCCCACTCGATACCCACTGGGAGTTAGAAAGATACTATGGATGATACTACAGAAAATAAAATTGCAGTACCATAACCTGTCCAACATATCCACATTACAACTGCCTTTTCCAGAAATTGAATATTTAACACTGGCCTACCATTGGGCAACTGACTCAAGAGGGGGATTTCTCCCCTTAAATGTGTTTTCATTGCCTCCTTTAGTCAGGAAGGAAATCTTCCCCCCTATTTGCTGAAAGTTGATTACCTCCCTTAAATGTGATTACCTCCCAGTCAACTATCATTTTCTAAACTTTTTTTAAAAAATGAAAATATAATAATTTGTAATCTGGTAAAGCAAAAAAGCGAGTGCTGGTTTTATTTGTTTTTATCCAATGATTTTGGCTACCTTTAAGAGTTGGGTTGAAGGTATTATCTAAATTGAACTTTGATTATATTTTTATTTGGCTGGAAATAGAAGGATGAAATTTCTGGATATCATAATCACCATCATCAACCTGGATTAGGTGGAAAGTTTGCCCTCTGTTTTCAGAATTCCCTATTCAAAAATCTGTGTAGATTCATGGGGTTTTTGCTCTGTTTTTATTCATTTTTTAAAGTTTATTCTTTCCTATTGGAGCAATGCCTATCCTGGGAAATATAACTAGTAAATTAAAAAGATTAAGTAAGCAGATGGTCCTTTTCATGTCTCTGCATCTTTGTGATTTACAAGCTGAAAAGATGCCATAATAACAAGACATGCAATTGATGAAGCTGGATCTGTTGCCCTAGCATTGAAATCCTGAGACAGATCCAACTGACCATCAGCAAAGATTGATGCAAACCTTGATAACATGCCACTGGCTATTTCCAGTACTTTTCTTGATGGAGGAAATGCTGAAAGTAATGTTGGCCACTTTTCCTTGGACATAAGAGAGGCAGAGAAATAACTGCTCCTTGCTGCTTCTGCTGCCAAAAATATGACTTCAAATTAGCCTTCAGATAGATCACACTCCATGCTTGATCTCAGTGCTTCACAGATGACATCCCATCTGTTTCACCACTCTCAGTACCCTATTAATCCAAGGGCCTGATTTGGCTCTACAAGACGTACTGCGATAGTATTTAATACTGGGCTATTTCCATATTCCACAGATCAGCCAAGATATAAATGATATAGAAAATTCCCCAACTGTATTTAGGCTCTGTCCAGAGCCATAGAACTCCTGAGGTAGATGATTTTTAACCAATCCTACACTCCACCAACAGTTGGTATCAGTTGTCAATCTAAAACTAGCAAAGGAGTGATCCATACATTGACAGATCTTTCCTCTTCAAATGACTAGTTCAGTCTAATCCAAATTCCAAATCTAATGTATGTCTTGCAGCTTAGGTGGAAGAGATAATAGCTGGGAGAGATCCTTGGTTGATTTCAAGATAAGCCTAAAAGAAGGAAGATCAGTTTAAAAAAAGAGCCATGGTGGCGCAAGGGTTAGAATGCAGTACTCCATGCTAACTCACTGCTCACTCCGGGAGTTCGATTCTGAGCGGTTCAAGGTTGACTCAGCCTTCCATCCTTCTGAGATTGGTAAAATGAGGACCTAGATTGTTGGGGGCACTATGCTGACTCTGTAAACTGCTTAGAGGCCTGTAAAGCACTATGAAGCAGTATATAAGTCTAAGTAATATTGCCATTGCTATTGCTATCTTCTTTTCCTGATATGGCTCAAATACACCACTAACATACAACCACTTACCCATTATTACTTCATGATTTGTTTTTAAGCCATTTTGGTTCCAGATAGCAATGAACTAACAATCCAGAGTCACCTCCTTCTCTTGGCATCCACATATACAGGTGCTGTGCTTTTGGTCCCATGGCCTCCTTAAGGCTATGAAAGGTGTTGCTATGCTAACTCTATGAACAAATCTATCCCAATTTTTGCTTAATGCTTCAATGCTATAGTTTGGGGCATGAGGGAACAGAGAAAGGGAATACTTTATCAGCTTGGTTACCATAGCAATGCACTCTACAATTGGATGGTTTGTCTCAGTCTCGACAGTTGCACTTTGAAGTATGTTAAATTACTTGTTATTTTTACAAGTGGAATTAGTTTATATAATAGGTATGGCTTACATCTCCTACATTTATTTACTGCCTGTGGCATAAAGGAGGTTTCTACACAATGGATAGTTGATAGTTTTTCTATTGGAATTGCTAAGCAGCAAAAATGTGAGTCAGATATATGCTTGCGCAATATTAATGTTTTTGAACAAACAAATGAGGTGTTGCCGAAAAGGTTCGTTTATCTGGCAAAAGACCAACATTCCTATACAAATTCTAAAAATAAACAAAAAGGATTTGGACAAACTTAAGAGCCAGATTTTTTTTTTCGTCAAGAAAAAAAATAAAATAAAAAAATAGCAGAAATAAGGAAGGATGGGAAAATTGTCAGGTGATCTGTTTATTGTTAATCTCAATGTGGATTGTTCATTTTTCTTAAAGATTCAGAGGAAAGGGGATGATATAACAGTAGTTTTAGACCAAAGAAAAACAGTAGGCATATCTATCCTATGAATATATGAATCATTTGGTATCAGAGCCTTTTGTAAGAACGTTGTATATATATTATCACTGAACCCCTTTCTTAATCCCTTCTCTTCTTTTTCAGTGGATAATTTTTCTTTTTGCTGTCATTATCCAGAGCAGATTCCCGCATCACCTTCCAAATATGTTGAGACTATAATTCCTAAAATTCCTGTCTCCTTGATTTCTGGAAGTTCCAACCTATCTGGAGAATGCCAGGTCAGGAAAGGTCCTGAGATACATTCTTTTCAGATATTCTACATTAGAGTTGTAAAGACAAAATTTCTTCTTGTTCTGTAAAACAGTAGCTCAAGATCAGAACTTAAAAAGTTAAGCTGTTCAGCCTTTACATTCAGTCCTCTCTAACAAAGCTTAATCTCTTCAACCACTAATGCAAATTTAAAAAGAAACATAGAAGGCTTCCAAAGAAATAAATAATAGTCTTGCTGAGCATGCACTGCTCACCCTGTTATTCCATTCTACATATACATGTTCTGGGAACCGCGAACCCAACTCTGGAGGCCGCAACTGGCCCATGGCCCAAAGTCTAAGAGCAGTCTTTCTCAATCTTGGTGGCTGGGGAATCTTGGGAGTTGAAGTCCACGTATCTTAAAGTTGCCAAGGTTGAATAACACTGATCTTAGAGTTTCATTAAGACCAGGAAAACATTCTCATTTATGTTCATCTTCTGCTGTTGTTTACAAAGTTTTTGCTCTCACTACTGGTACTAAATGCCAAATAAATACAAATACAATTATAACTTTCAAAGCTGGTTTTGCTCTCACTTCTGGGGCTGACTTTTTATAGTTCCTTTGTTTCTGCTAATGTTTGTTTTTTAAAAAAGGATCCCATATTATTATCAAACCTCAACGCCAACCAAGGTGAAGACTGGGCATCAGCCATGCACATGGTGGAAGTAGCAGGAATGATATTTTTTGCTCAATTAATCAGGTTCATCCAGAATGTTTCTGTAGCAATTCAGATGAAGCATCTTTTGGTATATCCAGAGGTCCATAAGAACATTTCAGCTGTTCTGGCTGGTTTCTGCAAACTGATGATTCCTAACTGCAAAGTGAAATATTGTTTGGAAAACTATTGTTATCAATGGTGACCTTAGCTGCACAATTTCCAGTCTCATCTTAAAACATCTTGTACATTTTCATAACATCCTTCTATTTTTTTAAACATTTGCACGATAGTTCAAACATGTTTTGTTTATGATGCTTTATTTACTGCAACATTTGTGAAAGGATTATGATTTTTTTAAAAAAGGAAATAACTTGTGCTCTGTATTTGTTAACAGATAAGTTGTTTATCAAATAAATAGTAAGCATTTGTAATAAAATTGTGAAACCAACCCGTTAATGGTTACAAGTGCTGGACTAAGACCAGGATAAACTAATTTCTAGTCCTTTCTTACTAAATAACTTTGGCCAATCCTTTTCTCATATTCCTAGAAAGAAGGGAATGTTAAACCACTCGAAATGTTGTCAAGAGTACTACATGGACCTGTCCATGTGGTCACCAGAAGTCAGGACTGACTTGAAGAACATAACAATAGCATAGTGAATAAAATTAAGCGATGTAGTTGCATTTCTGAATCATATCCTAGCCAATATGAGCTGTGGACAATGCAGAGAGACAGCATCTATGCAAAAGAAATGGTTTCAAAACTATTGGTAGACAAATTTTTCAGACTGCTGTATGGTTGCTTTCTTTAACTAGAATTTACTCTCTTGAATCTGGTTTTGTTGATTTTGATTGTATATTGCAAAGGCCACGGTTTTCTTCTCAGTATTATTGTAACCATGTCCATGAAAAATTCAAGCTTTTATTCCCTTTCATTTCAGGAATACTTAACATCAAACTCCTGTCTTGTTCTGGTCCAATTATTCCTAAGGCAATTAAGGTGAAACTTCCAAGTGGCAACAAGCAACTGGTGTTTTGAATTAGAAACAGCCCTTAAATTTGCTTATGATTAAAAACAAAACAAAGCACTACTTTGGAAATAAGCCGTTTCTCATTTCATTTGTGAGCCTGTATAATTGATTGGATTCTCTATGGAGTCTATTAGAAAACTCTATTTCATTTGCTTGGATCTTAAAACAGAACACTTTACATGAGAAGTATCGTTTTTCATGCTTGCTAAGAGTAGGATTGCATTTTATCTTGGCTAACAGGGTTTCCTGAAACAATGTTTGCTAAAGTACCGTTGATATATGAGAAAAGATTGCAAATCCCAGTATCTCCTAGATCCGTGATGGTGAACGTATGGCACACGGAGCCATATTAGTGGGCACATGAGTATTTCCCTAGCTCAGCTCTGGCCTGCATGTGTGTGCTGGCCAGCTGATTTTTGGGCCTTCCAGGCTGTTTTCGGCCTCCAGAAGGCCTCTGGGGGTGGGTGGGGAAGGCCTGTTTTTCACTCTCCCCAGGCTCCAGAGGCTTTCTAGGGGCCTACCGTGCCATCGCGTGCCAAAAGCGGGGGGAGTGCTGGGGGAGTGCGCACGCATGCTCAGGGAGGTCGCCTGTGCATGTAGGGGGGAGGGGCACATTGAATTATGGGTGTGGGCACGTGTGCAACCCCCTCGTGCTCTCCCCGCTTTTGGCACGCAATGGCAAAAAGGTTAGCCATCACTGTCCTAGATTATATGAATTGCAGTATCGGGAAAGAAATTCAGAGTATGATGACAAATGACATAACACACTGATATAAATATTTGCTGCAACTAAAGTATATTTTAATTTTTTGAAAAAAATTGTTACTGATCGAAGAACTGTAAAACAGCTAAAAAGAAAGCTTAGTGCATTTTCCTTTAGATAAAGGACTAAAAGGTTTGGAGCATTTTTTTTAATGAAAAAGACGACTAGGAAATAATATAAGCTATTAAAAAAATTATAGTTAAGTTGAAAGAAATAGAGATTTTGAATATACTGTATATTGGTGGTGCAATATAGAACAAAGAATTTTGAACACGTGCGAAGTGTACCTCACTCCATGAAACAGTATTAGAAATAGTTTATTTAGTGACCTTAAAGGTTTAGTTGCTTTTCCTTGGTAGATGATTCTAGGCTGAGCTTGATTTGCCATTAAAGTGAAGAAGTGAATCTGAGCAATTCTTCCACCTTGTTCCTTTTTGGTTGGTCTACTCTACAAGGCTAGATATTAGTCCATTGCAAAAGCATAAGATTAGTAATTGATAAACAGATTGATAAAGAAGAGCTGAATCATTCCTTCAGCCTGTCAACTCTAGCCTCCTTTGCTGATATCCCAGGATAATAGATATTTCTCCTTTCCTTTTTCACTCTAGCACAATTATAGATGGCTCGAGTGTGTTTGTGTTGATGCTGGAAAGGATGAGTGTCTTCAGCTAACTCAGGGTTGTGTACAGAAGCAATTGTAAAGAAGGAAGGAGCAAGTTAAAATAAACACAACAACCCTTCAGATGAAAGGTGGCATTTTTCTCTTATCACGTCCATTAAAATTCCAATCTAGCAAAGAAGAGAGAAGAAGAGGCACCTCTTAGAATTTTCAGGCATCATTTAGGAGAGCAAACAGCTTGTGCTCTGTTCGTTTTTCTTCCACTGGTCTGTTATTGTCCAGAAGGGCGTGGGGTTATTACTTTAGGGATAAAGAGAAAACTACTCTAGTCTATGTGTTGTAATTCTGGGGGCAAGATTAGATAGAATGGTTGATTGAAGTAAGGTCATCTGTTACAACTATGAGAGCGGTCCTGCTCAGTTTAGCAGGGCCAACCCAAGACATTTTGCTCAGTGGTGGGATTCAATTTTTTTTTACTACTGGTTCTGTGGGAGTGGCTTGGTGGGAGTGGCATTGCTTAGTGTTGTGTGGCTTGGTGGGCATGGCAGGGGAAGGATACTGTAGAATCTCCATTCCCTCCCCACTCCAGGGGAAGGTTACTGCAAAATCCCCATTTCTTCCCGATCAGCTGGGACTCGGGAGGCAGAGAATAGATGGGGGCAGGGCCAGTCAGAGGTGGTATTTACCGGTTCTCCGAACTCAAAATTTCCGCTACCAGTTCTCCAGAACTGGTCAGAACCTGCTGAATACCACCTCTGATTTTGCTGCTTGAGCAAAGGATATCTCCTCCCATATAAAAACCAATCGATTGGCAATTGAATCAATCTTTGAGAATTGCAATGTGCCAGCAAACTCAACACTCTAAAGGTTTAGACAGATCCATGAGCTCGTTGCTGTCCCAACCATCTATTTACATGGGGCAGTTGCTTTGCAGCCCTGTGCATTTTCAATTGCATGTAAGCTTTCCTCTACTGCTCTCCGTCATCCTTCTATTTCTCTCTTTTTCTTCTCAAAAAAGAAAGAGAGAAATGGGAGGAGTGGGGGAGGGGTTCCGTTGGAAAAAGGAGACAACAGGTTACTTGTAACATTAGACTTCATGGTGATGTTTTCCATCACCATGAGACAGAAATTTTATATCCATGAATTCAAGATTAGTAAAAATATGCAGAGATGTCAAGATGTACAAAGGAAAAGCTAAAGCAAATCAGCTAATGAAAGACTGGGAAAATGAGCAAACAATTTTGTTGAAGATTTACAAATACTTTATTCGGCTCAACAGATAATCTTGATCTTCATTGTGTTTTAATTTATTTAATTTATTTATCATTTTACATTTTTTGGGGAGAAATCTTTCAACACACCTTACAGAACTATAAAATGAGATCAAACAGTAATGTCATTGAAGCATATTGGAAAATAATGGAAACAGCAATAGCTAATAACATTCCAAATGAAATGGAAAGTGTACAAAGGCCACATAAGAGCCAATATAAATGATAGTGGATTTCATAAATCGTGGATTTAGAGCATTCCACATTAAAAACCCACTGGCATCTGCTACTTTCATGATTATTGATGGTAGGCAGGTGTTAGTTATAGCAATGGCACTTATAGTCTGCTTCAAAATGTGTTACAGCCCTCTCTAAGCGGTTTGCAGAGTCAGCATTTTGCCCCTGACAATCTGGGTCCTCATTTACCGATCTCGGAAGGATGGAAGAATGAGTCAACCTTGATCCAGTGAGAATCGAACTGCCAAACTGCTGGCAGCTGGCAGTCAGCAGAAGTAGTCTGCAGTACTGCATTCTAACCACTGCATCACCACAGCTCTTATAAGACTCATTTCAGGAATGTGAGGGAGGGTGAGTTTGGATTCAAACCAGAAAGACTTAAATGTCAAAATGAATATTTCAAAATTGATCTCTCCCCCCTCCCCAACCCGCTGTGAACTTAGTTTTGTGTAATAGAAACAGTTTTGCACAGTTTTGGTGTAATAGAATCAGCATGTTGGGTTACACAATCCAACATGTTACATTTGGATAAAATTTCTAAATTGTCTTAAAGATAGTAGCATCTGGGCTAGATGTAATCAATGAAATTGTACTATAGATGGGAATGGCAATATGATTACAGAGAATCCAAGATACTATTCCTCCTTAGTTCAACTTTGGATGTCTCACTGTAAAGCTTCCCCACATTCAGTTCTTATCTTACCATCAGGTGCTAGGAAGAATAAATCTTCCCCCATCTAACAGACTATTCTTCTACAATCACTACAATCAGTTTCTTTGGAGATTTTCTCTACTGTCAGACAGTTGTGATTCCAAAAAAGTGCGCAAGAAGAATATTGTAGAGTAAGTTCAGGAGCAGGATTTGGGGGAAGGTGAAAAGGCAGGCTTGCTTACACTAAACATTCATGGTCTTATGTTTACTTAAGCATCAGGGGAAAAAACAGCATAATGGAACACAGATGTTAAAAAGAAGACATCTATGGGCATTGGGAATGCTTTTTGCAAATGTTATTGGGTTAGATGCATTCTGATGCAAGTGCATTTGGAAATGGAAGCAGCTAGCTATTTTAATGCAACACCCAAGTCCCCAAGGGACACTTAATAATATGAATGGGATTCATAATGGAAAAGCAAAATTACTTGAAGGGAAGCTGTGCCAGCTGGCACATCTCATCTACCCTTGAAGATGGAAGAATAGGTTTAGCACAGGTCCAGCCTTGCCTCAAGGACAGTAAGTCCCTCCAGGCTTCTTTCTTAACAGGGTGATGTCACTATAGCTAAGTCTAAACCTGATTTAAATTGTTGGAGATGACTGATAGGCATAATCACAAAGAGAGTTAGCTGTTAATACAAACCAGTGGAATATGCACTTAAAGAGGCAGAGCAATTACCCAGCCCAAAGATTCTTGTATTGCAGAGGAAGTTTATAAGCTGCTGGTTGATAATGGCTTTCTTTTTGCAAAAATAAATGCTATCTAAATGCACCACCAGATGGTATTTTAATGGAGCTTTGATTTTGAGAGCTGGTAAATACATTATAGGTACAAACATTTATCAGAAGGAAATTTTGTTTGACTCTTGGATCATTGATATATGCAGCCCCCAAGACTTTGTGCAAAGGCTGTAGATACCTCCTGATTGGTTAGCAGGACAATGCCTGATGGTACCTTGTACTTTTTCACTACTGTCTTTAGCCTTGTTACTGCCTAAAACAGGGGTGTCAAACTTGCATCGCCACAGCAGTGTCATGCAATGTATCGCGACTTTTTCCCCCTTTGCTAAACCAGAGTTTGACAGCTCTGGTCTAAAACAAACTTAACAGCAAAATTCTTTTATGCCACTTGAATGTAATCGTCATCTCTAGCAGATGTCCTTTCAGGACTCCAGTCATTTTATTGCACTATTTATAAAACGTTTATCTCACCTTTTTCATCATTAAAACTGATCCCAGGTAGTCCAACTGAATATAACATGTCATGCAGACATCTTGTGACTCTTGGAAAAGAGACTAATATGTGGCCTAGAGTTTGAACTACTAATTTCTTCATAATAGTGAGATAGGCTGAGTCCTGTTGTTTTTCTATCTTCGTATAGCAGTGGTGGGTTTCAAATTTTTTTTACTACCGGTTCTGTGGGTGTGGCTTGGTAGGTGTGGCGTGGCTTGGTGGGCGTGACAGAGGAAAGATACTGCAAAATTCCCATTCCCTCCCCACTCCAGGGGAAGGTTATTTCAAAATCTCCATTCCCTCCCCATCCCACTAACCTGCTCTGGGAAGGAATCAAACTCCCCCTTCTTCATTTCCCCAAATAAAATATTACTCATAAGAAAAGGCTCCTAGAAAAGCAAGGAAAAATCAAGCTGCTAACAAGGAACCTGCCTGATACTCATTCCACATTCCTGACAGCTGCATAAAAGAAATTTTGTAAGAAGAAAACAGCTACCAGTGCTTAGAGATAATAGAAAGTGGAAGCCGGAAGTTCAGTTCCATTTACAAGCAGGCAGAAAACTCATTCAAGATAGGATATTTCACAATGGAAATCGCCCAAAACTTTTTAGAAACACAAAGCCCATGTTGCACAAAGCCCAAAACTTCAAAAACATAGAACCATATAAGAACCCTTCCTCTTATCCAGTTTGTTGTTCAGCTGACCCAGAAATGAACTGTTGAATGTCACTTCACTTCTGCAAGTTAAAAACCTCCTTTCAGCAGCTGCTTCTTGGCTTGTCAATTTAAAGCAATGGCATCTCCCCCCACCCTTCTTCTTTGCCAAGGGATCTTCTGGCTGAAAAGCGAGCTCTGATTTTTTCCTTCTAGCCAATCAGTTGGGAGGCTTCTTGGCGTCCCAATTTAAAGTGACAGTGTCTTGTTTTTTTTCCCTCTTCTTTGTCAAGTGAGCCCTGATTTTTTCCTTCTAGCTGATCAGCTGGGCCTCGGGAGGCAGTGAATAGATTAGGGGTGGGGCCAGGCAGAGGTGGTATATACCAGTTCTCCAAACTACTCAAAATTTCCACTACCGGTTTGCAAGAACCGGGGAGAACTGGTAGCAACCCACCACTGAGAAATAGGGAACTTGCCTTGAAAAGGGTGCTAGAAGTTCTCATACTGTGTGCTACAACAATTGTTTATTCTTTGTCCACATCTACACTTGGAAAAGATGTAAAATTATACATACAAGAGGTGCATATGAGAAACATAAAAGAATCTGAGTGGTTCACTTGCCTGATTTACTGGTCAATCTTTACAGTCCAAAGGATTGCTTACTCTTTAGCTTTGGTTTCTGTGGGAAAGCTCTGGCACCATTTGGAGCTGTCAGTTTCCATGGATATGATGGAGGTTGGGAAGGGGTAAAGATCCAAAAGGCCATGCATCCTCAGTCCTGGACTACATCCTGGATTGACAGTAGGAAAGAAAATTGATTTCACTGACAGGACGAACATTTTGTGCTGGCTTACAGCACCAACATCCAAATACTATTCCTTTTTCCTTCCAGCTCCTGGACTGCATGGCTTTGAGGGGTCCTTGGAGCTCTGTGTGCCAGCAGCGCTGATTTATGGTACCTAGCAGGGGTGGGTTCTAATTTTTTTTACTACTGGTTCTGTGGGTGTGGCTTATTTTGTGGGTGTAGCTTGATGATCGTGTGACAATTCTTTAGGATTTAGCAGAGGTACTAGTCTACCAGACTTTTAACTGCTTGCAGAGCTGTACTGGTCTATTCATTTTGTTTTTGGAGGCACTGGTCTACCCATTCATTTTTGCAGGCACTGGTCTACCCATTTATTTTTGCAGGCACTGGTCTACTCATTTGTTTTCTTTTATCACTGATCAGCTGTAGGGCGGCCCTTTGAAGCCCTGCGGCAAGAGTTTAACCAGTTTTTTTCCCTCTAGCCATCAGCTGGGACTCAGGAGGCAGCAATAGATAGGGGGTGGGGCCAAATAAAAGGTAAGAATAATGCAGGGGGTGGGGGTGGGGGGGCAGAACCAGTTCGGTGACGTCATATCATCACTGCTACCGGCTCGGCCGAACCGGGAGGAACCCACCACTGGTACCTAGTTTGGGTAATGAAACATCTGCAAGAAAACAACCAAACTCAGAGAGCATCAAGGACCCCTCATTTTAGCCCTGAGCTACAAATATTCTCCTTTATTGGTTGCATGGCTTTAACACAACTCTTTGTCATCAAGGGCCCCAATTTCTCCTTAGGGTTACATGCTCTTGATGCTCTCCCCTTTTTTGATACCAGGTCCCTATATTTAATTTGCTCTTCCTTCACATACTGCAGCCTCGCAAGGGTGAACTAGGTAAAATTGAGCATTACTGTTTTATGAGATATATTCTCAATAAATTACTCACCCTTGTCCTTTCTAAATGATTAGAAACCTCTTCCCTCTTTGTGTCAAAAATGATGGTCCCCGAATCATTAATTCCTATCTCTAAACTCTTTCAGTTAACATTTCAGTTAACTTTAGGATAAATGCTGTAACAGTGACACTGATCAAGAGGATTTTCTCCACAGAGATGAATAAGGAAAAACTAGAATTGCTTCCTGCACTGCAGATTTTCCACTGCCTATATAGTTGGACTAAATGGTCTCCAACATCTCTTTAAAACTGCTTCTTTCTGAAACTTGCCATACAAGCCGGCCTGCAGAGGAGTACTCCCAGGGGCCTGGGAGTTGTTCCTATGCCATATTTTGGATCTTGCTTTTGCCTTCTTGCAGATGAGAAACCGTTGCCAAAAGGAAATAGGAAAAGGGTGGGATTTTCATTTTAAGTTTCCTGAACTTCAATCACTGTCAAATGTAGGGACATTGGAGATGTGGTGCTTCTCGAAAGGGGAAATATAAAGAATGATTTTGTATTTTATTACTTATACCGGGATATAAAATGTTTAAAAGAGCACACACCCCAAACAATACCAATATCACAGAACTAAGGTGGGGTTGGAGGATGAAGAATTGAATTTATTTAAATATGAACATAATGCTTGGGAGTATAAATCTTCAGACGAGATGGAAAGGTGGCAAAACAAAGCTGCTTCCTTTCCATATATCATTAAATCAAGGTTTAGGACAAAAGAATTGAAAGGAAATGAAAACTATTAGCCAACTACAGCACCTTTTTAGTTGATTGGAAATTAAGGTACAGGATATGTTTCTCACGGGTTTCAAGTTGTATAAATGTTTGACAAGTTCAGTGGATTTCCTTGCCTCCATAACCTTCTGCAACCTTCCAGATACAGTACGTGGGATTACAACTCCTATTTATTCCCCAGATAGTACACTTAATGGCTAGGCAACCTTGAAAAATTAGTCCCAGTGCATCAACGTGGGAGATGTTTATTACTAAACATTAGTAGTTACAATTATTATTAAAGGCACTGTATGCTTGGACACTGTCATCACCCAGTTCCCAGTAGGTTTGATACTACAGCTGGAACAAAAGAGCACAGCAAAGTAGAAGAATAGAAACAATATTGGAGCGATCATTACTCCTTGATTCCCATCTTATTGTTAGCCAAAACATTTTTATAATCTTTATCCCTGACAGGAAGATTAGTGATACTTCTTATCTAAATTTTTGCTACTGACTTATTTATATTTAAAAAAGTGTTTTTCATCCTTAAAAATCAATTCCAAACTGGGAACACATAATGATAAATTAAAAGCCATTAAAACAATAGCTTTGTAAAAACTGAAAATAATGTGCTTAAAACCATGAACAGCTTTAAAATGCCAAAATAAAGCAACAATCTCCCCCCCGACATGTCTTTCATAGTGATATGCAGAAGTGCTGGGACTGAAATATCCAAAATTGCACAACCTCAGCCTCATGGTTGAGTTTTGAGGGTTGCAGTTTTACTCCTCCTAGAATGGATATGGCTCTTCTGTAAGATTCATATCTCATGCCTGAGAAAGAATGTGTGTATGTAGATATGTACAGGTCAGAGGTGGGTTTCAGCAGGTTCTGACCAGTTCTGGAGACCTGGGTGTGGAAATTTTGAGTAGTTCGGAGAACCGGTAAATACCACCTCTGATTGGCCCTGCCCCCATCTATCCTCTGCCTCCCGAGTCCCAGCTGATCGGGAGGAAATGGGGATTTTGCAGTATCCTTCCTCTGGAGTGGGGAGGGAATGGAGATTTTATGGTATCCTTCCCCTGGAATGGGGTGGGAATGGAGATTTTACAGTATCCTTTCCCTGCCATGCCCACCAAGCCACGCCCACCAAGCCACACCCACAGAACCGGTAATAAAAAAAATTGAATCCCACCACTGGTTTAGGTAGTCCTCGACTTACAACCAGAACTGAGTCCAAAATTTCTGTTGTTAAGCAAGACATTTGTTAAGTGAGTTTTGTCCCATTTTACTACCTTTCTTGCCACAATTGTTAAGTGGATCACTGCAGTTGTTAATAGCGGTGCGTTTCCAATATTCTTACACTGGTTTGTGCCGTGCACGCACACTCCCTTCATGCGTGCGCCTTCCGCGCATGCACCCAGCCTTGAAAACATGCCTAAATAGGATGGCATAGAGCTGGGGCGGGGAGTGAGGGGTGGCGGGGGGGTGCAGGTCCACCTGCGATCTCCGCTACCGGTTTACCTGAACCGGTATGAACCGGATGAATACTATCCCTGGTTGTTAAGTAATATGGTTGTTGAGTGAATCTGGCATCCCCATTCACTTTGCTTGTGCGAAGGTAGCGAAAGGTAATCATGTGACACTGCAACCGTCATAAATAAGAACTAGTTGCCAAGCATCTGAATTTTGATCACATGATCATGCTACAAAGGTTGTAACTGTGAAAAATGGTCATAGGTCACTTTTTTTCAGTCAGTGCCATTGTAACTTTGAATGGTCACCAAATGAGCTGTTGTAAGTTGAAGATTACCTGTATATTTGTGCCTTTGAATCAGTGTTGACTTCTGGCAAGTGCCTGGACTGATCCCTGCAGTTTTCTTTTTCTAAGATTTCAGAAGTGATTTGCCATTTTGCCTGCTTTCTAGGGCTGAGACGGAGTGACTGGCCCAAGGTCACTTACATAGCTTTATGCCTAATGTAGGACTAGAACTCATGGTCATCCCATTTCTAGCCCAAAGCCTTAATCAAGATGAAAAAGGACCAAGGGAAGGAAATAAGGTAGGATTTGGTTACCACGTTCGATCTCAGAAAAGACTTCTACTTGTTTTGAATATCTGAATCAGATATCATTTTATTTGGATTATCAAAACATCTGTACATGTGCAGAAAGCATCCACAAATCTGTCTGAATTGATTTAATACTTCAAATTAGTCTAAACCTTGTTGCATATTTGGGGTTATATTTGGGATTATAAATAAGATCTGCCCCAGTTTGAGTTCTAAGCCTCAAGATTATGTGAAATTCTCTTCAGCTGTATATTAGAGGGAATGAGATATTTCTTCTCCCTTCCCATTCTCTGAATGACGGATTACCCAAATTCAGATCATTGTTTTTCCTGAAAATCCAAGGCTATACTTCTGTCTTCTGATCTGAGCTTTAAATTGCCATGATATGCAAATATATTAGGCAATAGGTTCTATTGAACTCAATCACACATTCCTCAGTTGATTTGAACAAGAGTATAGATTAATAATTTACCCTATCTGGGTTGTAGCTACTGTCTAGATGAAGCCAAGCAAATTAAATGCAATGCTGGCATGTGAAAATATTCTACTCTGATCTAAACAATCTGATAAAGGCAAATTAGGACAGTTCACTTAAAAAAAATGTGTGTGGGGCAAGGGGGAATAATTTTTTATAACGTTCCAAGGACCGAGGATGTATTATTCTTGTTTTAAACACTGCAGCAACAGAATGCTAGTTATTCTTGGGTATATTATTTGTTCTTCCAGAATCAGAGGAGTACACGGGAATCCAGGCAAATGGCTCTGAACATGTCAGGAATAAATGCCTTGCCTCTGACTCAGAGCTAGGGGTAGGGGGGCTGGACAGGCCAGCCCACAAGGTACACCCTAACCCAATAGCCCCTCCTTACCTTAGCCACGCCCAGGGGGTACTTAAGGGTCAGCCATGCGGTCCTGTTCCAGTTCCGGAGATGTACCTGTATTGACGAGATGTCCAGTCAATAAACAATAAACGATTTAAACCAGAACTGCTTGTTGGAATTATTGGGCACGATCCTCGAACATATCTAACAAAATGGTAGCAGAGGATGGTTCGGCAGCCCAACCCAAACATTCCACAAGCATGCAAAGAACCAAGACGGAAAGGATGAACACCAGAGCGTTCACCAAGGAGATGGCAGAACGACCTGCCCAACCCGAAGCCACCCGAGGAGAGGCATCTGAAGCAAGTGGCCTACTCCACTACCCACGCACCCCTGCCAGGCGCGGAGAGGAGTGGGACGAACACGAGACTCCAAAAGGGGAAAAGCACAACCTAAAAGGAAAACTCCTGGACCTGATAGATTCATCGCAAAGCAACACCGACCTCATCGCGGAACTACGGAGCCTAATCGAAGGCTGCGAAGCAGCGAGTGAGGAAGATGAGGATGAATCCGAATGCAGCGGCGGAGAAGCGGTAAGGGAGAGAACCCCCCACCAAAAACCCGCCAAGGGAGCCGAAGGGGTTTTCGCGCCTTTTTCACGGCGGCCATCTTGGGAGGCGGCGTCATCAAAAATGGCCGACCACCCACCAATAGATTCCCGAGATTTAAATCTCATGGCGGGAATCGGGGCCTACCCCAAGGTAACCCCCCAAGAATGCCACAAACAAAGAGGAAACCCAAGGCCCAAAGCCACAGGCTCGCCTACCGAGCCCGAACTCAACAAGGCAATCGAATTGATCGCCGCGGCCCTGGGGGACAAGATAAAGCTACCGGACACGCACCCCGGTGCCAGGCCCAAGCGCAAAGGGGACCCTAACGCGAGGAGGCCCGACACCGACACCCATCCCGAGGGACCGATCACCGCCGCGTGGATCCAGAGCCACCCAGGGCCCCCAAGAAGCCTCCCCTTAAAAACGGAACACCGGAGGCGATGGGACTACTCACCAGACCTACGAACTGGACCAGACCCATGGCCCGCGGGGCCATCCGCCGGCAGGGGACGTCCATCGGCGGGCAGGGGACTCGGCCCGACACCCGGAGGCGACACCCGCACGAGGCCGGGCCATCCAGGACCATCCGCGGCACCAACCGGACTCCAGGCCCTCGACGACGATCCTCACCGCTTCCCGAGGCTCCAGACGACGAACCACGACGATCCCAGACGAGCAAGGCCGACCAAGGAGGAACCGAAGGCCCATCCGGAGGATTGGGGCCTATACCAGGGAGCTACGGAGACAAGCTCCTCACTCCACGGCGGCTGGGAAGAAATGAACTTCGCGCACGCGCAATGCGCCCCTACAGGAGAAACGGAGGAAGACATAGAGCTACACCGACGCATGCACACAGAGACAAGTCAGTTCAGACTCGCCACAGTCGTTCCCCTACCTTATTGTGAGTTCCCTTACGTGAGGAACCATGGACAGCGACATAATGTGAGTAACTTAAACTATAACTCAGGGGCTTTGCCAAGTGACTTCCCCAAACTAAGGCTAGATGGGGAGAATTTCCTGGACTGGAACCAACAGCTCCAGGTCACCCTACTCAAAGAAGACCTACTATCCATAGTCACTGATCCCCCAAAAAAACCATGGACCTTTGAGCTAGATTGTACCCATCATAAAGCATACTGCATTGTTATAGCTAGTATCACCCCCAGTATTTACCCCAGCATCAGGCATCATCTGACTGCTCTAGAAGTAATACAGAGGATGCACAAACTATTTTACTGCCAGAGCGTGGCAAGCACCACCAGGCTATCCAGGGAATTCTATGCCACCAAACACAAAGCAGGGACCCCAATGAGTGAACATCTATTATCCCTAAACGCCACCAGAGCCCAGCTAACACAAAGGGGGGAGGTCATAAGCGAAAGGACCATGATAAGTATCATTGTGAACTCCCTGGACCCCAGCTGGGACACCTTCATTACACAAATAGACAACCTAGGGACAGGAAAGCTCTCACTAGAGTTACTAACGAGCAAACTAATAGCTGAGGATAGCATCAGAAAAGATCGCTCAATAAGCCGCAGGGAGCAAAGGCCCAGTAAGAAGGTCGAGCCACAGAACAGGAACCACAGCAACGCAGAATGTTACTTGTGTGGGTCAAGGAACCACTACAAAAGGGACTGCCCTAGAAACACAGGGGACAGGGACAGGCAACGTAGGAGGGACAGATCAGAGTCAAGGACAAGATACACAAGCAGACACTCACCCGAGGACAGACACAGACGTAGGGATTCACCTAACCCCAGAGACAGGAGAAACCACAGGGACAGCTCCAGGGAAAGTCAAACGGGTTCTCTGTATGGCATAGGAGACCAGGGGCAACACACAAACCAGGATAGGATGGAAGGTACATGGCTGCTGGATTCAGGAGCCACAAACCATACCACGTATGACCGTAATCTACTAACATCATTCACAGAGGAGAGTTTCATAATAAAGGTGGCTAACCAGAATAATGTGCAAGTAACAGGCAAGGGCAATGCACACGTGCCGGGGATAGGGGAGGTACAAGGAGTGTTACTGGTACCCAATATACCCTATAACATCCTCGCTACACTAAAGTTAAGCAAGGACAACAATGTTGAAGTAACCTTCAAGGGAGGAAAGGTGCAGGTAACTAGAGGGGGCAAAAACGTAGGGAAAATAGTAATCAGCGGAGAACTCCCCTTCTACCACCCAGTCTGGGACAAGCAACCCAGAGTAAACAACCACCATAAGGCCAGCCCCGATAACACAAGTAGAGAAATAGAGGGGGTTAACCACACACACGACAACAATGAAACAAGTGAGCAGGAGGCAACCAGAAAAGAAAGGCCAGCGATAGGGAAGCCCATACATGACAATTGCGCTCACCTATTACACAGAAAGCTAGGACACATTAGCTTCCCCGTGGTGCAGAAGATGATGGAGTGCTCTGAAGGTGTAAAAATAAAGAATTGTGAGAACTATCTCGAGTGTTCTGTTTGTAAGAGCTCCAAATTAAAAACCAAACCTAGGCCCAAGAAGTCAGTACGCACTACAGACTCAACCTTTCAACTCATACATATGGATCTAGTGGGACCACTAAGGCCCTCCATTAAATACAGGAAAAGGTACTTCCTGACCATAGTGGATGATTTCAGCCGCTATGGCTTCGTGTACACACTAAAACAGAAGAGCGAAGTATTCCAAAAATTCAAGGAATTCTACGCTAGGGTAGAGACACAACATAATACCAAAATCAGGCAAATAATGACAGACCGGGGGTCTGAATTTTTATCGAGCGACTTCTCGCAATGGCTAAAGGCACGCGGGGTAGTCCACTACACGTCTTCCCCATTTTCGGCCTTCCAAAACGGAGTGGCGGAACGAAAAAACGGAATGCTACAGACCATGATGAAGTGCGCATTAGAGGATGCAGGCCTGGGACAACACTTCTGGTCGGAAGCACTCATTTATTCAAACTATACCCTGAACAGGTTATGGTCCAGCGTACTAAACAAAACTCCATATGAGTTAATGTACCAAAGGAAGCCACAAGTATCGCATTTACACATATTCGGGGTCACAGCAGATGTACACATTCCCAGGCAATTGAGGCAAAAGGGGGACAGGGTATCCCGAAGGCTGAGGTTCATGGGATATGAACCAGGAACAAAGGGATATAGGTTCATAGACAGCAACAACAACTTCGTAATCTCTCGAACAGCAGTTTTTCACGAAAATGCCAACTGGTCCAAGATACACCTCAACGAGGTGTTCCTTAGCAAGGACGGACCGGAGAACACTCAAAGGGGAGTAACACCTAACACAGGAAAGGGTACAGAACAGGAAAGAATCAAAAGCGAGAGGCAGGAAATACTAGTGAAGGAGTGGAAGGAGAACCACCCACACATCAAAGTGGACTCACTCACTGAGAAAGAAGCCAGGTACATGCACGACACAGAGACGCCCCCTGACAGGCCAATCAGAGCAAACAGGGGCAAGGTGCCACAAAGGTTAGGGGATTACGTATTATCTATCCACACTAACCAACTAACCCCCAACACATATGAAGACGTGCTAAAATTACCAGATGAGGAAAGGGCAAAATGGGAGCAGGCCATGGAGAAGGAAATGGATAGCCTGAGGGAACTAAACGTATACACTCCCTCTGAGGTCCCAGCAGGAAAAACGACAATAGGCACCAGATGGGTCTACAAAATCAAGACACTAGAGGAAAACAAAACTCTCTACAAGGCTAGACTGGTAGCGCAGGGATTTGCTCAAAGATACCCTGATGATTACACAGAAACATACTCCCCCACAGTCAGGGCCGAAAGCGTAAAATGTGCGTTAGTCATTGCATCACTGCTAGGGCTGGAGGTACACCAATTCGACGTACAAACCGCCTACCTGCACGCTGAGCTTGACAAAGAGATTTATGTAAGAGCACCCCCCAGTCA
Organism: Arizona elegans; assembly: GCA_022577455.1. Classification (NCBI taxonomy): domain Eukaryota; kingdom Metazoa; phylum Chordata; class Lepidosauria; order Squamata; family Colubridae; genus Arizona; species Arizona elegans. The sequence goes on from JAKOOJ010000007.1 coordinate 66,168,253, forward strand.
AACAACTAGGAAGGGAGAAACATGGATTCTAAACCGAAGCTTGTATGGGCTCAAGCAATCAGGGAAACGCTGGTACGAGTGTTTGTCTAAGACATTGAAATCCATGGGCTTTGCAGCCACCTCAGCCGACAACTGCTTCTTCACCAAGAAGTCAGGTGATTCCCTCGAGTATGTCTTAATATACGTGGACGATATACTATATATCGGTAATCAGATCAGCAAATGCAGTGACTTTGCCAACGAACTAGGAAAGCATTTCTCCCTGAAGATTTTGGGTAAGGTAGACAAGTACCTAGGGGTGCAAATCACAAAAACAGACAAAGGTTTCCAATTGTCACAGAAAGATAAAATTTTGGAACTGGTACATAAGTGTAATATGACAGATGCCAAGGGGTGTGAAACACCAATGCAACCAGACTTTTTGAAGGACATGTACAATGAGGCTGAACCATTCAAAGACAACACGCTGTACAGATCCACCATAGGTTCACTATTGTACATTGCAAACTGGACCAGGCCAGATATCGCCCTACCTGTCAACCTGCTGTCTAGACACGTAGGGAAGCCCACCGTGTACCATTGGGAAGCCATAAAAAGGGTACTGAGATACCTAAAACACAGTTCTGACGCCTGCCTGTCACTAGAACCCGAGAACGCCACAACTCCCACGCTCACGTGCTACGCAGATGCTGACTGGGCTGGAGATGTGAAAAGTAGGAGGAGCACCTCAGGTTACGTGTTCTTCCTCAACAACAGCCCAGTGCATTGGTACACAGGGAAACAGGGTCTGGTAGCCACATCTACCACAGAAGCCGAATATATTTGTTTGTCCAAGGCCACCAATAACTTAATCTGGTTTGACGACCTGCTCACGGACATATGGGTCGAACCAAACTACCCCATCACTATGCATGAAGACAATAAAGCAGCCATGGAAATATCAAAGGCTGAAGCGGTTGGCCAAAGGTCGAGACACATTGACATAAAATATAAACATGTTAGGCAATTCGCAAACATAGGATTCATAAGGGTTATACATTGTGACACAGAGGAGCAAACAGCGGACATTCTAACAAAGCCATTACAAAACAAGCAACACACATACCTCACATCAAAATTAGGTGTCCTCCTAAAAATAGCGCCTCAAGTGTACACCACTCAGGAATATCCCGGCCAGGCATTTAGAGGGGGTTTTGTCAGGAATAAATGCCTTGCCTCTGACTCAGAGCTAGGGGTAGGGGGGCTGGACAGGCCAGCCCACAAGGTACACCCTAACCCAATAGCCCCTCCTTACCTTAGCCACGCCCAGGGGGTACTTAAGGGTCAGCCATGCGGTCCTGTTCCAGTTCCGGAGATGTACCTGTATTGACGAGATGTCCAGTCAATAAACAATAAACGATTTAAACCAGAACTGCTTGTTGGAATTATTGGGCACGATCCTCGAACATATCTAACAGAACACCAATTTTAAACAGAGCAAAATCACTGATGAAAGCAAATGTAATATTCTATTTGTGGATAGAATCAGGCTTACATTTCCTAGAACCACAAGGGAAATGACTAAAGGTGCATTATCCTCCATGTCATTTAAACAGGGTTTTGCATTACCACTAGCTATTATTTTAATGTAAATCCTACACTTGCTATTATGCTTCTAAAAATTGCTTTTTTTTCCTTTCCAAAGGACATTAGCAAATTGCAGTATGCACTCACATAGAAAAAAAGAGGAGGAAGAAATATGCATAAAAGAAATTTTCTTAGGTCACTTAAAGCAACAAGGTAGTTTTCCTAATGCTCTCCAGATTGCTCTTCAGCTTCCATAATACCCAACCATTGTTGAATTGTCCCTTGGCATAATGTTACTTTTGCATAATGTCATTACCAGCTTTGAGGTTTTATTTTGGATGAAAAAATGCAGTTCAAGACATCAATTGAGTGTGTAATTTACATGCAGCCCCTGAAAACTGCAAACCATTCCTTCCAAATGGCAATTTTTAAAGTGGTAGGCAAAAGAGTAATGGGAGAGTTAATTATATTAAACTACATGTAAATTAAACATAACCAAATTTGTTTGGATACCTCTGTTTCTGGCAGTGGGTTCTCTCCCCAGCATCTCAAAGGCGAAATTATGGTCCTTCTGCTAGAAAGAGACATGACTCTCTAGTTTTAAAGAATAAATGCCAAGAGAAGATTACAAACTAAGAAATTACAATACTATGTACTCACTATCACAAATATTACAGTTCTTTGCCAATATAGCAAAATAATTTTCCTCTGCTTGTTGAGCAAATTTGATACTGCAGCCAACAAGCCCTCTGTTCTGAAACTGACTTCTAAATACCTTTAAAACTTTGTCTCATTGGGCCTTATGTTCCGATCTTCCAAAGATCTAAAGAAGGGTGGTTATTTGGAAGAAATCCTTTGGCCAAACAAATTCCAAATTTATACAAAAAAGCTATATTAAGCGAGGAGTCCACATTCTTCAGCCCTCTCTAGCAAATCTTTCACATGCTATCTCACAGTGTCAGTAAAGTACTTTGGCATTTTTTTTTTAAAAAAAGGAAATTCCAGCCTAATACTTTGAAGCTTACAGCAGCTTGCAAATGATATTGTTTTTCAAAATGATCTTTTAAAAAATCACCAAATTTTGGGCAATTTGATTTCCAAATATTTTTAAATTCAGCAATAGTTGTTCAAGGCTTGCTTTTCAAAAAGAGGGAATTCACTTCATTCCAAATGATACTGTTTGAATTGCTTTATGCCATTCTTTGAATAACATTTCTGTCACCTGAGTTATTTTAAAGAACTGCAAACTTGTCTTGCCTCTTCTGTTTCTCTTCTTTTTTTTCTGTCAAATAAAATGTGGCAGATCCAATCTCAGATATAACTTGAATTCAGAACTGTTAATGGAATATTCAGATGAATGTAAAATACAGAATAAGAGCAGTTAGCTCGGAAAAACAGGAGATCTACCACATTTCTTGCATGTGAATTACAGACCCAGCGTTACTGGTTGACAACAAACTGTGAACACCAAGATACGCATGTCAGCCATAGCTACAGTCTGCAGACAGAAGTACAATGAATCCTTGGGAACAGCTAAAACTCTCAACAGCCCACGCAATAGATTGAAACAAAGGTCAGATTGGCATGGGTCAGTTTTGCAGTGACTTGCCCTCCTTGACAAAGAAATATCTTGTGCTTCCACAAATTGTAATTAGACCAAAATTGTGTTCTTGACAAATATGAATAATTCAATGGGAAGCGAAAATAAATGGAGAGGTACCATTGTCTACTTAGTATACTTCTCACACCCTATCAAACAAAGACGAGCAATTATTCTTATAGGATATGATTGTCTTCAAATCTCTGAAGATTCAGTGTGCAGAAGACACAACAGACATAACATAACAGAATAACAGAGTTGGAAGGGACCTTGGAAGTCTTTTGGTCCAACCCCTTACTTAGGCAGGAAACCCTATAACAGTGAGGGCTAATCTTTTTGCCATCATGTGCCAGGAGCGGGGAGCGGGGAGGGTGGGTGGGTGTCGCATGCGTGTGTGCCCAGACTCATAATTCTATGCGCCCCGACCTAGCGCACACGACCCCCCCACTCCCCGTGCTCCTGGCACGCGATGGCCCAATAGGTCCATTTTTCTTTCTCACCTGGCTCCAGGACCTCTCTAGGAGTCTGGGGAGGGTGAAAACGGCCTTCCCCATTCCCCTGGAGGTTCTCCGGAGACTGAAAACAGCCCGTTTCCCTACTTCTGATGGGCCCAGAAGACCCAAAAATCAGCTGGCGGAGCTGAGCTTGTGTGCCCACTGATATGCCTACACGTGCCATCTGTGGCACGCGTGCCATAGGTTCGCCATCACGGCCCTATAACATTTCAGACAAATGGTTGTCCAATCTCATCTTAAAAACTTTCAGTGTTGGAGCACCTACAACTTCCTGAGACTGATTAATTGTTCTGTTTCAGAATGAGGATACAGCTACCAAATTTTAAATAAATAGTACGAAAGATCGCATGATATTAAAAGTTGTTCAACAGTGGAGAAAATTGTTACAGTCAGTTTGGTCTAGTGGCTACAGATGAGGCTAGAAACCAGGAGACTATGAGTTCTAGTCCCACCTTAGGCATGAAACCCAACTGGGTGATTTGGACCAGCCTCTCTCTATACACTCCAACTTCCCTAACGGGGTTATCCTTGTGGAGAAATTAGGAGGAAGGAATATAGTACATGTTTGTTACCTTAAGTTATTTATAAAAATAATAAAGGCGAGATTCAAAATATCAAAAAGAAATAACAATGGGCTTTCCTTCATTAAAAACAAACCTTCTTTTTCCCCAGAAAAGTTAGCCTCAAGGATTTTAAAGCTATAAAACCACATATAGTGTATCATCAAAACAAGCCTTTTTGAAGTTGGATAAAACTCTTATTGCAAATTAGTAGTTAGGGATAGCTTATAAGATTTTTGTTTGAAATGCTACAGCTATTAAAATGTTAAAGCAACCCACATGGAATTTGTACTATTAGATACTTTTATGAGTGCCATCTCTGTTGACTTTAAAGAGGCTTTTTTAAAATATCTCACAGAAATTCCACTAGTATATTCTTTCAAGATTCTGATGGGGAATGAATTGAGTTAGAGGTGAAGGAGACGTTCATTTGGTCTGTTTTTTTCTACAAAATAATCCAGTTCTTGCTTTCTTAACCTACTTGTGAATCAAAATGCACCTATTAGAATTTAATGGTGCCATTTATAATTCAAAAGAAGTGATAAAATTCATATATGATAGAAGAAGAGTGTATTCTATTTAGGAAAATACTTATGAAAATATGCACTAATAAAAGTGTAGATGCTAATTTTGTCTTGATATTTATTGTAGACAATTCACAAGTTTGACCAAAGGAAACAGCAAGTGCAAATTCAATGCAAATAATTTCTGTGTCAGCTTGCAAATCTGACTCCCAAAGTAGTAAAAACCAACCAAAGTCCAAATAAACATATTCTTGCATCACTTCAAAAGGGAATTTGCAAGTTCTTGAAAGAAGCTAGAATCTTTTTCAGAAAGCCAGGTCTGAGATATCATACAGAGGTTTTTTTTCACCTTTCCTTTTCTACTTGTATCATCCCAAAACCTGGAAAAGCTGAGAAGGAACACTAGAACAGAAAGAATGGATCTAGAACTACAGTATCTGGCTGCATTTCAATCAGAAATTGTTTTGCGATTCATAATCCCTTCATGAATGATTAGTAAAGGGTCTGATATAGATAAACTATCTGAATCCATCCATGCAAAAAGTGACCCACTAGGACTAGTGAGCTAGAGATATCTCAGCACTGAATGAGGTTATGTTATTGATTAGCAATAGCAATGGCACTTAGACTTATATACCACTTTACAGTGCTTTACAGCCCTCTCTAAGCAGTTTTACAGAGTCAGCATATTGCATATCAACAATTTGGGTCCTTATTTTACCCACCTCGGAAGGATGGAAGGCTAGTCAACCTTGAGCTTGGTGAGATTCGATCTGGCAAATTGTAGGCAGCTGGCACTCAGCAGAAGTAGACTGCAGTACCACTGCGCCACCATGGCTCATAAAGAATACATTTGTTGTACATTTAGGCAAGAAAAAAACCAAATATACAAGTATAGATTAGATGAAACATAGCTCAATAGCAGTAACTATGAGACAGATATTGGAGTCCTAGTAGACCAACACTTACATATGAGCCAACAATGTACTATAGCTTTATTAGGCCTTGGTAAGACCACACTTAGAATACTGCATCCAGTTTTGATGTCTACAATATAAAAAAAAAAAGATGCTGAGACTCTGGAAAAAGTGCAGAGAAGATTAGGGGATTGGAGACGAAAATGTATGAGGAACAATTGCAGGAACTGGGCATGTCTAGTCTAGTAAAAAGACTAGGAGTGACATGATAGCAGTATTCCAATACTTGAGAAGCTGCCACAGAGAAGAAGAAGTCAACTTATTTTCCGAAGCACCAAAAGGCAAGGGAAGAAGCAATAGATGGAAACTAACAAAGGAGAGAAGTAACCTAAAACTAAGGAGAAATTTCATGACAGTGAGAACAATTAACCAGTGGAACAGTTTACCTTCAAAAGTTAAGGTGTTCCAATACTGAAGGCTTTTAAGAAGAGACTGGGCAGCCATATGCTTGAAATGGTATAGGATCTCCTGCTTGAGCAGGGGGTTGGGCTAGAAAACCTCCAATGTTCCTTTCAACTCTGATGATGATCTATGTTCTAAAATAGAATATTTTAATAGAAAGCTATGTTTAGATATTAGAGTCTAAGTGGTCTAGTTTGCTTTTCCTGCAGTGACCAACCTGATGTCCCTGAAAGTTCTTCATGTAAGACATGAATGTAATAAGATCTTTCTAGTCATTTGGATAGAGAATTGTAATATCTTGGACACATTGAAAGTAGAATATAACCACAATCATTAGCATGTATTGGTGGATTCACTCTCTGCTGTGTGCTATTAGTTCATTTGTCACTTACTTACTTTCTAATTGGCATGAAGTAGATTTGGCACATTTTGGGAGCTGTTTTTAATGGTTGCACCTATGGTTAAGATGCATATGCACCTGGCGTATTTTTGGGAGTATAAAATGCACCTGAGTATAAGACGCAGCTTAGTTTTTGGGGAGGAAAATAGTAAAAAAAATATCTGCCTACCAGGTATTTATCTGGCTAGGGTCCATAGTCTGGTCAGCTTCCACACATTAGTTTGCTGGATTTGAGCATGTGCTTGCGCTTTTTCTCCCCTTCTTGAGGATAAAAAACAGCTTCTAAAGCACAGCTGATCTTTGGAGAGAGAAGCAATGAGAAAAGCAGGCAAAGCACAGAGATGGCTTCACTTGTTAGCACCTCGTTAGGGCTGAAAAAAAGCTTCGAAAAAGCTATATTTGGAATATAAGATGCACCCAAATTTTCAGCCTCTTTTGGGGGAGGGAAGTGTGTTTTATATTCCAAAAAATACGGTAGGTTTAACACACCCACTCTAGAGGAATGGTTAGTGAAATTGACAGATATTGTTGAATGAATACACTGACTTTTCTGATTAGAAAGAGACATTATCTATATTTATAGGTGACTGGACGCCTCTTACCAATGTTTTGCATAAAAAAAAGAACTTGTGACTTATGGTTTTGAGAATTAGACAGGATAGACTGTACAAAAAAAGAGTAATATGATGTAACTTTAGAGAGAGAAGTTAAAATATATTTGCACTTATAATTGCTGTCAAGAATAACAGAAGCCGCTTCTTTATCTTTTTTTTATTTTTTACTTTTCTTCAATTGTTTTCTTTTCTTGCATGTTTTGGTTTTTCTTTGATTTCTTTCTTTTTTTCTTTTTTCTTGCTTACTTCATGTTAGTTCATGCAAGTTTTTATCGTCTTGTTTAAAAGTTTTAATAAAAATGATAAATAAGATGCATTTAAATATAAATAACCATATGCTCTCAAAGGTTAGTATCCAATTATCCTAATATAATAGTATCTTATTATCTTAACTTATGTTATACCAGTAGTAAATTTGGTTTGTAAATAGATACAATATTTCCTAAACAGACAATAAGTTTAAGTCTCAGTCAAGCTTCCCTTTCAAATAATAGAGCTGGAAAGCAGAGAATTAGACCATTTTCTCTCCAAGAAGTAAGATTTTTTAAAAAGTCCTACTTATAATTTTTCTTCCCTTTAATTAATAAAAGTATTATTTGGAGCGTGACAGAAAAAAATGTGATCAATGTACCTGATAGGTTATGATTAATAATGGTCTAGGGAGGTTTAAGAGACATGAGACGCCCCATAAACATAGAATTAATGTTGGAGTTAGCATTTTTATAATGTCCATTTTGGCATCCATTCCGGCACAAAATGTTAGTAGCTTTATTTGCTGTTTAATTAATGCATTTAAAAAAATAAAGCAAACATCTCTTTGCAAAACCATAACAATTCAGTGCATGAGTTATGTGGGTTTAAGCTGGCACAGCTAACAAAAACATTCTTACTGCCATTTTATTTCCACTAACCATTTGTATTGTAAACTTGAGGAAAATATTCCATGCCAGATTTTAAGTTCATTTTCAGGGCACATGGAATAATAAGGCCAGACAGGCTGTATATTAGATTCCTTGAAGTGCAACATAATTTGCTGCAATTAGAGGAACAGAGTTATGTGCTCTTAAACTATGCAATCCCACATAATATTGTACAGTTGTGCACAGTTGTTTCCTTCCTTAATTTGCCCCATCATAATTTCAGAAATAGTTGGATGAAGCTTCTTGAACAAGTGATATCTCTTTTCTTCTAAGAGTGAATGTTCATCATTGGAGTTCAGTTGCCTTCATTTTAGCTTGGGAGGGCCACTGAGAAGTATTCTGAAAAATATTATTTAATTTGTATGGGAAGGAGGAAGAGGTCTTATCAGGTTTGTAAAATCTGCCTGGTCTTAATTAGCAATAGCAATTATTTATGGACATCTAATAACAGGGTTTGAGAGAGATGAGATTATTGTTTTAGTTACCATTCATTTAGCATCATGAAAAGACAGGCAGTCGATAGTTATACATTTATTATTGTTGAGTGGCATCACTCTTTGTGAAATTCAAATCACAAAGTATTTTTATGATTAGAAATTACAGTACAATCGTAGACTTGGAAGGGACTCCCATATCTAACCCCTTCTCAATGCAAGGATTTGCATTTAAAGCATCCTACTCAAGGGATACAATCAAGATCAAGTGAGGTACTAATACCACTCTATAAAGCCTTAGTAAGACCACACCTAGAGTACTGCATCCAATTTTGGTCACCACAGTATAAAAAAGATGTTGAGACTCTAGAAGTGCAGAGAAGAGCAACCAGGATGATTAGGGGACTGGAGACTAAAACATATGAAGAACAGTTACAGGAACTGGGCATGGCTAGTCTAGAGAAGAGAAGGACCAGGGGAGACATGATAGCAGTGTTCCAATATTTGGGGGGCTGCCACAGAGTGGAGAGGGTCAAGCTATTTTCCAAGGCATCTGAAGGCCAGACAAGGAATAATGGATGGAAACTGATCAGGGAGAGATTCAACCTAGAAATAGGGAGAAAATTTCTGACAGTGAAAACAATCAACCAATGGAACAGCTTGCCTTCAGAAGTTGTGGAAGCTTCATCACTGGAGACTTTCAAGAAGAGATTGGACTGCCATTTGTCAGAAATGGTGTAGGGTCTCCTGCTTGGGTGGGGGTTTGGACCTACAAGGTCCCTTCCAATTCTGTTAATCTAATCTAATCTAATCTAATCTAATCTAATCTAATCTAATCTAATCTAATCTAACGCCTCAGTTTAAATGAAGGGGAAGAAGTGTAAATGATTCTACTACCACACTGTTCTTAGTGTTATGAAGTATTTTTTTAATAACATTCAATCAGGATTCAGAGTTCTATGTCTTGAACTCAGGAATAATAGATTATACTCTTTATGTCTTTATTAAAGACATAGCATAGCAAAGACATAGCAAAACATAGACTTTCTTGTAACATCCTTTCAGGTATTTGAAGAATGCTATTAAATCCATATTCTCCACCATCACCACCGCCAATCATCTTTTCTTGTGACTAAGCTCCTTTAATTGATGGTCACGGAGCTTGCTTTTCTACAGTGTGATGCCCAGAACTAGACTTGAGGGAAAGTCGGAACACGAGAGGACCCCAACTGACTTTTCAGAGGAATGTTTTATTAATATAATTTTGTATTTCTACAAGCCAGGGCATTTTTCCAGCAAAACCTATCCCTTTCACTTGGATGATACCATTGAGGTAATCCAAGTTCCAGCAAGTTCATTTTCAAAAAGAAATAAACAAGGAATTGTGTTAATCAAAGTAACTTATTAATACAAGGAATATATGCATTTAGACGAGTTAAAGTCCCCATTATCATTGTATAATTCAGGATATTCAGGATACCTCAATTTACAGTAGTAATTGACCCTGCAGTTACAGTCATAAATCATGCCAGTCTTTAAACACATGGTCATGTGACCATGCCCAATTTTTCAACCTTTTTTGTGATGGTCATTAAGCAAATGCTGTGATTGTCAAGCAAACTCACTGGAAGTAAACACCAGATTTCAGTGAAAACATCAAATTGTAGTCACGTGATTGTGAGACGCTGCAAACTGCAGGGAATGTGGATTGGTTGCCAAATACCCAAAATATGGTCATGTGACCATGGGGGGGGCAGCCATCAGAACTTCGAAAGTGGGTCATAAGTACCTTTTGAAGGGTACTGTGGATGAATTTATAAATGAAACATGCAAGTCCTTTCCACCTACACATTATTTGATACCACTAGTACCCTCTTTAAATAATGTCTCTGTCCATAGGTATCATAAGGTACTTAAGTTTGAAGGGCATAGATTCAGATGTCTCCTTCCTGAAGACTTGAGATTTTAGCAAGGCTACACCACATTATTGTTAGGAGTTAAAATAGGGTCTAAGAGTCACACAAATCAGCCTAAAAGTCCTAGAAGAAAACAAAATATGTCTAAATAAATTTTTTTGAAGCTGGTTGGACTACACTGTCCATTCTTGCACTTAACAATATATATTTTCCGTATCTTAGATGTGTCAGTATTTACAAGGAGGAAAGGCACAAGGCCCCCATTGCTAATTAAATAAAATGTGGAATTCATTCCATACGGGCAGGCAATTATAGCCAATGTTTTCAAATTTTAGTAAGCCATCAGTGTGATGTCAAAGTGACTTAACCAGCTGTGGCACTTAACTCCAGTACTGTGGTCAGAGAAAGGAAATTCAGAGAGATTTGGCTTTTGGCCCTGGAAAACAGCCATGGAGAAAAAACAACACAGCTATAATTTCTGGAATCAAAAGAACTTCAGACGCCATACCCACCCTGTCCCCCTGGGTTACACCACTTGGAATGTCTGCATTTTGTGGTGTTATGACTCGCAGGACTATTTGGGGTAGTGATCCTGGCATGTTTTCTCTGGAATGCCATTACATTTTGCCAAGTGTCTTTGTGTATGCCTGTGTGTGTGTGTGTGTGTGCGTGTGTGTGTGTTGCTTAAAACAATATTATGTTAGCACTTGTTAGCTGCTAAATTTGTAGCTTATGATTTCATGTTCAATGGGGCAATCATTAGAAACCTAATGAAAGCATGGGTACAGATATAAATAGTGATTTACAGAGGTTGGGGATCACATCTGTAAAGCTCATTCAATTCACATTGGTCTCAGACAAAGAGCTCTGTGTTAGATGACATCTCTGAATGATTTATTCATGAGAAAGGGCCTTATCTATTTACTACTCTTAATCAATAGTAGTACAATCGGATTATATGTGTGGTCCATGAAGATTTGCGTGTGTGATCTAGTACAAGATTTTTAAAGATAAAATTATAAAATACGTACAAATATGTAGCTAAAGAATATTTGGCCTCTAGTTATTATTGGACTCCAAGTACTATCAGCCTTACCCTTGAGCAGGCTGGCTAGGTTTCGAGTAATGCACATTTCTATTTCTGATACAGAAAGCCAAACACTGGAAGAGCTAGCACGCTTTTTGCAAAAGTTATAGAAAATGTTTTTGGGACTAATTTTGGCAAACACTCTTTACTTGTGTTTTCAACGAGTTCTTAAACACAGCTTAAGGGTTGTGTGAAATAGGATCATAGGACTGGACTTGGAGGTCTTCTAGTCTAGCCCCCTGTTCAATTGTTTCTTAAAACCCAGCAGGGATGGAGAATCTACAATCTCAGAAGACATGTTGTTCCATTGACTAATTGGTCTCACTGTAAGTACGTTTCTCCTTAGTTCCAGGTTGGGTCTCTTTTCTGACTAGCTTCCATCAGTTGCTTCTTGTCCTGTCCTCAGGTAATTTGGAGATTAAGTAACCCCATCTTCCCTGTGAAAGCCCTTCAAGTATTGGAAGATGGCTATCATGTCATCCCCTAAGCCTTCTCTTCATTTAAGCTAATCATACCTAGTTCCCTTAGTTCAGGGGTGTCACGCTCAAGGCCCGTGGGCCGGATCCGGACCATTGGGTGCTTAGATCTGGCCCATGGGGCCACCCTCGAAACAGTGAAGGACCAGCCCGTGGTGCCTCTGCCAGTGAAAACAGAGCTTGGGAGGCTGTGTGCGGCCCTCCTGAGCTCCGTTTTTGCTGGCAGAGCCCTCGGGCTACCACAGGTGCCCCCGACATAAGTGACGTTGAGCTGGCCCTGCCCCCGCCAAAGTCAAACGCAACCCTGATGCAGCCCTCAATGAAATCGAGTTTGATACCCCTGCCTTAGTATTAAGTCCTGAGGTGGTAATAATGACGGAGGCTGGATTGCAGAGAACGTAACTTTATTTAACGCAACAATAACTGGCAAGGCATGAGAAGAACGAGAGCAAGCAAACTCTTCTGACAGCTCCTTAAATAGGAGCCTGTCAAACGGGGCGGGCCAATACGCGAGCAGGATTCTCCCGCGAATTCTCTGCTCGCGTCTTAGCCAATCCACGTTGGCTGGCAACAACCCCGCCGGGGTGGAGTCGTAACCGCGAGGACTCAACACCCCTCTCTACCCAGATAGCGCATGCGTAGTCCTCCAAGTATGCAGGGCGGCGTCGGCTCCGCCCAGATCGCCTTAGTGCAGCAGGGAATGGCGTTGCAGGCGGAGCTTGAACTTCTGTGGGCGGTGCTGTCGGTGGTGGTACAGGATCCTCGTTGGCCGGTTTCGGAGGCGTTACCGCAGCGGGAGAATCAGGTAAGCCTTCCGACGAGAACGTATCGGATGGAGTGGGGTTAATTGAAACTGGTGGAGTTGCAGACCTATCAGCGGTAGTATCGGTGGTTTTGTCTGGTGGGCCTTGACCAGGCGGTCGGTCGACCCTCCTCCTGAGTTGGTTTATATGTCGCCTCCACTCGCATCCGTCGGAGAGCCGGACCCTATAAGAATAGGGTCCTGTTAGTTGGATGACATGCCCAGGGACCCACTTTACTTCAGATCCGAAATTCTGTGCGTACACAGCGTCCCCCACTAGGAAAACCCTTACACCCGTTTGCGTTCCATGGAAAGAATCGGAGATGTAGTCAGGATGCAAACGGTCAAGTGTGGTCCGGAGACGCCGACCCATTAGAAGTTCTGCCGGGCTGGCTTTAGTGGCGGCGCATGGCGTGGTTTGCTGGGCCAGGAGGTAACGGCAGATGTCGTGGTGCCAATTTGAGGGACCCAGGCGGCGTAGGGCGTCTTTAGCCGATCTAACAGCCCTTTCCGCCTGGCCGTTAGCGGCCGGATTAAAAGGGGCCGTTTGAGCATGGCGGATACCCAACCTGGCAAGAAACAACTGGAAGGGTGCCGAGGTGAATTGTGGCCCATTGTCAGTCACCAACACATCGGGTAGCCCATGGGACGCGAACCACCCCTCCAAAACTCTAATCACTGCGTCCGTGTTAGTGGAAGTTAGAAGTGCCAACTCAACCCATTTAGAAAAAGCGTCGACAGCTAAAATGAAGGTCCGGCCGTGGAATGGGCCAGCGAGATCCACGTGGACTCGCGCCCATGGGGTTCTGGGGGACTCCCATTCCCTCACGGGGGCGGCCGGTGCGACTGGTCTGGTTAATTGGCAATGTTGGCACTTCGCCACCCACTCTTCTATCTCCCGGTCCATCAAGGGCCACCACACATAGCTGCGGCCAAGTGCCTTCATGCGTACGATGCCTGGATGGGCATCGTGAAGATGTGCTAGTATTTGGTGTCTGAGGCTGAGAGGTATGACCACCCGGTTGCCCCATAGAAGGCAGCCCTTATGGGCAGACAGTTCGTGCTGTCTGCGGTGGTAAGGCAAGAACCCCTCAGTAGTGGGTTGTTGTGGCCACCCCCTGCGGACCCAGTCCAGGACCTTAGAAATGGTGGGGTCGGTTGCGGACAGGGTGCTGATGTCAGTTGCGGTAATAGGTGACCGCAACTCATCGATTAGCATAACGGGGACCGCTGGAGCAGGGTCGTGGACGGTGTCAGGGAGGGGACAGCGGCTTAACGCGTCAGCGTGAGCTATCGCTTTACCCGGCCTATACAAGAGTTGGTAGGAGTAGGCTGCCAGAAACTCCGCCCAACGGGACATGCGCGGAGAGAGAATTTGAGGCGTTTGGCGGTCGCCAGCCAGTAAGCCTAGCAAAGGCTTATGGTCGGTGACGAGGTGGAAGAAACGACCATAGATGTAGTCATGGAATCGTTTGACTCCAGCTACAGCCGCCAACGCCTCCCTATCAAGCTGACTATAATTCCTCTCCGCGGCTGATAGGGTCCTAGAGTAATACGCAATGGGGGCCTCCGAGCCATTGGGCAAGACATGGCTAAGGACGGCTCCCACCCCGTACGGAGAAGCATCGCACGTGAGAGATAATGGAAGGCGTGCATCGTACTGGATCAGAACAGCTTCCGAGGTGAGGGCGTCTTTGACAGCCCTGAACGAAGCAGCCGCCTTGCGGCCCCAATGCCATGGTGTTTTAGTGTCTAAGAGCCGATGCAACGGCTCAGCCAGAGACGCTTTATGAGGCAAAAACACCGCGTAGAAATTAAGCAGACCAAGGAAAGCCTGTAGTTCGGCCTTCGTAGAGGGGGTGGGGGCGTTCTTTATGGCCTCCACCTTCGCAGGAGCCGGATGAATGCCCCGGGAATCAATCAGGAAACCCAAGAATTCGACCTGGGGAACACCCACCCGGCATTTGTCCCTCTTCAGCCTAAGCCCCGCCTGCCTAAATCGGCAAAGGACAGCCCGTAGTTTGGCGATGAGGTCATCCTGATCAGCGGCCGCGATCAGGATGTCATCAAAATAGGGAACCACCCCCTTAAGGCCATGGAGCAGCCACTCCATTAGACACTGGAAGATTCCCGGGGCCACGCTCACTCCAAACTGTAGCCGATTACATTTAAAAGCTCCACGGTGAGTGACTATCATTTGGGCTAATGCGGTGGCCTCGTCCACCGGGAGCTGCTGGTAGGCTTGTGCCAAATCCAGCTTAGCGAACAAATGCCCCTGACCTAAGGAATGAAGTAGGTGTTGCACCACAGGCACGGGATAGGGGTTTGCCTGCAATGCCCGGTTTAATGTGCACTTAAAATCTCCGCAGATTCTAATGGAGCCGTCTTTTTTAAGGGGAATGACAATCGGCGTCTCCCACTTGGAGTGGTCCACTGGCTCAAGCACCCCCTGTTCAATTAATTTATCTATTTCTTGGTCGACTTTGGGCCTGAGAGCGAGGGACACCCTTCGAGGTTTCAGCCGGATGGGCGCCACCTGGGGGTCCAGATTAAAGGAAATGGGGCAACCGGTATATTTACCAAGACTGGTGTCAAAAACATCAGCAAATTCACTAAAAAGGGAAGGTGGCACATCCGGACTGGTGGAATGGATACCAGAAACGCTGAGGCGCAGGGCAGCAAACCAATCGAGACCCAGCAGACTGGGAAGCTTGTCACGAACCACAATCAGAGGTAGGCGGCCAGAGAAATTGCCATATGAAATGTGGAATGTTCCACACCCTACGGTAGGGATCGGCTTTCCCTGGTAATCTTTCAGCCTGATGGAACAGGGTTGCAGTTGCTGTAAAGATAGTTTTGGCAGCAGCGCTTGGAGGGTGTTCCAGGCCATCAGGGATTTTGGGGACCCTGTGTCGATCTCCATTCGGCATGGGGCGCCCTCCAACCGAACCGTGAGGTAAATCTTGTTCGCGGGGGCCCAAACAGAGGCATGGTTGATGGCCACAGGTGGAGAGTCGAGGTCGCGTTCAATCGCGAAGCAATCATCTCGGCGGTTGGATGACTTCCGCCGCTTATTGACTGGCTCGGAGGTTCCAACGGAGGCTGGGCATGCCGCTCTGCAAACTCGGGATAAATGGCCCCGTTTGCCGCAACGGCGACAAACAGCGGCTTTGAAACGGCAGTCGGCCCTATTGTGGGGGCCGCCGCAACCCAGGCAGTTGCTTGCAGGTTTATTGGCAGGCGGAGGCCGCTTATTCTTCCTCATGGACTTGAGGCGGCTCACCTCCTCGTCCTCCTCAGAGGAGTCTGTCGGCTCCGTTTCCTCATGATGGACTGATTGGGGCTTGCTGAGGGAGGGCATCGCCGGTAAAACGCATCTGATCTCCGCAGCTGACTTATCTGACATTTCGGACGCCCTGGCCTCATCCATGGCCACAGAAAGAGTCAACTCCGAGCGAGCCAGCAAACGTCGCTGTAACTTAAGATCCCTGACTCCACACACGAGCTGGTCCAAAAGAGCGTCATCTAATGCAGGGAAGTCGCAATGGCGTGCAGCTGTGCGTAGAGAGGCCATATAGTCATTTATATTTTCCCCGTCGGCTTGCGATCGTTGATAGAATGCGTGTCGTCGCGCAATACGGGAAGGTGCTGGGGAGTAATGGTTCTTTAGTTTCTGGAGCAGAACCTCCCACGGCACAGTGAAGACAGGTTGGGGAGCGGTCAGAGCCCTGGCGGTGCCAAACACCTCCCTTCCGCAAGAACTGAGGAAGTATCCTCGTTTCCGAGCACTCGGCAAGTCAGAGAGATCATTTGCTTGTAGGAAGCATTCGAATCTCTCTATATAATCGTCCCACGTCTCGGTCACGGAATCAAAAGCCGTGAAGAGTGGAAACGGGGTGGCCATCGCCGCAACAAGTCAGGTAGTATCTCGTTAGCCGTCCGCCTTAAGACCATCCCACCCTCGTCGCCAGTATTAAGTCCTGAGGTGGTAATAATGACGGAGGCTGGATTGCAGAGAACGTAACTTTATTTAATGCAACAATAACTGGCAAGGCATGAGAAGAACGAGAGCAAGCAAACTCTTCTGACAGCTCCTTAAATAGGAGCCTGTCAAACGGGGCGGGCCAATACGCGAGCAGGATTCTCCCGCGAATTCTCTGCTCGCGTCTTAGCCAATCCACGTTGGCTGGCAACAACCCCGCCGGGGTGGAGTCGTAACCGCGAGGACTCAACACTTAGTTCATTGTTATCAATTTTAAGATATATGGACTTCATCTCCCAGAATTGTGCTTTCTGGAGTACAATAGACAAATTTTAAAAGAATCTAGATATTAATACTAAAGGAAAGAAAAAGGATCAAAGAGAATTTGTATAAAATTGTTCTGAATATGAATGTTATCTTCATCCAGGTTTCAGCTGTTGGTTTCACTATACCCATTGGATTAAATTGCAGAGCTAAATGATAATCTATATTAACCTGATCATCTTGAAGGACAATAATGGACCCCAAACAGGCATTCTGTCCATGACGATGCATTTGAAAACATTATAACAGCACATTTTACATAGCTAGACATCAGTATAAATTTAAGCAAGGGATGGTGACTGTGGTTTTCCAGTTATTGCTAAACTACAAGTGCTACCATCCCTCATCACTGACCATGACTGATCAAATCTTCAGTGAGTTGTGGTTCTATGTGGTTCTTTTATGTTGCTTGATACTAACTCAGCTTTCTCCAATCTAGAAACTTCCAGATCTCTTCAGGTTTCAACCTTCCAAATTGTCAAGTGGTTTGACAACAAGGTATACTTATAAAGAATAATTTGACAATATATTCAAAGTAAACAAACTATCAGACATTCTTGAAATCTAGTTACCTTGAGTAAGATTAATAATAACAAACAATGAAGCATTTGAATATTCATGAATACATGTATACAATAATGGCCTTTATGTTACTGAAAGATGTAACCTTAGGAATAGTCATGAAGGCTTTTTAAAAATTAATTCATTTCTAATGATTCTTAAACCTGCAAGGATATTTCACATCCCAGTCAATCAGTGTGATAAGAAAACAATAAGGGTATTCAGAATCTTGTAATAGTTTCATGTACATATGATTTGTATTTCAAGGTTTATAGTTTAACATGTTGTATGAATTCAATCATTACAGTTTATTCTCCAAGCCATGGTTAAAATAAATCTCATTTTAGATAATACATAGTTCAAATATTGGAATGCCAGCTAATTGAAGGAAATTAGGATTGTAATTTCCAAATATTATTAGAATGAACCTTGTTCTCTGCAGGCTCTAAACCTATGCTATCCATATGTTGGAGGATAATCTGAAATAAGAAAGCTTTGTGAATGAGTGAAGATTACCCAGTAATCTTGATCCGTTATGGCTGAAACTCAAAGAAACTTCTATCTGCAAAATATACTCCCTGCTATACATGAAGAGCATAAAAATGGGGCTGGCAGGAGATAGCCAGGGTGATTTGTTATTAATATTTATAATGAATTTTGTAACTCAGATGAAGACAAACAAATTACCCAGTCTAGATTATTAGTTAGACAAGCAGTTAAGAGAGGTTTTGTTTTGTTCTGTCTCTTCACTTCAGCAAAATACATATGGTAAAGTTGCCAAAGCAATTTCTCATAGAGGAATAACATCGCTTCATTTGCATTCCCCCTTAAATAGCATTGTTTAATAGATTTTTTTTTTTGTTCCAGAAAATATTTATATACTATTAAAACTCTTATTGTCATGATCTTCAACTGGATGAAAAGGTGTGTTATATGGCAACAATTTTTGAACCAAGGTACCTAGTGCACTAACTTACAGAATCTGTCCACAATCCAAGACCCATAACTATGAGGGAATGAAATTTGGGGACATTGTGGTTGTTTCATTGCTACTAGACTGCTGCTGTGCTACTGGACTACTTCTGTGGTCACATGAGTTTCGTTTGCAATGTTCTGTGACAATATTCCAGCCAGTATCACAAGAGGGCAGGGCAGGGCAGGGCAGGGCAGGGCAGGGCAGGGCAGGGCAGGGCAGGGCAGGGCAGGAAAGGAAAGGAAAGGAAAGGAAAGGAAAGGAAAGGAAAGGAAAGGAAAGGAAAGGAAAGGAGGGAAGGAGGGAGGGAGGGAGGGAGGGAGGGAGGAAGGAAGGAAGGAAGAAAGGAAGGAAGGAAGGAAGGAAGGAAGAAGGATTTTTTGCCCCCACTGCCTTTTTGCCCACCCTTGGTCATTCTGTTCTTCCATTTAGGTAAGAAAATATCTCTGAAACAATGACCCACAGGTTGTCTAGTGATCTAATAAAAATGTAGCATTTCAAATGCAATTTAAATTAATCCCTATGCAGCTGTACTATAAAAGATTAATCCTTCCAGTTTTCTGATCTATCTAACTCCTCCAGATTCATTTTATCTCCATGGTGACAAGGATGGATTCGCACTGAAACAGTGAGCTATGTCATGCTTTGTGTTCTTAGATAATAGCGAGAGTGGCTGATAGAGTGCTTTTCTGAATTTGGGGTTTTATCTGGAGGAATGGAGAACTCCCTGATTATTAATTTGCTGCAGTCTCACTGAGCATCTTGGTCCAGTGCTGAGTTAAGAAATAATTATGTTGACAGACTCAAAGTGCATT
Organism: Arizona elegans; assembly: GCA_022577455.1. Classification (NCBI taxonomy): domain Eukaryota; kingdom Metazoa; phylum Chordata; class Lepidosauria; order Squamata; family Colubridae; genus Arizona; species Arizona elegans. The sequence continues at coordinate 66,187,701 of JAKOOJ010000007.1, forward strand.
TCCAGATAAATGACTCAGAATTAAAGAGAGCAAATGCTTTGTTTCATTAACTATTTCAGCTGGAATCCTGAAATATTTTAGAGTCAATCTGCCTTTCCTTTCAAAGAACAAAATATATCCAGCATTGGAAAGAGTGGCAAACATTTGGAATGGGGATGAAAGAAAATTGATTGCCCTGCATTTTAATGTAAGGTTACTTACTTTTGCATTTTTAAATGTGTATGCAAATAACAATTTGGTTGTTCATCATATTCTCCAATTGACAGAATTCAGAAGTACCATACACAGAAAGCATTATATTAAGCTTGATTGCATATACTCTGTACACTAAACAAAACTGTAAACAAAAGTGCATGTTTGGAGAACACATGGACAAAATTATATACATTCTTTAAAAAAAAGTGAAGAACTAGCATGGGAATGAGACTTTGGTAATTATGGAAGGACAATTGGTTCTTTTTCCATGAATCAGACAAAGTGAAATGGTCTGGCATTTAATTTTTTGCATAGTATTCCTGTAACCCTCAATACAGTAATAAAACCACTATATTCTACCCATACCTATATTGAGGGGTTAAAGGTAAAGATTCCTTCGCAGATATGTGCTAGTTGTTTCTGGCTCTAGGGGCTGTGCTCATCTCCATTTCTAAGCCGAAGAGCCAGCGCTGTCCGAAGACATCTCTGTGGTCATGTGGCTGGCATGACTAAACCACGGTTCCTATTTTTCTACTTGCATTTTTATGTGCTTTCAAACTACTAGGTTGGCAGAAGCTGTGGCAAGTAACAGAGGCTCACCGTGTTATGCAGTGCTAGGGATTCAAACTGCTGAACTGCTGACCTTTCAATCAACAAGCTCAGCATCTTAGCCACTGAGTTACCACGTCCCTTTATTGATGGGTTATGGACTGCTAAATTATCAGAGAAATAGGCAATGTCAAAACTGACTTCTCTTCATTTGGAAACCTGCTTAAATGCATGATATAGTATTTTGTAGAACAAAGTAAGGTCCCCCAAACTACCAAAAAAATGTTATTGTTAATTTACCATGTGTATTACTAGAACTGCAAGCACAGAACCAATATTTAAAGTGCTTATTATATTTGTATTTCAAGAAATGAGAAAGAACTTTTTTCTTTTCTGCCATTAGAAAACACACTAAAATATGCAATATAGTGCAGTGGTATAGAATTTTCTAAATATTTCTGTTAACCTAATAAAAAGAAATAGCTAAAGTTTGAATCTGTAATATAATAGGCTGTATGAAGTAACTAGGTAAGCTGCTTCCTCTCAAACATTCCTGCTCTGAATTCAGCCTCCGCAAAAGAAAGAGGCATGCATATCCTTACAGAAGAGGCAAGAAAACTCCGATCATCCAGATGTGCTGAATTATAATTCACAACACCCTTTATTATTATTGAACATGCTGGTTGGGGCTGCTGGAATGCGACAACATCTGCAGACCTCCATTTCCTTACCACAACTCTGTAGAATTAAAACACATTTCAGTTATAATAAGATTCTAAAGTAATTGGTCGTTTAGTTTTGCTTCTGTTCTTTAAAAAACAAAATTTTAAAAAAGGCAGATTAATATTTTAGTAACCATTAGGCAGTTGCCACAAATAGGAAACATTCTACTGATCCTTTCTGGTGCTTTTAGTGCTGAGCTGATCTAAACTGTAATCTCAGCAATTCACAATCCTTGGAAATTATGAGCAGGATCTTTGTATTTCATTCTCTACTGATTTTTAAAATATCTAAAGGAAGAGGATCACTTTTACTTCCAATATTTTTCAGAATTGTTGCCCAGCATGAATTATGATTACTCTAGCCATTAAAACTCCAAGATTTTCCTTTTTGTCTTATTTCACATTTTCATGTCCTTTACTTAGAAGTCCTTTACTTCTAAAACTCACTATACAATTTACAATGTTCATTACTAATATGTCAGATTCAGTGGTGGGTTTCAAAATATTTTACTACCGGTTCTGTGGGTGTGGCTTGGTGGGTGTGGCAGGGGAAGGATACTGTAAAAACTCCATTCCCACCCCACTCCAGGGGAAGGATACTGTAAAATCCCCATTTCCTCCTGATCAGCTGGGACTCGGGAGGCAGGGAATAGATGGGGCGGGGCCAGTCAGATGTGAGTTTTGAAACAGCAGCCCATTATTCGTTTTCAGTCTTTGTATATTTGCAATGGGTAAGCAACTTTTCTTCTGGTAGTCTGCAGTGGCTGCCCCTGATTGCTCAGCTGCCAGTCTTGATTCTCTCATTGCTTGTTACCAGATGTCCAGGAACTCCAACACCTGAGGCAGTCCAAATCAAAGACAGATAGTCGTCAACTACAACCAGTGGTGGGTTGCTCCCGGTTCTGTCCAGTTCTTGTGAACCGGTAGTAAAAACGGTGGGAGGCTCCACCCACCCACCCTGACATCATAATGGATGATCTGCGCATGCGCTCCCATTGCAAACCGGTAGTAAAGGTAAGTAGAACCCACCCCTGCCTACAACCATTCTTACATCTTACAACCTAGGATAGTCCTTGTTGACTTGGGCATCCACCAGTCTGAATAGATTTTTGTTGGTTACTGTATGTCTTACCATATGGTTTATGCATGAGGCCTTTGTCTGGCTCCCTTGATGAAATCTGTCCAGTTTGGCCTCCCAACCAAATCAACTTGAAATGATTATTATTATTATGGTTGATTGCACAGTCAGACAGATGTTTATACTGAATTTGGTATTTTTGTCCACTTATCAAGTTCTTCCCAAGAACTGGGATGGGCAGACGTTGTTATTTAATAGTATTAAAGTACTGTTGCAGGGTATAAGCTGTTCCAAGTAAAGCTGCCTTTTGCAATTGACTGATGGTGATATTCTCGTCGGACTTGATTTGTAGTAGCAAATCATTATTACTTTGCTTTCATTCTTTGTATATTTCTGATAGGAAGCAAGGGTGATTTTATTTTGTTTTGTTATTATTAGCTAGAGAACTAGGCAGCAATGGGTAACTGAAAAACTTCATAGAAAAACTACATTTTTATTGTTGTTGTTGTTGTTATCTCTTTTATTCATTAAACATGAAACTTAGTCAACTGGACATTTAAAAATTTATCACAAACATCATTGGCTGGTGCTGATGGCTGATACGGGTTGCTGCCAGCATCCTAGGTATCAACCAAGTATCTTCTTAAAACATGTGATGTTCCAAGTAGCACAGTTTTTTGTGGTTCCGCTGGTGTTATTGCTGCAATTTCTTGATTTATTTTGTAAAATTCTTGGACATGGTACCAAGTGCACCAATGACAATGGGTATCACTGTTACATCTTTCATCCATAATCGTGTAGTTTCGATGGCCAGGTTGCGATATTTCATGATTTTTACAGTTCTCTTTCTTCGACTCTGGCGTCTCCTGGTACAGCGATATCAATAAATAGGATGATGATGTTGATGATGATGATGATGATGATGATGATGATTTCCAGTTAGCTGGTGTGATATTCTATGAGGAATCTTCAAATATTAAGGAGGAGAGAGTGACGAAACTCACTTTTCCCACTCCTGCAAATAGCAAATTGTTTTCAAAAGGCACAAATAAGCAACATATTCCTAAGCAACGAGTCTGCAAAATTTCAGAAGATAAGCAACTATTTAAGAAATTCAGCAATGATACAATCAGGAGCTCTGAAGTAATAATGAATAAAATGAAATTCAAAGTCCTTTTTTTCTGTTCAAAACCTCATCATCTGATAGGAGGAGGTAGATTATAGATGTTAATGAGACAGAAGACCTTATGTAACCAACAGTTTCTTGGTATATCACAATGCATCTCTCCAAGCTCTTTTAAACCTCAAAAAACTTGTAATATTCTTCAACTTGAAAATTAAGATCATGGCTCCTGGCCCTCTCAATTCCTGGCAAATAGATGGGGAAGAAATGGAGGTAGTGACAAATTTTATTTTCCTGGGCTCCGAGATCACTGCGCATGGGGACTACAGCCAAGAAATTAAAAGACACTTGTTCCTGGGGAGGAAAGCTATGGCAAAGCTAGACAGCATACTAAAAAGCAGAGACATCACCCTGCCAACAAAAGTATGTATAGTCAAGGCTATGGTTTTCCCAGTTGCAATATATGGTTATGAAAATTGGACCATAAGGAAGGCTGAGCGCCAAAGAATTGAGGCCTTTGAATTATGGTACTGGAGAAGACTCCTGCGAGTCCCTTGGACTGCAAAGTGATCAAACCAGTCAGTCGTAGAGGAGATCAACGCTGACTGCTCTTTAGAAGGCCAGATCCTGAAGATGAAACTGAAATACTTTGGCTACTTAATGAGAAGGAAGGATTCACTGGAGAAGAGCCTAATGCTGGGAACGACTGAGGGCAAAAGAAGAATGGGATGGCATAGAATGAGGTGGCTGGATGGAGTCACTGAAGCAGTCGGCAGGAGCTTAAATGGTCTCCGGGGGATGGTAGAGGACAGGAAGGCCTGGAGGAACATTGTCCATGAGGTCGCGATAGATCGGACATGACTTCGCAACTAACAACAACAAATTCTTTGACTTAGAATTAAGAACTGACATGGAGCATGGAGTTCTGGAAAGCACCTGTGATATACTATTTTTCCATTCTTCCCCAGTGCACTGTTACTGGAAATCCCTGCTCACACTATATATTGGTATTACAAGCTTGTCTTGAAAATCACCGTCTGCCTTTCCCTCCTGTTTTGCCTTATGCTTTTCTAATATGGGGAAATTTTACAGAAGCATGACCAACCTTTGTGAATCATCCAATCCATTTCAAATAAAACTCTGAGAAAGTTCACTTTCCTCTGGGAGAAACCTTCTTCAAGTTGGATATCTTCTGAAAGTCTAATTTTGATTGATTAAATTCCATATATTCCCCTTACTCTGAATGAATGCTGAATTCTGTGGGTTACCTGAGAACAAATATGACTGAACTTTGTGAGGTTTAATTCTGGCTAAACATGCACAAATAATTGCAAAAAAAATGGTTCATGAGTATATACCGTAGGCAGTTGTGCATTATTCTATCTAGACTATAGGACTGAAGTATTAAGCTGTCTTTTCAAACTTGAATACTGTAATGAAATGATTGTTATCAAAGTAACATGTTTTTCTTATCTTTTAAAATAAAAGAGTTCATTTCAATATTATAAAACGTGATGTGCGTATAAGGGCGTAGTCTGAAATAGTTTAAACTCAAGTATGCCCTTCCCATGTTTTATTTAAGGGCAATTAATAAAAATTGCTAAGCTATCTGGAGATTGTGATGACACATTATCTTATTAATTGTCTTCATAATTGGCAAGTTCTTCAGCCACCAGGCATCTGGGAAATGTGACTACTATCTCCTGAACCCTGTGCCCTATGGTCCTTCTATATATTTCAGAAGATAACACTGCATAAGATAAGGATGTGAGGTAGCATACCTACAGCCATAACAAAAATCAGTAAGAACCACAAAGAGATGCTTCAGGGTTCCTGTTCAATGCCATCTTGTTTCTCTATCCTGCTTGTCTTTAAGTCATATTTTGCAAAATCAGGTCTTTTGAAAGATTTGATCCCTCAGATCACGAGGGATCTGAGGAGCTTAGAATTGGAAGCTGCTCTGCACAATTATTTTATCTACTAACCAGCCGTGTCTGTTTCGTGCAGCTATCTGAACATCTGGGTACTTCTGTTCGTTTTCTGGCCTGACCACTTCTTCTTCTTTTTTTTAAACCAAACTATGATGGATGAGCACATCTACGCTGTTTGATATATAACACAGCACACATCAGAGCCTGGAACTACTCTGTAGATGCTTGGAACAAAGGATTTTTTTTCACTAAATATGGATTGGATGATACTGATACATTATCTCAAAGTACTAAAATTGGCCATGTGATACCACTTACATCATAACCTGCTTCTGAGAGCCTGAGGGCAACAAAAGTATGTTCAGACACTACCACAGTTGGTTTTCAGGTGGCTCTGATATGCCTACTCATTTTTCATTCTTTAGACAGCGCAAATAATGATGAACAAAGGAATCTGACGCAGTTTTGCTTTTGAATAAGGCTGTAGCTCATCAATTACTAAGGACATGTTCTACACTGGCAGAACATTCAGGAAACATATAGGTCAATTTATTTCTTCTAAAGCTTTGTGTTTATTTTAATCTATCAAAAGGAGGAATGAGATGCAAATTATTGGACAGCTAAGAGGAAGAGCTGCTAGGCTTTTGATACAAAGGGAAATCTTAAATCTTAAATTATGCTTGGTGGGCAAAGAGAAAGAACCATACTGGTTTAATTTAGAAAGAGATGGTTTATTTATCTGCACCTCACTAAATAGTCATATTTATATTTTGGAGTTTGGTGGATTCTAAGTTGTTTCCTAGATTAATATCATACAGAAATTATCAGTACAGGTAGTCCTCAACTTACAATAGTTTATTTAGTGACAATGGCACTGAAAAAAGTGACTTATGACCGTTTTTCACAGTTACAACCTTTGAAGCAGCCCCATGATCATGTGATCAAAATTCAGATGCTTGGCCAGTGACTCATATTTATGATGATTGCAGTGTCCCAAGGACCACAACTGAGCCCAACATTTCTGTCATTAAGTGAGGCAATTGTTAAGTGAGTTTTGCCCCATTTTACGACCTTTCTTGCCACAGTTGTTAAGTGAATCAGTGCAATTGTTAAGTTAGTAACCTGGTTGTTAAGTGAACAATGGCTCCTCCATTGTTGTTGTTTGTCAGAAGGTCACAAAAGGGGATCACATGACACAGGACATTGCAACCGTCATGTGAACCAGTTGCCAAGCATCGGAATTTTGATCACTTGACCATGGGGATGCTTCAAAGGTCATAACTGTGAAAAACAGTCATAAGTCAGTTTTTTCAGTACCGTTGTAATTTTGAACAGTCACTAAATGAACTGTTGTAAATTGAGAACTACCTGTGTTTCCTGTAAATAGGAGATATATATAAAACATCAAGTTTCCACAAATAATCACAGAGTCTTAACACAAATTATGTACATATTAAAAACTATTGAAGCTAACAAAGATTTCCAAATCCTGGTTTACATTCATTATTAAGGTCATTTCTGCACTAGCAATCCTATTTTAAGCTAAAATAACAGTGATGTGAATAGGCTTTATATTACGCCAATGCTGGCTATGTGATCCTATGAAGGTTATAAAATACTAATATGAAAATGACCTAATTCTGTTCCCATAATGTAATCTGAGACTATATTCTATTTCTGTACAGCTTAGCTACGCCTCTGTCCCTTGATGTACATTTTTAGAAGAAAGGACCAATGACCAATTTTGTGAATGGTCAGGGTTATTTGGTCAAAGTGGGTACCCATATACATTTGCTAAATAAATAAACTGCAAAGTACAAGTAGCAATACAACTGCCATAAAAGTGCTTTGTACTTCTAAACTTCAGGGAATGCAGACTTTCAAGTTTGAAAACCAAAATTCAGAGCCTTAATATTATATGTATAATTTTCCTACATCCATCTTCACTTGCAACTCAGCCGTCTTCTTTTTTTCCAAGTGGCCTTAGGAGCCAAGTTCTTCTTAAAAAAGTACTCAACAATAATAAGGCTGCTACTGTATCTATGTACGTAGGTATGTACATAGGTATGTATGTACGTATGTACGTACGTACGAATGTACGTACCTATGTATTTACTTACTTACTTACTTATTTACTTACTTACTTACTTACTTACTTATAAAATTTATATGGCTATTCATCTCACAAAGAGGCGTACAATAATCCTTTAATAATTTTCTCTTAATTTTATACCTGATCCAGTGGTCAAGACATTCCCAGTTACTTCCACCCATCCATCTTTTAATACTCTGAAAAACTCAATCAAAAAGTTGATAAGTAGAATTTACTTGCAGAAGCCATGTCAATTTTTAAAGTAAGACTTGTTTGTCTAGAAATACTTTTGAATACTGTTTTTATCAATTTCTCCCAAACAAACATTAAGCAGATTGGCTCTTAATGTTCTAGAGGTGTATTAGGTCCTATTTTTAAAACTGGTATTACAGTTTTTCTCTATATAGTCCTGACTTATATAGACTCTCCCCTCACCCCCTACCCTGCTAAATATTGCCATATAAGTGACACCTGTTAAGAATGTTGTAGTTCATTTTTACGCTGAACAGGCTAAATTATCATAAGTGGTTTTTTTTCACATTCATACATTCTAGAGTCAGCTTGTTTATTTCTAAATGTTTCTTGTCTTATTAGTTAGGTTGAAACATGAATTTGGCAGCAGTGCTAGATTTGTATCAAACAAGTATCATTACAAAGCTGAACAAGATTTGATATAACAGAATATTTCAACACTGAGATATTTTCGAGGTGTGGCAAAATGCAAATCAGCTATGCTCAAGATTATCGCCGCTGATATCATTTTCTGCAGAATGTAATTTAATATTCTGAAGGCATGCTTGTTCCTTATTTCATTGTGGCATATTTTTACAGGTCTGAGCTGAAACTTATTTGTAGGTTTTGAAAGAAAGGCTTCATTGAACTGAATCAGTTGGTTCAACCTTTTCATTGCCATTGTGATGTGCCTTATGAAATTTGCAGCATGAGTGAAATTCCTGGAGTCAGCAAAACAGCCTTAATTTCATCTTACCACCCCATCGGTCACCTTAGAATAAAGTAAAAGGTAAAGGAGTCCCTGCGGGTTTTACTCCACTAATTGTTGCCTACTACAGAGGGTGGTACTCACTTCCGTTTCAAGGCCATTGAGCCAGTGTTATCCGAACATAGTTCCGTGGCCATATGGCCAACATGATGTCATGAAGTGTTGTTACCTTCTCACATAGTGGAACTTATTTATCTACTCACATTTGCATGCTTTTGAAGTGCTAGCTGGGCAGGAGCTGAGGTGAGAACGGGAGCTCAGGCTGTCACATGGTGCTCAGATCTCGAACCAGGGCTGCTGGCTTTTCAGCCAACAAGCTCAGTGTCTTAACTCCTAAACCATCACCCCACCCTACCTTAGAATAAGGACGGATGTAATCCATAACCACATTCATCCCATGAAATCATTTACTGCAGATTTACTGACAATTCCACCCTTCAAACCTAGGGAAGATATTCTACCCAACCTCGGTGTATGACACAGCCTAACCCACTTCCTATCACAGGGGTAGATAAGTGGTCCTTCAAATAACCACTAGAGTAATATCTACTGTGTATATATGTTATTTGAAATGTCATACTGTTATAAAAGAAACATGAAATGGTTATCTTTTGTTGTTCATTCTGGGAAAACCTGAAAAAAATGCTACCAGTTTGCCAGTGCTAGCATTTCAAAGAAAAATAATAAAACCGGGGAGAAGTAAACAGTTCTTCTCCTTGGCTTGCTTTTCTATTTTGTGAATAATGGGCTGTAACTTAGCAAAGGCAATGTATTTTTAAAAACTTAGGCTGAATGCCATCTCTCACATATATAGACTTCTCCTTTTCTTCCCTCTTGCTTCAGGTTTTCTCTCTCATGCAAGCAGCACAAATTCTGCAAGAGAACACATGTGCTAATTTGGTTGTTTTCATTTCTCACCTGAAAGGGATCACCTGACATGTGAGTCTGAACAATTGAGGATTAAAGTCATGGAGGATGAATATATAATTCCTTCCTTCCTTGGACTGATGTCTGATTGTGCCAGATTCTACTTCATAGATCTCATAGTCCTACTACTGCAACTTGTTTCGGAAGGCAAATTTCCTTGTTAATTCAAGGACCAGATCACACTTTTGTCAGTCAAGTCACAAAAGGCATAGTTTTCATTTCAACACACACAGAAAAATTGCTTGAGCAAGCTGTAAAGAGGACCAGCTTAAATCAGATGTTCCAACCCTTCCTTCCTTCCTTCCTTCCTTCCTTCCTTCCTTCCTTCCTTCCTTCCTTCCTTCCTATTTTAAGAAAGGTATGCTGCATTTTAAAACAAGTTTCCTAAACCACCTTAAAAATACTACATTTGAAATGAGAACTCTAAAGGTAAATTAAGAATAGTAAATAAATTAAGTCATTTAAACATTTAAAATAGAAGGAGCAGAAATAAGATTAATTAAAATAAGCACACAGCACATAAATTTGGAATTAATCTTTGCGATCTGAGATCTAGAACAGGGTGATGCCAAGCTGGTAATAGCGCATATAATAGCAACTTTGGTATTTGTGATGGGCATGATAGAAACTTATAGATAATGGTTGAAGTGCTCCAGACCTAGACATAAGTGCTCCTGGGCATGTATTTATTACTTAGGAAGTTGCACTTTCCAAATTAAATCAACATTAACATTAACATATTAACATTAACATATTAATGTTAACACATTAACAAGCCATTCATTCAATTTGTATAGCTGCCCAGGTCATATTTGTGATTCTGGGGTGCTCACATAATTAAAAACAACCAAATAACACAATCAATAAGCAAAATACAATAATAAATATGAAACACAGTAACTGCCTTCAAAACCAAATTAAAAATTAAATTAAAAACCAGAAAACATAAAAAACAAGCAAGCGAAAATCATGAGCAATCAATACAGCCATAATGTTTGCACAGCCAACATCTCATGAACACTAAATCTCACAGAATTTCATGAGCTTTCAGATGATTTAAAGGAATATCTCAACCTCCAATTAAAATGCTACTGATCCTTGTGTCAGACCTGGAAGCTATCTTTTGCATTTGGGCCTTTAGGCCTGCCACATTTTCTATTGTGGGAAACTGGGAGGGGGGATTGTATAGAGTGTAGGTGATATATAGTCAAAATAACATTCTTTTCTCAGAGAGTCAAGGCCGCCTTGCCCTGCAGCTGCGATGAGGTGACTGAGAAATATCTCCAGTTTTGGATGGTGCCTGATTGGATCATGTGATGGACTTGTGGTTGCTGAGCAGGGACTTAAACTTTCTTTTGGGTGGGGAAAACCTGGAAGCTTTCAGATTTGGGTTTTCCCAGATGTGCCAATATGACGTCTCTAATAAAATGGAACTTTGAGGAAACTCAAGTTTCGGAGTTTTCTTTCATTGGGGGTGTTACTTGGAAACCTGACACCTTGATGTAAGATATATTAGAATAGAACAAGCAGAAAGCCTTCTGGATGAGCTGTTCAGGTCATAGTGAATGGAAACTTTCCTTTGTGTTGCTTTAAGCTTTTTAGTTTAGGATTAATTTTTAAGATACAATAATTGAATGTAAGCTGCCCAGTCACAATATTGGGGTGAGATAATAATAATAATAATGATGATGATGATGATGATGTCAGTCAATGATATTTGTGATACATTTTTAAATGTTCAGTTGACAGAGTTTCATGTTTAATGAATAAAAGTTAACAACAACAACAAAAACAACAACAACATTTTAAAGGAGATTCTCAGTCATCCAGGTCATGGTTGTCACAAAGATGCTTTTTTCAAGAGGTAACTTTATTTTCTGATTTTTCTTTGAAGATGTTTTGCTTCTCATCCAAGAAACTTCTTCAGTTCTGAAAAAGCACCTTTGGGACAATAATAGCTATAGGACTTAGATTTATAAACTGCTTCATAGTGCTTTACAGCTGCCTCTAAGTGGTTTACAGAGTCAGCATATTGCCCCCAACAATCTGGGTCCTCATTTTACCCACTTTGGAAGGATGGAAGGCTGAGTCAACCTTGAGCGTCTTAGAATCAAACTCCTGGAGTGAGCAATGAGTTATACCTTCATTACTGCATTCTAACCACTGCACCACCATGGCTCTTTTTAATCATCATCATCACTATCATCATCATCATCATCGGCTTTATGCCAAAAGGCATAAATTTGGCATTTTCACGGGGAACAAAAATGTTTGCAAAATATGCCATCCCCACTTCAGTTTTGCATGAATGGGAACACCCATTTCTCGCAAGGATGTTGAAGAAATGAGTCCAGTTATGCAAGTCAGCACAAGAAAAAGCCAAAAATTCTTCATGTCGAGTCAAGTGTCAGGATAATAAACCAAAAATAACACAGCAACCATTACTTCAACATTTATCAGACTTCATTTTTTAGTCAGTGAAAGCGTGTGACACATTATTCTTTATCTTTTTTGAGACTGACTAAATGGAAAAATGGACAATGTAGTATGTTTCTGAGCTGCCAGCATAAATGGAGAAATTATATAATAAAAGCAATATATTTAGCACATTATCCTATTATCTAATAGAAAAAATATATATCTTCATCTCAAAGTTATACATGTGCATAATCATTAATTCCTTAAGTTATATAAACATACATAAACTATTTTTTGGCTTCAAATGAAAGCCCCAAACATAATAAGCGGCTAAATAAATTAATGGCACATTTAGTAGCTACCATATTTTTATTTGTAGCAGATGTTGGCATATACAAAAATCTATAAATAATGTAACTATTATTTACTTTCCTTCTTCTTTTTCCTTTTACTGAAATAATACATTTCTTTGTACTAGATCAAATGCAGAGGTGGGTTTCAGCAGGTTCTGACCAGTTCTGGAGAACCGATAGCGGAAATTTTGAGTAGTTCGGAGAACCAGTAGTAAAAATGCTGACTGGCCCCGCCCCCATCTATTCTCTGCCTCCCGAGTCCCAGCTGATCAGGAGGAAATGGGGATTTTGCAGTAACCTTCCCCTGGAGTGCGGTGGGAATGGAGATTTTACAGTATCCTTCCCCTGTCATGCCCACTAAGCCACGCCCACCAAGCATTGCCATGCCCACCAAGCCCGCCCAGAGAACTAGCAGTAAAAAAATTTGAAACCCACCACTGATCAAATGGCTGTTCAGCCATACACAGTTAGATCTATCATGCCAGTGAAACTAAATAACAGACATTGCTGACATAAATAAAATTATATAGATCTCCCTTACTACCTAACTCTTCTCATAGTTAAGAACTAAGGCTATGCAGATCTTCAGAAAGAATTTGGAGCAAGCACATTAGAGCATGCAGGAGCACGAATGTAGCACTTGAATACAACTCTTTCATGCAGGATTACACAGCTAACCTCAGCATGATCCTTTGTGCTGATAGGCATGGGCGACAGAATGTTGTTTTGCAGGTAATATCTAGATTAGAGAGCTTGTATAGAATTGTGTGTTGGAATAAAATAGGGTTTTGTTTCCACATGTGCTGTGCTGACCAAAATGTGCAAAAACTGAGAAATATTGTGCTTGCCGTTAGCAATGTGACCAAGGGTAATAACATAGACTGCATCGCCTCCATCTTAGTGAAAAGCATTATGTAAAAAATTCAGTTGGCCCAAAAATATCATGTAAGACAAGTAGGTGATAAAGAACAGGAAGGAAGGAAGGAAGGAAGAAAGGAAAGAAGGCAGGAAGGAAGGAAAAGAGAGAGAAAGGAAGGAAGGAAGGAAGGAAGGAAGGAAGGAAGGAAGGAAGGAAGGAAGGAAAGTACATCTATGAAAATTTTAAAAAGGGGAAGGATGTAAAAGATCTGAATAAAGATGATTTTGTGGATCAATATTTGGTGGATGAATATCTGCAGGAATGTAAAGATATAGCTTTAATTATGAATGAAAGTGCTAAAGCATATACCAGAACCCATGAATTGATATTATGCAAATTATTATGGGTGCATGTGACAGTGGGAATCCTTAGCTTGGTGAGAGGTGCACCAACATATTCCTATAGATCAGGGGTGTCAAACTCGATTTCATTGAGGGCTGCCTCAGGGTTGTGTTTGACCTTGGGGGGTGGGGGGTGGGGGCATGGGGACGTGGCCAGGAAGGTCATGGCCAACTCAACATCACTTGTGCTGGGGGCACTTGTGGCACCCCAAGCACTCTGCCAGCGAAAATGAGCTCCCTAGCCCCATTTTTGGCTGCGATGGCTTCCTGCAACCATCTGCCACCGAAAACAGAGCTCGGAAAAGCCACCCACAGCCCTCCAGAGCTCCATTTTTTCTGGCAGAGGCACCACAGGCCGGTCCTTCGCTGTTTCCAAGGCAGCCCTGTGGGCCAGATCTAAGCAATTCATGGGCCAGATCCAGCTCCCGGGCCTTGAGTTTGACACCCAAGCTCTAGATGGTAATAATGAAAGAAACAGCTGTGAAATACAACATTTTGTACAACATTCTGAATTAATGTGATCCACCAGAAAAAATTCTTCTAGTTAGCTGACATGAACGGATGGGTGGGAATAAGATAAGAGATAACAAAAAAAGTGATTGTCATTTGAACCCAAGAGTGAATGAGAATAATGGCTGTTTTGCACCACTGATGAATATCTGTTGATACAAAGATCCATTTGTTTTAAATATATACTATGAGGGGTGAAATGCTCCCGGTTCAGACTGGATCGCCTGATCCGATAGCGATGGTGGTGGGTGGTTCGGAGAACCGGTAGCAAACATCCCTGCCCCCTACCCCACCCCATGCCAAGCTGCCGTGCAATCATCAGAGGCTTTTTTTTTAATTTTTAAAAGCATTTTTTCTACAACCTCTTCAGCCAAAAAAATGCTTTTAAAAGTAAAAATAAAAAAAGCCTCTGATGATCGCGCGGCTCAGCTGGGATTGTCAGAGGCTTTTAAAAGCATTTTTTGTACAACCTCTTTGGCCGCTTTAAAAGCTAAAATGCTTTTAAAAGGCTCTGATGATCTCAGCTGAGTTGCTTGATAGTCAGAGGCTTTTAAAAACTTTCTTTTTTACAACCTCTTCAGCCAAAGAGGTTGTAGAAAAAATGTTTTTAAAAGAAAAAAAAGCCTCTGTCGATCAGGCAATTCAGCTGGGATCGTTAGAGGCTTTTAAAAGCATTTTTTCTTCAACCTCTTCGGCCAAATGATTATATATAGCTAGCTGATGAGAGCTAAATAGCTTGAAATAGATCTATACTAGACTCCCTTTATTTCTTTATCAGCAAATATAAATTTGGTATAAAATGGTTTGTCGTGAATGCGACTGCTTGAGGGCTCCTGGATTGGATCTGAAAGGCGAAAGGGAAGCAGTTGGCTAGCTTTTATTTTTTTTTTAACTCATGCTTTAATTGTGTTGGCTTATTATTCTTTATTTCCCTTTTGTGTTTTGCAAAATATTGTTCATTCTGGAAAGGAATAACTTGTATTTTCAAGAGTTGCAGTTATATTATAGCTGCAGTATAACTGTGCTACCTGTGTAACATATGAATGAATTAATTCAAGTTTCATGGAGACAAAAGGCAGAATGGGGCAGGGCTCACGTGGGGGGCTGTGTGTGCATGTGTGGGGCACACACGGGGGTCCGCACCTGCATGTACGGGAGTGCATGCATGGGGCCCATGTGCACATTGCATTTTGGAGGCTGTGTGCGCATGCGTGGGGCGCACACGGGGGCACGGGCATATGTGGGGCAGGGAATGGGCATGTGTGGGGCGGGGTGCACATGGGGATCACGCACATATGTGCAGGAGCTGGGCACCCACAGGGGTGTGCACACATGTGCGGGGAGCGGGACGTGCACGCATACGTGTGGCCCACACATGCATTGCATTAGGTTAGCCATCACTGGTATAAGCAGATAAATCAGTCCGTGCAGTCAGGTGCTTAAAATAACTGTGTGCCAACTGTATAAAATAAATCTAACTCTGGCACTTTTTAGATGTGTTGGATAACACCTCCCACCTTGCTTCAATTCTAGTTGGTGATGAGAGCTGCAGCCTATCACATCTCAAAATTACCAGATTAGACATGACCATAGAAGAAGGCATTTCCATGCATATAAACATTTCTAGAGAAAAAACTAGAACATTATATAAATGTACCAAAATCAGATGTGCGATATTGTTTTCCTACTTACACTATTGTAGGAGACGACCAGACTGAGCCCGAGGGGGGGGTCACAAGTCTCGAGTCCCTGTGTGCCTGCAAGAGATCAAAGTCCAGCTCACCTTGAATGCCTCTCTTATCTCCTGTTCATTTGCTTTGACCGTTAGTTGGTCTGATTCTTAGAGAGTTTAAATTTGCAATAAAACTTTATACTCGATTGAACTGCCTGAATCTCCTGATTTTCCTGATGCTTGACATATATCCATCTAATGAACCATCTGGTGGATAGATAAAAGTTCTAACAGGAATTATTCCAACATAAAAAACATTGCTTTTTTTTTTTTTTGCAGTACTAATGCAAACAGATAATCCTCTACCTTGCCATCAATGATCCATTTATCTACCTAAATCCATTTAAGTTTTAGATATGTCCAGAATATCAACTTCTAATCACAAAAACATAATCATGAGTTATATGATACTAGGGACGTAGATTTTTCCTTTTCACTCCTCCCCATGTTCAAATATTTTGTCAAGGAAGATATTGCTTTCATCCTGCAGCTGGTATCAGACTGTTAAACTGCCAGCATGGCTTGTGATTTGTGCACGGTGGAAATGAATGAAAATAATTAGTCAGAGAGGAGCGGATTACATCCCAGCCCAGGGGCGGGTTTCAAAACCCATTGCTACTGGTTCACTTGTGGGTGTGCATGCGCAGAAGCATCTGGGTGGGTGGGCGGAGCCTCCTGCCGCCACTACTAGTTCACCTGATCCGGGGTGAACCAGTAGCAACCCATCACTGCCCCAGCCCCAGTCAACAGATCTGTGGGGCAGCAGAGCAGTAATGGGAAGGAAAAAGTCCCTGACTGGAGCAGTTCCCTTTTTTTTTTTATGAAACAGCTTTTCATCCTTTTTGACAAAAGTCTAGGAATTGTTGAAATCTTTCTATGGAGATGAAACACTCCACATTTAATTAAAGCAGCAATTTAATGGCATGTTTTGGCATTCACAGGGAAAGGGCAATTTTCATCACAAAGGTGTTAAAAGAGCTGACTTTCTGATAATTGCCTAAGAAGGAAAAGAATGAAGGATTAACTTTAAAAAAAAAAAATTGCTACCATATTGAAATGCACTTGAAGCTTTGTTTGCCTTCCCTCCCAGCTACAAAGTAGGCTTTAGGATGTTTTGAAGTTCCACTTATTCTCTGGAGACGCCGGGATGGAAAAGAGAATTGCTTCAGAAATTCACCTTCCCGTTTCTCTAAATATCTGTTCCCATATTTTACTTTATCCCCAGTCTCCTCTGAAATGCATTTGGGGACAAAGTGCACTTCAGAGGAAACAATATTTGCAAAGATATAAACAGTTTCAAATGTTTTCATTTGAAGGATTAAGCACTGGCATGGTTTTTAGGTGAGATGCCTGAAGAAGAATGAGCCCAGAAATAGAAAGAAAGAAAGAAAGAAAGAAAGAAAGAAAGAAAGAAAGAAAGAAAGAAAGAAAGAAAGAAAGAAAGAAGATGGAAATTCAAAAAAGTCACTTTGCAATTAAAGGCCAGTTTATGCAAACAATGTAATGGAAACTGAAGAATTAGGGCACGTGGAGCTTTGGACTAAAGCAGAGTTTCCTAAACTTTAAGATGTGTGGATTCAAGTTGATGCCCACACATCTTAAAGTTACCAAGGTTGAAAAACACTGGACTAGGGAGTTTCGAATCTAGCAGTTCGAAAGCACATAAAAAATGCAAGTAGAAAAATAGGGGCCACCTTTGGTGGGAAGGCAACATTGTTCCGTGCGCTTTGGCATTTAGTCATGCCAGCCACATGACCATGGAGACGTCTTTGGACAGCTCTGGCTCTTCAGCTTTGAAACAAAGATGAGCACCGTCCCCTAGAGTCGGGAATGACTAGCACATTTGTGCGAGGGGAACCTTTACCTTTAGGGAGTCTCAGGATGCAGGTGATAGCCAGATATCTCTTTCCAGGGAAGATAAAACCAGGAGGGATGCTCCAACTCAAGCACGTAAATGAGGAGGAGGATTGAGTTGGGATTGGATGATTTATTCCAGACCAGGGGTGTCAAACTCGATTTCATTGAGCACCACATCATGGTTATGTTTGATCTTGGGGTGGGGGCATGAGGGCATGGGCAGGGGGCATGGTCAGCTTGATGTCACTCATGTCAGGGGTGCTTGTGGTGTGGCCTGGGTGCTTTGCCAGCGAAAATGGGCTCCTGATCTCCATTTTCGGCTGCGATGGCCTCCTGCAACCCTCTGCCAGCAAAAACAGAGCTTGAGTGGGCCGCATTCAGCCCTTCCAAGTTCTGTTTTCACTGGCAGAGGCACCGTGGGCCGGTCCTTTGCTGTTTCCAGAGCGGCCCAACAGGCCAGATCTAAGCACTCTGTGGATCAGATCCAGCCCACGGGCCTTGAGTTTGACACCCCAATTCTAGACAATAGGAAGATGCTCTTTGGAAATTTTTTCCTTGAGGCTTCCAAATACTATTCTCTTACTGCTGTCCCATTCATTGCAGAGAGTTATACCTGCAGCCCTATTCCTGCATGGTCAGAATAACAGAGTTGGAAGGGACTTTGGAAGTCTTCTAATCCAACCCCCTGCTCATACCACTTCTTAAAAACCTCTAGTGTTGGAGCACACACAGCTTCTGGAAGCAAGTCATTCCATTGATTAATTGTTCTCGCGGTCAGGAAATTTCTCCTTAGTTCTAGGTTGCTTCTCTCCTTGATTAGTTTCCATCCTTTGCTTTTTGTCCTGCCTTCAGGTCTGCTTTGGGTGCAGACCTCAAGCCCCTTTAAATTGTTACAGAACTGCAATTTTTCTTGAGAAAAATTACAGTGCAACATTTTATTGCACATCTGTTGCTGGAAACATCCTTATCTATCCTATGGCATTCACAGCAAAGAGAACTCATTGGAAAGTTCTAAAGACTATATTTCACTGGCCTCCTTTCTGTCTTTTCTTCACTCCCCTGAGCTGTCAATACAGTCATCTCCCAAGGCCACAATAGGGAGTTTCCTGGATTTAGATTCCAGGAAGCAGGAATTCTAGATAACAGCCATAGCCCAGTCAACAATCAGAGAAGACTGCACATTTTCATTGGCAGTTGCTCCTCACAAGAACTTTTTCTTCTGTTCTCAAATCATTATTCTGTGCATCCTCAGGATACCCTTTCACAGGGCTCAGGGTCAGGGCTCATCTGCATCAAACTCTTGACTTCCCTTCTGCAATATGGTTGAGCCGCATGTTCCTTCCAAACTTTGAGATCTATACTCATGCACAGTGCCCCATTATCTCAAGGAGCAGATTAGCTAAATATGCTTGGGAGCTTGCTTTGCAAAATGGAAAAGTTGGTGGCATGTTTGAACTCCATAGAACAGAATAGGAAAAATATTGAGTTTTGTGGATTGTATTTGGTTCATTTAAAAAGTTAGAAGCCCTTCTATGACTCTCACTGGAAGTGAAGCTCCTGAATCACTACTTGGCTTGCATTTAAGCTTCTGGCACCAGCTGAATCCTTTTTTTAAAAAAAAATATATATTCTCTGTGTCTTTTGCAAGTTTGGTTGTAGCATCTAACTAACCTTGGATGATCTCGGAAGCAGGATTGGAACTGATTAGGATCAGGTGGAAGACCATATGGAAATCTTGAGACTATATGTTAGTCTGGGAAGTTAGTCTGGAGTAAAACCATGGCCAAGCAT
This sequence comes from Arizona elegans, assembly GCA_022577455.1. Lineage (NCBI taxonomy): Eukaryota > Metazoa > Chordata > Lepidosauria > Squamata > Colubridae > Arizona > Arizona elegans. The sequence continues at coordinate 66,207,239 of JAKOOJ010000007.1, forward strand.
TTCTTTACTATTGCAATAATATTACATAATTGTGACCAGGTAATTGCCGGGCACTCAAGGAAGAGCCTATCTTTTACTATGCCCTCAATATGGAAGCTTTTAATGGAACTTAACTTCTACTGCTTTTCAAAATGTATTTGAAGGACTGTGTTTTTGATTAATTAATTTCTGCTGAATTGTCAGTTACAGAGCAGCAGAGAAAGCCTCCAGATGCATACATAAATACTCCTTCCCCATGTTTTTGGAAAATTAGCAAATCAGATTACAAATGTACTTAAACTCTCTTGAGGCTCCCTATTTCCTCTGGTAGTCAGAAATTCCAGGGACAACCACAACAATGGAGATAGGGATGGTATTATGGCTGGATGTTGCTGATGTACAGCACACAACATTCCTCATTGTGCTGAGCTGGTTGGGGGAAATGATACTGCAGCAATATCTGTAGGCCACAACATCCTTCATCCCTGCCTTACAGATCAGCTTTCCTGGTACAAAGCAAGTATTAAAGATTTGTGGCATTTTGATCATTTTGATCAGAGGTGGTATTCACCAGGTTCTGACCAGTTTTGGAGAAGTGGTAGCAGAAATTTTGAGTAGTTCGGAGAACCTACCTCTAAATACCACCTCTGACTGGCCTCACCCCCATCTATTCTCTGCCTCCAGAGTTCCAGCTGATCAGGAGGAAATGAGGATTTTGCAGTAATCTTCCCCTGGAGTGGGGAGGGAATGGAGATTTTACAGTAGCCTTCTACTAGCCTACTTGCCATGCCCACCAAGCCACGCCCACCAAGCCATGCCACGTCCACCAAGCCACAACCACAGAACTGGTAGTAAAAAAATTTGAATCCCACCACTGATTTCTGATTATTTGCAAACAGAGACATATAGGCATCTGTATATGTTTCTCACAAGAGCATCCTGATGAAGAGGCTTTAGTGGAGAAAAGTTTATGCAGCAGGAAATATTTCAGAATGGAGCCGAGAGCAGTTTCTTCATCAACTGTATTCAATGGGATTTTTTTTCTAGCAAGTATACTAAAGATTTCATGGGCAGCTTTTAAGATGCAAAATACTGTTATTTGCTAGGACAGACTAACTAAGAAACATTTCCATGGGTCATTGTTCTCAGGGCAAATGGCATAAGACAAAGCAATTTTTTAAAAAGAGGCATATTTAAAAATAAAATAAAATGAAGACATTTTGGTTCAGGAACCTGTTGCTCTTTCTCCTCTCCTTCCTCTGTTGCTTTAAACTTGTAAATGCATCTCTTTTTCTGACTTTCTGCTTGTTGCAGCTTTGAGAAGATTAAAAATAGAGATGAAACATGATTGTGGCTGCATGTCTTGAGCTGTTCTATTTTACAGAGATCAAAAGAATATCAATACATCTGGGAAAAGGAAGAGCCATTTTTACAAGGGAAGTGTGTTGCCACATCAACCTCTTGCTGTTCTCCATCTATGCCAAATATCATAAGATGATCTCTAATTAGTATTTTCCTCTTCTAATTTTAACAAGCTCCTAAGAATTACAAGGAAAACTAAAAGGTATTCAGCCTGAGCCAAAAGTAACTTGCAAGTTATACATGTAATGTAAGTATATTTCTTTCAAAGACAGCAGAGCAATTATCTGTCTAGAATTCCTTTTTTTTAGTCTACTGCTATAGCATTTCATACTCCATTTTCCCATGAACACATTGGCAACCTGACAGCCTATCTATAGATGGTCCTATAACTCAACCTTTTTAAAAACTCACATTTAAGGTTGACATTCAGAATGTACTTGAGGATTATTACATGGTTTGTAAATTGGGATCTGGCAGGCAGACCCAGCTGCATTCATATTTCTTTGAATCTAAAATGGGAAAGAATATGGGCTGGTATTAAATCAATTTAAATCAAACATGCTGCTAAATATATTTCCAGTTATTCTGATGCAGTTATTCTGAGTTTGTGAGGCCATTAAACTATTATCCTAAATTTGTAATTCTCCTAATACAGCTAATCAATAAAAATAACTCATATCATGAAACTGAAATGGACAAATTTGCCTATTCCCTTTCTTGAAAATCCAGGAGTTGCCTTTTTAAGGCAGCCAACTTCAAAAGAGGCAAGTGCCATTAACATCTTCTAATACCTGTGCGTTAGAAGAAAGGCAGCAATATGCCTTAGCCCGGACAACATTACAAAAATAACATTGCCTTGTGTGTTCCACCTCCCAGATCTGGTATTTATAAACATACAAAATGAAGAAACAGGGATAGTTTAAAGATTACACACATTACTGCTCCACACTAAATCTCCACCAAAAAATACATGGTGGAGTTAAAATCATGGTCTCTTCTTATCTCTCTGACAATTTATTGTTTGTTTACTTGGGGTTAGTGAATAAAGCACAATTGGCTAGATTCAGAGAAAAGACAAATCTAAATCACAGAGACTAGTATACAGAAAATGCATTAAGCCAAATCCAAAGAAATTCCATTCTTTCCTCTTCTCTCCTCCCCTCCCACTCCCCTCCCCTGCCCTCTCCTCTCCTCTCCCCAACACAAATACACTATATAATTATTGTTTGGAATCTTGGACATTCTGAACTTTAACATAAATCTGTTAAGGACAGAGATCTTTGGAATAAACCAGGATAGGAACCCAGCTTCAAATTATAATTTCATATTCTGGTTTGTTCCAAAATCAGAATTGTAATTATCAGAAGACTGCTTGGCCTGTTACCTTGAAGATAGGGCCAGAAGGGTTGTGTGTACCATTTTATAGCTTCATATCATGATCAAGCTATAATACAATTTGTCCAAATGTAATTACAAACAGATGTTCTGTGTAACACAAACTGTGTAACAGTTTTCACTATCTTTTGCACAGCTTTTTGTTTTCTTTTGGCATTGATTTATCAACATAGGCTCAGATGCAACTAAGAGGCACCTTCATTATGAAATGGACTGATAGAGGCTACAACCACTTTGGATTGGTGACAGAATCATTGGATTAGAAAGACCAGTAGGATATAACAGAATAACAGAGTTGGAAGGGACTTTGGAAGTCTTCAAGTCCAAGCGCCTGCTCAAGCAGGAAACCCTACATCATTTCAGACAAATAGTTGTCCAATCTCTTCTTAAAAACTTCCAGTGCTGGAGCATTTACAATTTCTGGAGGCAAGTCGTTCCACTGATTAATTGTTCTAACAATTAATTTTGTGGTTTGTTTAATTTTATTCTCCCAGGGTTTAAATTCTATATTGGAGTGACATGCATACCTCTCTATGCTTATTCAAACAACATCTTTGTTCATTAGTTTATAATATTGTAAAATGTTTCACAAATGTCCCATTACTTTCTCTTCAAAAGAAAAGCTACAATGCAGTGTGTCTTTATTTCCCTGAACTCAGTGGGGCTCACTCTCAGGCAAGTGCAAGGAGGATTATACTGTAGCTTTGAAGTGAACTCACATCCTAAGAAGGCAATGGAGCAAGATGAAGTGTGATTTGAGATCTATATAATTGCACCACTGGTGGAATTAAAGGTTTGTTTAGATACAGTCAGCATTATTGGCCTTGTAGATTTTTGGTGAGAATGTCAAAAGCTACAGATCAATTCTATTTCAGGATGCAACTCAAAGCTTATTTTCTGCTTCCAAGCTAGTGCACAGCAGGAAAAGAGGAAGTGGTTTGCCACAACAAAGATACTTCTGGCATGTAAACTCCTCCTAACTACAAGTATGAGATTGTACCTCATCATAAAGCTGCAGACAAAAACTCCCAAGCACTAAGCATTCTTTGCCAAGCTTGTGGACTGAAATTTCAAAGATGAAATTGCATCTTTATTTTGAGCAGCCTTTTATGATCCTGTGCCATCCAAATGTACATCTACATGCTTATTCCAAAATACATTTTTGTTGTTTATGGTCTATCTACATATGTAGACAATGGGAAAGCATTCCTCGTTTGATATATAAATGAATATTGGGGGTTGAAGGAGATACAAATGCTCACTTTACCAACAGTTATATTCTCTATTTCGTATCTGTAGATAAATTACTATTCTCAGGTCTATATTAAGGCAGATTTACTTACATCACACCTAATTCTCCTTCTGTATACCCTATGTTCAGTATTTCAACACAACCAGATGATGGGACAAATTGTTGAAATCACTGGTCAAAGAAATGCCATTTATAGTAAGTGAGAAGACAACTGTTCCTCCAGTCAGTGATTTAAAGTGATCTAATTTTGGAGATGGTTTTCTCAGTCTCAATGACATGACAAGGATTCTGTTAGCAAAATCATGTTGGTTGATTCTGGCAGTTTTCCCAGAGTTTTATCTATTTATTTATTTTCAGTAGAAATGCAAACAGTCATCTACGATTCCAGTGACAGATGTGTTGTGACATCATCTATGAATTATGAACCTTGATGAAAGGATAAAAAAAATTAAACAAATTTGGATGAATGAACAGTTGAATATGTACGTGGGATTAATAAGCAGATTTGATAAACTTGTACAGAAACCCTAAACCCTAAATTCAAATAGCTTGTATCAACAATAGCTTTATCATGTTGAAAAGATAATAGATATATCAATGTACAGTATTCATTTATAACAGGAATGGGTGGGTGGAATGTTTCTTAGGCTTTTTAAAAGATTGATCATATTTCTTCACTATATTAATTCCTTGCCAAAATTAATTATTAGCCAGCATTTACATAAATGGGCAAATTACCTAGTGTGATACATCCAAGGTCCATCTAGTCTATAATGCCCAAGAAGATAAATGCTGTGGGAAGCACAGATATCTGCAACACTCATTTTTAGGAGGGGGAGAAGATACATGAACTATTTTATTCTTTAAACATTCAATAACTATACTATAAAAATCTATACTATAAAAATGTTGAACAAATCTAGACTTAAAAATAATAATATTTCCCAATTTAAAAACAGCCAACAACAATTAAAACAAGAATGGCAATAAAGTCATTAATCGATCACGGGCTCAAAAAGCCCTGGTTAAAAAAATTGTGGAAAAATAGTTTTAATTGACCTTGTACAATTTTATATATATATATATAAAAAAGGAGGGAAACTTTATCTCATCTGGGGAGAGATCCAGAGATGGAAAACACAAAGGGGTGGACCACGCAAGATCCAATTCAGGCTGCAGCTATATTGATATAACATAACATAACAAAACTGTTATGCATTCCAAAATCAATATGTAACAATAACTAATGTATTTAGTATTTTTTTCCTTCAGCCTGAGATGGAAAACATAAGGGAAAAGTGAATTTTTCTTTGAATGGAAATTGGAATCTTTGAAAGTTTCCAAAATGGTTGGTGAGTTGTTCTGTGAATTTCTCTTAGAAAACAAATATTGATTTCCCCCCCTCCCCTTTGTTACTAAACAGATATAAATCAATTAACTGACCTTCACCTATTGTGGAAGATGGCTATAGCATTACCCTGTAGTGCAGGGATGTCAAACTCAATTTCATTGAGGGCTGCATCAGAATTGTGTTTGACCTCAGGGGGCTGGGGTGGGCGTGGTCAGGGTGGGCATGGCCAACTCGATGTCACTCATGTCAGGGGCGCCTGTGGTGGCCCAAGTGCTCTATCAGCAAAAACAGCCTCCCAAGCTCTGTTTTCGGCTGCAACATCCTCCTGCAACCCTCTGCCAGTGAAAATGGAACTTGGGAAGGCCAAGCAGGCCAGTCCGCTGTTTCCAGATCAGCCCTGTGGCAGTGGTCGGTTTCAAAAATTTTTACTACCATTTCTGTGGGTGTGGCTTGGTGGGCATGGCATGGCTTGGTGGGCATGGCAGGGGAAGGATAGTGTAAAATCTCCATTCTGTCCCCAATCCAGGGGAAGGTTACTGCAAAATCCAAACTTCTCCCAATCAGCTGGGACTTGGGAGGCAGAGAATAGATGGGGGCGGGGCCAGTCAGAATTTTTACCACCAGTTCTCCGAACTACTCAAAATTTCCGCTACTGGTTCTCCAGAACTGGTCAGAACCTGCTGAAACCCACCTCTGGCCTGCGGGCCAGATGTAAGTACCCCGCAGGCCACATATGGCCCATGGGCCTTGAGTTTGACACCCCTGCTGTAGTGAATACTAAAAGATCACTTAGTTGTGTATATTATAACAACAAAGAAGGAGCTAAATGCACAGATGACATTGAATCTTTGGTCAGAAAGAAGGTAATGTAGGTAAAACACTAGTGGAATTCTTTTGTGGATTGGCTTTGTTTTCGTGTTTTATAATTTTGCTAGATTTTATCACCTCTTTTTCTATTTAATCTACTAATTCCTTGCGCTGCTTTATTATACAGTGCTAAAAGTCATTTTACTAATCTTCCTGTGTTGTTCCGTCATCCCCAGCAACTGTTATATTTATCTTTTTATTTCCATCTGATCTACCTTCCCAGACTGTAGAGTTTGAGTGACTGTTTCTTGCAGGAGCGAATTCTTACTTATCATCTCAAAATGGTGTCTGAAGTGGTCCGGGAATAACGAGAGGCACAAGCAAGCAAGTGACAACAGCTCTTTAATATACAGTGAGACTTCAGCAAAAACTCAGGGGCTGCAGTCCTCCTTATATACAATCCAGGAGGGACTGTCAGCCAATCAGAAACGTATGCAGGTTTGAAACTCCCGCTTAAAAGTATCAATACATAACACCCCTCCCTTCCCAGAAGGCACTACTACTCAAAAATTAACATATGTACAGACAAAATCTCGCAGGTGCTTAGGACGAGTTCTTGCCCTAGTTGACCTGCGCAGTTCAGAGTCTGGTGGGGCGTCGAGCTGGTCGGAGGGACTCTTTGTCTCTCCCGGCTCCGCCAATGGAACCTCCTGGATTTTGTCCGGGGCGTGGTTATCCCCGGCTGGGAGTGGCGACTCGCTGGGGCGGCGCTGGAACCAGGGCTTGTCAGCTAAGTATTCTCGCGACCCCGGGCTTGAGTTAGCTGTTTTGGAGAAGTGGTCAGAGTTAGGCTCGGAGATGTCTAAGTTAATGTTCGCCTCGCCTACCACCCTTTTCCTAAGTTGGTCTATGTGGCGCTTCCAGAGTCTATCTACCCCAACGTCCACCGTGTACGATTTTGGGCCTGTTATTCCCACTATGGTTCCTGCAACCCATAGAGGACCGCTGGCATAATTGCGAGCGAACACCGGGGACCCGACCTGAAACTGCCTTAAACCACAGGTCTCTCCCTTAAAGTTTTCGTGCAAGTAGTTAGGGTGAAGCCTGTCTAACACGCACCGGAGCTTCCTCCCCATGAGGAGCTCTGCTGGGCTTCTCCCTGTTGCTGTGCATGGTGATGCATGCTGAACCGCTAGGAATTGATCTATCCTGGCCTGCCAGTCCCCATTGTCTAATCTGGACAGTGCTTCCTTAGCTGTCCTGACAAAACGTTCAGCCAATCCGTTGGAAGCCGGGTGAAATGGAGCTGATAGGGCATGGCGGATTCCCAGGCCGGCCAAGTAACTTTCAAAAAGGGTTGCTGTAAATTGAGGCCCGTTGTCCGATACCAAGGTATCCGGCAGGCCGTGGGTAACAAACAACTTCCTTAGGACCTTGATAACGGCTTCGGCCGTTGTAGATGGCATTAATATAATTTCGAGCCATTTTGAGTAGGCATCCACAACTATTAAAAACGTTTGGCCATGGAACGGGCCGGCAAAATCAATGTGGATCCTCCCCCATGGGCCTTTTGGTTTCTCCCACTCTCGGATGGGCGCTACTGGGGGATCGGGGCGAGACTCCTGGCAGGGTCTGCACTTCCCCACCCACTCGGAAATGACCTGGTCCATGTTGGGCCACCAGACATAGCTGCGGGCTAAACACTTCATCCTAACAATGCCCGGGTGCCCTTCGTGCAGTAACTCCAAAACCCTATCCCGTAGTTTCGTTGGAATTACCACTCTGTCACCCCATAGCAAGCACCCCCCTTGCATAAACAGTTCATTTCGTTTGTTGGCAAACCCTTGGTACTCCTCCCCGACCACCTTGTCCGGCCACCCTTTCAGAACCCAACCCATAACAGTCCGGATAACTGGGTCTCTATTTGATGCTTTCGCCACCTCGCCGGAGGAGATGGGGCCCAAAGTTAACGTGTCCAACAAAAGGACGGAGGCTTCCGGCATTGGGTTGTCCAGCAGGTCGGGAAGGGGGCGATGGCTAAGGGCATCCGCATGACCCAGGGTCCGCCCAGGTCGATGGACGAGCTGGTACGAGTAGGCCGACAAAAAAATTGCCCATCTAGTCAAACGGGGGGAGAGGGCAGCGGGGGTTGGCCTGTCGCCTGCTAGCAGTCCTAGCAACGGTCTATGGTCAGTCACAAGTTTGAATTTTCGGCCATAGAGGTATTCGTGGAACTTCTTAACCCCCGCAATCGCAGCCAGAGCCTCTCTGTCCAATTGGCTATAGTTTCATTCTGTGCTGGACAGGGTACGGGAATAGAAAGCAATGGGCGCCTCTAGGCCGTTCGGCAGTCTATGGCCTAGGACGGCACCAACTCCTACGGGGGAGGCGTCACAGACTAAGATGAGCGGCAGCTCTGCATTGTACTGTATCAGGAAGCTGTCCTCGATAGGAGTCTTTTCACTGCCTCAAAAGCGGCTGCTTGCGGTTTCCCCCAGACCCATGGTACGTTCTTTCCCAAAAGCTTGTGAAGGGGATCTGCAACCGTGGCTTTATCTTTTAGGAACATGGAGTAAAAATTGAGCAGTCCAAGGAAGGCTTGGAGCTCTGCTTTGGATTTGGGGGCTGGTGCGCTCTTAATAGCTCTCACCTTGCTCTCGGTAGGGTGGATGCCTGTGCCGTCCACCCTGTACCCCAAGAATTCCACAGAGGGAACAGCTATCCTACACTTGTTCCTTTTGAGTCTTAGTCCCGCTTCTCTGAACCTAGACAGGACGTTCCGTACCCTGTCCCCCAGCTGGTGTTCGTCCTGAGCGCTGACTAAGATGTCATCGAAATAGGGCACCACTCCCGGGAGTCCTTGCAATAGGCACTCCATGGTGCTTTGAAATAAGCCGGGTGCGACGCTCACCCCAAACTGGAGCCTGGTGCATTTAAATGCACCCCTATGAGTTACGATCGTTTGTGCCTCTGCCGTGGCGTCGTCGACTGGTAACTGTTGGTAGGCTTGGGCCAGGTCTAATTTGGCAAAAATTTTTCCGGGCCCCAGGGAGTGTAGTAGATGGTGCACGATCGGCACCGGATAGGCGCTCGGCTGCAAAGCCTTGTTGATCGTGCACTTGTAGTCGGCGCAAATTCTTATTGAGCCGTCAGATTTAACTGGGGTCACTATGGGGGTCTCCCACTTAGCATGGTCAACGGGAACCAACACCCCTTGCTTAATCAGCTTGTCTAATTCCTCATCGATCTTCGGTTTCAATGCGAACGGTACTCGTCTGGCCTTCAGTCTTACTTGGGCTACGTTGGGGTCTAAGTTTAGTGAAATAGGGGTCCCCACATACTTGCCCAACGTGTTCCCGAAGACGTCCTGGAACTCGGACAGGAGGCTGTCTTTCAGGGTTGATCTGGACATCAGGTGGACGCCGGTGAAGCCCATGCCAAGGGCTCGGAACCACCCCATGCCCAGGAGGCTAGGAAGCTGCTTTGTGACGATGGTCAGCGGCAGGTCTCTTTCGTAGTCTCCGTTGGTGACCCGGAACGTGCCCACGCCTTCGAGGGGGACTCGGTTCCCCTGGTAGTCTAGGATGCGTAGTCTCTGTTTGGAGAGTTGATCCTTCCGGAACGACGGCAGGAGGGTCTTTAGGGTCGTCCACGACATTATGGAGAGAGCTGATCCGGTGTCGATCTCCATCGAGCACGGCTTTCCGTTGATCTCAACCACCGTGCTGACCTTGTCTTCGATCGCCGTGCTGGCCTGGTCGATGTGTATGCTGCGGCCATCTCGCGGTTCAAATTCGCGCCGTTTTTTCGCGCCGCCTTCTCTCGTTGGCTGCTTCTGGCGCGCTGATTCCGGTTGGCTGCGGCGCTCACGTGGTTTGTGTCTTCTGGGCAGAATGGCTCTGCAGACTCGCGCCAAGTGCCCCTTTTTCTCGCAGCGCCTGCAAATAGCCTCTCTGTATTTGCAGGACAGTCTATCATGATGCCCGCCACAGCTGGGACAGCTTCGCCGGGGGCTGCCAGTGTCTTTTCTCTGGTGTTCCGTTCGGAAGACGTCCTCATCCGACTCGGACTCCGAGCTGGATCCGGCGTCTTCTCTGTGCACCGGGGCAGACTTGGGGCTGTCTTTGCTGGTCAGCGGACGCTGCAGCGTTTCAGCGGCCTTTGTGGAGGCTTCATGAGCCCTAGCCTCGTCTAGGGCTCCGGCAAGCGTCAAATCAGGCTTGGCGAGCAGACGCCGTTGCAGCCTAATGTCCCGAACACCACAGATCAGTTGCTCAAGCAACGCATCGTCCAAATCTCTGTAGTCGCAATGGGTTGCGGCTTTTCTCAGGCTGGCCATGTACGCGCTGACCGGCTCTCCCTCTCGTTGAACGCGCTGCCTCAGTTGGTATCGCTGCACAAACTTGGAGGGGACGGGAGCGTAGTGAGCCCGGAGAGTTGCCATCAGGGTGTCCCAGGAGACTGTTTGAACCGGCGTTGGCTCACACAGTGACTCGGCCATCTCGAACACGTCCGGTCCGCAGTGGCTTAGGAATAGGGCTCTCTTTCGATTAGCCGAGAGGCCCTGCATGTCGCTGGCTTCTAGCAAGCATTCAAACCTCGTTAGGTACGAGACCCATTTTTCGCGGGTCGGATCGAAAGTCTTGGGCGGAACGTAGGCAGACATGTTTGGTATGCCTCCTGTGGTTCGCCTCGTCGCCTAGCTGAAGCTCGTGGTCTCACTGGTTGGCTTCTTGTAGCCTCTATCCCACCTTCGTCGCCAATGAAGTGGTCCGGGAATAACGAGAGGCACAAGCAAGCAAGTGACAATAGCTCTTTAATATACAGTGAGACTTCAGCAAAAACTCAGGGGCTGCAGTCCTCCTTATATACAATCCAGGAGGGACTGTCAGCCAATCAGAAACGTATGCAGGTTTGAAACTCCCGCTTAAAAGTATCAATACATAACAGTGTCTCTGATACAAGCAGCCATTGGAATGAAGTTGTCTTGCTTTGGTACTGCTTGATTCTGTTGAGTATTTGAATTGTTAAAACTACTCATGTATATTTTCCACTAATATACACGTATACTTTTGAATCCACTGTAGATAAATAGCATTGGCAGATTGGTCATTTAATAGTTCCTTTAATTGCTTTGATGGTAACCTGCATTGGTAAATTGTGCCAACTATATTTTGTATACCACTTACAGCATATTCTTCGAATCATTTACAGTAATGATTACCTGAGTATAGATTACCCTGATCTGACTCTATTTTTTTTTTGAATAATCATCATAGCCTTGTCCAACTACTTTATTGAATTCTAACCTAAAATGAGAACGAGCAGATAAAATTGATTATATCTAGTACACTTTGATTTAAAATTGAAATAAACTCAAGAAATTTCTCATGTAAAGGGATATTTCCATTATATTCTTCTAGAAATCTTATACCTAATCCAACTGCACTGTAGGCCACTTCATCTGCTGCAGTAAATCTTCTGGATATATTCATCGTTACAACAATATCCTTTCTCATACTCTGGCCACATATTTTTATTTCCTATTTTGTGTTCTTACAGGCATGTATTTAGTATATCCACTTTCCAAATTTTAATGTTTCCTCCCCAACCTCAACACTAGATTGAAAATGAACCATCAAGTTAACACAAAGAGTAATATAATGGGAGCCACACCATATGATAAGAGTATAGAATAAAAGTATCTTCTTTTATATTTCTTGCATATTAAAACTAAGTCAGGGCTTATTAGATGCCAGTTTTCTTGTACATGGCAGAGAAATAATTAGCTGTAGCTTTTATGAACAACTATGCTGCTTACTGTTTGAATGTTTTGTTGAAAAGTTAACTTTATTGCAAGTTTTAGTAATAAAAATATTCTGTTTCTCTCTTGATATTAATGGCTGCTAGGAGAGAAATAAAACACAGTAACAGCAGACAACTCCATTCAAAACAACAGAATATGTTAACTGTGAAAAATATTTAGAAAGCCAAAGAACACTCTTGGACTTGACCTGTCTAAATTCACAATTTACTAAGGGGTTCTAGCTTTTTTCTAAGCAGTTCATATTTTAACACATTTCATATAACCTTTAGTTTATATACCGTACATCACGTCTGAAAAAGCCTAAGAGGGAAAAAAACAAAGTGGATTAGTTAGTTCCATTGTCTGAAACTGAAATCCTAACCAACTTCCACCTCCATGTAAAGCCCTATCTAATGAATGTTTGCCCACATTTTTACAGTTCACATATAACTAGTGCTTAATAGGGCTTGAGTTTAAACTGAAGACAGCGTTTCAGAGATGATGACGACGATGACGATGGCTGCAGTGTCCTCATTTTCTCAGAATCTACTTTGGACAGGAAAAAGGCCGACCTAACCAGACTCTGGCCCTGAGGAGCAGATGGCATGGAAACCATTGAAAGGCAGTAGATGATAAGGAAATAATCTATCCAGGGAAACCTAGCTTTTCCCTTTCTTTTTTGACAATTCAGCTTGTAGAAGCTTTTCCAAGGTGCAGTTTTCAACTGTTTGACTCCCAGGAGTAAACCACCAGGTGACAGTGAAGCTGATTTAAGAAATCCTTTCTGGATTGCAACCCTTACCTTTGCTTTGCTACAGGGATGGGCTGGATCTAGACTGGGTTTTGTTAGATGAATGCCCCTCTGCTTTACCCCTCTTATTTTTAAGATGATGCATTTTGTTCATATGTTGTAACATTACATGCTATACATCTTATGTTTACATGCCTGCAGCTAATGATCCGGAAGGAAGGAAGGAAGGAAGGAAGGAAGGAAAAGGAAGGAAAAAGGAAGGAAAAAAGATTTTCATAGGGTCATTTTACACACACTTATACCCCACTTCTTGCAGATGCACAATGAACTTATGAGCACCTTCCTAGTCATATACCCCTATAATTGGCACTCAGAGGTGAACCAGATATTGGACACCAGGATTAGCAGGTTATACTAATTCATTTTTAAAGCCATCTGTGTACACATCCTCTATAATATAGAGCTGTGCTGGTGAACCTATGGCAGAGGTTCCAGAGGTGGCATGCAGAGCCCTCTCTGTGGGCATGCGCACCGGCTAGCTGCTCTCTTCCGAGTTCCAGTGCTCCGGCATCCAGCGCGCACTTGCATGCACACACACTTCAGTTTCAGCACTCGGTGCCAAAAAGGTTAGCCATCACTGATATAGAGTATCTAGGGTGATCAGTAGTGGGTTTCTCCCGGTTCGGTCCGGCCCGAGCCGGTAGCGGTGATGATATGATGTCACCGAACAGGTTCTGCCTCCCCCGTGCCGCCCCCCACCCCCTGCGCCTCCACCTGCATTATTCTTACCTTTTATTTGGCCCCACCCCCAATCTATTGCTGCCACCTGAGTCCCAGCTGATGGCTAGAGGGAAAAAACCTGTTTAAACTCTTGCTGGGGGGCTTCAAAGGGCCACCCTACAGCTGATCAGTGTTAAAAGAAAACAAATGAGTAGACCAGGGCCTGCAAAAATACATGAGTAGATCAGTGCCTGCAGAAAATAAATGGGTAGATTGGTACAGCTCTGCAAGCAGTTAAAAGCCTGGTAGACCAGTACCTCTGCTAAATCCTAAATAAGTGTCACATGACCATCAAGCCATGCCCACAAAATAAGCCACACCCACAGAACCGGTAGTAAAAAAATTTAGAACCCACCCCTGAGGGTGATACTCTATACTTTAACTATGTATGAAGAAGGGCTTTCTTTTACATGAGTTGAATTTTTCATTGTCTAGCTTTGCAAGAGGAGTTCAGGTACTCATACTTTTAAGAAAAGAAGAAAAAATATAGTCATGATTATTTTCCCCAACTATGCATAATTTTAGGCACTATTGTCTCCACACCTATACCTACGTTCTTCCAAGACAAAAAGTCATCATCCTTTTATACATCTTCTCTTGTTCTGCCATGGTTCTTTTTTCCAATTCCTATTGCACCATTTTTCTGGACAAAAAAAAAGTAGCCTTAAACATTTAAAAAAAACGCTCTTAATTCACTGCAGTAAATGGCTTAAACTTACGTATGAAAGGTTATAGGTCTCCTTTTAAGATTTCCCTTATTTGTAAGTCTGTTTTCTGTGCCAGTCATGCCTAAGAAAGCTTTACATAACTAGGAGCCTATAATTGAAAGCACAGCTCCCTAACATCTGAACCAGATGGGCCTTTGGAACAAACAGCGGTACAGAAAGGAATCAGATTTGCATCAAATTATGTGAAACAATAATCGCTAGCCTGTTTTGATGTGCTTTGATGTGTTCTTTCGCCTGTGAACTAGGACTAAAGAGAAAGCCCAGGATTAGAAAAAGAGAAGATGAAGTTGGTTGCAATTAGCTACATCCCCAGCATGCCTAAAAGGTAACATTAAAAAAAAAAAAAGTAAATGGGCCAGCAATGAAAAAAAAAATGGTCCAAAAATTATGATTGGTTAAGGAAAGCAGCTGTCTGACTAACAGCAAAGGAATGTACAGTCAGCTTTTATCAGGACTGACTGCATCAACCCTTTAAGTGCAGGCCTTTTTCTTCAGATATTTACCTTTGTCACATACATTTTCTCCTTCCAACAAAAGATGTTTGACAATCTTATTAGATAATTTGTTAGGTGCCAGTGTCCTTCAAAGGTAGACATTTAAAGGATGGCCGTGATATGAGAAGCTGGGGCCATTTCCAGTAGAGGGTGGAGGCAGGCAGAGGAATTCATACTTCTTTGTTAAAAGCCCACTATTGTTACTGCCCCTTAACGCACACATTTCAGCCCCCATCGCGTGCCATGCTACATTTTGGAATATCATGCCACTGAGGCAGTGCGGCTTTTGAGAGCCCTCCTTATGTTTCCTTTGTGAAGTTCTGCCGTTATTTTGACTGCCTGCCCAGACTTGTAAATGTCATTTAAGAACAAAGATCTCAAGTCTGAACATCTATTTTAGTGATTGTACTGCTGTTCTTATTAAATGTTATTTTTATTATGATCTTAGAGTTTTTGAGTGTTAGAAGGGCTTTCTAAGCTATTTAGCAAAAAATGGTTCATATTCAGATATATTTTTATGACTGTTCCATACATTTTCCATTCTAAAAACTGTGGTGGCTCAGGGGATTAGAATGGAGTATTGCAGGCTAATTCTGTCCACTGCCAGGAGTTCGATCCTCACCGTCTCAAGGTTGACTCAACCTTCCATCCTTCTGAGATTGGTAAAATGAGTAGCCAGAGGCTTAGGGTCAATAAGCTGATTTTGTAAACCACTTAGAACAGTACTGGGGTTCAATTTTGTTCACTACCGGTTCGCTCGTGGGCACGTGTGTGCGCATACCACACTGCTGGGCATGTGCAGGAGCTTCTGCACATGTGCAGAGACGTCCAGGCAGGTGGGCAGAGCCTCCTGCCACCGCCGCTACCGGATTGCTTGATCCAGGGTGAACCGGTAGCAACCCACCACTGACTTAGAAAATGCTCTAAGCACCATGAGTCAGTATATAAGTAAGTCTAAGTGTTATTGCTATTGCTAAAATGTAGAATGATATGTCTATTGCAGTTTATATAGTTGTCAGTACTGTTTGTCAATCTCTTTCAACCAAAAAGGTATCTACCATTTGCAAATTATCTGTCCAACCCACTATCATGACTAGGTGGATGTCCAGCAAATCAACAACAAAGGCAGTTTTCATTCCAAATAAAAAACAAGGAGTTTTCCAGCATAGAAAGATGTTTCTTCCTCTTGTCATTATGTATTTCAGGTTGGGAGTGATAATTATGTAGAGAATAGTTAGTAGTCACATTAATGAACTAGCCCTTCCTTTAAGATTCCAAATAGTTGGATTAAGCTCAATCATTTAATAGTCTATTAAGATGCTGTTTTATCTTGACTTTACTGATATTTATTTCCTCAAGTTGATAGTTTCTGAATGCGTTGGACTCTTATGTGAGTTAGGATTACAGAAGACTGACGTCCAACACATTTGGAAGATGTACTAAAGGATGGTTGTGGAGGAATGTGTGTTCAAAGTGCAACATGGCTTATACATTAAAACAGACTGAAAGATGACCCAATGAAGAGAAAGATAGATGGTCAAAAAGAGACTACTGGAATCCATGTCAACCAGATTGTCTCATAGTCAAACTAATAGGCAGACAGGAATTTGGTCAGACTATGGTCAGACTAATAGGCAGACAGTGAAGGCACTTTAATACAGACCAGCCCTCTAGCAACTCTGAAAGAGAGGGACCGAGCAACAAGTCATTTGACTGGAAGGCAGTCTGGAAGATAGAGCTTGCTTGAAACAGATGGACTGTCTCAAACAATTTGACAAAGATTTCTAATTCAGATCTTTTGGGATATGTGATTGACTGGCTTGGTGCTAGAAGCATACTACAGGCAGCACACGTTGTATGGCGATGATGAGATGTAGTAGCCATGCAGAAGACCATTGTTATTTAGAGGAGTTTAGTAACATATGTTGATATTTTCTTCATATTAAGAAAATTCTACACGTTTAGAAGGTTTAGCAAGGTTCTAAGCCAATTTGCTTGATTTTCACTCTTGCTTACTGTGAAAGAGAAGGGAGAGGGGAATATCCATGTAGTTTCAAAGTTCTTCCCACTGTGAAAGTCTCAGACTTTGTATTCCCATCCCTGAGTCCTGTGCCAGCCAGTCAGATCTTGTAGTCTCATGATGGTAGCAGGACCATGAAGTCATGGTGCCATGTTTTGAGAAAAGCTGCATGATTGTTGTTGGTTGGGAACTTCTACATGGGACCTTTCACTAGGTACTGTGGAAATTAGCTGTCCTTGGGGTACCTGTAAGAGATTTGGGTATCATCTTGCTTGGTATGATTTTTATATTATGCTTTCCAATCTGTTTGCTTGAGCTAATACCCTGTTCCCCCAAAATAAGACATCCCCTGATAATAAGCCCAATCGGGCTTTTGAACGCATGGCAATAAGGCCAAGTGCTTATTTCAAGGTTCAAAAAAATATAAGACAGGGTCTTATTTTCGGGGAAACACAGTAATAAAATCCCTTTATTTATTTACTGGTGTGCTTATTGTCCCTAAATTCAAAAGAACCAATTTCCTGGGCACCTGATCATTGCCCTGACACTTGACAAAACACAAAGGAGCCATTTTAACTTGCCCTCTATGGCAATAGCCATTTATGAATAGAAAGATTTATCCCCTCCTTTTCTTAACAAGTTGAGAAACAGAAAAAGCAGCTATGGGGTGGGGAGATCATGTATGGAGAGAGCTGTCAGGTCAATGATTTAAGGCATTCCCTTGATGGCAGAGTAATATTAAATCATAGGAATAGTAGTGAGTAGTGTGCATATGGACATGACCTTGGAGCTTTCAGGATTTCTAATCTTCACTTCAATTTAAAAATGCTTGTGAGGAGAATCAAGACTGAGGATTGGGTCTCAAGCTTCCTCCAGTAGAAGAAACTTTCCTTGCAGGATCCAATCTGGGTCCATCACGGGGACCAGAGGTTTAGTCTTCTGAGCTTTCAGATTTGTTCTGAAGCCCATCCTCAGCAGTGGTGGGATTAAATTTTTTTTACTACTGGTTCTGTGGGTGTGGCTTGGTGGGCGTGGCAGGGGAAGAAAACTGTAAAATTTCCATTCCCTCCCCACTCCAGGGGAAGGTTACTGCAAAATTCTCCATTTCCTCCTGATCACTGGGACTCGGGAGGCAGAGAATAGATGGGGGCGGAGCCAGTCAGAGGTGGTATTTACCGGTTCTCCGAACTACTCAAAATTTCCGCTACTGGTTCTCCAGAACTGGTCAGAACCTGCTGAATACCACCTCTGATCCTCAGGGAACTTCTCTTTAGCAGAATGTGTGTTTTGGATATTCCATATTTACATAGTGCCTGGTTGTGTGTGGCTTTTTAGTTGTTCATTTGGGTTTTGATGGCCAGCTATTAAGTCATTGGCTATTGTTTCCTTGTACTGCCAAGCCCTCCTAAGTACTTAATAAACTGGTGTTAAATTAGCACTCCTGTTGATTGACAAGGGGCCCATTTCCCAGACTTCAATCATTTCCCTGGCTATTTTTGTCCCTGTTTGGCCAACAATCTTAGTAGCTGCAAAATTGAATGTACGTCCTTGTTCATAAATGTGAACCTACCAATGAGTTTGGATCTCCTTGTCTGACCGCTTGCTTGTGTTCTTACAATCTGGTGGTTAGCTTCCTCCCCATCTGTCCTACATAGTCATAAGTGTAACCCTTGCAGGGGATCCTGTAGATTACATAAAAATATCTCCTACTTCAAGCAATCTTTGCAATGCATGATGTGTCCTCTCCAAGAAGCTTTCCTTTGTCAGTATAAATACCTTTGGATCAGGGGTGCTATTCAGCAGGTTCTGACAGGTTTTGGAGAACCAATAGCAGAAATTTTAAGTAGTTTGAAGAACTGGCAAATACTACCTCTGGCTGGCCCCAGAGTGGGGTGGGAATGGAGATTTTGCAGTATCCTTCCTCTGTCACACCCACCAAGCCACACTCACCAAGCCACACCATGCCCACCAAGCCACACCCACAGAACCGGTAGTAAAAAAAAAATTGAATTCGACCACTGCTTTGGATATTAAATGTGTATTGTTAAGTCCTTTCCAAACACCAGTTAATGGAGCCTGGGGAACATATTAGCCTCCACCTAGTTGTTTTAATTGATTTATGTTTTATCTTATTTTTGCTGTCCAGAGTTCCATGATGACTATATACAGTATGTGTGTAAATAAGTAAATCGTTTATTAAAATTTTATCCCTACCAAATTCTGCCAACAGATATTTCCACAACAATCTCTAGCTTTTCACTAATGGATTTTGGCAGAAAATATAAGGCAAAAATTTAAAATTATCCTTAGATATTAGATTGAATAGGCTGATGTTCCATTTTAAGTGAAATATAATTCATCTTCACAGGATTAAATTTGTTTTCCATCTCAGTGAGATGCAACGATTTATAAAGCTACTTCCCAATTCCTTCCTCTGTTGCTAAAACTTTTCATTTTGGGGATGAACTTTTGATCATACTGTTGTATTTTAGTAGCTTTCTAAGCTCCAAAGTGGAATGAAGATTACTGTGACATTTTCCTCTTGCCTCAAGGAGTTTATCTGCCTGAAATCTTCCATGAGCATTTGATGCAATGAACGAACAAGAATAATTTTAAAGCTGGGTAATTATTTTACCAAAGCTCCATTAAACCATTCCATATTTACAAACTAGAGATTAATTTCTTGCCTTTTACAGCCTATTATCTATCAAGCTTTGTAGAAGTGCACAAGGATTAGTTTAAAAACTGCATTTTTTTTCTCAGCCCTGCCTTATAGGATATTTAACTTGCATAGCAAAGTTCATTAAATGTAATGCCAGAGAGTTTTTCCTTTTGGGAGAGTCCTTCTGTCTATTAAACTGAGAAACCAAGCCTGCTTTGGATTCATTCCAATCAAATGAAGTGTGTGTGTTTGTGTATGTGTGTGTGTGTGTGAGAGAGAGAGTGAGTGTTTACACACACTCTTCCTAACAACATGCACTGTTACCTCCCAAGAGCAGAACGCACAGAATGAAGCAGATGTGATCTTTATTTGAGTAAGTTTACCAAGCAAACATTTGAAAGAGTGTGTGGAGGACATATATGTGACAGCAAATATTTCATATCTTACGAAGTTCTTCCCTAGTTGATAGTGAACATTTAGTGGACATGGAAATTAGTCAAGTTTCTCTTTGTCCTGGTACATTTTTTTATCCTTGTTAAATCAGCACCTCAGGGACTCAAGTGGTTCCCCAAACCATCTGTTAAATACAAGGAGGAGACATTATAAAAGGCTGCTTTATTCTACAACATGATTACATTGTGAGTGGGAAGGGAATAATAATGCATTTAGCGTGAACTCTTTGGACCTCCTGTAATTCTGTCAGTCAAATAAAAGAATGCTAGAGACTCTTTCCCCAAAACGTTTAAGCTTGTTTCACTGTTGTTTCCACTTAGAATCAGAAAAATGTAACCCTGGGCTGATGGTTTATGGCCATGTAAAAGTATGTGGGGTCACCCCACCCAGGATTCCTCACCCAAAATGAAGACTTGGAGGGGAGGGGAGGGGAAAAAAGAAAGAGAGAAAGAGTGAGAGAGAGGGAGGGAGGGAGGGAGGGAGGGAGAGAGAGAGAGAGAGAGAAAGAAAGAAAGAAAGAAAGAAAGAAAGAAAGAAAGAAAGAAAGAGGAGGGAAGGAAGGAAGGAAGGAAGGAAGGAAGGAAGGAAGGAAGGAAGGAAGGAAGGAAGGAAGGAAGGAGCCAGCATTTTCAAGGTACTTTATTTGAAGGAGGTAGTGTTCCTTTCACACCTTCAAATTCTGATTTTAACATGGTTTTGTAGCTTGTTGTGGGGAGAAAATCTGGCAAGCTTCCTTCTGAGCAATAAACCTGTGACTGTAAACGTTGCCAAAGACAACTTGCATCTAACAGAAGGAATCCTCTTGATTCTTTTTGTACTCAGGTTTTGGGATATGCTACCTCTGCTCAGATAACAAATTAGGAAACATCAGGAATCCTTAAAGAAGAGTCGTAAACCTGTTCCTCTTGAGACATCTGCAATAGAATCCCATTTTGAAAATGGGATTCCGCCATGAATTTTGTCTGTTTGAACTGTCTCCAGCAGGTGCATAAAAATCTTGCCTTGAAAGATGGGGTGAGAATTTGGCCACTGAGTTTTATAAAACTTCCAAGTATTCATTTACTACAAAAAACAGATGTTACAGAACAAACTTCCTAGAAAAAAAAACTTCACTCTTTGGATAGAATGTAGTAAGCAGCCAGATTTCACTTTTCATAAAAATGACTGATGGAGAGTTGATTTTTGCTAGCACTTTCTTCCTGATTTATATTCAGAATTTCTTCCCAGCTATGCAGTCTCCACAGCCCAATTTTTACGGTTAAATATAGTTGACCTCTTGTTAGAGGATAGAGTACTAAGATCTTGAGAGAAACCACCACAGTGAATTGGATTATGATCATCTTTATATATTTCAGGATATGCAAGAGTTCTATGGTAACATATGTACTTTGCATGAAAAAGAACTCTATATCTGCAATTATGAGAATGCAAATACTGTGTGTGTGTGTGTGTGTGTGTGTGTGTGTGTATGTGTGTGAAATCTCTTTTCACATCTCTAAATCTGCCAAACATTGAACGATGCTCTAGATTAGAAGGACAAATAATCTGACCTCTTACAACCCATCTTTCTAAACTTTTTATGAACTTTTATTGAACTGATTTTGCATGAGAATTTCCAAATATCCAGCATTAGTATTGCAGATGGAGAATATAAATAGGAATGTGTAAAATACTTAAGAGTTTAAAATGTCTGAGTGCATTGAATGAAACACAGGTAGTCTTTGCAATTAGGAGCAGAGTTTCAATCATAAGTCATGTTGATTATAAATTGAGCACACACATGACCGAACCTGATTTTACTACTGTTTTTAATGATGATTATTAAGCAAAACACACAATTGTAAAACTAAATCCATTCTCCCCAATGAGCATTTCCCTCCCCCCAAAAAAAAAACTGTAAAAAAAACATTGCAAATCACAGTCACATGACTGCAGAATGCTGCACTCAGTTGTAAATGTGAGTCAGTCACCAAATATCCAAACTGCAGTTATATATTTATGGGGGCAGCACACAACATTTTACAACAGCTAGAAGTCCTATATGGGTCATAAAGCACCCTTTCCAAGGTTGTTGTAACACCAAATAATCATTAAACAATATAAGTCAAGGACTCCCTGCACTAGTTTTGGAACAAGGCATAATGGTTTTGTTCTGAACGCAAGACCAAAATTACTATTTTGAGTAAAATCCTAACAGTCTTAGGTCCTGTGAGTGGCTTGCTGCTTATTGCCTCTATTGCATTTTAATTTTTCCAGCAAAATCAGCAAACTGGTGGGGACCAATTCTATTGTGTTGTTATTGGCTGAAAGCGGGAGGGGTGATGATGGGGTGGAGATAAGTGAGAGGTAGCCTTTATTTAAGCAGATGGCCAGATGGGGTACTGCTGTTGCTGCAAAGCTCTAATCACTGACTCAATCATTGGAGACAGGGTTTTGCATCTGCATCCAGAGACCATTGTGGATGAGTGATCCTAAGTAAAGTAACTCATGTCTCCACAGTCCAATTTTTTACAGTTAAATATAGTTGAACTCTTGTTAGAGGATAGAGTACTAAAATCTTGAGAGAAACTACCACAGTGGGTTGGATTATGATCAGCTTTATATATTTCAGGACATCCAAGAGTTCCATGGTAACATATGTACTTTGCATGAAAAAGATCTCTATATCTGCAGTTATGAGAAGTGCTTTTTCAGGAGGCAACTGGACTTTCTTGTTTTTTCTTTGAAGACCTTTCACTTCTCATCCAAGCAGCTTTTTCAGCTCTGACTGAATGGTGGTGAATGGAAGGATTCATATTCCTTGCAGACAGCTGGTCGGTTGCATTTTTTTATAGAGTCATTAAGGCCACTTGGAGGTTTATCTGTGTCATCAGGGTCACCTAGGTAGTGCAGATGGGTGTGGAGCTTCTTGGAACTGTCTGAAAGGACTGTTGTAGACTGGAGATAGATGATGTCATATCTCTCCTCCTCTGTTGAGAGACGGCTGTTCACGTTTAACATAGATGGCCTCTTTGACCCCTTTTTCAACCCAGAGGTCCTCTCTGTCCAAAATGTGAACTTTGCTGTCTTCAAAAGAGTGGCTTTTCTCTTTTAAATGCAGATGGACTGCTGAATCTAAGCCTGATGGGTTTGTTCTCCTATGTTATTTTCTAATATTCTAATATCCTAATATCCCTTTTTACTTACTCTTTTCATGCATTCAAATTATGTTCATACCTTTACCTGTTATCTTATATATGCTTGACAAACTTATGATTATGTTGTGCCATGCGTTTATGAAGTGGTTGTATTGATGACACAGATAAACCTCCGGGTGGCCTTAACAACTTGCTAAATGAATGCAAATGAATGCAAGGAGTATAAATCCTTCCATTCCCCACCATCCAAGCTGAAGAAGCTTCTTGGATGAGAAGTCAAACATCTTCAAAGAAAAAACAGAAAGTCCAATTGCTTCTTGAAAAAGCACTTTAGTACAACCATGACTTGGATGACTGAGAATCTCTATAGACCTCCTGTTCCCATGCACTTTTTAAATTGTATCTTTCAGATGTGAAGCAAGTCTAGATGAATCTCTTATACAGTACCTTGCATGAGCCCTTTATTCACACTATAATGTAAAGACAGTCATACAGGGAAAACTTTACAGAGCTTACTTATAGGTAGTGCTACTGAAGCAAATGAAGCGACTCAGTTTCCATCTGACTATCTTAAATCCTTTTGATTTCAAGTCGTCTAGCTTGATCATCAGGGGTTAAACAATTTGGAACACGTGTTACATGGTTTGGTGGACCTCATTCTTCATGTTTTCATTCATACACATATCTTCATGAGAATTCTGAACTTGGATTTGAAAAACAGGCTTGGCCAAATTACAGCTCACTTGATGTGTATTCTCTCAAGGCATAAACATTTTGAAATTATCTGTGTTGCCTCTTCTGGCTTTAACTTCATCTAGTCAGGAGGATAGATGACTCATCTTAGCTCATTTTCTTCTTATGATTTCTTAACTTCCGTTCAGTATTTAGCTCAAAGGCAAGCGTTATTTCTTATCATCCACCTATGCTTATAGTTAAGTTGTCTGGCCATAGTGATATCTGCCTGATTTTTTTTAAAAAAAACATAGTTTGTGGTTTATGTTCCCCCACCTTTTCTCTTTTACAAGATCATAGTTTTGCTGCATAAGAAGCCAAATGAGCTCGGCAAAATACTCATTCTGCTCCTTTTGTATCAGTGCAGATAAATAACATCCAAAATTGCTTTCTCCAACTGGGCACCCTCCAGAAGTGTTGGAATTGCAACTCCCAGCATTGCCATCAAACATGACCTTTGACCATCCAGGCTGGGTGAAGTCACAACATATCTGAAGGGTGTGAAAGTCTGCTCAAGCATAAACTCATCCTGGAATGCAGCCACCCCTGCAATCTGTTTCTCTTCAGTATATTCAAACTATGGGTGATCTTGCTATCGTCTCACAGGAAATCCATTTCTAAGCTCTGAAATTTCAAGTCATCTTGAAATTCTCCCATCACGCCAGGAAATATTTAAAGAGCATCATGGGAGTGGAATTGATTTGCAGTTCTATATAACTAAAAATGCATGGTGTTTTTAAGAAAGGAAAATAATATATAGTTTTTTAAAATCCAAAAACCTGGCAAAATAAAAACATGCCACTCAGACAGTGGCTCAAAGGAACTTGATAATCCAAAGACTGTAAAAGGCAATGCCTTGGGTTAAACTCATTAATTTGGGCATTAAGAGCCTTCGTAATATGCCAATCTGATCTTATATTTGGGAAGTTAGTTGCAGCAAAATATAAAAATGTAATTTTTCAAAATGTACCAGAAAATAAACCATTGCATTTTCTGATAAAGAGAACACCTATTTAATACAGTTATGTTGATCAGTTAAATAAGAATATTTCAGACAGTTTCTAGGTAAAACGATTGTTGCCTTTTCACAATGCTGTTCTTGGAATGGACTGTTTCCAGTTAGCAAAGAACATGTTTGAATGATGCCCATATCAGCTGTGCTTTCTTTTCACTTCACAGGATTTCTGCTGTAGGAATTACATTCATCCTATATAGAGAGGTACTGTGAAAGAGTAGATAAATGTAATAATAAAATAAATGGCAATTAATTATTTGTTATCAAATTATGTCGACTGGCGACTCTCAGGGGGAGGGCCTTCTCTGTGGGGGCTCCAACCGTTTGGAATGAACTGCCCCCGGAGATACGGAATATCCCTGATCTCCCTGCTTTCCGCCGTGTCCTCAAGACTCTGATGTTCCAACAGGCGGGGCTAAACATATGAACATGTGAATGATTTTTTAAATGTTATCTAATTCTGGGTTTTATTTAATTGACCAAACTAAGTAATAATTTTAATTAGCAATTTTATGATGTTTGTGTGTCTATATTTTTCTTGACTGTACACCGCCTTGAGTCCTACGGGAGAAAGGCGGTATAGAAACATAATAAATAAATAAATAAATTTAATCCTGTAATTAATGCATGTTCCTGAAGAAATTGCTGGAATAATTTCTTTACCCTAGTTAGAATGCTTTTTGTTAAATATTGAGAAGTAAAAAAAAAAATTCACACTGTCCAAATGAATTGATAAGGTCTTGGAAAAATTAACTTTGGTCAATGTTTCAGTCTTCTGTACTTCAGTATAAACTACAATCCAAAACCTGTTCTCTTTTTGTTGTTGTTGCTTGCTTAATATATCTCTACTTGTTTCTTTACAATACTTTTACACTGTTCAGTAGTCCATGTTCTCTGGCTAACTTATTGTAAGCATTCAAAACAATAAAAAGAAATACAATGCCAACATAGAATAAACCCAGGGAAATAGAATAAACCCAGGGAAAACATAAATTCAAAATAAACCCAATAATAGAAGACAGTAAGTGGACATAAATGAATAACATTTCAAGACTGACAAGTCTGCATTTCAACATCAGTCAGTGGCATTCAATACTACCCCTTTGCCTTCTATAGCAATAATGTCCTGCAATTCATTTGTCAGGTATGTGAAAAGCTCTTTTTGTCATGTCTTAATGACTTACAAGGGGTGGGTGAGGGTTGCCAGGAAAGATTTCACCCATGCTGTCATCTGCCTGCTGCCTGAAATGCTGCAGTCCAGGAACACTTTTATCAGATGACAAGTAGTTTGTCAAGAGAATGTCTCCATTCTAAATAGATTAAGTAGGATGAATGTTTGATTAGCTGTAGAAGTGGTCTGGTAGAGAGAGAACTCTGTGTGTGTGTGAGTGTGTGTGGGTGGGTGGGTGTGTGTTCAGGCATGTATCTCCCAGACTCAACAATTCTTATTAAGTCACTCACTGTTCGAGAGAATCACATAAGCGTTTTGCAGCTTCAGGCTTCTCTTAAAACGGTCTTGTTTGCTTCCAGAGGGTTCAACACCTAACCAGTTCCCAGGTTAAGATGTTACCTAGTTGAGTACTGAAATGTCTGCAATCAAATAACCAACATCAGAGAGCATGAAGAAACTTCACAGTTTGGTCCTGAGTGACAGATATTCTCTTCTATTTTAATGATTATCCAAACTTTGTATGATACTTTTCTTTCTGACCTTTTTCATAAATGAGTGAGAATATATTTTTAATATGTTATGGATACTTAGCATGGATATTTTAAAACCATGTACCATAGTAATTCTAATATAAAAGAAAAGCTATTCTGTTATCAATTTTGGAGCTTTTATGAGACAATTTTGACAGTAAAATTTATGTATACGTAGCAGTGGTGGGTTTCAAATTTTTTTACTACTAGTTCTGTGGGTGTGGCTTGGTGGGCATGGCTTGGTGGGTGTGGCGGGGGAAGTCAGAGATGGTATTTACCGGTTCTCCGAACTACTCAAAATGTCTGCTACCGATTCTCCAGAACTCGTCAGAACCTGCTGAAACCCACCTCTGATACGTAGGCCTTGCCAGAGATGATATAGTATTAACCATCATAAACAGTTGTAATCAGAAAAGAAAATGTGTAAATTGGTACCAGGATGAGATCTTTAATCTCAGTTTTATTGCAGAGCCACTTCTTAGTTTATACTAAGAAAGCATTAACATATATTGAAACCACTTAACTATCCAATTAGTGACAGAGAGGGAAATAAAATAAAAGCAATTAAAGATACTGAGCTTATCAGCTGGAAAACTAACTACCCAGATTCGAGATTTGACTGCCATGCAAAGGTGTGAGCTTACTTGCTCCAGATTCTGCCCACCTAGCAGTATGAAAGCATGCAAAGGTGAGTAGATAAATAGGTACCACTTTGGTGGGAAGGTAACAGTGTTCTGTGCACCTCGGTGTATAGTCATGCTGGCTACATGACCACAGTAATGTTTTTGAACAATGCTGGCACCCTTGGCTAAGAAACAGAAATGAGCACTGCCCCCTAGAAAGACTGGACAGGGAAACCTTTACCTTTATCTAATTTTTTATAAAGTAGAATCAGTAAGGTAAAGTCAATGTAATAAGCTCAAATATAACACAGTTATAAAATACTTTGGTAAGTTCTTTGCCTCCTTCACAAGGATTCATAAAGCTAAAATTTTATTCCTGATCTCCTTTCAGGGAAGCTGAGATAGAGACAAAGCCAAGTTATTGTAATTTAAAAGTGCTGGAAAATTCTGTTTGGTGGTATTCTTGATTCTTTTTGGTGGTATTCTTGATATTGTTCGGTGATATTCTTGATATTGGTATTCCTTATTGTTCAAAATGGCAAGGATTGTTGCTGCTGTGGTACAATTTGCATTATGCAACTTCCATGACTATGAATCCTTCTTGGTTGCCTCCATATCTCAAACAGAAAAAACTGAGTTGGGTGATGTCTTTCTTCCTTTGAGAATAATTGAAGCCTGTAACCCAAAGAAGTTACAGATCTCCAGACCGAAAGTTACAGATCTCCAGACCGATAATTGAACCGTGAAAGTCACAGCCCACACAGACATCCCTCAGCCATCTCTTCAGTAAAACAGGGAGGAACACACATTCCATCCATGAGAATTTCAGGAAAAATGTATTTTTCATTGAGAGACATTATGAACACAAATTCTCTTTCATCTAACTGAATGATTCAAAGAACAGAGGAAAAACGGGATTATTTCAAAGGATTGGACAGCAGCCAGACATCTTTTTATTTTTTTCAAGAATGCCTTTAGGGTTTAAGGAGTGCTGATTAAGCATTCTTTAAGCTAGACTTGCAGGAGGCCAGTTCATTGATATTATTTTTAATTCAATTTAGCTAGGCCACAAAGCCTGGAAAAAGCAAAAGAAGCTACTTCAGGCAGTGTTGCCACAGGTAACACACTACCTATCCCTACTTACTGTACTATGTGAACATCCAACTCGTTTTCCATATGGAGGTTTACAATTCTTGTTAAAGCACATGCCCTGAAACCCTTCTATGTAGCATAGTATGATCAAATTTAAGAGTGTGTAAATGACTCACAACAGACTTCATAACATGTTGGTGAATGTACAGGCTTCAACCATTTCAAATGCACTTTTTAATGGAATGGGACCTTCAGACTCATACCCTTGGCCTTGCCTCCTTCTCCTCCAGGCTTCCAGTTCCACCTGTTAACCTCTAGTTTTCCTCCTCAGCTGGCCGTCCCCTAGCTATTCGCCTTTCCGTCCCATGCCCTTCGGCACGGGCCATTCACCTTTGGCTGCACGGGACAGTTAGCTGCCAGCCAATTGGATGACAGACAGATGCCACTCTGCTTCTGCCTGCCAACATGCTATGGCAGACTGGGCGGCTATGGGGGAGATGCAGCAGTCAAACAGCCTCAGGTGCTTGTTAGGGGAAGGAAGGAAGGAATGGGAGGGGGTTGGAAGGCTGCAAGAAGCTCAAGGGAAGGGAGAGAAAAGGAGAGAGATAGACCCAGTGGTGAGATCCTGCTGGTTTAACAATAGGTTCGGTGATCGCTGCGCACAGGTGCTCAGTTTTATGAAAACTTACCTTCCGCATTACTGCTGGGGAATAACACAGCTGAGGCATGGCAATCTGCTCTGCCACGCAAATCAGCTGAGAAGATATAGGTCAGTAAAGCGCAGGGGCGGGCAGGCGGGCCACCTGATCGTTGGAGCAAACCAGTTCACTCCCAGCTGATCGTCAGAGCTAACAGTTCACCCAAACCAGTCAAAACCAGTAGAATCCCACTCCTGGATAGACCCCTTTTTAACCATTTGTAAAATATGAAAGGTATAAAAGGGAAATCTGAGAAGTGCCCCTCTATATGGGCATTCTGCATAATACTTTCATATTTTTCAGCCAAAAGAGAGACAGTACGTTCCACAGAAGAACCGACAGAAAGCCCTGAGATAATCTTCCACAGCAATCTTCATGTTTCAAGATTTGTTTTACCTTCAAAAAATTACATTAAGAAAGGAGAGATAGAACAGTCGTTCAGTGTCATTGGACCAGTAGTATTGGGGAATGTCTGAATGGATCTGGAAAAAAAAATTGGGAAAAAGACACAATAATAAGAATGATGCTAGAAAAATGCTTAAACCATCCATGGTGGCAGAGTGGTTAGAATGCAGTATTGCAGGCTAACTCTGCCTATAGCCGGGAGTTCAATCGGCTTGACCTGATCAGCTCAAGGTTGATAAAATGAGGAGCCAGATAGTTGGGGGCAATATGCTGACTCTGTAAAACCACTTAAGGCTGTAAAGCACTATGAAGCAGTATATAAGTCTAAATGCTATTGCTATAAACATTGGGTTTTCTGTAAGTTTCTAATGTACTAAATTTGAAATTAGATGCTGGGTTAAAAGAATATCTGTAACTAGTTCTATACCAGGGATGGAAATTTTATTTTTGATTAGATAACGTGATATAAGAAAGCTGGTTTGATATAGCGGTTAAAGACACCAGGCTACAAAATCTGAAGACCATGAGTTGTAGTCCTGCCTTAGACCCAAAGCCAACTAGGTGACTCACTTTCTTTTGGCCCTTGAAAGACGCAGTGCAAACTATTTCCAAACATGTCTATAGAGATTCTCAAACATCCAGGTCATGGTTGTTCCAAAGCAGTGGTGAAATCTAAAATTTGTTACTACCGATTCTGTGGGCGTGGCTTGGTGGGGGGGGTGTAATGTGACTAGGTGGGTGTGGCCAATTTTTTTTTCTTTTAAAAGCATTTTTTCTACAACTTCTTCATCAACCCTTTGACGATCCCAGCTGAGCCGCACGATCATCAGAGACTTTTTTTTTTACTTTTAAAAAAAACATTTTTTTTGGCCGAAGAGGTTGTAGAAAAAATGCTTTTAAAAATTAAAAGAAAAAGCCTCTGATGATTGTGCGGCTCAGCTGGGCATGGGGGGGGCAGGGATTTTTGCTACCGGTTCTCCGAACCACCCGTCTGCATTGCTACCGGATCGCGTGATCCGGTCCAAACCGGGAGCATTTCACCCCTGTTCCAAAGGTGCTTTTTCAAGAGGCAACTGGACTTTCTGTTTTTTTCTTTGAAGATGTTTCACTTCTCATCTAAGAAGCTCCTTCAGCTCTAACTGGATAGTGAGGAATGGAAGGATTTCTACTCCTCGCAGACAATTGGACATTTGCTAAAAGAATGCCAATGACCAGCTGCCTGCTAGAAGTATAAATCCTTCCATTCCAGTCAGAGCTGAAAAAGCTTCTTGGATGAGAAGCAAAACATCTTCAAAAGAAAAACCAGGAAGTCTAGTTACCTTTTGAAAAAGCACCTTTGGGATATTTCCAAACGTGTTGCCAAGAAAGCAGTAGGGATTTATCCAGGCAGTCACCAAGAATCAAGATTGACCCAAAGGTACCCCTCCCTTCCCCATCAAAAGGGGGTGGGTAAGTCTAAAGACTCGGTGGTTTTGAGACATGAATGGGGCCCTTGAATAGAAACAGCACTATTTCCTGGTACTCCTATATAAACTTTGGAAAGCAATGTAATGGTCTTCCCAGCTGAGAAGTTCAACTATTATGAATGATTATCTGCATATTCTCTTCTCTGGCTTTCTCTTGCCCTTTTGAGATACTTATTCTAAATAAAAACAAGAAGAAAGAAAGAAAAAGATTGGCTTCTGTCTTCCAAAGAGTGGAAAGGAATTCAAAATGAGCTCCACAGACTGTTATCATTTTGAACTGGTAAATTATAAATAACTGCAGAGTGTTAGAGGAGGCAAATGAAAAGTGTTGTGTTTATTATTCAGTATGATTTAAGAGTACAACAGTAAGAAATCTGGTTTTCAATGAAACTGAATTGCCTAACTTCTTGACCACACAAGGAGAAATTCCAGACTAGAATGGAGATTGAAGACTCAATGTGCCTCTTTTCCCAGAACATATTTAAGAAAACTAATCTCTACTGAAAGTCAATGAATTTAATTTAAGATAAAACTAATATAGGGGAATCTCTGTGTATCACTCTGTGTATATGTTTTAAAAAAATCCATCTGAGCCAGGGGTGAAATCCAGCAGGTTCTGGAGAACCGGTAGTGGAAATTTTGAGCAGTTCAGAGAACCGGTAGTGGAAATTTTGAGTAGTTTGGAGAACTGGCAAATACCACCTCTGGCTGGCCCCAGAGGGGGTTGGGACTGGAGATTTTGCAATATCCTTCCCCCAGGAGTGGGGTGGGAATGGGGATTTTGCAGTATCCTTTCCCTACCATGCCCACCAAGCCATGCCTACCAAGCTACGCCACGCCCACCAAGCCACGCCTACATAACCAATAGTAAAAAAAATTGGATTTCACCACTGATCTGAGCACACAGATATCCTTGGACAATGGAATAAATGAGTTTGACTGAAATTGTGATTTCTACGGTCACAAATGGCGAGAATCTCTGTATCACTGTGTGCTCAGATGGATTTTTTTAAACAGATAGCATTTCTCATTAGTTTCAAGGAAGAAGTCGCCCAAATGCCAAAAAAATATGGCATAGACTTGTTTCCTTCAATTGAAATCATGGAAACATGGTCCAGAAGAACAAACTCAATTTTTTCTCATTGGAGTTCCCAGTTTAAGAGGAGATTGTTGCTGTTGCCTGTCTCTTTAAGTTTCATTTAGGCACGTAGCAAATGGCCCCACGTTACAGTGATATCTTCTCACACCAATCAATCGGAAGCAAATTTGAAGGCCCTTGGGGCCAGAGGATAGAATCCTGCCTCTATTTCCAGAACCGCAAAGAGAGAAAGTCAGAGGGAGAAAACACACCAAAAGGAGGGGAAAAAAAGGATGTGTTGCATCTGTGAACCACAACTTAAGGTTCAGTGAAATGCAGAAATGCTACCCACCATAAGCCAAGAACCCAAACTGTAATTCTATTACAATTACAAGCCACAGAAAGGGTGGGAGAGAAGCAAGGAACAACCTAACTCACAGAGGAAGAAAGAAGTGGATATAAGGAGGCTTATAAAAGTCTTGCATGGAGATTTTAAAACGCTATTTAAAAACCTGTTTCTCTTCCAGAAAATAGATATGGTAGGCTAACAATCAACACCAAGGAAGCCGGGCTTCCGTTTCCTCTCCTATTTTTCTTAACTGTGACTGGATTTCATCTCATTTATCAGAAGGAAAGGTCTGCAAGCTTTATTTACATGTTACAGGAAGATTATAAATAGCTGAGTTTGGAGCAGGGCTCCTGATGCAGCATTACAAGAATGACAACAATAACAATCCAGGCGACCAGCTCACTTTTCTATTGGGTAATACTTTGTGGCCATTTACTAAGCATGACCTCATGCTACGACCACTTACCAACATTACCGATAAAGGCAAAGAATGCTGAGCTTTGGTTCCTAAATAACATTTTGCTCCAGTGTGGCGTTCCAATTAGCTGCTTATTTTGTCCTTTTTCAACTTTAAATAAGGTGTACTGGCCCGGAAAAAATGAATTTGTAACCATGCAATGTATAGGAATTTTAAAATCAGGGATGTTCAGAAGTGCTTGGATATTTTAGGCTGATCT
Organism: Arizona elegans; assembly: GCA_022577455.1. Taxonomy (NCBI): domain Eukaryota; kingdom Metazoa; phylum Chordata; class Lepidosauria; order Squamata; family Colubridae; genus Arizona; species Arizona elegans. The sequence goes on from JAKOOJ010000007.1 coordinate 66,240,052, forward strand.
TACCAGACACTTTATGTTTCCATCGAAATATTTTCAGTCTTTCAGATAAGAACTTATACTCAAATAATATTTAAATAAATTTGTGTCGAGTAAATCTATGTTGAGTTTAAACATGTTTCGGACAAACATATGTCTATCATCCAGAGGTGGGTTTCAGCAGGTTCTGACCAGTTCTGGAGAACCAGTAGCAGAAATTTTGAGTAGTTTGGAGAACTGGTAGTAAAAAATTCTGACTGGCCTGCCCCATCTATTCTCTGCCTCCCAATTCCCAGCTGATCAGGAGGAAATGGGGATTTTGCAGTAACCTTCCCCTGGAGTGGAGTGGGAATGGAGATTTTACAGTATCCTTCCCCTGCCACGCCCACCCAGCCACGCCCACCAAGCCATGCCATACCCACCAAGCCACAGAACCGGTAGTAAAAAATTTTGAAACCCACCACTGCCATCATCTGATAAAAATTAAACTAAAAAAATAGTAAAATGATGAATAAATAAGAAAATAAAAAAAACCAAAAATCCTATTGAAATGTAAACTTAATGGACTACTAGGATTTTTTCTGCCATCAGTTTTTTTCTATGTTTCTGTGTTTTATTTGATGGTAACCTAATGACAGTCTGAAACTCAAATATTTTGACCACCTAATGAGAAGGAAGGACTCACTGGAGAAGAACCTAATGCTGGCAAAGATTGAGGGCAAAAGAAGGAGATGACAGAGAATGAGGTGGCTGGATGGAGTCCCTGAAGCAGTAGGCATGAGATTAAATGGATTCCAGAGGATGGTAGAGGATAGGAAGGCCTGGAAGAACGTTGTCCATGGGACTGCAATGGGTCAGATACGACTTCGCAACTAACAACAACAAAATGACAGTCTGAAAATATGAAATACTTTGTTTGTTCTTTTCTAAGCTGTTCATTCCCCTCCCCCCACAAAGAACTGTACACTGATACAATGCATATTACGCATGTAGTCCTTGACTTACAACAGTTTGTTTAGCGACTGTTCGAAGTTACAACATCACTAAAAAAGTGATTTATGACCGTTTTTCACTCAATCATTACAGCATCTCCATGATCGTGTGATCAAAATTTAGAAGCTTGACAACTGACTCATATTTATGACCTTTGTCATGTCCCGGGCAGGGGTGGGTTCTACTTACTTTTACTACCAGTCCGCAATGGGGCCGCATGCACAGAAGCGTTCTGATGATGTCGGGGTCGGTGGGCGGAGCCTCCCACTAGTTTTACTACCGGTTCTATAGAACCAGTGAGAACTGGGGGCAACCCACCACTGGTCCCGGGGTCATGTGTGCCCCTTTTGCAACCTTCTGACAAGCAAAGCCAATTGGGAAGCCAGATTCTGTTAAAAAACTGTGTTACTAACTTAGCCATTGCAGTGATTCATTTAACAACCGTGGCAAGAAAAGTCGTAAAATGGGACAAAGCTCACTTAACAAATGTCTCGCTTAATAACAGAAATTGTGGGCTCAATTGTGGTCATAAGTCGAGGATTACCTGTACTAACCGTTCCCTCTAATGGCCCATTATCACATGGCATGATTAACTAATTAACTGTTAACCCAATCAGATCCTCTTAGCAGAATTTCTGAGCATGCACAGTAACCCTGGGACAGAATTGTCATTTTGGAACACAGAATCCCCATTTGCTTTCTCCAGCAATGGGCTTGTATTCCATGAGACACCAGGAGAGTTACTGGCAAAGCTTCACACTATCTCTAGCTCCTTCCTTCAAGACCGACTTCTGCCACCAATAGCCTCCTACCGGCCAGTCCGCTCCCACAGAGAGGATCTCCTCAGAGTGCCATCGGCCAAGTTATGTCGTCTGGCGACACCCAGGGGGAGGGCCTTCTCTGTGGGAGCCCCTGCCCTGTGGAATGAACTGCCCCCAGAAATGCGTGACATCTCCGACCTCCGTGTATTTCGCTGTGCCCTCAAAACCCTGCTGTTCCGCCAGGCCGGGCTATCAATGTAATGATTTTAAATTAGGTGTTTTAAATTTTGTGGGTTTTAAATTTGAGCCGAAACTATTTAATAATTTTAATTATTTTTAATTGATGTTTGTCTTTGCGCTTTTAATAGGCTGTACACTGCCCTGAGTCCTCCAGGAGAAGGGCGGTATAGAAATAAAATAATAATAATAATTATATTATTATTATTATTATTATTATTATTATTATTATTATTATTATTATTATTATTATTCCCTCTTTGGCCCAGCAAAGAGAGAAAAATAAAGGCAGAGCTCTAAGCCCTGTTTTGCACAAAACATTCAGGTTCTGCTCAGTGTCGCCTTACACTGAGAGATGAGTGGCATATAAATTTGATAAATAACATTGGAATGACAATCTGCAGCCACTCAGGGAGATGTATTTAGTGAGTCCCAGAAATCAGACAGTGAGTTCCATAATAAGCAGGAATGGATTTTCTATCCATTCCATAGACCAGATTCTTTTTCCTGGAAGAGGACTAAGTGAAGCCGGGCAATTGCATCATTTTCAGCTTGGCTTTGAAGATTTTATTACTTGTCAGGTCAGAAGAGGATATTTTAACCCAGGTCAAATTCATGAATAGCTGTGGGTTAAAACCATTTATCCTTAACTCTCTAGTTGACTGTAGGCCACACTTACCTCACTTATGATCCATGCAGAAGGAGAAGCGTATTAATGTATGGACAGATGTTGTCTTGTCCAGACTGAAGTTCTTTAAATGAAAAGTGTATGCTTCTTCAAGCAAAGATATCAGAAAGCAACTGAATTACAGTATTTCCTAGAATTCTATCCCAACCTTCTAACCGTCACAACCATATAAATCAGAGGTGGGTTTCAGCAGGTTCTGACCAGTTCTGGAGAACCGGTAGCGGAAATTTTGAGTAGTTCGGAGAACCGGTTGTAAAAATTCTGACTGGCCCCGCCCCCATCTATTCTCTGCCTCCCAAGTCCCAGCTGATCAGGAGGAAAAGGGGATTTTGCAGTATCCTTCCCCTGGAGTGGGGTGGGAATGGAGATTTTACAGTATCCTTCCCCTGCCACGCCCACCAAGCCACGCCCACCAAGCCACACCCACAGAACCAGTAGTAAAAAATTTTGAAACCCACTACTGATACAAATGGCAGTAAAATAATGGTATTTAACTGCCCAAAGTATAAGTCTTCATTTGGGTGCATAAGATATTATTTTCCTCTCTGGCCCGCCTTATATCTGCACTGGATAAAAAGAGTGTAAAAGCAACACAGAAATGTAAGGGTGCAACAAAATCGCATGTTTTGCTGCCATTGCAAATATTCAAGGTTTATAGGTGGATATCTGCAATGCTTGAATCTTCTGAAACCCTTCATAACCAGAGTTCGAAATCACAATGAAGACCAATGCATAGAGGAGTCAGCCATACATATTTTTCCTTCCACAATAAAAATAGGATTGTGCAAAATCAATCAAAATCTATAGGCCTAACCTCACACCCCTCCTTCGTATAATGGCTACCTCTTGGAGATTCTAACACTAAGAAAAAATGTATCAATCTACATACTATTCAAAGTCACAATTGTACTAGCCCACCTACCATTCAGTCAACTGTAAAGAGGGTTTTTGGCAGGTCCTTTATTACCAAGTGAAATAATGTTCTCCATTTACCTCATGTCAAAACCTGCCTAAAAGAAATCATTTGGAGTGAGTCAATAAGAATTGTAGATAAGCCAAGACAGACAGATAGATTTAGATGTACTATTTTTTCTTTTATCTGGAAATGATTGATGTACTTATAAATGTTCTGTGCTTTTCATTTAATTATTAAGAGTCCAACAATAAAAATAATGATTGGAGACTTCCATTATGTGATAATATATTTGACTACAGTTGACTAAGTGTAATCAATCTGACATTCCATCAAAGCAGCCGTGAATTATTGTGAAATGTCTGTCTTCTGTGGTTGGAAATCCTGCAAACCTGTACAGCTAAATTATAGTTAGCATTTAAGTGACAAATGGTTCCATTTAAAGTGTTATAAATATCTAGATCAGAAAAGGAAAAAAAAATAGTCTATTGCAAAGGAAACAGAGAAGCAAGTTTCAATTTAAAAACTCAAAATATCAAGGTTAATCTATCGCTTTGGATTTAATGTTAAATTTAACATTACCCTGCCAGAGCCCCAATTTTTAATTAGATTAATTGCCTGTAGTGAATGGTCAGGCAAGTCCCCACAGCACATTTCCTGAGAGACAGTAGCCTCTGACTTTCACATTGACCAAGGCATGGTTTGGGATCACGTAAATAGGAATTTTTCTCTCCAAACCCTCCTTTTCTTCAAAAGCAGGGGTGTCAAGCTCATGTCATCGTAGTGGCATCAAGTGACGTATTGAGACTTTCCCCCCTTCGCTAAACCAGGCATGGGCGTGGCCAGCACATGATGCACCTGGCCTGTGGACCGCGAGTTTGACAGCTCTGTTCTAGAGGGAAAAACAGTTTCTCTTTTTAAAATAAAAGCAGAAGTTTGTTCTATTTCGCCAGAAGCCTCAGAGTTAATTGACTTAAATCCTCAAAAATCAGTAAGAGAAGCCCAGAAACAGAGTCAGAATGATATCTGTTTCAAGAAAATAGTTATGTCTGAAAAATAGATAAATAATAATAATAATAGCCTTTATTGTCGTTGTACATCATGTATACAACGAAATTGGTTTAGCCTCTACTGGTGCAATCCATAACAGAAAATACAAGACAACGTGAATAGTATAGAGCCGTGATGGCAAACCTATGGCATGCGTGCCACAGGTGGAACGCGGAGCCATATCGGTGGGCATGTGAGCATTGCCCTAGCTCAGCTCTGGCGTGCGCATTTGATTTTTGGGCCTTCTGGGCCCACTGGAAGTTGGCAAGCGGGCTGATTCCAGTCTCTGGAGGGCCTCCGGTGGGGGGAAGGCCCATTTTCATCCTCCCCAGGCTCCTAGAAAGCCTCTGGAGCCCGGGGAGGGCGAAAAAACGGGCCTACCTGGCCCACCATGCCATCGCATGCCAAAAGCGGGGGGGGGGGCGGGTCGCGCACGCATGCACAGGGGGACTGGGGCGCATTGAATTATGGGTATGGGCACACACACACATGACCCCTCCATGCTCCCCCTGCTTTTGGCACACAACGGCAAAAAGGTTAGCCAACACTGGTATAGAGAATAATCTTTATATAAGTAATTGGGGAGGAAAAAAACTAGTCATTTGTTTCCATATGTATGTGGAGTGATTGTGATTGTGTTTAGGAGTCTGACAGCCCATGGGTAGAAGCTGTTTTTAAACCTGTTTGTCCGGCTGGCTATGCTTTGATATCTTTTGCCCAATGGTAGAAGCGAAAAGAGATACTGGCCAGGGTGTGAATCATCCTTAGGTATCTTTTCTTACTCTGCTGAAACAGCGAGACCTGGCGATGTCATCCAATGGTGTTAGAGGGCAACCGATGGTTCCTTGTGCCGAATTGATCACTCTCTTTAGTGCCTTCCTGTCCACAGCTGTTAAACCAGCGTACCATACTGTTATACAGTATGTGAGGACACTTTCTATCATGGACCGATAGAAAGAGATCATCAGCCATTGTTCCACTTGATTTTTCCACAGGACTCTAAGGACATGAAGTCTCTGTTGAGCCTTACCAACCACCAGGGATATGTTGTTTTTCCAGGTGAGATCTTGACTAATGAGCACTCCCAAGAATTTAAAAGAGGAAACCCTCTCCACACGCCCCTCCCTTTAATATACAGTGGGGCAGGTTCCTCTCTGTGCTTCCGGAAATCCAGCACCATCTCCTTTGTCTTGCTAGTGTTAGATGTAGGTTGTTTTTTGAATACCATGTGGATACCTTCTGGACTTCTTCCCTGTATGCTGATTCGTCCCCTCCAGTTATAAGCCCCAGCACCGTTATGTCATCTGCAAACTTTATTGTGATGTTGGATGAATGCAAGGTTATGCAGTCATGTGTATACAGTGGGTACAGGTAGGGGCTGAGCACGCAGCCCTGAGGGGAACCTGTGCTGAGCTTCAGGATGGAAGATGTCAAGGTCCCAACCCTTACTGTTTGTGGACAATCTGTCAGGAAGTCTTTGACCCAGTCACAAGTGAGTGGAGGTAAATTCATGTCAGTCAGCTTTACAATGACAATGCCTGGTAAAATGGTATTAAAGACCGAGTTATAGTCTATAAAAAGCATTCTGACGTAATCCCCAGATTTCTCAAGGTGTCTCAGTGCAGTATGTAGAGCAGTGGCGATGGCGTCTTCGGTCAACCTATTGCTTCTATAAGCAAACTAGTGTTGATCAAAATTTGGTGGAAGACAGGAACTGAAGTGTTGTAGGACCAGTCTCTCAAAGTACTTCATCACTATAGACGTAAGTGCAATGGGTCTATAGACATTCAGGCTGTTTACGGCTGATTTCTTCAGAATTGGGATGATTGTGGCTGCTTTCAAGCACGATGGGACTCTAGCCAATTGCAGGGAGTTGTTAAAAATCCTTGTGAGGACCCCTATTAATTGGTCAGCGCAGGTTTTTACCACTTTCCCCAGCTTCCCATCTGGACCTGCAGCTTTGTTGGGATTTACAGCCTTCAGCACAGCTCTCACTTGATGTTCATGCAGGGTGAGTGGCTGGAGATTAGAGAGCCTTTGAGCTTGAGCCACAGAGACAGGTCTTTTAACCTCAAAGCGGGCGAAGAAACTGTGAAAACAATCTAGGCACATATATTGTGGAAAGTTTTTATTGTGTTTATTTGCATTTAAGCCTAATATTCTGTGTTTAGTATTTGTTCTATCAGAAACTGTGTATTTTGTTTTTTTTTCTTCTCTCTTTTCCTCTCTCTCTCTCTCTCTCTCTCGATCTCCCTTCCTCCCTGCCTCTCTCCTCTGTCTGAATTTATTTTTTAATAAAGTTTGATTTTATGCATCTCTTGTGAAATGGATATAACTTTCACTAGAGGGCAAAGAGCTGATATTATTTCAATTTTTTTTTTTAATTTGCCATATAATGACACATGGTGTAGGTGCCCAATCTCTCACACACAATAAGCTTATTGAGAACGACTTACTGTGACTGTCACTAGAACATTGGTGATGGTAGTAAGAACTGCCAAGCTGCATACCAAGAACCAACTAGGGTACATAGACCCAAAGATCTTTGGCAAGAAGGTATTTTGAGGCCTCCAAATTTTTAATTTATATGTACAGGTCTGCCACTCTACTGCCAATTTTTAATTGCTTCAGAAAGCATTATGAAAACAAAGAGTTCTAAAGTAATGAACATTTTCCTTGGACAGTTTCTTGAATTCCAAATTATTTAAGGATTAATTATTTTGTTGTTATTCATGATTTTTTTTATAAGCACTGAATACTTATCCAAATATTTTTATAGAAATGTCTAGTACCCAATCTGCTCATAATGTGTTCATCAAAACATTTTGTGTTTGAATTTTTAAACAGAATAATGAATGCCATAGGACAGTGATGGCTAACCTTTTTGCCATCGCGTGCCAGGAGCGGGTGGGGGAGCATGGAGGGGGTTGCGCGCATGCGTGCCCACCCCTGTAATTCTATGCGCCCCACCCCACACATGCGCATGCGACCCCGCATGCTCCACTTGCTCCTGGCACATGATGGCCTGGTGGACCCATTTTTCTCTCTCCCCAGGCTCCAGAGCCTTTCTAGGAGTCTGGGGAGGGCGAAAACGGCCTTTCCCAGCCCCCCAGAGGCCTTCCAGAGGCCGGAAACGGCCCATTTGCCAACTTCTGGTGGGCCCAGAAGGCCCGAAAATCAGCTGGTTGGCACACACATGCACGCCGGAGCTGAACTCACGTGCCCACCGATATGGCTACGCGTGCCACATGTGCCATAGGTTCGCTATCACGGCCATAGGATGTTGTTCATTATAGGCCATCAATACTACTATAGATTCTATAGTAGTAACTTCTAAGAGTCAGTCATTGGACTGAATTGATGTTTGTTTGTTTTGTATGTTTTAATGTATTGATGTTGGGTTTGTTTTTTCTTTTTATTATTAATAAAAAAATTTAAAAAAAATACTACTATAGATTCTGTTTTGATGGATAATGTTATTATACTCCTATTGAAACATGTAGCAAGCAAATAACAAACAGGTAACTACAATTCTTTAAACCTCACAATGATGCATTTGAAACACACAGTTTGAAGGTAATTTACCACACCCTTAACTTTTCACATGAAGCCAGTGTAACATTCTGATGCTTTTTTACAAAACTATTTTTGACTTGCTTTTTTCAGCAAATTATTTTTACCTTTATAAAAGCTGTCCAAAATATACAGAAATCCAGTTAACATACTTTCAAAGACATTATTGTTATTATTATTAATCATCGCACAGTCATCCAGATGTTCAGGCTGTATGGCACTTTTGTCTACCTATCGAGTCCTTTCAAAAGATCTGGGATAGGCATATCTGGAAGTTTGATGGTGTTACAGATATCGTCGCAGGATGGAAGCTGTTCCAAGTAAAGCCACCTTCTGCAATTGACTGATGGCAAATCTGTCAATGCCTATGGTGGTCCAGTTGTTTTGGGATTGCACCCAAGGCGCCTATTACTATTACTACCCTTGCTTGCCTTTGCCATAGTCATTCTATTTCTATTTGTTGGTCTTTGTATTTTATTATCTTCTCCAGGTCTTTCTCTTCAGTTCTGCAGTCCCCAGCAGAATTATCATCATCATCATCATCATCATCATCATTAAAATATTTTAAAAGACATTAAAAATGACAAGAAGCAATACAAATGATAAAGAATTCAACTTTAAAGTAGACAGTTGATAGTCACCTGCGTAGTATATTTTAAAAAGTAGCATGCAATTTTGATAATTAATTCCTTCAATCATTCTCACCTCATCAACTTCAGTATCTTTTCCAACTTTGAGAGCAATCCTTTTGGAATTTCTTATCAAAATGCTCTTAATGGTAGCAAAGACAAATTATCCTATGGTTTTATGTATATAATTCTATTTTCCACTACAAAGTCTCTTAAACAACCTAACCCCTATTTTTCCTATAAAACAACATTTCAACTATGTCATGCAGATTAAATGTATTGTCTCTAACATGAGAGAAGAGTGAATAGCCTAAAGAAAAAGTAGTTCATACTTAGTTCAGATTTGTAGGCATATAGCTTTCACTTAACAATTTACATTGTTCTTTCCCAGTAATTCATAACAATGCTTTGATGAGGATTGCAATAAATTCTTCTCCTAAACAAAGCCATATTTTATGGCTTCCTTATGATAGAACTAGAGCATAAACCATCTAAATTGACCAAAAGTATTTTCAAATTCTGGGCTATCAGATGTTTCTGAAGTGTATTGAATGGAACTTTCCCCCCCAAAACGCCTGTATTGGACAATATTCAGATGAAACAAGTGTCTCTTTTATTACTTTAGTGAAAATAAAGTATATCTGAGAACATTTTTATCAATCTACAAGATAAAAATAAATACCACATTTTAGGGAGAGTCTTGTAACTCAGTATTTAGATACTCTTCAGATTTTTTTTTTTAAGCAATCCAAAGACCATAAAAAATGAGCTACTGAAAACAGCTCGTGGCTGTGCTGCTGCAATCTAAGCAGGGGTGGGTTTCAAAAATTTTAGCAAGGGGTTCTCTGCCCCGCTGCTGGGTGGGAGTGGCCATGGTGGGAGTGACCTAGATGACCTCCTGCACCACGGCAGGGGGGGGGGAACAGCCTCCCCAGGCTCCAGAGGCCCTATGGAGGCCAGAAATGGGCCCGTTTCTGGCCTTCCCAAACTTCCAGTAGACCCATTTTTCATCCTCCCTGAGCCTCCACGCGTGCTCTGCACTTACCTGCATCCAAAACGGGCCTCGTGGGGACTCCTGGGAGGGGAGGGCGGGGCCAGCCAGGAGTGGGATTTGGGGGCACAGAATCTTAGCTAGAGGTTTTCCTGAACCCCTGTGAACCCCCAGCAGCCCACCCTTGAATCTAAGGATTTGTAGTTCAATACATTGGAGGACACCATGATGGTAAAGGGTGCATTATCAGAAATAAGTCCTGATTCACAGAAGAGCCTGATTTGCTTAATTGTACAAACTCAACCAATTGTGATGTATTTAGTGAATTTTTATTAAAGAAGCCCTAGTTAATGTCTGAATCTAGCTGTGAGGTTCAGCATGCTACCGTAGCCACTGCTACAACAAAATAAACCTCAGAAAAGGTTTATTGGAAGGAAGTATCTGGTAGTTCCATGCAGAGTTCAGATAATTAGTCGGCCATGAAGTTTAGCCATCCATAAAAATGCACAGAGAAGCAGTATAAATATATTTTTGCTAAAATGGCCTGGGAATTCACAAGTAATGATAAGCTGATGAATAATTTGTTCTCAGTTCATCAGATCTAGTTCATATTTCCCTTTTCTCTGCTTGTTCTGATGAAAAAGGCGGGGTGGGTGGAAGCAGTTTTCATCCATGCAGTCTTTAAGCACCAAGGAGACAGGACATTATTAAGACTTGCTGCACCCCAGAGAATCAGGGAAGGGGCTCTTGAGATATTTACACAAATCTCTTTTCACCAAAAAGCTTATTAAAAGTCAGTTTTGAGAAACTGATGACAGGCATCTCCGCTTTGATTTTGTTAAGAGCATGTTCAATCCAGCCCAGCTTTTTCAATGGCATGTGTAAACCTCAGGTTAAACCATCTGTTTTCCTGTTTAACTAACCAAATGACATCATATGTCACAAGAGGCCACGATCCTAAACCTTTCAGGATAAAGGGCTATCTCCTTCTTGATTGGAATTACCCTGTTCAAAAGGCAGGAAAATGGTTTCCTGTGGGTTTGCCCTTGACTCCGTAAAGCTGATTGCTAAGAAAACTTGGCAGGCAGATTCTGTGATTATAACTGACAAATGAATCCATCAATTGCACTGGGACAAGAGGTCAGGCAGGGACAGCATGAAGGAATAAAATGCAGTCCTTCATTTAAGGGGATTAACATGTCAAATAGGAATTGGAATGATGTAACTTTTTTCCCCAGGTTTCAACATACAATAACCAATAGGGAGCCCTTATGCAAAAAATCAGGTTTTCCCCTGCAACACACATTGAGCCAAAGATCCCGTAGTGAGTGATGGACCCTGTTCAGGGGTGGGCTTCAAAAATTTTAGCAAGGGGTTCTCTGCCCGGTTGCTGGCAGATGGGGGGGGGGCGTTTTTGCCCTCCCCAGGTTCCAGAGGCTTTCCTTGAGCCTCCGGGAGGGTAAAAATGGCCTCCCCAGGCTCCAGAGGCCCTCTGAAGGCCAGAAACGGGCCCGAACTTCTGGTAGGCCTGTTTTTTGCCCTCCCCGAGCCTCCGTGCGTGCCCTGCACTTATCTGCATCCAAAATGGGCCGCATGGGGACTCCTGGGAGGGGCGGGATAGGAGTGGCCAGCCAGGATTGGGATTTGGGGGTTCTCTGAACTGCACAGAATCTTCGCTAGATGTTCTCCCGAACTGCTGTGAACCCCCAGCAGCCCATCCATGCACCTCCATCATTTTCCTTTCCAAACCATCCTCATCTTCAATCCTCTTTTCATTCCTTTGGCGTCACCTTCTATGAATCCCAAACCCTTTAGCATAGCTCTGAAGTTCTCAGCCCATTCAGCCAATCTTTGCTCCAACTCAGCTCATCTCTGAAAACACCAGACAACTAATTCTACCCAGAGCCCCCAGTGCTCTATAAAACAAAGAGAATTCCCTCTGAAAGCTTCTGCTCACTACACTATAGGTAGTCCTTGGCTTACAACAGTTCATTTAGTGACTGGATAGGGAGAAACAGGCTCCGACTCAATCCTTCCAAGACCGAGTGGCTGTGGCTGCCGGCGTCCAGATATAGCCAACTGGTGCCATCGCTGGCTATTGGGGGCGAGTCACTGACCCCCAGGGAGAGGGCTTGCAACTTGGGCGTCCTCTTGGACGCACGGCTGTCTTTAGAAGAGCATATGACGGCCGTGGCCAGGGGGGCTTTTTATCAGGTTCTCCTGATTCGTCAGTTGCATCCCTTTCTGGATCGGGACTCCTTACGCATGGTCACTCAGGCACTCGTCACCTCCCGCCTGGACTACTGTAATGCTGTCTACATGGGGCTCCCCTTGAGGAGCACCCAGAGGCTCCAACTGGTGCAGAATGCGGCCACACGGGGGATTATGGGAGCAACGGGGCACTCTCATGTGACACCCGTCCTGCGTGAGCTGCATTGGCTCCCGGTGGTATTCCGGGTGCGCTTCAAGGTGTTGGTTACCACCTTTAAAGCACTCCATAGCTTAGGGCCTAGGTACTTACAGGACCGCCTTCTGCCACCAATAGCCTCCCACCGGCCAGTACATTCCCACAGAGAGGGACTCTTCAGGGTGCCGTCGGCCAGACAATGTCGGCTGGTGACCCCCAGGGGGAGGGCCTTCTCTGTGGCAGCATCTGCCCTCTGGAACGACCTGCCCCCGGAGATACATAGGATCCCAGATCTCCGTGCTTTTCGCCGTGCCCTTAAACCTTTTTGATTTCATCAAGCCGGGCTGGCTTAACACCCCCCCTTAGATATTTTTAATTGTTAATTGATTTTAGTTGGGGTGTTTTAAATTTATTGGGCCAAAATTTGTTTAATTCTTTTTTTTAAAAAAAAATTAAATTTTGTATGCGATGTTTTTAGTCTTGGCTGTTCACCGCCCTGAGTCCAGTGGGAGACGGGCGATATAAAAATCTAATAAAATAAAATAAAAATTTAGTATCTCTGTCGTCACATGATCAAAATTCAAGCACTTGGCAACTGACTCATATTTATGACAGTTGCAGTGTCCCAGGATCATGTGATTACCTTTTGCAACCTTCTGACAAGCAAAGTCAATGGGGAAGCCAGGTTCACTTAACAACTGTGGCAAGAAGGGTCATAAAATGGGGCAAAATTCACTTAACAGCTTTTCTAATAAAGCATTTTATCCCAGTCAATCTTCATTGCTTAAGCAAACAAGCAAAGTTGCATTCGTCAGTTTTCCCCTAAGGTAGGCTTAGTGAAATAGGCTGGCTAATTCATAAGCAGTTTATTCAACGAGAAACAAACTCTCACAGAGAAAGCAGTAGGTGGAATGCTGGAATTCATCTGTTACTGAATTGCAGAAGGAAAAATACAGCTGAATTTGAGAAATTGGTTATATCAGTGATAGCTTGCCATTGCTGGGTTATGTTATCATGCTTGATCCTGGTAGTTAGTGTAGATCAAGATCAAAGCAACTGTTCTGAAGTATGCACTAGGGCAGGACTGTTAAATTCTCGGCCTGCGGGCCGGATGCATCATGCATTGGCCACACCCATGCCTGGTTTAGCAAAGGGGGGAGGAGTCCCGATGCATCACATGATGCTGCTGTGACAACATGAGTTCGACACCCCTGCATTAGGGCAACTATAAAGTAACAGAGCGAATGGCTAATGTTATACATAAATACTTCTATGTTTGGTCAACTTTTAACTAATCTGGAAGTTCTCATTTTATGGTTTATGAGCTGAGGTGGTGCAGTGGTTAGAGTGCAGTACTGCAGGATACTTCAGATGACTGCTAGCTGCAGTTCAGCAGTTCAAATCCCACCAGGCTGAAGGTTGACTCAGGCTTCCATCCTTCCGAGGTAGGTAAAATGAGGACCCAGACTGTTGGGGACAATAGGCTGACTCTGTTTGCATCCTTTTAGAAGGTCATTGAAGCACTTGGAGGTTTATCTGAGTCCTCCAGGTCACCTGAGTAATACTAATGGTTCGTGTAGTCTGCAATTTTTTCCTCTGAAAATCCATTCCTACTCCCACACCATTCAAAGGGTGTTCATCCCAAATTGTATAGCTAAAAATCTGTAGAGATTCTCAGTCATCCAGGTTATGGTAATGGTTGTCCCAAGTGCTTCAATGACCCTCTAAAAGGATACAAATCAGTGGTGGGTTGCCCCCGGTTCGGACCGGTTCGCAAGAACCAGTAGTAAAACCGGCGGGAGGCTCCGTCCCCTGACCCAGACATCATCATAGGTGATCTGCACATGCGTGCAATGCGAACCGGTAGTAAAGGTAAGTAGAACCCACCCCGATGCAAATGACCAGTTGTCTGCAAGGAATATAAATCCTTCCATTCCCCACTATCCTGTCAGAACTGAAGAAGCTTCTTGGATGAGAAGCGAAACGTCTTCAAAAGAAAAAACAAGAATATCCAGTTGCCTGCTGAAAAAGCATCTTTGGATTACCGGTGGTTATCCATGAAACCTATATAGTAGGGAGATCAGAATGCCAGGAACTGCCTCCTCCTGTTCTCCCTGCCTTCACTTTCAGAGTTAATAGGGAGGCACTTCTCTGCACCCCAGCAAGAGCCGATGCCAGACTGGTTGAGATAAATGAGAGGCTTTTCTGCATCATAGTTTTGAACGTCCCACATAAGTTACTTTATGTTGTCTGGTTGAGCATCCATCCCGTCCTTCAGATGGGCTTTTAATTAGCCTCACTGTTTTTCTAATTCACCCTCCTATTTGTGGTTTTCTTTCAAAGTGTGGTGTGCTATTTATCTTCATTGCTTGTTCTTTTTTTAATTTGATGGATTATTTTATACTCTGGGAGCACCTTGAGCATTCAACTTTTTTGTACAAGGGAGGAATATATACTTTGTTAAATAAATATTGAATTAAGTTATGATACAACGGGGAGGACTTGCAAATGGTTGGCTCTACTTTGTTTTCTAGGAAACTTTCAAAGCTTGCAATTGTGGTTAGCTTTGGTTGGCACAGATTTTTGCAAGTCTGTGCTGTCCTCAAAATTGAAAGCAAAAAAAAAAAAAAAAAGGTTTTCATGGTGTAAAGGAAAAAGCCACCCTTTCCTTCTCTTTTGCTTTTCCAGCAAACTCAACTTTTGAAATAAGCTAATTCTTATATTATTACTATTACCACCACCACTACTAGGCTTCATATTGTTCTTGTTCCTGAATCAGCTCAGAATTGTGCATAAGAAAGAATAAAAACTATCTACCAAAATACCTATGAATACATGAGACAATAAAAAAACCATACAAAATCAGGAATTAAAACACTTGATTTTTTTTTTTTAAAGGCTAAAACAAATTATGGGCTTTGAGTCACTGAAGTTAATTCAAGGAGTCTGCAGTTCAGCTTGGAGTACCAAAGGATGCAATCTACTCAGATGGCTTTTCCTCTGGCACAAAAGCTTACCAAAAAGGCATTTCATTACCAGAGATGTCTGCAGGGTGTGGTCAAAAAGTCAAGAAGACAAGCACAATAGTGGGATCAAATCTCTGCCAGGTTTTTTTTTTTTAATGTGCATTGCAGCCTATAGCCGGATATGAGATGGGGAATAGGGAAATATTGACCTAATCTAGAAGGGAGGTTCTAGACAGGAAGGAACAACTCCAGCCTGTTTTGATTGGCTCTTCTTTTATTCTGTCCAGTTCTGCTCTTTCTGGCTTTCCAATGCACTAGTTGGTATACTCAACAGATGCATGACTTTCCTTGCCATTGCATATACTCTGCCTTGGGCATGGCATTGACAGTAAATATTCTCATATAGTCAAGGCTATGTTTTTCCCAGTTGCAATGTATGGCTGTGAAAGTTGGACCATAAAGGCTGAGCACCAAAGAATTGAGGTCTTTGAACTATGGTGCTGGAGAAGACTCTTGCAAGTCCCTTGGACTGCAAGGTGATCAGTCCTAGAGGAGATCAACCCTGACTGCTCTTTAGAAAGCCAGATCCTGAAGATTAAACTCAAATACTTTGGCCACCTAATGAGAAGGAAGGGTTCACTGGAGAAGAGCCTAATGCTGGGAAAGATTGAGGGCAAAAGAAGAATGGGACAGCAGAGAACAAGGTGGCTGGATGGAGTCACTGAAGCAGTAGGCATGAGCTTAAATGGACTCCAGAGGATGGTAGAGGACAGGAAGGCCTGGAGGAAGGTTGTCCATGGGGTCACGATGGGTCGGACACGACTTCACAACTAACAACAACAACAAAATAATCAGCATTACTCCTCTCTTCTCTCTCCTTCCCTCTCCTCTCCTCTCCTCTCCTCTCCTCTCCTGCTCTGCCCTGCTTTGCCTTCCCCTCCCCCCTCCCCCCTCTCAGAGCTAACTAGGTATCTCATAAGGATTACCTGCACTTTTTACCTGCTGTGGCACCTTCTTAATATTGTTCCTTCTTCCATTGTTCGTATTCCTGAATCAGCTCAAAATCATTCATGAGAAAGAATTAAAATAAGCTACAAAAATATATGTGAATACATGAGACAATAAAAACCACACAAAATCAGGAATTAAAGCAGTTGATTTTGGATTTTTTAAAAGGCTTTCTTTTAGTACCTTCTTAAAATGTTCCTTCTTCCATTGATGTTGATGCCTTCAGTTTGAGTGTCCAGATAACCCAGTTTGGCCAGGACAGTCCAGTTTGAGGGAAGTATCTGAGATGCAGTATATTTCCAGGTGCAATTCAAAGTGCTGGTAGTTTACTTTAAAATCCTTCATAGCTTGGGGCTGGGCTGCTTATGAGACTGCCTCTCCCAAATTGTTTCCAACTATTCCACCCAATCTGGAAGAAGGGGGATGCTATGAGTGCATCAGCTAAGAAGTGTTGACCGGTATGGCACAAAAAGAGAACCTTTTCTGCCTTGGGGCCTATCCTTTGGAACATCTGAGATTAGATTGGCCCCCTCTGTCAGCCTTTTGCAAGACCCTGAAAACTTGGTGTTGTACATGGCTTGGCGCTCCAAAAATATTATAAAGTCCTCTGGGTCTTTGCATTTAATTTTTTTATTGGAAGCCACCCATAGTCACATACCATATTTTTCAGAGTATAAGACATACTTTTTTCCCTCCTAAAAGAGGGTGAAAATTTAGGTGCGTCTTATACACTGAATGTAGCCTCACCTACCCACTGGCCCCCACCCTTTGGCCTCTACCTCCCAGCAATTTGCCTCCTTGCAGTAAACAGCAAATAGCCCATTTCAGCTTCAGCAAAGCCTGATTAGCACAAGCAGCTGATTGTCGGTTGGATCAGCTGTTTCAGGCTGCAGGGATTGACATTGCCTATTGCCGCGTGCCCCATTTGCTGCAGAAGGTAAATTGCTGGGAGGCAGAGGCAGATTTTTTTTTCTTGTGCTAATCAGGCTGTGCTGAAAATGAAACTGAAACAGGCTGTTTGCTGTTTGCTGCAAGGAGGCAAATTGCTGGGAGGCAGAGGCAAAGGCAGATTTTTTTCTTGTTTTCCTCCCCAAAAAAGATAAGTGCGTCTTATAGTCCAGAGAATCTTATACTCTGAAAAATACGGTATATGAGATAGATGGTGATATAGCAAATCAAATAAATTTAATTCAAATCAACCAATCAATCAATACACTGGGCAGATTCTCCGTCAGCAAATTTGGGAGACTTTCAAACTTTTTAAGACTTTTTTTTAAATTCCTGATTTAATGCCCTTTTAATTGTCTCATTAATTAATGTAGTAGTTATTTTTGATGAGTGCTGTTATTCTTCTTTAAGATAGTTCTGAGCTGCCAACTGGCTGGCCTGGCATTGGTGAGACCCTGGGGCAGCTATTGGGAAAGCTTTCCTTTTCATCATGCCCTCTTATTTTCTTATCTTCATCACAAACACAGACTTCGCTTGCAGAGTCTCCAGAAAGTCACACTCACCAAATATCCAAGCAGCTGTTGCCTTCTTTCTCTTGATTGTTGCACAGGGAACTTTTGGCCCAAATATCTCTTTACTGCTCCCATTGTTCATCTCTTCATGAAAAACTCAATGAGTTTTTAAATACAATTCAAGCAGAGGTGGTATTCAGCTGGTTTGGCCTGGTTTGCCCGAACCGGTAGCAGAAATCACGGGTGCCCCAGCTCTATGCCATCCTATTTAGGCACGTTTTTGAGGCTGGGTGCATGCATGGAAGGCACGCATGTGAGCAAAGCGCATGTGCAGAAGGCTGGGCACATGCGCAAAAGGTAGACACGGGCACGAACCAGGCACACGCATGTATGAAGTGAGTGTGTGTGCGCGGCGAACCAGTAATAACATAATGTGAAACCCACCACTCTTCAAGGCAGAGCATCTTTAACAGAGGTTCTCAGTTGATTTGCTAAGTAGACAATGTGACACAAAGTCCAGGAATTGGTGGTAACTCAGCACAGATCACAAGCACCTTGCTTTCAGGTTGAAAGAACTGCTGGTGTCTCGTAAACAACATTGCCTTCTCTCTATCTCAGGAAAAAGCAAGAAAGATAAAGAACTCGTGGGACAGGAGAATGCAGTGGTAGGATGGAACATGTCCAGGATGGAGAGGAGGTCTGCATTCTTACCATGGCATTGATCTCTGTGTTCTTCATACCGATGGCTATGGGCTGGCTTCATGCCAGAGACCCCTGAATATATGTAATACTCTCTTTTGTTGAATGCTAATATGATGAATAAAATACAAATTCATTTAAAACATTTCTGAATTCATAGTGGCTTTTAATCATGATGTTTTATTTTAGCCAACACATACTGAAAGTACAGCTAGCTCCAATTTTTTTAGCATTCAGTTTTCCCCTGGTGTTTTAAGAATTAAGTTAAATCTAAGATTAATTAAATTTTAAATTTGTTTGCTGGTTCTATAGTTTTTGTTCATTTAAATATACTACCCACATTAAGCCCTCAGATCCCTTTTAGTGGTGGGCTAGCACAGAAAAATTAAGACTTGAGGTCAAAATGTCCTGGGAAAAGCAAACAAAGTTGCAACCTATTTAGCCACCCAAAGGGTGAAGGCGAGATAGGCACAAAGCATCGGTCTGATTTCAGACTGTAGTAGTAATTTGCTCCAACCATTGGTAAGAATTAAATTAGGGTTTAATTTGGGCATTATGTTTTAAGAAAGTTGGTTCAAGGGTAAGATTAAAAGGCAAAAAAGGTTTTTTAAAAAGATTTTAAAAAAGAGCACCTGTTTTAGAAAAGAGTAAAATAAGTGATGACTGTTCCCTTAAAAATTCATAAGAGGTTTCCAGTCCCAATGGATCTAAATATTGTCCTTTTTTAAATTTGTTGTTATTAGTTGTGAAGTCGTGTCCGACCCATCCAGGCCTTCCTGTCCTCTATCATCCTCTGAAGTCCATTTAAGCTCATGCCTAATGTTTTGGTGACTTCATCCAGCCACCTCATTCTCTGTCGCCCCTTTCTTCTTTTCCCTTCAGTCTTTCCCAGCATTAGGCTCTTCTTCAGTGAGTCCTTCCTTCTCATTAGGTCGCCAAAGTATTTGAGTTTAATCTTCAGGATCTGGCCTTCTAAAGAGCAGTCAGGGTTGATCTCCTCTAGGACTGACCAGTTTGATTGCCTTGCAGTCCAAGGGACTCGCAGGAGTCTTCTCCAGCACCATAGTTCAAAGGCCTCAGTTCTTTGGTGCTTAGCCTTCCTTATGGTCCAACTTTCACAGCCATACATTGCAACTGGGAAAACCATAGCCTTGACTATACGCACTTTTGTTGGCAGGGTGATGTCTCTGCTTTTTAGTATGCTTTCTTTAATTAAAGACATCAATTTGTCCATCTCGGCAAATTCTGTCAATTTCACTACTCGTTCCTGATTGGTGGGTAATGCTGAGCTTTCCATCTTTGTGCATATAGTGTTCTCACCGCAGTAATTATATATAGAAATCATCTTGATTATCCAAGAAACAAATTAAATCAGGCCTTCCTCCTTTGATGAGGTCTGTGAAAGAAGACAAGTAAATAAATCTTGCTTTATAGTAATATAAAATTTTATTAACCATGTTAACATTGAATAAGACCCAATTGGCTAAAGTCATCTATGGTGCATAAACCGTGATGCACAAGTCACCATATCTATAAATAAATACATAAATAAATAAATAACTTTATTGTCATTGTACATGTATACACAGTATACCCATACAATGAAATCCACTTAACACCCAAAGACCAGGTCCAACACACATAACAATCCCCAAACACACTCCAACCCACCACAATTTCCCACCCCTAAACCACCCAAACTTCCACACAACAGACCAAGTAATACTGTCCAACAGCTCACTGATGAACCCCTTTAGTTCATTGTTGAGTGCAATTATAGCTCTGGGATAAAAACTATTCAGAAAATGTATGGTACAAGTTTTAATTGTTCTGTATCTTCTGCCAGAAGGCAACAGTCCAAAAAGATTGTAAGCAGGATGGGAAGAGTCTCTGAGAATGTTATGCAACTTTCTCAAACAGCGAGATACGAAGATGTCATCCAGGGCTGGTAGCTGGAGTCGGATAATATTCTGGTTAGTTTTAATGATTCTCTGTAGAGCTTTTTTGTCCTCTACAGAGCTGATCCCATACCATGCAAGAATGCCATATGTCAGGACACTCTCAATGATCCTGTGATAGGAGGACAGAAGTAGATGCTGAGATAGATTTATCTTCCTGAGCATTCTGCTTACAGAGTGAGTTAAACCCATATCAAACTAAATGAAAGAATGTGCTGATTATCACAGGGTTTGGTTGAAGATCTAGTACTCTCTAGATCAACTCCCAGACCTAAAAAGTATTCACACATTCTAGTGAGAGAGAAATTCCCTGAGGATGGGCTCCAGCATGAGTTCAAAAGCTCAGAAGACTAGACCTCTGGTCCTGGTGACTGACCCAGATTGCATCCTAAAAGTTATTATTGCCTGGAGTTTACCACCAGTATCATTAGGATATTGCTCACCCAATTGATCAACAGTATCTTCTTAGAAAATTTCAATGTACAGTTAGGAGAGGTTCAGGATTTCATACCTTCTGTGATAACTAAGGGCCCATCTCAGCTAAAATCTTGCACCATACATAAAAGAGTTAGATTTAATATTCTATTCTGGTGGAACTGGAGATCAGAAGGTGGAGGACTCCCATCTGACTTAATTGTCACAAATATATCACTCTATCAGTGTTTTAGGCTTGACAGATAATATACACTAAAGCTCTATCCATTTGGAGTACCAGTTAAACTGGTTTGACTCAACCACCTCATGTGGTGACTAATCCTTCCTTGAAGGTGGGATCTGTCCCTCCCTGCCTAGAGGAGGCAGCTATAAGACCTCTTGGAGGGGGGGGGGGGAATTATTCACTTGGCCAGGAAATCTCTGCAATTACAGACTCATTCAAATGATATTTATGATCTGTCCCAATTTAACCAAGCTTTCAGCCAAGATATAGTTCTGAAACTAGTTACCTTATTGAATGACTTATGCCAGAAATTGGATAGCAGGTGTGTAGCCTTGCTGGCCTTCCTAAGGGACTTTCAAGTTTCATCATGCATGGTAGTAGGAACAATGTTTCTAGAAGCCTTTTGTATCTCAAGAAAGATATAAAATCAGTTTATTGATTCAGATCCCCAAGAGTTAATACAGATCCTGATAAATCAGATGAGAAGTTGTCCGTAATAAAGTGTTTTTCCTTTACATTTTATCTAATAGCCCTAGCAACATAGAGTTTGAGGTAACACATCTGCTGGGCTAACATTTTTTATTTCCCCTAGAAACTAGGAGTTGTCTGTATTTCATAAAAGAGTCTTCCTCCTGTGCTGATTTGAACACCGTTGTTGACAGACTGGCTGACTGTGTAATGGGACATTTGCCAGGGAGTCCAGCTGCTGCTGTCTCAAACAGCAGTGGAAGGGATGTGAGATTCTCATACTTTTTGTGTTATCAAAATAAAATCTAAAACCTTGTCCCAAGCAGGGCAACATTCAAGAAATTAGGATGGGATAATTAAGTACCTCTGATTTATTATAGCTTTCATGAAGATTAAGATTTGTGGATGATTGAATTATGGTATTTTTTAATTTTTTATTATTATTGTTGTTGTATGTTATATTTTGATATTTTTTAATTGCTTAGATTTGATTGAGTTAAACATAACCATTTGTTATAACCATTTGTCTGAAAGGGTATAGGGTTTCTTGCCTAAGCAAGAGGTTGGACTAGAAGACCTCCAAGGTCCCTTCCAACTCTGTTATTCTATACTTAATAAAGTACAGATCTATCTATCTTAATTACCTTTCTTCCTTCTGAGCTTCATGGAAGGATTGAGCCTTGGGAACACTATACTACTTCTTGTCAGTGGTGGGTTGCCTCTAGTTCAGACTGGTTCACAAGAACCGGTAGTAAAACCAGTGGGAGGCTCTGCCCACTGATCCAGATGTCATCATAAGTGATCGGCGCCTGCGCAGAAGCTTCTGCGCATGCACAGAAGAGCATGTGTGCAAGCGAAGCTAGCGCACACGTGCAGGCAAAATGCAAACTGGTAGTAAAGGTAAGTAGAACCCACCCCTGCTTCTTATGCTGTTCCTTCCTCTCAGGCTGTGTCCAGAAGGGGTGCTGGGAGATGGCCATAGTTGAACTGGTTCTATCTTATCTCCAGTGCTACTCAAGATGAATGTGAAATTGCTGAGTTAAATTAATTGATAAAGTTCTTGGAGCTAAGATTCTTTCCAATGTTGTCAGATTTGGTTGTGTTATGACATCTTGGTTACATCTTACATGCATAAATACAATAGTTATCTACTACTGTATAATGCACTCTGGTTTGGGCTAACTTGAAAAATATCCTGAAACTCCTCCAATTTATGCCAAAATTGGAAGGCTGCTAATGGTGGAAAGTATGAGTCTTCTGATGCCTACAATGAAAGATCTTCATTGGTTGCCAACTGTCCATCTGGCAAAATTTAAGATGCT
The DNA here is from genome assembly GCA_022577455.1 of Arizona elegans. Taxonomy (NCBI): domain Eukaryota; kingdom Metazoa; phylum Chordata; class Lepidosauria; order Squamata; family Colubridae; genus Arizona; species Arizona elegans. Next base: position 66,262,809 of record JAKOOJ010000007.1, read on the forward strand.
GGTGCTGAAATTTAAAGTCCTGAAACACTTGATGATCAGCACAACTATTTTTTCTCTTACAAACCTCATTAGTTGATGTACTCTGTAGAATGGGTTTATTTGATGCTTCCATAGCAAGAAATTATTCCTTCTGGCATATAGGAGAGAGACTTGCACCCTATCAGAGTTGAGTTTTAATTCCATTTAGTGCAGCTGTAAGGAAGCAGTTCATGTCCAGTTTTTAATAAATAATTATATTTAGAATTAATTGTATTATTAAATTAGTATTAAATTAAATTGCTTGTTTTAATTTTTTACCTCTCTTGAGTACTCCATAGAATAGAAAGGTAGAGGTATAAATAAGATAAATAAATGACTTACAGTTTTGCAGATGACATAAAATCAATATGGGATAAATGATAATTGATGTCTTAGAAAATGGAGAAAAAACCAACGAGAATGATCTTGACAGGTTGGGGAAAAGAAACTAAAAAATGAAACAGAAAAAGACAAATGCAAAACTCTTTACATATGAAAATTATGCTCAGATATTCAAAAGGAGATGCTAGATTCAGCAAAAATACGTATGAAAAGGTTTGAGTTGGGTGTGGCATGTCAATCAAATTTTCATTCATTAACTTTAATAGCTAATTTTAAAAATTACTTTTTGAATTTTTCTAATTAATTATCATCTTGATTTTTCTGCTGTGTTTTCTTTTGAAGTTTAGGATGCCTAGAACCTGTTAGGCCTTCAGGGATGTTTTATCATCTTGTAATCAGCTGTAACTGACCACAAACTGAATAGAAATCAATGGTGGGATGTGGCTTTTAAAAAAGGCAAACATAAATTTAAGATGTGTTGAAAGAAACATAGTTTTGAAATCATTGGGTATGTCTAGCTTAATGAAAAGAGGACTAGGAATGACATGATAGCACATTCCAATATTTGAGGAGCTGCTACAAAGAAGAGGGGGTCGGTCAACCTATTCTCCAAAGTATCTGAAGGCAAAACAAGAAGCAATGGATGGAAACCGATCAAGAAGAGAAGCAACCTAGAACTAAGGAGAAATTTCCTGACAGTTAGAACAATTAATCAGTGGAATGATTAATTTTTGCCTCCAGAAGTTGTGGGTGCTCCAACACCAGAGGTTTTTAAGAAGAGACAGGACAACCATTTGTCTGAAATGGTATAGGGCAGTAATGGCTAAAGCTTTCTGGACTGAGTGCCCAAAGTGTGTGTGCACAGAACCCCTCATGGGGTCCCGGCCCCCCGCACATACGTGGCAGAGACCGATAACCAGCTGGCTGGTGGGATGCGTGCAGGCATGTGCAGCAGAGCTGAACTGAGGCGATGGCTCATGTGCCCACAGAGAGGACGCTACGTGCCACCTGTGGCACACATGCTATAGGTTCGCCATCACAGGTATAGGGTCTCCTGCTTGAGCAAAGGGTTGAACCAGAAGACCTCCAAGGTCCCCTCCAACTGTATTATTCTATTATAATTTATATATATTATTCTGTGTTGGTTAGACACCATCTGGCATACTGTCTCCAGTTCTAAGCACCACTATTTACAAAGGATTTAGATAAAGGGTTTAGAAAAGATGGTGAAAATGCTCAACAACTGGAAAGTTAAGTCCAATATGGAGAGATGAAGGAATTCTTTAACCCTGAGAAAAGAAAACTGACGATGGGTTGTGATAGCATTTTTCGAATGCTAAAGAAATGCCACAGCAAATCTGCTCTGATCATCCCAAAGGGCAAGATATAAAGTAGTGATGTTAAGTTGTAGAAAACTATATTGTAGCAAAATATTAGAACCCTAATTACTTTAGTATCATAAAGTATCAAAATGCTAAAATAAAATTAAGTTGATTATTTTGCAATCTAATCTTTAAGGGGTCTAAGAACAGTTTTTTCAACATGACTGGCTTTATTTGTTATATTTCTATCTTGTCTTTCATTCAGGTGATCAACTCAGCAGAGGGATCCATGGAGGGAGAAGGAGTAAAAATGGTTGCTGGGGCCATGAAATTGTAGCCCTGTCCTTTTTTTCTATGCACTGTACTCACAGCTGCCATTTTGATTAAAAAAAAATTCCTCCTCATAAGTCTCCTGCAAGGGAATGTACAAATCTCTCCCACCTCCATTTTTTCCCCACACTACCCCCATAAGATATGTTGGGTGGAGAGAATGTGGCTGGCTGAAGGTTACCAGTGAGCCTGCCTGGCTGAGGATGGATTAGCAATTGGGTCTCCCAGTCCAATTGTCCTAGTCAAACACCTTAATCATATACAATACCAGTCTAGTTCTCTGAGTGTATTTTTCTCCTATCCCCTAAAACCTGACACTATGACTTGTGACTCAAAGTGACTCATAGTGTCACTTTGAATGACACTATGAAAAGTGAGGTTTCCCATTTCAGTCAATTAATGAGCAGAGACCACAACTAACTAGAGTTTAGTTGTGTTTCTCAACCTTGACCACTCGAAGATGGCTGGACCCATGCTGGCTGGGGAATTTTGGGAACTGAAGCAGTGGTGGGTTGCCCCCGGTTCGGACTGGTTTGCAAAAACCGATAGTAAAACTGGTGACAGGCTCTGCCCACTAACCCGAATGTCATTATAGGCGATCTGCGCGGTGTAAACTGGTAGTAAAGGTAAGAAGAACCCACCCCTGAACTGAAGTCCATCCATCTTAGAGTTGCCATGGTGGAGAAACACCGGGCTACAGGTATGATGCTACTCGTTCCTGATTCTTGTTATTTTATATGATTATAATTGCTTAACGCATTGTAAGCCGCCCTGAGTCTCCGGAGAAGGGCGGCATATAAAAATAAATAAATAAATAAATAAATAAATAATCCATAAGAATCTGGAAATAACTTTCTCTCACCACTTATGAGGAATCATTCCCCATAAGGGACTGAAGGATGCTAAGATTTGCAACATGAGCTGATTAAAAAGCCCAAACTATCCACTGTTAACCTCTGGGTTGGCAATTGGATGAGGGGAAAGATTTGGCCTCAAGGCCATTCTTTTTCTTTGTGACATCTCCCCAAACTCAAAGGCAAACTAAAATTAATAACGAGAACATCATTTACCATGTAAGAAAAAAAAATGAGATGACCTGTTTCAAGAAGACAGATCTCTTTGTGCTACAATCCCAGGAAAACCCCATCTTTCAAACCATACAGGCCCTCCTTTGGAAGGACTTCTCTTTGATCCTGTTCCAGATGTACAAGATGATTCCACCCCCCCCATCTGTCACTTGTGTCTTGAAAACACCAATAAATAAGTGCCAAGCAAGCTGCCAACCAAACAACAAAAGGAGGAACAGTAAGACGATTAAGAGAGAGTAGATGTCAGTCCAACTATAATAAAGCTAGTATCAGTTCAGTCTGCAGTGATTTAAAACAGCTGCCGGCCGGCCATAGCCTGTGGTGGAGCAGGGCCAAATTCTTGGACACTGAGTTATTCTTAGAAATATGCATACAAGCATTGGCAAGCTTTGTTGAAAGCTGCCTGTTGCCAGGACCCTATCAAATTCATGTGCCAATGGATCTTAGAGCTATTGTTCATATTTATGAAAAAATAATGTGGCTTTGCTTCAAATTGCCCAAAGGTCAAAGAGATGGAATAGCCAACATGCTTCAAATTCGGTTTTATACCATCAAATAATAAAGTTGATTGTGCTGTTGCTTAACAAGACAAAAGGTACCATCTATCATCCATCACCAATTTTATGTTAAAGTAAGCAGAGTAGAACATTTTCTCCAACCCGCTGATGGAAAGTGAACTGGGCAATTTTGTGTTTGAAGTATCTGGACATGTGTGCAACTCCTCAGTGTGATGAATCTCTTCTTAAGGAAGAACCTTCAAACCCTGGGAACTAACAGGGCCCACCCACATAGGCTTTTCATTTTTTTTGGACAGAAAGGAGTATAAAAGACTTTCTATTTCAGTTGATCTGAAGTTGATCAGTTAAGATTTTTTTCTGAATTCTGGTATGTCATGAATGTCCCATGTGTTCTAATCTGGTTTTGATCCTGGGTTCTATCTTCTGTTGCAATCTCACCTTCCTGTCAGGGTTCCAAGTAATACACCCTGTCAACCTTGAAGCTGACCTGACCAAAGCCATTTTGAAGCTTTAGTGTTGCCACTTCCCTTGCAGGCTCAGGTACAGGTACAGCTACACAGTCTAGTGGTAATAAAATGAATTATACTGAATCTATCCAAAGGATTATCCAGTTAAAAAACTTTCCCCACAATAGCCAGGTAGGACCAGGTAGCACTGGCCAACTAATGATACCCCACAGCTGGACTTCAAAGTATGTCTGATATTCATGTGTTTGTACCCTTTTAAACTGTCCAGGTTGGCAGCTATCATTTTTTTCTCCAACTTAATATGATAGAAGCCTAAAGTCATTTTTCATTATATCTGTCCTGTATTCCTTCCAGTGAACTTCCTTAGTCCCTTTGGGTTCTACTATTATTGGTGATAGTGAAAAATTCCCTGTTTACTCTTCCCACATCTTGCATGATTCCATATGCTTCATCTTTTTTCTAAACTAAAAAACAAAACAACCCATATATACTTTTTCCACACAAAAAAGATGATTCACTCCTTTTTACGTGTTTTGATAACTTTCTCAGCATTTCAGCATTTCAACAGTCCTCCCCCCCACCTCTTCTATAATCTGGTGAATATTGGACATATTTTGAAATAATATAACAGATAGGAATATACAGTAAACCTCCAAACAGAGCAGTATCACAGATAATCTAAAGAATGTCCTGTTAGACAATCTATACAAGGCCTAGTGGGGAAATCAGGTTTAGGGCCATTTTTGAGGTATGGTGATCGCAGATCCTACAAGTCCTAGCTGCTGGCTGCCTATGGTTTAATCCTGACACTCTCTCCTGACAGGCATGACCTAAATAACTTCAGAAATATTTTGCTTGTTTCCTAAGAAAGAGTAGCTTGACAGGATAACAATTTCTTGGTGAGCTAGTGGTCTCCCCTTCACCAGATGTGTTAGAGACTGTGTCAATCAGGGATGTTTTCTTTGGAATCCTGCACTGAGTTGCAAGTTGGCCTCAATCTGACACATAGTCAAAAAGACCTTGACTATGTGTCAGATTGGTCTAACAAGTGGCAACTTCAAATCTCAACCAACAAATGCTCTGTCTTACACATTGGCAAAAAAATTCAAAACTTAAAATACAAATTAGATGGACATGACCTTGTAGATGACCCTCACTCTGTCAAGGACCTTGGAGTACTCATTTCTAAAGATCTAAGTGCCCGAGCCCACTGTAACAACATTGCCAAAAAGGCTTTAAGAATTGTTAACCTAATCTTGCGTAGCTTCTTCTCTGGTAATGTTTTATTATTAACTAGAGCATACAAAACATTTGCTAGACCAATTCTTGAATACAGCTCATCTGTCTGGAACCCGCAATGTATATTGGACATAAATACAATCAAGAGAGTCCAGAGATATTTTACGAGAAGAGTCCTCCATTCCTCTAACTGCAATAAAATACCTTATGCCGCCAGACTCCAAATTTTGGGCTTAGACAATTTAGAACTACGCCAATTTCAGTCTGACCTAAGCATAGTACATAAAATTATCTGTCACAATGTCCTTCCTGTCAATGACTACTTCAACTTCAACCACAACAATACACGAGCAAATAATAGATACAAATTCAAGGTAAACCATTCCAAACTCGATTGCAGAAAATATGACTTCAGTAACAGAGTGGTCAATGCCTGGAATGCACTACCTGACTCTGTAGTTTCTTCCCCAAAACCCCAAAACTTTAACCTTAAACTGTCTACTGCTGACCTCACCCCATTCCTAAGAGGTCTGTAAGAGGGGTGCATAAGTGCACCAGCGTGCCTACCATCCCTGTCCTAATATTCCTTTTTACTTACTCTTTTCATGTATTCAAATTATGTTTATACTTTTACCTGTTATCCTATATATGCTTGACAAATAAATAAACTTAAACTTAAACAATGGCTACTTCCAATGCTAGGTTGCTTTTAATTAAGTGCACTACTACAGTCATTTTATCATGATAGGAAAATGAATCAGTCTAAAACTAAGATGACTCCCTACCTGGGAGTGGTTCAGTTAAGCAATCCTTAAGTTGGCCTATTCCAATGTATCATACCATTTATAGGAATTCTTTTCAAATAATTGTTGTTGCATCTTTCTTGGGCATAAAGATGTTGTTCTATCACTTCGAAAATTGAAACTGAAACATAAGTGGAATGTTTGAAAAAAAAAATCCCCAATTGAAAGATAACATTTCTATTCTCCTGACTATTGGGATAGGTTGTTTTGCTCAGTTTCTCATTTTCCAAGCTTTCCATTTTTTCTAATAACTTTCTGTAATAAATGTGTTGCTGCTATGTTTTGGGTGTACTGACCAAGGTATACATATGTATTTATGTAACTCGTATAATTTATTTCTCTATTATTTCTCTAATATTTCTAATATTTATTTCTCTAATATTTCTCTATTGCACACATTGCACACATCTAATAATATTTCTCTAATATTTCTCTATTGCACACATTTATTGTTTTTGAAGGGTAAAGTTAAATACTTGGACATATGTTACTCCTACTACTTTGAGAAAAGGTTAGTTTCTGTAGAGCGATGTGTCCATTAGAAATTTCCTTTTAAAAAGTGAATTTGTTTTGTATTTTTATGACTCTTAATATTTTAGCCCAAGGTTACAAATAAGACAATTTAATTTAAAGCTGAAATATAAATTTTGTTAAGCTAGGTGACAGACTCTGCCATGTGAGAATTGGAAATAAACAATTAAGCTGTGTTCTTTTGACTGAACTAAACATAAAAAGCTTTTTCTTGGACTAAATTGCTTTGTTTGTTTGTTTCAAAGGAATTCCTGGAATGTAGAAAGAATCTATATTAAATTAAATTGAAACAGGATCCTACCTTTATTATGCATGGCTAGTTTTTGTTGATCACAAAAACAAAAAAGCATGCTGACAGAAGATTAATTTCTTAACAAGAGGCAAATGTCAACAAATTAAGCTGCTAGAACAATTCTAGATAATATTCCATAAAATGTTTTAATCAGGAATTATTTATGTTTTAATCATCTCTAAAGCCTTATGCTGTTGGCGCATTTGTGATCTCAAACATGGAAGAATGCCAGTGGGAAGCTAAAAATGTTTTTGATTATTATCTTGGAAGTCTAAAATTCCTTAGGTGAAATTTAGTATGAAATGCATCCATGCAGTCATGAAGGTGAGTGTGTATGTCAACATCTGTGCTTTATTAAATCTGAACTATTTTTACTAGGCAGTGAACTGGAGAGACCAAATTCTCTGATAAAACCAGAAACTCTTGGAATGGGTTGTTGAAGACATTCCTTGCTGCATTGTTCATCAAGAAAATGCAAGTGTTTTATGTTTATTCTCTACCCATCCCCAAACCCTAAGAGAAAGAAAAGTTAAAAGAGCATCAATTTCTTAATTTTTGTATATCATATTTCAAATGCATTACAGTATCTCAGTTTGGGCGAACCATTGATAGTAATTAAAATCCCCACCAAACAACATAAACTTCTAATACTAAGTATTATGTATACATTGCTGAACGGTAAAGTTTACAACCCAAGTGAACAGTGGCATCAATTCCAGATAGCAAAGCAGTGGCAAGCAATTGAAATATCAACAAACAGAAATAGCTCCCAGTAAATATGCCACAGCCGGATGATTTATCGAGAAAGACTTCTATAATAAGGAGCTCCCATTTAAGGCTGCTATCCCAATAGAAGGGAATAAATCCAGTTTTGCTGAGAGGAATGTGCTTTCAGAGTAAAACATTTCAATTTTACCAAACATTTTAGACTCCTAGGCACTCATGGGAAGCCAAAGCATCTTGCAAGTATTTATTGCTATTACCTTCATATAATTCTTATTCTTCCCAATACGGTTATTAATTTCTCCAAAGTGGGGATGAGGATGGCTAGTATCATTTATTTGAATAAAATGATGCAAAGCAGAGAGGCCACTGCCAAGACTGAACTATAAGCAGCTGTCAGATATGAGCTATAAAGCAAAGCCGAAGAACAAAGCCAGGAAGTTGGAAGTCAAAAGCCAGGAAAACAGATACTAGGGATGCGCACTGCTTCAGATTTGAAGGCCAAGATGTCCTTCAGATCGTGTCAAGTTGCATATTCCTTAAACCAAGTATACCTTTTCCTGGGATTGTGGGCCATTGTCACATTAAACATTACAATATGCTGGTAATTTCTGGTAGAACTCTAGAGGCCACATCTAAGATTATACATTGTTGTTAGGTTCAGCTACCAGTTATTCGTGCTATTCCATTCATTCTCCTATGCAGACTACCTTCTTGTCTTAATAAGTAAAGAATGAAAAGCAATGGTATAAATTTAGGAAGCACAGAAAATGTTCTGTGCTGCCTGTTACAACCTTGCCATTGCATGCAAATACGAACTTAGATATTTATTGCAGCCATAAATCTTTAATCAAAGTAGGAAAAAAAGCATGTTGCAGACGGCATCAAAAACAAGCTCAAGTGTTTTGCAAAAGAGTTTGAAGAAATAAATCTCAGATTTAGAAATTTTAAGGATAGTCCCTTTCCAGTCCAAGCTGCATCTTTTTTATATAATCCAAGCTGGCAGTTTAGTAGTTAGGATTGCTAATGTTTAGTGGTATTGCAGTATTACTTAATAGTACAGAAGGTAAAAGTAAAGGTTGCCCTCGCACATATGTGCTAGTCGTTCCCGATTCTAGGGGGTGGTGCTCATCTCCGTTTCCAAGATGAAGAGCCAGTGCTATCTGAAGATGTCTCCGTGGTCCTGTGTCCGGCATGGCTAAACACCGAAGGCGCATGGAACGCTGTTACCTTCCCACCAGAGGCGGTCCATATTTTTCCTACTTGCATTTTTTACATGCTTTCGAACTACTAGGTTGGCAGAAGCTGGGTCAAGTAACAGGAGCTCACCCCCGTTACGTGCCGCTAGGGATTTGAACCGCTGAACTGCCAACCTTTCGATTGACAAGTCTTAGCCACTGAGCCACTGTATCCCTAATTAATATTACATAGTAATATTCTATTAACACCTAATAGTGATTAAAGGCACCTGTTAAAAGCACCAGGCTTAAACTTGAGAGACTGAGTTCGTCCTGCTATGTGATTTTGGCCTATCACTTTCTCTGAATCCTAGAAAGAACTAATGGTACCACACTACAGAAAATGCTGCCAAGAAAACTGGATGGATTTGTCCAAGCAGTCACTGGAAGACAATAATGACTCAGAGGCACGAAAAAACAAAACAAAACAAAACAGCTTAACTAATTTGCTGAATACTCAAATAGACTCTTCCTTTCTTTGAAGTGGAGAGTTTAATCCCCCACCCCTCATTCTTTTGGTCGTAATTTGCAGGCTTTTCACAGGTTTGAGATCCAGGCTCTGGATCAGCTGACTAGCTGGCACCATGTCTCCTCCAGGTGTTTTTCTATCACTACATTCCCTTCAGTTAATTTCTCTGCTTCTCCTAGAAATGCAATCCAGTTAAGTTTTGCACCTTCTGAATCTGAAGTCACTCGGATATAATCAAGGTCTTCTGTTAAATACTTACCCAATTGTGCCACATGAGTTTTAGGGAAAGTCTGTACTGATATTAGCTTTCAAAAGTTGGAAGATATTTGCCATGGTGAAAATCAAAGGGTACATTTGGCAATTTTAACTGAATGTCTCCATAGATCAGGGTTGTCAAACTCGCGACCCACAGGCTGGATGCATCATATGCTGGCTATGCTCACCCCCAGTTTAGTGAAGGGGAAAAAAGTGATACGTCATGTGACAACGAATTGTCATGAGTTTGACAGCCCTGCCATAGATTATGAAGACAAAGTATATTTAATATTTTTCATCATATGTTCCTATCAATTTGCTGTTTCTGCTTACGATAAGTTTATCCTGACTGCTTTTTTATTAGCAGATGTTAATATTTTATTATTCAGATGTTGAAGTTGGAAAAAAAAATCTATCGATAACCCCATGCAACATCCAACATAGGACTACTTCTGCACACAGTGAGAAATTAAAATAGCACTGAATATTTTATCCTTCAGAAAAAAGGATTAAGGGGATAGGATGGTGGAGAAGCATAGTACTCTTCAAATATCTGAAAAGATGTTACTTAGATGATCAAACCTTACTGTCTGTTACTCTGCAGTGCAGAGCAAAGGATAAAGGATTTCAGGTAAAGGAAGGCAAATTCAGTAGAAAGGAATCATGAGTAAGAGCACTTTAACAATGGAATAAATTACTCAAAAAAGAGGTGAGCTCCTTTCTGCTGGATGTGTTCAGTCACAGGCTAGAGTGCCATTTCTCTGGGATAATTTTATATGGATTCCTGCACTCGGTGGGGGATTGGCCTCTTCCAACAATGGGTTTCTGTGACTTTCTTCACCCTTTAGTTCCCCCAAGCTGTCAATGCTCACTGTTTTTATTTTCTGGGACTGTTTCCATTGACTGAAAACTTTTCATGCTTTCATAAATTTGTAGTTAACATAGTGTCAGGCATGAACACTTAGTGTGCAAAGCTTCTCATCCACCACATGCTGCCTGCAGGATAATCTCTCAAGTGATTGGCTTTTGAACAACTTATTCTACTCCAGATGAAGCTGTCTCTCATAAAACCTATGAAGGAAATTAATATTTATTATAAAACAAGTGAATGCTATAAATAGTATCCAGAATTAAAATCCTTACCCTTACCAAAGTTTACAGCTTTAAAGGCTACCTATGAATCAGAGGTGAGTTTCAGCAGGTTCTAACCAGTTCTGGAGAACCGGTAGCAGAAATTTTGAGTAGTCCAGAGAACCGGTAGTAAAAATTCTGACTGGCCGATCTATTCTCTGCCTCCAAAGTCCCAGCTGATCAGGAGGATATGGGGATTTTACAGTATCCTTCCCCTGCCACGCCCACCAAGCCATGCCCACCAAGCCATGCCACGCCCACCAAGCCACACCCACAGAACTGGTAGTAAAAAAATTTGAAATCCACCACTGCTATGAATGTTAAGCTATCACCTAGAGTCAGAAGCAGAGTGAGGTATATTTGCCGGTAACAACTGCAGGAAAACTCTATTGTATCCATGTTCCATTTGTAAGCTTCCCATAAAGCGTCTGGTTGGTCATGGGAAGAAGAACAGTGTCAGCCATGAGAGGGTTTTGCTTCCATCCTGCATAGCCTTTGCTATGTTAATACCTGGCGTACTGGTAATGATTGGCCAAGCCCATGTTCTAGTGTACCCAGTGGTGGGATTCAAATAATTTAACAACCGGTTCTCTGCCCTAATGACCGACTGGGTGGGCGTGGCCATGGTGGGCGTGGCCAGGGGGTGTGACACTTGGCCTCCTGCTCCCCCCGGGAGCAAAAACGGGCCGTGGGGAGGCTGCACCGCCAACCCCCGTGCCCTGTTTTGGGCCTAGTAGGCCTCCCTGCAGCCTCCTGGGAGCAAAAATGGGCTATGGGGGAGCCACACCACACACCACTCCCTGTTTTGGATCTAGTAGACCTCCCTGCACTTACCTGGGAGCCAAATGGGGCACATGGGGACTCCTGGAAGGGGCAGGGAGGGGCCAGCCAATTTAATTACCGGTTCTCCCAAACCAGCCCGAACTGGCTGAATCCCACCACTGAGTGTACCCTTAATTATAGAAATCAGTTGGTTAACTTTAGGCTATTAACATACTGTATATTTTTGAAAGAAACATAATAGGACTGTTGTATGTAGAACTGTGAACTTGGTTGTCACAACTTGGAAAGCAACCATCCCGGATGGAAGGAAGGCTCAAGGCCAAGTCTGGGAAGATTACTGTACTATAGGAAGATAACAATAAAATAGCCAGTAAAGGATCTGGTTGTTCACGCCTGACATACATAATTCTTGCTGGATCAGAACTTACTTATAAAGGTTCCTTGAGAAATCAGTCCAAAGAGTTTGAGACTTTCTCTTTCAGCAAAATATTCACGACACAAGCAACAACTGCATCTATTCTGTCAATTTACCTGTGAAAATAAAGTTTCATTTCCTCAGTCAGTAGCCTGTCTTATATACAAAGATCAGATATTAACTGCAAACATCCAGAGGATCACTACATGGTAACAAAGAGAGCTTCTGTATCTCTTTCCTGCCATTTAGTGATCATTTGCATTTTTGCAACCCAGGTTTAGGGTTAGGGTTAGCAGACAAATACTGTTTTAGATTCCTGATATGCAACATGTCAAGCCTAATATGAGACCCAATTGTTTGCCAATTGTCTGAGTTCCTTTCTAAGGCTATAAGAATAGAAGATATGGTTAATTAACTCCCAGGATTGCAAAAACTGAAAAGTTGACAATTTGCCAGATGCTTTAGGATCTGTGGTTGAGCACATGAATAGCCAGTTATCAATAGGACTAGGTACTTCATTCAAGCACTTCCCCAGTTGACTGGAAAACAAGTAAGGAGATGGAATTTCTATCGGTTTCATAAATCTCCCAGGTTAAATGGAAGTAAAAGCTTCTTTAGAAGATGCAAACAAAGCGTTCTTAAACTGGAGAAAAGAACAGTATGATGGATATGGACATAGATAATATTTGCTCTCCTGTCCCATGAGGGCAGGAGTAAACGGTGGGGAAGGATGCCTTCTGTATATATTTCTGAAATGTGCATACGGTAGATCCATAGACATTAAACAGGAAGCTAAGCACGGTTCTGTTTCAAGTTTATATCCATAACTCTGCCGGGCTAATAATTTAAAAGTCCTGTCATCCAATGCAATGTCCCCTGGTTTTTAGAATGGGGTTCTTTCATATTTTAAAGAGATGTTAAAAGACCAGAGGAAGTGTCCCACATTTGAAATAATGCCATTTTCATTACAATCAACACAAGTCACGTTGATTTACTTGAGCAGAGAGAATTTGGCAGTCGAAACAAAACGAGGCTAATAATAAGCCATTTTTATTTTTTTTGTCTGAGCCTCCAATGGCCCGGCTTTGTTTTTCCTATTTCCATCATGTTGTCAAATGGAATAATCATCAAAATGTTTTTGAATTTAAGCCTCTCTCCCAAAGGCAAAATAAAAATACCCACCACGTTATTTCACTGCTCCTTGCCTGCAATAAGAAAGTTACGCTTGCCATTTATCTGGAAGAGAGAGTTGGCAGCTGAAAAAGATAACATTCTGAACATATTTCCTCACATTGTTTTACCTGCACTAACTGTTCACAGATGGTGTCTCTAAATCTTGCTTTATATGTTATTAGAAAGAGATACACATAGCTTCAAGACCACACCTCACTTCAGAAGCATTCCAGCTACAAATTAATCCAACCCTCTGCCAAAGATGGCTTAGGAATTTCCTTCCTAATTTCCCCCTTTTTTTTCCAATTTAGCGTCTACAGAATTGCTAGGAATAGTCTCTCACCGGCATGCCCCCTCTAGGGTCAGAAACTTAATTCCTTCCCTGTATTTAGTGGCAGCACAGAACAATTCTAAACAATATTAGTCGTCCTTAAATATGATTGAGTTCCATGGGCCTTAATCACAATTCATTTGTCCTCTTGATTTCAAAGGAACTCTAGAAACACTACTCCCCATTATTTTTGGGGTCTCTCTCTCACTTCCTCTCTCTCTCTCTCTCCTTCCCTCCCTCCTTCCCCCCTCTCTCTCCTACATGAGATTCTAATGGCTTTTACACAATCTTTTAGGGCGAATCTATGGCACACGTGCCAGAGTGGCACGCAGCGCCCTCTCTGTGGGCACTCGAGCCGTTGCCCCAGTTCAGCTCCGCCGTGCATGTGTGTGCACCTCCCACCAGCCAGCTGGTCTTCAGGTCTCTGCCACGCATGCGTGGCGGAGGGGCACGTGCAGGGGTTGTGCATGCATGCATGGGGGCGGGGCGCATGCAGGGGGCCATGCACACATGTGTGGGGGCAGGGCACATGCATGGGGGGCCGCACATGCTTTGGGCACTTGGTCCGGAAAAGGTTAGCCATCCCTGTTTTAGGACCATGTCTTACATTTAGATTTTGACTTTATGCTGGGGCCATAGACCATAAAGTGCGAGGGATCAGGAATTTTTTCTCAATTAATTCCTTTGGCCAGTTTGTGGGTCAATCTGAGTAATAAAGACAGAGCTTGAAAATATTTTGGCCATGATATCACCATTTCCTTCTTTCTCACAAACAAATATAGATCTAGACCTCCCATAGTCTTAGAATAATTAGAACACGTCCTTGTAAGTGTGGCCTTCAAAAAGAAAGATATTCTTTCCAAAAAAAAAAAAAAATCTACTCCAGATTTTAGTAGTTGTTATAATGCAGTTTTCCTTTCTGAACATTTTTACTCATCAAAATAAAAAACTTTCACACCTTAGCCAATTAGCTCGTCAGTTTTCTGAAGACCTTTCAAAGCTTTCATTGTTCAGGTTTTAAGTCAAGCATAACTCTTATTTCTCGGGAATTGGTTTATTGGTTCTACATGATAAACAATTGTAGTTACAAATAATTAAGTATGTTGCTTACATGCCAACAGCCCAGGTTGCTTCTTTGCATTCTCATGCACATAAATGCACTGGTGCTTGGCACATTATGAGGATTCTTTCCACATTTATAACTGCAGTCAATCTTTAAAATATTTTTCCATAGCTGAATCTATATAGCACACCTTTGAACACATCCTCCTTTCCTGTGAACATTTTTGAAGCCTCTTTGCCTGACACTGATGAATCTGAAATGTTGCCCCACCTTGCCTCATCATTATCTGTCTTCGTAATGCCTCTTTTTTTGAGATGTATTGCAGTGGGCAACTGTCAGTAAAAGGTAAACATAAGAAATGGTGCATGAAATATGTCCTATGGTGGTAAGCAGAGGCCTCTGAAGATCCAGAAGGTTATCATGCCAACAGCTTATTCTCTATTGTCGATTGGCCCAAGAATGACTTTATGGGGCTAGCTAGAAAGATAAATTTACATGTGATTTGTAGCAGTGGATTGTTGATGTCTGTTGTATGTCAATGTATGAAAGGGGGAGGGGAACATCCAGCAAGAAAAAGAAAGGCTACTGTCAAGCATTATAGTCACTGTTTTGATGTCACATTTGTAGTTTGGATGTTACTTTATATTGCTACTCTTAACATATATATACTTTTTCTTCTGTTAATGGATTTGGATATATGTAATAAAATTACATTGCCTTGTCTTCCTGCCTCTGCCAAAGAAAGTCTTAGTGTCAATCCAATCTGCATCTTTTAAGTGAGTTGTTAGAACAGAATTATGGAGAAAAATAAACAGCAAAAATCAAAATCCTTGTAAACTAAATACGATAAGCGAATTAAATTTACTTACTAAACATTTTCTTAGCAATGTTTTTGATCAGCCACCTAAAGCAATGGAAGAGAGCCTTCCTTGGAAGAAAGTTTCATAATGTTGCAACCAGCATCTCAAGGCTATTTGATCATAGATTCATCCATCATATTAATGGATGTTTTGTTGGTTAAGTACATTAACCCATAATCCTTGCTTTACACACACTTCATGCTAAACCAAAGCCAAACAAGCCAGATCAAAGCAACACACTGTGGGAACCAAGTTTAAAGATTATTTCAGTAGACAGGCAAAAAGCACCTTCTTTTTTCTTTTTTTCAAATATCCTGGTTCAAAACTTGGGAAAACTAGAGAAGAGACGCTTATTGTCCAATTGTTGCTGAACTAAACTCTCAGCATCTCTCTTGATTGATCAGACTGACTGGGGAGATGTCGATCAGTAACCCGTAAAAGGCCACTTTTGCCTAAACAAACAGGATTTTCTAAATATCTTCAATATGATTTGCAAACAAATTTGAAACTTCCGTAGGTTTCATTAAGATATGGTAGATATTTGTGATAGTTATACAGCTTTCCCCCTTGCAAGTTTCACATCTTTGAGGAACTTTCTTATCCAACGCATAAAGAAGTCATCACCTAATTCCTGGACACTGATGATGGTGTGCTGAGACAAGTAGACAGACATACAGTAGGTATAAAACACAATACCCTACACACTGTCTGTCTGAATACATAATCAGAAGTCATATTATGTGAACAAATATATACTGTATGTTATATCTATTATTATTACTGTGTTCCCCTGAAAATAAGACCCTGTCTTATATTTTTTTGAACCCTGAAATAAGCGCTTGGCCTTATTTTCAGGGAGGTCTTATTATTTTGGGGTGTGTGGAGCAAGATGGAGCTCCTCTTGCCATCTTACCTGATTTCCAGCTCTGTCTCCCTAACCCTAACCAGAGGAAATGGCGGGGACGGGCTGCGCATGCAGTTAAATATTTTGGGGGAGGGTTTATTGTCGGGGGAGGTCTTATTTTCAGGGGAGGTTTATTTTCGGGAAAATACGGTATATAATACTGTTGTTATACAGTATGCCATGAATGTCTGAGCATTTATTGTATTATGTAAGGAAAAATTATCCTGTAGTGCATTGTCTTTTTTTCTATTTCTTGGAGGCTGACCTATAAAATGCTGCTTACATTTTTGTTGTAATTCTGGCTCTATTTCAATAAAGAAATATTTGCAAATTTTTGTTCAAAAGTCTCAGCCATAAATAGAATTCTATAAAGTTTTCATTTGAAAATATAGGGATTGTTGTCTACTTAAGTCATTTCTTGGGTGAAATCTAGAACTCTTGTGGCTGTTATTTGCAATAAACTCTTATTCTATTTCATGTTATATGTTTTTCTTTCTTTGAATTCTCTTTTACATTAGCCATAGTTAGAACAATCCTCCTGCTCCTAAATAATTCTCAGTGGACAATGATGTTGAAAAGGAGTGTGCCTAGTATGTATCAAAATAAATGAAATGGACTAGATTTCTTCAAGCCTTTTATAATTAACTGAAAGATGCTCAATTTTCACCAAAGATTTTCAAGTAAGCTGAAAGTTGACAATCACAATAAGGTGGATATCAGAAAACTTCACTTTTTATTTAACCAACTAGTTATATATAATGTCATCAGGGACCACAGTATGTTGATTAAATAGCTGGCGCAGTATATTTATATATAACTATTTGGAGCCTGATTATTTATATTTGCATATATATAAAGAACTTAGACCGACAATTTTAATTGGCTTTAGAATTTTGCACACTTCTGGGACTGAATTACAGGCCGTTCATGTCAGAGCACAAAGGGCTAAGCTGTTCTCAGTGCGCCATCAAATTAGCCCTATTAATTAGTATCTGGAAAAACAAACTTCTAGGTGCAACCAGGCAATTGGCAATTGATTCATGGCATAGTGGACTGGCTCTAATTGCTCAAACTGTCATTCAGAACACAGCACAACTATTAACTTGTGGAAATAAACAAGGCAAAAGTGGGGTGAGGGAAAAACCAGATTAAAGCGGCAAAACTAGAAGAAATATCTTGCCTAATGCTGGATGAATATCTAGGGACCAATTGGTTTCATAAGCTATGAATTGGTTCTTTCACTTGAAATCTGATACTGGTCTGTACTGTACTGAAGGAATGTGAGTTAATTTTGTAATCCTTAATGCAGTTATTTGCAACCTGGGACCTGTCACCCCATAGATGGCTTCTGTGGACCCTTAAAATAAAAGATTATATATGTATGTATGTATGTATGTATGTATGTATGTATGTATGTATATATGTCTTGGAGTATTCGGGTCTTTTCCTGTGTAAGATTGAGAGTATTTTGGCAATGTTTCAGCAGAATCTCATCTATGATAAATATATTTATCAGCAAATATAAATTTGGTATAAAATGGTTTGTCATGAATGCGACTGCTTGAGGGCTCCTGGACAGGAGCTGAAAGGCGAAAGGGAAGCAGTATGCTCCCTCCCATATTGGGGTAGATCAGGTGCTTCAACATATATAAAAATAAATAAATAAATAAATAAATAAATAAATAAATAAATAAATAAATAAATAAATAAAATCTTGGTTACGTAGGAAAAACCTGGCTAAAAGAAAAACACACATAAAACCTACGAAAAGGTAAGAAAATAGATATTGTACCTTTACAGGGAGGATACATGAGATGTGGGTGTGGCTTACTGATGATGTCTAACGAGCCAGAAATAGATCTATATAAGTCTCTCACTAAGCAGCATAGGGCAGCATAAGGCCTGCTGGCTGCCAGAAGAAAAAAGCCCAGAATCGAGTGGATGTGACTCTACTGAGCTAGGGCTGTAAAAAAATCTTGGTTACGTAGGAAAAACCTGGCTAAAAGAAAAACACACATAAAACCTACGAAAAAGTAAGAATATATATATATATATATATATATATATATATATATATATATATATATATATATATATATATATATATATATATACACACACACACACATACATACATACACACACACACACACATATTATATTTGCTGATAAAGAAATAAAGGGAGACTAGTATACATCTATTTCAAGCTATTTAGCTCCCATCAGCCAGCGATTTTGCTAATCTTGTGAGATCGCGACCATTTTATTTTTGGTTATCCAGAATATAAAAAGATTGTTGATCCCTGCATTAAGGACATAACAGCCTC
Organism: Arizona elegans; assembly: GCA_022577455.1. Lineage (NCBI taxonomy): Eukaryota > Metazoa > Chordata > Lepidosauria > Squamata > Colubridae > Arizona > Arizona elegans. The sequence continues at coordinate 66,281,431 of JAKOOJ010000007.1, forward strand.
TAGAACCTTCCCAATATATTCTGGTCCAGGAGGCCTTCTTCAATCTGGTGACATCCACAAGCATAGGGATTATAGTACCAAGATTCATCTGCACAGCACTAAATTTGGGCAGGCTGATCTGAAACCTTTCTGTAGACCTTTTTATTTTAATTTTAATTTCAGCCTCTACAAGACGTTGGGTTCATCCCTATTGGCTAATTAGTTACCACCACTTTCAAGGACCTTGGCTTATATATGCAGGGTTCAGAATACATAATTTTCCCTGAAGACATGCAGATGATTTATTATCGGGGTCAAAATATAATGAATTAGCCATATGAGATTCAAAACTGTGGTTTTCTCTGTTGAATCATAGATATAATTAAGACTAGCCATGGGTTTGGCTATGCCACTAATAGTTACTTTCCTATGGGGATGTTTGGTTTTGTTTTTAACTGAAGAAGAGAGCATTTATTTCTGCGGGTTCCTCATCTGCAGTTATGAAAAGGAGGACAAAGTCATATAAAATCTTTGCATTTTAGAGAAAACAGCTATGTGTTAGGTTGAAACAGGTGGTCTGAAAAGAATTAGCTGATTTGACTTGATCCCAGAAAACTAAGTTAGTAATTGATGGGAGACCACAGGAAATTCCCAAGTCTGTAGACTAGACAGGGAATTTAAAAAATCTGAGAAGAAGACAGTGACAAATAATTTTGCTACTTTCCCACAACTACATGGTTGTATCAGGAAATCATCAGGATTCAAGCGGAGGTCTAGGTGCCTTTACTTTTACAAGGGCAAATTAAAATCTGTTTTCTTGCTTGGTACATTTATGAGGTGCAATGGGGATGGGGTATGTTTATGGGGTGGAATGGGGATGGGGTGTCTCAGTTCATACTGTGTAGTGCAGGGGAGCAAATGATAGGCATCAGTACCTAAGAAGATTCTAGAGCATTTTCATTTTTTGTTTGGGAAACTTTCTTAATAAATTGTAAGAATGCTGTAGACATGGTTTATTAACTTCAACACAGTACCGGTATTTCAAACATGCCGATATGCTGATTGAAAGCTACTTGAGTAGGGGTTGGATGACATGACAATAAAGCAGGGGTGAAATCCAGCAGGTTCTGACAGGTTCTGGAGAATCGGTAGCGGAAATTTTGAGTAGTTCAGAGAACCAGCAAATACCACCTGTGGCTGGCCCCAGAGTGGGGTGGGAATGGAGATTTTGCAATATCCTTCCCCTGGAGTGGGGTGGGAATGGAGATTTTGCAGTATCCTTCCCCTGCCACGCCCACCAAGCCACACCATGCCCACCAAGCCACGCCCACAGAACCAGTAGTAAAAAAATTTGGATTTCACCACTGCAATAAAGTGAAGGCAGGATATGGCATAATGTAATGTCTTATACTAAATGAAAGCAGGTTTCAGTTGATCGTGAGGATGTTATTTTATTGATGGAGAGAACTTCTGTGTTCAAGAAAAAACAAATGCCTTCAGACAACAGGCTGAATGGGGTGAAATCAGGGAGAGGAGAATTGCTACACAAGTGCGACCATTTTCTGCCTACTGAGAAGCCCTCCATATGTGGGACCTAGAACCCATTAAGAAAGTACCAGCTGATGGTCTGTATTTTGTTCCAACACTCTTGAGACGCCACCTGAGACAGTCATCTTCCATTCAAAAAGGATGGGAGTGTTGATTAATCTCTATGTCATTCATTTAATCATGGAGAAAATTTATTTGTCGATAACAATGATGACACATAATTAATCAGCCCAATCAATCCATCTTTTCTCCTAGCCAAGTTCATGTCCAGCAATAATATAGGACTTGGCTAGAGGTGGTCCCTATCTAATCTTTCTTTCTTTAGATATGATTACAGCAATCTCATTAAACGTAGGATGGGGATAAAAATTTTACCAGTTTGCACAGAATGAGAGATGGAGGCATATGCAGTTGCGCCTTAGTGATTGTGTGTTCCATTGATGAGGCCCCACCATCCATCTTCACTCCACTTGAATTATATTTAGAAGAAACACAGAAATGTACAACAGACAGAAACTAGCAATCCAGGCATAATTTCACAGCAGAAATCACAAACTGGACTAATAATATATTAATTTTCTCAGCTTTGGTTCATTTCAAGTGCACTTCTGTGACCTTGACTCTCTTCCATTCAACATATTTCAGATTTTTAAAAAACTCCATTGCGAAGAAATAAAACAGTGTGCACACGTTATGATTTAAAGACAGTGGAAGTATTCATTTTAGTTTTAAAAAAATAACATCCATAAAGCTAAAGAACAGCCAAGGCATTGTTTAAAAGCCAAGATTTTATTGCAAGCTGTTATTGAAATTCAGGGTGGTCTTCCTTCTCCGGCAAATATGGGACTTTTCAGCTGAAAACTTTACTAAATACTGCTTGGAATTTAAACACTAGAATATGCATCATTTTATGATAAATTCTGTGATGACCTTCAGAATGCTTTGTTGTTACCTCTTTTGATAGTAACTTCAATCATCCCAAACAGCAGGACCGTTATATACTGCAGGCTTCCAAAAGTCTAGATCATGTTGCATAACCATGGTTGGAGAAGAAAAGAGACTAGAAGCAAAATTGCTTGAATCTATAGCCCTCACCGCCAGGAGCTGGTGCTCCTGCCAATTCTTTAATTGTAGCTCACCCTATGTGGAGATCATGAGAATGTGGAAAGCTGGGCTTGAATATTGGAATAGAACTAAGGAGAAATTGGTCCAAACTCTCCCCTTGGGCACAAAACCCACACTGTTACTTTGGGTAACTAAGTTCACATATTGTGCTAAACAGTGGTGGGTTTCAAAATTTTTACTACCGGTTCTGTGGGTGTGGCTTGGTGGGAGTGGCATGGCTTGGTGGGCATGGCAGGGAAGGATACTGTAAAATCTCCATTCCCTCCCCAATCCGGAGGAAGTTTACTGTAAAATTCCCATTTCCCCCTGATCAGCTGGGACCTGGGAGGCAGAGAATAGATGAGGGCAGGGCCAGTCAGAATTTTTACTACCGGTTCTCCAAACCACTCAAAATTTCCACTACCGGTTCTCCAGAACTGGTCAGAACCTGCTGAAACCCACCTCTGGTGCTAAATCATAATGCAGTACAGTAGGCTTGGCTTAATGCAATATGCGATCCAATTCTTTTGTGTTTTGGTTTCATCAACAACTGTAATCAAAGACCCCATGTTTTAGTGTAATATATGACTGTCCAAGCAAACATTGAGGAAGTGTGTTAAGATAAAATGTATGAAAGTTCCTTAAAGGAAAGAGGAATGAAAATGCATTAAGTAACATAGATTTCTTATGTGACTTTTCAACCTGGGCATCTCATTTTACATTACCCATGAAAGACAAAGGAACTTATAATTATTTTGCCCATGTAAAGTTGAGCATAGAATAGAATAGAATAACAGAGTTGGAAGGGACCCTGTAGGTCACCGAGTCCAACCCACTGCTCAAACAGGAAACCCTATACCATTGGCAGTCCAGTCTCTTCTTGAAAACTTCCAGTGATGACGCTCCATCTCCCTTCCTCCAGTAAGGGCTGGGCTAAGTCAAATTTGCAAATATTTCTAATTATAAAGACTGAAAAAATGTAGTTCATTTTGAGTGAAAATTTGGAAGATCATTTTGGACTGAATTATTGCTTTCTATTTGTTTTCTACCCTGTTTCCCCCAAAATAAGACACTCCCTGATAATAAGCCCAACCAGGCTTTTGAGCGCATGGCAATAAGGCCAAGTGCTTATTTCAGGGTTCAAAAAAATATAAGACAGGGTCTTATTTTTGGGGAAACATGGTATTACTAGGCAATGTTGTGGGATAGTTTAATATTAGCCCCAGCTCCAAGTTTTCAGAAGTCCTCAGGCAAGTGGGTCCTTTCTTTTCAATGTGTTTCTAGCACTTTGCATTGTCAACCAATGAAAGAGGAGAGAGAACTGAAGAACAACAACAAAAAAACCCTTCTCAAAAAGATAAAGGGAATTGTGAACAAGGAGTGACAATTATGATTCTTTCCAGCTTGTAGTGACTTATACTAGTGTCCTAAGTTGCCATCTTAGCCACATGACCACGCAGAAAGAATGGGTGACAATAGGAAGATGAGCAACAAGGCAACTGTCCTCTCATGGTGGCATGGTTTTCAGCAGATGCGTTGATGCCAATCAAATAATATTAGCTTCATAAGGAAGGGGAGGTTGAGGCTGAGAGAATGGGATTCACCAATGGTGAATTGGAAGTTGACCTGATCCCACTGAAGGCTTCTTCATTAACATGATTAGATACTATCCTTGGTTTGAGCAATGGGAGATAGACACAATCAACTACCCTGTTACCCGAAAATAAGACATCCCCTGATAGTCAAATACCCTGATAATAAGCCCAATTGAGCTTTTGAGCACATGCGCTAAAATAAGCCTCCCCCCGAAAATAAGCCCTCCCCAAAAATATTTAAATGTAGAGCTGGAAATCAGGTAAAACAGCAAGAGGAACCCCATCTTGCTCCACACGCCCCAAAATAATAAGACCTCCCCAAAATAATAAGACCTCCCCAAAATAATAAGACCTCCCCAAAATAAGGCCAAGTGCTTATTTCGGGGTTTGAAAAAAATAAGACAGGGTCTTATTTTCTGAGAAACATAGTAATATGTAAACCATAGTTTATAAGCCACTAAGTCAAAACCAAACAAAACACATAGTGGCATTGAAAAATAGATACATCTGGTCTCTGTGGATGCAAATTTTGAAATTTGTCAGATTGGTGAGTTTCTTCTTAATGTAGCTTCCACCCAGTTCCTTCCCATGCGTTCTGATCAATTCTGATCAGCAGGCAATGTTCTACACCAGGAGTGTCAAATTCGCATCATCATTTCATTTCATTTTCATTTATTTAAATTTCTATACCGCCCTTCTCCAAAATAGGACTCAGGGCGGTGAACAGCCAAAGTAAAAAACAATACATACAAAATTTAAAAGCAATTTAAAATAATTAAATATTTGGCCGAAAATTAAAACAACCCAATTTAAAATCAATTTAAAATTCACTCAAGCCAGCCCAGCTAGTTGAAATAAATGGGTTTTCAGGGCCCGACGATTATTGTACGTATCTCTGGGGGGAGGTTGTTCCAGAGGGTGGGCGCCGCCACAGAGAAGGCTCTCCCCCTGGGGGTCACCAGCCGACATTGTCTGGCGGACGGCACCCTGAGGAGGCCCACTCTGTGCGAGCGTACTGGCCGGTGGGAGGCTATTGGTGGCAGAAGGCGGTCTCGTAAGTACCCCGGCCCTAAGCCATGGAGCGCTTTAAAGGTGGTCACCAACACCTTGAAGCGCACCCGGAAGACCACCGGGAGCCAGTGCAGCTCACGCAGGAGAGGTGTTACATGGGAGCGCCTCGTCGCCCCCATAATCCCCCGCGCGGCCGCGTTCTGGACCAGCTGGAGCCTCCGGGTGCACCCAGGGGGAGCCCCATGTAGAGAGCGTTGCAGTAGTCCAGGCGGGAAGTGACGAGTGCCTGAGTGACTGTGCGTAGGGAGTCCCGATCTAGAAAGGGGCGCAACTGGCGTATCAGGCGGACCTGATAAAAAGCCCCCCTGGCCACGGCCGTCAAATGGTCTTCTAACGACAGCCGTGCGTCCAGGAGGACGCCCAAGTTACGAGCCCTCTCCGTGGGGGCGAGTGATTTGCCCCCAATAGCCAGCGATGGTGTCAGCTGGCTATATCGGGACGCCGGAAGCCACAGCCACTCGGTCTTGGAGGGGTTGAGTCGGAGCCTGTTTCTCCCCATCCAGGCCCACACGGCCTCCAGGCACTGGGACATCACTTCAAGGGCATCGTTGGGGTGGCCTGGGGTGGAGATGTACAGCTGGGTGTCGTCAGCGTACTGATGGAACTCCACCCCGAAGCCACGGATGATCTCACCCAGCGGCTTTACATAAATGTTGAACAGAAGGGGCGAGAGGACCGACCTTTGTGGTACCCCACAAGCAAGGTGCTTCGGGGTCGACCGCTGCCCCCGTCAACACGGATTGCGACCGGTCAGAGAGGTAGGAGGAGAACCACTGCAGAACGGTGCCCCCCACCCCCAACCCCGCCAACCGGTGCAACATGATACCATGGTCGATGGTATCAAAAGCCGCTGAGAGGTCTAACAGGACCAGGATAGAGGAACAACCCCTATCCCGAGCCCTCCAGAGATCATCCACCAATGCGACCAATGCCGTTTCCGTGCTGTGCCCAGGCCGGAAGCCGGACTGGAGCAGGTCTAGATAGACAGCTTCATCCAGGTACCGAGGAAGCTGTTGCGCAACCACACTCTCAACAACCTTCGCAACAAAGCGAAGGTTGGAGACTGGACGATAGTTAGCCAAAACAGCCAGATCCAGAGAGGGCTTCTTGAGGAGGGGCCTCACAACCGCTTCTTTCAAAGCGGCCGGCAGGACCCCCTCACTCAAAGAAGCGTTAACAATCTTCTGGAGCCAGCCTCGTGTCACCTCCCGGGAAGCCAGTACCAGCCAGGAGGGGCACGGGTCCAATAAACATGTGGTTGCGTTCAGCCGTCCCAGGACCCTGTCCATGTCCTCGGGAGCCACAGGATCGAACTCCCCCCAGATAACACTCTCAAGACCTGCCTCAGTCATCCCGTCCGGACATACCCAGTCAGAGGCCAGCCCTTCCCGAATCTGAGCGATTTTGTCATACAGATATTGCACAAAGTCCTCAGCTCGGCCCTGCAAGGGGTCATCCCGCACCTCCAGATGGAGGAGGGAGCGGGTCACCCTAAACAGGGCGGCCGGGCGATTGTCTGATGACGCGATAAGAGCGGCAAAATAACTAGATTTCGCCGCTTTTATCGCCACTAGGTAGGTCTTAATATGAGACCTCACCAGTGTTCGGTCGGATTCGGAGCGGCTGGTCCTCCAACTACTCTCCAGGCGTCTTTTCCGGCGCTTCATCTCCCTAAGCTCCTCAGAGAACCAAGGAGCTAGGTGAGTTCGGTGCCGGGTCAGAGGCCGCAAAGGCACAACACGGTCCAAGGCCCCGGCAGCCGCACTATCCCAGGCACTATCATGTCATCGTCACATAGACTTTTCCCCCCTTTGCTAAACCAGGGCCGTGACACCACGGGCCATGAGTTTGAAACCCCTGCTCTACCCAGTCAGCAGTTTGGAAGTCAATTAAAAACTAAGTTCCACTGAATTAGTTGTGGGTAACTTCCAGAGAGGATCATACAGCAATAAAGACTCTTTATCGTAGCTTTTAGTCCCTGGCTCCTGAATAACTATTTTAAATTCTGGAAGGAGGAGGTGGTAAAATAAACTCTTCAGATTCCAGTAGGCATATTTATAGTCTCTTTCCAAAATTGTTTGTGCTGGAAAGCAACTTTCATTTCCAGATGTGGACTTTCAGGGCAGAGTAACCTTTGCACTCCCAAACATATTCAAAAGACTATTGCAATGTTTTGTTTGTATTTATCCCATGCTTTACCTACATTACATATTAATTTAAGAAGATAGCAGATTTTAAGATATTGGGTGTGATTGAGAGTAGCATAAGGAGGAAAAGTCTATCAAAATAGACATGCTCTCTAGTTCTTCAAAATGGGTTTCTTCCAATATCATCCTTGTCTGATCATAAGCAGCTGTCACCTATAGCTTTTACTGGAGCTCTCCTGCCCTCTACTGAAAAAATTCAAAAAATGGTTTTAAAAAAAAACCAATAATAGAAATCCTATTGAAACAAAACTGTGTGTGTATAATATAAAGGTGTTCTTAGATTTTTTTTTTTTAATTATATCACAACTAGGTTTCAATTAACAATGAGCTTGCTAATATCCATCACCAAACAGCCACTTTTTCTTACAGGTTTCTTAGCTATTGGATTCAAAAACCAACTCATTTTTAGCCAGCTTCCCTTTTAAAATCGTATTTTGTTTATATGCTACATAAAAGAACACATTGTTGATATACTGATTGCACATATATTTTAATCCTATTGTAAGCTGCTTAGCTAGGCACTTAGGCATTCATAAATATATAATTCAAAATAGATTTGAATGTTTCGGTCTCTGGCTGCCAGGTAGAAATTAAAAATGGATGCCATCTTTTCCATTTACAGTCCTTTTGCACAATGCAATACATTCTTTCTGTCACAAAGGAAGCCTTGAACTGGTGTATAGCCCTACTCTGTGTACAGTAATCAGTTCACCAGTTCTTGAATTAAGCCTTCTCTCTGGGATACTAACACAAGGCTATGGAGCTTATTTGGATCACTTATTATTTGTTCATTTGTAGAAAGATTCTCTGATAATAGGCCGGTGCATATGTGTGTGTGTGTGTCTGTATACACAGACACACACACAAAATAGCCACCAAAAAGCACTTCCATTATGTTTGAGTTCAGTTATTGCACTAATGGTTGTCTGAATTTGGCTTCAGATATTGTGTGAATCCAACTATTATCATCTGTTAATCATATTTTATTCTTTAGTGGGTTGTGAAACTCAGCCAACCATTGGATTTCCAACAAAACATGGCTAAACAAATAATTGTTTAAGAACCAGTTCTATTATACCGGTACTTTTAAAACAGATATGTGATAAATCACTAGAAAGTTGAATAGTTAGGAGTTCTGGAATTGATAAGGTAAAAGTAAAGGTTTCCCTCACACATATGTGCTAGTCATTCCTGACTCTAGGGGGCAGTGCTCATCTCCGTTTCAAAGCTGAAGAGCCAACGCTGTCCGAAAACGTCTCTGGGTCATGTGGCTGGCATAACTAAACGCCAAAGGCACCCGGAACGCTATTCCCTTCCCACCAAAAGTGGTCCCTATTTTTCTACTTGCATTTTTTACGTGCTTTCGAACTGCTAGGTTGGCAGAAGCTGGGACAAGTAACAGGAGCTCACCCTATTACGTGGCACTAGGGATTCGAACCGCTGAACTGCCAACCTTTCAATCGACAAGCTCAGCGTCTTAGCCTCTGAGCCACCACAGAATTGATACAAGTTACTTATTTACCTAAAACGCAACCAGTTAATGGGTTTCTAGCTTTCACATTCTACCTGAGCCTTCCTGAAGGCATTCTACTAACTTTGGAAGTATGATGTTGAGCTAGAAGCTAGGACTAGTGTACTGTACAAATAAATTCCAAGGACCAGCCTAGATCAGACTCTTAGTCTGATCCTTCAAGAACATTTTCAAAACTTCATAACTCTTATTTTTGCTTCTTATTGGGTATCAACTCCATGAAATACCAGGAGACTTTGTGGCAGACTCATGACATATGGATTATATCCATTTCGACCTATCATTTTATTTTTCTGGCTGCCTCTATAATTTTGTTACTCAAAAGCAGAACAACAAAAGTATCATTGTTCCCAGGACAGGGGAACCAGTAATGAATATTCTCAGGAAGGAGAAACGATTTTCATTTGTCAGAAAAATCAAAATGTCCCTTGAAATAAGCAGTAGTTAAATTAAATTATTAGAGTTCCATTACCGATGGCATTTCAGACAAAATATTTCAAATATAATCTCAAACTGTAGTCGCTCCCAGAAGCTAAAATTAAATTTATTGTTGCATTGCTAAAAGCACAACTGAAATTAGACAAATTCTCCCCCTCAATATACACAATTACTAAAATATTTGGTGGTAACAGGAATTATCCTAAAACATACTATAGCGTCTCTACAGGAAACCCTCAACTTACAGTTTGAAGGTTTAAAATATCAGATAATGAAAAGTAAATATCATAGCAATAAAAACAGCTGCACTGATGGCCAAGTCAACTCCAAAACAATATTTATTTCATTGGGGCTTTCCTGGAATTCCTTTGCAAGCATAATAGACCAAGCTACAGTTGTTTCACTGTGGTATCTGCCATACCTACCATTACATTTTCTAAAATCTTATGAGAAACAGAAGATACAACACAAGCGTTTGGGAGGAAGCAGCTATTTCTTTTAATGTTAACCGGAATGAGTGAATAAATGAAAGAGGAAAAAACAGTACAAACCACTGAGAAAATTACAATGAATTTTTAGTAATCTCTTAGTAAGAGGTTCACAGCAGGGGTGAAATCCAGCAGGTTCTGACAGGTTCCGGAGAACCGATAGTGGAAATTTTGAGCAGTTCGGAGAACCAGCGAATACCACCTCTGTCTGGCCCCAGAGTGGGGAGGGAATAGAGATTTTGCAATATCCTTCCCCCAGGAGTGGGGTGGGAATGGAGATTTTGCATTATCCTTCCCCTGCCACACCGCCCAAGCCACGCCACCAAACCACGCCCACAGAACTGGTAGTAAAAAAAATTGGATTTCACCACTGGTTCACAGTCAATATAAAAGCAACTGGTAATCCAAGGGCTCTAACTTGGAACCCTTATCTAAATTCCAAAACCTGCTTTTTGAATATATGATTCAAATAACCTTATTACTTTTAAGTAAGTCAGTAATTATTGTAGCATCAGCTTAGGAGCACTTGAGTGAACAATAGAATTTTTTTTTTTTAGTTAAAAAAGCTATCAAAATACAGGAAGCAAAGTGTTATTCAAAATATTAGCAACAGCAGCATGCATTCTTGGGCAGAATTGCCCTATATCTACTAATTAATGCAGCATTAAATAGCATCAAAATCGTCCATAAGATTTGATTCTTCTTTCATTTCATTTCAGCACTCCGCTTGATTCACGGTTCCAGCTCTTTCAGGCTGTTTACGTGATGCGATCTTTCTGTGTAATTCACTTGGCAACGAGTGATCTTTGAAGATAACTGATTAAGAAAGAAAAAAAACGGCATGTGCGTAATAAATAGTATAGTACTTTCAGAATGTTAAAATAAATTCTATGACAAGAGGGTGAAAGGAAGGGAATCATCCTCAGGGATGAAGTGATTAAGCAAATGCTCATTGTACTAATATCAGGAAGCTGCATATTGGAAAGAGCATCACAGTTCTTATTTCTTATATTACTTGTATTAATTGAATCTCTATTGCTGAAAAGTATGGCAAATAATAGTTCACTGTCATCTAGATATAAAATTAATCAGGTAGTAATCAAGTACAGTCCAACACAGTAATCCTCGACTTACGACTACAACTGAGCCCATAATTTCTGTTGCTAAATGAGACATTTGTTAAGTGAATTTTGCTCTATTTTATGAACTTTCTTGCCACAGTTGTTAAGTGAACCACTGCTGCTGTTAAGTTTGTAACACAATTGTTAAGTGAATCCGGCTTCCCCACTGACTTTGTCAGAAGATTGCAATAGGTGATCATATGACCTTGGGACCAGGCATGGTATTAACTTACCTTCGTTACCAGTTCACAAATGTGAGCGCACGCGCCTCCTCCACATATGTGCAGAGCCTTCTGCGCATGCGCAGAGGGTCAAAAATGGGACATGATGACGTCCGGGTAGGCGGGCGAAGCCTCCCACCGCCAGTGTTACCGGATCACGAGATCCGGATAGAACCGGCTGAATTTCACCACTGCTCAGGACACTGCAACCGACATAAATATGAATCAGTGGCCAAGCGTCTGAATTTTGATCACATGATCATGAAGATGCTGCAATGACATAAGTCTGAAAAAACGGTCATAAGTCACTTTTTCAGTGCCGTTGTAACTTCAGTTACCAAATGAATTGTTGTAAGTCAAGAAATGCCTGTACAAATGATCAAACCCACTGAAATAAGCCACAGAACGCCATAGTAAAGATGCAAGGAGAAGGATTGTTTCTTGGACTTTAGAGAGGATAATTTTCTGAATGTTTGCCTGTCCCAACCTTCTGTGCATAAGAAGGCAATTTTTCAGAAAGAAACAGTGTAATGCTCTTTAAAAAGGCTTGCTTGGAATATATAAATACAACATGGCATTTCCCTGAAACCTAAAGTAATGATTTAAGACAGAGGCTTGCTTCAAAGCTGGTAAGTGATTTCCAGATTTGGATGCTAACAGGAAACTAAAATTAAGTAGACGTTTCTTGATTTATCGAGGTATGCCATCAAAGAAACTACGGAGGAGTTGAATGCACAAGCAAAAAAATATTTACATACATTAGCAACGTACCTACATCTGTTCCAAGCTCATAAAATGATGGGCTGACTCTCCCTTAGAATTTGTCTCCCAAAAGTCTGTTCTCCAGATTGTTCTCTCTGGTCAGGTTCCTATTTTGGGAAGATATCAGACTGGTAGAAAGGTGATTAATGGCAAGGATACTATGTGGGCATGACTTTAAGCTAGTTATTTAGGGCTGCACTCAGGAAGTTCTTAAATTCAGCAGGGTTGATTTACCATATTTTGACGTAACCTAAGATATTTTACAGTTTTTAAAAAATCTTCCCTTTATATGACAATGAAGTCCTAAAATTATCTAACTTCACTGTAGCTTGAACATTAAAATAGAGTCAGTGCTGGATTACTTCGTCTCTACAAACTTGAAAACTTAAAAATACCTTATTTTCTAAATACCTTCTTTTCTAATACCTTCTTTTCTAAGTCTTGCAATATGGGAAAGATCTGCCAAGTGTCAGCCCAACTCATTTAAGTCTGATCCTGTCAAAAACATTGTAAGAATTGCTAAACTACAAGAATTGGATGCAGCAATCCAATAGAGAAAGGGAAACAGTTCATTATCCTTACATCTGACCTATAGTTAGATGAGGATATATGAAAAGTATATCTTATGAATATAGGTGGAGAAACAAAGATCAAAGGATTAGACAGAAAGAGCAAATGCCTGCATTTCTTCATTGCTGAAATGGGTGGTTCCCTTGAATATTAGCTTGAAAACGATAAACAGCTAAACAGGATTTTCTCTCTTTCTATTTTTATCCATATTCAGTTCTCTTATGTGTACTTGTGTGTTTCTATGTGAGTGGTTTCTGCATTATATGATTCCTGCTTGGGATATGCAGATAATAATTCAATTTAGATTAATTGGGGTGCCATTTTTCTACAAGGGTTCCATTTTGATGAAGAGTAATTATTTTTCCTTCCCTCCCCTTTTCTCTCTCCACTATCGTGTATCTGTCCATTACTTCAGAACCTGGATATAGGAAACACAGATACATAAACGTGCATATGTGTATTATATGTACCCATTTGTTAAGGGGTACAAATTGACATGCCAGAGAAGCATCATGGACAATTTTTGTTTTTACGTTTTTTACATACTGTTCCTCCTGGGAAATGGGAGGTTAATATCAGAAACTCTTAGGAGAATGGCCCTGGAATAATTTGTATAAAAATTCATTGTATTTATTTCTAAATGGCACAGAACTTTTAAAAGGCTTGGTATAAGGTCTGAGTGGCTTATAAAGTATTAAAGTTCCAAGTTTCTTAATTAATATTTTAAAGCCTTGAAACATTTCAAGACATGTCTAATCTAAATGTATATTTTTTCAGATCCATAGAGCCTCTTGAGCTGAATCACTAAGGGATGCTATTAGAATTGATTTAAATTTTAAATTTCGGCTTTGCAGATGAATCATCAAAGTCTCTAAATCACTTCATGATTTGGTAAAGTGAAAATCAATGCAATGAGAATCTGATATTTGGTAAAGGTAACTTCATACAAATTGCAGCAGGCTTTCGCTGCCTTCAAATTTCATTGTATTGGTAGCCCTGATAGGAAATATCAAATTCCAATAAGACAGACAGTCAGCCTATGCTGAGGATGTCAGACTGAAGATCGGTTTCATGTTCACAGAAATACTTTCAGAACTCCTATATTTTGATGAGGTCAAGCTGGTTCTTGCTATCAGATCATATAGCTCAGGGCTCCCAATCTATAGCCTGTTTTGTAAAGAAAGATTTAAAATCACAGACTAACAACCTGATGACTATGGCTGCTGACTCTAAAGGTGACTCCCTCACTTAGCATAGTGAATGTAGTGGAAATTAACTTAACTGTTTGCCTCTCCAGAGAGCCGTGGTTGTGCAATGGTGAGAATGCAGTACTGCAGGCTAATTCTGCCCACTATCAGCAGTTCAATCCTGACCAGCTCAAGGTTGACTCAGCCCTCCATCCTTCCAAGGTCAGTAAAATGAAGATCCAGATTGTTAGGGGCAATATGCTGATTCTGTAAACCCACTTAGGAAGGGCTGTAGAGCATTATAAAGTAACATATATTGTATTTTTCAAACTATAAGACCCACCAGTGTATAAGACGCACCAAGATTTCAAAGGGGTAAGCAAGAAAAAAACATTTCTGCCCTCCCCGGCCCCCAGGAGCACTCTGCAGGCCTCCCAAACCCTCTGCGTGCCCCGTTTTTTGCAAAAACGGGATGTGCAGGTCAGGGCTTTGGGAGGCCAAAAATGGCTGTATTCAGTGTATAAAACGCACCAACATTTCTTTTAGGGGGGAAAGAAGTGTGTCTTATACTCCGAAAAATATGGTAAGTCTAAGTGCTATTGCTATGGTTATCTTGCTGTGCCTAAACTTCATGGAGTGACTTAGGACCTCCATTTATCTTAAAAACGTTTTAAAGCTTCAAATGATAAAGTGTCTCTCCTAAGCATGATGATAAATGTTAGAAACTGGAAGTACTGAAAAACAGTGGTTTAAAAAAAATACCTTTAGGTGCTGTTTTTGTCTGGCTGGAAATCTTGGCTGCTGCAACAGGTAAGCCAACATAAACACCTCCATAATCTCTTAATGAAAAAGACACGAAAGCCATGATTGCATGCCATGGTAAACGTATAACCTTACACACAGCAAAATGTTTCAATCTTTTTTGGACCGTGTGTTACATTATTTAGTATAAATGCTCTCTCAAAAGTGAAATTTGGGCACTCTGCACATTACTCATCCTACACTTAAGTATTACTTGTTCTGTTACATTAAAAATTACAATCCAAATGGTAACCTTTGGAGGGGCACTTGAGATATACTTAGGAGGGATATTTAAGCAAGAGGCTCCAGGTGTGTGTCTGGTTAAGACTTCTAATTAGTCAAAGCACTTCACATACAAAAGCTCAATGCAGTCCTACAGCAACTATGAGACTAGTATTTGGGAGACTCCATGTTAGAGCATTTTTGCATTTTCCTCACAAAAAACGTGAGCAGACTAAAATGAGTGGGATAACTCCACACACTCACTCTCAGCCACACATAGACACATATATATCAATGAGGAATAATCCACATATATATATTCATATGTTCAGATTTACATACTTTCTCATATGAATGTATTACAAAGAAACATACTAATATACCCAGGTTAAAACTAGACCACACTTGAAGTCAGTTGCATAGAAACAAAATGGAGGGGAATTGTGACTCCCCTCCTCCCAAAGGACTCCCATGCAACAATTTACTTCTGAAAGAAAGTATTTCAATGGCTACCAGAAGCAGTTTTCTATATTAATAGCGTGGTAAAATAGAACGCTTGTTTTGTTGGTCAAGATATCTGATGGTTCTCCACAGATGCTAAGTCAGTATTATTATCTCTCCTAACATATTCCTGTCATGTTCACAATACAAAATTGTTGAAGACATCTGCATCTTAGCTCAATATGTCAGCCATATGCTGGAAGAATGGCCTTCTGAGTTATCCAGAAGTGAACTTTTGAGAGAAAATGGTGAACAAAAGCTGTAAAATGCAAACACATGACCATGGGATGGTAAAAATGGCATAAATGCAGCCCATTGTCAAGTACCATATTTTTCAGACTATAAAATGCTCCGGACTATAACACACACCTAGTTTTTGGGGAGGAAAACAAGATAAAAAAATCTGCCTCTGCTTCCCAGCAATTTGCCTCCTTGAAGCAAACAGCAAACAGCCTGGTCAGCTTCAGCACAGCCTGATTTAGCACAAGCAGCTATTGGTGTTGGATCTGCCTCCCGGAATACCACCGATCAGCTGTTCCAGGCTGCAGATATTGCCGCCACCCATCAGCGCTGCCACTTATCGCCGCCTCCATGTGCCCCATTTTCGCCCCCATGTGTCCCGTTTTCAGCCTTTGCGTACCCCATTTTCAGCCTCTGGGCGGTCCATTTTCAGCCTCTTCCAGGAGGCAGGGATCCCAGCCACTGCTGTCTATCCCCACCACCTGGAACGGGCCGAAAATGGGAAGTGCGGAAGCCAAAAATAGGACACATGGAGGTGGAGATAGGTGGCAGTGGCTATGGGCTGCAGCGACGATGGGCGGCAGCGGCAATCGGCGGTAACGGTGGCAATGGGCGGCGGTGATTCCCACAGCCTGGAACAGCCAATCGGTGGTATTCCGGGAGGCAGATCCAACCACCAATTAGCTGCTCATTCTAAATCAGGCTGTGCTGAAGCTGACCAGGCTGTTTGCTGTTTGCTGCAAGGAGGCAAATTGCTGGGAGGCAGAGGCTGGCAGGTGGGGGCAGGCGGGTGGGCAGGGTTTCAGCAACATTTGCTTTATAAGACACACAGATATTTCCACCCACTTTGGGGAGAGGGGGAAGTGCATCTTATAGTCCAAAAAATACGGTACCTAGTTTGGTCATGTGATTGCAGGGGGAGAACAGCTGTCAGAACTCTGAATCCAGATTGTAAATTGGTAAATCCATTGTAAATAAGTACTAAACAACAGTCGTAAGTTAAAGACTACCTTTATTGTGTTTATTGGTTTAAAAGAAAAATTAAAATACTTCATTAAAAACCAATTCTTTAATCTGTGGAGGTTATAATCCCTCTGCTGTAATATATCAGCATAAGACTATATAATACTTTCTGTCTCAATAAGTTTAATTGGATAACCTTGCATACCTTTCAATATTTTGTTCTTTACATCAGTCCATGTTGTTTTATTCCTTATAAAATGGCATGGGTATCTGGCTGAACTAAATGATATAAATTTTAACTCCAGAATTTCTTTGATGAAAATGAACATGCTTTTATAACAGGGCTACCAGATCTTGGCTGCAAAAATACAACAGCAAAGTGGTCATCTGTATTTTTTCCATTCCTGATCCAGTATCTTATTATCTGAATCAGCATAAATATTTGAAACAAGCATTTAATTATATTTGGATGTCAATATCCACAGTGATAATCTGAGCACACAGAGGCCATCCATGGAGCATTCCTGTAATAAACTTAATACTATTATGAAACTATAATGCTGCAACTATTTCCCAGGGACAGACTACAAGACAATAAAGTGACAGGTTTTCTTAGTTAAAATCTGAGCTCCTATTGGACAAACAAATAGGAAGCTGTTGGATTGGGGCTTATAAAACACATTTTAAATAATTTTCTTGACTTCTTTCTCATGACATAGCAGCCTACTTTTGATCAATGCAATTTCAGTCCAGTTCATTGTCAACACACCTCCTTTTGTCATCTTCTGACACCGATTCATCTGTTCTGCAATTAACAGAAAGAAAGAAGGAAGATTTCTTGTTTTATTTAATCCATTTACATATTGTAAGCAATACTGTAAAATAAAAATATACCGTGCATTGGATACCAAAAATCACCTGATAGCCATTTACAGTTAGAGCACCGCAAATTAAAAATCATTATAATATTAAAATATTTTACAATTTAAGTTTTGAATTTAAAAGTTAGTACATTTTAATAATTTAAAAGAAGCGTTTAAAAGCCCAACCTGGACCAGATCTCAAATCTCCTATATCTACGTGATCACTGCCATTTGAAACACAGATATGGATCTTGTACAGCTGTGGTGGCGCAGTGGTTAGAATGCAGTACTGCAGGCTACTTCTGCTGACTGCCGACTGCCTGCAATTTGGTCATTCAAATCTCACCAGGCTCAAGATTGACTCAGCCTTCCATTCTTCCGAGGTAGGTAAAATGAGGACCCAGATTGTTGGGGGCAATATGCTGACTCTGTAAACCGCTTAGATAGGGCTGTAAAATCACTGTGAAGCGGCATATAAATCTAAGTGCTACAGTGTTTGTCCAAAAAGACGACTCACCTTGAAAAGAAGCCCTATCAAGTTTTTGAGGGCATGCGATCAAATTAAGCCCACCCACAAAATTAGCCCTAATTAAGACCCCGCCCACCCTGGGGTTCAGGGGGTGGGGCAAGGCACACAGGTAAAAAATAAGCTAGGGTGGGGAGGGGGATGGAACCGCCCTACCTATCAGACCTCGCACACTCCGACACCTGCCTTGCCTTCTTCTGCGACCGCTTGCCACCACTCACATGCATTGCCCTGGCCTCTGTTTCACTTTCAGATGCCTGCTATAACAGAATTCCGGCAGGCATCTGAAGGTGAAATGGAGGCCGGGGTGATGCGTGCGAGTGGTGAGTGGTGGCAAATGGCTGCAGAAGAAGTGGGCAGCAGTGGGCTCCTGCTGGGCGGGACCAACGGTGCCACTGCCACGAGGTGAGTCAATAATTAGAACCCTCCAAAAAGAAGGCCTAGCTGTTTTTTCAGGACTCAAAAGAAAATAAGACCTGGCCTTCTTTTTGGAGAAACACGTTATTGCTATTGCTATTGGAAAGCTATCAGAAAATCTGCCTGCTGATTCACTGAAAGATCAAGCATCTGCTCACTATTTATATCCACTCTATGTCAAGAGAGCTTACTGTGAACGTTTTTTGTCCATATATTTCAGGGAAGTTCTTTCCTGTTTAAATTGAAAGCTTCCTTTATTTTCTGAACATTATCACTTTATAGCGAAGGTTGTTGAGTCCATGGTGGCACACCAACTTCCACAATTCCTGGAAGAAACGGATTATCTAGACCCATACCAATTGGGCTTCAGGTGCAGACACAGCACGGAAACGGCATTGGTCGCCCTGGTGAATGATCCCTGGCAGGCCAGGGATAGGGGTTATTCCTCTATCCTAGTCCTACTTGACCTCTCAGCAGCTTTTGGTACCATCGACCATGGTATCCTACTGCGAAGACTCGGGGGGTTGGGGGTGGGGGGCACTGTTTTACAGCGGTTCTCCTCCTACCTCTTGGGTTGCATGCAATTTGTCTGGGCAGGGGGACAGAAATCCTCCCCAAGGCCCCTCATTTGTGGGGTGCCTCAGGGATTGGTTCTCTCCCCCTTGCTCTTTAACATCTATATGAAGCCGCTGGGTGAGATCATTCGTAGTTTCGGGGTGAGGTATCAGCAATATGCTGATGATACCCAGCTTTACAACTCCACCCCAGACCAATCCAGGGATGCCCTTTCCGTGATGTCTAAGTGTCTGGAAGCAGTACAGGTCTGGATGGGTAGGAACAGGCTCAAACTCAACCCCTCCAAGACGGAGTGGCTGTGGATGCCGGCATCCCCTGATCTAGTGACCCCATCACTCTTGATAGGAGGGGAGTTGCTTACTCGCTCTGAAAGGGTTTGCAATCTTGGCGTCCTCCTGGATTCACGGCTGTCCTTAGTTGACCACCTGATGGCCGTGACCAGCGGGTCTTTTGCGCAGGTTCACCTGGTGCGCCAGTTGTGACCTTTCCTAGATAGGAATGCCCTCCGTACAGTCACTCATGCTCTCGTTATCTCTCTTCTGGACTACTGCAATGCCCTCTACATGGGGCTGCCCTTGTGGTGCACCCAAAGGCTCCAGCTGGTCCAGAGTGCAACTGTGCGGGTTGTTATGGGAGCTTCCCATTACTCCCGTGTTACACCTCTCCTGCAAGAGCTGCACTGGTTGCCGGTGGTCCTTCGGATCCGCTTCAAGGTCCTGGTACTCACCTATAAAGCCCTTCATGGCATGGGCCCGGGGTACTTGCAGGACCACCTCCTACCGGCCTCCCACCGCCCAGTGTGCTCACATAGGACTGCCCATCTCCGGATGCCATCGGCCAAACAATGTTGCCTGTTGGCACCCAGGATGAGGGCGTTCTCTGTGGCCGCACCGACCCTCTGGAACGAGTTACCCACTGGGCTCCGGATGGCCCCCGACCTCTGCTCTTTCCGTGGTGACCTGAAGACGTGGCTTTTTCAACAAATCTCCTGATCTGTTGGGGGTTTTAGTTTTTAACGGTCGGGGATTTTAATTGGATTATTTTAGTATTCATTTTACTGTCTTGTTGTTTTATTGTTGTGAGCCGCCCCGAGTCCTTCAGGAGAAGGGCGGCATATAAGTATGATAAAAATAAATAAATAAATAAATAAATCACCGCAAAGAGCTTTCTTCTTTCACTCAATTGCTGTCTGGTACAGGTAGTTCTCGACTTATAACAGTTTGCTTAGTGACTTTTCAAAGTTACAGTGGCACTGAAAAAAATGACCATTTTTCATACTTATAACCATTGCAGCGTCTCCATGGTCACGTGATCAACCTTCATATGCTGGGCAACTGACTCATACTTATGACGGGTGCAGTGTCCTGGGATCATGTGATCAGCTTTTGCGACCTTC
The DNA here is from genome assembly GCA_022577455.1 of Arizona elegans. Classification (NCBI taxonomy): domain Eukaryota; kingdom Metazoa; phylum Chordata; class Lepidosauria; order Squamata; family Colubridae; genus Arizona; species Arizona elegans. Next base: position 66,301,758 of record JAKOOJ010000007.1, read on the forward strand.
TGACAAGCAAAGTCAATGGAGAAGATTCCCTTAACAACCGTGTTACCTATTTAACAACTACAGTGATTCACTTAACAAATGTGGCAAAAGAAGTCATAAAAGGGGTAAAATTCATTTAACAAATTTCTCACTAGTAACAGAAATGTTCGGCTCAGTTGTGGCTCGTAAGTTGAGGACTAGCTGTATAACATTCACTGTAGTTTGCTATAGTGGCTCTCAGTGTTCAGTAGAGAAAGAGAAATTAGCAATATGTTTTCAAGCCTGATTGAGTAAAGATCTACTACTTCCTTCTTTGTCAATAAGCAGCTGAACACCTACTCTTTTCAGGTAGGTTCAGGAAAGCAACAGTAAATGGGAAACTTCTTGAGAATTCAGTGTTAATCAGTCCAGGCTCCAATAAAATAGCAGAGAGGTTATCTAAAAGGGCCTCCTCTAGTCTATCTCACTAACTCCTATTGCTTCCTACAATATCTTCATCTTGTCTTCTGTCTATTGTCTCGTTTCTTTCTTCCACTACATAGCACCGTGATGGCGAACCTGTGGCATGCGTGCCAGAGGTGGCACACAGAGCCCTCTCTGTGGGCATGTGCACCATCAGCAGCTGCTCTTCTGAGTTCCGTTGCGTGCATGCCTACCAGCCAGCTGCTCTCTTCCGGGTTCCACCGCGTGCACACCAGTGGTGAAATCCAGCCGGATCTATCTGGCTCGCGCGATCCAGTAGGGCTGGCGACAGGAGGCTCTGCCCACCCGCCAGGATATCATCACACCCTATTTTTGATCCTCTGTACGAAGAGGCGCGTGCGCTCACATTTCCGATCCAGTAGCGAAGGTAAGTGCATTTTACCCCTGGTGCACACATGTGCACGCACTCCAGTTTCGGCACTCGGTGCTGAAGAGGTTAACCATCACTGACATAGCATTTTACCATTGCTACATTTAGAGCATGGAGATCATTAGATAGCACAATTTTCTACACTCCGGAGTCTTAGCACTGTTCCGTGTCAACTCGCAACTAAGGCAGCTTCCTTGATTCATCTCACAGAAAGTCAATAAAAAGAGTTGGAATGAGTATCTCCTTTTATCAAGAACAAGAAAATGGGAAATTCCACAATAAACACATGCAGTTGGAACATGTAAATTCATTTTAGAAATTTTAAAATATGTCAGGACTTTGATATTAGTCCTACAGTGTTTTGCAACCTCAGCAAGATGTCTGGACTTCGACTTCCAGAATTCCCCATGCTGCCTGATGAATTCTGGAAGTTGATATCCACAGATTTTAAAGTTGCCAAGTTTGAACAACACTGCTCTAACAGTACCAGGGGTGGTATTCACTTACTTTCCCTATTGGTTCACAAATGTGAGCACGCACGCGCCCTCGCTTCCCTCACATGCGTCCACGCATGCGCCCGGCCTTCCATGTATGTACTTTGCTCGTGCATGCACTTTCCACGCATGCACCCAGCCTCAAAAATATGCCTAAATAGGATGGCATAGAGCTGGGGCGGGGGGAGCGGGGGGGGCCACCTGCAATTTCCGCTACCGATTCGGGTGAACCGGTCTGAACTAGCTAAATACTATCTCTGAACAGTACTGTACTAAACTGCAGCCTCCCGAGCACAAAATAGCAGAAAGTAAATGCAACCAATAATAACAATAATGAAGCAAAGTGTGAACTTTCACAGTTCCTACAAATAAGGATTAATAAGGAAAAATAAGGGGGAAAAATAAGAATTTGTTAGACGAAAAATCGTTTAAGAAATTACTTTGCAAAATCATAATAATCATACCTTGACTACAGCATATATTGAGTAAACTCTATATTTAAAGAAATCATGAAAAAAGTTCCTTTTATAAACAGTTTGATTCAAAGCACTTAACAAATTAGTAGAATCATATATCTTAAAATACAGAGTTTTCTATATTTCTTGGCATCGTTTTAGTGGTCATCTGGATTTTTGCATCCCAGATTTAAACCCTTATAATGTGGTTTATTTGATTTATGAGGCTGTCAACTTTTTTTAAAGAGGGCAAGGAGTTTTAACTTGTAATAAATAACAAATTGCATATCCCACCTCATATTTACTGACAGACAGCCAATTGGCATCAGAATTTCAATCAACATTCACCAGGGAAAGTTGAGTTATATCATATAGGTACAGAGAAGTGGCCCAATTTCTAAATTTTTTGCTGGATTTATGAGATTTATGATAGTTTTTTTATTTAAAAAAAGATGGAACTTCTGTGCAATGGAGCAAGCAGGTGTGTGCTAAGAAAAAGGGAAAAAAGCTGAATTATTTCCAGCCTCTGATTAAAATGGAGTTTACAAGAAACAATTTTAACAGAGATGCTATTTATTTTAAGGGTCCAATCTATATATATAAAAGCAAAAACCACTCACGCCATAATCACGAAATCTCCAGAAGCATAAACCCAACAAACTTGAAATTTGCCACGTATGTTCCTCTTGGTTTCTAGGTGCTCACTAAGAAAGGATTTTTCGAAATGACTATCAGAATATTAGTATTTCCTATATTATTAATAATACGCTCTGATGCTAAGGAGTTCTACTCCCGCTCCCCACCTCAAAAGAAATCTGTTCCAAATACAAAACACAAGCAGAGGAGATGAGTTTCAATTTCAGTTTTACTTTCACAGCAGCAAGCAGCTTTACTTCAGAACAGTTGAGCTAAGCCACGCCCAGCCTCCTTCTTGTCTCCTTCTTGTTCACACAGCAATACTGTTTCAGTTTCCAAATACCCCTCAACTCTCTCACACACTGACAGGATGCTAACCAGATAAATATCGATGGAAACTGCGAGCTGGGACATTCTACTCCCCCTCCCCATCTATTCCAACTGCCAGTTGCATTATATTAACACACTCTGATGCTACTGAGTTACACATTCTACATTAAGTTTCAGGCTGTAAGTGTCAATTTATCAAGCCCAAGCACATAGTTTCGTAGCGAAGCATGGGCGTCCAGCTACTTGAATTATGAAATGTAGAGTGCAAAGTACAATTTTAAACGTATCTCCTTGTGTCTATATAGGAAGGAGAATAAGTAGAGCCTTGTGGCAAGTACCCACTATTTTTACACCCTTTAAGCTTTTCCATTCTTTCTAATAGATGAAATCATAAAATATCTGTAATTTGGGGCATTTCAAGTATCTAATTAATCAATATAATGATATTCTAAGTGCAATTACATTGCAAAGAATAATCAATTTCAAAGCTCAAGGAGCGAAGTATTCTGTTTCTTCGATGCCATTAATAGTTTGAGAAATATCTTGGACTTGATTAGACCTCCTGCTAGAAAATATTGAAAAGACACAACTCAAAGAAGAGATAATGGTTGTGTAATACAGGTGTTCAGATGAATACACATGTTGTTGCACACTAGTGAAACAGATTTTAGTATACTTTGAAATTAGTCTATTTTGGTGTATCTGTTATACTTTTTACTTTTTTTACTTCTTCTGTTCAGTCATGATTGATTCTCAAAGACTGCCTGGACAAGTCCTTGCAAGGTTTTTCAGAAGTGATTTGCTATTGCCTCCTTCCTAGGGCTGAGAGAGAGTGACTGGCCCAAGGCCACCCAGGTGGCTTTGTGACCAAGGCAGGATTAGACCTCACAGTCTCCCAGTTTCTGATCTGGTGCTTTAACCATTACATTAAATTGGCTCTCATTATAGCTTTACGGTCTTTTTAATGGTTTTTCTATGGATCTGCATTTGGAAAAGGGCAAGGTGCATTTCTGGTGACAATCTAGGTATGATTATTTTAAAGTAAACATTTTGATGACTCAGTATTTATTTATTTATTTATTTATTTATTTATTTATTTATTTATTTATTTATTTATTTATTTATTTATTTATTTATTTGATTTCTCTAGCTGCCCATCTCAGTCAATGACTGGGTGTCTTACAATTTTTTTAAAAAAAAGGCAATTAAAAATGCTAAAAACATTTAAAAACAATAAAAATACTAAAAAGATTAAATGAACATAGGAGCAAGATGCTTGGCCAGTTAGCAATACAGTCAGGAAACGGGATCCCTAATGCACTCGGGACCGCAGGCATGATTTTTAGGACCTTATGAAAGGCTAGCAGAATTGGGCCATTCTGATCTCCGAAGGGAGGATGTTCCATAGGGCAGGAATAACTGCAGAAAAATAAAGCTTGTATTATATATTAGATAAGACCTACTGTATATTAAGTTTCTTTTTTTCTGACCAATTATCTCTGCCCAATCTACAGGAATTTTTAAGATTTTCTGTTTTGACTTCCATGGCAAGCTATGTGCAATATCATAACAAACCAGCGCCATCTTGTGGTCTACTGAATACTGCATTGTGTTTTATTTTTGCAATTCTCTTTTAAAATATTGTCCCAAATGTCTGTCATTTTTAAAAAACAATTGTAACCAACACTTTTTGGATTTTAATATGCAAAGTTAAAAATAATTTATTTCTTTATCTATTTCTTTTATATTTCTTTTATTTCATTTATTTTATTACAAAAATCTATGTACCCTAATCCATGGAACTCTGGGCAGCAAACAGTTTTCATATTTTATCTTTTCTCCGTTCCAAATAAAATTTGATTTTGTTTATTTCTGCTGAGATTATTCTGTCTCTCAAGGAAGAAAAGGGCCAGATCTCTAGTTACCTGATTCTAAACCACACATCTAAGAATTTATAGCATATAAAGTATTTCATTTTTCCACGTTTATCTTTTCAATAAACATGGCAGTACTAGTTATGGGAGCCCTCTCTCATTCTTACACCAGGGTTAGGGGGAGGATATCAGGTGACGCATCCTGTTAAAGATAGGTAGGGGGAGCAGTACCTATCAACCAGTTACACCAAGACATTCTCAGGGGCAAGAGTACAAAAGCTCAGAGGGTTTCAAGAGGAGGCAGAAGTTCCCCTTCCACTCTATAATCTCAGATACATAAGCCTTTAAGAACAACAACAACATATGATTCATCAGTGACATCTTCTCCTTCACTACATTTTTTTCTTGAGAAATCCTTACCTATTGAATTGTCATTGGCTGAGCAGCTTTGATTAGCTTCTGGCTACAAAATGGTCACAAATTCTTAGATATGAGCACTTTCCATTTTCACTCAGCTTCATATAGATGTTCCGAGAATGATGTTTCTAAGGCACTTATGACTACTATTATAATTGGATTCACAAGTATTGTAATTTCATTTCTGCCTAATTGTCCCCGACTAAACAAAACCCATTGCTTCGTCATCATCCAATTATTGTAATACCTATTCTACCAATAAGACAACCTTAAGAGAAAGCGTGCAATTATTATTATTATTTCATTATGAGACTGGTTTGCAAAATAAGCCACAACTGATTGGGTTAACACAACATATTAAACCATGACTTATATAACACAAAACCTGGGTTCATGTGTCACACTAAGCCAAAATCAAGAAATCACATTTTGGTTGGCATGAACAAATAAAGACTAGGTTCCTAAAACATCTTAAGTCAGGGATGTCCAACCTTGGCAACGTTTAAGACTTGTGGACTTCAAAACTTCCCCAGCCAATATGGCTGCCTGGGGAATTCTGGGAGTTGATCAGGGGTTACCTTCCCTACCGGTTCACAAATGTGCACACACCATTGTCTGCGCATGGGCAAAACCTTTAGAGGCTGAAAATCGTAGCAAAAAAGGGACATCATGATGTCTGTATGAGTGGACGGGGCTTTGTGCAGTCGGCTCTACTGTATCATGTATTCCAGTAAGAACCAGCTGAAGTTCACCCCTGGAGTTAATGTCCCTGGTCTAAACTATCAATAAGCAACCCACATTTCAAGTTAGCAGGAGTTTGTAGTAGTACCGGTATATACATGCTAATATACCAACCCTGTCCTAATATTCCTTTTTACTCTTACTCTTTTTATGTATTCAAATTAAGTTTATACTTTTACCTGTTATCTTATATATGCTTGACAAATAAAATAAAATAATAAAATAAAATAAAATAAAATAAAATAAAATAAAATAAAATAAAATAAAATAAAATAAAATAAAATAAAATAAAATAAAATAAAATAAAAACAAAAACATGCTAAGTCATGCAACATGCTTTTGTAACGTGCTATGTCATTTGACATACCAAGTTGTACGAACATAATAATTGTAGTTTGGTTTTGGTGCCTTCAAATCAGTTTTTGATTCTGGTGATTACCTGGACTGGTCCTTGCAGTTTTCTTGACAAGTTTTTTCAGAAGTGGTTTACCATTGCCTCCCTCATAGGCCTAAGAGAGTGTGACTGGCCAAGGTCACCCAACTGGCTTTGTGCCTTAAGGGTGCACTAGAACTCATGGTTTCCAGCTTTTAGCCTGATATTTAACCACAATACCAAACAGGCTTTTTTGTTCAATAAACTGTGGCTAAACAAAATAGGGCTTAGCGTGATCTAATTGACTATCTACTCAAACTACTTAGAAGCTATCTTGATCTTCTTATGTATTCTGTAATACTTGGAAAACATAACAGAAAATAGAAAAAATGTATCAAAATATATACTTACATTACTTTTGATGTTGCTGTGGTACCTGGAATGAAAAAAATGTGAACACATGTTTGTGAACTTAGAAGTTACACTTTTCCCTCCATATATCTGACCAACAGTAGTTATGGGAAGCCTAAAATGACCCCCTTTCAAGAACAGTGACTTCCCATGTTCTGCAAATATCACTCATTTTTCCCACCTCCACTTTTTTTAGTGAGATCAGTTTCAGGATAATTTAATCAGGAAACTATTGTCCATGATTTAATATGTTGTGTTAACTGTGAATACATCTAGACCTTTGACATTCACAAAGCTTTTTCTCACCTTGCTACTTATTTGCCCACAATTTAATTCAGTCAAATCATTCAGGCAAATCATTGCCTACAAAAGCAAAATATTTTGTTTGTTCCAGCTGGGTATGGAGCAGGAACTTTGCACAGGAGTGAGAATACAATCAGACATCAGGTAAAAATAATTAGGATGGTAAAAACAATCACATTGATGCACCCATTTTGTTTATAAACCAGACTGATGACCTCACAGCCTCAGCCTAAAACAGCCATTACCGTAGAAATTTTCTGCATTAAGTGCTGCATCTGCACAAAATCTCTTTTAGTACTTCCGGTAGCTGACTGAAAGTGTTAGAAGAGGCTTCTGTCCATGCCCAGAATAAAGTATATAAGCTTTTATGTTATTAAAAGTGCTAGCTTGAGCCTGTGAGGCCATGAAAAACAAATCAACATGTACTTTTGCTCCATGTTTTGTTTTGTTTTTTCCCAAGGACTGGACACACAATAACATAGCAGATAAGTACGCAATGCTTTACAGCAGCGGTCACCAACAGGTGGTCCGTGGACCACTGGTGGTCCGTGAGAAAATTTTGGTGGTCCGCAGAAAAATTATTTGCATTTTTTATATTGCACTAAAACAGGGGTCCTCAAACTATGGCCCCTGGGACAGATACGTACAATGAACGTTTGTGTTTCTGCAGAGAGTCTCGCCCTTCGGGCCTCCTTAGGACCCCCTTTTTGTGTGGGTCAGAGTGGGGCAGAAATTTCGACTTGGGGTCTGCTTCAGCCTCCTGGTGAGGGGCTTTGGGCAAAGGCTGGAGGGAAGAACCGCTGGTGGTGAAGAGGGCCTTGTTCCAATGAGACTGCATCATGCCTGGAACTGGCTGTCCATCTCAGCCCTCTGTGCCTCCAGGCACAGGTACCTGGCCTTGCACTCCCACATGTCTTCCCTCTGCTTGGAAAGCCTATGCTTGTAGTCCTCAGTGAGGTGCTTCTGCCGAGCCTCCATCTTAGTCAGATCCAATTTGAACTGAGCCAGCTGTTTTGCCAACTATTTCCCATGGTGGCTGCTTAGCTCCAACAACTGCTTCCTGTTGGGGCCCTAAGAAGCCTGGGTGGGGAGGCGAGGAGTGGCTGGGAGGGGAGGGGTGAGTAGAGGCAAGCGAGGCACCCCTCAACATGAGTGACCGAGTTGGCCACACCCACCCAGTCACATGACCACCCAGCCAGTCATTAGGCAGATCATATTAGTGGTCCGCGGGATTTAAAATTATGCATTTAGTGGTCCCTGAGGTCCGAAAGGTTTGTGACCCCTGCTTTACAGGACACACCTTCTCCAACAACAGGCTCTGGTTGCTGTCAAGCTCCAGGCCGAACTCCTACCAGGATATGCTGCTCACTATAGATTGTGCTCCTGGCAGTTGACTTATACTCTCCTTGCCTCCGTGTAATAGCTGCCAATCTCCAGACATTGCTTCCACTTCCTAGTTTGCTTGCCATTTTCTGATCTCCCTTTTTTCTACACACCTACGCACACTCTGTTTTAGCATTTGTTTTTGTAAGCTAAAGGCCTGGGTGGGGTGAAGCTATCTCTGAACATCAGCACATCCTTGAAAATGCCAGGGTGCAGCTTAAATAGTCAGGTAGCTGAAATACTGTTTGTGAGTAAGATTGTGAGTAAAGTAGTGAGTGAGTGAATGCACAAGGAAAGTAGTGTGGGAAGCAGTTCTGCCTGGCTGCAGCTGCTTTTCCCAAGCACAAACTACTATCCCTGCTTCACTTCCTCACACATGAGGATGACACATTGCTTCATGGAACTACTTAATACGACAATTCAGTCAAATCACTGTGAAATTGAATCACTCCTTCAAAGCTTTGCACAGCTTTACTAGTTAGTAAATTAGGGGTTTATGACTTAATAGACTGTATAAGACTAACAACAATGGCTCATTTAACAAAGCAAGTTTTTGGCTTTTACAGATAAGAAAATAAACACATCTTCGTGGCTTGTTTAGACCAATTTCTAGTTTATTTGTAAATATGCTGCCAGGCACAAATAACTATGAGTATTCATTGCATTTAAAGCACAGAAGAATTTATTACTGTAACTTATACACAAGAATCTAGTCAATTAAAGGTCAATCTTAAAGTGGCACAAGATAAAGATCAATGGAATTCATGGAGCGCGGGACTCTTGTGGCAACACAATGACTCCAAACTTATAGCGTAGTTAACTCCGCCCTCCAGCTCTGCCTGCTTTGCTGCATATGTTTTTATAAATTGATTAGTGTACACAGGTGTTCAGAGGAATAATTTGAAAATTCAAAATAGTGACCGTGCATCACCCACTTTTTACATGTGCCACATTTGCAATGCGCATAAAAGAAACAGGATTTTGATTACCCATTTTAATTTTTTTTAACTTCCCTACAGATGCTCTTATATAAAATGAGTTATATAAAAAGCAACAGTAGCTAGAAAGATGTCAGGAAACTACAAACAAATTATTTACTCGTGTTTGCATATCATTGTAGGAAGTAAGCACACATCCTTCTCCTAGGAAAATGAGATATTTTAGGAAATATTAAAAGGACAGAATATTTCCCCTAAAAGGGTGGCAGAAACTCAAACCCCCCCCCCCTTTATTAATGGGCCATTAAGGCCTGGCCCAGTCTATTCAACATAACAAAGATCTACCTTCTTCAGGCCGAACCATAGTATGAATTGTCCAAAGCCCTTTCATTACATCATCACTCAGCAAGATTCATCCAAACTTAACACAGAGACAACCTAAAAAGCTAGCTATGACCTCTGACAGCAACCAATCAGGATACTCTTCCTGTGCCCTAGGAAGTTCAAAGCCAGAGGGGGTATAAAACCCAGGGACTCTCAGCATCTCTTCCCTTTTCTGCCCAGGACCTCAAGCCATAAACCTTCTTTCCAAGCAACTTCCATGAATCCAATGTCTGTTTCCCCACTTGGAACTGAACCCAGATGGACATTTTTTCCAACACATTCTAATCGAGCAACAAACAATGATGCCATTCTGTGCTTGATTGCCTTAAAGCAACTTATGTTTTATTCAATGACTACAGTTTGCACATCATTACATTTTAAATAGGGGTTCTCATCTTTTGGGGGGGAAGACAGTTTGGAGTTGTGGCTGCCTTGGAGAAACCGTGTCTATTTGTGGAATGGCGATCACTGTGAGTATCTTGCCTGATCGGTAAAACCCAGACCTACCTGTTAAGATACTTTTTCAAACAGTTGTTCCCCAAAAGAGGAGAATTCAGGTAAGCCTTGGTATATACAGTAACACAACTCCATAGTATCTATTCTGTGTTCTGCTTACAATAATTCATGTTCTTGTAACCTCTAGGCTAGACCGTTGGAACATACTCTACATGGACTCCAACTGGCACAGAGTGCGGCCGCGCGGGTGGTAATGGGAGCGACATGGCATTCCTATGTAACACCCCTCCTGCGCGAGCTGCACTGGCTCCCGGTGGTCTTCCGGGTGCGCTTCAAGGTTTTGGTTACCACCTTTAAAGCGCTCCATGGCTTAGGACCCGAGTACTTGCGGGACCGCCTACTACCACCAATAGCCTCCCACCGGCCAGTACGCGCCCATAGAGAGGGGCTCCTCCAGGTGCCGTCAGCCAAACAATGCTGACTGGCGGCCCCCAGGGGGAGAGCCTTCTCTGTGGGAGCACCTACTATCTGGAACGAGCTCCCCCCAGAGATACGGAGGATCCCGGATCTGCGCACCTTCCGCCGCGCCTTAAAGACCTTACTATTTCACCAGGCCGGCCTGGCCTAATTTTCCCCTTCTTTTATAAAAGATTTTTAAAATTTTAAATATCTTTTAGTATTTTATATATTCAATTTTAAATTGGTTTTAAAAGTTTGGGGTTTTAAATTTGTCGGGCCAAAATTATTTAATTTGATTTTATTCTATTTTTTAAATTTTGTATTGTATGTGTTTTTATTGTTTGGCTGTGCACCGCCCTGAGTCCTTCGGGAGTAGGGCGGTATAGAAATCTAATAAAATGAAATGAAATGAAATGAAATGGGGCTGCCCTGAAGACCATTTGAAAATTTCAACTGATGCAGAATGTGGCTGCATGCGTAGTAAATAGTGCCAGATGTACAGAACATGTAACAACACTTCTGCATGAACTACATTGGTTACCAGTATGTTTCTGGATGCAATTTAAGTTACTGGTATAAAATCCTGCATGGCTTGAGAGTGGGGTACCTGAGGGCTCAGCTTTTTTCCAAGAGTCTCTACCCGTCCAACTAGGTGGAGCATAGTAGGCATGGTGCAGATCCTGTCAGGCAGAGTGCCAGCTAATGGAGACCATAAGACAAGCTTTTTTTTCCTGCAGTGATTCCTGCTCTATGGAACATCCTCCCTTCGGAGATCAGAATGGCCCCAATTTTGCTAGCCTTTCATAAGGTCCTAAAAACCTGTCTATGTTCCCATGCCTGGGGTCCCGAGTGCATTAAGGATCCCGTTTCCCGACTGTATTGCTAACTGGCCAAGCATCTTGTTCCTATGTGCATTTAATCTTTTTAGCATTTTTATTGTTTTTAAATGTTTAGCATTTTTAATTGCCTTTAAAAAAAATTGTAAGTCACCCAGTCATTGACTGAGATGGGTAGCTAGAAAAATCGAATAAATAAATAAATAAATAAACAAACAAACAAATAAATAAATAATAAATACTGAGTCATCAAAATGTTTACTCTAAAATAATCATACCTAGATTGTCACCAGAAATGCACCTTGCCCTTTTCCAAATGCAAATCCATAGAAAAACCATTAAAAAGACCATAAAGCTATAATGAGAGCCAGTTTAATATAATGGTTAAAACATCAGGTCAGGAACCGAGAGATTGTGAATTCTAATCCTGCCTTGGTCACAAAGCCACCTGGGTGGCCTTCGGCCAGTCACTCTCTCTCAGCTCTAAGAAGGAAGCAATAGCAAATCACCTCTGAAAAATCTTGCAGAGACTTGTCCAGGCAGTCTTTGAGAATCAATCATGACTGAACAGAAGAAGTAAAAAAAGTAAAAAGTATAACAGATACACCAAAATAGACTAATTTCAAAGTATACTAAAATCTGCTTCATTAGTGTGCAACAATAGATGTATTCATCTGAACACCTATATTACACAACCATTATCTCTTTGGGTTGTGTCTTTTCAATATTTTCTAGCAGAAGGTCTAATCAAGTTCAAGATATTTCTCAAACTATTAATGACATGGAAGAAACATAATAGTTCATTCCTTGAGCTGTGAAATTGATTATTCTTTGCAATGTAATTGCACTTAGAATATCATTATATTGATTAATGAGATACTTGAAATGCCTCAAATTACAGATATTTTATGACTTAATCTATTAGAAAGAATGGAAAAGCTTAAAGGATGTAAAAGTAGTGGGTATTTGCCACAAGGCTCTACTTACTCTTCTTCCTATATAGATACAAGGAGATACGTTTAAAATTGTACTTTGCACTCTACATTTCATAATTCAATAGTCTTCCACCACTCCCAAGTGTTGACACATGAAGTCTGAAATAAATGCACTCAAAACTGTCTATTTTGAGGGAAAAGGGAATGAATATAACTGAACTGGGCAAAGAACACTAAAAATCTTAATGTTTATTTTCATCATTACTTTTTAAAGTGTAAATGTAAAACATATTCCCTTAGATTACAGTACAGGAAACATTTTTAAGATGAATGTTTGCGTACAATGGAGAATATTAAAAGTAGAAAAAAGTAGAACTTAGAGTAGTATATGCATATCCAAAATTATGCTAACAGAACAAGGTGCATACTTATTTATAAGTCCCATTGAAATCAGTGGAGCAGCTTCAGTGTCACAAGGATGAAAAAAACATATATATTGTTAAGATTAAGCTGTGCTGATTTTAGTTAAGACTTGTTTCTGAACCAGCCACAACATTGGGATAGAATAGAATAGAATTCTTTATTGGCCAAGTGTGATTGGACACACAAGGTCTTTGGTGTATATGCTCTCAATGTATATAAGGAGAATAAAATACATTCATCGAGAATAAAAAGATACAACACTTAGTGATAGTCAAGGTCACTAATAAGCTATCAAATCATACTATGAAACAAATAAAGACAATATAAATTGAAAGATACAAGCAACATGGTTATAGTAATAAGTGGGAAGAGATAAGATACTAGTAAGGAAGAGAAGAATAATAGTAATATAGTCTTAGTAAATTATTTGACAGTGTTGTGGGAATTAGTTGATTACAGTATGATTAGCAATCATGCTGTAATCATTTACAAAGCAAGAGTGATAAATATACGTGATGGTGCAATTAAAATAATTGAATATGTTGTCTTAGGCACAAATAAATCCTCAAAGCTATTTTGTTCCTGCAGAAAAAGAGGAAAGGCATGCATGCATTGCTGCCACGCCCTCCACACACACACAAACACACAAACACAGACCGTTTTCCCCCCACCCCAGCCTCTTCTTGCCTCCCCAAAACTGCTACAGCAGAACTTTCTTTCCAGTTCTAGAAGTGCGCGCCCGCGCGCTCTTCCTTCTCCTCGCCAGGCGCAAAAGAAAAACAGCAGCTTCTAGGACAGATGGAGCCTCTTCCTCCTCCAGTAGTTTCTCTCTTTTTTAAAAAATTCCTTTCACTCGACTCTATTTCTTGACCCGCGACTCCTCCTGTCCTTTGCCGCCACCCCACTCCGGAGTCTTCCAGCTTTCCCCTCCCACTCCCTTTCCTGCACTGCCTTATTCCGCGCTCACCTTTGTTGCCAGCGCTGGTGACCGTGGAGTTCCCACAGCCCATCGCTGGCAACTCCAGCCGGTTCCCGCGCTGGGGCGCGCTTCGAGCGAAGCCCCCACCCCCCCGAGGAGGACTCCACTCCTCCCGAAACAGCCTGGAACGACAAAACGATCCGTTTCGTAGTGCGGCGACAAGGGGGCGGGGATGGAGAAGACGAGGAGATGATGGCAGAAGTCGCTGGACGAACGAGAGAAGAATCCGCGCCGAGGGGACCACTTCTTTTTTCTCCCGATCCGTCGTCTTGGCAACAACAGAAGCCAATCAGCGTTGCCTTCATCTTTTAAGGATGCTTTCCTACTGGCCTAGCAGAAAGGAGCGGGGTTTCGAATGGAGAAGGAATTGGGTGCGGTTAAAAACTCAAGACTTGGACCAGCAATTCATAGGGAAGTTCACTAGAATGGTCATCAGTGAAGATTATTATTTTTTAAAAAAATTGATTTATATGCCGCCCTTCTCCGGAGACTCAGGGCAGCTTACAATGCATTAAGCAATAGCCTTCATACTTTTGTATATTTATACGAAGTCAGCTTATTGCCCCCACAAACTGGGTCCTCAATTTACCTACCTTAGAAAGGATGGAAGGCTGAATCAACCTTGAGGCTGGTGAGATTCTAACTCACAGTAATTGCAGGCAGCTGGTGTTAATCACAATGCTATCAATCTGGTGAGCCACCAGGCCCTGTAATTATTATTGCTTTTCTCACCTTGCAATCCTACCCTAACAACTATTCAGTGCTACACTGCCTTTGAAATTTGCCATTTTCTTTCTTTATCTATTTATTTTACATCCCGCATCACCATTATGTATACTTCTTATTTTCTTTGCAACAACTACTCTGGCAGTGGGCTGGACTGAGAAGAGTGACTGGCCCAAAGCCACCCAACTGGCTTTCATGCCTAAGAATTATGCCATCTGATTCATAGGGAGGCTGTTTCCTGGTTTCTAGCCCAGCACCTTAACCACTACACCAGACTTGCTAATAGACATCTTATCCAGTTAGGTATACAGAAATATATGTGGAGTGAATGGTTGGACACATTCTTTATATATTTATGTTACTGTTATCTATATCTAATTTAAGGAGACATGAGTACTTCCAAGAAGGTTTAAAATAGTATCATTAATGAAATAACAATGCTAGATTCTCTACCAATAGAGACCAGATTGCCACCTTCATTTATAGCGTTCAAGAGGATGGTGAAAATCAAGCTGTTCTGGACAGTGTTCTAATTAGTTTTGACCATCATTATTCTTTATATTTCCTTTTATTTATCTGTATTTGTTCTTTCTTAATTATCTTTTTTTCCTATTTTAATATGTACTGTGGTTATTTTCATGTTTTTATATCTTTTAACAAAATTGCTCTAAATTATTGTGGCTGGAGCAAGTATGGAACATTCTCTCAGCTCCTGGTTCTTCTGACCATCCAGAGACCATTGCTTTGCAGTGTCCTTGTGAAAAGCAACCATACAACATGCAGCTTAGATGATCTCACATTATTTCTTTATCCAGAGAGGGTTGAAGGAATCAATCTACAGGTTGACTCTCTGTTCTTGGCCACAATCATTGGCTCTACTTTACATGGGGCCATCTTTTACCCATCATTCTTTTTTGGATTTTCAGTATCTCTTTGTGAATGTGCAAATAAATGTGTCTTTCTGAGAATAATTTCTAGGAGCCAGTTCAAAGTCAATAGAGTTTTGAAGAAATGCATGCTGTAAGACCAGTTTTAATAGATTGTGATTAGCTTTCACTGAAAAATTCCCTGGAAATATATATTTTAATAAGGTAATCTAACAGCATATTTATGTATAAATTTATTTACTTCATTTTATATCAATTTATACCTCTCTCGCTCCCTTGAGCGTTGGGAAACCTACTTGTTTCTCAGTTAATACAATATCACAAAGTTTTTGTATTTGGCAATCGATTTCTTGCAAAACAGTGAGTATCTATAGAAGGAAAAGGACAATGTAGGTGTGATGTCATCAGGCAAATGCCATTACTTTTATAGCAGACATTGTGACATAAGTATTCAGTGATGGCTATTGCATGTTGAAGTGTGTATTGTTACTTTGGTGCCATTGGGATGTGTTATTTTGGTGCCATAGTGGATATGCAAACTCCACTATGCATAAGTATGAGTAGAAGGAGGAAAAGGTGAGAACAAGAGAAAGTGACAGCTTCAGATGTTGTTTCTGAGTGATGCAGAAGGAAGTAGTGAGTTGCAGTTAGAAACAGAATCACAGAACAGGTAACATTTGATCTGATGTATTAACATTATTTTTTAAATATACTTCTAAATAGTGAAACTCTGCAAGCTATGCATACTCTGTGTTTAATGGGATTTACTGCCAGATAGATAGCAGTCTGAGTAATTAACATTAGCTAGGTTCACTCATCGTTCATTGTAACCCATGATTTAACCATAGCTTATTGAACAAGCCATTGAATCTGATTAATACATACTGATACAATCATCCATTCTTTTTAAATTCAGCATTTCATTGTCTCTCTTTGTCATGTTAAAGTTTAGTCTTTTCTTCTCATTATAATACTAAGACCACTTCATCATGCCTTCTAAATGTGACTTTGCTTATAGTTAATAGTTAGGATACTGTGAGAGGAATCTAGGTGTCTTAGTGGGCCACCATTTAAGAATGAGCCAGCAGTGTGCTCAGCTGCCTAAAAAGCCAATGCAACTCTAGACTGCATCAATATAGGGATAGCGTTAAGATTTATTTATTTATTTTATTTATTTTATCAAATTTGTATACCGCCCTTCTCCTGCTGGACTCAGGGCGGTGCACAGCCAAAATAAAAAACATCCCAATACAAAATTTAAAATTTGTTAAAAGAATTACACGCTTTGGCCCAAAATTTAAAACATCCCAACTAAAACCCATAAACAATTAAAATCTAACATCTCAAAAGGGGGGAGGGGGGTTACGCCAGCCCTGCTTGGTGGAAAAGAAAAGTTTTTAGGGCACGGCGAAAAGCCCAGAGATCTGGTATCATACGTATCTCCAGGGGCAAGTCGTTCCAGAGGGCAGGTGCTGCCACAGAGAAGGCCCTCCCCCTGGGGGTCGCCAGCCGACACTGCCTGGCTGACGGCACCCTGAGGAGTCCCTCTCTGTGGGAGCGTACTGACCGGTGGGAGGCTATTGACGGCAGAAGGCGGTCCCACAAATACCCAGGCCCTATGCCATGGAGCACTTTAAAGGTGGTAACCAACACCTTGAAGCGTACCCGGAAGACCACCGGAAGCCAATGCAGGTCACGCAGGAGAGGCGTCACATGGGAGCGCCCACTCGCTCCCATAATCCCCTGCGCGGCCGCATTCTGCACCAGTTGGAGCCTCTGGGTGCTCCTCAAGGGGAGCCCCATGTAGAGAGCATTGCAGTAGTCCAGGCGGGAAGTGACAAGTGCCTGAGTGACTGTGCGTAAGGAGTCCCGATCCCGAAAGAGACGCAACTGGCGAATCAGGCGAACCTGATGAAAAGCCCCCCTGGCCACAGCCGTCACATGCTCTTCTAAAGACAGCCCTGCATCCAGGAGGACGCCCAAGTTGCGAGCCCTCTCCGTGTGGGCCAATAACTCGCCCCCAATAACCAGCGATGGCACCAGCTGGCTATATCGGGACGCTGGAAGCCACAGCCACTTGATCTTCTAGATAACTAGAAGTGATAGTATTGCTTTACACTGTGTTGGTGACAGCACATTTGGAATATTGTGTCCATTTCTGGTCACAAATGCTAATTACTCATACAAAAAGATGCTGAGATCCTGGAAAGTGTGCAAAGAAGAGCAACAAAGATGATAAAGGATCTGGAGGTTAAATGGTATGATGAACAGTTGACGGAACTACCGTAGATATATTTAGCCTATCAAAGAGAAGGATGGGGGGAACATGACAGCTGTCTTCGAGTACTTGAGGAGCTGATACAAAGAAGAGGGGATTGACTTTATTCTCCAAGGCACCAGAGGACAGGACAAGAAGCTTCCGCTTGTTAAAGAGAGATATATAATCTAGAAGTAAGGAGAAATTTTCTGACAGTGAGAGCAACTGATCAATGATAGTTTGTTTCCTGAGGTTGTGGGGTACTCCATCACTGGAGATTTTCAAAAATAGACTGGACAACCATTTGACTGGCATAAGGGCTCCTGCCTTGAGCAGGAGGTTGAACTAGAACAGGGGTCTCCAATCTTGGCAACTTGAAGACTTGTGGATTTCAACTCCCAGAATTCTGGGAGTTGAAGTCCACAAGTCTTCAAGTTGCCAAGGTTGGAGACCCCTGAACTAGAAGACCTCCAAGAGCACTTCCAGCCCTATGATTTTACAATGATTTTATATTTGCTTATTAATGGGACTCTGGATTTTCTGTTGACACCTGGATTGGAGAAGACGTTCTTTATGGATTTGCTATAGTTAAGAGTTGAAATTTGGAATCAAATGTTTTATATGTTAATTAAGAGGAGATGAGAAATAGTAAAACTGTTTATACTTGTGATGAGAAGTTGCTTTCTTAGAAGGGGCTCTATTTTTTTTTCTTACACATTTTATTCTATCTTTTTCTTTTCTTTTTTAGTTTTTAAAAAGACTAAAGTTTTTAGTATTTACTGTTGTTATTGCAACTTTTAATATACTTATTTTAAAAAATAGGTACTGACAGAGACGCATAAAAGCCTGTTTCTACTGCTTTGTATGGCACAGAATCTTGTTTCTTTTCAGTCCTCCATAATAGCAGGCTCTTAGAAAAATAAATCATAAATCATTGGTAATCATTGATTTTTATTTAGCAGTACAGTCCTTATCTTCCTGAAAGGATGACAGTTTTATTGTGCAATTTCAAAGGTGTAAAATGTCAAGCTTGTTTGCCACCCAAAGCGTTCAAAGCTGAAATCTCTTCTTTAAACTGTTGTATTTGGAGTGCTTACTGGGGCTGGTGGGCACCTAACTGGTTGGCAAACTGCTTCCCTCAGCTTGAGGTGCCAACCTATAAGCAGTTACCTAACAGAACAGATGAGGCACAGTTAGCTGTTAAATAACAGTTGTTAACATTACAATTTGCACTACACAACTGGGGGCACCATCTGCGGTTCCTCATGAGAATCATATTTACTCCCATTTTATAAATGCAAATAGTACATCGTCAAAACTTCAAAGATAACAAGGAACAAAATCAATACATCTTTAGAATAGAAACATTAACATGGGAATACATATATAGGTAGTCCTCAACTTGCAACCGCCATTGAGCCCAAAATTTCCATTGCTAAGCTAGGCAGCTCAGTGAATTTTACGTTTTTTTTTGCTACAGTTGTTAAGTGAATCATGCAGTTGTTAAGTGAATCATGCAGTTGTTAAGCAAAACTAGCTTCCTCCATTGTCGTTGGGTTTTAGAAACCAGCTAGGAAGGTTACAAATGGTATCATCTGACCCTGGGCAGATCAACTATCATAAATATATGCCCAGTTGCCAGATGCTCACATTTTGACCACTTGACCATGTGGATGCTGCAACAGTCGTAAGTGTGAGAACTGGTCATAAGTCATTTTTTTCAATGCCATTGTAACTTCCAATGGTCATTAAACAAATAGTTGTAATTCAAGGATTATCCATTTTTTTCTATCTATCTATCTATCTATCTATCTATCTATCTATCTATCTATCTATCTATCAGAATAGAGCTGGAAAGGACTTTGGAGGTCTTCTAGTCCAACCAAGGATTTTGGAGGTCTTCTAGTCCAACCAACCAATCAAGCAGGAGATCTTATACCAGTCTCTTCTTAAAAACCTCCAGTGATGAAGCACCTATAATGTCTGACAGCAAGCTGTTCCACTGGTTAATTGTCCTCACTGTTAGGAAGTTTCTCCTTAGTTCCAAGGTTGCTTCTCTCCTTAATTACTTTCCATCCATTGTTTCTTGTCCTGCCTACAGGTGCTTTGGTAAACAGCTTGACCCACTCTTCTTTGTGGCAACCTCTCAAATACTGAAATACTACCATATCACCCCTAGTCCTTCTTTTCTCTAGACTAGCCAAACCCAAATCCTGCAACCATTCTTCATGTTTTAGTCTCTAAGTCTTTAATCATCTTAGATGTCTTCTTTACACTTTTTCCAGTCTCAACAACTTTTTTGTAATGTGACCAAAACTGCATCCAGGTGTGATCCTACTACCATAAGGCTTTATAAAGTGGTACTAATGCTTCACATGATTTTGATTCTATGCCTGTTTATACAACCAAAGCTTGTATTAGCTTTTTTGTCTGCCGCCAAACAGCTGACTTATATTTAAGTGATCCTTAATTGATGGTTTTCTTTTCTTGAAATCATTTTCATGGTAAATTAAAATGTTTTTTAATTTTTTTTTCATTTTATTTAGTTTTTAAAAAGAACTGGGTGAAAATGGTACCTCGGAGAAAAGCACACACAAACCTGTGTAATTAACAATTACATCAGTGGCTTTTTCAAATTACAATGCAAGCACCACCCTTGTCTCACATTTGAGACTGGGGGAATGGGAGTTTTAAGTATAGTTCCAACCTGGATCACAGGAGGGGATGCTTGCTTTATGCACCGAGGAAAAAGCCAAGGGAGGTAAATAGGATCCTACAGCAGCTTTTTTCCCCATTGCAAATAGGAAATTATCACAGATGAATTAGAACCTTTCTTGGGACTTTTCTGTGATTCTGAAAACAGTCAAAAACATTGGTGGGGGGCATCATTTCTTCTAATGCATTATTTCAAATAGCTGAAGCAGAACACACAAAACAAATGTATTGTGTTTACTTTTAGACTAAGCCCACTTGCTGGATTAATATAATCACTTGCAGTTGCAGTTCTGAATGCAGATAGATTGCCCTCCTTTGTATAAAATGCCATGGCAGAATTTCAAGGAATGTTTGAAGAACTTTGGGCTTAGTTCAGAACAAGCTTGCTGCTCTTTGCTTTGGTTCTTCCCACCAGAAGGCAAGGCTAACAGAATAGACGGTCCTATTCAGTGGATTAATTAATGCAGATCTAAGAGTTTGGAGGTGGGGGGGGGGGGTTGATGGGCATTTTTTCAATTTTATGATCATGTCATCAGCAGGACTGAAAGTTGTTGGTCACAAAAATCAACCATTTATAAATTTGGTAGCCATTTCCTCAGAGTTTCCAGAGTATATTCTGTATTTATGCTGGTCTATGACCATAATGAATTCCCTATACCTCTTTTTCCTTATTTTTTTTCTCAACTGGTAGGGTTTTTTTCCACACTGCAGATTTTCTAAAAAATGACTCTGAGTCACTCTCGGAAGTAAAGATGATGCTAAAGATTACAGTAGTGCTTTTATTTAGTCTTGTGCTGACCTTTTAAATCACTCAAAAACTGCTATTCGAGTGTAAAGTTCAACTGAAAATACATACATGCTTAACAATAAGCTTAACATGTTAAGGGTCAGTACTTCGAGAAGGGATTAAGGGAAAGGAAAGATATTATGTATGTAACTAGTTATGAAATAGCCTATTGTTGTGAAGAAGTCACAGGGGGGGTTGGGTGGAAAGGGTGGGTTAGGGAAGGGGGGGGGAAAAGGGGGAAAAACTTGTATTTGAAAACTTTTTCAATAAAAAAAAAAGAAAATACATACATGCTTCATGCTTACAAAACATTTTTTAAAAAACAACATACAAAAACTGTACAGTAAATATAATCATCAAGTGCAGCGGACTGCATGATGATTAACATCTGCAGTTAACAATAGCAATAAATACAGAATTGAAACTCTAATGATAGACCAGGAAATCTTTCAAGGGCTCACACTTTAGGAAATATAAATATATATATATATATGCGGTTCACTAAGTAGCAAAGGCAGCTGAGGAACATCCTCACCACCATCACGGGCCCAGGAAGGAACAAAAGAATCAGCATTCTAAGAAAATCTCCAAATTCTGCAAAACTGATATTTAAACAGGGAGCAATCCTCCTTCGAAGTAGCCCCGTGAACACTGCGAATACTCAAGTGGGGAGGGGAAACGAAGGCGAGAGACTTGAACTGCAGCATGCTTGGGGGGCGGGGGGGAGGCCTGACTGCCTAATAACTTGGCTGGGGGACCCTCCACACTGTAACATTTAGTTATAACCCTCCCTTGTTGTTTGCACTTTGCGCCTCGGCTCTTTGCCTTAAGGTTGTGAGTAACCAGGGTGGAATGCAACACAGAAGAGTTAATGAGGAAGATCCTCAATGCCACACTTCCTGCTGCTCTCCATTTCTCGTCCTGCCAGAAACAGGAACCAGGAGGAGGAGGAGTCCTAGGCGAGGCGTTTGCCCTGCCTTGTTGACCGGGGCTGGGCATGCAACAGGCGGGAGACGTACAACCTGTTTAACACACCCCTGGGTTCCTGGACTGCGCCCCTGACCCCTTTCTCCCTGCATTTTAGTGTGGAAGAAAGGAGAAAAAAGGAGGCTCCGGAGGAAAGGCGCCGGATTCCGCAGGCTGTTTCGCTCGCGCGTTCGGTCTCCTGGGCGAAGCCGACCCAGCGTCCAGAATCCGACGTGTCAGCAAGAACGTTTGGCCAGCGCTCTCCGCTGCGAAACCAGCCTAACGCGATTCCCGATCGCCTCTCTCTCTCTCTCTCTCTCCAGCGCCAGGCAATGCCCGCCGTCGACAAACTTCGCTTAGAAGACGCTCTGCAAGATAGTCCGCAGGTATCCGATCCCGGACCAGGCTTGAGGGCACCTGATCTGCGGTTTGGGAAGGGATGGCGCAGCAGATGCCGTGCAAAAGCTACCTGCCGTCCGGGCGAGGGACGGGGGACGTGGGCAGGGAGGGGGTTAGAAGGAAAGAAAGGTCGAAGATAGTGACCGGGAAGACGCGATTTAGCCGAGCTGTCTTTATAGGATAGAGTTTTTACGGTCGCATCAAAGCAAATCTGAGACTGAATTTATCCTTTCCCAACAAAGCATAGGAAAATGACGTTCTGCAAAGACTGCAGTCTCCCCAACTATTATCCAAATGATACTGTCGCGCCTTCTTCCTTCTGTTCTCTATTATTCTCTTTTGTGGTACCAAGAGAATAACAATATTATTTAAACTGACCAAGCGCTATCACTAAAATATTCAAAGTGCTTTGGAGAGCAGAGACGTGCGTTGCAGCACAATAATGACAAGCCAAACTTGTAGTATTTACAGATCCTGGTCATACGGATCATATAAAAAAAGAGCAGGGTACTTAACAGTCGTAATAAAAATAATGCTCACCCGGATACTGTACTGTGAAAACACCCCTTCCGAGCAGTTGCTGTTAATGTGTCAGGTCTCAGGTTACAACTTGGAAAGGAAGGGGAGCAGGGAAGGGTTAACAAGGACTCGAGGCAGTATACTCTGAAAATATTAATGAGCTTTTGGATGGAGGAGGTGGAGACAGGAAGTACTGCAGCTTTATTAGTGTATTCGCTCCAATTTGACAAATCTAGGTCACTCTGAAGAAAAGGGAGGAATTTTGCAAGAAAGAAAAACAATCCCTCTACCTGAAAGCAATTGGGAAAAAAACCCCAATGGTTTGGAATGATAGGGTGTTAATTAAGGTTAAATATTGAGAGGCTACAATTAAAAATTATGTAGGACAATTCAATGTGGAAGGAGGAGATTGATTGTTCAAGGCTGGTGAATTTGGGGCCTTGGTAAATCCTTATGGTCAGTCAACTGCCTCTTGTTAGCAAGGACTAAATGACTTTATTAGCAAACAGCCCTCTCACTCTTCTGATTTTAGATCTTTGTTAAGCATAGCAAAGAGGGATTTTGGTTTGTGGACAAACAAAGCAATATAATATGATTCATCCAAATGGATGCAGGTGCTTAAAAGTCTTGGATGGTTCCTGATTGCTGTTTTGTGCCAAGGGACCAGGACAATAAAGTGAATGTAAAACAATTTTTAAAATATTTTTTTAAAGAACTCATTCCCACAATTGCTGAAAGTGTAGCGTTCATGCTTGTTTATAATTTATAAAATGCACATGTTTCCTTGATTTGTAGATGTCTTAGATATAGTTGCTTAGCTACCTGGACACAATTTTTTAGTGAAGGAGTGTTGACAGAAATAATTTGGAACTTGAGATATTCCAGAAAAATAATAAAGGTCTATACATTATTGTGTCAATACATATTGAGAGATCCTAGATGTAATACTTTGGGCTAATAAATTAATTTCAGTTTTTATTTTGGTCTAGTTACTAAGAGGCAGTTCAAAGTGCAAGCACACTACAACTCCCATCATTCTCACTATGGCTTTGATAAGTAAGAGTGAAGGGAGTTGCCATTGGACTGGTGGACATCTGGGTGGGAAGGGACAGCACATGCATTTTAATGTTACTATGCAAAAGAAGCAAATTACATTAATTGTGCAATAATGTGCAAGCATCAGTTACACAGTGAAATCCTCATGGCTTGAATCTAACATCTGTATTTGGATCCTATGGAAGGCCACTTATCCATTTTGTTCCACTGATACATGCTTGCACATTTCATATGTATATAATCATTTTTTCAAGGAATGCCATCTCCCCCAGCATGTTGTCTCCCCATATGTGTTGAATTATAATTTAGATCACCCATGTTGGTTAGGGATAATGAAGTTGTCCTTCATATTTGAATACTTTGGATAAAAACTGATGGGGCTGGTGTAGGTGGGTTTAGGAACCACACTCAGAAAATATATTCTTTTAAAAGTTGATATTTTAATCATGCTAACTTTTGTTTGTAAACTTCCATCAGGAAATATACTTTGAAAGCTATTCATTGTCAATAATTATGCTGCTTAGGTGTTATGTTGCAAAACAAAACTTCTTAAATCCAACTCTTCATAGGTCCTTTCTCTTCAACAGCTGAAAGTCTTCAGTGTAAACACAGAAATGAGTCTTGGATTATATTCCCCATATTCTTTTAAAAAATTAGCCAGAGGATAAACAATAATATTTAGAGGGGATACCCAATTATCACACTCCCACAGACATCAATAAATACTAATTTCAAATAATTTTGTATATCTAACACATACTATCATATCTCTTATAATGGGACTATTATCTTACAGAAATAGTTTGCTCCATAGTAACTTGAGAGCTGTAATAGGGTATGTATTGTGTGGCATTCCCATAAATATTTTGAACAGTAAAGATTTCCCAGTCAATATTCCAAAATGTATTTTGTTGTTATTGTGGCAGGATTTTTTTTTTATAGTTCTGAATTCATTTTGCTTCTTTGCTAAGAGTATCCCATCATTCTAATTTGCCTCCTGTTGTTTTGATTTACCGGATAAGAAAACATTTTCCATTGTGGCTTTAAATAATTCCATTAGGGAGACAATCAAGATTGCAAAATGGAGTTATAGGGATGTGGCGGGCTCTATTTTGATCAGAAGAAAAATGTCAGATTCCATATTTTGACAAGTAATTTTATTAGACTAATTGCTGTGCAGCTTCTTCAGAGCTATTCATCAGGCTAGATCAGTGATGGCTAACCTTTTCAGGACCAAGTGCCCAAAGTGCATGTGCCCGAACCCCCAAAATGCAACGCATGCACACACCCCACACGCCCCTTGCCACCGCTCATGCACGTGCAGCCCCCCCGCACACGCCCCAGCATGTGCACATATTCCCCCCACATGTGACCTGCCCCCTAACCTTGATGACCAGCTGGCCGGCAGGAGGCACACGCGCATGCGTGGCGGAGCTGAACTGGGGCGACAGCTCATGTGCTCACAGAGAGGGTGCTGCGTGCCACTTGTGGCACACATGCCATAGGTTCGCCATTACGGGGCTAGATTTTTTTTATTTATATGCCGCCCTTCTCCGGAGACTCAGGGCAGCTTACAGTGCGTTAAGCAATAGCCTTCATACTTTTGTATATTTATACAAAGTCAGCTTATTGCCCCCACAAACTGGATCCTCAATTTACCTACCTTAGAAAGGATGGAAGGCTGAGTCAACCTTGAGCCTGGTGAGATTCGATCTTACTTTAATTGCAGACAGCTGGTGTTAAATTACAGTGCTTCTGTCTGTTGAGCTAAACCAGGCTCTTTAGATAATAGACAAAGCCTTCCCACATACCTCCTTAATGGCAAAATCCATGGAAATGATTCTCATCACAAATTAGGCTCTGCCAGGAACTCCAATACAATTCTTAAGATTTAGGAGATGAAGAATCAAACCATTTTTAAAGGGTTTAATTTTTAAACCATTTGTTCCACACAGGAAACAATTTTTATTTATTTATTTGTTTGTTTGTTTGTTTGTTTGTCATATTTCTATGACTAATATGCCCACTCTCCGAGGACTCTGGGCGGCTTACACCAAAGACAGTATACTAAATAGCATATTGCCCCCAACAATCTGGTTCCTCATTTTACCCACCTCGGACGGATGAAAGGCTGAGTCAACCTTGAACCAGTGAGATTTGATCCGCTGATCTGCTGAACTAGCAGTCAGCTGAAGTAGCTGCAGTACTGCACTCTAACCACTGCGCCACCTCAGCTCTTTAACACTAACTACAATAAAAAATGAACAGATTTAAAGTGAACAGCAGTTAAAATTCTATAAAATTCTATTTATATAAAATTCTACAAAATTCATATACACCATGATATATTTACAATCACAAGAAAAATAACATGTTTACCGTCATTAAATGTAGTTTACTATCTAACTTACTGCTGCCCTCAACATCTGCTTCACTTCTATCAATCATCTCACTTTATTAAATAAACAAGTGTTCAGATCCCTCTTAAATTACGGTATTTGTCCAATGAAGAATGAAGAAGCTTCTCAAAACATTTCCCCCTAGACCAGGTTTCAGACATAGAACATGATCAAATCCTTCTTCTAAAACCTCTAAATACTTTTTCTCTGAAGTTGTCCTGTGTATTAACATAAACTCTCTGGCTTCATGCCTTAATTTATCAGTAATCATTTGGTAAAGCCTACATAACTAGTCATTGCAGTACATAATTGTTTTATGGATTTTCTCTGTTTTCCTGACCATGTTGGCTCCCCTTTTAATAACATCATTTGAAGCATTTCCTGACATTCTTCCTTAGAAATTACACAATCCTCCTCTAATCTGGTATCCTCAGGAGTTTGGATTAAAACTCCCTTTTTATCACCCTGTAATCTCCAAGTATTCTTTGTTTGTTTACCTTTGCCTCCATTCCACTTTCCCTTATTCTCTGGTTTCTCCTGCAGTGACCTGTTAATTGACAGAATTATGCTCATGTGCCCCTTCATGCTCAGTAATGGGTCAATGCAAATAATGCAAATTGTCATATGGAGTGTTAAGATTGGTTTATGCTCTATTATGATATTTTGCCACATCATTTCTTATTACATTTTAAATTATGTAAATCCTATGTAATGCGGTACACATTGCCATGCATTTTTCTACAGCATATAAATGAAAGTAATATAACATACTTTTGGAAATAAAAACCTCCCCCACTGTTACAGTTGTCAGGAAAAATCTTTTCTAAGCCTAGATCTGTTTTGAGAAGAAATTCTTCTTTTGAAGTTAATAGAATGTCTGAATGGCCCCTAAGTCCCCCTTAAAGTTTTTAGTTTGAAGGGGTAACCCATAGTAGACATCCAAAACTAAATAGGTTAGCTGGTCACACACTTCCCTATTGCAATGAAATGTATTGAAGCATTTATTCCAAATCTGGTATAAATATTATTATCCCACAAACATGTCAAACAAGCTTGTGCCCTTTTTTGCACCTTTCCCTTTCATTAGTGACTACCCAAGGAATTTTCCACAATGCAAGCAACACTTTCAAAACATTTATCTCAGTATTTTTCAACCTTGGCCACTTGAAGAAGTGTGGACTACAACTCCCAGAATTCCCTAGCCAGCTGTCTGGGGAATTCTGGGAGTTGAAGTCCACACATCTTCAAGTGGCCAAGGTTGAAAAATACTGATCTATCTGATAATGCCAGAAGTCAGGGTCATCTAATAAATAGAGGGAGTCTTTCATAGATGGCCTGGTTTTACTATTGAATTTATTCCACC
This sequence comes from Arizona elegans, assembly GCA_022577455.1. Classification (NCBI taxonomy): domain Eukaryota; kingdom Metazoa; phylum Chordata; class Lepidosauria; order Squamata; family Colubridae; genus Arizona; species Arizona elegans. Next base: position 66,329,491 of record JAKOOJ010000007.1, read on the forward strand.
ACTATATATCTGCCAGATTTAATTCTACAAGAAAAGACTATGGGCGGTCACTAGTTCCAGTGGCTCTGTGTACAGTAATAACAATTGTTGGGTCTCTGGGCTTATGTCCCACTTGTGAACTTCTTGTCAACAACTTGGTGAACAGAACTCTGGATCACCGAATCTTTGGCAGATAGCTATCTCTGCTGAATGATTTTTTTTTTATAATTAAGGTGTCGCTAACAGAAGAAAAAAAGATGTGAGAACTTTTGAATGATACCTTTATTCAAGATTTCATTTATATGTTTGTTTTTAAATGCCTCAGACCCGCTCTTTGCTGAGCGTATTTGAAGAAGATGCCGGAACACTCACAGAGTACACCAACCAACTGCTTCAAGCAATGCAGAGAGTCTATGGGGCACAGGTAAGTTAGTTTCCGTGAAATACACTGGATATTTTTTTTTTCCTTTCCTTTTCCAAAATACATTTTTAATTCTTCTTACAGTTCAAGCTACTATTAATACAGGTAGTCCTCGACTTTTACAACAGTTCATTTAGTATCAGTTCGAAGTTACAACGGCACTGTAAAAAGTGACTTATGACCATTTTTCACACTTATGACCGCTGCAGCATCTCCATGGTCACGTAATCAAAATTCAGACCCTGGGCAACTGACTCATATTTATGACGTTTGCAGTGTCCTGAGATCATGTGATCCCATTTTGTGACCTTTTGACAAGCAAAATCAATGGGGAAACCAGATTCATTTAACAACTGTCTTACTAACTTAAAAATGGCAGTGATTTACTTAACAACCATGGCAAGAAATGTCATTAAATGGGGCAATACTCACTTAACAAGTGTCTCACTTAGCAACAGAAATTTTGGGCTCAGTTGTGGTCATAAGTTGAGGACTACTTATAATTGAGTAGTGATTTGGCCCAGAAATTTTGGACATCAATAGGCCCAGAAATTTTGGACATCAATTTTCATCAGCCTGGCCAACATAGCTGTTGGCAAGAAATTATCAGAGTTGTTGCCCAATATATTTTGAGGACATAAATTGTGAATCCTAATCTATTTATACATCATGTGATTTGGTCTTTAGGGTTAGGGGTACCTCTTCTGAGGTAAAAGAAAAGTTTTGCTGTTATTGATCACTGTATGCGAAAGAGATGTTACAGAAATAAAGGAGCCCTTTAAATTTTCATATCTTCTTCGTTTTCTTTACCTTGATCTATCTGTGTATACAAAGTCCAACCCTTCCTATTGTTTAGATATGAGTTCTTTAAATTGTAGCTGTGGATTGCATCACCACCCTTAAATGCCAGGTGGAAAATCTGAAGCTCAGCATTTTATGGAGCACCTCTCCCTGACCTCGTTGGACTTGCATCTTATTTCAAGAATATGTTCATCAGAAAAGCAATTTATTAACATATTTTGAATTACTGCAGAGATGAGTGTTAGTGATTTTGCACAACATATTTTTCTTAACGATTATTTGAAAAAAGTGGTAAAGGCAATTGTTCTTCGTAAAATGTGTAACATTTTGTGATAGGTTTCAGCTGCAGTGTAAGGGCAGTTTTATTGCAGGGCAATTTTGTGAATAGTATAAAAATTAGCTTTATTGAAATAATTGACATAAAAGGAATGAAATTGCTGTGACTTTAAAACAAAGGTGATTTTGCTGAAAAAACTTTTGTATTTTTTTTAAATTTTCATGCTGCCTTCTCTTTTTTCTTCCTACGTAACTGGAAAAACCTTACCAGCACTGTATGTCCTCTCACTTACTTGAAAAGCTGGCCTGCCATGTATAAATCCTGATTGATTACCACTTTTCAACTTATAGCTTCAAGATAGTTTCTTTAGAACTTGAATAATATTTGTTTTAAATTATGAACTTTAATTCAGGCATAATGACGAAGTAAAAAAGCAGGACTAAAATGTAACAGCAGTGACTTTTTATTACCACAATTTGATCTATAATCTTTCCTCATTTGTGTGGTGAAAATAGCAACAGATAACCAATAATGAGCAATGTGCTAAAGAGCACTGCAGATTTCTGTTTATTTAGGAGGCAGATTTCAGGAGATCCAGAAATGTATGGATTCATGTATTGATTTATTAATCTGTTCTTTGGGGAGAGGAATTTAAGACCCTAAAATCATACAATCTGCCTCCAATCCAGAGATATGATTCTAAGGAATAATTGTTATATAGATTAGAAATAGAATAAATACAAACAACCCGATTTGAGGTAAAGCCTGTGACTGTAATACAAAATTGGAGTCTTAGATTATATATTTTTTTAAAGTCTTGGCTATGCCTTAGAGGCTCATTGAGATTTGTTGCTTTGTCACAGTTATAACCTGCTTTTTGATAAGAACCCAAGGTGGTTGTAGTGTTACCTCCTCCCATCTTTTTCACCCACTCCAACAAGTCAAGTTGGGCTAAGAGAGAGTGGCCAAAGTCTCCCACAGAGCTTCAGTAGCTGAAGGCAGACATGACCCTGGGTCCAAATATTACCCAGTCCTGACTCTACTTAGCTGGATAGAGTCTTCTTTAATAGTTGGCTTTAATGTGAATTCTCTTCTTTAATCGTATCCAATAAAAGACATTGCCTGAGCAACATCTTGGCCCAATCTGCCACTTTTTGCAATAGAGCATGTCATTTAAAAGGCAAATGCAGTCCTCCTTTGGAAACAGTTGTGCAGTCCTTTCATTGTAAATCTTTAAGTAGTTGTGCAAATCAGTAATGAGACACATTCTCTCTTTATAGAATGAAATGTGCCTGGCAACACAACAGCTTTCCAAGCATCTTCTTGCCTATGAAAAACAGGTATGTACAGTCTTTTCCTGAGCAATTTCCACATTGCGGAGATGAAAAGTAGACAGAGTTTAACCTTCCCCTAGTTTTGCTTGATCATCTGCAGAGATTACAAGGAGACTAACGTGTTCTGACATATTCTGGTGGCCAGAGGTGTGGCAGCTTTTAAGGGCATGCTTTCTTCGTTTGAAACGGCACATGGAATTGATTCTTAAAACTCAAACAATGGTGTCACTTGTGATCGTTTCTATATTCACAGTAGTGGTGAGATACCTAGGATGTTTGCAGGGAAGGCAGGGGTGAAATGCTCCTGGTTCGGACCGGCTCAGGCGAGTAGGTAGCAATGGTGGCGGGCAGTTCGGAGAACTGGTAACAAAAATCCCTGCCCCCGCCCCCCTTGCCCAGCTGAGCCGTGCGATCATCAGAGCCTTTTTTTTCCTTTTAAATGGCTCTGACGAGTTGCTAATTAGGCAACTCAGCTTGGATCGCTAGAGCCATATAAAAGAAAAAAAGTCCCCACCCACCACCCCAGCCTCCAGCTTGCTTACCTTAGCTACTGGTCGCAACGCTGTAATACCTGCAATCTATTGCATCAGCAAGCAACTGAATCTCCCTGCCTGCAATCTAGCTCATCAGTGAGCAGCTCTATCTGCAACTTTAAGACTTGTGGACTTCAACTCCCAGCAAAGCTGGCTGAGGAATTCTGGGAGTTGAAGTCCACAAGTCTTAAAGTTGCCAAGGTTGGAGACCCCTGTTCTATTGGTTAAGTTTTTTTCCCCTTTGGGAGCTTTAAAAAAAATAGTTAATTTGGGGTTTTTTAGCTGTTCTTTTTTTAGACTAGCCATTTAAAGTTTAGGAAGTTTTAAATTTAGCTGCTTTTATATAAAAATAAAAAAAATAAAAAAAATAATATTTGTGCAGCTTTCTGAGATTTTGTGTGTTTCTGTAGTGTTTCACTCTAACTACACAAACACACAAAATCTCACAAAGCTGTATGTGGAATTTTGGGTGTGTAAAGTGTGAAAGTTGGTTTTTTTGGGCTTTTTGTAGCTATGTGAGGTTCCTGCTTGTTGCAGGGGCCATTTTAGGTCTAGCACAGATGCTTTTACATTGTGGGTGAGCCTGTTGTGTTGTGTTGTGTTGTGTGTGTGTAAAGTGTGAAAGTTGTTTTTTGGGCTTTTTGTGGCTGTGTGAGGTTCCTGCTTGTTGCGGGGCCATTTTGGGTCTAGCACAGCTGCTTTTACATTGTGCGTGAGCCAGTTGTGTTGTATTGTGTTTTGTAGGTTAAAAAAGGGCAAAGAAGTGACAGTGACTTGGCCACGTCCACCCAGTCACTTTACCACCAATTCCCGCCCACTAATTAAGCCACGCCCACAGAACCGGTAGCAAAAAATTTTAGATTTCACCCCTGAGGGAAGGTAGAAAATGTCAGGATGACAATCACAGCCACACAATAGAAGCTTTAAAGAGGGGTACAGCTTCAAGCCTACCTCTCTTGACTTTTTGCACCCCTTTCTAGATACCCCGGGAGGCACATCTGGCCCTCTGATGTCGAGGAAGATATTGCTGGTATTTCTCTCAGTGGGTCATATTGGTAGAAAACTTTAGAAATGTTAGGAAGCATATATGTAAGGGAATCATACTGGTATTTTGCAGAAATTTGCCAAAGATTAGTGCAGTGTGATTATAATCTATCCCTAGTGGTTGAGTGTAGAAGGTGGTGGGGTAGAACTTCTATCACTTTGGGTTAGAAATAATGAGACGCAGGCTCCTTTTTCTGTCTGGCTCACAAATACCCTTAATCTTGCTGAATGAAATACTTCTGATTGGGCTAAATGTGAGCTGAACCTTCTTAGACTCATTCTCATTTCCTTCTTTGATTAAGTGCTGCCATTAATCCTTGTTAATTTGCAGAATTTTGCCTTGGGGAAAGGAGATGAAGAAGTGATATCTACGCTTCAGTCCTTCTCAAAAATTGTGGATGAGGTAATCCAAATTATAACTCGCTTTTCTCTCTTTCACTCTCCTGATTAGAACATAAGGATGCTAGAAAATAAGAAAAAGCAGTTAATGCAGAGAATAGGGTTTACTATTATCACTATTACTATTATTATTTACTAGTGCATAAAATACTCTGGATGTTATTGCCATTTGAGACTTTTTCTATTTTCACCAATTAGCATGGTGGTGCTAATTCACAAAATTAGCATGTTCTATTTTCCTCAATTAGCAGAGATGAGAACTAGTTCACGAAGATAGTGTTTATGAGGAAATTGAGCCATAATAAATGTGTTAATCTGTAAAGTGTTTATTTTTGTAGTTTGTACATAATATTGTCATCATTGCCCAAATGCAGTAAAACCATTTCTGAGTTTTTACAATATAAGGCAAAGATAAAACACTTCTAGCCTTCCAATTAATTGCTGAACTTCAAAATCGTATGAGGCTAAATGTCATAGTTTAAAGGCCTATGAATTTCCCCATTCATGTTCATAGACTTTTTGCCATATTCTTGTCGTCAGATGTTCTAAGATGATTCCTCCACAATTTCTATTACTGTCCACAGTTTTTCAAAGGCAGACAGGGATTTTTTTATTTTTTATTTTTTTTGCTTTTTCCAGCAAGTTGGTTTCTACTATATCTTCCATTTTGTCTTGTTCTCAAACAACTTCATTATTTCAAATTTATTTTCTCTTAGGAATTTCACACCCTTTCCCATCTGGTTTCCATTGTTTAATTACATCCAACCAAAATCCACAATTCCATGAGCCCCTCAACACTAAAACAATAATATCTTTTGTAGAGCATTAGCTGTTGCAATTTATCCTAAGCAGTCTTAAGGTTTGTATTTGGCGGAGGGGTGGGGGAGGGAGAATTCTTTAATCTCTCCATCATGTAGCTGACTTGGTTAAGTCTGTAAGAGTTGGTCCTGATTAGTACTTGGTTGGGAGACCACTAGGAAATCCAGTAGCTGTAAACTAGACTAAGAAGAAGAAAAGACATTCTGGAAGAAAAAAGCCACTAGATTCTTTCATATTGTTGGCAAAAGAAAAGCTACATGGAAGGAACAAGGGAGATTTTCCTTTTTTTCCTGAGAGTATATACAGTATATAATATACTGGAGAGAAAAAAAATTCAGTCTCTTTTAATAGCTCAGTTCTGTGTATGATTCTGCATATACAAAAGCACCTCAGACAAAATGTATCAGCAATTCAAGTATACAGAATAATTTTTGTTGAAGAGTCCATTATCCTGTCCATCTTTTTAACAGAACAGTTAACAGAGGTATCCTGGTGCCAAAATGTGGCAGGGGGTTTGTCAAATACATACAATACTAGGTCTTCAAAGAAAGTTTCAGTGTTTTTCCCCAGATGCTCTCCCTTTCCCACAGTGTAAACCATTTAGTGGCCCTTGTATTTGTCAATGATGATGAATCATACCTTTAGTCTCCTTCTTGTATTTATATATCAACCCACACTTGAAAATCAATAACCATTTAAAAACCTCCCTTGGATACTACAGTGTTCTGCTAGGAAAAGGAAAAGAAAGAAAAACATAACAGCTATTTGTTTGGTTTGGCTAAAACAGCCACATGGGCAAAGCAATACAATATGTACAAATGAAATTGAAGTTTGCAGAATCAATATAAACATCCAAGTTAATTTTGCTTTAGAGCCTCTCCTTAAGTAAACTCTCCAGTCATTTGATAACCTTGGAGACTTGCTTGCTCAACTGTAGCTATACAGTGGGGTCTTATTTGTGAGTTGAGTCTTTGCATTTTGTGAAGTAAATTCCCTTGGAACATTTGGTGGAATAACCTTAGTGTTCAGCTTCATACACTTTTAAGATATGATTAGTTTCGTCACTAGAGGCAATTCACAGGATACATGCAGATATTCCGGATTTTAAACTTGGATACCATGTGGGGAAACTACAGAGTTTTTCTCTTGATCAGTCTTTACAAGATGCTACCTTCTGAGTGTGTTAAGTTGTGCTCCTATCATCCTTATGCTGGTTGGAGAAAAGTTGCACTACAGGTAGTCCCCGACTTACAACAGTTCATTTAGTGACTCTTCAAAGTTACAACGCAACTTTAAAAAGTGACTTATGACTGCTTTTCACAGTTAACAACCTTTGCAGCATCCCCATGATCATGTGATCAAAATTCAGAGGCTTGGCAACTGATTCATACTTATAACCATTGCTGTGTCCTGGGGTCATGTGATCCCCTTTTGCAACCTTTTGACAAGCAAAGTCAATGGGGAAGTCAGATTCATTTAACAACCAGGTTACTAACTTATCAACTGCAATGTTTCACTTAACAGTTGTGGCAAGAAAGATCATAAAATGGGACTCACTTAACAAATGTCTCACTTAACAGAAATTTTGGGCTCAATTTCTGGTCATAAATCGAGGACTACCTGTACACAACTGGGGGCACCACCTCTATTTCTTCATGAGAATCAGATTTTCCCCTGTTTTATAAACGCAAGTAGTAAATCATCAAAATGTCAACAAGGAACAAAATCAATATATCTTTAGAGTACAAACATTAATATTGGAATACATGTACAGGTAATCCTTGATTTACGACCACAGTTGAGCCCAACATTTCTGTTACTAAGTAAGGCAGTTGTTCAGTTAATTTTGTCCCATTTTATAACCTTTTTTTGCCACCATTGTTAAGTGAATCACTCCAATTATTAAATGTGTTGGTTAAGTGAATCTGGCTTCCCCCATTGACTTTACTTGTCAGAAGCTGTCGGGGAAGGTTACAGATGGTGATCATATAACCCCAGAATAATGCAACTGTCATAAATACATACCAGTTGCCAAGTGCCCAAATTTTGATCATGTGATCATGGAGATCAATGCTGCAATGGTCATAAGTGTGAAAATCACTTTTTCTGGTGCCATTGTAACTTAGAATGGTCAGTAAACGAATGGTTGTAAGTCAAGGACTATTTGTAAATATAAACTGAGGAAGAGTTGTGGTGAAATCATTTACATTCAAAACTTCACTCCAGAAATTTTTTTGTATAGATGAAGATAAATCTGCTGAGATCTTTATAGATATAACTTATTCTATAAACCAAGCATGGATGAGTCCTTAAGGAAGTTTTTAAGACTCTTACTGGTTAATTTGTCTTCCCTTCTCCCTCCTTCCCTCCCATACTGTTCATCAAAACAAATGCACTTTAAGTACTCTTTTCTATTTTCTATTCCACAAAAAATACATCAGACTGCTAACTTCATATTTAGATTGATTTATTTTTAAGGTTTCCTGCAGTGAACAGGAGATAGGACTTGACAGCTAAAAGGGCATCTGTCTGTCAGTCATTTAATCCCTGCAATTATAACAGATGCAATTTATTAATAGTAATAAACAAAATTCAATATTTAACTATTCTACATTAAAAAGTTGATAATTCCGTATTGATTTTGAAGATAAATATTGTTCTCATATATATATATATGTGTGTGTGTGTGTGTGTATTTTATATATATTAGAGAGGATCCCAATCTAGCTATATAGGTGAAAAGAAATAATGTTGGTTTTCTCCAATCCAATGTCGATTTTTTCTTCCTTTCTCTAATTTCCTTTGCTTATATCAGCTTTATTATGATTATTATCTAGAAGTGAAATTGAGGCTAAGAGATATTTCCAGGATTGTAGTACCAAGATAGTATCATTGCTTTCCTGTTTTTCAGCTTAACGTTTTACATTCTGAACTGGCAAAACAGCTTGCAGACACAATGGTTCTTCCTGTCATCCAGTTTCGTGAGAAAGATCTTACAGGTAAATAATTGAAATGTTTCTTCCTGGTTGGGAATTTCCACAGGCTGTTTTCTCATTACCAGGTAGTCCTCACTTAATGTCCATCGTTTCAGTGACCAGAAAAGTGTTGAACGAAGGGACTTACGACTGGTCCTTGAAGCCCTTGCAGTGGTCACGTGAACAAAATTTTCCCCCTCCTTCAGTCCCACGCACATTTACAGCTTCCTTTTGGCCACCTGCCTATGTGTTGCTGCCAGCTGCTTCTGCTGACCAGCCCAGTGCATGTACCACAAATGCAACTTCTTTTGTGCCAGTGCAGTGAGGGTCCCTGTCAGGGGTGAAATGCTCGGACGTCTGCTACCAGTTCGCTTTGCTACCGGTTTGCTTTGTGTGTGCATGCACAGTGCACACCAAATGCGTGCACATGCACCGTGCGCACCAAGTGTGCATGCATGCATGGTGTGCACCAAATGCATGCTTTGCATGCATGTGTGCCACAGGCGCTACCGCGCAGCGCTGGAAAAGGAGAATTAAGGAGCCTTTTCAGAGTCTGCAAAGGTAAGTAGAACAGTCGGGGGGGAACAGCTGTGCTGCGCGATTTACATTCGCTAGAAACAGGATTTCCTGCTTTCTAGCGAATATAAATCGTGCAGCACAGCTGATCGTCAGAAATAGCATTTATTACTATCTGTTCAGGCGAACAAGTCCGAACTGATAGCATTTCACCCTGGTCTCTGTTGTGCCCCACCAAGGGCCTGTGCTCATGTTCTGTTCAAGGCTTCCATTTGAGCCACATCCAGGGCTTCTGTTCATTAAACAAGGACTTGTCTGGCATGCAAAAGAAGGTCAGTGCAGAAACCAAGGCCCTAATCAACGTTCAGAAGAAAGTCCCTAGGACCATAGAAGTCAGGGTAAAAGAAGACCCCGACTGATAGCAATGCAAAGTGAGGTGGGTGTGGTGGCTGGCAGGGCTGGGGGAACGAGCAGCTGGCAGCAATGGGTAGATGTGTTGCCAACAGGGCAGAGATGAGAGAGAGATAAATGGATGGGGGTGAATTGAAGCAGAAGCAGCCCCTACTCTTGAGGAACTGCTGTTGCTAAATGGAGCATTTATGTGATATTTCATTTAACAACTCTGACACTTAGCAACAGATAGGGTAGTTAAGTGAGGACTATCTTTTTATGATTTCCCCGAGAGAATATGTGAATAGAAAATTAAAGGGAAGTATAAGATTTGTAAACTAATAAATTCCTTCTCTCTTTCAAATCTGTAAGATGGGCAGTTGGTTATTTAACTGCCCTACTTTAGTTAAATGGAACTGTCAATAAATCTGAACGTTTTACTTACACACCAAGTAAATGTACCAGAGATTAGAAGTTGGATTTAAGTTTAAAAGCTTACACTACTTGATTTTCTACATTAATTGTATCCAAGCTCATTAAAAAGAAGTCTTCAAATGTCAAAAAAGAAAAGAAAATTAAAGGGAAGAAGTCAACTATTTTTTATTTAAGAAATCTCAAAAGATATAAACAGGAATAATATATCTAATAATAACAATACTGAACACGGAACAGTTTACCAGTACATTTCTCTACATACTTACTTCAAACTAAGAAAGACAATCCTGGGGGGTGTGGTTATATTACAAAAATGGGGAAAAAATGAAGAAAATGTGATCTTGTCTACAGCCTTCAGGCTTTTACCCATCCTAGTCCTTTCTAGATAGGCTGCCAGATTTCCCTGCTGTAAAGTAATTGGATTCAAAACAGAAATTATAATAACACAAAGATGTTACAAGGATAGCAGCTTTCCTTCCTAAGTTTTCTTGGGTTGATTAATGAAACCTAATTGGTGAGAACTGTATAGAAATTTGTAAGTAAAGCAGATGGAAATTAAATTTAAAGGAAGAGTTCTATTTCTGTCCAGGATTTAATCCACATATCTGGAAAAAATATGCAATACATACATTGTTGGTTTATCTTCTTTACTTTCTCCCTAGAAGTAAGCACTTTAAAGGATCTCTTCAGTCTTGCAAGCAATGGTATGTCTTATATTTTATCTTTGGTTTAATAGAATTCCCTGGTGCATGTGCAGCTTCAGTTGTGAGACTCAAAGGTTGCCTTTTCTTTCAGAACATGACATCTCCATGGCCAGGTACAGCAGGCTACCCAAAAAGAAAGAGAATGGAAAGGTATGCGTTCCCAGTTTTAGATTATTTTTTTTAAAAAAAAACCAAATTCTGGGCGTGTAGAAAAAAATGCAAGCGGGCAGAAAGTTGAATGCAACACATCTATTTCATACAAATAAAAATGTGATGGAAACGATTGCTTAAAATGTATGGTAGCAGTTGAATTATTTGGAAGTGCCTCCCAAATGATGGGTGCAGTTCTCAGAATGAGAGTCCTGAATGTTGAAATATGCAATAGAGGCCAAGTGCTTTCAATAGACTTTGATGTGATCTTATCTTTTGTATGTTGCATTCTTCAGCCTCTTTTGAGAAAAAAAAAAAAGCAAAAAGCTGTCTGCTGATACTTGTCTGGATTTTATAAACATTTTATTATTCAGCTAAAGGCTGAAGTTGCCAAAGAGGTCGCCAGTGCCCGAAGGAAGCAGCATCTGTCATCATTACAATATTACTGTGCCTTGAATGCTTTACAGTATCGTAAAAGAATTGCTATAATGGAGCCTATGCTGGGATATGCACGCTCACAGGTATGTAGTTCTACGCAGCACAGTTTTGTAGCTAAGAAAGGAGCTGTGAATTATTTTTCAGTGCAGTGGGATATCTCATTTGCAAATGGTGCTTCATATATGTCTGAGCCCAATATAGCTCCCTAATATTTCAGCCACTTTATATTCAAAGCACCTGTGTTCCTTAATATTGTAAACCAAAGCTCTGATCATTTTTATGCGTGATTGATAAAAAGTATTAATAATAGCCTACTCTTAAAGTAACAAATGTAAGGCTTGTTAAATAAATTGTGTACATCAATTTCCATGGGTTAAAATGAGGAATATTGATGCTACAAGAGAGAATGCTTACAATTATTTTGAGAGAGGGGTGGGGAGAGGGAGGTAGAGGGAGAGATATCGATGTGCAAGATCATAGAGACTGAATTTAAGTTGAATTTCAAAGAGATATTTTGCCTATAAAAGTGTTTCTTTTGGTGTCTGCCAGGCTTTTTCTTTTTAATCATTTTAATAATGATTTGAATTTTTTAGAGCATCTAGGATCATATTTATTTCCAAAAAATAGTCTTGACTTTCACATTGTTCCATAGATGCTCAAAAGACTAAAAATAAGATGCAAATTAAGAATGAGTTTCCTGCCAGGGTTGGGCAACTATTACAAGTGTTTTAGACTGACTGTGCCCATGGTGATGCTGTTTTATGAATGGCCAAGCCCCCATTTTCTTTGAGGATCCACAAAAAGCTCTCAAAATGCAAAGTACATTTACTGGCTTCTCAATCATTTGGAGCGAGCCATTTGCTAGTCAAAGTCTTCAGCTTCCTTTTTTATACTCTTCAGATTAATTTTTTGAAGAAAGGAGCAGAGATGTTTTCAAAAAGGCTGGATGGCTTTTTAACATCGGTTACAAATACGGTGCAGAGGTAACATTATATTCCTGTTTATATTGCTTTGCAGTTTGGGGGAAGGAGGAAAGCTGTTGCTTGTATTGCTCTTATCTGCATGAGCAAGAAGAGAGAGGAAGAGAGAAAAAGGGAGATATAATTGTTTTGATGTGAAAATACTATCAAAAGCCTGTTCAACTATGATTTATATTGAAATCCAACTGATATTTCGCCATGCTGGCTTGTGATAATACTTACAGTCCAATACATCTGGAAGATGTTGGCTTATAATTTATGCTGCTTGATAAGGGATCTTATATTGTGTATTTTTTTCTCCCACTGTGCATCTCTATAGAGTTGCAACCATTTTAAAGATGGGGAAATGGCCCTAAAATAGTTTGCCTAGATCAGGGCTATCAAACTCCCGGCACACGGGCCGGATGTGTCACACTCTGGCCACCCCCATGCCCGGTTTAGCGAAGGGGGGGAAAGTCCCGATAAGTCACATGACGCCGCCGTGATCACATGAGTTTGACACCCCTGGTCTAGAGCTAAGATGTAACAAAAGTGATTTCTGAAAAGTGTTGTCTGCATTTTACAGGGAACCTGATTTGGAGCTATGATCAGCCTAGAACTTTCATCATATAAGATATATATGAAATCATGCTGCTATTGTGATTCATAATTACTTGCAAATGCACATTCTTACCCTGGTTTGTAGCTCTTAAGTGCTTATGAAAAACATATTTGTAAATAACCTTTTAATGCCCAGCTGTATTAATTACATACGTAAAAGTTCACCTGAGGTAGCATGACAGTGAAGTGCTTTAATTTTATTTATGTATTACAGCATCCAAGAAGAATCAGATGCTGAAGTTGAAGCCATGCGGGTATCTCAGCAAGATCTACTTTCAGTTGGTGAATCAGTATATACGCCTGATTTTGATGCTTCTCCTGTCATCAATAAAAACCTCATCCAGAAAGCAGGCTACCTAAACCTTAGAAAGTAATGTGAAAGCTCAGGAATGTTTTATTTATCTTGGTAGATTGGTCATTTCAGCTTTTTTTTTTTAAACTATCAGTACTTCTACCTAATTTGGACAATAAGAGGGCTAAAAATATACGAAACACCATTTTTTACATTTACTTTGAATCGGAAAGGGTGATAAGATGCTTCTTGTACTATGGAAAAATACACTAGTAATTACAATAAAGTGCCTAGGATCCAGATGTTTGGGTTGAATAAAATATTTACCTATGTGTATATGAGGGTCTTTTTAAAGGTCCATGCACAGTAGACTTCAACAAAAGAGCTGGGGAAAAAAACTATTTCTCTTTTTTTTTCTTTTTTCCATTTAGCATCTGCTTATGAAAGTTTATTAATATCTAGGTATGCTTTAGACATTGCAAATATCAGTTCCATTTGTGGGATGCATCTAATAGTGGTAAAAGTAACAGTCTCCACTTGTCCAGCCATATTTAGTAACTATAGGCAGGTTACTGATGGGGACATTTCAGATAATGAAACCTGACTCACCAATGTAGCAGCGTTATAAAATCCAACACCCGAAAGTATATAAAAGCTGTAACCAGTGATATAGCCATGACAAAATATAGACTTAAAAATCCATGCGCTGAAGACAATCAGACGGGCCTGTTGGAATGAATTTGGCAAATATGTTCCAGTGCTATTTTTTTAAAATCTTGAAATGGTATATATATATATATATATTTGCAGCAAAACAGGCCTTGTGACAACCACGTGGGACAGGCTGTATTTCTTCACTCAGGGTGGAAATTTGATGTGTCAGCCCAGGGGTGCAGTTGCTGGTGGATTGATTCAAGATTTGGACAACTGCTCTGTGATGGCCATTGACTGTGAAGACCGACGTTACTGCTTTCAGATCACCACTCCAACAGGAAAACCGTATGTGGGTCAGGAGATGGGGATCAAAGCATCTGCTAGAAGGAAAGCTTTGTCGTTCTTGGCGAGGTTGCATTAACTGAGCTGCTTTGTGTACGCCACTTAATCTAAATCAAGTTTTTCTGGATTATATAGGAATTACTGCAAAAGTAATTTTGGTGTTATACATGGCTTTCCAGTTAAAGTTGTAGCACATAATCAGTTTAAAGTAGCCAAGAGGTAGGGACTGCAGCAATTTTTTTTCAGTTACACCCCCATATTATGGAATAGCCTCTCATGAGTTTAGGTAAGTGCCCTCCCTCTTGAATGTGAGCCACCAGGAATAACATTTGGAATTTAGCAGTATAGAAATTTAAAAAGGACACTGTTCTCAGCAGCTAAGAAAGAACAATACAGGCATTGTATAATAATTAGGTGTATTGCACTATTTCAAGTGATGTGGTGTGTCCGAGTTTGTTGCAGCACACACAGTCAGACTATTCAGCAGGATTCAAATGTCTTTATATACATAATGACACATAAGGGATACAGTACCCTTGTAGGTTTTTCCACATTATAGAGAAGAGAAATAGCAAGTACAAACAGCACAAAATGAAGAAGGCAAACTGGAGGAGAGAGAAGCTAGTGCCCTCAAACTTATATACAGAACAGTTAAGCCACACCCAGGCTCCAAACTGTCTCTTATGATCCCATACAACAAATACTATGTTTCAGTTACCAAACAGCCCTCATTGGCTGACCTGTTGCTATGCCCTATTCCAGTACCTGAATATACTTTGACACGGTGGCCTAGAGGTGGAGCTCTCACCTCACAATCAGGAGACTGTGAGTTCAATCCTAGGTAGAGGCAGATATTTCTCTCTCTGGGCACACTGAGAAATATATCTGCTGAAAAAAAAACTCTGCATAGGTGACAGGAAGGGCATCCGGCCAGTAAACACTCAGCTCCATTCAGTTGCCCAGACTCCACCTGCAAAGAATTATGGGGTCATTAAAAGAGGATGATGATGATTGTACTATTTCAGCGAACAGGAGCCAATTTGGTTAAGGAGGTTAAGGCTTCAGAAGACTCTGAGTTCTAGTCCCTCTTTAGGCACAAAGCTAGTTGGGTGGCTTTGGCCAGTCATTCGCTTTCAGGCCTAGAACCAGAAATGGTTTAGCAGGCAATGCTAAACCACTTCTAGAATCTTGAAAGAAAACTCCAGGGGTTTGTCCAGACAATTACCAGGAGTCAGTTCTGACTTGAAGGCACACAAGCACATTTCAGAAAATACAAATAACCTTATATCTGTACACCAAGCAGCAAATGCCAAATTGGCTTTTTCTTTGCAATTCTAATAGTTTCAAGGCCTATCCATCAGGTGTTTGATCCACAATTGATTTGATTTCTAAGGCTGCCCAATTCAAACAATGTGATTCTGGGAAGGTTATTTTTTTGCTCTAAGCTTAAGTCACTTTTTTGCCCACACATAAATATTTTATGCTTGGCTGATTTCACAACATTAATATTCTCTTACCATTAATATCCTGCGAATTCAAACTTTTAGATCTCAAATTGTATTGTGTTGTATTTTTCATTCATGCAGTCTTGAGCAAGAATGATACGTATGTGATACTCCAGTAAAATAGTACTAATGGCTGTGTATTTTTTTTTAGAGGCATAACCCTCCAGGCAGAAAGCAAAAAGGAATATGAGGAGGTAAAACATTTCACTGTGAATGGAAGGTTTTAATTTGTTAGATAAAATCAATTCTACCAATTAAGAATTCAAGAATATCCAGGTGCCTTGTTTTAAATATTTGTTTTGTTGTTACAGTGGATAAGTGCAATCAACAACATTTCACGACAGATCTATCTGACTGACAACCCAGAAGTGAGCATGTTTCAATTTTTTTTTCCAAATTTATTTATCTTATAAGATATGTTCACTTATGATTCTGTGTTTATGCAAGAACTTTAAACAGTATTACTTAAAGCTGCACTTCTCTTTTATCTCAGGCAGTTGCCATTAGGTTAAATCAGACAGCACTGCAAGCTGTGACTCCAATTACGAGCTTTGAAACGAAGCAAGGTAGTCACTCCTCCAGGTACCTTCATGTTCGCCTTGTATTTTGTCCTTCCCCATTGAATATAAAACCTTCTTTTCCGCTAACATGCAATTTTAGTGTAAACCGAGAGTTCTATCCTGGGGGAATATTTAATCCTGCATTTCCTCTTCTAGTTATGAAGTGGAAAACTGTTCCACCACACAATAAAGGGGTCATATAGCAATAGTACTTAGACTTATATTCTGCTTCACAATGCTTTGCACCCCTCTCTAAGTGGTTTACAGAATCAGCATATTGCCCCCAACAATCTGGGTCCTCATTTTACCGACCTCAGAAGGATGGCAGGCTGAGTCAACCTTGAGCCTGGTGAGATTCGATCTGCCAAACTGCTGGCAGCCAGTGATCAGCAGAAGTAGGCTGCACTACTGCATTCTAACCACTGCGCCGCCATGGCTCATCATATATTTATCAATCACATGCCAATGAACGAATATTCGCTTAAAATATACTCTCTGCTTCAGTGGTGAAATCCAATTTTTTTTACTACCGGTTCCGTGGGTGTGGCTTGGTGGGAATGGTGTGGCTTGGTGGGTGTGGCTTGGTGGGCGTGGCAGGGGAAGGATACTGCAAAATCCCCATTCCCTCCCCACTCCTGGGGGAAAGATATTGCAAAATCTCCATTCCCATCCCACTCTGGGGCCAGCCAGAGGTGGTATTTGCCAGTTCTCTGAACTGCTCAAAATTTCCGCTACCGGTTCTCCACAACCTGTCAGAACCTGCTGGATTTCACCCCTGCTCTGCTTATTATTCTTTCTCATTCAGCCTTTGAAACTAGTAAAACGCATGAAAAATGATAACCTTAGTTATTTTTTAATGGATTTTCCATTCATAATAATCCGTCATGCTTTTTGACTGCATATTTCAAATGGCCCCCTTCCCATCTCTTTTTCTTTAGCCAGGATGGGAAGTGCATTGATATTCTAAATGACCAGACAGTTCCAGAGGAGTCTGCTGAAGCTCTCATCCCCACGGAGTTAATTGCACCTGGAACTCCCATTCAGTTTGACATTGTGCTTCCTGCAACAGAGTTCCTAGATCAGCACAGGGGTGGAAGGTACAGGCTGCCAACAATCTTTCTTTTGACAAGGAACTCTATTTTTTTAAAACTTTTCTTAGTATTGGAAAATGGTCTTTTAGAAATGATACTGTTCTGTTGCAGACGTACCAATCCTTTTGGAGAATCGGAAGACGGCGAGAAAGAGGATGAAGCAGGTAGATACTCTAAGCGCTGTTCATCGCTGCTTGTTTTGGTCTCAAAGTCATCCAGGTTAATGTCCCACTTTCGGAGATAGAGCCATTTTGCCTGTGCTATTAAGGCCACCTTGTAGTCTGTTTATTGTCGGTTAAATGTGGCTGTGGGATGTGCAGAATAACGATTTCCTTTGGCTTAAAAATGTATAAGCAGAAGTCAACAGTGTTTCCGATCTCTGTAGGATGGGGACTGAGTTGATTTTAATTTTCTCATCCTGCCTACCTGTGGGCAGGATGAGAAAAAAGCCCAGTATCAGCTACGCGTGTTAAGTGTATGATATACCACTCTCCACGCACATTTTTAAAATCATTTTTCCCCCTTCATACATTAGCTTTATTTATAATGATGGACGGAATGACTGAGGGCACTTTTCATAGTTATCATTATCATTGCACAATTTCTCAGTTATTAGAAGAGTTTAACTGGTGACTAGAAGGGTGCAAAAATTAACTTGCAGCCCATCCCCATCTTTCCTTTCTGCTGCACTTTTTTTCTGTGGTAGCTTGGAAAGGAAAAGTCTAGTTTCCATGAGGGTAAGCAGTAAACATTGGTGAAAGGATACATTTAGTGCTAATATGGCTAAGAACCTGGGGGTGGAGATGAGGAGATTCCTACCAGGAGGAAGCCGTCAAGTTATGCAAATATGATAAAGAAATAGATAAAAATAAGCTTCAGCATTTGTGCTGCAAACTGCATTTGCATTGATTCCATGTTTACAAAGACAAATTGCAAGGGGTTGCTAATTATTTCATACTCAGAATGTGAGAGTTTATAACTGAATATGTGAACTGCCCCATTGAAAGAATGTTTATGAATGCACTGCATAGGAAGAGACAATCTGGAGTTTATATACATGTGCAAGCTTTAGCTTAATCTTGAAAGCCCCTTGTAAACGATCAGACCAGCTTCTGGTCAAAGTAGTGACCCCAGTGTCTTGCTACGTGAAAAGGCGAGTAAGGAAATACAGGAGGAAATACAAGTAGTCCTCTTTTAGCAACGGACTCATTTAGCAACTGTTCATAGTTACAATGGTGTTGAAAAAGTAACTTTACAACCAATCCTGGCATTTTTCATAGGTCTGTAAAGCAAAGGAAAGCTAAAGTAAGATCATAAGCATGGTGGCAGTTTCTTAGTGGCCATTTCACCTAGAGACCAAGTTGCTGGTTCCGACTGTGGTTGCTAAACAAGGACCACCTGTAGTAGAAAGGAAGTGCTGCTCTTTCCTTGCTTTGGTTTCTTGTCCATACTTCCATCTGTATATAGCACCCTAAAAAAAAGCAGCCCTCCATGAAAAAAAATGAATGTTGCCTTGATATTATATCTTTTAGAGCAGGGGTGTCAAACTCAATTTCATTGAGGGCCGCATCAGGATTGTGTTTGACCTCGGGGGCGGGGCTGGGGTGGGTGTGGCCAGCTCAATATCACTTGTGTCGGGGGACCCTGTGGTGGCCCAAGCATTCTGCCAGCAAAAACACTTCCTGCAACCTTCTGCCAGTGAAAATGGAGCTTAGGAGTGACACATGTGGCCCTCCTGAGCTCCATTTTCGCTGGCAGAGGCAATGCGGGCTGGTCCTTTGCTGTTTCTAGGGCAACCCCGCGGGCCAAATCTAAGCACCCCACGGACCGGATCCATCCCCCGGGCATTGAGTTTGACACCCCTGTTTTAGAGTATTTATCACCACTTAAGCATCTATATGTGAACTAGGATTTGATATATATTGCAGATGGGGAGACCTCTTTGAAGTAATAATCATTTTTTCAGGAATCTATTGAAGAAAATTGTTCTTATGTCAAAAGGCCATATAAACAGATTTCCTTCCATTTCTCTCTCCCCATCCCCACCTCCAGATTCACTCCTACAGCACATGTTTGTAGTTCGGTTTTTAGGCTCTATGGCTGTCAGATCTGACCATACAGTGGAGGTGATATATGAAGCAATGCGGCAGGTGTTGGCAGCTCGGGCTATTCATAATATTTTCCGTACAACTGAATCCCATCTCTTGGTCACCAGCAATGACCTGAAGTAAGCAAAATTTGCCTTCTCTGAATGGATCTTCTCTGATCCATTTACACTTATCTTTACCTCTTTTAGTTTTGTTGCCCTCTTTGTAGTTTTCGTTGTAAAGTCATCCTAAGAATGGAATCAGTCAGAGAAAAAGCATTAGGGAAAGGAGGCAGATTTTGTTCTCTGATGCACATCTGCTTGTGTTTTGTGGGAGGGGCTAAGAACAAAGAAAGAGTTTTGCTAGATCAAAGGCATGTCTAGTCAATCATCTTTATACTCTTCAGTGCTCAATTTAATAGCCAAGACCTTGTGTATCCCAACCTGCTAGTAGTGAAAAGTATTACTGATGATGAAGGCAATACCTAGCCTTCAAGAGTGGTAGTTATTGATCGCAGTTCTTCAGGGCCTGGAAAGGGAAGGGAGATGCCACACCCCACCCCTTATTGCAGGAGTTTCAACTGCATCAAAAATCCTTTTGTTCATAGAAGATTTCCTCTGGATTCAATCGGTAATCATGATGAGAGTTTATTGCCCTTTAAACTTGAACATATTTTTTTTCCATTAACAGATTGATAGATCCTCAAACACAAGTTACAAGATCAAATGTAAGCATATGCTTTTCTTTTATCACCACAGAAAGATTGCAGTCCCCGAGAATTTAGGTAAATTTATATTATTACCACTTTCTTTTTCAGTTTGAACTAGCCAATGTGACACAGTTTGCTGCTCACAAGGAAAACAAGAGGCTGTTTGGGTTTGTGGTTTGTGCCTCTGAATTGTCAGGTGAAGACGGAATGAGTGCTTATGTGTTTGAGAGTAACACCGAAAGTGAAAAGGTATGGAAATAGCTTTGTTGTATAATTAAAATTAATGCACGTAACTGCTTTCTTCAATTAAATGGAGTGTCATTAGGTAATGACCCAATCTGTTTTGTAAAATGAAGTCAAATAAAAATAGCAGTAGCAACAAGTTCATTATAAGAGTATAAAATGTGCAACTAGCAAGATTTGCAAGCCTCAGAATGGATTGGGCCAAACATTTTGCAAGTTTTATTTCCAGGGTTTTGTTTTTTGGGGGTATTTTTTTGGGGGGGGGGAGTTCCAATTCTTAAAACCTCCCAACAGCTTGTTAATAATCTGATTCACCACAAAATTGGTCCTGGTCTTGTCCATTTTCAAATTATAGTGCACAAAACTTAATGCAGCCTTCAATCCAGTAGACTTTGATTTACTAAACCATTCATTTAATGATGGTTTGAATTTACGCTAGTGCTGAAAAAAGTGACTTAGATCCCACCCTTGAAGTTATAAATGTTGCATGATCTCAACTGTCTTGTGATCATGATTTGGGCACTTGGCAACCGGCTCACGTTTACAATGGTTACAGCATCTGACGGTCACAATCATCCCCCATTGACTTTGCTTATCGGAAG
The DNA here is from genome assembly GCA_022577455.1 of Arizona elegans. Classification (NCBI taxonomy): domain Eukaryota; kingdom Metazoa; phylum Chordata; class Lepidosauria; order Squamata; family Colubridae; genus Arizona; species Arizona elegans. The sequence continues at coordinate 66,350,371 of JAKOOJ010000007.1, forward strand.
CTGCTGGGAAGGTTGAAATCACAATCATTGGAAACCCGACTCCCCAGCCGGCTTCCAATAAGCAAAGTCAGTGGGAGGTGCCAGATTCGCTTAATGGCCACATCAATTCACTTAATGGCCATGGTAAAATGGCCGTAAAATCAGGTCCAGCTACATGATGACTCACTTAACAAATAAATTGCTTAGCAATTGAAATTCTGGCCTAGCTGTATTTGTAAGTCAAGGAGTACCTGTAACCTTGATATAATGGCTTATTAATCAGTTCAAGTAAGTTAATTTTTTTCCTACCTTTATTATTTTTGTAGATAACTCAAGGCAGCAGTTTATTTGTATCATAATTTTATTATTTATTTATTTTACAAATAACTCAAGGCAGTGAACACATCCAACATACCTTCCTCCTATTTTCCCCACATCTTTGTGAGGTAAATTGGGCTATGTGAGGTGAGAGTGTGACTGGCCTTGAAACGGAATGTTTTCTTCTGCTTATGGTATCCAGTTAAAGTGATCCATTGGTAGAATTTCATTTGTTAATTCCAACCTGTGGCTTGGAAATAGAGCAGCATTACTATAAAATGAGGTATGGTTTGTGTTGCCTTATGCAAGTTGTTGGATTACAATTTCCTTTAGCCATAGCTAATAATATTATGAGCGTTACAGTCAGTATATGGATGGTTATATGGCCAGTGCCAGACAAATAATTTCGTACAATTTCCTTTAGCCATAGCTAATTATATTATGAGTATTATAGTCAATATCTGGATGGTTACATGGCTAGTGCCAGACAAATAATTGGAAGTAAACATCTGTTCTAAACGCCTGCCAGTGCCAGAAAGCTGTTGCTTCAGCAACAGTCTGAAACATCTTTCTTTGTTATAAATGCTGCTAATACAGCATTGTAAAGCCTTCACAGACTATTTGGTGGTCTTAATATTATTGGGAATTCTGCCATATAATTTCTGAGGCTGTAATCCAGATCCAATAATAGGAGAAATTATTTGGGAAATACTGAGCTTTGTCTATTTATTTGCAGTTTTAAATAGGTAGTATAATCAACAACAAAAAATGTAAGTGGTACTGAGGCAGATTCTGTTTTTTCTGTAGATTTGCTATGCAATAAATCTGGGGAAGGAAATCATTGAGGCTCGAAAGGTAATATTTTTAACTTCATGTTCCTTATCATTTTGTCTTCTGACAAGCAGGTGCTTATGTCACTAACTTTAGAAGCCATTTTGTGGGAGTACCCAAAATAATCTTAAAACTCCACATGTGAAAAATTAGGCCATCCTTATTTGATTTCCATTTCCATTTCTCTAGTCTAATTCAAGAAATATACACAGGAATTTTTGCACTCACATGAACTGATATTCTGAGAAGAACTCTTGTTTTTCTATTGTCTAATAGAATCATTTTGTCATTAAAAGTACAAAAGCATTCCAATATGAGGAAAATGGTTCTAGATATTATTTCAGTTGGAATTTAAAATGTCAACTGAATAACTGACTCCAGGAAAGTAAAAATATGAAGTCAGTTTACAGTGTTTGTAAAATGATTAACAAATCTTTCTCTAGCCATGTGAATTGTTAAGATATACAGTACCTTATGAGAACTTTTGAGAAAGTCACTGCAGGCATAAATAGCGAAAGCTTTTAGGGGCTGATATGGTTTGGGAACACAACAGAAAGGAAACTGGTCCTCTTGATTTATAGGCTGCTTTTTGAAAAGCCATTCATGAAATTACATTTTATTTGCCTTGAATAATTTCCATTTGTCATTTTAATTATAGGATCCAAAAGCTCTAGCTCAATTAATATCATCCATGCCTCTTACTAACGATGGAAAATTCAAGTTACTGAATGAGCGATCAGAAGAGGACAATGCTGTACATGGAGAAGGACAGGAGTCAGAAGCATAACTGATAATTTCTCTCAGTGGAGATGATGGTGCCCATAAAAGAGTATGCCCTATGCTCTCAGCTGTGGTCCAACAGGTGGGCTAGAGGAAACCCCAACAGATGAGAACTTGATCCAGATATTTGGTATAGAAACTGACAGACTTTTTAAACTTCTTCATCAGTACCAAGACATCCTGATACTGATGAGAGGACCACAAGGTCATCACTACCACCAGCAAAGATTTAATTGCTCATGAACATGCATTCACAAAATTTATAAATAAATACACACCTGTTTCACATAATTCTATTAGCTATAGTAGAGAGGAAGAAATTGCACAGGTCACAAAGTTTCTGAAAGTCTGAATTAAAATAGAGGCACTTCACAGAAAAAAAATATTTTGCATCTTAAGCAAAATAGGTAGAAGAATTTAAATGTTTGGAATATAGTTTAGATAGCAGAATTGAAGTGTTTGGATTATAATCTCAGTGATAAATACTTTATTTGCTCCTATTTGCATACCTTTTAAAAAGTAATGGGAAAGCTATTTTAAACTAGGCTATTTAGAAAGCGATTCAATAGCAGTTTCTACTAATATTTATTTTTATACTTTTATCTGAGTTAAGCTTTCAAAATTAAGTGCCTAATTTGTGATAATATAAAACAAATAACTCAAGCGAATAGAAAATAAAAGGACCAGAAAGCAAGTTAGAACGATTATGAATCTCAGTTATTTACCAAGGCTGAAGGAAAGATGAACGAGTGGTTGTCACTGCTATTCAAATAAGCCTGTTGGCTAACATTTTTGCACTGTTCTGTAAGATGAGATAATGGCTTTCCTACTTTCACATGGAAGTTTACAAATTTGATAGAAGAGGGACTCCATTCCTCAGACAAAACAATTTCTTCCAACCTAGATATAAGTAGCACCAGAAGCATTTTCGCACTGCCCTGAGAAATGCAGTTTCTTCAGAAAGAAGATCAAGCTGGCCAGTGCTTATACTATCTTCCTTATTTGATATTCTTCCTTGTGGGGCTAGCACAAATTTGGATATATGTGTTTCGGCAGCTTTAGGTTTACTCTTTTAAATTATAAACACATTGTAAGTAAATTACAATGATAGCTGGATCTCATGAAGAATTTTATCTGTTTTTGATGGTTTATATGATGTTAAAAACAAGGTCCATATCTTGCACTACAACAGTTTCAGCAATAATGGTTAAAGTAAGAGCCTGAAAAATAGGTGAGAATTTATGTAAATTATAGTACAGGACATGTTATGATTTAGTAACAACTTAAAAAGATTTTTAAACCAGAAGGCTAGAAAAATATCAGTACATTTTCTGAAAGAGTATTGTACCGAAGTTTTCTGCATTAATGATATTTGAATTGTTCTACTTAGTACAATAGATATGAGCAGAGGTGGGTTTCAGCAGGTTCTGACCAGTTCTGGAGAACCGGTAGCGGAAATTTTGAGTAGTTCGGAGAACCGGTAGTAAAAATGCTGACTGTCCCTGCCCCCATCTATTTTCTGCCTCCCAAGTCCCAGCTGATTGGGAGGAAATGGGAATTTTGCTGTAACCTTCCCCTGGAGTGGGGAGGGAATGGAGATTTTACAGTATCCTTCCCCTGCCACGCCCACCAAGCCATGCCCCCAGAACCGGTAGTAAAAAATTTTGAAACCCACCACTGGATATAAGTAGATCAAATCATTTAAGTGCAATAAGCTTATAATAGCTGAAGCTGCTCCCAGGTTAATATTAACGTCCAATCTAGTTGATATAAACTATATGCAGTGAAACAGAAATGGATCATAATTAGACTGCTTTAGAGCAGGCCTGTCAAACTGGCGGCCTGCAGGCCTGATAATGGCCCATGCAGGCCACACCCACCCCACTGCTGCAAAGCAAAAACACTGTGATACCACTGCTCTAGGGATTGAAGCAGAAGGTATTGTAGAGATTCCACACAGGTATCTTAGTGGTGATTCATCCATAAATGAAGAATTATTAGAACTGACTGACAAATGATTATATTTAAGCAAGTATACTTCACTGTTTTTGTTATCCATTAGGAAGAACACATTTCTAAAGGAAATTTATTTCAATACTTACTACAGAATAAATTATATTTCAGTTAGCCCTATGAAGTTGATTAAATCAATCCTAGCGTTCTGGCTTAGCTGTAGATTGAAGTATCTACATTGGCAAACCTGGTTCTCATTAAAGATAACAGCACATTCAAGGAAGTCAAAACATTCCAGGCTTGTGACCACTATATACAAATCCATTTTTTTTCCAAAGTTGCATTTATTAACATTATGTACAGAATATCTAACAGAATAAAGTATTGAGGTAACAGGTTTTTTTGTTTTGTTTCATTTCGTTTTTGTAAATGAATTTAAGAGTAAGACATGTTATAATTTTGTCCCTTTCATTCCTGAGAATTTGAACATAGGTGGAATAGATCAGAGTAATAGATCAATGATAACAGGATCTCCCTTTCAGAAACTTTGGCAGAAGCTCAAACATACAAATGTACAAAATATTCATGGCTTTGCTGAGTCAATCCCTATCACTCCTGGTAGGCCTTGTGATTTTATTCTGGAAGACCATGTAATAAATAGCCAAGAGGACCTTAACTGGAAGTGACCTAGACATTTGTGTTCAATTATGTATTTCATAGAAAATAAAAAGATTCCTTACAAATAAAGATTAAGAATTTGAAAGAGAAAAATCTCTCTGTGGCATGCTTTTGTAAATAAAATACATGGAGAAGATGCCATAGCTACTGTCTCCATGTTGGAAGACAGATTATTCAAAAGATGAAACGGGAGAAGGCAAACAATAATTCCATGTCTTACTGAACCCACCACCAATCCCATACAGTTATGTTAAATAATTCCCAATTCCCCTATTTAATCTGCCACACATGTAACAGCCCTGAAAGGCTTGTATCTACTGAAACACCAAGCAGTATAACAACTCTTTCTGTGGCAGAAGGACACAATATTAGGCTCCCAAGAACAGATTTGCATTCAAGGCCCCAATTACCATATTTTTGCATTACTTGCTTTTACAATTTCAATGTTTGTAAGAGTAGCAACCATCACTATATTCACAAAGCTCTTTGTATACATATTCACAACAACATTGCATATACTGTACATGCTTTTAGAATTTAGACAATTTCAGGATGCTTTTTTCAGTATCTCACAAAGATGTCAGTTTAGTTAACACTGTACAGTTTAGCCGTGTATCTAAAATAGGAGTCTCTCAAATTAAATGCCAAAAAGGTATGAAAATGAGTATGTTTATTACAGCACATAGCTACCTTAAGCTTAGTATTCTTATACAGTCTCTGGGACAATACAAGTTGTCCATTTAAGTCAGCAGTCTAATTGGTAAAGTCCATGAATTAGACAGGGTTTTTTTTCTCCAAGGGGAATTATATGCACTAGGAAAACAAGCAGTAACAACCATATTAAGGATGTAATTTGATGCATTTAGTATTATTGAATCCATTAGGTATAAGAATATTTTAAAACTTTCTAATAACAAATTTGCCCCCTTTTCAATCACATCTTAGATCAAAATAGCATATGTGTCTGGAACTCCAAATACTGTGCTGAGTGAGTATTACAATAAATTATGTGATATTTCCCAGCACGTCTGGATCGCTATCAGACCGATGAGGTGGATGTTCTATGTCAATCTGGTCCCATCAATTTCAACAAATCACAGTTGCTCTAGAGTTCTATAGAACATAAAACAACACATAAATCAAACTATACATTCTGAGAAACATTCCCCTTTTTCAACCCTCTCCCAAATTATCCCTGATGCTGCCCAGGAGCAGATTTAAGTGAAGAAGAAGAAAAGGAATCTATTAGTAGACAAGCACAACTTAAAAACTATTTTTAAAGATTAAAGCCCTCTTGTTTTAAAATTTTAATTTGTTAGTTTTTTATTATTCATATTTTCTTTCTTTGCAAAGTCAAATGGTAATCAGAACAATTATGTTTTTTTTTAAAAAAAAGCATTTGGGGGGAAAAATCAGTGAAACTGCACTTTGTAATTAGGGCTCTGCACCCTTTGAAAAGTATTCAGAAGAAACCAGATCTCATGCAAAGACAGCACTTATCAGATACTCATTTAAGTAGGCATCTCTGAAACTCAGGAGACAACTGCACTTTCTTGGGTTTTTTTTTTCTTTTGAAGACTTTTCAAGTCATCCAAGAAGCTTCTTCAGCTCTGACAGGATAGTGGGGAACAGAAGGATGATCCTGAGGACACAGATAAACCTCCAAGTGCTTCAATGACCCTCTAAAACAGTGGCTCTCCACCTTCCTAATGCTGCGACCCTTTAATACAGTTCCTCATGTTGTGGTGACCCCCAACAATAAAATTATTCCTAAAACCATTGAAAATATGTGTTTTCCGATGGTCTTAGGCGACCCCTGTGAAAGGGTCATTCGGCCCCCTAAGGGGTCCGGACCCACAGGTTGAGAACCACTGCTCTAAAAGGATGCAAATTACCAGCTGTCTGCAAGGAATATAAATCCTTCCATTCCCCACTATCCTGTCAGCTGAAGAAGCTTCTTGGATGAGAAGCGAAATGTCTTTCAAAAAAACGAAGTCCAGTTGCCTCCTGAAAAAGCACCTTTCGGACAACCATGACCTGGATGTGAGAGAATCTCTCCAGACTTTCATCTGTGTGAAAGGTACATTTTTAAAGATTTGGTACAAACACCCCTCTCAAAGCAGCATGCTTTCCTTTCTTCTGAGGAAACCTGGAAAAAAATCAGCTAAAGAGGTGCTGTCTGATGCAAATCCTAAATTGCTTCTTCCAAATCATTTTTCAAAATGTACAGAGTTCTCTTTTATGCTATCTCATTGAGGTACTATTTGCTTTTTGCAGTTTTGCTGGATAAGAACTTACTTTGAACCAGAATCTATAAACTAATCATTATTTTCTCAGCCATTGCTTTTGGATGGGTAAACCCATCCAAATTCAGTGCAATTATTGTTCCCCCTTTATAAAATAACTAATCAGAAATCACGGTTATATCACAGTACTGGATTTCAATATACTGCCGTTAAGGGGGTATGCAATTTAAACAAATATTTAACATTTCTTCTAGGTTTGGCAGAAATATATAGAACAAGTGCAAGTAATTTCAGAGTAGGAGTTCTTGTCTTTGGGGAGGAACATAAATTATTATTTCTGAATGCTGTAAAACTTAAGTCTTATTTTAATAGAGTTTCTAAATTGTAAATACTATTAAGAAAAGCCATACAATCGCATCCTTAAATTAACCATACCAGAGCTCTCATTTTACAAGAGGATCTGCAGAAGAAGAATTTGAAAGGTCGTTGCTTGTTTTTGTGGATTCTTCTGTAATACAAAAAGAGCTAATTTCAACAATTTTATATTGTGAATATTGAGTAAAAAAAAAGGAAGATTTTAATACATTTTTTTAAAATCATGCAATTAATTCTGAACTAATAATTTCCAATGGACAGCTGTTTGTGAAGGGATTTTATATGGGCATAGAATCAGAAGGAATTTGTCCCTAAATATCAGGAGAAATAAAAGAGTGGAATGCCAAGAAACAAAAATATAGGTACCATTTATCTAAACAGCAACAAACATCTTAGCTAATATGTGTAAGTTGCCTCAAAATGCAAAAATATGCCACACTCAAAAACTATTCTGTGAATAGATTATGCCAATCTGAAATTCCTATACTTCGTTTTCTGTTAAGACTACAGTTCGTTGTTCTCTCTTCTAAATATAAATTATATACTTTCCAAAAGGACGACATTCTATTTATCTGATGAAGTGGACTGTGCCCCATAAGAACATAGGCTATAATAAATGCATTATTTTTAAAGTATTACAGGTCTTTGTTTTATTTACCACTACAGATAGCCCTCAATTTACAGCCATTCACTTAGTGACCACTCAAAGTTACAACAGCATTGAAAAAATGACTTATGACTGTTTTTACACGACCATTGCAACTTCCCCATGGTCACATGATGCAAATTTGGATATTTGGCACCTGGTTCAAATTCATGATGGTTGCAGCATCCCAGGGATCATATGATCACCTTTTGTGACCTTCTGTCAAGTAAAGTCAATGGGGAAGCCAAATTCACTTAACAACCATGTTACTAATTTAGCAACTGCTGTGATTCACTTAACAACTATGGCAAGAAAGGTCATAAAATGGGGCAAAAGTCACTTAACAACTGTCTCATTTAGCAACAGAAATTTTGGGCTAAATTGTGGTTATGAGGATACCTATAGTAGCCTACTATTTCATTATTTTTCCTAGCATCATTGTTTAATTTGCTCAGTGAAAAACCACAACATGAATCTACTATTGCTTATAACTTACATAATTTATAGCTTAGTGTACATAGGAACAGAAAATCATTTGCATTCAGCGCCGGAACTCCCCAGAGAGCAGAATATTTCCTACTAACCTTCACTGTCTTTTTTATCTTGGTTTTCTTCTGCTGCAGTTTTATCTGCTCTAAAAAAGATCCTTGCGCTGCTTAGTGAGAAATAAAGCAGTTCAAATTCCTATGAGAAATGAAAAAAAGATCTGCATGTTTTAACATGCCACATAATCACAAAATCTCCAAGTTATTTTAAGGGGCATAAATATATGAAACTCCCATAAATATTGTGCACAATTTATACCTGAATTATCAATAGCATCTTTTACATCTTTTATATATTATCAACATAATATAATGAAGAATATCATTCAAAGCATAAAATTAAATTTATTTTTCTTCATTTTGCTTTTTAATGTCCTATTTATAATGTACTTATTTCTAACTACTTGTGCTCCTTTGGACATTTTCTTGTCCAAGATCAATTATTTATAATTCAATAATTCAATTATTTATAATTGATCTATAAAATTTGCTCCAGATGTCATTATCTCAAAGGGAGAAATCATGTCAGCAACATTTTTTGTTGGCCGTTCTGGGTAGTTAAAGGGAATTGTTTCAGCCTACATTATTTGCATTATTTTGGATGACTTGCATTATTTGGATGATTCATGGACAACATTAGTGCCTTAAGCTTTGAATTAATTTAAGACTTCAACCCATTAAAAAAAGAATTGGACTCAAATGATTTCCTTAAAACAATTGATTATCCTGAAGCTTCCAGGGAAGGAGAACTGCAGATGACTCTGCAAAAGATCAAGGAACTGGTAAGTAGACCAGTCCCTTGGAACCTCTCCAGATAAAGACAGGATGAGAGTTTGCCCACATATGCTCAGTGGTGGATTCAGCCAGTTCTGTCCAGATCACGTGAACTGGTAGTGGCAACTGTGGGAGGCTCCGCTCACTTGCCCGGACGTAATGTGAGACTACTGCGCATGCGCAGAAGGCTGTGTGCATGTACGCACGTTCACATTTGCGAACCGGCAGGGAAGATAAGTGAATCCCACCACTGCTCCAGATACATGGAGAGATATGGAAGGACAGTGTGGTTTTTTTTGTGGATTTGAATGCCAGGAAACAACTGTATTAGCCATCTTGCTCACAATTACAGTGGAGACTGTGTGAGTTCACAAACCTTACTTTCTAATAACTTTTGGTATGGATTAAACCAAGGTTGGGCACTTAATTTTCCCAAGGGGTCACATAAGAATATTGGGAATATTGTGGAGGGCCACCCCCACTATCCCACTTCCAATGCCTCCCCCCCTACCACTGTGGGCCAGACTTGGAGCACCCATAGGCTGGATGTGGCCCGAGGGCCGTGAAATGCCCAGGTCTGGATTAAACATTAGTGATTCACCAAAACTGCCTTCTAGCAAAAACCTCAGGGAAGTTTTTGAGTATTTTAAAATGTTATTGCATTATTGGCACTAAATTAACAAAGCTTTTAAGAGATCCCATCTTTCAGTACGCATATACCTATTTGATGCTTCAAAATCATTTGAGACTGTAATTTAATAATTTAAAATACCTGCAAACAAACTTCCAGTCGCTTATGAGTAAGATTCATGGTCTGTAGCAACTTCTCATCTTGACTAGCTGATTGGACATTCTGCTGTTTTGCTAATGCTCTGATTTCTTTCACATATTTCTCTCGTACCGACTGGAACCAGTGGAGGGAATCAAATTCTTGGTACTGGTCCAAGAGTTTCAAAATGTAAGCCACACCTAAAAGATATGGATATTTCCCCCCCACCCCCAATTAAAAAATAATGTATTTTGCACGTTTGTTTTAAATTGGCCTATTTTTATTATTCTCGGTTTATTTTTATTTTGTTCAATGACCAGTATAACATGAGTAGTTATAACTTCAAAAAATAAAATATAAAATATAAAACAAAACAATAATATTGTAATAAAGATTATCAGGATAAAATTACAGAATGTGTTTATCCTGAAATACCTATAAAATTATATTTATGAAATACGGATTGTAATTAGAGTATTTAATTTACAGTTTACAGATGATAAAATGCAGATTACATTTAAATAAGGGTATTTAATCAATTTACACACAAAAACAGGCAAGCGTATACACATCCAAAAAATCTTTTATTCCTTCAAATAGAAGCCACAAAGAAGACAGGACAGAAAAGGGAGTTGGAAAGTATGGATGGCTCTATTAAAAGAAGGGAAAGAAAGACAGGGATGTCAAACACAAGGCCTGCGGGCTGAATGTGGTTGGATCCAGCCCCCAGGGCCGTTTTGGAAAATGTAAGGGGCCGGCCTGCATTGCTTCAGCCTGGTCTACCCAATGCAAAGTGGAAACATTGGGCCAGCATGGCTTTGGCCTGGTCTACCCAGTGCGAAGAGGAAACATGTTAGCAGTTTTGGGAGTGGCATCAAGCTGGCAATGCCCACCCAGTCAGCCACGCCCGCCCAGTCAGCCACGCCCAATGAGTGGCATCAAGCTGGCCATGCACACCCAGTTGGCCACACCCACCCAGTCGGCCACGCCCCCAGGGCCCCCCAAGGTCAACCACAGCCCTGATGCGACCCTCAATGAAATTGAGTTTGACACCCCTGAAGTAAGATGATCCAGCCCAGGCAAAATTGGAGGGAAAAAACCCGGACAGGGATGAAAAGCTTTCTGCCTCTTTGATTTCAGCAAATATAAGATGATTTTCCACTTCCCAATTCACAGTTGCTGATTTGGAGAAAAAGTCATCTTATTGAGTAAATAAAGCAATTCTACTCCTATATATTTTCAAACGGTTAGAAAAGGAGATCCGTACAGGAATACAGGTAGTCATCTACTTACAACAGTTCATTCAAAGTTAGAATGGCACTGAAAAAAGTGACTTATTACTGTTTTTCACAGTTGCCACCTTTGTAACTTCCCCATGATCGTGATCAAAATTGAGATGCTTGGCCACTGACTCATATTGACCAGCACCAGACACAGCACTGACCGGTGCTGTGACCCAAGGTCATATGATCATCTTTTGCAACCTTTTGACCAGCAAAGTCAATGGGGAAGCCACTTAACATCTGGGTTACTAGATAGTCAATTGCAGTGATTCACTTAACAACTGTGGCAAGAAAGGTTGTAATATAGGGCAAAACTCACCTAACAAATGCCACACTTAACAATTGAAATTCTGGACTCAATTGTGGTGAGGGGGGTGGGGGGCCCGAGGTCAAGAGGGGGGATAAAGTTCATCCAGATAAGGTTTCTACCATCAGTACTGTGGGTGGGAGGGGTAGATATGGCAGGAGCAGGGGGCCATATCGTGTTAGGGGAGCGCGCGCCCGCTGTCTTTGAGCGGTGGCGCGCTCCGGCCCCCAAAGCTCCACTCGTTCTCCAGGTGGCGCAGATCCTCAGGGCCCTGGCCTCCGTCTGATGTTATGCAATGCCAGGTCTGTAGTAAATAAAGCCCCCCTCATTTGTGATCTTGTTCAGGAGGGGGGAGCGGACCTGGCAGGTATTACGGAAACCTGTTGGGCCAAGAGGAGGGGGGGTCCCTCTTGTTGAAATGTGCCCACCAGGTTTCCGCGCATTCCATCAGCTGAGGTTGCAGGGTAGGGGTGGGGGGGTAACAGTTATTATTAACGAAGGTCTGAGACCGAGGGAGGCCACTGTTCCTCAGACGGCCGGCTGTGAATCCCTCGTGAAATGGGGTCACGGGGTTCAGATGGGTTTGCTGATCACGTACCTGGCTCCCTGCCATGTGGCAGCAGCCCTGCCCGAGCTACTCAGCGTCATCGCCACGGTGGCGGTTGAGACCCCTAGGCTTATGGTCATGGGGGATTTCAACTTGCCGTCCGTTGGTGAGGCATCTGAGGTGGCTCGGGAGTTCATGGCTTCCATGACAGCCATGGACCTGACCCAGTTAATTCATGGCCCTACCCACACGGGGGGAAACACGCTGGATCTGGTTTTTGTCTCTGGACAGTGGTTGAGTGATCTCGAGATAGGGGATATAGTCACCGAGCCCTTGTCATGGTCTGATCACTCTCTCCTTCGTCTCGACCTTCGAACCGCTACACCCCACCGCAGGGAGCCGGAGCCGGTAAGATGGTTCCGCCCCAGGTGCCTGATGGAACCTGATAGGTTCCAGATGGAGCTTGGGCCATTCCCTGAGGCTCTGGCACATGCCTCGACTGGAGACCTAGTGGCCGCCTGGGATAGGGCGGCTGCTGGAGCTCTGGATCGGGTCGTGCCTTTGCGGCCTCTGACCCGGCGCCGATCTCATTTAGCTCCTTGGTTCACTGAGGAGCTGAGGGAGTTGAAGCGCTGGAAAAGACGCCTAGAGAGTAGTTGGAGGGCCAGTCTTTCTGAATCTGACCGGACACTGGTAAGATCTCATATTAGGAATTACCTAGTGGCGATAAAAGCAGCGAAATGTAGCTATTTTGCTGCTCTTATTGCGTCATCAGATAATCGCCCGGCCGCCTTGTTTAGGGTGACCCGCTCCCTGCTCCACCAGGAAGCGCGGGAGGACCCCTTGGAGGGTAAAGCCGAGGATTTTGTTCAATATCTGTATGACAAAATCGCTCAGATTCGGGAAGATCTGGACTCCGACTGGGTAGTCTCGGGGGAGGGACTGGGGCAGGTCTTGAGAATGTTATCTGGGATGAGTTTGATCCTGTGACCCCTGAGGACGTGGACAGGATTCTGGGTAGACTGAACGCGACCACTTGTTTATTGGACCCGTGTCCCTCCTGGTTAGTGCTGGCTTCTCGGGAGGTGACACGAGACTGGTTCCAGGGGATTATAAATGCTTCGCTGGGTGAGGGTGTCTTTCCTGCCGCCTTGAAAGAGGTGGTGGTGAGGCCTCTCCTCAAGAAACCTTCCCTGGACCCGGCAATGTTGGTAAATTATCGTCCGGTCTCCAACCTTCGTTTTGTGGCGAAGGTTGTTGAGAGTGTGGTTGCGCAACAGCTCCCCAGCACCTGGATGAAACGACGTATCTGGATCCGTTCCAGTCGGGCTTCAGGCCCGGGTACAGCACGGAAACGGCATTGGTCGCGTTGGTTGATGATCTCTGGAGGGCTCGGGACAGAGGGTGCTCCTCTGTCCTGGTCCTGTTAGATCTCTCAGCGCTTTTGATACCATCGACCATGGTATCATGCTGCACCGGTTGGAAGAGTTAGGGGTGGGAGGCACTGTGTTGCGGTGGTTCTCCTCCTTTCTCTCTGACCGGTTGCAGTCTGTGTTGGCAGGGGGACAGAGGTCGACCCCAAGGCCCCTCATATGTGGGGTGCCGCAAGGGTCGGTCCTCTCGCCTCTCCTGTTCAACATTTATGTGAAGCCGCTGGGCGAGATCATCCGTGGTTTTGGGGTGGAGTACCATCAGTACGCTGACGACACTCAGCTGTACACCTCCACCCCGGATCACCCCAACGATGCCCTTGAAGTGATGTCCCGGTGCCTGGAGGCCGTATGGATCTGGATGGGGAGGAACAGGCTCAGGCTCAATCCATCCAAGACCGAGTGGCTGTGGTTTCCGACATCCCGATATAGTCAGTTGACGCCATCACTGACTATTGGGGGCGAATCATTGGCCCCCACGAAGAGGGCTCGCAACTTGGGCATCCTCCTGGACTCACGGCTGTCTTTAGAAGAGCATTTGACGGCCGTGACTGGGAGGATTTTTTATCAGGTTCGCCTGATTCGCCAGTTGCGTCCCTTTCTGGATCGGGACTCGTTACGCACGGTCACTCATGCCCTCGTCACCTCTCGCCTGGACTATTGTAATGCTCTCTACATGGGGCTCCCCTTGAGGAGCACCCGGAGGCTCCAACTGGCGCAGAGTGTGGCCGCGCGGGTGGTAATGGGAGCGACATGGCACTCCCATGTAACACCTCTCCTGCGCGAGCTGCACTGGCTCCCGGTGGTCTTCCGGGTGCGCTTCAAGGTTTTGGTTACCACCTTTAAAGCGCTCCATGGCTTAGGACCTGGTTATCTACGGGACCACCTACTACCACCAATAGCCTCCCACCGGCCAGTACGCTCTCATAGAGAGGGACTCCTCCGGGTGCCGTCAGCCAAACAGTGTCGACTGGCGGCCCCTAGGGGGAGAGCCTTCTCTGTGGGGGCACCTACCATCTGGAATGAGCTCCCCCTGGAGATACGGAGGATCCCAGATCTGCGCTCCTTCCGCCGTGCTGTGAAGACCTTTTTATTCCATCAAGCGGGCTTGGCCTAATCTCTTCCCTTTTTAAATATTTAAATTTTAATCTGTTTTTAAATTATCGGGTGTTTTAATTTGTCTGGGCCAAATAATTTAATTTGATTTTATTGGGTTTTTAAATTTTATGTATCTATGTATTTTATTGTTGGCTGTTCACCGCCCTGAGTCCTTCGGGAGTAGGGCGGTATACAAATCAAATAAAACTAAAACTAAACTAAACTAAAACTATAAGTCAAGGACTTCCTGTACTGCTGTTGCACTTACCCATAGCAAAGCCATCATCAGTAAAAGCTGCACCAATTTTGTTCTTTTTGTTCAGTTTCTCTTTACAACTGATTGAGTGTTCGATAAAATTGAGTGCCTAAAAAGAAGAGACCAGGGATTGCATGAAGTTGCCCAAATAATTACCCCAATTTAGTAATTCCAAAATAATAAAATCAAACCAGAAGTTTAAAGAATGCTACCCTGGTTATACCACTTGGACATATTATTTCTAATGGCATCTCAGAGATATTCTTCAGGACACCTTTAGTTCTGGAAAATGACTTAAGTGGAGCAGAAACATAATTTTAAATAGAAATGTTTTGTAAGGTTATTGTCTTAATATTAAGTCAGGCCAGCGGAAAGCACAATTAGCTATTTGGCCTCAAATATTTATCCAAAACCCTGAGGAGTGTGGTGGCCTAGAGATGGAGTTCTCACCTCACAATTAGGAGGCTGTGAGTTCAATCCTAGGTAGTGATGGAGATTTCTCTCTCTGGGCAGTAATTGTCTGCTGTGAACTCCGCATAGGCATCAGGAAGGGCACTCAGCCAGTAAACGCTTAGTCCCAATCAATCGCCCTGATCCCACCCCAATTGCAGGTTGTTAAAACCCAACACTTAGGTCTGTAAACCAAACACTTAGGTCTGTAAGCACATGCTCTTTCACTGGACAATTCCAAGGTGATGTCTTCTATGTTGTAAATGGATGCTTTTCCCCACCCCTCAAATACTAGCTGTTTCAATATAGGTACATTTTACATTTGTGATCACTTTACTATCTTTAAGTCGATTGTGGATGCTTTTATTATGACTGTGCATTGCTATTTTTGTGAACCACCAAGAGTCCTTCAAGATTGCAATGGGGTATAAATGGGTTAAGTAGATAAATAATTTAATATCATTTTTGTTATCTAAGAAGTCAATTAATGCAAATACTAACCAGCGGGGGAACAATGATATAAAAATTGCGTAGATGCATGTTCTTTAGACTGCGGAATTCAGGAGCAAAGACATCCACAAGCATCTTGAAGTACTCAGTACCTTCTGCAGAGCTGCAGGTGAGATCGCTAAGTACAGAATCCAGCTGCCTGCAAAGCAGAGATATAGCCAACAGTCTGGAGGAAAAATGTCCTGGTCCTATACTGTTTAGAGATGACCTATTCTTTTCATAATAATTACATACAGAAATTAAAGCTGCTTGTTTCATGATGATCTTTAGCACAATTTTAAAGAAGCGTTCAAATCACCCCTTTGCTACCTTAAAGCAACTTGCCTCCTTTCGAGAAAACATTTAACATATTCTTTAAAAAAAAAAAAAAGGCCCAGCATGGCTGGCTGGGGAATTCTGGGAGTTGAAGTCCACAGATCTTAAAGTTGCCAAGGTTGGACACTCCTGACTTAGAAGGATAACTGGAATCTAAGCATTATTCAAATACTTTTGCCAGCTTATCATACCAAATACAGCTGTTGGAAATAAATTAAAATCAAAACCCCATAATTGTGGGAACTATCTTCCAAGCTGTATTTACAAGGTTGCCAAATAAATAACATGCACTAAGTGCGCATGTTAAAAACAAGTTGATATCCTCAACTTGCTAAAGGAAGAAACTATTATGCATTATTTTATCACTAAGCAATTTAAATACAATTCCTGTAATTTTTTTTTAAAAATACACACTTCTAGTTCTAATTATATAATATATAAATATCCGCTTGACAACAGAGTACTTGGGACAGATTTTAGTAAGCACTGACAACATCTATGTAAGGTCAAACTGTAAGCCTCTTACTTTAATGTAGGCAGTGGAGAATTTTCTTATTTTTCCATGCACAGATTTAAAGAAGTAAGTTTAACAACATTTGGAGATGTGAATGGTATGGAAGGACTGGGAAATAAAATCTCCCACAGAACTTTGTCAAAGGATCTAGCAATGGGATGGTGGTGAAAGTCAAATGGTTGAGAGTATTATATGCACTATTTAGAGCTTCTGGAGGAAAGGTAGCCTATAAAACTAATGAAAGAATAAAAAATATAAATAACTTGTATCCTGAGCTGTCTCAACCTCAGTGAACTTGGAATTTTGCCAATGAGAAAATAAATGAATGACCCTATAATAGAAACATAAGAATATCAGACGGACCCCATTATATCAGATCAATATCTTTTTTGGTTCAACATCACGTTCCCCTTTGTCACTAAACTATTGCCTTTGAGAAGCCACACACAAGACAAATATAACTCTCTCCACCAGATGCCCCTGAACTGGTTCCCGCAGACTTTTGTAATGCATAGCTATGAATGGAGTTCAACATTATATTTTATTGAAAGTTGTTTGAAAAACAGCAGTGCAAGTAATAGTGAAATATTTTTTATATTTGCATTACAATTACCTAGCTGCTTGTTGTGTTTCTTCTGACAGACCTTCTTCTTTCACAAGTTCTTCGAAGTTGACAATATCTTCAAGATCAGGAACAAATCTACAAGTTTTGTTAAGTTTTTCATATAATTAGACATTTTAATATATAGATGTATGTATATAAATGAACATAATTTTTCTATTTTACATGGTGTATTTCTATTCCCACCTTATCACAAGCTAGTTCATATTTTATTAGCAAATAACATTGCTTTGCTCTCAATAAAGTACTTTTGTAACATATTTTACATCAACAAGAAGGCATACTTCTAGCCATCACATTTTCAAAGTTTGCAGGTATGCCAGCAGTTTGGGAAGTGGTGTCAAGATGGCCACGCCCACCCAGTTGACCACACCCACCCTGTTGGTCATACCCCACGCCCCCCCCAAGATCGTCAAGCTGGCTAGGCCCACCCAGTTGGCCATGCCAGTGAGTGGCGTCAAGCTGCAGGTATCAAGTCCCAAAAAGAAGTGTTATGATATCTGACAGCAAAATTTCTATATTTACCATCATTAAATGCTCTTTCGCATCTTGCGCTCTTTGTATTATTTACACTTCTATATTGACACCCAAACTTGCTATCATGTTACTATATTTTTTACAAGTATGAACTGTCAAATTATTGAAAATTTAATACGAGTATGCAATTTTAAATTTACTAAACAGATGCACCAGTATAATATATTCGAACAAAAAAAACACATCCAAAGGATTGCTGCAATATATGTTAACTACAAAGAGAAACGTTGAAGCAGGAAGATCTGCAAAAGATGTACAACAATATGGACAGACAAGATAAAAAGTATTGGTGCATACCTAATTGCACTGCTACAGCAGTGAAGTCCACCAGATCTTATCATTCGTACATAGCCCATAGCGTTCCCTTTAAACAAAGATAGTAATATTTGAATTTATATTACAGAAACAAATATAAATAATTGGAATACTAGCAAGATGAATTTTATCAT
This sequence comes from Arizona elegans, assembly GCA_022577455.1. Taxonomy (NCBI): domain Eukaryota; kingdom Metazoa; phylum Chordata; class Lepidosauria; order Squamata; family Colubridae; genus Arizona; species Arizona elegans. Next base: position 66,368,583 of record JAKOOJ010000007.1, read on the forward strand.
TTGTTAAATAAACATGCTGGGCATATTTAGGAGAATTTATTCTCTTCAGCACATTTAAATACTATTATTTTCTAATTCGGCTGTGAGAGTTGGACCATAAGGAAGGCTGAATGCCAAAGACTTGACGCTTTCAAACTGAATAAATTGGAGAAAGTTCTTGAGACTCCCTTGGACTGCAAAGAGATCAGATCAATCAATCCTAAAGGAAATCAACCCTGACTATTCTTTGGAAGAACAGATATTGAAGCTGAAGCTCAAATACTTTGGCTATTAAATGAGAAGAGAAGACTAATTGAAAAGACCCTGATGTTGTGAAAGGTTAAAGGTGAAAGGAGAAGGAATGAGGCAGCAGAGGATGAGATGGTTAGATAGTGTCATTGATGTAATGAACATGAATTTAGGCAAACTCCAAGTAACAGTGGAGCACGGGGGTTGGGGGGAGGAATGCTATGATACATAGGGTTGTGAAGAGTCGGACATGACTTAGCAACTAAACAAAATTTTCTAATTCAAAAGAAAGTTACTCCATATTGCTCCAATGTTTGGACAGAAAATTCCTGACTTTTAATCATGCTTATTTATTATTATTATTTATAATAATCTACAATAGCTAGAGAGTAGCAAGTTGTCTATCCCAGCCTAAGCAAACACTATAAATTAGAAAATACATGGGCAGCAGTTATGTTGTGCGAAGACTAAGATTTCTAAAAGCCACATCTCCTATTTTTTTCCATCTTCTACTTAGAGATATAACAGCACAATCCTAGTAGTAAGGGACTGGAGAGGAAAACTGATTTGATATATTTATGACAGGGCTCTCCACAGGCCAGAAATTTCAGCATAATGATATAGAACAGGGGTCACCAATCCGTGGCTCTGGAGCCGCATGTGGCTCTTTCATCCCTCTGCTGCGGCTCCCTTTTGCTGGTTGGCTCCACAATTGATAGGGCTTTTGGTTAGGACAGGTAGAGGAAAAAGGACGCCGTGCTAGGAGGAGACTCTATGGTGGGGGAACCAGACTTCCGGTTGGCTCCAGAATTGAACGGGGGCTTCCGATTAGGACCTTTGTGGCTCTTTGAATGTTTAAGGTTGCCGACCCCTGATATATACACATCTTTTGGTGCTGGCAAATTCCCAGCCATATCATACTTCCTACAATACATCAGTGTATCTCAACCTTAGCAACTTTAAGATATATGGATTTCAATTCCAGAATGCTGGCTGGAGAATTCTGGGAGTTGAAGTCCATGCACCCATTTTTTATTGCTTTTAAAATAACGACTCGACAGAGAATTTATGTTCATACCTATCTGGCTAATCAGTTGCCTGAATTGGTCAAGATAACTTTGTCCGTCTGGTGTAATCCCAAGTTTTCTGATCCCCCGATTGAATTTCTCTGCTCTCTCAAATGGGTACTAGGAAAAAAAATTGATACATTACAAACAAGTATTGTTTATGAAAAACTAATATCAAGCCCTTTTGAATTCCCCACATATTGATGCATTTTACTTCTACTTTATTAATTTCTATATTCCTATAAAAAGGAGACATACATATTTTTATAATGAAGATTAGTTAAATCTTGTAACAATTGCATTGTCCTTTACTCATTTGCAGAAACTTCTGAAAATATCTTCTGCCAGGGGCAGGAGGATGTAAAGGTGGTTAGTGCAGGATAGTCAGGTTCCTCAGCAGACAAAGTAGCAAGTGTAAGAATGACTTACAGGAGCAACTTGTGACCTTCCCTGACAGCTTCCCCACTGACTTTGCTCACTATGGGATGCTGCAACTGTCACAAGTTTGAGACAGTTTGTCAATTCTCGATAGTGATCACGTGACTGCAGGCATACTGGGATAGCAGGACTTTTGAGGGCAGATCATACAGTAGATACTACTTGTCCAGTGCCTACTTTGGTCACTCACTGAATGAGTGGTCATTAACTGAAGACTACCATTGTAGAGTCATTCAAGAGACTAAACTAGTCTAAATTTTATGTGTATACACGCACAGGCTTATTTTAGAAGAAGCACTTTGAAATTTCTCTATCCTGTGGTATTAATAACCATGATCACTAAATAAAATTCAGTTTTACATTGGGATGGGTAATGTCAGGGATAAACAATACAATGTCCTCAAATAGCTTTCTTGGCACTCATCACATTCTTTGCCTTCTTAGTATTTTTTAGTAAATTGCTATCTTGTAAACTGATCACAATACTTTCAGCAGTTTTTGATACTAAATAACCCACCCCATTTTCTAACCATATTGTGCCCATTGGTCCCAAAAATTTGCTTATTCTTGACTCAGCTAACTACAAACTATTCTAAAATATTATCCTAAAATTTCTTTCCAGAACAAATCTAGTTTACTTATATGGGCCTTATTTTCAAATAAGCAAATACAGGATTGTGTTCTCAGTGAATTTAACACTTTTCTCAAAAAAGAGAACCATGAATCTATAAGGGCTTGTAACGTACCTTATGATCATTGTGATCCTTAATTTCCCTAAAGAATCGTATATCTTTGATCAATCTGGATTTGATGTGCTCATCATACATAAATTGACTGAAGATGTAAAATTTCTTTCTCAGAAACTGGTATGTGAAATTTACCTAAAAAAATTTAAAACAAATACAATTTTAAACAATCCTATCCCTATTGATGAAAGCAGTATTTCACTCTCTCCTTGTAACGTCCAAGTACCTGCTTATTAAATAGTTGGGTGCTATTAAATATGAAGTCATGTCAGCACTCAAACACGGTCACTAATCCTGGATGTTGCACCATAGTATCAGTATGTACGTACTATGTGGAGTGGGAAGCAGTGGTGGGATTCAAATTTTTTTACTACCGGTTCTGTGGGTGTGGCATGGCTTGGTGGGTGTGGCAGGGGAAGGATATTGTAAAATCTCCATTCCCCCCCCCCCCACTCCAGGGGAAGGTTACTGCAAAATCCCCATTTCCTCCCAATCAGCTGGGTCTCGGGAGACAGAGAATAGATGGAGGCAGGGCCGGTCAGAGGTGGTATTTACCGGTTCTCCAAACTACTCAAAATTTCCACTACCGGTTCTCCAGAACTGGTCAGAACCTGCTGAATACCACTTCTGGTGGGAAGGTGATATCATTAATTCTGCTATCTTTCTCGATGCAAAGTACATGTAACCACACAAAAGCAGTGTTCTGTTTGCAGTAATAATATATGAATACGTTCCAAGACTCAAATGTTAATCTTGTTTACAATTCCACAGTTCTCCAGAAATGAATAAGTTTTGTTACTCTGAGCTATTTTTTTTTTATTGAAAAAGTTTTCAAATACAAATTTTTCCCTTTTTTTCTCCCCACCTCCTCCCTAACCCCCCCCCTCACCACCCATCCCCCCTGTGACTTCTTCACAACAAAAACCTAATTCATAACTAATTACATAATTTTTTACCATTCCCTTACTCCCCCCTCTAAATACTGACCCTTACTTACGAAAAATATTATTAATATTATTATTTCCCCCATTTACCATACATTTCAAAAAAAAAAACATTCTACTATAACATTGTATGATAACATCTAATTTAGCATAATATTATTATAACTCCCATTTTAACAATAATCTGCCCTTTTTCTCCTCCAAACTTATATCTGTATATTATTACAACATTTCAAAACAACCTTTCACTTTAAAACTATATAATAAATCCTACTTTAACATTTAATCTTTTGTATATATTAATATAACATTTCAAAGCAGCCTTCCCCCTACATCCTAATTCAACATTTATTCAACTCTATCCATTTCCTCCACTCCCCTAGATATATCACTTAAACATCCCTTTACTTAAACTAATCAATCAGTAAACTAACCTATTCCCACCCAGTTTCCTACAAAATTACCATGCACTACAATTCTAAATATCTTTAATCCACTGCCCACTCTACTAAAATATATATATATATATGTATACATTCCATTATATAAAAAGAAAAAAGACAATGACTTTAGATTTATAATCCATATAATATCTTCTTTGATGTCTTTCCACTGGATTGTTAAGTCCATCATCCATAATAGGGTAACATAGCATCCTGGTGCAACAGTTTGTTCAAAATCTTCAATCATCATCTGCCCCCATCAGTAATGAATATCCTCATATATATATAAAAGTAAAAACAACCACCCGAGTGACATTATGATTATATTCCATATAGTTGTAATTGTGGCTTTCATCAGGATTATTAATTCCCATCATCCTAGTGGGTAACAACCAGATCTTCTGCATGCCCCAGCGTAGCTCTCTTGCCTTGTAGCTCAGAATAGTTATAATATATTTATCAATACATGAAAGGAATCCAAAGTAGATAATCCAAGTCCAGCAATGTAAGGCTCTTTTCACATCCCAAAATTACGGCATTGCAGAGATCTGTCACTGTCCTCAGGATAATATTAACCAATACTTCGCCTCCACTATCTTTTCACATATTCATTCATTTTTTAAAATCACTGGCTTCACTGTTGCTTGGTTTAGAAATTACTATTTTTATGAGACCTATTTCTTTTTTCTTTTTTTTTTTTTGTGGGTTTAATTTCCATCCTGATTTCCTTTCTACAAGTTGTATATCAACTGATCGGTTTTCATTCTGCTTTATAAGTTGATCTTGTTGGTTTTGTTTTTGTATCTCATATTTCTTTTTCACCACTTGTATGTCAGCTGATTGGTTTCCATACTTGTCTTTGACTTGATGAATCATCACGTTAGAGTCAGATACCACTTCTCTCATATTTGTAAACCATCCAGCTGGGGTATCCAAAGAATCCAAAGACAATTTATCTACCGCAACCTCTGTAATTTGATATTTTCCCTTTATTTCCAACTCCTTTTGCTTATCCTGTATTGTGCCTAAAGATGTTAAGTTCATTTTCAAAATTTTTTGATAAAATTCTTCCGCTTTTTCAACAGTATTTAGTTGATATCTTTCTCCTTGATGTCTCAATATTATACCAACTGGGACATCCCACCTAAATAGGATATTTCTTTTTTTTAACTCAGTCACCAGAAAACCAAATTTCTTCCTTTCCGTTAGCATCTTAGGCAGGAGCTCTTTGAAAATCCAAATCTTTCTTCCATACAATTGCAAAGTAGAATTGAAGGAATTTTGCACAATATTATTCCTAATTTCTTTATCTGTAAAATAGATCACCACATCTCTAGGCAATTGCCTTTGCTTTGCAAACCAGGAGTTTATTCTATAAACTCTATCAATCCTACAAAACACTTCGTCAGGTTGAACCTTTAAAATCCCAGCCAGAATTTCAGAAGATATTTTCCTTAAATCATCTGTTATTTTCCTGCAAACCTCTCAGTCTAATCGCATATTCAGTAAAATTATGTTGCATCATTAAAACTTCTCTTTCAATCCTCTGTTGCACATTTTCTACATTACCAGTCTTTTGATCAACCTCCATTTTAGGTTTTTCTTCTGGACTATTATCTTGAGTATTTGTCAAATCCTTTTCAATTTTTTGAATTCTATTGTCCAAATTATCCTCAGTTTCTTCCATTTTAGACTCTAATAACTTAGTATTTGCATCCAACTGAATCATAAATTCTGATAAACCGTTAGCCGTTTTTAAAATCTTTCGCTCCAAAAAGTCAAACTTAGATTTCACCAATTCTTTAATTTCCTGCTTAAATTTTTCAAGATGCTGATTCACAATCTCATCCCTTCTTACAATCTCCTCTAAGAGAAATTCTATTATGTTAAAATCAGGTTTCTGAGACTGGAGAGTTAGAACTTGTTCATGTAATTTGTTAATGGGGGAAATCCCCCCCCCCGCTGACTGTTTGTCTGACTTTATAAGTCTCAATGCCATATTTCCGCCCAGACAAGCTTTATTAGAAAAGAAAAAAAAAAGCTTCTTTCCAACCAAGATCAATATCAGATCTCCAGGAGAAGAGAAAAAAAAGAGAAACACGAGAGTGAAGTTTTGTCTTCAATTGTAGCCAAAGGTATTTATTCCGCTACTTTGTAATAATGGAAAACGGAAGGACTTTCCCTTTCAGCCTCGAAAACGGAAGGACTTTCCCTTTCAGCCTCTCTTCAAGCCGCGGCAGTCGCCATTTTAAAAATCTTTTTTCCTTTTTCTTTCTTAAGTAGCTTAAATAGCTTTTATAAAATAAGTAAAATACTTGCGCTTCAGGATCGCAGGTCCAGCTCACGTCTTCTTTAATTAATTTGTTAAATTTGCAGGCTTGCTTTTGCCACCTAGCTCTGCATGTAGCAGAGGTCTCCCAAAGCCCGGAGCATCGGCTGGGGATATGGGGAGTCTCTTCCGCTCCGTCCCAAAAGTAAAAGAAAAACTTTTGGGATTATGCAGAGAGCTCTACCCACCCCAGCCGGCTCTATCTCCGTTTCCTCATGGAAACGGAGTTTGTTCGAGCCGCCATTCCGTTGTGAAGGCGGCTCTTACAGGCAGTGGGGTTGACGATCCCGAAAGAACGTCTGGCGGCGGCAAACAGCAAACCGTGTTACTCTGAGCTATTGATATCCAAAATTATTTGTGAAAAGCAAACTACAAAGATCACCCTTATTTGAAATTAATAGTCACATGGTGAAAAAAAAAATGATTTTAACTAGCATCTTCAAAGTTGCACTTGTGGAGACAAACAATCTGATCCTGTTGATGCACCAGTTAAACATCCCAAATTGGTAGGTAACACATTAGTAGTTGTAAAACCAAGAGCAATAGCTTAGACTTAAGGTACATTGAAGACACAAAAACCAGTTGTTTCATATATTTGTCCTGATTCTATTAACTGGAATCCTTTTAAAATAAAGATACCAAAGATAGTAACCACCTTGAATATCCACTGTGCAGAAAACAAATTGAAATAATAGCAACAATGGGTTTGGAGAAATGAGACTAACTTAGGCCACAGTGGCAATTCTGATCCCTTAAACCTGCCTATAACTGCTTGAATTAACTCATGCTCATTCCCACATCTCAAAAACAGCTTGAAAAAGCTTGCTTCTGCCTATAATTGATATACAGTGATTTGTTGCATGCATCTACATGCATCTTCCTCCGAGAATTTACTTTTTACGTTCTGCATTAGTAATTAACAATCTTTCACTTTCATGCATAGACTACTAGTGAATTACCCAGCAGAGATCTATTTGAAAGTTGCAAAAACTAGAAAGCTAAAGGAAGCTATAAAACACTCGATGTTGATACGAAATGAGAGCTCCAGCCAATAGCCGTTCCTTTGTGACATGCCACAAGGCTCAGTATTCTCCCCACTACCTGAAGCAGGGTGAGATAATTTACCACCATGAGTTGAGTATCTTGAGTATGCTGATGATAGTCAACTTTGTATCTCCACCCCTGATGAGCGAAGTGATGCTGTGGCTTCCCTCTTGTGGTGCCTGGAGACTGTAAAGGCCTGGATGGCAAGACTGATGGCTTTGTGTGCATGGAACTTCAAGATCCAGAACTTTTAACATCCTTAGTTCTGGATGGGGCTGCACTACCTCAAACAGTCTGCAACTCGGAGGTTCTTCTGGACTTGTGATTCCTACTCAAAGAGCAGGTGGCAGTCATGGGAAAATCATGGAAAGGAAAGCCTTTGCACAACTTCAGGTTGTGTGCTGGTTGCATCCTTTCCTGGATTGGGAGTCCCTGCACTCATCACTCCAACTCTCATGCTTGGATTATTGTAACATGCTCTACATGGGTCTACCCTTGGAAAGCATTCAGGAGCTATAACTGGTGCAGAGTGCAGCAGCACAGACAGTTCTTGGGATCCCTAGAGTGGCTCATGTTATATAGCTGTTCCACAAGCTGAATTAGCTATTTGCTTCTGGGTACAATTCAAGGTGTTGGTTGTCACCTTTAAAGTCCTGTATGGTATGGGCCCAGCTTACTTGAGGAACTGTCTCAGCCCAATGGGACTGGCCAGCCCCACCTGTGCTGGCAGAGGGGCATGCTGTAAGCCCCATAAGTCTAGGAATTCTGGCTGCAGGGTTCAGGAAAATACCTTTTTCTACCATGACTTTTGCTCTTTGGAACATTTTGCTTCCTAAGGTAAGATCTGCTCCCACCCTTCTGGCCTTCCATAAGAGCCTGAAGACAATTGGCTTGGGGCTCCAGAATATCATGCTGGAGGTGGTTGATGGATTAAGGAAATAGCAATAGCAATAGCACTTAAACTTACATACAGCTTCATAGTGCTTCTACAGCCCTCTCTAAGCGGTTTACAGAGTCAGCCTATTGCCCCCAACAATCTGGATCCTCATTTTACTCACCTCGGAAGGATGGAAGGCTGAGTCAACCTTGAGCCGGTGAGATTTGAACTGCTGAACTGCAGCTAGCAGTCAGCTGAAGTAGCCTGCAGTACTGCACTCTAACAACTGCGCCATCTCGGGCGCAGGAGGAGGGGAGATTCCACCTCCCCTCCCCCTGCACATTCTGTTCCCTCCCATCTTTTAATTGTACTTTTTATTGTTATCAGAAATATTTATTTTTATGCTTTTATTGTAAGCAACCATCTTGGCTCAGCGGGGGGAGGGGAGATAATTAATTAATAAAATTTATTTATTTATTAATAAATAAATAAAGCAAATAAATCAATGCAACTTTAGGCCATGAATTTAAAACTTACCCCAACACTCAAGCTCAGATGTATATTCATGCTTTATTTAAAAAGGGATAATTTTTCTATTATGATTAAAATGTGCTCTATGCTGTTTATAATACACTAAGTAAAGAAATCAATGCTAAATCACATAGCAATACTTACTGTTGTGTTCATAATTCCTGTGCCATGTGTTCGAATTGAATTAGCTATGTGTCTTATATTTATTGTGTTCAGATGTTTGTTATTGCTAATTCTTTCAATGAAGATCTGCAATGACACAATTGTTGTATAATTTCAACAGGATAATTTCGAAAGGATATCCGTTAATAATTAGAGTTTTATCACTTTTCCCTCACCTGATTATTGAGATTGTACAGATATCGGGATACGAATACATGAATATTTCTCATAATTTCTAATACATCCAAGCCCTGAAACAAAGAGAGGCAATTTAAAAATCCAAATAAAATTATCTGAGAAATATATTCGTCTGGCCATCCAATCCAGTGAAACAGGAGCAAGTCCTTCCAGATCTTCTCTATATGGCACTGTCTTCCAATGGGATTTTGGAAGAATGGCTTTCCCCATTCTTTGGAACTCTCTTCCCATGAAGATCTGGTCTGCTCCTTCCCTCTTCAATTTTAGGAAAGCAACTGAGACCTGTTCCGTTTCATCTAACACAGACAGAATGCATGTTGTGGTTGAAGACTGGCAATTTGGTATGTTTTCTGTTTCTTACTTTGATGTTGTTAATATTTGGAACAGAAGGCATACATTAAAGAATGTTTAAATACAATGAATAAATGTAAGTATAGAAGAAAGTTCATTTTCAGGCTAGAAAATGTATTCACTTATTTTGGAACTGGTATTTAATTTCATCCTTGAATAACAATTTATAAGCAATCACAATAAGAATATACCTCCAAAATGATAAAAAATACAACATATCCAAAAGCCAATGCAACTCTATTACATGTCTGTTGCATTTAAACTCAGAGCAATGTATTTCTTTTTATATTGTATATATTGGAGAATGCTCAGCAAGAAGAAGTCCTATTTAATTGCCTGTTCCCTAATACTAAGAGCAGGAATTCCCTAATTCCCATGGCTCAGGACCAGGGTACTTATGAGACCGCCTTCTGCCACCAGTAGCCTCTCACCGACCAGTTCGTTCCCATAGAGAGGGGCTCCTCAGGGTGCCATCGGCCAAACAATGTTGACTGGCGGCCCCCAGGGGGCACCTGCCATCTGGAACGAGCTCCCCCCGGAGATACGGAGGATCCAAGATTTACGCACTTTCCGCCGCGCCCTAAAAATGTTTTTATTCCAACAGGCTGGTCTGGCCTAACTCTCCCTTTTAAATTGGGTTTTAAATGTTTTACATAAATTGGATGTTTTTAAATTTGTTTTTGAGCCCAAATTATTTAATCTATTTTAATAGCTTTTAACTTTTGTATGTTATTTGTATTTTTATCTTGGCTGTTCACCGCCCTGAGTCCCCTGGGAGTAGGGCGGTATATAAATATGATAATAAATAAAATAAATAGCAGAGAAACAGGAACAATTTGTATAGGAGTATTTGTTTACGAATGCCATTGGATTTTAGGGAAAAATAAATAGTTATTAATTACTAGGCAACAGAGCCACACTTCACTTGAGCTCTTGCATTTTAAATTTTTTGTTTGTTTGAAATTGTTTTTATATTTGTTTTCCCTAGATTGTAAGCCACCCAGAGTTACTCTGGATAGCATATAATTTTAATTATTAATGTTAATAATATTAATCAATCAATTAATTAACCAATCAATCAATTAGTTAATGAAAATTTATGAATAACTTTTTCTAAAAAAATACAGAACAATTTCTTTGTACATTTCATACCTGTTCTAAAGTCTGGCTTGGAAGATGTGCTTCTGCCATAATTAAACCATAGCGCTGAGTTGCTAAATTCCTCATTTCACTGTAAGTGGCCCAGTCATGCAGAGCTACTGTAGTTAGATTGTAAAAAGTCTTGTCTAGGTAATGAGTCACATGAGCTGTAAAAAAGAGGGGGAAAGATAACTTTGCCAAATTAATATATGAAAAGCCTACTTATTCCAGATATTTCGTTTCAGCGTTAAATAATGGGAGAAATGCCTCTTAAGTAACTTCCCAAGTTACAGTTAGCGTAAAAGTTGAGACACTGAAAAATCAAGAGGATGAGTTTTGGAACTGTAACAACAGCAATAAATAAACCACCCAGAGTCATGCAAGTAAAAACAAATAAATGTCTACCTTTGATATCTATGAACCGATTAAAAAAGCGAATTGGGTTTAAAGAGAAGAAGTGAGCAAGATCCTTCATTCCAACTTTGAATGGATTTCGGTCATCTAGTTTTAAGTGCGTGTGTACTGACAGGCGCAAATCCTTTTCGATTTCTTTGCATAACTTGTCTAGAAGATGCTGCTCAAAACAATAAAAGTTTATTTTCAGAGGATGGCATATCTTAATCTCCACAGCACACTGGTTAATAGATAAGAATTCTATAAAGCAATCACAAGATTGCGCCATCACGAATTGGAAGAAGAAAGGAACACTTGATTCTGGCAATATTTGAAACTTGAGTTAAGAGATAGCAGCCCCCATTACAAAGAGGCAGGGTAAAGATGCAAAATGAATTTGACTTATACCGAAGATAAAACTCTGAAGATTTTCACCTGAAAAACTATCCACTTCAAAATGACCTTTTATATAAAAATTGTAATCTTGCTAGTTATGTGCAGTTCATTCCTACAAGAAGTAAGACAATTTCTCATGAGGGTCCCCCTTTTGGTTTTCAAATAATGTTCTAAGCCATAAATATATTAAGCAAATATTGTAAATATCTATGATACAACATTTTTTGCCTTGTTCCCTACAGCCTAATTATTGGTCACAGACAAATAATTATCAGGCATCTGTGGGTATTTTATTTAAACCATAAGAATAAATTATATGCATTAATTGTCTATCACAAGTTTTATCTTAAGAGGCAAGGAGGAGGAGGTAGAGGGTAGACAAGATGAGAATAGTTTGTATATATGCTTTCATTAAAAAAAAAGATATAGCTACAACTAAATAATCTGTCTAAATGAAAACAATAATTGAGAAATGGCTTTAAAAAGAACCAAATAAACATTGAAGGTTTATTTAACCTCCAATAATTAAGAAGCAAATTTTACTAAATTTAACAACCTGAAATTACCTGTACATATTGAGATCGATCATGACTGAAATATTAAAATTAAAAATATAAATTTAATATTAAATTATTGATAAATATATTTAATATTTCAATTCTAATACAGTAAGATTTTTTCTACAGGTCTACAATAAATTACATGTTGTTATTCTTTAGCTTACTTATACCTACTTATACCTTGGAAATTTCCTGACAGTAAGAAAAATTAATCAGTGGAACACCTTGCCTCCAGAGGTTGTGAATGCTCCAACACTGGAAGTTTTTAAGAAGAGATTGGATAACCATTTGTCTGAAGTGGTGTAGAGTTTCCTGTCTAAACAGGGGGTTGGACTAGAAAACCTCCAAGGTCCCTTCCAACTCTGTTATTCTAAAATTCTATTCTACTTTGACAGTTACTAGACTACTATATATTTAACTTTATGTAGACTCCTGTTAATCCTTAATAGATTTGAATACACACTCCTTATACAGGTGTAATTCAGAATAAATACAATACATGCACTCTAACCTTATTGAAAACATCCATGATTTCTCTGTCATAGCTTTCTAGGAGTATTTCAAAGGAATCCAAATGCCTTGAGTGCATCATAGCTGGTACACAATCCCGCAATGCTCTAAACATATACTGAAAAAATAATCCAATTTAATAAAGTAAACACAAATTATTCAAAATCCAGATCCTAAATGGTGGCCCCTTAAAAGTGAATTTTGAGGGTTTAGAATTAGAAGAATGGGTCTCTAAAATCATCCAACTTGCACAATCTGTTTGTGTTTCTCCCTGTTTTGTTTGCAAAAGATCTGAAACTACCGTGTTTCCCCGAAAATAAGACCCTGTCTTATATTTTTTTTGAACCCTGAAATAAGCGCGTGGCCTTATTGCCATGCACTCAAAAGCCTGATTGGACTTATTATCAGGGGATGTCTTATTTTGGGGTAAACAGGATATAAACTTGTTGATAAATTATAATTTTGTTAATGTTGACTACGTTCAATTAAAATTATATTGTTTTATAACTATGGTTTGTTTCTATCAAGCATAATTAGGATCGATAATAATTAATGTAGATTTATGTAATATATACTAGCATGATGATTGGGGAATTCTGAGAGTTATAAGTCCACACATCTTAAAGTTGCCAAATTTGAGAAACAATGCACTGTTTATAAAAGTGGAATGAAAGCTATTGAATATTTTGTCACAGCTTTGCTTGAGAGGATGAGCATGTAAATCCAATTTACCTAATCCAATTTACTCAATCCTAAACATTATCCTACTCAGCCTCAACTTCAAATGAACGGTTCTCCTCTATCTACTGTATCATCTAAGCCACAGATGTTAAACTCGCAGTGTCACGTTGCTGTCACATGTTTCCCAACACTTTTCCCCTTCACGGAGCTGGGGTGGGCGTGATTTGCGTGTGACGCATCCAGCCTGCAGGCCGCCAGTTTGATCCAAGCTATGACTCAGGAAATAAATCTAAGACATGATTGGTCTCCTTTCTTTTTCCTCTTTTAATTTTTAGCTCTGGAACAAACTATATTTCATATAATTTAAAAATTTGTAGAATGGACTTATCCATTCTACATGGATGTTCTTATCAATTAGCAATACTTGAAATTATGTTAGAATTACAGGTAGTCATTGACTTACCTGAAACCATTTGTCTAGTAACCATTCAAAGTTACAACAGAACAGAAAAAAACTACTTTTGACCGTTTTTCACACTTATGACCATGGCAATATCCCCATGGTCAGATGGTTCAAATCTGGGCATGTGGCAACTGGCACGTACTTATTATAACAGTTGCACTATCCCAGAACTATATGCTCACCATTTGTAACCTTCCCAACAAGCTTCCAACAAGTCAATGGGAAAAGCCAGATTCTTATAACCACCACATGATTCATTTAACAACTGCCTTGCTTACCAATGGAAATTTTGGGTTCAGTTGTGATTGTAAGTCAAGGACTACCTGTACAACATCTCTGTAATTTTCCTGGATATTTCAAATTTAATGTTTTACTTACATGTAATCTCGCAGCATCCACTGCATTTTCATAAACATCATCCAGATAAATTGGAAATATTGTTCTGTGCCAGTACAAAAAGCAACAATCACACTGTGCTTGGACTCTAAAATGGAAAAATTAACATTACTAAGAAAATAAATATTCACCATTCATGCAGAACTAATTTCAAAAAGCCGTATGTTTACTCAGAATGCATTTTACAATCTATCTTCATAATTTTAAGGGACAAAAGTTGACTTCTAAACAAACATACATTCTCAGGGGTGCTGAATTCTATTTTTAAAGCTCAATTTTATAATGAAAATATATCATCCAGTCCAGGGGTGAAATGCTCCGGGTTCGGACCGGCTCGGGCAAGTAGGTAGCAATGATGGCCAGTGGTTCGGAGAACCGGTAGCAATGGCAGCTGGAGGCTCCGCCCCCCCGCCCCATTCCCCGGAGTCGGGGAATGCACCATTCCCCGACTCCGGCCTTGCCGCGGAGCCGCTGCCTGCTTGCCCTTCACCACGCGGTATATCCTACTGCTCACCTTTCTCCCGCAGCTGGCTGTCAGGGAAGGCAAGAGCCCAGAAGTTACTGGAGTCACTCACTCTCCTTCTTGAATGAGCCGCTCTGGTCCATGCGCCGGCTGCGCAAGCGCACACCGTTTATTTAATTCAGCGGCAGGTTGGGTGTGCGCTTGCGCAGCCGGCGTGTGGACCAGAGCGGCTCATTCAAGAAGGAGAGTGAGTGACTCCAGTAACTTCTGGGCTCTTGCCTTCCCTGACAGCCAGCTGCGGGAGAAAGGTGATGGGTAGGACTCCGGGGAATGGGGCGGGTGGGCGGAGCTGCATGACGAAGGGCGAGCAGGCAGCGGCTCCTTGGCAAGGCCGGCGTCAGGGAATGGTGCATTCCCCGACTCCAGGGAATGAGGCGAGTGGGCGGAGCTGTGGGAGAAAGGTAAGGACACGCCGGCAGAATAGAAATTTAAAAATTTTTCCCTACCGGGTTCTGTGGGTATGGCTTAGTGGGAGGGGGTCTTGTGACTAAGTGGGCGTGGCTGAGTGACATCGAGTTAGCCATGCCCACTCACTCACAGGACACCCCCCCAAGCCACACCCACAAAACCAGTAGGAAAAAATTTTAGATTTCAGCCCTGATCCAGTCCACAGCAAGCATCATGACACACCACCCTATTCTGGGTATCTCAGGATATAAGACTTTTTATCATTCTATAGCTTTATTTACCGTTCCCTAAGTTCACTGATTAAGGCCAACTTTTTCATAACTACTTGAAGAGGAAGGAGTTCTTCATCTTTAAACGTTTTCTGCAAAAAAACAAAAAAAAAGAGGGACAAGCTGTTGGTTACATCACTGGTTGCTATCAAACTAACATTTGCATCAGTCATTAACCACAAAACTCTTTATATTATTGCTTATTAGAAGATAAGGAAGGAATGGTTACACTTACCATTTGTGTGCCCACACTGAGGGCAAGAGAAATTATGAGTCTCCTCTGTTTTGTGCTAGGGCCATTAAGGGTGTTTTCAGCCAAGACAAGAGCAGAAAGTACATCAAGGCGCTGTTCACTGTACTTTTTGTCAGAAATTACTCTTTTCTTTAAATGATAAAGATAAAGGGGAAGGCAAAGGGACAGAGAAAACCGATATTTTGGGATTAGTACTTCAGAAAACTCTTCAGCCGGTAAACTTTATTTCAGAGATTGACAAATATATTTCTTTTTTTAAATTCCAAACTAAGCCAGTTTTAAAGCCAAAACAAATTAATCCAGTGATTATAAATTTACATACTAGCAAACCAAAGGATCCCTTATTTGGCATTTTCATACCCCAAATGAGCATAAATGATGTCAGGATTTATTCTTGCCTCTCTGAAGTTCCTTATAATTTATTCCAACAGAAGCTTGTCTAGTTTTTATAATCACTGAGCTTAAAATTGATTGAAATTGCTTTCCTACCTTGGCTACAGCAATGGCATTGAGAGCCTGATGCTGAAGATGCTGAATTATATGTGTGACTGAATCAGCAACAGTCATACTTCTTCTGTAAAATGTATATTCTATTGCCTAAAGTTGTGCAAATGTCAGAGCACAAAATAAAAACAAAAGTTTATATAAAATTCTGGATTCAATCGGTTAATCAATTCTCAGACTTATTGTCTCATCTGCATACAAAAAGTCAAATTTAAAACAAGTTTAATTAAAATGAAAGAATATATAATTTTTTTCAACAAAGTCCAAGTATATAATTTCTAACACAGTATGTACTTTTGAAAGAAGCATCATTAAGTTATATTAACAAATCATGAACTATAGTAACATTGCAAGGATTATGCTACATTTTTAGATAAATATATATTTTTATGTGTCCCATGAATGGGTTAGACTCTATTGACACAAAATAAACCTTAGCATGAATTTGGACTCAGGTGTCATATTTTAGCCATCCTCCAGAGTTAACAGATATTATTTTACTAAGATCAAAGAATGCAGCAAAGATAACAAAACATGCAACCACGGAGATATGTATACCCTAAATGGAATCAGACAAATACATGTTTTTAAATTGCCATTTCTAGAACTGTGCAATGTTTCACTTGAGAATATTACTTCAGACTGTGAATATAATAACTGTTTGCAACTCTTGAAAGCATCTGTAGAGGGTGGTCCAGAGATCCTATGAAAGGATGCAGCTGCTTTAAAGAGCAGAGACAGGTGCTAGATTCATATTCTGAGTTCAAAATGGCTCTTTCTACCGCTGATATGAGAGTTCAGCGGGACTAAAATGACTTGTACCCCTAATTGATACTCTCTCCACAGGACCCTGTAAAACTTGGACATGCCTACCAGCTATAGACTATCTAGCTACATAATGTACTCATTGGGAGAACTCCTCAAACTGCGAGATGCCCCCCTCTCGCAGGTCTGGCCCTCTTCTTTATCGAGGGCCTATCTCGATGACGGACTTTGGAGTCCGGAGAGATGGCATAAAGCAAAAAGAGGGTTATGGGGTTTTTTAGGGAAATTTCTTAATAAGATTTTAAGGGATTCTGGGAGGGGGGGTAGATTACGTGGGTTCGGGGGAAGACCCGCAGGGGAGGGTATCTGGGCCAGCCGTAGGGCGTGGCATGGGAGGTGTGAACTCTGGGGTCAAGGAGATGATTAGATCTTACGATACAGATGCCCATAACATCGATACTGTAGGTGGGAGGGGCAGATATGGCGGGAGCAGGGGGCCACATCATCCTACGGGAGTGCGTCCTCGCTGTTTACAAGCGGTGGCGCGCTCCGACCCTCAAAGCTCTTCTCGTTCCCCAGGTTGTACGGAACCTCGGGCCCCAGGCCTTCGGCTGTTGCTGTGCAATGCCAGGTCCGTGGTTAATAAAGCCCCCCTCATTTGTGATCTTATTCAGGAGGGGGGTGCGGACCTGATGGGTATTACGGAGACCTGGTTGGGCCAGGAAGGGGGAGTCCCCCTTGTTGATATGTGCCCATCAGGTTTCTGTGCTTTCCATCAACCAAGGTCTCAGGGGAGGGGCGGAGGGGTGGCGGTTGTTATTAACGAAGGTCTTGGACCAAGGGAGGCCCCTGTTCCTCAGACGGCTGGATGTGAGTCCCTTCTTGTGAAGTGGGGTCCTAGGGTGCAGTTGGGCTTGCTAGTCACGTACCTGGCTCCCTGCCATGTGGCAGCAGCCCTGCCTGAGCTGCTTGATGTTATATCCGCGGTGGCTGTTGACACCCCCAGGCTTATGATCATGGGGGATTTTAACCTGTCATCAGTTGGCGAGACATCTGAGGTGGCTCGGGAGTTCATGGCTTCCATGACGGCTATGGACCTGAGCCAGTTAATTTATGGCTCTACTCACATGGGGGGACACACACTGGACCTTGTTTTTGTCTCTGGACAGTGGTTGAGTGATCTCGAGATAGGGGATATAGTGATTGAACCCTTGTCATGGTCTGATCACTCTCTCCTTCGCCTGGACCTTCGAACCGCCACACCCCACCGCAGGGAGGCGGAACCGACCAGGTGGTTCCGCCCCAGGCGCCTGATGGATCCTGAGAGATTCCAGATGGAGCTTGGGCCATTTCCTGAGGTTCTAGCACACGACTCGGCTGAGGACTTAGTGGCCGCCTGGGATAGGGCGGCGGCTGATGCTTTAGACCGAGTCGTGCCTTTGCGGCCTCTGACCCGGCGCCGGTCTCACCTGGCTCCTTGGTATACTGAGGAGCTGAGGGAGATGAAGCGCCAGAAAAGACGCCTAGAGAGCAGTTGGAGGGCTAGTCGTTCTGAATCCGACCGAACACTGGTAAGATCTCATATTAAGAATTACCTAGTGGCGATAAGAGTAGAGAAGAGTAACTACTTTTCTACTCTTATTGCGTCATCAGATAATCGCCCAGCCGCCCTGTTTAGGGTGACCCGCTCTCTGCTCCATCAAGAGACGCGGGAAGACCCCTTGGAGGGTAGAGCTGAGGATTTTGTACAATATCTGTATGACAAAATTGCTCAGATTCGTGAACAGCTAGACTCTGACTGGATTGATCCAGAGGAGATGACAGGGGCAGGTCCTGAGAATATTATTTGGGAAGAGTTTGATCCTGTGACTCCCGAAAGCGTGGACAGGATACTGAACAGACTAAATGCGACCACATGTTTATTGGACCCGTGTCCATCCTGGTTGGTACTGGCCTCCCGGGAGGTGACACGAGGCTGGCTCCAGGAGATTATAAATGCTTCTTTGAGTGGGGGTGTCTTTCCCACCGTCTTGAAAGAGGCGGTGGTGAGGCCCCTCCTCAAGAAGCCCTCCCTGGATCCAGCTGTATTAGCAAATTATCGTCCTGTCTCCAACCTTCGCTTTGTTGCAAAGGTTGTTGAGAGTGTGGTTGCACGACAACTGCCTCAGTACCTGGATGAATCGAATTATCTAGATCCGTTCCAGTCGGGATTCAGGCCCGGGTACAGCACAGAGACAGCATTGGTCGCATTGGTTGATGATCTCTGGAGGGCTCGGGACAGGGGTTGCTCCTCTGTCCTGGTCCTACTAGACCTCTCAGCGGCTTTTGATACCATCGATCATGATATCATGCTGCATCGGTTGGAAGGGTTGGGGGTGGGGGGCACTGTTCTACAGTGGTTCTCCTCCTTTCTCTCTGACCGGTCGCAGTCTGTGTTGACAGGGGGGCAGAGGTCGACCCCGAGGCCCCTTATATGTGGGGTGCCACAAGGATCGGTCCTCTCGCCTCTCCTGTTCAACATTTATGTGAAGCCGCTGGGTGAGATCATCTGTGGTTTTGGGGTGAAGTACCATCAGTACGCTGATGACACCCAGCTGTACATCTCCACCCCAGACCACCCCAATGATGCCCTCGAGGTGATGTCCCGGTGCCTGGAGGCCGTACGGATCTGGATGGGGAGGAACAAACTCAGACTCAACCCATCCAAGACCGAGTGGCTGTGGTTTCTGTCGTCCCGATATAGTCAGTTGGTGCCATCTCTGACTATTGGGGGCGAGTCGTTGGCCCCCACAGATGGGGTTCGCAACTTGGGCATCCTCCTGGACTCGCGGCTGTCTTTAGAAGAGCATATGACAGCCGTGGCCAGGAGGACTTTTTATCAGGTTCGCCTGATTCACCAGTTGCATCCCTTTCTGGATCGGGACTCGTTGCGCACAGTCACTCACGCCCTTGTCACCTCACGCCTGGATTATTGTAATGCTCTCTACATGGGGCTCCCCTTGAGAAGCAGCTGAAAGCTCCAACTGGTCCAGAATGCGGCCGCGCGGGTGGTAATGGGAGCAATGTGGCGCTCTCATGTAACCCCCCTCCTGCGCGAGCTGCACTGGCTCCCAGTGGTCTTCCGGGTGCGCTTCAAGGTTTTGGTTACTACCTTTAGAGCGCTCCATGGCTCAGGACCAGGGTACTTACAAGACCGCCTCCTGCCACCAATAGCCTCTCACCGACCAGTTCGCTCCCATAGAGAGGGACTCCTCAGGGTGCCGTCGGCCAAACAATGTCGACTGACGGCCCCCAGGGGGAGAGCCTTTTCTGTGGGGGCACCTACCATCTGGAACGGGCTTCCCCCGGAGTTACGAAACATCCAAGACTTACGCATATTCCGCCGTGCCCTGAAAACGTTTCTATTCCAACAAGCTGGTCTGGCCTAACTCTCCCTTTTAAATTGGCTTTTAAATTGGCTTTTAAATCAGGTTTTAGACCTCTTTTAGATAAATTTGGATGTTTTAATCTTTGAGCCAAATTACTTAATCTGTTTTTTAATAGTTTTTTTTAACTTCTATATGTATTTGTAATTTATTGTGGCTGTTCACCGCCCTGAGTCCTTCGGGAGTAGGGCGGTATACAAATATGATAGATAGATAGATAGATAGATAGATAGATAGATAGATAGATAAATAAATAAATAAATAAATAAATAAATAAATAAATAAATAAATAAGGTTGTGCATTCTGAAGAACCACATTGAAGAGCTCACTGTCCAGGTTCGTCCTATGTCATCAATTAAATATGCATCATTTATCCTAAAATGTTATTAAAGAACTACTGTTGATATTTGTGTCAGTGAGGATACGCAAACACCTCGACTTACTTTGAGTAGTTCCACAAGCCTGCATAATGCTTTAACTGAGGTTTTAGTCATTGGCTTCTGCATTGACATATGCAGATTCATTGTAGTTGTGACTATGTTTCTAAGGCTGTAAGCATAGAGAAAGCCCTAAAATGAGAAAAATGAATCAATTACATCTTCCTTGTATCATTATAAATTTACATTTCTAAAACATTTGCCAGTTTCTTGACTCTTTGTGGATAAGATCAATGGCAGTGACCAGTGCAATCTCTTCCCATATTCAATGAGACATCTTCTGTCCTATCAATACTGAAGAAATTGATTCAGACACCTCCTGGCTCTTCTGAAGGTGGGCAGTTCGTGGTCAATATCTTGTTTTGAGAGGAGCTTTTTTTTTGTGACCTTGAAGAAGGCTGTCGTGTACCATCTCCTTAAGAAATCTTCCTTAAATGCAACTGTATCATAACCATTGCTCTGTCTCCAACTTTTCTTTTTAGGAACTCTTGTTGAAGTAATGTAGGAAAGACAACTGCAGAATACTCTGGAATAAGCAGGCCATCCAGCCCTTTTCAGTCAGAATTGAGACCCACTGAAACTACCAATGTCCATAGTATTGTTCCACATAGTTTGCATTAATTAAAGGTTAGAGTCCAAGAGCCTTGATGGTACAGTGGTTTAATGCACCCTGTTATTAACACAGCTGCCTGCAATTTCTGTGGTTCGAATCTCTCCAAGGCTCAAGGTTGACTCAGCCTTCCATCCTTTCTAAGGTAGGTGAAATGAGGACCCAGTCTGTGGGGGCAATAAGCTGACCTTGTATAAAATATACAAAAGAATGAAGGCTATTGCTTAACGCATTGTAAGCCGCCCTGAGTCTCCAGAGAAGGGCGACATATAAATCAAATTTAAAAAAAAAAATTGAATCAACAATAATATTGATTTGAATTAATGACATTGTTTTATGGTTATATTTTTCAATTTTAAATAACAAGAGCCTTGGTAGTACAGTGATCTAAAGCACCCTGTTATTAAGACCAGCTGCCTGCAATTACAGCAGGTTTGAATCTCGCCAGCCTCAAGGTTGACTCAGCCTTCCATCCTTTCTAAGGTAGGTAAATTGAGGACCCAGTTGTGGGGGCAATAAGCTGACTTTGTATAAATATACAAAAGGATGAAGGCTATTGCTTAGCGCATTGTAAGCCGCCCTGAGTCTCCGGAGAAGGGCGGCATATAAATCAAATTTAAAAAAAAACAAAAACATATCAATCAATGGGTTTCAATTAACGCTTTGAATTTAAAAATCTTAGTAATATATTAAAATAGTGATATATTAAAACATTTTGGTGCCTACACATTGTATTTCTTAAGGCAATTTACTTATGTACAGATATATTATTTTATCAAGTTAATTGATCAGGGTTGTTGGTTTTTTTGCTTTGAATACTAAGTAAAGTATTCTATCTTCTGTTCTTTTTTCCAGTGTATTACTAATATCATCATATAGTTTTATCTGTGCTCATTTTATGGAAGGTTTTTTTTTAAATTCTCACTTGAGATTTATAATTCTATTTGTAATAATGTATTTTGTATCGGTCAATGACTGCAATAAAATCTATTCCTTCATAACTTCTAACCAATTTGTTCATAAGAATGGGGGATTGTGTAATATGGATCCGATTGTATCCTGAATATACAATATTTTCTTATTGTTTTTTTGAAACTAAGCATATACACACCTGTATAAAAACATTGCATCTATTACTGAGGTCTTCAGCAAACTTATCCATTCTTTGTTCCCTTGACAAAAGAGATTCCATTTTCATCATCCAGGAGCTCACAAATACATAATAAGTTTGCATTTCTCTAAAATGAAAATGAATAATACTTTCTTAAACATTTTGATACATACTAAGATTTCTAAGGCTAAACACTAATTGGAAATGGTGTCTGAATACAGAAACAATGGCTTGTTATCAAGTGCCAAACCTACTAGGACAAAGCAGAAATTTGTAGGGAAGAAAAAATAAGTGTTTACTCCTCAAACTTACTTTGTAAGCAACTGAGCCTTTTGCTGTAAAAAACTTTCTCTCTGTAATTTAATTGCATGAAAACTTTTTCTGTCCAGAAGCTTGGCAACAGCTGGCATCTTCTGAATCAAAAAGTTGTCAGCAAACCAAATGACATTAGCTGTTAGTGTGATAGCCGGCACCTATAGCATTAGCAGAAAATTTTAAGTAAGAGAGAGAAAAAAATATTTTAGAGTAGATAATAGATTTTCGTAACAAATGTATTCCAAGACCCTTAATGAACCATTCTTTTACTACACAAATTTTACAATTATAAAAATGTTCTAATTTTACTTGCATTGTTCTGCTAAGCATTCCAAAACATAAAAAATAGGTCTGATCTCAGTCTCATATTATATATAACACCACTTCATTCCCCAAAGTTATTTCCTCAGCATTTAAAAATAGTCTTGAGCCTGGACAATATTTGCAAAAGAAACATGGGCATGGAAACATTAGACATTTTTAGTAAGATAAATGGAAAGATTTGATAACATCCCATACTAAAGACTATTTATATGTCCAGATACTTTTGTGAAGGAGGGGCTAAGCCATACATGAATAAATAATAGCTCTCGCTGAAATCCATAGAAATTTGTTGTACAGTTATGATTAAAAACTTGATAAAAACTTGATAGCACTTATTGTCGAACTACTAGCCATTTACACAATGCCATTATACCAAAACACGCACTTCATCTTTTACCAAACATTCTAAGCACTACAGATCTGAAAATACAATTTTGCAGTGGCTTTAACTGTGGGTGGTTATAAAATTTATTTTGCAAATCTCTTATGCAAATTTTCAAAGTATTGTGGGAAGGGTATCTTATAGAAGTTCTTATAGACAATTTGACAGAAGGGTATCTATTGTTTATGAAAGCAGTTCAATAAAAAAGTAACATCACAGTGCCAATGTTTATCATTTATGAAATGGCATTTCATTTGCACTATGACATTGCATCTACTGTTTGATAAAATGATATAAATTGTTACAGATATTTGAACTGTTTTACGTAAAGCCTTTTGTATTGAGGTCCACTAAATCAAGCTTTCATTCTAATAAAGAGCAGCAACACTACTTGCTGGCATTATCAAAAAGATTGAATATGATCATAAATTTAATTCTGATTGTTATTTATTGCAATGTCATTCACAAGCATCTTATCTAATTTTATGTTGGTTATGAAATTCTAAGTTCAAATAAAAGTTACAAGCAGTAAAATATTCACCTTTTTGCAAATGTCCAGTAACAATTTGTAAAATTTCTTATCTACAGTTCGAAAAATCTGAAAATGTAGTACAAAGAGACCACAAATTCCAACATACTTATCTCGCTGGTCAATTTCAGAAGGTTCACCTTAAAGAAACAGGCACAAAAATTATTTTCGAAATTTACCAAAAAATATAGAATCTTAATATTAATATTAAAAGGTTATGTTCTGCATTACCGAGTTTAGCTTCAACATTTGCAAAAATTGTACGAATACTATGTGCAAACTCTTCAGCAAATATGCTGTTCTTTGAAACTGACACGCCTCCATTGAGACAATCAAATTGCTGTTCTATACAAGCCTGAATAAGAGACATAAAAGCAGCTTTCAGTATTATTATTAATGAGAACACAATCATATTCAAAACTTCATTAAAAACAAATCATAGCATATTACTCTTACTGTGTTCTATTAAAATAAATGTTTTATTGGAAATTTATTAACATTTATTCATAGGGATTGTTGGTTGACCATCTCCATTTTTTATTTTTATTAAATTCAATGTATACATTTATGGACTGAAACCAAAAGTATTTATGGGACACACAGCCCATTTTTACTTTGCTTCCTTCTTATATTATTTGTGGTTTCCAGCACTTAGACTTATATACCCCCCATAATGATTTACAGCACACTCTGGGCAGTTTACAGTCAGCAGAATCTAGGACAACTTGCTGTGGCCAATTTGCTGCAGTCAACTCATGGCCAACTCGCCACAAGACAACAATTACACTAATAGTGAAGAAATGGTGGAATAGAATTATTAAAGGAAGTGTGCCAAAGGAGAGACAAAATGAAATATGAATGTCAAAAAATAAAATGTTTTAATTATTTTAAATAATTAAACTGAATTGTTGAATTGTCTGGTGGCGAGTTGTCCTGTGGCGAGTTGGCCATGGCGAGTTGTCCCTCAGTGAGTTGGCCGTGGAGAGTTGACCGTGGAGAATTGTCCAATTTCAGAGTCAGCATCTTGCCCCAAACAATCTGGGTCCTCATTTTACCAACCTTGGAAGGATGGAAGGCTGAATCAACCATGAGAACTCCAATACTCTCCCCTTGAAAGTGAAGGAATTTTTTAAAAACAAGTGGAAACAAAAACTTTCTGAACAAAAGATCCAGAAATCTTACCCCCAACAAACTAATTTCTGGAGGCCCCTAACATTTTGACACCTAATATGTCAGCACGTTTAAGTATACAATTCAAAAAAAGAAATAGAAGCATACCAAATTAAAATCATCAAAATGTCTGGCAATTTTACACTATAGATTGTACTGTATTGCACAATTTTATACTACAGATTCTACATGCCACATTTACACTCTGTAAAGGAAATTAGACGGTATTTATCATATTACCTGGAATATCATGCCATCCAATAGCTGACTTTCTAATTTTAACAACAATTTTTCAAATGGTTTCAGTTTATCTTCTTGGATTCCAAATTTAGGAGGATTGTGATGGACAGATTTTAATAGTCTGGTCAAAGAAAAGAGAAAAAAAATAAAGGAATATTCTTTCATGGAGTCTTTTATGGACCTCCCAAAGGTGTTTTTTTCAGGAGGCAACTGGACTTTGTTTTTTCTTTGAAGACCTTTCGCTTCTCATCCAAGCAGCTTTTTCAGCTCTGATTGGATGGTGGTGAATGGAAGGATTTATATTCCTTGCAGACAGCTGGTCGTTTGCATTCTTTTATAGAGTTGTTGAGGTCACTTGGAGGTTTATCTGTGTCATCAGGGTCACCTAGGTAGTGCAAATGGGTGTGAAGCCTTCTTGGCTGCAGGATGTTTTCTGCCCTGTATCCTTTCACTGTTGAAGACTGGCGCAAGCTGTTGGGAATAAGTCTGTGTTGTCTGCACCTCAAACTGAAGCGCAAATGGTTCCTGCAGTCTGCAATTTTTCTGGAAATCCGTTCATACTCCCAACATCAGTTGCCTCCTGAAAAAGCACCTTTGGGTCAACCATGACTTAGATGACTGAGAATCTCCATAGACTCTTTCATGGACGCAATTAAGTTTTAAGAATTTTCAGAAGGTTAGAGTTAAATCAAGCATTATTTTTTTTTTTGCTTCTTTTTAACAAAGGAGATCTTTTGTTATAGAAGTAGCTTTGCAGTTCGACTGCATTCATATGGGGCAGCAGGCCTGTGGACAGGACAGATTTATCCATACTAGCCTTGGTGAAAAAAAGATGGTCATCTACATTATGGCAGAAGGTATGTGTCTGCAAGGGTGAATTCAAAAACATTTCATAATGGTTGGTCATTGTACCAATAGCTCTATAAGAGTCACCTTATAGGGGAGATGTGTGGCATCAACATTTAATAAATAATTACAATATTAAATGTTTATTGTCAAATAAATAATATTTAATAAACATTTAATTAAGTAAGTCATATTTAATGGTCCCTTCCACCAAAAGTGTCATCTTGTTGGACCCAAGCTTTTCCTTCTCAGTAGCAGTACCAGCCCTGCAGAACAGCCTTGATCTTGTTAGTTTTTTGGAAGACTTGGCTATTTTTTCCAGGGATCTGGAGGTTAAGTGAGCCCTGCTGCTTATTATGCATTATTTTGGGATTGGGGATTACTTTGGGCTCATCGGTTTTATGCTTGGTCTTTAATTTCTGTAGCCCAGTCAAGAGTTACTTTTGGTGGCCATGTGAATTGTATTAAATACAGAGAAAGAGAGAAATAATAAGTATCAATTACTACTAATAATGTCTTATGGAGATTCTCAGTCATCCAAATCATGGTTGTACCAAAGCTGCTTTTTCAATAGGCAACTGGACTTTCCTTGAAGCTGTTTCGCTTCTCATTCAAGAAGCTTCAGAATTGTCAGTACTGAAGAAGTCCATTGGATGAGAAGCAAAACGTCTTCAAGGGAAAACAAAATTTAGTTGCCTTTCGAAAAAGCACCTTTTGGATACTAATAAGGAACTGCAAGATCTTTTAGAAGTATCCAGTAGAACTTCCACTTAAGGCCCACTGTTACGAACAGATAACTGTATACTTTTAACTACCTTGTTAATGTTATTTTCTATGGTGTTCTATAATGCTCTATAATAAAGGTAATTATATTTCTATAGAAAAAAATAAGCAAATTTACCCACATACCTTTTGTACATAGTCCAGTGATCTTTCAGGGTTGCATGATTATTTACTATCTCATCAAGTGTAAGTAGAACTGTCAGTAGTTCTCCAAGATGTTCATACATAGTCTATTGGAAAAATTACAGCACTGATCTGAGAATATCCCATACACCCAGCAGAATTTACTGTAAATAAGCAGTCATAGGATTGTACTCAAAATATCCCCCGGAAAAATACTTAGCACTACAGATGTAAATATCTGTATAAGAAGATAACAGTACTGAATATAATACTTTCTTCACTGTATTTTTTTTTTTAAACTTACTGGGAAATAAGGGAATACTGGGAAATAAGGGATCCCAAGAAACAGACATTCTGTTTGTGTATGGAGTTCTATTACATACAATATCATTTTTAGTATTTAAAAAAAACTGCCAAGGAAGCCCTGATATACTTAAATCAAATCTTAAGGTTAACAACTTAAAGGAATTTTATAATAAACAGTATAAAAGCAAAACTTTACCTGAAAATGAACTCCTGAAGTCTCTATCACTTTAGGTGTATTCCTGGAAAACAAAACATATTTCATGTTACTTAATAAATACGTTTTAGAGACCCAAGCCTTTCGTATTTCTAAATAAATCTGAAAATTACTTCCAATATGCAAACCATAAATGGGAAGGTAATTTTTGCAAACTGAGCCCTACTAATACAATTAGCATTAAAATCAAATTAGCATGTCCCAGGTAATTATGGAATACAGGCCTATTCAAGTTTTGATCCAGAAAACTAAACATCACCCATTAGCCAAGTATGCTACTCAGCAATTTTTAATCCTAATCCACTGTTTCTGCAATGCTAACCAACTGTGATTCCAAAATCACTATGGTGATGTAATTATGCAACTTTTGATAATCCATAGTGGAGAACATTCAGTTTCATGAGGCACAACTATATATGATGATGATTGGAATAATGTCTTGGCTTAACTTACTAAGTCTTTCGTTCGACTCTATATTTTAAAGTATTTTATGTTTTATTACAAAGAAACTGATTACTAATCTCAGGAATACTACTAATTCCTTTGGCACAATTACACAAAAAAAAGGATATGGAAACATTATATTGAGCCACAGTGGCGCAGCGGTTAGAGTGCAGTACTGCAGGCTACTTCTGCTGACTGCCAGCTGCCTACAATTTGGCAGTTCAAATCTCACCAGACTCAAGGTTGACTCTGCCTTCCACCCTTCCGAGATGGGTAAAATGAGGACAAAAAATTGTTGGAGACAATATGCTGACTCTGTAAACCGCTTAGAGAGGGCTGTAAAGCAGTATGTAAGTCTAAGTGCTATTGCTATCTGCAACTTGCCATGTTAGCAAACTACAAATAATGGAAATAATATATACTTTCAAACCACAATATGTGTATGTGTGTATGTAGTCGGCACAATACACACACACACATAGTTGACTTGTTTTCACCTAAAATTGCATTAATTTAAAATGGAAGCTTCTGATACATTACATGATTTTCATAACAACACAGTGTGATATAGTACTCCTTGACTGAGAAAAGTGACTTATGACTGTTTTTCACACTAACCTCATGTGAACAAAATTTGGGCACTTATAACAACTGCAGTGTCCCAGAGTCATGTGATCAACTTTTGCAACCTGACAAGCAAAAGCCAATGGGGAAGCCAGATTCTTTTAACAACTGTGTTACTAACTTAACAACTGCAGTGATTCACTTAACAAACTGAGGCAAGAAAGGTCATAAAATGGGGCAAAACTCACAACCACCTTGCTTAACAATGGAAACTTTGAGTTCAAGTGTGGTCATAAGTCAAGGACTACCGCTACATTGAAAGACTATCGAATATTTTTTTATGAGGACAAAGATCAGTGAGACCCAAAACATTACCCTTCCCCCGAAAGCTGATTAACATGCTAGACCTATAATTTGTTTTTAGCTAGCAAATAATTACTTGTTACTGGTATAAAGGGCAGCTAACTGGTGCACTATGTTCATCACCACTTCATAGCACCGTGTCACAAAACAAGACAGCTCCTGCAATGATAAATTTGCACTGATCAGTAAAATAAATACACTAAATACACTTATTTTACTCACAAACGATTCCATATTACTGGATGAATCACCTACCTTTTCTTCTGGGAGTACAAGGTGGCAGTCATAGGAAGTCCTTCCTCATTTTATCCTCCCAAGAACAATCCTGTAAGGTAGGCTGAGCTAAGAGATTGCAACTGACCCAGTGATATCCATGGTGAAGAAGGAACTTTGGCACACGCATGTATTTTAATAATTAAACCAACTACAGTCATAATAAACACGAGAGATTTCTTGAATATTTTGTTTGGAATGGTATCCGATCCCTTTTGGCTTTAGTACCTCAGTGCTTAGTTCTGTTTATAGTGCAGAGTCTATAAAAGCTAAACAGTTTATGTTCTGCACTGTTATTGTATTCTTTAATTCTCTGCATTTAATTCAACCAAAAAAAACCATGATACTAGGCAGGTGTTTTGAACTTCCACTCCCTGCAGCTTCAAACATCATAAACAATTGCAAACAAAAACAAAAACCGTAGAAGCTATAACTCAAAACCTCTGGAGGATATCAGGTTTTTTTATTTAGCCTCTTCAGAGATCAATGTCTGAAAGGGAAAACAGGCAGCAGCACACCTCATTAGTTATTTAAGAACTGCATAGAAGCAACCATGTATTTGCTGTAACTGGCTCTGTAGCAGGAAATTGAGTAATAGTCATTTCCGACTCCACTTAGAGAATGAATCTGCATCTATATTTTCTGTTCTGTGGAAACAGATTTACTTTGAAAAGTTGCAAAACGGTAATACGATGAAAAATTTAAATTTTCTGAATTTATGTTCAAACGAGATGAAAGATTGGCTTTTAAAAGACTGCCAATGTGTTCCAGTACTGGAAAAGCTGGATTAAAGCAGGAAGCCTCGGGTTCAAGTCCATCCTCAGTCATGGAAACTCACTGGGTGAATTTGATTCAGTCACTTTCTCTGAGCCCAGTCTAGTTCAGAGGGTTGCTATTGTGAAGATAAAATAAAGGGAAATCCCAATGTAAACTGCCCTAAGCTTTTTGTGATAGGGTATACAACAAATAAACAAAAAAAATTAGAATTTATTCCTCTGCAATTCTAAAATCAAAAATGCAAATAAAATCTAATAAACTGAAATTTTAAAAAATTCAGAAAGTTGACTTCAAGCTCATTTTACTGCAAGAGAATTTTTTAAAAACCAACTCTCTTTTTGTTAAGTGTTGCTTAGCAAAAAACCAATCACAAGTCCTGAAATTATGTCAAATGCAAAGGCATGACTATGAACTACATACAGCAAAATTCAAGTCCTATTAATAAATATATTGTTTGTTTTCATCAAAAACATTCTCTTTTAAGATGTTTCCCGAGCTATACTTGGAGCATTAACTAAAAGTGATTCTTCAAATAGCTACAGTTTCTGCAAAACCCACAACTTCATATTATTTCTAAAAGTCAATTGCCACGCTGCATATACTTTTTTTCTGATTTTTAAGGGAGGAAATGCCCACAACATTGAATCCCTTATTAGGGGAACCAATAGAAAGTACAGAATAAAGAGTAGATTCATTGTCTGCCATTGGATTATCCATCTAATGTTATCACTTGAACTGTCTTTTCCTTATTAACCCAAACCTAGCAGAATTGTTAGTCTTGTTGCTCTTTTTCAAGGCATACAGATTCATCTGCAGATGGGGAGTGTTTTAATCTACCACAGGCATACTACAAATAGATGCATGCAAGAGTCTGTTATAAAATCTGCAAAGGAAGGTGGACAAAAAAAAGAAGAGAAAAACAGAAAGCTAAGAACAATACAATTCTACTTACCACCAATTCACCCAAGGACATTTTACCTAAATCACTTTTGTTGTTGTCATGGGGGGAAAAATCCCATAGCACAATTAAGACGTCGACCACTTAGTAAAGACAAAATTCTGCAAAAAATCGGTACTATAGATATTACCTGGAGAAATGAAATAAATCTTCCCATCTGTATTTGACTATCTCCTTCCACCTTACTGGAATCCACAGCTTGAAAAATAAACATGAAAATTACCCTACTTTGAGAGAACTCAATCATTACTAATCAATTACCCCCAAGTATACCATAGCCATTTTCCCCGAGTCATAATTAAAGCATACCATTACAAATCATATAAAACCAATAGAATTCAAATGAAAAGCTTATCATGACACACTGCTTTCAAGTTTAAATTCTACTTTATTATCCTATACCTGTGATGGCGAACCTATGGCACGCGTGCCACAGGTAGCACGCAGAGCCATATTAGTGGGCACACCAGCTCAGCTCTGGGGCGCATGTGCGCGCCGGCCAGCTGATTTTCGGGCCTTCTGGGCCCACCAGAAGTAGGGAAACAGGCTGTTTCCTGCCTCTGGAGGGCCTGGGGGCGGGGTGGGGAAGGCCCGTTTTTCTTTCTTACCTGGCTCCAGATCCTCTCTATGTATCTGGGAAGGGCGAAAACAGTCTTTCCACTCCCTTGGAGGCCCTACCGAGGCTGAAAGGACCCATTTCCCGACTCCCGGTGGGACAGGAAGTGATGTTTTTTCCTGTCCCCAGCCTCCAGAGACTCCTAGAGAGGCTCCTAGAGACTCCTAGAGAGGTTCTGGAGGCTGGGGACAGCAAAAAATGTCACTTCCTGTCCCACCAAGAGTTGGGAAATGGGCCCTTTCAGCCTCCGTAGGGCCTCCAAGGGAGTGGGAAAGGCTGTTTTCGCCCTTCCCAGATACACAGAGAGGATCTGGAACCAGGTAAGAAAGAAAAACGGGCCTACCAGGCCATCATGTGCCCGGAGCGGGGGGGAGGGGGTTGCGCACGCATGCGCGTGGGCACATGTGTGCGCAACCCTCCCCCACCCACCCTCTCCTGGCACGTGATGACAAAAAGGTTAGCCATCACTGTCCTATACCATGCAAAAATTACCCAGTGCACAAAAAGAAACAAAGTGGGGGGGGGGATTTTATTCCCTTACAGATTTGGCCATTTAGATCTATTTGCTTGGATGCTTCCCAAATAAATGTGCTTTAATTTGCCAACCTTTTTCCCAATCCCTGCATCATAATCAAGAAGAAGCTATTGATAAAACAAATGTGACTTGTGTAGTTGTTTCAACACTCTCTTTGCTTCCTGCCAATGAACCAAATAATCAACAGTGCCTTGTTTTCATTTTGGCAGCATCTCACTGCATGTTTCAAAATCAGGCATGACAGGAGAACAAACATCATAAAGATATTACCTGCTTAAGATAATAGCAGCTCATGTTATATTATTAGAAATACACACAAACAGACACACAGACACACAGTAAAAGTCTGTTACTGAAGGACACTTCTAAGCATTAATGAACTAATAACAAAATACTATTCTGAAAGCTGTGGATATGCATTATACTTCAGATAGAAAACAGAAAGTCAGCTTCAGAAAACATCCAATACTGGTCAGGCATTTCTATCAAGTACTTGTAACTTCTGTACTGTCTGCTCACCATTTGGGCATTAACATTCTATTCATCACAAGATCAGCTTAAATCAAGATATTTCATGGCTTATCTATCAAAGCATCCAAACTATATTTCAGCAATGAAACAATTTCTTAAACATGTCATCAGTATTACTGTATAATCTCAAAGTTCTAAACTAAATTAAAAATCAATTCCAACATATAAAATGCAAAATGCATTTGATGTGACATATGGTCTACTATTGCTCTTCATAAATTTATTTTGCACATGCAGAAGAGGTAAAACTAATCCATTTTAAAAGAAGCCCTTCCTATTTGAGAGGATGCTACATGCAGGTTGTTCCTATCCTATAGTTACTGTTGGTAATGAGGCTGGAAAGAATTCCAAAACTTATGCTCTGCTTTTCCTATCTTGTTATATAATTGGTTAAGCAAAGATTTAAGAAAGTTTGCTGTTTCTCAATAACAAAAGCATATTTGAAGTTTATTACTGCATACAGAATCTTTGAATAGATGTGTTCCATATTAGCATAATTAATATACAATACTTACTTCCTTCACCATAAAACAGGAGGCCGTTATAAAACTTCGTTTCTGCCTAGGAATAAAAGCAGATTTTTTTTTCTTGCACAATAGTTTATATAGTTTTAGTTTATAGAAATGCACGATTACATCTTAAATATCAAATATGAATGAAACATGTACTGTATTTTTCGGAGTATAAGATGCACTGGAGTATAAGATGCACCTACCTTTTTTGGTGAGGAAAAGAAGAAAAATAAATCTCCTTCTGCCTCTGAGCAATTTTGCCTGATTGCAGCAAACAGCAAACAGCCTGCTTTACTTTCATTTTTGTTTTCAGCATAGTTTAATTAGCACAAGGAAAAAAAAATCTGCTCCAGCAATTTACCTCTTTGCAGCAAGCAGCAGAGCCCTGCGCAAAACAGCTGAGAGCAAATCAGCTGAGTCAGGAGGCCATCCAATCAACTTGTGCTAATTAGGCTGTGCTGAAGATGAAAGGAGCTGTTTTTCTTGCTGTTTGCTTGCAAGGAGGTAACTGCTGGAAGGCAGAGGCCAAAGAATGGGGGCCAGTGGGTGGGCGGGGCTACATTCGGTGTATAAGACGCACCTAAATTTTCACCCCCTTTTAGGGGGGGAAAAGGTGCATCTTATACTCCAAAAAATATGGTATGTAGCGGCTTATACATAATACAAGAGATAAAAGAAAGATTTTACCTCATGTTTTAACTTTTTGATTTCACAGCAAAGAGCAGCATATACAGTGATGACTTTGTTCAGAACCTGGATAAACAAGAGAAAAAAAATCCAGGCTACTTTTATAAACAGAATAAAGGAGGGGAAAGAACGTAGGTATGATACCATCTGTCTCACATACAAACTTTAATACAGAAATAAATATGTTTAATTCAAGATGGACATTTCAACTTTAAGAACTGGGGACATCCTTATCTCCTTGTCACATCTTTTAGGTTATAAATCTGGGAGCAGAGAATATCTTGTTAATTACTGATTGTTGGAAAGCAGCTCTGGATATTTCTAGTGAAAGGCAAGGTAAAATGATTTAAAACTTATAAACAAAAGATATATTTTGTAAAGCACAAAAAGAAACTGCAATATGTTTGTAATATGTTTTTGACACTGAGCAACGTACCTTGTTTTCTGTCTTTATGAGTTCAAGTAAGGAAGACTGTTCGTAAGGCAAAAGCTAAAATTAAGCAAAAACACAAATGGTTTAAGGGGAAATCAGAGATTTGCAACATGATTGTTTTAGCTAAATGAAATAGGAAGCTTAATCCAAACTGCAATTACATAGGACAAACCCTGTACTATACTCTGAGGAAGCAAGTACCCTACCAGAGAGCCAAGAGATCCTTTAAAAATTTCATTCCTAAATTATTAAACAGGTGATGATTGTCACAAGCAAAATAACAACAACAGTCAAAATCCTGAAATATAAATATTGGAATGGGGTGGAAATATTATACCTTACTTCTAGAACAGGGATGTCAAACTTAAGGGCCGAATCCAGTCCACAGGGTACTTAGATCTGGCCTGCGGGGCTGCCCTGAAAACAACAAAGGACTGGCCCATGGTGCTCTGCCAGAGAAAACAGAGCTCGGGAGGACAGGCCCTCCCAAGCTCCGTTTTAGCTGGCAGAGGGTTGCAGGAGGCCATCACAGCTGAAAACAGAGCTCAGGAGCCCGTTTTCGCTGGCATAGTGGTCCAGCCACCACAGACGCCCCCAACACAACTGATGGCCCTCCATAGCTCTGTTTTTGCTGGCAGAGGATTGCAGAAGGCAGTGGCAGCCGAAAACAGAGCTTGGGAGCTCATTTTTACTGGCAGAGCGCCCAGGCCACCACAGGCGCCCCTGACACGAGTGATGTTGAGCTGGCCATGCCCCCCAGCCCCCCCCAAGGTCAAACACAACCCTGATGTGGCCCTCAATGAAATCAAATTTGACACCCCTGTTCTAGAAGCTTATTTAATGAGTACATAAAGGATTTTTTTCCCCAACTAGAATATTTCGGTACATGCATAACAAATGAATAGCTGAACTAATTAAATATAAACAAATACACCAACCAACTTGGGGAAAATTGCAAATGCTTCTAATGGTGGCCTGAAGCCAAAGTAGTCTACAGCAAAGTACATGGTGGCAGTTAAATATTAATTATTCAACAGGAGGTGGTTCTAGAAAGATGGCTCTCAATGTAATTATTCAAAAGACAGCACGCAGGTATTCCCTCTTCAGTGATGTTAGATTAATCAACAGACTTTTCAATATGTACCCAGAATGGAACTGGGGGGAAAGTCCCACATAAACAGGGCAATAGGTTGGGGAAAGTTGCTCTGAATGTCTGGTTGCCTTACAAAATTCTGTGCAAGTATGGTATGTAATTGAATAGTAAGAGGCTTGAGTAAAATGGCATAAACACATAAGGCATACACATACATTTAATGCAATGGGGTCAAGATTGAAGTCCCAAACATCTCCAATGGAATCATCCAATGCATCTTCAATTCTCTTCAGCTGGGAAGTATATGCTTCAAGGAATTTCCCATAGTTCTTTAACTGCACTTCAGCATGGATTTCTACGAGTAAACAGCATTTTCATTATAATATTTGGAAATATGCTGATTAAGCTTGGAATCACAGAAATTACCTAAATTCAAGCAATTACTTATTTACTTTTTTAAAAAAATCACTCAAAGTCCCCTCTTCCATTTTCTTCACAGAGGTTTTTTGCTCCCAGTCTGTTATTTTAATATTATTAAACAATCTATTATAAGGATATATAATGATAGTTTTAATATTGTAGCAAAAAAATAACATTTCACCACAAGTCAGTCATTCTGCTATTTTGATAACGGAATTTATTGCAGGAAGGTTTATAAAACAGACTTCAAACACTAAAGATCCAGTGAAGTCTCCCTAAAGCAGAAGTTTTACATTGATGAGATACATTATTTTACAAGTTTTACATTGATATTCCAACCAACTGTAGGGTACCAGGCTGGGGATGAATGAACTATAAATTTCATTATTAATGTGTAAGACGGTATGCATGCTGCAGTTTTGTATTAGTACAAATAAACATTCTTTATTTAAATGTTTAACCAAGGAACTGGAATTACAAGAGGCAAAACAGGAAACTTTTTCTTTTTATACACTACTAAACATGGCTGCTTACAATAAATCACTTTAAATTCTTTTTCGTATCTACAACTAAAGAGACTGCATTTTAAAAGACTCAGTTTGCTTTATGATTTCAGCAACAATATACAAGTGATTAAGTGATGTAAATGCACATTATGTTTTTATATTGACAAAGCTATTTATAACCAAATGTCAATGCAAAGGTAAAACTACTCAAATAAATTCATTATATTATGTCATTTTCTGGGTAACTATTATGCAATATATTTCATAAGATAGCTTTGTAATTAAATATTTCATAAGTGACAAAATATGTATTTTATGCATGATAATTAAAAACATGTGCAAGTGTGCAGAATATCTCCAAGAATGGTATATATTCCAATTAATATTCATATCATAATGTTAACACCCCCAGTTCATACACATCTGTAAAAAAGTCCCAAAATATAAATGAAACAGACTGTCAAGTTCCAATTTCTGCAAATTAAGGAGAGAAATGCATCCACCAAACCTCTTAATTACTTCAGCATGACTACATATTTCAGCTAAAGCAGAGCGCAGCTGCAAGAATAAAGTCTCTACCCAAAAAGATAGAATGTAAAATTTGGAGAATATCTGCCAATTACCAAAAACAACACAAAAATAAAATAAACTAGCTGGAACAATCAAGCGAATTGGAAACCAACAGAAAGCAAAGAGGAAGTAAAGTACTATCAGCAGGGAAATTGCTGTCGAAGAGAGAAGAAAACATAATCTCAACTGGGAAGAGGGAGGGCCTTTACAGGAAAATCATTCGATCATCATAGCAGCAGGAGTCTGTAACATTTAGTTCTTATAACTTATATAGGTAGTCCTCCACTTACAACAGTTCATTTAGTGACCATTCAAAGTTACAACAGCACTGAAAGTGAGCTAAAACCGTTATTCATACTTATGAGCATTGCAGCATCCCCATGGTCACATGATCAAAATTCAGATGCTTAGCAACTGACTCATATTTATGGCAGCTGCAGTGTCCAGAGGTCACATGATCACCTTTTGCGACCTTCTGACAAGCAAAATCAATGGGGAAGCCAGATTCACTTAACTTAACCATGATACTAACTTAACAACTTAGTGATTCACTTAAGAACTGTGTCAAGAAGGGTTGTAAATGAGGCAAAACTCACTTAACAAATATTTCACTTAGTAACGGAAATGTTGGGCTCAATCGTGGTCATAAATTGATGATTACCTGGATTACAATAGACATTATACCCCGTTACATTATCATTAGGCAAAATTATATCAGAATTAATGAAATATGCAGTGAAGATCATTTACTCTGTATTCATCTGAGTAAACTTTATCTCATACTGCATCGCTCACTACCACTAAAACACATTAGACTCCTAACCTCATTTATAAAAATGCAGTAGAAATGAAGAATTTATTGTCATCCTATGCATTATCAGTCCTGCAGAGGGGATAATACTGATCTATATTCCAGACGCACAAATTATATTCCAGTTTTAATCCAGATAAAGCTAGGTCTAACCCACCCATCCCTTATATTCCGGATTCTCAGTAATTATTATCTTACATCTTTCAAACTTGAGCACTCTTAGATAAGTAGATGCAATTATGGGGACCATTCCTTCAGTTTAACTAATCCTCATTTTTTTTAAAAAAGCCAGTGTTTACTGTTGAACAAAAGTGCTTTAAATCAGTGGTGAAATCCAAATTTTTCTACTACCGGTTCTGTGGGTGTGGTGTGGCTTGCTAGGCGTGGCAGGGGAAGGATACTGCAAAATTCCCATTCCCTCCCCATTCCTGGGAGAAGGATACTGCAAAATCTCCATTCCCTCTCCACTCCTGGGGGAAGGATACTGCAAAATCTCCATTCCCACCCCACTCTGTGACCAGCCAGAGGTGGTATTTGCCAGTTCTCCGAACTACTCAAAATTTCCCGCTACCGGTTCTCCAGAACCTGTCAGAACCTGCTGGATTTCACCCCTGCTTTAAATCAATTACAAACTGTTAATCATATGAAGCCATGTTAGCAAAAGAAAACAAAATCTTCCGCAGGGACACACAAATATTTGCCATGAATTGCCAGAATTGCCAAATTCAATCTTAAATTTTGCCCTCAAACATGTTAATGATCACCTACAGAAATTAGGGTTTGCGTTTCAATTTCAAAATACCCCTAAAACTATTCATTTATATGTGTGTGTGTGTGTATACCCTTACAATATGGGTAGAAACGCAAGGGCTGAATAACACAAACGGGAAATGTGTGTAATATTCCGTAATTCACTGGAAAGAGGAATAAGATTTCAGAACAACTTTTTAATCACAAACTTTCCTGCTTCGGACAAGACGTCCTGTGTGTGTCTGTTGTATATCTGGGGATTTGGCAGAGTTTTTTTTCCCCCCCACCTTTAGGCAAAGCAGTGTGAACTTTGTGTAAAGGGACCCAAACTCTCCTTTTAACCCCCAGCCACCTTCACTGGGGAGAAACGGATGGACACGTCCTTTTGCCCCCCAACCTTAGCAGCCTATGGACAAGCGCTGGGCACAAGCTAAGGTCCTTCCTTCGGTCCGGGAGGAAAGAGTTAAATTCATCCCGGAGGAAAGACCCATTCATTCCGCAGGGACCCGGGTGGGGGGGAAACCTTTCGACGGAGAGGGCTTGGCCATTCTCCCAAGAGCCGGAGCACCATTGCAGGCGCCCCTCCGCAAACCTCTCCCTTGGTTTGGCCGGATTCAAAGCCTAGGTTCCCACTGCAGGCCTTCCCCACCCCACCTCTTACTCTGAGAGCCGTCGTCAACGCGGTCGAATTCCCAATCCGGCGAGAGGGTCTCCAACGCCATGACGGACCAACATCCAACAGCGGCGGCGGCGGCAACAGAAGCACCGCTCCTACTACAAAACACGGGATTTCCTGCCACGCCCGCAAGGCCTATTGGTCAATGTAGTTCTCAGGTTTAGAAGGGAGCTGGACGGAGAATGCGTGGTGCGCGTTCGATAGCGGCTCCTGGCGGATGAGGCGTCCATAATCCGTAAGAAGAGTGGCTGTGATTACTTAAGGTGGCAGGTAGAGGGCGGTATTGCTCAATACACAGCTTTTACACACAAATAGTGAATTGATTATCTTGTGACTATCGATTATCTTGTGACTTTCGTCTTCGGCCTCAAGGAAAAAGTTATGGCTCTTGTTATTAATAGTCAAGATTTATATTGATTGTTTCCTAGTATGATTTGATTGCTTATTTGTACCCTATGACTATCATTAAGTGTTGTACCTTATGATTCTTGACGAATGTATCTCTTCATGTACACTGAGAGCATATGCACCAAAGACAAATTCCTTGTATGTCCAATCACACTTGGCCAATAAAGAATTCTATAAAGAATTCTATTCTATAAGGTAAAGGTAAAGGTTCTCCTCGCACATATGTGCTAATCGTTCCTGACTCTAGGGGGCGGAGCTCATCTCCATTTCAAAGCCGTAGAACCAGTGCTGTCCGAAGACGTCGCCGTGGTCATGTGGCTGGCATGACTAAATGCCAAAGGCACACGAAATGCTTTTACCTTCCCATTAAAGGTGGTCCCTATTTTTCTACTTGCATTTTTTACGTGCTTTCGGACTGCTAGGTTCTATTCTATAACCCTATCTAAAATATACAGTTCTATATAAATAGGGTCAATTTATAATACAGGATTTGTGCCTGATGTAAGAAGAGGCCAATCTCCTCCTGCTGAATTAAGTAACAATTCAGAATTTTCAGCTATTATATCCTGTACTAGCTTGGCAAACAATGTAATACTGGAGAAAGATAACAAAAGCCAAACCTTGATGAGATCTTAATAATAATGGTGATTTCCCTCTTTTGAGTTATCAAACTTTTACCAAATAAATATTTGATACAGTTGACTACACATGATTTGTTTGACAGGGAAAGTGAAATGTCAAAGACAGTAAATGGAACATGTGCTTAAATCGTTAGCAGTCAAGAAAAAAAATGAAGCTGTGCAAAATGTTGAAAAATGGTAATGCTGGTCCTGAAAAAGTATATGAATGAATGAATAAAATATGAATGAATGCTTATGCAATGGAGTTTTCACATATATACAACTGCATTTGTGCCTGATGATTGGAAGAATTATGCTGTTGTTGCTGTTAGCAAGAATGAATGCAAAAGTTATAGGGGGATTAGATTGTTAAGTGCGCCTGGAAAGGTATTTTGCAAAATTTTGACTGAAAGTGCAAATGACAATGAACAATAAGCCCACTACTATAGTGATAGTTGACACATATGCTATTTGTACAAAATATCCTTTAAACCAGAGGTGTCAAACTCAAGGCCCAGGGGCCAAATCTGGCATGTAGGTTGCTTAGATCTGACCCATGAGGCCGCCCTGGAAACAGCAAAGGACTGGCTCACAGTGCTTCTGCCAATGAAAACGGAGCTCAGGAGCCAGTTTTCTCTGGCAGAGCGCTCGGGCCACCACACAGGTGACATTGACCTGGCCATGCCCACCCGGTCCCAAGGTCAAACACAACCCTGATGTGGCCCTCAATGAAATCGAGTTTGACACCCCTGCTTTAATCAGATACAGAGCAGGGGTGGGTTTAAAATTTTTTACTACCGGTTCTGTGGACGTGGCTTATTTTGTGGGCATGACTTGATGGTCATGTGACAATTCTTTAAGATTTAGCAGAGGTACTGGTCTACCAGGCTTTTAACTGCTTGCAGAGCTGTACCAGCCTATCCATTTATTTTTGCAGGCACTGGTCTACCCATTTATTTTTGCAGGCACTGGTCTACCCATTTATTTTTGCAGGCACCGGTCTACCATCAAACTGCCTTTTACCACTGATCAGCTGTAGGGCGGCCCTTTGAAGCCCGAGGCAAGAATTTAAACAGTTTTTCCTTATAGCCCATCAGCTGGGACTCAGGAGGCAGCAATAGATTGAGAGTGGGGCCAAATAAAAGGTAAGAATAACCCTGGGGGGGGGGCAGGGGGGCAGAACCGGTTCGGTGATGTCATATCGTCACCACTACCGGCTTGGTGAACCAGGCGGAACCGGGAGGAACCCACCACTGAGACAGAGATTGCTATGGTAGAGTTCCCCAACCTTTTTGGCTTTGTGGACGGGGGGGAAGGGGGAGGAGAGGGAATGGTTCCACACAAGCAGCAGCAATTGTGTGGGCTCACGCACAGCTCTATTTTCACAGGTGGTAAGCACATGCGCCCACCATCACACAAGTGGGAATCCACATGCACATATGCTCTCCCACTGCTTCTACGGCCCGGTTCTGAACCGCTCACAGCCCAGCAGTGGGCCGCAGCCTGGGGGCCCTTATTGTACCACCCGCATCCTATTTTAATTTTTTTGCTTAATTTGCATAGTTTGCCCGTTTCACAGTAGTGAGTCTAAATAGAAAGCCACAGCATATAAAAACACAATTTAAATAATATCAAAAGAGCATAAGACAGTCAAGATAACTAACTTGGGAAGGGCAGGGAAACTTGATGCTGAACATGAATGTGCAGGTTAAATTCCTCTTCTCCAGCATGAAATATATGAATGTGAGAAAATTTATAGTGTAGCTGCTGAAAAGTTAGGAAAAGTTTCTCCCATCCTTAATGCATCAGCTTGCAGTAGCCCAAGTAAAAATACAATAACTTTAGTTTAATTCCTCAAGAGGGGACACATGTTGTCTTTAGGAAAGAAAGTGTCAACAAGTTTAAAAAAGCCAAAATAGTGACTACAACTGTCTGTACATTCCTTTTTATATGTGTCACATATGTTGCCTATTTTAAAGGGGGAGAAAATGATTTATCAATGGTGGATGACTTAGCCTTAATTCCAAATGAAGTTTTTAAATTGGACTTTAAAACAAAGCATTTTTACTGATATCTGAAAAAAACAGTCGTTCACCTAAAATTATTACTGCTTTTCCTGCATATTTTTTCCTTAGGAACAAATACACATACATATAGTTTAGGAAATAAAAGTAGAATAGCTGCACCACGCTTTTTAATTAACAGAACTAGGAATTCTGGAATTCTTTGGAGAAGTTAACTTCTCTAAACAATGTTTATAGTTTGCTTTTCTTTATAAAAGAAA
Organism: Arizona elegans; assembly: GCA_022577455.1. Lineage (NCBI taxonomy): Eukaryota > Metazoa > Chordata > Lepidosauria > Squamata > Colubridae > Arizona > Arizona elegans. The sequence continues at coordinate 66,410,849 of JAKOOJ010000007.1, forward strand.
GTTCAAGCATCTGATATTAAACAGTGTAAAGGAATCTTAATTGTTATTAAGACCCTTTCTTGCAATAAAACCCAAAGATGGGTAATACAATTCAATATGTAAAGAGAGGCAAAATGCTAGCATGCAGTAGAAGTTTAAAGTAATGAAAATAACTTGGCATGAGAGAAAGATTAATGTGGGTTTTAATTCAAGTATAATCTAGATAATAGCAAACATCTCATCAAATAATAAAAAATTGCCACAATAAGGGGAGTGTGCATCATTCTTTGCCATATAACCCAAGTACAGTAGAGGAAAAGAAAAAAAATAAATAAATCAGAACTAAAACAAGAAAAACAAGCTGCCTGTGAAAACTTGCTTAAAAGGTTTTTCCCAACTGTGAGAAAAATACTATTATAGTCGATTGTCACAAGATAAATGAGAGATTGTGTTACAAAGTAGACAAGCAAGGTATAGCATTCACACTGTAGGTTTAAAAAAACGTTCTCCAGTGAAATGTCTTGTAATATTCCCAGCTTTCTCCAAGACATATTGTATTACATAGGTAGTCCTTGATTTATAGCCATTCATTCAGTGACCATTTGAAGTTACAATGGCACTGAAAAAAATGACTTATGACCATTTTTCACACAGTTGCTAAATGAGATTACTTTTCATGGGGTTTTTTTTGGGGGGGGGGTAGAAACAGGGACAGGCTACATGGTGCCTTTGGGCAGGTCTGATATTTATGTATTTAATTAATTGGTATGGAATTGCATTGGAATCTATACCCTCCTGTCCAGAATAAAGATAGGCAGGAATTGTATGAAACGTTTTTGGTCACAACTGGAAACAACCTCACCAGTTTGTTTAATTGACTGTTCCTATCAAGACAAAGCAAACTACTTTTCCCTTCTGTTTTGAAGGCAGGAGTAACATCTGCCCCTCCCTAGTCCTCTGGCAATAAGCATATCCTCTAATTTCTCAAATAATCACCAAAAAAGACACCAAGGTGACATCTGCACATTTCTCCAAGATTCTCCGTTGTTAATAGAGAGAACGTACTCATGATAACCAGTCCTCCCTAATTCTTGACTACCTTGACTTATCTTCTTCGTCATAGCTAGATCCAGATGTTAGAAATTTGAGCAGAAAAATAGATCTTCCCCATCTGTAATTGTTGTGGCCCCGCCCTCTGAGCCTGTCCCATCGGAGGAAGAAAGCGAGCATGAGGAAGAGGAGTCAGCCAGGCCTCCCTCTCCAGGCCCCTCCCCTCTGGCACTGTCTCAGGTGCTGGCCGAGGGAGAGGAGATTAACAGGGAGACAGGTGGCTCGGATGAGAGTGAGGGAGAGACATCATTCCTGGACGCACGCCTCCGAAGGCGTGATAAACGATTGCAGCAGCTCAGGAGGCGTGCCAGGGATTAGAACTGAGTCACTGGACCACACCCCAGAGACTATATAATAGAGGGTGGTGGCCAGTGATCCTTGTGACGAACAAAAGTAAACCTTGGATAGTCACTAAAGCCTCGTCCGGAAACTGCTGAGAGAAATATTATTCTGATTGGACTTTTGTACGCTAAGTATCTTATCTTTCTGTTTTGTGGAAATAAACGCACTTGGCAGACGGTGTGTAAATCGCTGCCAAGTTGGAGATAAAGACCTGGGTGTGTGCCAAAGTGTTTCCTTAACCCTCGGCTGGCTGTGTTTGTGTGTGTGTGTGGACGGGGACAGATCAGTAATCTTGCACTATGCCAAACTTTATGAAAGCTCCTTCTCTCCTGCATTTTATGCACTCGGACAGTCAGAGCAAGAAAAACCAGGCCTTAAGAATTGCCCACACGCTGTGCTCCAGATGGGTGTCATTTGCACGCAACTGGATGTCGTTCGCACACCCAGCCAGCCTGGTCCAATGGATGAAGAAGATAGGAAAGGTCATCTATCGTAATAAGAGGGATGATAAGCTTGGAAAGGCCCAGTAGACAAAAGTAGGCGAACAAGACTGCGGCTACATCATACATAACCATCTCTTGGTAAAATCTGCACCTGTTGAAAATCTGCTCTGTCAGGTAACAACTATGATTCATCTTCACCTAAGCCTAACCCAGATTCGGAGGAAGGCTCCCGGCTCTGAAAAGACTGCGTTCAGACAAGCAGGAGTTTCCCCCGCCCTTTGTTTCAAATGCAGGTGGGAGATTTAGGAGAAAGGCCTGCCCGCCACCAAGCGCGCCTCCGCCGTTGAATCGCCCCCACCCCACTCCCGCTTGCGCGGCCCCGCCAAGCTCTCTTTTCTCTGGCTCGGAGCCAAAGGCAGCCCGCTTGGGTTGCATCAGACGAGACGCTCCTGCTGCTGCTGCTGCCGCCGCTGCGTCCCTTGCTAGCCCAGCCTTTCGGCTCAAGATTGCGCTCCCTCTTCAGGTGATCGATCCTGCCTGCTGAGGCAAGCGGGCGGCTGGTCCTCGGAGCTGCTCTCCTGCAAAATGCTTTCCAAAAGCAACCACTTGCTTAGGAAATTCTCGACCACAGCCAGGGTGAGTAGGAAGGTGGGGACGTGGACAGGGGCTTCGGTCGAAAGGGTAGAAAAAAAAGGATGCTGCTATCCACTCCTCTTCCTCTCTCGCCTTCCTCCCCTCCTCTCCCTCTCCCTCACCCCGCCACTTTGCTGCCCGGTTGGCGGGTGGGCAGATGTTTCTCAAAATTGGGCTTCTGGGACAGACAGGTCAGGATTGAGGCAGAATTTTGGTTTGCCAGAGGATTGGAAAGAAAAAAAAGGATGGGAGGTGAGGCAGGAGAACTGTTGTAATGTGAACAGAGGGTGTTTTGTTTTTGCTTCTTGCTGTTGTTTTAACAAAGAAGAAATTCAGCACAATTCGGATGCTGATATTCTTCCAAAGGCTTGCCAAAAAGTTTCTGCTTATGTAGGATGCTGTCAGTCTGAAAAAATAGCTCGGCGTCATGACTGGGTAGGATAATCCAGCCATGGGATAAAAGGCATTACAGTAGGCGCCCTGGGAAAAATGGGATGGTTGGATTTTTCCCCGTGTGTGTGTGTGTGTGTGTGTGTGTGTGTGTTTGTGTGTACTCGCACGTGCAGATGCATGCAGCAAGTAATCCATTCCTTTCAGACTGATAACATGTGCCATAATTCCTGGACATGTTCAAAAGAATTCCTGCTATAGATCTGGAGATGTTGCATTTTATATATAACTAGTCATTTAATGTTTACCTTAAACTGTTTCTCACATTGTATGCCACCGTTCTTCTTCAGATTGCACAGGGTCCTTCACATCAGCCTTGTAGGGTAGGCTCACACGAAAAAGATTAGTTCAATATCACCCAACTAGTTTCATAGTAAAATCTGCCTTTCTAATAATTTCCCACCTTCTGCAATTTGAGCCCCTAGAAAGCAGTGGGGACTAGAAATCTGCAAATTCCACACTATCCTGACCCCTTCTGACTGGGAATTATGGATCTCTTTCCAAATTGGGAAAGGTTATATTGTAATGTACTATTTTCTTACTGATTATGTAGTTATTATGTTGTGGAATACTATTTTGCCTTAGCATGTTAAAACATTTTATTTGGAGCCTGAGCATTTTCCAAGGTTATGGGGTTTTTTTGCACAGAAAATGCTTTAATCCAGATGTTTTAAATATTGTGTGTGCATGAGAGATGAAGTTCTACCAGCACTATTTCTTCTGGAGACGTACTGTACAGTATGGTATTGTCACAGAAAACTCAATTGTACTAAACAGGACTAATGCCCTGAAATGTACTTCTGTGGGATTTGCACTGAAAGTTCCTTTAGTTCTTTTCTTAATCAATTGCTTCTAATTCTGTATGCAAATTCACAAACTCAGCCAAGTATCTCTTGCTTTATGGGAGGTGGGGTTGCATATGTGCTTGACAACACATATGTTTAGTGAACTGCCAGCCTCCTAAATAAAATTTTAGAAAAAAATCCACGTTAAGGAACGAATATAGCAAGAAGGCTTCATATGAGCTCCCTGGATTGCATCAGCAATGTTAAATATGAGAATGAATGACTGACGACAGCACATTGCCTCTGGATAGACTTTATGAGTTTACAGCTGTAAGCAGAACAGCCAGTAGACGTGGAAATGATCACATGACTTATGCTTTAACCACATAAAGACTCTTTCAAGCAGCCACATATTGCAGCCAAAATTATGTATACTTAGCTATGCACTGGAAATCCACCTCCAAGAATCATAGTATAAACCCTTGTGCTTAAATTTAGTTTCTTGAGACTTTTCTCCAAAAGAAAAAGTCTTAGTTTGCTTTTTTCCCTTCGCTTGTGGGTTGCCGTATTGACAACAAAAAAATTAAATATGACCCACATCCAGACCCATGTAGATTCCTGACGAGATGCCTTTCTATTTCTTTATATATTCATTTGTATACGCATGCAGTGAAATAAAGGGCTTTCAGGTTTGTTTTATACACAGTAATTTTGTTATATTGATTTTACTTTCATAGGAAAAAAAAAAACCCTGTTTGATTGTATTCCCATAGTGTGGGTAGGCTAGTGATTGTTTTAAATACAAATTAATTATTTTTAAATTAATTCATTTATTTATATTTCGTCATGTTTATGTAGTGTATATTGGACGTGGTGACCGTTTGAGAGCAATATGCAATGATATTTCATTTTAAAGTATGCCAATTAGTATACATTTAAAATGACAATAAAGTTATTCTAAATCTATAGTTTCTTGAAAAATTGTCACTGCTATGTCCATATAAATATCATCTAAAGGTATGATGATTTGCAAGTCCCAAACAAAAAAAAAACCCATTTATTTATTTATTTATTTATTTATTTTATTTATATGCCGCCCTTTTCCGGAGACTCAGGATGGCTTACAATGCGATTAAGCAATAGCCTTCATACTTTTGTATATACCTGCTTAGTAGGGCTTTTGGGCCCCCCTAAGCGGTGTTCTTTTTTATACAAAGTCAGCTTATTGCCCCCACAAACTGGGTCCTCATTTTACCTACCTCGAAAGGATGGAAGGCTGAGTCAACCTTGAGCCTGGTGAGATTTGAACTTGCAGTAATTGCAGGCGGCTGGTGTTACTTAACAGTGCTTTAGTCTGCTGCACCACCAAGGCTCTTAAGGCTCTTATTTCTCTTTCTCCATATGAATGAATGGTCATTGGACAGAAATAAATCCACAAAGCAAAAACAGAAGGTCTTCATTGAATCCACACCTCCTCACAACTCTGGCACCAAGATGAGTCATCCTTTAAGGACATACCTGTAGCCTTTCCCTCATCCTTGGCTCAAGGCTAAATTTAAATAGGTTACTTTTTTGACCCAGTGTGGAAATTGTACCTTTCACCATCTTCAGCCTTCCTGTATGCACAATATGCAGATATGCTGATAATGTAATTGGCTGAGATCTGTCCAGTTCCTATTGTTTACTTTGGACTGTGGCATTGTTGTCACGTGGAACTGATAGGCAGGTTCTTGGTGCAACTTGTCTGGTAGACCTATGTAGACGTTATTTCAAGGTCACTTGGAATGGATCACTAAGGCAGTAAAGCAAATGATAAACACCATTGCTCTAGCATAGTGTTTTTCAAACTTGGCAATTTTAAGATGTGTGGACTTCATGTCCCAGAATTCAGAGTGCTGACTTAGGAATTCTGGGAGTTGAAATCCACATATCCTAAAGTTGCTAAGTTTGAAAAGCACTATTCTAACATTTGTTTGGACTTGCTTCCTCTCCAATTCAGGTTAAGGAGGGAAATCATTGGTGGCAGAGAAATGCACTAATAATTGCCCTTTAATTTCATCCACACTTAACTATTAGGATACTACTACCAATCTGGCTCATTAACATTCACAAAGCAAAAGAAATTAGCGGTTATTAAGAAGAGAAGCATAATGAAATCAGCCAGTGGTGAAATCTAAAATTTGTTACTACCGGTTCTGTGGGCGTGGCTTGGTGCCCCCCCACCAAGCCACGCCCACAGAACCAGTAGGGGGTAATGTGACTGGGTGGGTGTGGCCAATTTTTTTTATTTTTTATTTTTTACTTTTAAAAATATTTTTTCTACAACCTCTTCGGCGATTTTTTGAAAAATGCTTTCAAAAGTTTCTGACGATCCCATCTGAGTTGCCTGATCATCAGAGGGTTTTTTAAAAAGTCTCTGCCCATCAGGCAACTCAGCTTGGCTTGTCAGAGGCATTTAAAAGAAAAAAAGCCTCTGATGATCGCACGGCTCAGCTGGGCATGCGGGGGGCAGGGATTTTTGCTACCGGTTCTCCGAACCGCCTCCATCGCTACCAGATCAGGTGATCTGGTCCGAACCAGGAGCATTTCACCCCTGAAATCAGCGTCAGGAGAAGCAAACACAAGCTACATACAAGGTAAGAGCTCATTTATGATTAGGGAACTGAGTTTCAGCTTTTTTGTTTTTTTTACTATGCAGGGTTAAGGCATTTGCTATATATACTATATAGGCTTTTTTTTTAAATTTGATTTGATTTATATGCCGCCCTTCTCCGGAGACTCAGGGCGGCTTACAGTACGTTAAGCAATAGCCTTCACACTTTTGTATATTTTATACAAAGTCAGCTTATTGCCCCCACAAACTGGGTCCTCAATTTACTTACCTTAGAAACGATGGAAGGCTGAGTCAACCTTGAGCCTGGTGAAATTCAAATTTACTTTAATTGCAGACAGCTGGTGTTAAATTACAGTGCTTAGTCTGCAGAGCTATCCAAGCTCTGCTTGTCCTGAAAGAATTTTGTAGACCATGTCCATAAGATAACTGGATGGCCACTTGTCAGAAATGGTATAGGGTCTCCTGCTTGAGCAGGTGGTTGGAGTAGATCAGGAGTCTCCAACCTTGGCAACTTTAAGCCTGGCAGACTTCAACTCCCAGAATTCCCAGCCAGCAAAGCTGAGTTGAAGTCCTCCAGGGTTAAAGTTTCCAAGATTGGAGATCCCTGGATTAGATGACCTACAATGTCCATTCCAACTCTGTTATTCTGTAACTGGAACAGAATGATTATAGAGAAATTAGCTGATCTTTGGAGGTATTTTTTTTAACTGAATTTGTTTTCCTTTTGTAGGACTACTATCAAAATAAACTAAAGCTAGCTTTAATAGGCCAGAGTCTGTTTGGTCAAGAAGTCTACAAGCATTTGCAAAAAGAAGGGCACAAAGTGGTCGGAGTGTTCACAGTCCCAGACAAAAATGGAAAAGCGGATCCTTTGGGTAAGTAGATAAGCTCTAATGGCTACAATATGAACCAGGCAGCATTTGAATGCAGAATCCATTGTACTTTTCTTATGTTCTAGTTCATGTTCTTACACCAACCTCAACAATGCCTGAAACCATGTGGTTTAGATATCCGAGGGTAAAGGCCACTTGTTCTGACCCAGCTCCCCAAACATGGCAAACCCTCTGAAGTTAACTCTAAGATTCCTTTATTAGGAGCGCCAGCAGCCCTGGCAAAAAGTTTCTCTCTCACTGCAAGTAACAAGTCTGTCTGGCAGGGAGATCAATAGTTGTCTGCCACATCTATTCATCTCCGCCCCCTGCCTTTTATCCCCAGAGCTAGGGTGAGGCTTCGATAGCAGCAGTGGCTTTTCCTTCCCAAAGATCGGCCCACAGATTTCCACTGCTCTCCTCTCCTCTGCCTTCTGTGCATCCGCGTGTCAGACACTAGACCCAGCTGTTCCTCCTCTTCCTCATCAGCCACCTCCAGACCTGGGGGCTGTTGACTCTCCATCTGAGGGCTGACGGACGGCCCAGGCTCCGCCTCTGTCTCTCTCTCTGCCAGCTCCATTCCCTCTTCCCCCTCGGAGCTCTCAGATGCTGACCGCCTCCCGCCTCCTCCTCCTCTGATTTGGCTGCTGGAGGGGCCGGAGGCCGACAGGCCACAACACCACTGTGGTATTAAAGTAAGATGCAAGAGTGCAGGTTTTCTTGACTATAGTGCTACTGTGATATCTGAATGGGTTCCTGATATGTTTCTACGTAAGTTATTTGCATCTATTTAGTTAGTTGAGAATGTATTGCTGTAGGAGTTAAGGCACTAGGCTAGAAGCAGGGAGACCGTGTATTCTAGGCACAAAGCCTCTGGGTAACCTTGGGTCAGTCATTCACTCTCAGCCCTAGAAAGGAGGTACAAGTAGAACTTGACTTACAACTGTTTGTAACGTTCACCAGCACTGAAAAAAGGGATTTATAATTGGTTCTTCCAGTTAAGCCATCGCAGCAGCCCCACTGCCATGTAATCAAAATTGGTGCGCTTGGTAACTGGCATGTATTTATGATAATTGCAGTATCCCAGAGTCACGTGATTGCACCAAGGGTGAAATGTAAAATTTGTTACTACCGGTTCTGTGGGCGTGGCTTGGTGGTGGTGGGGGTAATGTGACTGGGTAGGCATGGCCAACTTTTTATTTTTATTTTAACTTTTCAAAGCATTTTTTCTGCAAATGCAAAAAAATGCTTTGAAAAGCCTCTGCCAATCAGGAACACAGCTGGGATCATCAGAGCCTTTTCAAAGCATTTTTTTAACTACCTCTTCCGCTGAAGAGGTTGTAGAAAAAAATGCTTTAAAAGTCTCTCTGATGATCCCAGCTGAGTTGCCTGATGTTTTAAAAAATGCTTTGAAAAGTCTGACAATCAGGCAACTCAGCTGGGATTGTTAGAGAGACTTTTAAAGCATTTTTTCCTGCAACTTCTTCCAGGGAAGAGATGGTTAAAAAAATGCTTTGAAAAGCCTCTGAGATCCCAGCTGAGTCGCGCAATCATCAGAGGCTTTTTTTTTACTTTTAAAAGCATTTTTTAAAAGGCTGGGCATGTGGGGGCGGGGGCGCAGGGATTTTTGCTACCGGTTCTCCAAACCACCTGCCACCACCGTTACCGGATCGGGCGATCCAGTCCGAACCGGGAGCATTTCACCCCTGGATTGCACATTTGTGACCTTCCCAGCTGGATTATGTCAAGCAAAGTCAAAAGAGGAAAGCTGTATTCACTTAATGACCACACGATACCCTTAAACTGCAGTGATTTTCTTAATAACCATGACAAAAAAGTTGTAAAATCGGGCGTGACTCACTTAGCAACCACCTTGTTTAGCAGTAGAAATGTTGGTTCCCAATTATGGTTGTAAATTGAGGATTACCGCTAATAGCAAACCTCTTCTGAAAAATCTTGCCAAGAAAGCTGCAGAAATTTGCTCAGACCATCGTCAGGAGTCAACGCGCAAAACACACATACAAATTCATTAATTGGCTATAACACATATTTTTATGACAGTCCATATTTTTATGCAACTCCATGCTGCAGGTTATATTTTAGTTCTGAAATCAAGAAAAAAAAAACATTGACAAGCCTTTTGTTTTCCAGCCTCAGCTGCCGAAAGGGATGGCACTCCAGTCTTCAAATTCCCAAGGTGGAGAGTTAAAGGCAAACCTATCCAGGAAGTTCTTGAAGCCTATAACTCGGTTGGAGCAGAATTGAATGTCCTTCCATTCTGCACGCAGTTCATTCCAATGGAGGTTATTGACAGTCCAAAGCATGGCTCTATTATTTACCATCCCTCAATCCTTCCTCGCCACCGAGGAGCATCTGCAATCAATTGGTAAATAGGCTTAATTCAGGGGTGAAATTCAAATATTTTCCCTACCGGTTCTGTGGGCGTGGCTTGGTGGGCGTTGCAGGGAAAGGATGCTGCAAAATCCCTATTCCCTCCTCACACCTGGGAGAAGGATATTGCAAAATATCCATTACCACCCCACTCTGGGGCCAGCCAGAGGTGATATTTGCCGGTTCTGCGAACTACTCAAAATTTCCGCTACGGGTTCTCCAGAACCTGTCACAATCTACTCAATTTCACCCCTGGCTTAATTAGTCTAAGTGCTATTGCTATTGCTATTCATGTGGCTTTATTTGGCAAATTTATGGACATGTCTTGAATTGCCTTCTTTTAGGTTTGACTGCCCTGTCTAGTCTAAAGGTAAAGGTTCCCCTTGCACATATGTGCTAGTCATTCCCAACTCTAGGGGGCTGTGCTCATCTCCGTTTCAAAGCCAGCGCTGTCTGAAGATGTTTCCGTGGTCATATGGCCAGCATGACTAAACGCCAAAGGCGCACGGAACGCTGTTACCTTCCCGCCAAAGATGGTTCCTATTTTTCTACTTGCATTTTTTACATGCTTTCGAACTGCTAGGTTGGCAGAAGCTAGGACAAGTAACGGGAGCTCACTCCATTACGCGGCACTAGGCATTCGAACTGCTGAACTGCCGACCTTTCGATCGACAAGCTCAGTGTCTTAGCCACTGAGCCACCACATCCGTCCTGTCTAGTCTACAGTCCTGGAATTAAGCATTAATCTAGACCCTGCTTAACCTCTGAGATCAGGCAAAGTTGACCAGTAATGAAGGTAATAAAGAAAGGAGATTTTTTAAAATTAAGTCATGTTTTACTTATTTTCAGGACTTTAATTCAAGGAGATAAGAAGGCTGGATTTTCAGTTTTTTGGGCAGATGAAGGTTTGGACACAGGACCAATTCTTCTGCAGAGGGAATGCGATGTTGGCCCAAATGAAACTGTTGATGATTTGTATAATCGGTTTCTTTTCCCAGAGGGAATCAAAGCTATGGTGAGACATCTTGACTGATCATAAACAGCTAAAAGGTTTCACTCTACTGAGCTGTGGAGAAAAGCAGACCAGGAAGAGAGCGCATATTTAAACAATCTCTCTGCTGTGTGAAGAGGGCAAAAAAGACACACACAAAAAGGATAAGGTGCTAATTGATTATGAACATATGACTGAGAGAGAGATAATACAAAGGTTGTAAATGCAGCCATTGGTTGCAAAATGAGTTTTTAATCTCTGTCATAACTGCGAATAGTCATAGTAATGTCAAGTAATTATGAAACTTGTGCTTTAGCACATCTGGAAGGCATTTAGTTGGGGAAGACTGCAGCAGAGGCCACAGCTCTGAGTCTAGAACTGAAGTGATTATTTAATCCTATAAAATATATTGAAGGCTAAACTGACAACTGAATATGGGATTTCTTAGGACCCATTTATAGAAATATGGGAGTTAATCTAGGAGTACCATTCTACCAGTGGTGAAATCCAGATTTTTTTACTACCGGTTCTGTGGCGTGGCTTGGTGGGCATGGCAGGGGAAGGATACTGCAAAATCACCGTTCCTATCCCACTCTGGGGCCAGCCAGAGGTGGTATTTGCTGATTCTCCGAACTACTCAAAATTTCCGCTACCGGTTCTCCAGAACCTGCTGGATTTCACCCCTGCACTCTACCCTGTTCATATGACATTGGAGCCTTTCAGCAGCTGTTTTGCACTTAAGCCAATTAATAGGAAAAACAAAGTATTTTTGAAAAAGCATCTTTGTGACAACCATGACCTGGATGACTGAGAATCTCCACAGACATTTAGATAAATGAGCATCTGTATGGCATATGAAAAGAGCAAAGGGTCTTTGGCAAGGACTGGAATATGAATAAAGTATCTCTCCCTTTCCAGCAACCTCATGTGTGGGGAGCTATGTTGGGAGCTAGACTGTCTAAGGCAAGGAATGTTAAATATGTCAATAAATAGCTACCACTAACACCGTATATAAGAAGTGCAAAGCAACATTTCCCATAAGCTGCGGCAGGAGAAAGCATAGCTGATTTTAAACTTGGAGGATGTAAGAATTCTGTTAGGGGTAATTGACTGCTTATAGAGATTTCTTTCTTAATATAGAACAAAGATTTTTTGTTAACTGTACCATAATACAGGTAGTCCTTGACTTACAACCTTAATTGAGCCCAAAATTTCTGTTGCTAAATGAGACATTTGTTAAATGGGTTTTGCTCCATTTTACGACCTTTTTTGCCACAGTTGTTAAGTGAATCACTGCAATTGTTGAATTAGTAACATGTTTGTTAAGCGAATCCGGCTTCCCCACTGACTTTGTTTGTCAGAAGGCCACAAAATATGATCGCATGACCCCCGGGATGCTGCAACCGTCATAAGTATGAATCAGTTGTCAAGCATCTGAATTTTGATCATATGACCATGGGAATGCTGCAACAGTTGTAAATGTGAAGAATGGTCGTTAAGTCACTTTTTTCAATGACGTAACTTTGAACGGTCACTAAATGAACTGTTGTAAATTGAGGACTATCTGTAGGGAAGCTGCAGTTAGGATTAAGTCAGTTAAGGAGAGGGAGCCTGACAGTGCTTGTGGTTGGATATGCAGCCTCTATGGCCAGCCATATACTAGTGTTGTGTATTTCCAAAACTTCTACAGGATTCAAGACAGTGGTGAAATTCAATTTTTCTTAGTACCGGTTGTGTGGGCGTGGCTTGGTGGACATGGTGTGGCTTGGCGGGCATGGCTTGGGCATGGCAGGGGAAGGATACTGCAAAATCTCCATTCCCACCCCACTCCAGGGGAAGGATACTGCAAAATCCCCATTCCCTCCCCACTCCTGGGGGAAGGATATTGCAAAATCTCCATTCCTATCCTACTCTGGGGCCAGACAGAGGTAGTATTACCAGTTCTCTGAACTACTCAAAATTTCCGCTACCAGTTCTCCAGAACCTGCTGGTTGTCACCCCTGATTAAGAGCTCATCTAATGTCAGCACTGCTTCTGACTACCAGTACTTTTACCGGTACCAGTAAAAAAATGTTTGCTTTCCTAGATCAATCAAAGCTGCTTTTTTGTTGTTGGTGTTTAGATAGAAGCTGTGCAGCTAATTGCTGATGGCCAAGCTCCTCGAATACCTCAGCCTGAAGAAGGTGCTACCTATGAAGGCATCCAGAAGAAAGAAAATGCCAAGGTACATTGAGCAATAGAACATTGTTCTTTAAAAGCCAGGCATCTTGTGAAGAAGGAATGGGCTACAACACAACACATGGGCTGGTTTAATGATTTGCACTAAGTTTTCTTTACTGAACAAGCCATGATTGACAGAATATGCTAATCTGCAATGTCTGGTTTTGTACAGCATTCCAAGCCCCCAAACAAATCACATGTTGGCTTACTGGGATCTGGGTTATTTTTCTTCCAACAGACTAACATGGCCATTCGTCAAGTCTAAAGCAAGTTTCTCAACCTTACCAATCTCAAGAAGTGTGGACTTCAAATCCTAGAATCACACAATCAATAAGAGTAGTGTTTGTCAACCTTGGCAACATGAATATGTGTGGACTTCAAGTTCAAGTCCTCAAAATTCTCAAATCCATACAAACAAGTGTTTTCATTTTTTTAAAAAATCCATCTATTTGCATTAAGGTGAAATACCAATTTGTCCATGATTTCTCTACTGGTTTTTAATAGTAATTATTTATTAGGCAGAGAAAATGTTTTTGTTTTTTCATTCATGGTTTTGAGTGAATTCCAAGAAAATGACTATTTCAGCTTCAACCACAACAATACACGAGCAAACGATAGATACAAACTCAAGTAAACTGTTCTAAACTCAATTGCAGAAAATATGACTTCAGTAATAGAGTGGTCAATGCCTGGAATGCACTACCTGACTCTGTAGTTTCTTCCCCAAACCCCCAAAACTTTAACCTTAAACCGTCTACTACTGACCTCACCCCATTCCTAAGAGGTCTGTAAGGGGCGTGCATAAGTGCACCAGCGTGCCTACTGTCCCTGTCCTAATATTCCTTTTTACTTACTCTTTTCATGTATTCAAATTATGTTTATACTTTTACCTGTTATCTTATATATGCTTGACAAAATAAACTTATCACTTATGAAATAATGCTTTAATGTATTATTAAAAGCGTAGTGACCTGCTTGGCATTTCCAATGTAGGATCAATTTCTATAAAATAGCGTATTTTTCCTATAACAAGAATCAGCCCCACAACCAATATAGAAATTCATTTAAACATTCTCCATATGAATATTTAAAATGTAATTTTTAAAAGTGCATATCAGTAATAGTATAAACATTATGGCACATTTGCTTTAAGTGATCACATTTTAATAAAGGAACTACGAATTTACATCCTTCCTGAATCAATTTATTGAGCATTCATTGCCATCCAATTTTCTGTGCGTTATTAAAATTGAAATTCTGTGTTTGTTTCTGCCTGCAGTTTTTTGTCATATATATATTTTGGGTGCACATTGTATGGAATTTTCTTTAATGATGCTGTACGAAACCTTCCACATTATAAGCTTTTGTGGATAATAGTTCCAAATGTAAATGGTTCATAAGAAGTCTTGAGCAAAGAAATACAGACTCTTGTGGGGGTAATGTACTATTGTTGTCCATGGTGTAAAAATTAAATTGACAAAAGTTTAGAATTTCAGACTAATATAAATTGTGGTTGGCCTTAGCTATGGCTGTTGAAATTAACTAACTTTAAACCATGGCTTGAAAGGAAATTGTTATAAACAAATTATAAGATGCATTGATATCTAATATAATGTTTGAATTACCATAATACTTTATTGTAATGGTAATAACATATTAAATTTATATACTGCCCAATTCCCAGTGATAAGACAGGATTTGTCTCTCAGGCAAGCATAGAAATGATCTTTGGGAGGGGGAGGGAAGGGGCCAGGAGGTTGTTCTATCTTGTTTTGGTTGTATTCTGAAAGCCACTTATATATAAATAGGAAGAGATCAATTTTGCCTCTTGGTTTCCTAGATTTCTTGGGATCAATCAGCTTTATCTTTGCATAACTGGATCAGAGGACATGATAAAGTACCTGGAGCCTGGGCAGAAATCAATGGCCAGGTAAAACATTACAAATTATAAAGTTACTTTATCTACCTTGGTGTTAATGTAAAGGTCATGGGTCCTTTATGCATATTAAATAATGATCAGAAATCCATTGTCTTGCTACCATTATTATTATTGTTATTGTTTGTTAGATGCATGCTGCATTTATTTCTTCAGGAGCAACAGCCCTTTTGTGATTGATTTAATGAAAGAGAGTGACAAGGTCATCTTCCTGATGATGGGCTTCTGATCGGGTTTCATTGCACAAACTCGAAAAGAAATTGCTAGAAAACGTGGAATAATTTGATAATATAAAAAGATAAATTTTGGTAGTAAAATATGCTGAGGACCGAAAAAAGTCAGTAGCGTGTCTTTTCTCTGGAATCAAACTTTCTTCAATAGGACTTTCATTTAAGATAAATTGTAATTGGTTTTTTTTAATGTGAACCTTCAGTTTAAAGTAGTCTTTCCAGTCCAATTGAAAGGAAAGAACAAATATGTTACTTCTATTGAATCCTTTCACTTGCACAAAGCTACTCATTGCTCCTACTCTTTGCGAAACCAAACATAATAAAGATTATCTTTGTTATAGATGGTTACTTTCTATGGCTCATCCATTCTTGATGGCTTAACACCTTCAGGTGAAGAACTGGAAATACACGGTGCTACAAAACCTGGTCTGGTAACTGACAAAGGTCTGGTTCTGTTTGGCAATGATGGAAAGACGGTAAGCTTTTAAGGATAACAGTGCTATTCAACTGAAATTAAAGACCCCAACTAACTAACGCTATCAAGATTTTCATATAGAATGTTTCTGTACACATTTTGTATGAGCCTCTTGGATAGGACCAAAGCCAGGACTAAGTTCATGATAAGAAATTATGCTGAAAGTATTAAAATGAGTCAGTAGCCCCCGCATTTTCCCAAATCTGCTGACTGCCTTTTCTATGTTATTTATTCTGCAGCTGCTAGTAAAGAATCTTCAGTTGGAAGATGGAAAAATGATCCCAGCATCTAAATACTTTTCTACCGATGAGGTAGCTGCAATAGAATTTACTGAAGAAGAGAAAAAGATGGCAGAAGATATCAAGGTAAAGATTTGGAGGGAGAAAAATACAAGAAAGTGAAACCTAGTTTAAAACTGATTTATTTTAATTTATTTTAAGCCTGCAGAGAGGGGCTACATTCATTGCTTTATTTAAGCATCACTGGAGATATATATATACATATACATATACATATACATATACATATACATATACATATACATATACATATACATACATACATACATACATACATACATACATACATATATATATATATATATATATATATATATATATATATATATTTGTTTTCTCAGGTTTTCGCGGGTGTTTGTATGTAGGTCTTTGGTTATTCGGGTCTTCTCCCACGTAAAATTGGAAGTGTCTTGGCGACGTTTCGACGAAGTCTCATTCGTCATCTTCAGGCTGGTGTTCTCGGCTTCATGCTTCCAGGAGCAAGAACACCAGCCTGAAGATGACGAATGAGACTTCGTCGAAACGTCGCCAAGACACTTCCAATTTTACGTGGGAGAAGACCCGAATAACCAAAGATATATATATATATATATATATATATATATATATATATATATATATATATATATATATATATATAGTCTTTTAATGACCCTCTAATCCCTTGCATTGAGGGCGGGGGAGTCAGGGCAACTGAATGGAGCTGAGTGTTTACTGGCCGGATGCTCTTCCTGTTGCCAATGGAGAGTTTGCAGCATATATTTACTCATTGTACCCAGAGAGAGAAATATCTGCCACTACGTAGGATCAAACTCACAACCTGATTGTGAGGCGAGAACTCCACCTCTAGGTCACTGCACCACTCTTAAGAATCACTGGCTGCTGCACATTAAAATATAATCCAATTTTAGTGTTGTACATTACTGTTGTGAGCCACCTAGAGTTGCAATTTAAGACAACAGCCATAGAAATATTTTAAATAAATAAATAAATAAATAAATAAATAAATAAATAAATAAATAAATAAATAAATAAATGCATTTATTTTATTCATTTATTAAATTTTTATGCCACCCAACTCTCATATACGGTGACTGGGTGGTATACAAGTTGTAAGATCTGACAGGATTGGCATGCTTTGTGTCCCCTCAGTTAAATATTATTATCTTAGAATCAGGAAGGATGCCTTCTCTGTGTTCACACCTGCCTTCAGAACTGCCTCCCCTTGTGGTCTGTGTTGTGACAATTCTGCTGTCCTTCAAAAGAGTCATGAAACCAGAACTGTTTCCACAGGCATTGGTCTGGGGCTATGTGTGAACATTCCTCCGATAGGACTGACCTTTATTGTGTCAAATTATTTATATTCGTATAATTGTGTAATATAAATATTATACATAATATTATTTATTAAGCTACCCAGAGTCATATTGCAGGGGATATGGATGGCATAAAAAATTAATAAAATAAAAATAAATATTGTTTACTTTGAATTCTTGTGAATAGTATAGATTTGTATGCAAATTGGGAACCATAGAAATTGGATTATAATTACAAGAAAGTAAATATTTTAAAATACAATGAACCATAGAGCTAGTTAGGCACATACTTTAAGGAAATGGTCTTCCAAAGAGAAGGTAACATCATAGAACAACCTGATTAATAACTAATGATTTTCCTCCTGAGAGGAACTTTCTTAGGATAATATATTCTCTAAGGTTTTTAATGTTTGTACAATACCTGGAAAAAAACTTTGCTTTCCAAATAAATCAATTTGTTAGGAATTTGCAGCATCTCAGATTTTATCCTCCCAAAATGCTTTGAAGTTTGCAGGAGCACAGATTTAATACATTTTTTTTCAAACACTTTAAGGCAGTGTGTGTTTTTCCCTGGGATTGTGTCGCAGGAAAAGATGAAGCTGTCTTAAGATGCAGTTGGAGACGGGTATTATTACATCATGTCTTCTTCTTCTTGTGCCATATCGGTCAGTGGATATTGGCAATCATGTTGGCGATCCTATTTTTATCAACAGCCGCACAAAAAAAGTGCTGCTGAGTTTTGTCCAAACCAGTCCCTTAAATTTTGAAGCCATGAAGTTCTTCTTCTGCCTGGGCCTCATTTGCCTTCAATCTTTCTTTAAAGGATTAAGTGAAGTATGCCGTATTTTTCTGGGTGTTGTATCACGTGTCCAAAATATTCTAACTTTCGTTTTTTTATGGTTCTGATGATTTTCTTTGGCTTTCCCAGACAGCTTATCACTTCCTCATTTCTGATTTTTGTCAACCCAATTTATACGTAACAGCCGCCTGTAAATCCACATTTCAAATGCTTCTAGTCTCTTCAAGTGGTTTTCTTTCAGAGACCAACTCCCCACTCCGTAGAGCAGGATAGAAAAGATGTAGCATCTGACAAGCCTGATTTTCAATTTTAGGCTTATGTCATGACTCCATCATGTCTGAGAGATCAAATCTATACCGTAGTATAGATAGATACTAGTTCAACCCTAGTATATATAATAATATATCCTAGTTGGATAAAAAAAATAATTGGGAATAATTGCAAGCACCATATCTTTTGATATTATATTTCACAGTTACTTGTGCTGTCTGAAGAAAAATGTTATTTTCTCCATACAAAATAAGTTCCGGACTACTTTTCAAAGTTTTTTTTTAAATTTGTTCAGACATCACATGTTTTGTTTTATATTTTATTAAATTTGTATACCGCGCTACTCCCAAAGGACTCAGGGCGGTAAACAGGCACAGGATAAAATACAGAAATACAAAAGTTAAGAACAATTTAAAACCAAATTAAATAATATTGGCCCACGACAATTAAAATCCCAATAAATTTTAAAAAAATTAAAATTTAAAATTTAAAGTTTAAAAGAAAGGGGAGAAAAATTAGGCCAGGCTGGCTTGCTGGAATAAGAGGGTCTTAAAAGCACGGCGGAAGGTGCGCAGATCCGGGATCCTCCGTATCTCCGGGGGGAGCTCGTTCCAGATAGTAGGTGCCCCCACAGAGAAGGCCCTCCCCCTGGGGGCCACCAGTCGACACTGCTTGGCTGATGGCACCCGGAGGAGACCCTCTCTATGAGAGCGTACCGGCCGGTGGGAGGCTATTGGTGATAGTAGGCGGTCCCGTAAACATCCTTGGCCCGGCATATAGTTATGAATGATTGTTCTAAAGCCTTCCTGTTTTCCATCTTCCTGCTCCTTCAGCTTCATGGTGAGGAGTATAGGTACCATAATAGGCAGATTAAGGCTATTAATAGGCTTATTTAAATAAATAAATAATAGGCTTATTTTAAGGCTGTGTACCTTATTAGTAGCTTGGGTTATTTGTGTCACTGTCTCAGGATATTTCCATCTTTTGCAGTCCATTTGGAAGGGAATTTTGAGCAACGTGGCTGAAATTGAAGACACCACTGATTTCTTTAAAGCTGGAGCAACATCGATGGATGTGGTTAGGTAATTCACTGTTCTCTAAGATATTGAAGAGCATTATGGGCATCTCATAGAACAAAATTGACTTTTCATATTACAGATAGTCCACATTTAGTGTCCGTTCAAAGTTACAACAGCAATGAAAAAAGTGATTTATAACCATTTTTTACACTCATGTCTGTGGCAATATCTCCGTGGTCACGAATTAAAAATTCGGATGCTTGGCAACTGACTCATATTTATGACAGTTGCAGTGTCCTGGGGTCATCCTGGGGACTGCTTTTCACAGTTACAACCTTTGCAGCATCCCTGTGATCATGAGATCAAAATTCAGATGCTTGGCAACTGGTTCATACTTATGACTGTTGCAGCATCCTGAGGTCATGTGATCACTTTTTGCAACCTTTTGATGAGCAAAGTCAATGGGGAAGCCAAATTCACTTAACCACTGTAATGATTTACTTAACAACTGTGACAAGAAATGTCGTAAAAAGGGGCAAAACACATTTAATAAATTCTTACAACAACATCAATTTTGGGCTCAATTGTGGTCCTACATGAGGACTACCTGTCTTGCCTGTTAGCCCAGCTTGGTAGTCCCAGTAAGCAATTTTATCACTCAGAATAAACAGAATTATTTGTTAATTCTGATTAATCTGTTAATGTTTTTATTTAAAACAGTCATGTTCCAAAGTGCCAATTCAAAGACAAAGGTTGTGGAAAAAAAGGGGAAGGGGTGAGAAAACTTTGGTATATATTATTATCCCATTAAGTTTTCTACCAGGCGAGGATAGAAGAACAATAAATTCCAAAGCGCAATTTTAAAAAAAAGTTTTCTACCAGATCAGTGTTAGACAATCATCTGTTAAAGATTCTTTAATATGGAAGGTTACATGAAGCAGATGTCAACTTGCAAAGCTTTCAAGTTGCCATGAGCAGAAGGGAGGGAGAACTGATAGAGCTGATTGATTTCCTTAACTGAAGCTTCATTCCATACATGCTTTCTTACTGCAATCAGTAAGAGGGTGTTGGATTTCACAGCCAGCCAAAGTGGTTAACTGGAGAATGTGATTTATGACATGGCCAGGGAGGAGGGGAAAGACAGGGTCATAGGGGAACGTAAATCTACGTGGGATTAGTTCTAACTGCATCCAAATATTGCCGAAATGGTGCTCCTAATAAATGACTGTATTTCTTTTGAAGTTTGGCTCATGGCTCATGAATTAATTAGGGCATCTTTCGGAAACTTCACAGCAGAATTAGTCCCTTCCAGTGGTGGGTTGTCCCTGGTTTACACCGGTTCTATAGAACCAGTAGTAAAATCGGCAGGCGGCTCCGCCCACAGATCCCAGTGTCATCAAAACACTTCTGCACATGCGCAGAAGCTTCTGTGCATGCGCAGAAGAGCATGCGCACGAGCGAACCGAGCATACACACACGCGGCCCTGCTGCGAACCAGTAGTAAAAGTAAGTAGAACCCACCCTTGGTCCCTTCTAGCTTTATGATTCTTTATCCATTTCTGGATGTGACCAGTTGTTCCTTTTTCAATGTTTCTATATCTTAAGGGTGATTGAAGAAATCAAGCAAAAATGTGCTGGACTTGAACTTCAGAATGAAGATATCTACATGGCCCCCAAATTTGGTGATTTTGTTCAAATGGTCGTCAGAAAGCATAGAGGAGAAGACAAGGAAGAATTAGAGATAGATTATGTGAGCTGGTTTCTAAAATGTTATTGTTATGTACATTTGGGTATACTCTAGGCAGCAGATCGGTAATAAATACTGAACAATCTAAATAAAATTCCATCATAAGCAAAATCATAATACTTTCCAGTTACGTACTGTATATATTTGTTCAGTGGTTGAAATGTATTAAGCCAGCAAATATTTGTCCGTGAGTGTGTGCATATGTGCATACGTGTAACTTTGAGTCAGTTTGACCCTTGGTGACTCCCTGGTAAAGGCCCTGTAGCTTTCTTAGTAAAATTTCAGAAATGATTTGCCATTGTCTGCTTCCTAGGGCTGAGAGAGAGTAGCTGGCCCAAGGTCACCCAATTGGCTTTACGCCTAAGGCAGGACTAGAATTTGTGGTCTCCTGATACATAGCTTGATGCTTTTAACCATTACAAATTGGCTCTTTGATATTTTTGTGCAGTTGTGGAAAATTAGTATTTACTATTTGCCTTGTGATGGAATCTGAAGACTGCATTCAATGCAACTACCGTACTTGGGCTATAATCAGTTGGAGAACATATGCTTGTTACACATCATGTTTTCTGTAGGAAAGCATTGTTTCTACGATACTTTGCTAAACCAAATTGTTTGTTTGGGTCCTAGGTTTCAAAATATATTAACCATATGACTATAAAGATGCCACATCAATGTTTCATCAATGGGAGATTTGTAAATGCTGAAGGTGGAAACACATATGACTCTATAAATCCAACAGATGGATCAGTGAGTAAACTTTGATTCAGTAATGCTTCCCCCCACCGCCCGAACTATTCATATTTCTAGCAATCATAACATGATATTGGTGGCTATACCAATGTGTTCATAGCTTCTTTATTATTATTTTTTCAAAAGCAGAATATAAGCAGCAAATGTTGCTTAAAAATAGCTGCATTTTGGTGAATTGCATTGCATTGGGCATTTCCTGTGGCTTTTAGAGGGTATGCCAAGACAAAAGATCCAAAATGTAATAATTTGTAAGTTAGGCATATTTTCCTTATGAAGAGGATGCCAAAATTTATATTGCAATGTTGCCTGCAAGTACCTAAGAGACAATTCTGCCTAGTGATTCTGTAGTGACATTTCATCTCCCTCCTATGGATAATCAGATTGCATGCATAATCAGATTGACAACCTGTCACCATCAGGGAAATAAGAAATATCTGGTAGAAAGGGTTTTTTTTCCATTATAAAACTGGGGAGGGGAGGGAAGTAGCTCAAGGCTCAACTGTTTGCTGACAACAAGTGAGTATCTCTCAATTGAGAATTTCTGTACCTATCAATCAGTTATGAAAGGACAAACTGATTGATTACTGATTGCCAGGATTGCAAACTGACAACCAAGTAAATGTACTTTTCCCATAGATTCTTGTAATCTTGAAACAGCAAAAAGTCTTGGGCTATGATCAAGATTTAGGCAACAAAGGTAAAAATGATCATCCGGAAGTGGCTCTAGTATCTTCCAGTTCTTGATATTACACTGCCAGAATTTCAAAATACATGTGTTGATAATTGGTGTCCGAGCACATCATAAAAGTATCTATCTGGAAAAAGTTGATATGTATTGCAATTAATAATAGTTAATGTCCCAAAAATGGTCTGCTATTTTACCAACTCTGTTCGTTGGAGATATTAATTGAAGACCTAATAATAACATAGGAAGGAATAACAAATATTCAACACCCTTTTAGTTTACTTGTTTGTATTTTAAAGATTAAGGTTAATTAATTCGAGTCATCCTAATACTGGGCAGTCTAGGAAATTGTAGCCTGTGTTGAAAGTATAAAGCAGATTTTTGCATAATTTTTGTAAAAAAAAACCAAAACAAAACTAAGTGATTTGTTGTAGAATCAGGGAACTCTGGCAGTATGAACTGAACAAAACATGTCATTAAAGCCAGCAGCTCTGTTCAGATGTCGAATTTAATTACATTTCTTTGAAATTTTGGCTTAATCATAGAACTCAACATGCTTTGATTTAGGTTCCCTTGAAGTTGAGCAATTAAACAAGCTTGACCTGTATTTTCCTTGGTTTATTTAGTTCTATCTGCAGACTCAGAATTTTGCTTCCTCTGAAAAAAATAGGCAGATTTCCTAGTTCACACAAACACACTGCTAAGCATATAAATGCTCCTACAAGATGGAGAAGCCAAGAATGAATAATCCAACAGCACAGATCCACATGTTTTACATTTAGGATTAAGCCAGGTAATAAAGCTGTTGGTTTTTGGTTTTTTAAGTTAGCAACTTCTTATCTTTATGTAAGGTGATTGCTAAAGTGTCACTGGCTACGGTGAGTGATGTTGACAGAGCCGTGGCAGCAGCAAAAGATGCCTTTGAATACGGTGAATGGGGAAAGATGAATGCAAGAGAAAGAGGACAATTAATGTACAGGTATGGCATGCAGAACATCTTTTATTGTTCCTTTTATTTCTGTTCTGTTTACTCTGTTATTGTAATGTCTCCAGTTGGATAGTGTAGACCCATGATGGCGAACCTATGGCCCGCATGCCAGAGGTGGCACACAGCACCCCCTCTGATGGCACGTGAGCTGTAACCCCAGTTCAGCTCTGCTGTGCATACACACAGACCCCCCACCGGCCAGCTGGTGTTCGGGTCTCTGCCATGCATGTGTGAGGGGCTGGACGTGTGCAGGGGAGCCGCACACACATCACAGGGGGGAACGTGCAGGGAGTGTGCATGCGCGGGGAGGCAGGGTGCATGCAGGGAGCTGCATGTGCATTGCATTTTGGGTGTTTGGGCGTGCATACACACATTCACACACATGCACACGCGCTTTGAGCATTCGGTCCGGAAAAGGTTAGCCATCACTGGTGTAGATGTATTGAAGGAAGACAATATAAATATGAATTTTTAGTTTTCTCCTTTCAAGTTAGTTTTTGACTTCTGATGACTGTCTGCAGTGTTTGGGAAGTGGTTTGCTCTTGCTTCCTTCTTAGGGATGGAGAGAGTGATTAGCCCAAGGTTTTGTGTTTAAGATGTGATTAGAACTTGTGGTCTCCAATTTTCCAATTTTCTAGCCTAGTGCCTTGACCACTACACCAAACTGGCTCTAAATTTGAATGTCATGTAACCCCAAATCCTGTATCCGTAGTATGATTTATTTTAAAGGATACACAGCAGTTTTCAAACTAAGGGCCGCATTTGGCTTCTGAGCAGCTCCTAGGTAGAAGGGCATAAAGTAAAAACATCTAGGCCAGGAGAAAACTAAATTTAATTTGTATTTTACTTTAATTAAAATTTAATTAAATATAATGTCCATTTAAACATTCCCTACATCTCTGACATTAAAATGTGCAAATATCTTTAGAAATATTCTTGCAACCAGTGTTCTGAGACAGTTTTCACGTTGTAAGTCACTGGCTAAAATGTGATGCTTATTGATGTACTAATTACTTAAATGATTGGAATCCTAACTAAGGAGGTCAAGATGATATACTGTATGTGAATTCTACTCCTTCAATACATTATTTTTACAGCAACCTTGTAAGCTTCAGGTTGCCCAGGTTTAAATAGGTTTAATTCTAAGGTCCCTAGATTTTCCCTGATAATTTAATATCATATAGCACTGTCTGTTTGTTCTTTTCCTGTTTCTTAGAAGCTACATTCACATCAAACTGATTTTGATTCATGGTTTATTAAAAGACGTAAAAATGAGATTACAAATAACACTATATTGAAAATCAGTCAGCCTCATCATGACTTAATGTAATGTACAAAGCAGGCTTATCAAAATATGAAAGATTTTTCCACCCCTGGTTTTCAAATTATTGCCGAAAAAAATGCCCTGATCTTCAAATCATGCACAATTTTCATGTGATTTAAATTTGGTGAGCTTACTTTCCAGAGTAGCAAGTTTCAGCACGAATTCCAACCGTGCCATTTAAAACATGTCATGTTGTGTTTTTGTTCTCCTGTCTGTGATTCTATTGAAAGACTTGCGGATCTGATGGAAGAACATCAAGAAGAGCTGGCAACCATAGAGGCTATTGACTCAGGAGCTGTGTACACATTAGCTTTGAAGACCCACGTAGGAATGTCAGTGCAAACATTCCGATATTTTGCTGGATGGTGTGACAAAATACAGGCAAGCTAATATTTGAGTTGATGTCAAGTCTTCAATATTATATGTGACATTATTTAGACAATTCAATGGTTTCAAAGAATTAGTGCAGAGAAAAGTAAACATGCACTACTTGAGGTTTGCCTTCCTCAAAGACTAATTCTCTTCCAGAATTATTATGTGGGTCAGACCTAAATTCTTGCTAAAGATAAAGGCAGCCCAACCCAGAACAATAGCAGAGTTTCTAAGCAACTCAGACGAGGATTGAATGGGGTGGCCAATAGCTGAAGTCCACTTTTTTGAATTAGGCAGTCAAAAACAATGCTAATCTCTCAGAAATAGGAATTCATTTCTGAGAAACCAGGCCCTATTCTTAAGGCCCTATCCGTTGTTAAGATTGAACAACTTTATGATAGCAACCATTTCACTTAATGGGGCCATGGATAATTATCCAAAATGGCATATCACACTACTGAGCAGAAATCTCGAATGCTTTTTGCTTGTGAGCTAATTTCTGCAATCCAGGGAGACATTTATGAAGTGCCAATTTTTAAAAACTGCTTAAAGATGGAAAACTACAGTATATCCTGAGTTTTCAGTAGTGATGGTTGGAGTGGATTTTGGGGGGTCATGAAAGGGGAACTTTCATGAAAGGCCAAATGCAAGCCTGATTTATAGTTTACCAATCCTGTCTTATGTAAGCAGTTGTGTGTGAAATGCTTACAGGTAATCCTCCACTTACAACCATTCGTTTAGTGAACATCCGAAGTTACAATGGCACTGAAAAAAGTGACTTATGGCCGTTTTTCACACTTAAGACCTTTGCAGCACCTCCTTGGTCACATGATTAAAATTCAGATATTTGGCTCATATTTATGACGGCTGCAGTGTCCCGGGGTGATGTGATTCCCTATTATGACTTTCTGGCAAGCAGAATCAATGGGGAGGCCAGAGTCACTTAACAACTGGGTTACTAATTTAACAATTGCAGTAATTCACTTAACAACTGTGGCAAGTAAGATGGTAAAATGGGGCAAAACCCACTTAACAGCCATCTTGCCTAGCAACAGAAATTTTGGGCTTAATTGTGGTTGTAAGTCGAAGACTACCTGTATTATTTTTTAAAATAAAAATATCAGTTCTGGTAAGACAATTTTTATTCAGTGAAAAGAACACTGCTTTTAAACTGATTCATATACAGGGTTATCGGGGGGGGGGGGGGGGGAATCCCACATTGAACAGACACAGATAATAGTTGAAAATGTCCATGTAGCTTCCTCACTACCAGTATTTTTATCATGTGTATTTATCAGCATTTGGGATGTTTTAGGAGACATTCTGTAACTGCCAACAGGTTATTCTGACACATGTGATGATACAATTGATGCCGCTTTCGTCATGACTGTCATTTAAAAAAAAAGGATAAGTGTTTTTTCATTTAGGGTTCTACCATTCCAATAAACCAAGCACGACCAAACCACAATTTAACGTTCACCAGAAAAGAACCCTTAGGGTAAGATCCGTTGTGTTTGTTAATGAAACCAGACTCCGATTAATTTTACTCATAAAATGCTTCTCTTGTGTTTTGAAATTCAAATTTGCTTTTGTGTTTTATTTTCTCCCTGCAATCTGAAGAGTCTGTGCTATTGTTATTCCATGGAATTATCCACTGATGATGCTGGCATGGAAGAGTGCGGCGTGTTTGGCTGCTGGCAATACTTTAGTTCTGAAACCAGCACAGGTAACATCAATGGCCGTAGATGCCTTGGAATAGAGCATTCCTTGAGGCTGGCAGTTCTAGCCTGTCAGAGATACAGATGTAGAATGTCTTTTAACCAGATGGTTAATCCATTATGGGCCTTAATGGAAAAGCACAGATAGCAATAGCACTTAGACTTATATACCGCTTCATAGTGCTTTACAGCTCCCTCTAAGCAGTTTACAGAGTAAGCATATTGCCCCCAACAATCTGGGTCCTCATTTTACCTACCTTGGAAGGATGGAAGGCTGAGTCAACCTTGAACCAATTAGGATCAAAGTGAATTAGCCTAAAATATTGCTAACATGGCTCAGTTAAAAATAGAATGTTTGTGAACAGCATTAAAGTACAACAACATTCCCAACTTGGTGCCCAGAGGTACCTCGCTACCAACAGTAATGGGAATTTAGTTATATATTTAAAATATTTATAGCCTGGCTACCCTCCAGAAGATCTTACTGTAAGTTACATTCATACAAGCAAACCTTGGTAGTAAAACCCAAAAAGATAAGTGAATGGACATAGTAACATCTGGACATACTTATTGCGGGGGATACTATAATGAAATTAAAATGTATTCTATGAAAACCTGTGTATGGTGTATCTCTACAATCTAAATTAAATTGTTTTTATTTAGGTAACTCCGCTGACTGCCTTGAAATTTGGAGAGCTCTCTGTGAAAGCTGGATTTCCTAAAGGCGTTATCAATATTTTACCTGGTTCAGGTACAGTGGGAGTATATTTATAGCCTTTCCTAACCTGTTGCCCTTCAGATGTATTGTGAGTATGAGACTCAGAATTGTTAGTCTACATGGCCAACAGTTGGGAATTATGGAATATGTAATTATCACATGTCTAGAGGGCCTCAGCTTGGGTTCAAAGAGTAGTTCAGGTGGAAAGAGGTACAGGAGCATTAAACAACATTCTGATTCAAAATCTCCAGCTCACAGTTTCAGTAAAAGTCATGGTTTTGTATCTCTCGCATCATGTAGGTGGCTTAGTAGGACAACGCTTATCAGAACATCCAGACATCCGTAAACTTGGATTCACTGGCTCAACACCAATTGGGAAACATATCATGAAAAGGTAATCCTTTCCTTTCGTAATATTTCTCAGTGCAGGTTCTTAACTTTTGCTCAATTGTATGAATGCTACTTTACCTGAGAATCTCTGTGTCATTTACCAGCTAGAATCACAGGTGTCAAACTCGCCATGTCACATTGCCGTCATGACATTTTTCCCATTCTTGTAGCTGGGGTGGGAGTGGCCTGTGCATGACGCATCTGGCCCATAGGCCGCCAGTTTGACACCCCTGATCTAGATAGTCAGCATTGCCAAAATAATACTGAGTTAAACATTGATATTGATTTGGATCCACCAGACTTGCTCATGTGAGTATTTTCCCTGTTTTTGTATATTCCTTCCCACTTCCAAAATTTGCTACTACAAGTTGAGTGACCTTGGCAAATTTAGCTAGGATCCAGTCAAAGTAAGAGAAGAATGTCAAGATACCAACGCAATAGTTTAAGTATGATTACTATTTAACTTATTTTGGGGAAATAACTAAAATAAGTATATAATAAAATTTTTATACCACAATATCTCTTAATATCACTAAGAAATGAGGAAAATAGTATTTGATTTTCAGACTTCTGTCATTTATCGTTTTTATTCATTATAGCTGTGCTGTCAGTAACCTGAAGAAGGTTTCTTTGGAACTGGGTGGAAAATCCCCACTGATCATATTCAGTGACTGTGAACTTGACAAAGCTGTGAGAATGGTAAATAAGCTTTTAAGCTCCATATAAGATTTTCTTCAGAAAGAGTATCGTTAAAATGTCCCTTACTTCACTGTGCCTTTTTTACTAGTGTTCTGGAAAAGAGTGTGCAACCTCCAGCTCTTACCACACTACATGAGTCTTTTACATTTTAAAATCCTTCTCAAGCAATTGATGCACATAGGAATACCTAGCATTTGGGCTGGAGAGAAGATCAGAAGAGAATTAGGCAGAGGATTGCAGAAAGAGAAAGATGGAGAGAGAAAGACATCTAAGAAATGAAAATTGGTGGTTTCTTCCTTTTTGGTTCTTGACGTACCCACTGTTTGCTTAAGCCCACATATTATTTGCAGGTCCACAAATTAGTCTCAGAGGAAAGAAGTTCTCAATATTAAATATTCAGTATTCATATTTCAATATTCTTAAAAGACAGTGTGTTTTAACGATAAGCAGCACAGTAACTACAGACCCCTCTTTGATGATCCCCAGGTTCCCTGTACTATTTGACATTTTCTAAATGTAGTTTAAAAAAATTAAAATGATGCCTCAAGAATCAGATTTATTTGTAGCAATGCCTTCTGGCTATGCAAAACTGGGATGGTAAAGAACATCTTGAAAGGCTGATTCACTTTCTGGTAAATTAATATTTTAGGACCAGCCATCCTCAGCAAAGGCTGGTTTTTCATGGCAGCCTATCTGAATACATCAGAGACAGAGTCAAACTCGATTTCATTGAGGGTTGTGTTTGACCTCAGGAGTGGGGGAGAGTGTGGCCAGGGTGGGCATGGCCAGCTCAACATCCATTTTCAGCTGCGATGGCCTCAAGCAGCCCTCTGCCAGGGAAAACGGAGCTCGAGAGGGCCACGCTCAACCCTCCTGAGCTCCATTTCCCTGGCAGAGGCACTGCGGACTGGTCCTTTGCAGTTTCCAGGGCTGTCCCACAGGCCAGATCTAAGCACCCCGCATGCCAAGATGCGGTCCACAGGCCTTAAGTTTGACACCCCTGGAATACACAGTTCTTCCATGGCTTTCAAAATTCAGAAAAGGTATCTAGCTCTAAAGACTGCCTGTTTTATATTATTAAATTTTGTTAAGTTACTAAATATGTATAATAAATTTATTGGGTACTGCATACTGTAGTCCTTGATTTATCGGCCATAACTTTTTTATGTCCTCCAGCTTCCACTATATGCAGAAAATCCTTTCTCGTTTTTGATGGATATGTTACTCTTCTCCAAGCTGGCACTCTCCAGATGTGTTACAATTTAACTCAGTGTTTCCTGACAGCAGAGGGGGCTAAAGACCAACACATCTGGAAATCATTAGGTTGGAGAAGCTGAGCTACACAAAGAGGAACTGAGATTTAGCTTCATAATATCGCCTTGTTAACCCACCGAGTGAGAAGTTTTTAAAAAGAAAAAGATTTCAAGGCATCCATAAAAACAACCAAACCAAAAATGGAATATTCTTTTTCTTACGATTCAGGGCATGGGAGCAGTATTCTTCAACAAAGGAGAGAATTGCATTGCAGCTGGTAGACTGTTTGTTGAGGAATCTATTCATGATGAATTTGTTAAAAGAGTGGTAAGAAACTTTTAAGAGTCAATGTTGAAAAATAATTCTGCTGTACCTATTGTTGCTTTGTACAAGTAGTCTTCAACTTACAACACAATTGGGACCAGAATTTCTGCTGTCAACTAAAGTGGTTTTTAAGTGAGTCTTGCCCAATTTTACTAATTTTTATCAATTTTTTTGACTGTGGTTGCTAAGTGAATTACTCCATTAATCACGTGGTCATTAAGAAATCTGACTTTCCTCATTGACTTGTCGGGAGCTGCCTGAGAAGGCTATGAAGGCAATCACGCTATCCTGGGATGCTGAAACCACAGTAAATATATGCAAATTGCCAAACACCTGGCTTGTTGTAAGTCACTTTTTTCCAAGTGCTGTTGTTAACTTCAGATGGTCACTACACAAATGGTTGTAAGTTGAGAACTACTTGTAGTTGCAATATTTTTCATTGATAAAATATGAGTAATGGAGCAAAGCCCTATTTTTTTTAGTGTTCATTGATTTTCTGAGATGGCAGAGCTACAGGTTTGTTTACTTTTGATCAAGCAACTTTTATTACTTTTCAAGCTCTGCTGACCAGGTCCTACAGAAGTTTCTACTTCCATTTCATTGGATACAGATGGATATGGATCTGCCCACCAGCAAAAATTACTGATACGCTAGCAGCTTGCTTCAGCATCAGATGTTATGTTATGGGTATTATAATGTGAAATACAGTATCTGAAGAATTCCAGACCATTTCCTTATATTTGGTTTGAGGTTTAGGGGGAAAAAAAGAGCCTGTAGTACAGTGGACTAAAGCACTGTAATTAACATCTGCTGCTTGCAATTACTGCAAGTTCAAATCTCACCAGGCTCAAGGTTGACTCAGCCTTCCATCCTTTCAAAGGTAGGTAAAATGAGGACCCAGATTGTGGGGGCAATAAGATGACTTTGTAAAAATATACAAAAGTATGAAGGCTATTGCTTAACGCGTTGTAAGCCACCCTGAGTCTCCAGAGAAGGGCGGCATATAAATTAAACCAAAAAAAACCCCCAAAAAACCCCATATTGCTGTCACATACTACACGGCAGTGGTAAAATCCATTTTTTTACTACCAGTTCTGTGAGCGTGGCTTGGTGGCATGGTGTGGCTTGGTGGGTGTGGCAGGGGAAGGATTCTGCAAAATCTCCATTCCCACCCCAAACTGGGGCCAGCCAGAGGTGGCATTTGCCAGTTCTCCGAACTACTTAAGATTTCCGCTACCGGTTCTCCTAACTGCTCAAAATTTCCGCTACCGGTTCTCCAGAACCTGTTGGATTTCACCCCTGCTACTCAACTCTATACTTCTTCTGTGTGTAGATCAAACTTTAAACTGCCAGAAGGAAGCCACCTTCTTGGCTTTGTTGTTGGCCAAAAAATAAATCATTATCGGTACGTGTTTCTTGTAGTAGCCGATATATAAGCAGATGGGCTGAGCTCTGTGTCTCTCTATGTGCATAACATAGCGTGTTGTTATCCACTAAGAGCCTCCACACAAGCATACTGGTTTTACATTAGTCACTCCAACTGTCGACTATTCAGGGCCCTCCAAGTAGTATAAGGGAAGTCAGATCCTTCAGCCAAATTGTCCTTTAATGTTATTCCTTGCTCGATGGTCTCCTTCCTCCATCTTATAATTCAAGTTTGTTCTTGTCTACCCTCAAGAATGTTTGTTCTTTCCATATAGGGTTCTGTACAATATAAGGTGAACCAAGAGAGGACAATGTCTTCTACTGTAACTTTAAAAAATAATAATCTAGGCATTGTTTTAAATACTATAGAATTATTGTATTATTATCTGTAAAATTTTAGCTGGTATATTACACTATTTAATCCCTACTTTCTTTGAATAATCTTTAGGTGGAAGAAACCCGGAAGATGAAAATAGGTGATCCGCTGGATAGAGCTACAGACCATGGACCTCAAAATCACAAAGCACATTTGGAAAAGCTTCTGGAGTACTGCCAAACTGGAATAAAAGAAGGAGCAACTTTATTATATGGAGGAAGACAAGTATGTAGACCAGGTAAGTAAGATCTAATATAGCCGTGATGGCAAATCTATGGCAAGTATGCCACAGGTGGCACACAGTGCCCTCTCTGTGGGCACGCAAGCGGTTGCCCCAGTTCAGCTCCCTAACCCTAACCAAAATGTTTGTTGCTGTTTTTAGAATAGCTAATTCTTCAATTTTATTCCTGCAGTCATAGCAGTATCACAAGAGTCAAGTAATTATAAAGCATGTAGAGGAAGGGGTGTTGAAGAGGAAGAAGGCAACTGATCATAAAATGCACAACAGAAACTGTAAACCTAGCTCCAAATGATCTATGACACCCTTGTTTGGAAACTAAAATTATATTGAATGGATGCTCTTGTTAAAATAATCAATTGGCTAAAAATTGAAGGCCTTGTTTATTAGTATATATATATATATATATATATATATATATATATATATATATATATATATATATATATATATATATATATATATATGTTTTTTTCTTCTAGCCAGGTTTTCCCTACGTAGCCAAGGTTTTTTTGTAGCTCCAGCTCAGTAGAATCTCATCTACTTGGTTCTGGGCTTTTTTCCTTTCTAACACCTAACACCTGCTAGGTGTTAGAAAGGAAAAAAGCCCAGAACCGAGTAGATGAGATTCTACTGAGCTGGAGCTACAAAAAAACCTTGGCTACGTAGGGAAAACCTGGCTAGAAGAAAAACACACATAGACCCTACGAAGAAGTAAGAAAATTGATACTATGCCTTTACAGGGAGGAGGTGGGTGTGGCCTACTGACGACAGCTAACGAGCTAGAAATGGATCTATTTAGGTCTCCCACCTAGCAGTCAGAGCTTGCTAGGTGTTAGAAAGGAAAAAAGCCCAGAACCGAGTAGATGAGATTCTACTGAGCTGGAGCTACAAAAAAACCTTGGCTACGTAGGGAAAACCTGGCTAGAAGAAAAACACACATAGACCCTACAAAGAAGTAAGAAAATTGATATATATATATATATATATATATATATATATATATATATATATATATATATATATATATATATATATTGCAGTGAGATCACCTATGACCCATGTATCAAGATAGAAAATGATAGAAATTTATAACTACCTTTTTTTTTTCATTAGGCTTCTTCATGGAACCTACCATATTTACCAATGTTGAGGATGACATGCATATTGCCCATGAAGAATCCTTTGGGCCAGTGATGATCATTTCGAAGTTCAAAGATGGGTAGGTTTTGTTCCAATTAATGCTGTTGTTTGCTGCAGCTTTTCAAACCCTAGATCGGTGATGGCGAACCTATGGCACATGTGCCACAGGTGGCACGCGTAGCCATATCAGTGGGCACGCCAGCTCAGCTCTGGCATGCATGTGCACGCCGGCCAGCTGATTTTCGGGCCTTCTGGGTCCACCAGAATTATTGAAACGGGCTGTTTCCTACCTCCGGAGGGCCTGGGGGGTGGGGGGGGGAAAGGCCCGTTTTTCTTTCTCACCTGGCTCCAGATCCTCTCTATGCATCTGGGGAGGGCGAAAACAGCCTTCCCCACCCCCTCGGAGGCCTGAAACGGCCCATTTTCCAACTTCCGATGAGACAGGAAGTGATGCTTTTTGCTGTCCCCAGCCTCCAGAGACTCCTAGAGAATCATGCATTTGTTAATTTTGTGGATTAAATATCATTGTTATAGCCATATATTCATTACATACATTCTGGTCAAGTTCTAAAATAGTTCACAAAAATATCAGATTGGTTATACAAATGGTTCTAAGCAATGTTGTTTTAATCAGATTTCAATCAATTGAATTTCAATGGCTGGTTTGCAATTCCAGAGTTATAGAATAAGATAGTCAGGTTCAGAAATATTGGGACCTCGACACAATTCTAACATCTTTGGCTCTATACACCACCACAATGGAGTTGGAATGAAACAAACACAATGTGCGTTAACTGTAGACTGTCAGCTTTAATTTGAGGGTATGTACATCCAACTCAGGTGAACGGTGTAGGACTTACAGCAGTTTGTATATGTGCCTCCCACTTGTTAAGGGACCAAAAGTAATGGGACAATTGGCTTCTCAGCTGTTCCATGGCCAGGTGTGTGATATTCCCTCATTACCCCAATTACAATGTGCAGATAAAAGGCCCAGAGTTCATTTCAAGTGTGCTATTTGCATTTGGAATCTGTTGCTGTCAACTCTCAAGATGAGATCCAAAGAGCCATCATTAGGCTGAAGAAACAAAACAAACCCATCAGAGAGATAGCAAGAACATTAGGCATGGCCAAAACAACTGTTTGAAACATTCTCAAAAAGAAGGAATGCACCGGTGAGCTCAGCAACACCAAAAGACTTGGGAGACCATGGAAAACAAGTGTGGTGGATGACCGAAGAATTCTTTCCCTGGTGAAGAAAACACCCTTCACAACAGTTGGCCAGATCAAGAACACTCTCCAAGAGGTAGGTGTATGTGTGTCAAAATCAACAATCAAGAGAAGACTTCACCAGAATGAATACAGAGGGTTCACCACAAGATGTAAACCATTGGTGAGCTTCAAAAACAGGAAGGCCAGATTAGAGTTTGCCAAACAACATCTAACAAAGCCTTCACAGTTCTGGAACAAGATCCTATGGACAGATGAGACCAAGATCAACTTGTACCAGAGTGATGGGAAGAGAAGAGTATGGAGAAGGAAAGGAATTGCTCATGATCCTAAGCATACCACCTCATCAGTGAAACGTGGTGGTAGTGTCATGGCGTGGGCATGTATGGCTGCCAATGGAACTGGTTCTCTTGTATTTATTGATGATGTGACTGCTGACAAAAGCAGCAGGATGAATTCTGAAGTGTTTTGGGCAATATTATCTGCTCACATTCAATCAAATGCTGCAGAACTCATTGGACGGTGCTTCACAGTGCAGATGGACAATGACCCAAAGCATACTGCAAAAGCAACCAGAGTTTTTGAAGGGACAGAAGTTATACAATGGCCAAGTCAATCACCTGACCTGAATCCCATTGAGCATGCACTTCACTTGCTGAAGACAAAACTGAAGGGAAAATGCCCCAAGAACAAGCAAGAACTGAAGACAGTTGCAGTAGAGGCCTGGCAGAGCATCACCAGGGATGAAACCCAGTGTCTGGTGATGTCTATGCGTTCCAGACTTCAGGCTGTGATTGACTGCAAAGGATTTGCAACCAAGTATTAAGAAGGGAAAGTTTGATTTATGATTATTCTGTCCCATTACTTTTGGTCCCTTAACAAGTGGGAGGCACATATGCAAACTGCTGTAAGTCCTACACCGTTCACCTGAGTTGGATGTACATACCCTCAAATTAAAGCTGACAGTCTGCAGTTAACTCACATTGTGTTTGTTTCATTCCAACTCCATTGTGGTGGTGTATAGAGCCAAAGATGTTAGAATTGTGTCGCTGTCCCAATATTTCTGGACCTGACTGTATATAAACCACGATTCCTAAATTACATGCTTGAACTGAAATACATTTTATTATGAATTAGCACAATATGATCACACAATGTATGCTACAAAATCTGAGGATGAAAAATAATATGGAGTGATAAATTTAGCATCTTTGGTATGTTTTATGCTGTCAATATCTTAGATGTTTCTTTATTGCCACAGAGATGTTGATGGAGTGTTAGAACGAGCCAACAGAACAGAATATGGTTTGGCTTCAGGTGTTTTCACCAAAGACATAAGTAAAGCACTATATGTCAGTGACAAACTGGAAGCTGGAACTGTTTTTATTAACACGTATAACAAAACAGATGTAGCAGCACCATTTGGTGGATTCAAGCAGTCTGGTTTTGGAAAAGATTTAGGTAAGCAGCACTTCATATTTTCTCTTTAAACTCCAATTATATTTACAAAGTGACATGTATTAAAGGTAAGAAATTTATCACCTTCCAGAACTCTTTGGCTCTTATTCTGAATCAACGTGATAAATATGAACGAAGGGTTTTGTAGTGTAACAACAAATATTGATTGTTATAGACTACTTGTTCTCTAGTACAATGTGGGCTTTGTAATGGAGCAATTGTGAAAATGCATTTGAAAGAGAGTTGTGCTATTTTATCCTTAAAATCAGAGCACACATCCAATACTGTAAATTTCAGCCTGACAGAACATGGAATTTAGGACCTGTTGCAAAATGCAGGATTCCTTTACAGTAGAAGCAATCTTTTAACATCTTAAGCTGCACTTTAAAAAAAAATTAAATGGCTTTGATCCTTGGATGATCAAGGCTGTAATTCTGCCTATTCACTCACTCACTCACTCCCTGCCAGCCAGACATATAGGCTTAATGATCTGTTGTAAAGCATCTTCTCAAAAAGGTGGGAGGATTCAGACAAGTGCAAAAATAGGATCTGGAGAGGCCGCATTGGTCCATGGACTACTGTCTGCCTACCTTTGCTCTGAATTTCAAAGCTTGAAATCCTGTACCAGTTCTTCAATTAATTGTTTAATGGCCATGTTTTTATCCAGCAATTATTAATTGCCTACCTTAAGTATCATTTTTTTAAACAGAAAATGCAAGCATGGATAGTACTAACAGGATTTTTTTGGTAATATGTTCCATCTTCTAGCCACCTCCCCAGAGTACCTCCCACCAGCCTGATCTTCCCAGAGCCTTCCCAGTCTCATCCTTCCCCTCCTAGGAGCTGAAACATGCAATATGGACATATCACATTGGCTTGTCCAGCCTTCCTAATTTCCCTGTCCTCTCCCTGCCCATATTAACTGGCCCTCCAATCTTCAGTACCTAGAGAAGGCTGTCTCTTGTATTGCCTTCTACTAAACCAATTTCCATTATACTGAGGGTTTACTTGGTTCTGAGTTCTACCTTGCTTTTTGCAAGCACTTGCAATGTGAGGAACTTTGCACCCTTGGACACTCCAACTACTGCAGACTTCCTTATTCCTTTTAGGTGAAGAAGCTCTTAATGAGTACCTGAGAACGAAAGCTGTAACTGTGGAATACTGAACAGCTCAGCCAAGAAGCCCCATTCTTCCTCTGACCCACGGCAACTAAAGGATTACAAACAACAAAGTAGAAAATGCTTCCTGGTGTGAACATGTCAGCCAGTGTCTCAGTGCAATGATCCAATTAAGAACATTTGCATTTATTCACAATGGGATTCCTCAGAGGAGTTCAACACTTGCTACGGATTACTGTGATCATAAGGTATTTTTTCCTGTAGCTATCATGTTCTCCTCCATCTGCTGACATTTAGGGCTAAATG
The DNA here is from genome assembly GCA_022577455.1 of Arizona elegans. Taxonomy (NCBI): domain Eukaryota; kingdom Metazoa; phylum Chordata; class Lepidosauria; order Squamata; family Colubridae; genus Arizona; species Arizona elegans. Next base: position 66,448,283 of record JAKOOJ010000007.1, read on the forward strand.
AAGGTGAGAGAGAAATCTAGAAACCATCAAATTTCTGATATTTTTGTCTTTATGAACCTTTTACTTAAGTTGGAAACATGCTATAATTTTTTTTATTTGTCCTCAGTAACCATTGGGGTCTTGGCCACTTTATACCAGCATCATACTTTTTTCCTGCAATAAACATTTTGCATATTTGAACTAAACTCAGAAAACCAGTTCACCATAAACATGGTTTATGTACCCAAGGAAGTGCACTTATTATGAATCTGTACAATAAAGAATTGAACATCTGTGTTATTCACCTAAATAAATAAAAAGTAGAACTATTTTGTAATCTGTTTGCCAATGAGTTGTATGTGATCTCTAATTGTGGGTGCCAATTACATTAAATAAATGCTTTTTGGATGTCCTGTAGTATTTAATGACCTAGTGTTGCATCTGTAAAATAATCTCTCTCGCACTCTAATACATTTACAATGTTCTAAAGTCAGGGGTCCCCAACCCCCGGTTTGTGGCACCAGTCCACGACATGTCAGAAACCGGTCCATGCAAAAAAAGTGACGGCCCAACCACGGGACGTAGGCAACACACAAAACCGTGCTCCCTCAGGTCCACAGAAAAACTTTTCTCCACAGAACTGGTTCCTGATGCCCAAAAGGTTGGGGGCTACTGCTCTAAGTCATACAATACATATTAAGTTTTGATTCAGGGAAAAAGTTTGAACACAACCGTTCTGAATTATGCAACAACACATGATTAAAGCCATGGATTAATACAATTTGTGAAGACAACCATGCCAGGTTTTGAATGTATTTACTACTTCCAATTGCAAAATATTTATTGAAAACAATGTATAACATTGTATAAAATACAGTGAACGAAAAGATATACGGTAGTGTTAGTCTCAAAACAGATAGCTGCTCTATCTAAGCAGAAAGATATTTTGCCATTTCTATCTTGTGTATAAATTTTCCAGGAGCATACTATGGAAAATAAATAGAAAATATTGGTGGATTGTGCAAGGGCAGCTAAATTTTATTTATATTTATGTATTACAATTATTATCAACTCAAATAAATACACAGCAAGATGGTCCTCTTTCCTGAAAGTTATGGACCATAATCTACCATGTACAGTATTGGGCTATTAATAGTTGCTAATTCCAGAATATTCAGCCTATTTGATTTTTCATGTCAAACATTCCCGATTTGCATTCAATCCCATTTTCAAGTAAGCAATAACAGGTCAAATCTTATTTATTCAGAAATAGGATGATCTTATTCAGTGGAATATATGTTCCAGTAATAATGCATAATCATAACAAATTGCCCATAAGAATAAAACTAATTTCAGTTCAAATTGGCATGTATCTTGCAAGTTGATGCCTTTTACAGTATAAAGCATACCTTAAAATTATTTTTTATTCATCTTAAATAAACTTTATGAGAATACAAGGCATATTTTAATTTCAAAGATGTAATGTGATCTCAAACTGGCTGGGATTATAAACTCCCAATTTGATTTGTAGCATATTTTGGACCTTTAAAATATACTGGATTCCCAATGGCATTCCTCATTCTTCATTATGAATGCTGCTTATCCACAAAAATATCTTTCAGTCTAACACAATTCTTTCACCTTGACCTTAAAGGACAGTTTATGCAAAGTGAGTAACCTGTGGTGTAAACAAATGAGCTTGAATCCCAACCAGACCTGGGAGTTAGGAATGTAGTTCATTTGGAAGGCCACTACTATTAACATATAACTGAGTCACCAGCCCAAATACTTTGTAATTGAAACAATCTAGAGTAAATTATCTGTTTTCCACAGACATTTTCTTTGATCTCTATGTAACCCAAGAATTGGTAGTAATCTGTAATGTTATTACAGATTAAATCATAAATAGTTCATAGCTATTATTCTTTTGTTTCTGTCTGGTCCAATTATTTTTTCTGCTTTCCCCTCAATTTTACAAATGAAATCCTCATTAATTTCTTCTGACTTGATAGCAGACCTACAACAGATTTTTTTTACACCTCTCCATATATCAAGTACACAAGCTTATTAGTAGTACACAGCGCAACTTTCCCAGAAGCCTTGAAAAAATGAGGATTACATGTAGATATTGAAATGGCGGGAAAATAAGGCCAATTCACCTACTCAGTTTTTACCATCCAACATTTCTATTCGTCCTTCTCTTTTTGACAAAGAAAACTTAATATTTTCTTCGGTAACTTCTTCATAAGTAGAGCGCTCCTCACATTCCGAATCATCTTCTGATTCTGTTGTATCACAGTCATTAAGTTCTACTAAGGCCACATTCTGTAATAATTTAAATAATGAAAGTGAGATAAAATTAAGTGCACAATGAGAATGTAGATGTACATCAGTTTCAGTGCTGAACTATGAAATCAAAAGCAGTTAATTTTTATTTTCAGTAAGACTTAGAAAATATCTCAACAACAGTTCATAAGTACCAGTACCAAAAAGTAGGAGTCCCAATCTACCAGGTCCAAAAGGCATGCTCACAAGGTCCCCTTTATTAACATACCATTTTCTAGGACCAAGGAGATTTGCCTCCTCTATTGTGGCCCTGTCTATGGAACAGCCTTCCCTGACCTTCTTAGTCTTCCAGAAAGCCATAAAGACCAGGCTTTTCCCCAAGTATTAGGCCCAGGTGTTAAGGGAACCTAATATACACATGTGCATTTGGTGAACTTGTTAATGTCCCCTCCAATTTTCTTTGTACTGGATTTTTAAAAACTTAGTTTAGTTATGGCGTTCTATTTATAGGTGGTCCTCAAATTACAACCATTTGTTAAAGGACTGTTCAAAGTTCCAGCAGCACTGAAAAAAATGGTGTTTTCACACTTATGACTGTTGCAGAATACCTAGTCATGTGATCAAACTGGATGCTTAGCATCCAGCGTGTATTTACCATGGTTGCAACATCCTGGATCTTGGGATTGTCATTCTTAACTTTCTTAGGGAGCTTCTGACAAGCAAAGGCAATGGGGGAAGCTACATTCGCTTCATGACCTCATGATTCACTTAACAGTGATTTGCTTAACAACCATGGCAAAAATGTTGTAAAATGGGACACAACTCACTTAACAACTGTCTTGCTTAGCAATGGAAATTTTGGATTCAACTGTGGTCATAAGTCAAAGACTCAGTGTACACTGGTTTTAGCAAAATGATTGTTTTCTGCCCTGAATTACCTATTTAAGATGGTCAACCATTTAAGAGGGTTGGCCACAGAAATAGCTTAAATATGTATAGTTCTATACTAACTATAAACAAAATCTTTGTTTATAACTAAGAAAAAGCAGCTAGATGGATTAATCCATTAATTGCCTTCCATGATCAGAGGCTGAAAACACTTACAAAACAATTGCTGAAAACAAAGCACCAGAGAGCCAGTGGCTCTCATCTGCTGCTTAGGCAAATCTTCTGGGCATGAGTTGGTTACCTCCATCAACAAGCAATGCAAGATTAGTTTTGAAAGGAATTTTGGAGACAATGTAATCAAAGGTCTTTAGTAAAGGAAGATGCTAACTGCAGCAGTCCTCCTATATCTGAGACTTTTCTGGATGTCTGGTATATCACATGAAGACTTTGTGACAAAGTTTAGCCCTGATCATTCTGATGGGGAATTTTCAGAAATGCAGCCCTCAAACATCCGGATTGCATATGGGAAAGAGAGCTACTCTGACACTTTGCCTGAAATATTTTTATGTGCTTAACTGAAAAAATTTATGACATCCATCCCCTTGGCCTCCTAGAACCATGGCTTTTCAGATGGGTTGTGGAGAGTGTTATATAGCAATGCAACTTTTATAATTTTTTTAGCTTTGTAATTTTAGTCATGATTTTTTTTTTAATTTGTACCAATTTTAATACTTAAACTGCATAAGCTGTCTTCTTTCTGGCTAGTTTCAGGGGTCAGATAAATTTGATAAATAACAAATTACTTCAGTAATAGCATAGAAGTCAATTTCAACAAAAAAAGATAACATCCAGCTATTATTATGGATAATAGTTTTTGGCTAGACACTAAACAACAACAAGAAGTCATTCTGCTTTGGGTATACCATAAACATGAAAGTAATGCTCTATGCCAAGGAATTAAATAGAAACAAAAATAGATTCACCATTTCAATTATTTTTTCCATCGAAGAATCTACATGTTCAATGTCAAACTCTTGGCTAGGTTTGCTATCCATTTCTCTTCTCAGCTGATTATTTGCACTAGCCATCTGGGGTAGAAAATTCTGCACCTTATCCAAAACTAAATGTACAGAAATGTGTTTATGAAGACATTAATATACTTTTAAACTTTTAAAGAATTAAAAAAACATTACTGGTAAGGGTAGGAGGAACATAGGGATGGCCAGCAGCATCCCACATATAGGGAATGAAAAGAAACATAGAAAATATAGAAAGACAGTGCTGAATATGCTGTTAATCAACTGCCATATTGCAAGATAAAATTATTATGAAAGGTCCAAACTTCAAATTCATCTGTATTTAATTAAAGATGCTATACAAAGGTATACTTCATTTTATTTACTTTAATCACTAGTAACTGTTGAGGAACGGAGAAACCAATTTTAATGCTCACTCTCTGTTCTGCATAAATAATAGAAAATGCATGGTTCTTCTCAAAGGCTTCCATGTGTATTTAAGCTTTAAATCTTTTGCATTCCTGAAGATACAGCCCCGCCCACCAAAAGGCAAGACTTCATTTATGATTATTATTTTCTAACATACATATATAATTCAGGAAAGGCAAAATCCTCAGTGCTTTTTAAACTTGTCTACCTTAATGGGTAGACTTCAACTTCCAGAATTCCAGAGCCAGCACACTGGTTAGAAAATTCTGGGAATTGAAATTCACACGTTAAAGTTGCCAAGCTTGAAAAACACTGTTCTAAGTCAGAGAATAGTTAACTCACTGGTAAAAAAATAGATATACTTACTGTTGCTCCTGGGCAGCCTGGTTGTCTGTAAGGTTGTGTCTTTCTTTTTAGCATGTTTTGGACTGAGCAAAAGTGTTTCGCTGATACCTAGAAATCCAGAAGCCCTGCTTCAGTTGAAAAGGCACATACTATTGATTTTACTAGTACAGTATTTCTCTCTCTATAGGCAGCCTTGCCCTCCCTCTACTGCAGATTAGTTGATGCAAATCAGTTCTTTCAAATAGCTCCACTGTGAGAAGCAAGGCACTTTTTTCAACCCCATGCACTACAGAAACCAAATATTGTAGAGATATAGTATAAACTGAGAAAAACTTTTCAGACTATTGCGCCTTTCAAAGCACAAAAGCATTCCCATCAGACATTTAGGCAAGCATTAAATATATGAAGTGATGAAGTGAGAAAGTCGAGATAGAAAGGACTTTTTTTCAGGCGCAAACTCTCATTTTAGCAGGGAGGCGCATTAACATTTTCTTCAAGTTTGCAAAAAAAGTTGCACCTTAGTTTCGAAAATATTTGTGCGTGATGTTCATTTATTCACGCAAGATCTCACGGCTACCATGTCCCTACAGGACTTTTATTTAATTATTTATTTTTCCTTTTGGCAGTTACTGTTCAAGAATACAGAATCTGGAAGCAAAGCAACGAAAAAAAACCAAAATAACAAAGCTACAGGTATTGCAACGTTTCTCAAACTTGGCAACTTTAAGATGTGTGGACTTCAACTCCCATAACTCCCGAACCAGCAGCCACTGGGAATTATGGGAGTTGAACTCCACGCATCTTAACGACGTTAGCTAAGTTTGAGAAACGCAGGATTAGTGGGAAAGGACGAGACCGGGAAGCGCGACGTTCGTTCCTTGACCTGCGGCTCCTCCCTTTGAACACATTCATCGCCAGTTACCTCCTCCGCCTCCAACGGAAAGAAGAACCCGAGATATCTCGGGACCTGCGTTGCCACCGCTCTGCGCCATTCAGCCCGATATGAGCCCCACTCGCGGGTAGCGAAGCGCCCCGCCTCCAAGAGGAAGCCAGAGCATGCAGCCGGCCGGGAACGTCCAAAGCCAGAGTGGCTTCGCGAGTGTAAACAGCGCCCCCTAGAAGCACAGAGGACCTTCATTAGGCTCGAAAAGGCTTTATGGGAAGTTTTCTATCAGAGTATAAATTCTCTCACATAATTTCATTTGTATTTTATTTTAGTTACGGTAGCCGTAATTTTCTTTTTGCAAGCCTCTTTTCCAGATTCCAAGTGGCAGTTTTGTGTCTCAGTTACAAGCGACTACACACCATTCCTGCCCTGCAGAGTTGTGACAATTAGAATAACTTTATTGTCACTTTGAATGTACACCAGTTGGCATACAGTAAAAGGAAATTTTGTTGCATACAGCTTTCAAAGGGTCTCCACTACAATACCATGCTGTAGATGACCCAACACAATCAAGCAAAGTATCAATAATTTTGCATTGGCAAAAGAATACCATATCCCATACCGAAGGTTTCCATCAAGCCCCCTATTTAGATTTTTTTAAAAAATCTAAATGGGGGGCTTGATGGAAATTCTCGGTATTTTTAAAAAATCTAATTTGAAGAAAAATCTGACAGTTTATCCAAACATTTTGCAACCGTTTCAATAAAGATGCTATCTTCTTGATATCCTCCCAAAGGATAGGAAGAGTATTGATACTTCTGAACTTTGGTGTTGGAGAAGACTACGGAGAACACCGTGAACAACCAAGAAAACAAACTAATGAAGAAACCCTGAACAAACCAGCCCAGAATTCTCACTCGAGATACAAAGCACCAGGCTCAAACTATCCTACTTTGAACACATTATGTGAGGACCAAGCTAAAGAAGGCTCTAATTCTGGGAAAAGTGGAAGGAGGAAAAAGATGACAAGCAGGTGGATGGACTCCATTACAGTGGTGATGAGTGCTTCATTGGAAGACCTGAATAAAAACGAATAGTTATGGAGAAAATGTATTTATGTGGGTATCAAGAATTAACAATGATTTTAGTGCCCTTTAATCAAGCAATCCTCTTGAAATGTGTGCTCTATAATTATAATTGTAATAGTGTGTTTGCAACCATCATGTAGATCTTTTCCATTTAATTTTTTTTCTGTAATATTTCATTGTCACCATTATCTCATCAGGAATCATTTTTCCTTGCAAATTTATATTTAATAGACAAACTTGCTAATCAGTTTAAACATTCTTTTTTGTTTCCCTGTTTAACACTGCTACTTTGGGTGGCTGTTGGAACTTCGTTCCCATTCTACCACTGAAATGTAGAGTGCAAATCAGCAATATAGGCTAAGCAGATAACTTCTCCCCAGGCCTTTACATCATCCATAGGGTCCATAGCCCTGTTTATTATGGCATTTTCTCCTTCTTATCAGCTGTCTGCTCCTTCTATTTATGCACATGGAAGCTATTTCTTGAAAGAGCCTGTCATACAACAATCTCTTCACTCCTCAGATTATGAGTCCCCATTCCATTCCATTGCAGAGAATAGACAGATTCAGTACAACTGTTCTAGCTGGTTCCAGCAAATGTAAGATCTTTACAAAAGAAATAATGATTTGATATCAAACACATTCTGCAATACAGCTTCAGTTCTCCATCCACTTCCTAGCAATGAGACCAGCTTGGCTGATCTACCCTTAACTCTTGGGTAAAGCTTACCTTTTCTATTCTGTCTCTCATGCTTCTGTTCTGCATCTTCCATAATAATGATAGGAACATCCCATAAATTAGGGGTGTTAAACTCATGGCCTGCAGGCCAGATGCATCACGCATTGGCCACGCCCACCCCATTTAGCGAAGGGGGAAAGTCACGATACATCAGGTGACGACAACGTGACGAAGTGAGTTTGATATCCTTGCCATAAATGGTCTCTTCTACTCATTTCCTCGACAAACTGAAAGACAGATGTCTCACTCTAAGCAAAATGTTCCAACAATTATATTCAACAAAACTGCTTCAGACATTGATGTTGATTATGATTTAACACTGTCATTATAATGTTTTTATTATTCTGCTCTACGATGCTGTTTTTACTGTTGTTGATCTTACTTCATTCAGATTGTTAATTTTGTTTTGTTGATTACTGTTGTGAATGTCAATCATGCTGAGTTTGATTTTATGGCAGAAAAACAGACTTGCTCAAGGAGGGATCCTATCGTCACAGCCCTTATCAGTATTTATTGCCTTACAATATTAAACCTTTTTCTTTTAAATTCTGTCTCAGTCAAAAAAAATGAGCCTGAGATTTTGAAAAAAGTACAATAATAAAAATAAACAATGTAATTTCATAGTCCATTGGGGAAGAATAAAAGCAAAACTCATAAAATATGGATCTAATATATCCAAGGAGTGAATCACAGTCCACTATTCTACAGGGCCTGTCAGATAGACGTGGTTAACTTGCAAAACCAGTATTTTGAATTTAAACACCGATAAAAACTGTTTGAACAAAACATGACAAGCACTTACCTTTACTACCGGTCCGCAACAGGACTGTGCATGCGCCAGTGGTTGCCCCCGGCGGGAGGCTCCGCCCACTGAACTGGACGTCATCATAAGTGATCTGCGCATGCGCAGAAGCTTCTGGCACGATGTGAACAGGTAGTAAAGGTAAGTAGAAACCACTCCTGGTGTGTGCATGTGCATATCACCCATGATGACATCGTGGCGGGTGGGCGGAGCCTCCCGTCGGTTTTACTACCAGTTCTAAGTAGAAACCACCCCTGGCATGCGCATGTGCATATCACCCATGATGTCGTCGTGGTGGGTGGGCAGAGCCTCCCGTCGGTTTTACTACCAGTTCTATAGAACCGGACAGAACTGGGAGCAGCCCACCACTGATGACAAGTACATTTTACTGCTCAAATAGTGTAGCTCAGTGGTTCTCAACCTTCCTAATGCCGCAACCCTTTAATACAGTTCCTCACGTTGTGGTGACCCCCAACCATAAAATTGTTCCTAAGACCATTGAAAATATGTGTTTTCCGATGGTCTTAGGTGACCCCTGTGAAAGGGTCGTTCGACCCCCAAAGGGGTCCCGACCCACAGGTTGAGAACCACTGGTGTAGCTGTACATAGTCTTACAGAATACATATTTGCTCAGTAAGTGCCATCAAATTCAGGGGTTCTGTCTGAATTCAGAAGTTCAGAACCCATTTATATTATTCTTTAGTAAGACTGAATTGACATATTGTGCTAAACCAGGGGTGTCAAACTCAAGGCCCGGGGGCCACATCCGGCCCGTGGGGTCCTTAGATCCTCTGGAAACAGCAAAGGACAGGCCTGCGGTGCCTCTGCCAGAGAAAATGGAACTCGCGCTCCGTTTTCGCTGGCAGAGGGTTGCAGAAGGCCGTCACAGCTGAAAATGGAGCTCAGGAACCCGTTTTTGCTGGCAGTGTTCCGGCCATCACAGGGCCCCGTGACATGACTGACATCGAGTTGGCATGCCCACCCTGGCCATGCCCCCCCAGGCCTCCCAAGGTCAAACACAACCCTGATGCATCCCTCAATGAAATCGTGTTTGACCCCACCTGTGCTAAACCATCAAGCAGATTCTTTGCTCTTTTGCCTAGCATGATTAGATTATGCTTTAAGCAGAGGTCACTAAACTTGTCTAATCCTCAGGTATCTCATCCTAAAGCCAAAGTGCAAACAGGGCAAAGGTTATGTATGGACAACCAGCATTCATCTTGGGACTCTTGGTTTTCTTGCTAAACATGGTTTGCTTTTGTTAGGGTTTGTGAAATAAGTGACAATAGGTAGCTTAATATAGGTAGGACAATAGGTAGCCAAGTTATTAATAGGGCTTACAAACCACAATAGGTAGATCACATCACATGTTTTATAGTCCCAAACCAAACAAAACACATTATGGACTAGAATGTTGTGCAAATATTGCTTTAGGACACATATTTAATTTGCAGTTTGAAATTGGGAGGTATTATCTAGCTTGTGGCAGTTAATCTTTTGGAATCAGTGGGAATGTATGAAATATTGAGATCATGTTAAGGGCACTCTTCCAAAATAGTTGCCACAACAAGTTGATTAGAAAGTAAAGTGAAGGCCGGGCCCCGCCTTAATCTACTCCTCTCCTTACCCAATACCTTCTGAGCAACTGGCATACTTCCCAAAAAAGCACCAGGGATCATTGTTATGTTCTATAATACCTACACTTTAGCGTTATTATTTGAGCCATGAAACCGTGCAGGTTGTAAAATTTAACACCACCATGCAGGTGTTGTTAAAAACTGAAGTAAATTTCCTCAATTAAGTATGACCAATGCTAAGTTCATACTTCACTATGAAATACTCCTGCAAGCCCATTCATAAAGACTCCTAGGAATAAAATTAAAACAATGCATCATGTTAACACCTGGTACAAAAAACACATTGCCTTTAAGAGAGTGGTAGCACTGAATTGTATTATATGAACATATAATAAGCTGAACACTGGCAAACAGATGCCTACCTGTTATTTTTAAAAACTTCTGCTAATTGTTAGACCTGGCAGGTGCCTCTGAGATTAAAACATTTCCCTTAAGGCATTCATATTATCTTGTACTAAAATTACTCATAGGATGCATCTTCTTCATTCTACAGACTAAATAGAATTTACTCTGTGCTTTTGATTGTTACAGATATTTTTTATCAAGAAGTGCACACCTTGAGACCAGGAAAAGTAATTGAGTAATTTAAAAGACAGCAATGAGAAATGACATTTCTCGTACAAAGTCCAATCCACATCATAGTGTTATTACAATATTCTGTGAATATCCTATGATGTACACGTTTGGATTGTGATGGGGTTGAGGGGTACCCCGGACCGTGAACCAGCTCATGAGTAAACACACTGAGACTGAAATGATTCTAACAGAGGCGTCTTGTGTAAAAATATAATTTACTTTAAAACATTTAAAAAGCACTATGTCTTTATGAAAACACATTAAAAACAAAGTCTTGTCTGGGTATGTGAGGCAAGGCTATCTCCCTAGATCCCTCTCCACAATACCGAAAACAGTTCACAAAAGAATAAAGCTAGCATGAAGGTAAGCAGCTTCGGCGTCGATACATCATCAAGGCAATCATAACGAGGGCAGCACGAGCCTCACAGCTGAAAGTCACCTGAAGTAAAAACAGTTCAAATAGCAAACACTGTTTGAAGCTTGTGGGAGGAAGAAGGTCCAGCAACAGCAGTCCCGATGATAGCTTGCATGCTACAAAACAGCAAAAGGCAAGCATCTGTGGGAGTTTCTCTGTAACAGCATCTGGAGTCCTTATCTGCATTCTTCTCCCATCTGCGGCATTGCACCAAACTTCCTGCAGGAGCTGTGCATTTAGGCCTAGAAGTCTAGGCCCGAGTAGCAAGCGAAAGGTCCTTGCTTATGTAAGGAGTCAACCTGCAATTATCCAGGGCGGGGAAGGCTTGCAGGTAATTGGCAACAGTAGATGGCTTGATTAAAACCATACTGTTTGTGAGTAGGCAGATAGCCACAGCAATCCTGGAAACACTCGTGACAATCCCCTTCTCTGCGGCTATTTGACTCGTTAACAAACATACATTCTACATTGGGTACATATATACATCAATGGGAAGTACATTCACATAGCCATTGACATTTTACCCAGGAGATAGAGGTGTTGGTCACGGGGCAGCGGTTTGGTAAACACGTCCGCTACCTGTTCCTTGGTTTCACAATACACAGTCTTAATGAAACCTGTTTTCACCAATTGCCTCACATGTTTGATTTTAATATCAATATGGCGCGATCTCTGGCCTACAGCATCGGCTTCCGATATGTTAATGGCAGCCATGTTATCCTCATAGACTTTTATAGGTTGCATGGGCTGCCTCCATAAGCTTACCAGAAGATCGTCAAACCAAACTAGGTTATTGGAAGCTTTGGACAAACTCACATACTCAGCTTCCGCTGTGGAGGTTGCAATTAACTTCTGCTTCCCAGAGTACCAATACACGGGGCTACTATTTAGGTATACAATGTACCCCGAGGTACTTTTTCTAGATCTAACATCCCCTGCCCAATCGGCATCCGAAAAACAACTCAATCTTAATTCTCTAGTTGCTTCTGGTTCCAATAACAATGAATAGTTCACAGTACCTTTTAAATATCTCAGGAGTCGTTTGATTCCGCTCCAATGGTACTGTGTAGGATGTTCAGAATGTCTAGATAACACATTTACACTTAGACTGATGTCCGGTCTAGTCCAATTTGCAATGTACAACAACGACCCAATCACGGACTTGTAAAGGATCTTATCCTCAAACTCCGTGCTCTCAGTGTACATATTCTTAAGGAAATCTGTTGCCATAGGGGTATCACATGGCTTCGCCTCTACCATGCTACACTTTTTAAGCAATTCCTGAATCTTATCTTCCTGAGAAAGCCGAAACCCCTTCTCGGTTTTTACGAATTGCACCCCTAAAAATTTGCTAATGTGACCTAGTGGTTTTAGAGCGAAACTCTTACTTAGGTCCTCAGAGAACTTCTTATGCCTGTTCTCTGATCTGCAAATATATAGTATGTCATCAACGTACAACAGTACTGTTTCCCTAATGTCCTGATCTTCCTTGACAAAAACACACTCGTCAGCTGACGATGGTAAAAAGCCCATCTCTCTCAGGCTTTTTGTGAGACACTCGTACCATCGTTTACCAGATTGTTTTAAGCCGTATAGGCTCTTATTCAACAACCACACATCATCTTCCCGATGGCTTACTCCCTGAGGAATCCTCACGTACAGCTCTTTGTCTAACTGGGCGTGCAGGTACGCGGTCTGAATATCGAACTGATACACATGTTCGCCTCGCATGGTAGCGATGGTGAGAGCTGTTCTCACGCTCTCAGGGCGCACCGTGGGCGAGAAGGTGTCCTCATAATCGTCAGGGAATCTCTGCGAGAATCCCTGCGCTACTAGTCTTGCTTTATAGACAAAACCCCCACCTTCAATGGGCTTTTGCTTGAAAAGCCACCTGGTGCCGATCACCCTCTTGTCTTTGGGCAATCTTGTTGGCGTGAATACGTCCAGCCTTCTCAGGCTGTCTAATTCCGTATCCATGGCAGCCAGCCATTTCTGTCGTTCATGGTCAGGTAAGGCCAACACATCCTCATATCTCTGAGGGGTGGCCAAAACCTGGTTGACTGAGGTAACAAAGTCGTTGTACCTCTTAGGCTTATTGCCCCTGGTAACCCTAACTGGTCTGCCTTTAGGAGAGTCACTGACATCAGAGTTGTCCGATGAGTCATCTACCTCGTGACTATCACTATGCGTCTCAGAAGCTGGGTGCCTATCCTTCCTGGCTACCCCCATCTTACGCTTCAATACCCCTTTCAAGGGTGCCTGGGATGCATGCTTCCCAGAACCAGATGTATCCCTATCCTCGGGTAGGTTCTCCGATACATCCTCCGCTCGCCTATGACAACTACGGGAAGGGTTCTGAGTAAGAATCTCATTGGCATGGATCTTACTCCAATTGGCCCCTTCGTGAAAGGTGGCAGACCTCGATATCATTAGTTTCCCGTTAGGGTAGGCAAACCTAAATGCCTTGGAGCCCTGCTCATAACCAACAAATCTCAGTTTAACAGAGATTGGGTCTCCCTTTCTCCTGAGCTCCTTCGGGACATGAACATCGGCCATCGCTCCGAAAACGTGGAGGTGTGCCAAGCTAGGCTTATGGCCGTATAGCACCTCGTATGGGGTCTTCTGCACTACGCTAGACCATACTCGGTTCAAGGTGTAATTCGCGTATCTAACTGCTTCTACCCAATACGCGAAGTTTAATCTGGAATCCTCTAGGGCGCACCGCATCATAGTTTGTAACACGCCATTGCGTCGTTCTGCGACGCCATTTTGAAATGCAGAGTAAGGCGCGGTGCGTAAGTGGACTATGCCCTTACTCCTCAACCAGCTGGAGAACTGCCTGGAATTAAATTCAGTACCCCTGTCAGTTAAGATTTTCTTAACTCTGACCTTATGCTGGTTCTGGACTAAGTTACAAAATTCCTTAAACTTAGTCAACGTTTCACTCTTGGACATTAGGGGAAAAACAAATCCAAATCTGCTATGGTCGTCTACTATGGTAAGAAAGTACCGTCTCTTACCCACGGAAGGTGCGAATGGACCCACCAAATCCATGTGGACGAGCTGAAACGGGTGTTCAGAGTACCTCTGAGACTTCTTGGGCGCAGATTTTACCTTCAACTTTGCACTCCTACAAATTGAACAGTCTAGGAATGTGTTACAGTCATTGATCTTGGTTCCCCTTGAGTGTTCGGTTACCTTTTTCACTATAGGAAAACTCACATGACCTAGCCTGCGATGCATCAAGTGAGCACATTCATTGTGCAATGGCTCTCCTATAGAAATTGCATTAGCATTTTCAGGTTTCCTATTATCTGACTCTAAGTTAAAATTTAAAAACTTTTTATTAACTTTACATTTGTCTTTACAAGGCTTCCTCTGGTGAAAGTCTTGATCCTCATCACCTAGTTCTAACTGTGATTCATTGTTACTACCAATTGAGATAGTATAATTGCTATCACTGCAGGTCTCAGCATTCGTATTGGGGGAATAATAAGGCAAGCCACCTATCTTCAAAACCTCCCCAATCACACATTTGTTGTTTTTGATCACAGCTGTTCCTCCTGAGAACAGAATCTCCATTCTGGGGTTCTCACATATCCTCATTAGGCTTAGCAAATTATGATCTATCTCTGGTACATACAATGCTCCATGAATCTTTCCTATCCCAGGAATATAAACATCTCCAATGCCAACAACATTGACCTTTTTACCGTTTGCAACTTTGACCATGGATTGATGCCTTCTCATATTAACAAACAACCTTCGGTCACTGACAACATGGTTACTGGCTCCACTGTCCATTAACCATAGTTGCTCTCGCTGTTCCCTTGTAAGCTCTGACTCAGTAGTTTCCACTATACCTACAGAGCCATCATTAAACCTGGGTTTGTTCCCTTTGTTGCCTTCATTCGGCTTTTTACCCCTTCTGTGGTTAGGAACGTCTCCACTTGGCTTTCTGCCTGGAGGAAGTGACCTCCTTTTACATTTATTATCAGAAGGTGTCTTTACACTTGCCCTAGCATTTACATTTTGTGGGCAATCCCTTCTATAATGTTCTGTTGAACCACAATTGAAGCATTCCCCGATAGTATATGCTCTATCTGAACTATCGGGCCTTCTTAAAGGTTTTTCCTTTTTATGAAAAGCTGCCCTGCATTTTCGCAAGTTATCTTCTGCAATCAATCTGCCAGATAACACTTCTAAAGATAAGTTATTACAACTAACATTATCCAATTGCGATATAAAATTATCCCAGCTAGGGTCAAGGGAATTGAGTATAACAGTAATGAGGGTTTGTTCAGACACTGTTTCCCCCCTCAACATCAATTCTTGCCTTAACCTGTTTAACTCACATAAGTGTTCATTAATATCTACTCCCGCCTTCAACCTTGCGGAATAGAACTCCCTATAAACTCTGTTTGTAACATGGGAGCTTTTTGAACAAAATAGCTTATGCAGTTTCACCCAAACTTCTGTTACGGTCAGGTTACTAGGTATACTGGGATATAGTGCAGGGTCAATGGACATCAATAAAATACAAAAGGCCTTACGATGTAAAAGATCAACTTCTAAGGACCATGGTCTAGGTGGGGGTTTTAACAACAACGATAAAACATTTTCTCTCATTAAAATTACTTGAATACTCTTAACCCATTCCTTAAAATTTCCTCCACCCACACTTAAACTTTTAAAATTAGGAGGAAGGACCTGTACATTATTAAACATGGAAACAGACATTAATTGATGTTCAAAATGTGGTCCATCCTGGAACGGGCAATAAGGCATTGGAATGGAAGCACACAGCACAGTGTCTTCCATCAGGCATTCTGACAATCGTTCCTCCCCAATGGGAGGGATTAAAACTTCAGGTTGTGCGGATGCAAAGCTCATCCTGGTTTGATCACAAAAACTTGAGGGTCCTCTCTGGTGCACATCTCTAGGAATTTTTGGACGTGCTCCCAAATTCCTATCTTCAGTTGAGGCAGCTTCCAGAACCGTCCTAGATGTCAATGTCATCATGGATGGATATATCCCACTCGTGGCATGCGCTGAATTAATCGCAGACATCAGGGGTGCTTTGGTATGTGCAGCTACTATTTGTTGAGCCGATGGTGCCTGCAAACCATCGCCTAAAATGGTTGCCAAAGTTTCTATCACACTTGCAACCTTACGCTCAACATGAAAGTCTCTTAAATTTTTAGCAGAAGTCACTGACGTCATCAAGGGAGCTAAAGTCTTTATGGCCTGATCTATGATGGCTTCTACAGCAGGTGGCACAATATCAACTTGGCCATGCTGGTTTAACAAAGAAGCAGGAACATTCGAATCAGGCAGTCTGTTATCCCCCATTCTCCACTTATGGTCTGAGGTGGGGGTTTTAGGAAAAGATTGAAAATCTCTTACCGATCCGGTGTTTTGTAGGACTTCGATCTTCTTTCCTTTCGCAGCTGGATTCTTTAATAATCCGCTAGAATCAGCAGTCGGGTTCTGACTTACTGTGGGCAAACCTAAAAGCTGAAGGATTGCCTTCCTAAACTCATCATCCACCTCTGTATTTGTTTTCAGGACCTGAAGTGGCGTTCTTCCAGTCTCTACTTCTTTAGGTGATGATGGTTTACTCACTATCTTGGGCCCTTCAAAAGTTGAGGCCTCTGCTCCAAAACTTACGGCTCCACTATTCTCTAAATCAATTAGAGTTTGGGGTTTTTCAGCCAAAACATTTTTGGCCTGAGCCCCGGACAGTTCAGTTTGTGACTTCATACTTTTCGCTGCTGCTGCTGCCCTAGTCAACATCTATTCAACTGCAGACATTCCAGTCTAGCGCGTTACCACATGAGCGTAGGTTCGTTAAACCATCCTCTGCTACCAACTGTGACGAAATGGGGTTGAGGGGTACCCCGGACCGTGAACCAGCTCATGAGTAAACACACTGAGACTGAAATGATTCTAACAGAGGCGTCTTGTGTAAAAATATAATTTACTTTAAAACATTTAAAAAGCACTATGTCTTTATGAAAACACATTAAAAACAAAGTCTTGTCTGGGTATGTGAGGCAAGGCTATCTCCCTAGATCCCTCTCCACAATACCGAAAACAGTTCACAAAAGAATAAAGCTAGCATGAAGGTAAGCAGCTTCGGCGTCGATACATCATCAAGGCAATCATAACGAGGGCAGCACGAGCCTCACAGCTGAAAGTCACCTGAAGTAAAAACAGTTCAAATAGCAAACACTGTTTGAAGCTTGTGGGAGGAAGAAGGTCCAGCAACAGCAGTCCCGATGATAGCTTGCATGCTACAAAACAGCAAAAGGCAAGCATCTGTGGGAGTTTCTCTGTAACAGCATCTGGAGTCCTTATCTGCATTCTTCTCCCATCTGCGGCATTGCACCAAACTTCCTGCAGGAGCTGTGCATTTAGGCCTAGAAGTCTAGGCCCGAGTAGCAAGCGAAAGGTCCTTGCTTATGTAAGGAGTCAACCTGCAATTATCCAGGGCGGGGAAGGCTTGCAGGTAATTGGCAACAGTAGATGGCTTGATTAAAACCATACTGTTTGTGAGTAGGCAGATAGCCACAGCAATCCTGGAAACACTCGTGACAAAAATGGAATCAAGATTCCAGTCCACCTTATCTTTCTCAGTTCCTGAAAACTCTTGCTTATATTTTTGTGCATTACAGGCCAGGAAAATTTTGATAAAAAGTAGCCTATATAACTTTAAGAACTTTTTTCTTTTGAATTAATTCTATGTTTTACAAAGCAGCATTGGTTATTTATTTATTAAACAAATTCAAGAAACACATATTATATTACAATTTATATAATAACTATATTCTATAAATTATTTTACACACACACACACACACATATCAGGGGTGGGTTTCACTTACCTTTACTACAGGTTTGCTCGCGCAGACATGCGCAGAGTGTATTTGATGACATCCGGGTGGGCGGTGGAGCCTCCTGCCTCTGCTGCTATAGGTTCGCCCGAACTGGGACAAACTGGTAGAAGCTACCACTGAGATATATATATATATATATATATATATAACAAACAAATATGCATCCAAATCACACATAAATGACTCCAGGCGGCAACTGAACCTGCAGCCCAATTCTTTCTACATGAGAATATAATCTTGTGTATCTTGATCTGCTATTAACCCAAAAGTAATTCCAATTTGATCTTATAGAATTTTCTATATCAAAGAATGAAGGAAGTTCAATTTGGAGACATTCGATCAAATCATTCAGTCTAAACTTCATTTAATTTGGAAAGCTGACTAATTTGATCAAGTTACATTCAAGTTATATTGCTTCTCATCCTTTTGGTTCCGATCAAGAGTGTAATATTGCACACCTCTATTATTTAGTCATTTCATCTCCTTTTTCCCTGTTCTTCCATTTTTATCATCTTATCTGATGAATTGTAGAGTACTTGAAAGCTTTTACAGGTAGTCCTTGACTTATGATGATAACTGAGCCTTGTAATTATGGTTGTAAATCATTTATTCATTCATTCACTTATTTTGCTGCCCAACTCATTTCAAAATGACTCTGGGCAGCTTACAGCATTAAAAGCATTAAAATCATAACAAATAAATATTTATAAAACAATAAAATGGAAATTAAAATCAAAAATAGAATTATAGTTAGAAGATAGGGAGAGGGAGAACAGGAAGACAGTCGTAAAGCAAATGCTGTTAAGTAAACCTATTGATTGTTATGTAATTTTTTTCCCCAACTGGAAAAATGTCATAAATCATATTCACATGAACCCTGGGTGCTGCAAATGACCATACATGCAGGCTGGTTGCTGAGTGCCAAATGCAGTTATGTGACTGCCAGGGGGCAGACATCATAACTTTGGAATCATGTTGTGAATAGCTTTTGAGGCGGTCTGTCATAACTTCTAACAGTAAAGTGACCAGTCATACTTTGAGGACACTTGTATCTCTTTTGTGATCTTGAATTGTTCTAATATGTGTTCTGGAACTTTCGTTTGGCCAATATGGCTTCTTGTGTTAATGAAATGGGAATGGGAATGGGAATGGGAATGGGAATGGGAATAGAATAGAATAGCTTATAGTATGCTAAAAATTGAGAGGTACAAAGGTTGCTACCACTATGAAGCAATTCATTTGCTTTAAATAATGGGCTGCTTAAAAGGAGAGAAAGAATGAGATTAAAGTATACTGCTCAAAAAAATAAAGGGAACACAAAACTACCGTATGTAACGAACAAAGTATTTAATAAGGCTATTTCATTCATTCAGATCTCGGATATCTTCTGCTTGTGTTCCCTTTATTTTTTTGAGCAGTGTATATTTCTGCTATTTTCTTTGCCTTTGTTACAGCTGCTTACAACTGCCTTGCTGCAGAACTGAAAGAAGTCTTTTGTTTTGTTTTTTTTCCTTCAAATTATGGTTATTTTGTGATTCATATTATATTGTTTTGCACAGTTATCTCTAGTCACTTGATATGAAGAACAACATTCATAAATATTTTTATTCATCTTTAAGAGGAAAGAATTGCTCATCACTTGGTTCTTACTTTGCACTCCTTAAACCCTGTTCCTCCCACTTGCTTCTTCCCAGAGCGGAAAAAAAAACCACATTGCTGTAATGTAGAGAAAGCAGATTGCAGCCAGTTTTGCCTCTGAGCTGTGCTGAATTTTGCCACAGTAATAATTACCCGGGCTTGGCTTTATCTCTCTGTAGCTGGTCAGCAACCTAAAAGCTTATCATTTACTGACTGCATTTTGTGGCTACAATATGCGTTTGGGCTGCCCTACTTCGGGAGGCCATCGGGCTGGCTTGCCCTCTCCAAACTCCCTTTCCGATGCAACTATGCATTGGCTCATTCAAAGGAATGCAGCAATGCAACCCCCTCCCCAGTTTCTCCTCGAGTTCCTCCAAACAGGTCCGGCCTCAAAGGCCGCGCTAGCTGGGGATTATGGGTGCTGGAGTCCAACTCCAGTTGGAGAGCCCCGGATTTGGAGCAGCTTGGATCGATCAGGTGGCTGTTCACCCCGCAGCCCTCCTACCGAGGATACCCATCCCGACCGCGTGGGAAAGCGGCCAGTCAGTGGGCTGGACGCCGTCGCCCCTTTTTTGTCCCCGTTCCCTCCTCCCCGCGGGCGCCGGGCGGAGCGGCCGGTCCTCGAAGGAGGCATCGCCGGCGCGCACCGGCCACATCACCCGGGCTGGGTGGGGGGGTTCCCGGCTAGTCACGCCCCTCGCCCCCGCCGACTTTGGCCGCGCCTGCTCAGTGGGGGCGGAGGCCCCGAGGAGCTGTCAGCAACTCCGCGGCCGCCGGGCAGGTTCCTTCTTCCTGCGAAGAGCGGGCAGCTTCTGGGCGTTGCGCCCGACGGAGGATGGCAAGCGGCGGCATCTGCTGCGAGAGGCTGGGGCCAGCCCCGCCGCCGTCCCTGGCCAGGTAGGTCTGGGGAGCGCGGAGATGGGCGCCAAGGCGGGGAGCCCCGGAGGAGGGGATTCCCTGGCCTGGAGGATCCCAGAAGGAAAGCCAGGCAGTCGGGTTGCTCTTGGTTAGGAGGAAACGTGCCTTTCGCCTCCGTCACCCGGGCGGGGGCTTCCCCGGCTCCCTCTCTTGAAAGCCTTCTTCCTTTCGGCTCTCCCCGCCCACCTGAGACAGTGAAAGGTGGCAGCTTTCAGCTACCCTCCTTTCCTTTCTCAGTTCCCACGGATGGAAGATGCACTGAGATCTCCCTTCCACGAGGCTTGGGTGGGTACCCCTGTGGTTTTGTATAACGTCCCGAGTGGGCATTCCTCAGGATCCTAAAAAGTAGGTCACTTCCTCCCTTCAAGTGTTGTTAACTGTGTGGATATTTTCCCCCATCCACCCCATTGCTCTTTCTTCCCAGCTTTGAAGGGGCAAGTTCTACAATTCAGCTTGATGACGTTAGTCATAGTAGATTACACCAGGGATATGTGATACCTTTGTGATTTTTGCTGTTTAGGGGTTGGGGGAGGAAAGCTCATGGAGGTGAACTTGGCTGAGTCAAGGAAGTTCGGTAGAGAGCTCTTTAAAAGATTGCTGGCAATGCCACAATTCAAGGCCAGGCATATGACTTGATAAAGGTCAATCTGTGTTTTTTTAAAAAATTTAGTACTTTTTGTTATTGGCATAAGTATGCATTGGCTTAGCAAGTTCTTGCTTTATAAAAGATGAATGACTTGAAAGTATATGAAAGTCAGAAAAATCAAGGAGAAGTTTGGTTATTGCTTTCATGAAGCAGTAGGCAATAAACAATTGGTTTTAAAAATAATTAACAGATGATGTTATGGAGAATAAACTAGAAACAGAGTGGAGATTAGAGATCATGGAGAGCATACTGGAAACATCATAAAAAAGTAGTGCAATCGTTTTCTGTGTATTTTATTCTCAGTTTTTACTTGAAGATTAAATATCTGGGGGCTATGCCCTTCATCACTGCTTTGATTATATGAAGTTATATCTGTCTGGTTTTAATCTGGTTACCAGAATTTGTCACAAACTATAAATTCTACACCACAAACTTTTGCAATTCAAAACTCAAGATTTTCCACCCAGCAGCTCTGGCATGTTGGCTGTTGTTAACCATTGAAGAATAGGTATCTGAGACAAGGGAAGAAATTTTCATCAACTTTATTTCTAAATAATGTGGGCTGAAATTCAATATTCAATATATTGTTATAAAGGTTCAATTTTAAAAGCGGAAAGCCAGACAAATAAAACATATTAAAGCTAAAATTTAAGGTTTAAGTTATTGAATGCTAATTTTCACTAGACATTAGCCTTTAAAAAATTGTTCCAGATATGAATAACAACCTCAGCAATATGGTACAGACTAGGTTTGTGACACTCTAAATCAGGGGTCTCCAACTTGGCAACTTTATGCCTGACGGACTTCAACTCCCAGAATTCCTGGCTGGGGAATTCTGGGAGTTGAAGTCCGCCAGGCTTAAAGTTGTCAAGGTTGGAGACCCGTGCTCAACACTAGCCATTTTAAGTGTATGAACCTTAACTCTCAGAATTCCCCAGCCAGAATGAGGAATTCTAGGAGTTGAGATCCACACATCTTAAAGTTGCTGAGTTTGAGAAACACTGTTCCAAGGTATTATAATCAGTTATTTGAGCTAAATAAACTAAATAAATAATAAATAAGCTAAATAAATCTTATTGCCATTTTGTATGGCCCTTTAAGCAAGATGTAAAGGCATGGGTGAATTTCTTCTGTTATGCAGATCTAGTTCTTACAAACAAGGACAGCAATTCTGTCTTTTCATAACATATAGAAGCTTCCAAATTTTGTATAATAGGTGTGTAAGTGATCCAGTTAGCCTTCTACAGAAGTTTAGCACGTCATCTGACTAAACCCTTACAAGATGTACTGTAATCATGTGCCATCCCTTAAATTATTTGAACAAGTCTGTGTGGGAATATGCTGCTATGTTGGTAGTATCGCACAAAACTGTAGGGAACAGGATTACAATGAATTAGAAATGAGGTGATGAATGAGACCATAATATTTTGGGAATGTAATCTGAAGCAGAGATAGGTAATCAGGACTTCATTAAAATGTGTCTTGATTACACCAGTGGATAATATTGAACAAAAAGCTCCTGAATATTTTGGATTTCTAATCTCAGTTTAACATTTTGGGCAGCTGTGATTACTTCCAGTACTTCCTTGGCATTAAGAAGGATTATGAAACGTCCTAAATTTGTACTTTATTTGGCAGAGAGAAGCCTTCAAAATTATGAAAACATTGCAGAGCTTAATTTCAATGGTTTTCTATTCCGTAGGTATCTGACCTTTGCAGGCGTGAGATTCAAAAATTTTAGCAAGGGGTTCTCTGCCTGGTTGCTGGGTGGGCGTGGCCATGGTGGGCATGGCCTAGTCAGCCTCCTGCACCATGGGGAGGGGGGTGCCCTCCCCGGACTCCGGAGGCTTTCCTTGAGCCTCTGGGAGGGCGAAAACGGCCTCCCCAGGCTCCAGAGGCCCTCTGAAGGCCCTCTGGAGGCAGTCTTCCGGTATGCCCATTTTTTACCCTTCCCGAGCCTCCACATGTGCCCTGCACTTATCTGCATCCAAAATGGGCCATGTGAGGACTCCTGGGAGGGGCAGGGCGGGGGTGGTCAGGGCCAGCCAGGAGTGGCATTTGGGGGTTCTCCAAACTGCACAGAATCTTAACTAGAGGTTCTCGCGAACCCCCAGCAGCCCACCCCTGGATCTTTGGCACTATCATTTAGCACAGTTTTACTTTAAGCAATAATTGCCTTTAATAGTATGGAAGTATGGAATTGTCATGAGAATCTTGCAGTTTTGTGTTGGTGGAGAAAGAGAACAGAGTGGCACAAAACAGATATAATCTATCAAAGCTAAAAGCTGCAACTACTTTTGGCTCTGGTTCTGTTTATCATTATATCTAACGTTATGTCCCCGAGCTGCAGTCCTACCCTTGGCAGGCTTTTATAGCTTTTCATGAGAGATTTTTTTCAACCGTCTTGAAAACAATTGAAAAGTTATGGAATCCTGTTATTGCTTTGAATTACAACCAATAATAATAGTACAATATTTTAATATCTCCTGGATTTTAGAAAAAATAATAATTTCTCTAGGGAAATTTTTTCTCCTGCTTATCCTATTATACTAATTGATTTGGCCATCTTTGTTGTAAAATAAAAGGGCAGCCAAACTATTTACATCAAGGTTATTAAGTTTAACTTTGGTTAAAAATTAGGGATCTTTATGGTATGGGCCTCAGGAAAGCATTATCCTAGCAACTTTACTTCTTTTACCTAAATTTGATCATTTCAAGGATGCCTACATGTCTGTGAGCCCATTATAATTCCTACTTAGGAAACTTCTATTATTGCTGCCTATTTTCTAGGTGGGATGCCACAAAAAGCTTTGGAAAGAAGAGCTAAACGTAAACAGAGAAAAAGGGATAAGTATAAGATGCTGTGGCCCTTGTTATGACTAGTATGCAGATGCTGAGATACTTTCTCTCAGGAGTAAATTTCCATTGATAAAAAATGGTTTCACAAACCTCTTTTAGGGTGGCCCTAGTTGTGTCATTTTTTCTTATTTGTTTCTGTCAAAATGTTTACCTTGCCCAACTTTAAAATGCCTGTGAAGACAGGGGAAATAACTTCTGCTTGAGGCAAATATATTAGGCAGCTTATTTGCCCTGAGTTGTCAGATCATTAAAAAAAAAGTCAAAATCTGGATAAAGTTTTGGGTATTGGCTACTTGTCAGGTGTTAGTTGAACACTTCTGCTTTTTATTATTGCTTTTGTTCAGTCATCTTGAATTCTCTTGCATTCCATCTCTTAGCTTAGTTTTTATTTCCCTGTAAGATAAAATGTTTAGCACACTTTGCACTAATGATTTTGTACTAAATATATATGGCTGTTCTGCAGATACTGGAGTTGTCCCAAACCTGCTGGTACATAACTGTTTGAGTACAATATTTTGTCAAGTTGCAGTTCCTGTAGTCTGATAAACCGAAATAACAAGCCATGTTTGATTGTGTTTAGTGCTAAAACACCGAATTTGATAAGCCATTGTTTTGTTCTCCCCCAGGGCTGCTACATCATTGAAATTTACATAGTGAAAACATTGGAAACCTATAATAGTCAGCATGATTTATTCAGTAGCTGGGAAGTTCACTCCATCCCACAATTTATATGTGCACTTGAAAATGTCAGCAATGGATTTGATTCAAAACTATGGTTTGATTTGACTTTTGAAGTGATAATGTTAGAAGAGAGGCCCTTCAGATATTGCTGTCTAAATTCTAGCATTCCTTACTGGACAATGTGAGTGGGGAGATGAAGTTTATGAACATCTGGAAAGAAAGATTATATTTCATATGTAGAGCTAATCAACAAATATACTCTAAGGAATTCCAGCAAGCAGGCTCAAGGAAAAGAACCTTATCTGAATCATGAGACCCTGTGCACAATCATTCATGCCTTAGTGGATTACTTAGTGGATTACTGCAAAGCGCTCTACATGGGGCTACCTTTGAAGAGTATTTGGAAGCTACAGCTGGTACAGAATTCAGAATGCACACAATTCTGGGCACCTCTAGGGTGGCACATGAACACAGCTATTGCGTGAGCTTCATTGGTTACCAGTTTGCTTCTGAGTCCAATTCAAGGTGTTGGTTATTACCTTTAAAGCCCTATATAGCATGAGTCCAGAGTACCTGACCCAATGGGACTAGCCTGCCTCACTCATTCCACCGGAAGAGGCCTACTACAGACCCATATGCTAAGTAATTACAGCAGGTGGGGTCAATGAGAAAAACCTTTTCCATTGTGGCTCCAACCCTGTGGAACTCTCTATCAGTGGACAGAAGAAGTGCCCTACTCTTTTGGCCTTCTGGAAACTGGCTTTGTTGGTTGGCCTGGGCCCCAAGTGGGGCACTCACCATTGGAGGTGGCTGACAGGGTAAGAAGACCTCATCTCCACCTCGTCCATCTCTTAGTTCTGGTTTCAGCAGTAGTGAAATCCCCCCGGTTCTATCCGGTTCGCTGAACTGGTAGCACCGGCAGCGGGAGTCTCCGCCCACCCTCTGGGATGTCATTACATCCTGTTTTTTTTTATCATCTGTGCATGCGCAGAAGGTTCTGTGCATGCTCAGAAGAGACACGTGTGCTCCTGTTCCCGAGCCGGTAGCGGTAAATGGATTTCACCATTGGGTTTCAGTATAATTTTTGAGGTTTTAATCTGTGTAGTTTTAATGTTTTAATATTTTAATTATTGTATACTTGTTTTTATAAATTGTAAGCCATCCAGAATCGCCTTATATAAGGGGAGATGGGTGTCATAAATATTAAACAAACAAACAGATCAATAAATATTCAAGTTAGATAAAATAATCTAGGTGGGAATAATGTGATCTGTATCTGTTCATAAATCGGTGCAGTTCTTCAGATCAAGATGCAGATTCAGTCTCATTCTGCCCACCCATCTCTCCATGATTTAATTCGCTGCATGCTTAACTTTATCATTGAGTAATGAAAAACTACTACTGTAAAATAAAGTACTTTAACACTTTAAAGATCAAGAAATATTTTAGCAAATCAAAACAAAATGTTGCTTTATAAATCTTATAGGTCTGCCCATTCCATAACATTTTAGCAAGTAATTTTGCTGAAAATCCTGGTATTATGAATTATCTATGAAGCATCAGAAACACCATATAAAATGAGAAACCATTATGTCATAGGATGTACTTATTTGCTAATCTAGTAAACACATGAGCAGACTGTTAATCTGGTTAATCAAAATAGTTTATGATCTGAGCCATGAGGCATACTTAATGCAGACAATGTAATTATCAGTAATCCAGTTTGGCAGGAAGAGTGAAGAATTAACAGGATTACTAATCATATAAAGATCTGACAGGAATTTAAGTGAAATATAGCGCATTCAGAAATGATAAAAATCATTGGATGCTTCTAAAGTCTATATACCTTGCAAGAGCAAGTCTAAACATCAAATTTCATGGCTATAAATGTTATATAATATTTGTTCTTTTATTTCTCCTTTTCCTCCTCCTCCTCCTCGTGAGTCCAAGGGAACTTAAAAGTGTATATTCTTATTGTCTGATAGACACACTTAAGAAAGTTCTGCAATTTTACATCCTTTTGTTATTAGGCATAGCTTATTCTACAGAAGTTTAGAAAATTTGTTTTGAAGTTAACATCACTAAATCAATGCAATATTATAGGATGCATCTATGTAACATTACGTAATTTTGTATATAATTAAAGACAATTTCTGCAAATACAGAATTGATTCTAATGACAATATAACTGTTTTGGAAAATTTTACTCCAGAATTATGAAGGATGCATAAGGATGATCTTCCTCGTTATATATGGGAAGCATATCCAAGATATATTGTTTGTTTGTCAAATGAATCAATAAGACAAATCCTTTAAGTATAAAAAGTTTTTCAACTGTTTCTTTCATTATGTATTGTTTGTTTCACTATATTGATGCCTGATCTCCACTTGATTAAACATTGCCTACTTCTGACTGCATAATTTGGCTTATATAAAACATATTAAGCATTAACAAAAGTTCTTCAGCTAGTAACTTTTAGTTTTTAATTAACAATGCAATACAAAGAATACTATTAAAAATATTACCATTCAAATTGCTAAAAGTAAGTTGGAATGCCTTTAAAGGAAATAAAAGGCACATTTGTTTTCTGTTTGATTATTATTTTCATGCATTGCTTTCTTTAATCACAATCAGTAATAAAATTAAAAGTATCAGTATAATTCCATTCATTTGTTAGGGGGATTTTCTAGTACTTGATGCATTGGCAGAAGATATTGTATTTTGAGCTATAAAAAAATGTGATGCCAGAGCTCTACTTTCTTGCTTTGCAAAACACTTGCTTGCCAAAATTATTTTATAACTTGAAACAGAGGCCCAATGTCACTGCCCTCTGCTTTATATTTGATTTGTGTGTCGTTTAGCAGGATTTTTTATGATGGTGTTGATGTGACATGCAGAAATGATCCTTTATTGTGATTGAGGATTAAGGAGATTAAGGAGTTCATTGTTCATTGAAGACACATTGAAAACTTCTTAATCTTACAACATAGGACTGACTTGACCATAGTTTCAACTGGTAAACTGTGAACATTTTAGATTAAGATAAAACTAGGATATTCCTGTAAGCTTGGTATTTGGACTAATCAGCTATCAGTAGACACATAGAGATAAATCACATTTACACACCATTCAAAATGGACAATAAAAAAAAGCTTCGAAGGAAACAATAATACCTGAACGTATCTTCTCCAGCAGCAAAAACCTAGATAAACAGGGATTAACCCTAGACAAACGAGCAGAAAACAATAACCTAATTAAGAAATTACCAAGGAGAAAAACAATACTCCCAACAACATTCATTGCGCAAGCTATTGTATATAAATAGGACTGAATCCCACACTCAGCTAACACTAATGATGTTTCCTAGTTGGATAATGAAACATCTGCAAGCAAACCACCAAGTTTAGAGAGCACCAAAGACTAGTTTAATTGAGTTTATATACAGTATTCTCTGAAATTATCATTATGTCTTCATATTTTCTTCTGAGTTGTACTTGTATAGAGAATTTAGCAGTAATATAACTCAAGGATGTAATTGTGTTGTTAGAATGCAAAAATATTATAAACCACTCAAAAAAACTATCAAATATGAGAAATAGTAAAATTAATTAATTTTTGCTATATTGTTTTTCAGATTTAAACTGGGTTATGGAATTGTTCAAGACCAAAAAGTCATAAAAAGAACACTTTCTACATAGTAGACAAAAAAGTAGTTTCTGTGTTCCTGTATAACTATACAATTTGTTGAGAGCTGAAGTGATTATCAAAACAATATTTCGAAAACAGTATGACTAATTGTAAAGGAAGATCTGTCAGCAAGAAAAGAAATGATAAAGCCTATAATGGAGAAGGGTTTGTAAATTGGACTATAAATCTAAATGCGATTCAGTCCGACAAATTCTTGAACTTACTGTCGAGTATGGTTCCAATTGTTTATCACAAAACCCAAGAAGAGAGACATAAGAAAGTAAATAGTCTCTGGCAAGATGGATTGCAGCCATCAGGACACAATTTCAGTATTAGGACTGATCAACACATGGATTATCATCACTTTTCAGAATCAGCCTATCATGGGAGTAATGGACATAATTCATCAAGCTGTAGCCCAAAGTATGATAACTTTGCAAGTTACAATTATTCAGATGGGACTGACTCCTCAGAAATGGATGCTATGCTGCAGGACAACCATTTATCTAGCGACAGTGATGAAACCTCTCCCATTGTGGAAGGAAATAGAAAACAGCCCAAGGAATCTAGTAGCATTATGGCATTACAGATACTTGTGCCATTCTTGCTAGCAGGATTCGGAACAGTGTCTGCAGGAATGGTTCTAGATATTGTTCAGGTAGGTATTTACTTATCATATAGTACTGTAAACATGACGCTTCTGGATTAGGGTTTTAGATAGTGTCATCTTTATAAACACTTCCATGGTTCCCCACAATTTCTGCTTTTTTTCACCCACTTGAAGAATAATCTGTGGAATAGCAGTACACTGGCAGAATTTTTGACTTCATTCAAAATCTCTGGAGTTTTAATGCACGTAGGTGAGGGTAGGAAAAGACCTGTTTTCTCACAAGTTTATTGTTGTAATTTAAGTCTAATTAGTAGAACTAAGAACTGTAGATTCAGGAAAACCCAAAGATGCTTCTTGATGGATTTAACTGTGGCATTTTATATTTTTTAAAAATATACTAATTATGAGGAGTGCCTTATTTATGATTGTGTCCATGTTTTCAGGATGGGGTGATGTTGTGTGGTTTTTTGAAGCATGACAATATCCCTAGTTTCAGTAGCGGTACAGATGTTTGAATCTCTCCAAGTTTTGATTCGATTTTAAATTTCTAGTTATGTTTATCCACAACTGTCTGCTGAGGGTGGGTGGGAGAGTCATAGAATTATAGCATTGGGAGGGTTACTTTGAGCTACTCTGTGGAGTCCCTGTTCAGTTCAGATAGCTAAGGTAAAATATCCTAGACAGATGGTTTGTCTCTAGAGCCTCTGCCTGAAGCCACCCTCTGAAGAGAAGTCATCGTTTTTCTTGATAAATAATTTTACAGTAAAAATGTTTCTATTACTAGATATTTCCTTAACATTCAATAGAATGTCCTTTCCTATAACTTAGGAGGTGTGTGGTGGCTCAGCGGTTAAGACACTGGGCTTATTGTCTGGAGAGCCAGCAGCCCAGGTTCGAGATCTGAGCTCCACACATCGGATGATCTCCCGTCCTCACCACAGCTCCTGCCAACCTAGCTCAAACCTAGTTCAAAAGTACGCAAATGCAAGTAGATAAATAGGTACCACTTTGGTGGAAAGGTAACAGCGCTCCATGACTTCATGCTGGCCCCATGACCATGGAAATATCTTCGGACAGTGCTGGCTTAATGGCTTTGAAACAGAGATGAGCACTGCTCCTATAGTTGGCAATGACTAATGGAATAACCTCCCCCCACCCATAAATTAAATTCATTATTCATTATGTCTCTTAATAAATTGTGCAGAATAGCTTTTCTTATGTGTGACATCCTGTTAGGTGTTGAAGTTGATATCATAACTTTCCACAGTCTTTTCTTTGCAAAACTGAGCACTTCCTATTTGCTGTCTGTCCTCATAATAGCTTTAGTTCTTCATTCCTTAATCATCTTTGTTATTCTTCTCCAAATCTGTTTGTTTCAGACTCGACAAGCAGTCTAACAGTCTGTTCAGTTTATCTGTATTATTTTAAAGTGGGATTTCTGTTCAGTATCATTCAGTTTATTTATTTATTTTAATAATGATGCTGGAATGGCTGATCTGTTTCTTTTTTAAAATAGAGATAACATTTACTTTCTACAAGGCAGTTGGCATTTCATCTGTCTCCAGATTTTCTTAAAGATAATGTATAAAAGTTCACTAGCCCACTAGCATGTTATTTTAGTATTCCACGATGCAATTTATTCTGCTCTAAACAATTGCTTGGTGGAGCACACTCTTGTTAGAGACATTAGGTTCAAGAGCTGTCCTTTCTTTGATTTTTGCCATCTACAATGGGTAGATGGTTTACTGATTTTTTAAAATAAGTATTTGCTGTTGTTCTTAACATCCTTAAGCAGTCTAAGTTAATTCTGAGTTTTGGTTTTCCTGTCACCATTATAACAATTCTGGGCTATTTGTACTCTCTTTTTTTTTGGCAAACTGTCCCTGTTTCATTTATTTTCAGATTTTAGTATGACGACACTAAGCTCTTTGTGTAGCCATATTTACTTTCTTCTGCTTTCTTCCATGCTTTCTTATTTCTGGAGTGGTTTACAATTGTGCTATCTCTCTTTTTAGAAAATCTTACCCATATTATAAAAATCTTTCATATTAACTTTCCCTGCCACAGAATTTTCATTGCTTTGAGTTTATTAAAATCGGAAAGGTCCCAGATATCAGTGTAACTATTGGTACATTCAATTTTACTTTCCCAAGAAATCAAGAATTCCAGCATTATGGTATCACTTTCCAGCAAAATTCCTCTTCTTTCCAACTTCTTGACTTAATTCTTCTCCATTGGTTCATACCAAGTCAAGAATAGCTGATATTGGCTAGAGCTTCCTTCATCCTCTGGAGAAGAAAGTTATCAATAAGGCAAACAGAAATTTCCAGGAAGTTCCATAAGCCCCCTCATAATCCTTTCATGTCTGTTAGAAAAAGAATACTCAGTTTTAGAAATCATCATCCATATATTATCCTTGATTGGGCAGGCAATTGTAGGTATTAACAGTATCAGTATTGTTTTTATTAATTCTCCACCTAATTTAATACAAGGGCCTAACTATTTCCAAATGATTTTCATTGCATACGAGCAGCTGCAGTTGTAGTTTTTCTATGTTATATCATAGAAAGTGATAATTTCCAGTGGAATTGAAAAATACAGAAACTATGTTGTCACATTGCTAGTAGAACAGCATACTTCCTTGAGCTGATGGGTTAGATTGACGCAGATTTGTTTTGGTTCCTCATTAGTATTGAATCATTAACTTCCAGAATACTCATATCTTTGCCTTCTTGCAGAGTCCAAGGGAAGGAAAAAATCCTTCTGCCCTTCAGGGAATCATTATCTTGTGTCCTGATCAGTGTCTCCTTTTCTTTCCATGAAGGTTTAGTGTTGTTATTATTTTTTTTTGCAAGGGCCTGAAACTGTTTCTGAATTCCAGAGGTACATATTATTTTCTGTGTCACATCTATTTGCCACTCTTGACCTTCAGTTTGCTTCATTGTCTCTAACGGAGAATTGCTCCCTGTTTCAGTTTTTATTGTGTTGCCTACTTTTTTTCCTGATAAATCTTCATCTTTTCTCATTAATAGAGAAGCCATAGACGTTGGCCACTACTTATTCTAATTATCAGGCCTTCTATTTTCTTTCTTTCTTCTACTTAGTGCAAATCTATGCCATTTTGTTGTTCTAAGTGAGGAGCATAAGCATGTAACAAGTAGCATGCAGG
Source organism: Arizona elegans (assembly GCA_022577455.1). Taxonomy (NCBI): domain Eukaryota; kingdom Metazoa; phylum Chordata; class Lepidosauria; order Squamata; family Colubridae; genus Arizona; species Arizona elegans. Next base: position 66,480,476 of record JAKOOJ010000007.1, read on the forward strand.
AAATGGCTGTTGAATCCTGCCTATTCATACTCATGTTTGTCTTTTGAAATACCAGTAATAAAAAGCTTTTGTTTTTTTGTTTGGTTAACCAAGTGCGTCTGCCATAAATTCGTTACAGAACCTGTCAGATCCCTTCCTGGAATCTCCACCCTCTCTTCCCCTTCTACCTGAGTTCCAGTTCCAGTCTTGTAGCATTTTCTCCATGTGAAAGAGTTCATCTAGGTAGGTAGTGATGCTGCCATCACCTATTCTAGACTAGGGAGATGGTCCCCCTTTCATAGCGATGTGGTGGCTCAGTGGCTAAGGTGCTGAGCTTGTCGATCGAAAGGTTAGCAGTTCAGCAGTTCGAATCCCTACTACCGCGTAACGGGGTGAGCTCCCGTTACTTGTCCCAGCTTCTGCCAACCAATAGTTTGAAAGCACGTAAAAAATGCAAGTAGAAAAATAGGGATCACCTTTGATGGGAAGGTAACTGCGTTCCGTGCGCCTTTGGCATTTAGTCATGCCGGCCACATGACCACGGAGACGTCTTCGGACAGCATTGGATCTTCAGCTTTGAAACGGAAATGAGCACCACCCCCTAGAATCAGGAACGACTAGCACATATATATATGCGAGGAGAATCTTATCCTTTACCTTACCCCCTTTCATCCAGAGTCTGGATGGTAGAAAAGAAAAAGGGGATATTCCTCCCCCAGAAGTAAGGAATAATTATATGGCTCGATCAAAGTCCCAGTTATCAAATCCAAGTGGTTTTGGAGAGCATGGTGTTAGTATGAATCCAACACAGGAGTAACAATAGGTTGACTATTTCATTTTATTTGTACTCTAAAATGAGAATCAGTGGTATAAGATTATTCACTTCTGTCCTCCATTAGTTTGAGAAATAAAAAGGCCTCATACTTTGTAAAGCAGCTAACCATTAGTCAGTTAAAAAAAAGTTTAATAATGTAACAACTTAGCTTGGGCAATATAGCTCCCAAAAATACCAATAAATAACAATATTTATTATTGTTGAATAGCATTGGGAAGTGTTCCGAAACATTACTGAAGTTTTCATCTTGGTTCCTGCATTACTTGGCTTGAAGGGTAATCTGGAAATGACGTTGGCATCTCGACTATCTACAGCAGTAAGTTCGGGTAACATTTTGGGGTTGATAATCAACTATTTCTTTAGGAGTAGCAGCATTTGTAGTAAATTGTCCTTCTGACTTCTACCTCATATAATAGATCTTTTTAGTAAATTCTTGTCTAAGGGCAGGTAATGTTGTACGACCATTCAAAGTTATGATGGCCATGAAATAGGTGCTTTATGTCCTGTTGTAAATGGTCCTGTCCTACACCCTGTTTATGTAACTGCATGTCAGACAGGTCAGCTTTATGATGGATCATGGCATTCTACATTCACGTGACTGCAATCAAAGTTTCTGGCAAAAAAGAAAAGCCCTTTAAAACGAATTAGTTTGCTTAATGACTGTCACATTTGGTTAATAGCGGCAGTGTTTACTTGATGACTGCCATGAAATAGGGCAAACAATTGTTTCCGGTCACATGGGTGCCTTGATTTATGACTGCAGTGACTTATGACTGTAATTCGGGTTTCAATTGCAATAATAAATCAAGGACCACCTGTCTCATTCAGAAATCACTGAACTGTACTATCCCTGAGCATAGACAATGCTAGATTGTCAGCAGTAATTCTTTGAGAGTAGATATATAGGTTTGACTGTTTCATTATGTTCATATTCTAAACTGCATACTAACTATTAAGATTCTATTTTAATTTGCCTTAACTTCTCTGTCACTCTTTGAGTAGCAGCCTTCCTTTGTGACAATTAAGCAGTTAAATACTTCTGGGCTTTAAAAGAGTTTTATAGCTGTTTGGAAAATATGCATTTTAATAGTGTTTACATGTTACCTTGGCCAACATCTCATATACAAAAATGTAAGAATGAGTTTGGGCTACCAGTGTTTCCATTACACCAGTCTATATCCAATGATCAGTCAGAAGGTCACAGGTATATAAAAGAATAGCATCTTCCTGTTTAGGTTTTCTATTAAGAACTGGGAGGCTTACCATCTTCATTGATGGATGTAATATATATCCATCGTTATTAGTAGCCATTAATAACATAACTATTCATGAATTTGCTTAATCACCTCAAAAGACAACTAAGAGATGACTATGTATATCTGTAGCTCTTTTCCCAGGTAATTATGTACTGGATGAAGAAATAGTTCCTTTTTTATATATTTCCCACCATTTAGTTTCACCTGCTTCTGGCCTTTCTCCACAAAACAATGCATGGTTTGTTTGAATCTGATTGTTATATCACAGTCCCCTTTATTTGATTTTTACCTAAGCTAACTACCTCTCTGGGAGATATTGCTCCAGCATGTTTGTCATTTTAGTGATTTATCATTTAATCAAGTTACTACCAAGGAGGAAACTACATTCCCACAAAAACTGGCAGAGCAAGCTAAATGCCAAACTCACTCACGCTATTAATGGTACCTAGTTAGAAAATGAAATGCCTGCAAGCAAACAACCCAAGTCAGAGAGCGCCAAGAACTCAACAATTTATTATTAATCCAAATCTATAATACACTTTCTAAAATGCAATAAGCAGAACTATATTAATCAGCTGATTTTTGCAGCTTTATGCTTTATTTTTATAGGATTTATATATGATAATATATGACATTTTGCCATTTTTTTTCATGCCTCCACATTCTGAGCTAACATTTGTACTGAAGTAACCAGGTTTCATTTTCATCAGCCACTCATTGTACCACTGAGTACAATGCACCACTGTACATTTGCCAACAATGTTTATTTGCCCATCCCTACATAAAATATGCATCCTCATGATCTTCAGTTAGTCTTATGGCATTTTCACACACATAAATATCCAGCCCAAGATTTGCTCATTGATCCCATTTTTGCCTTGCATAGAAGCACTTGGCTAGCACCCTGCTGAAAAATCTTGATGACATTAGGAAATGGGCTATTACCAAAATTCAGTGTTCAGTTCTTTAAAGTAATGATAAAGAAATGCATTAAGGTTTTTCCGTTGTTAAAACGCTCTATTGCTTTTCATAGGTAAACGTCGGGAAAATGGATTCACCCATTGAGAAGTGGAATCTAATCATTGGAAATTTGGCTTTAAAACAGGTAAGGTCATTAAAGAAGTCATTACAACTCTGTTTCTATTCATTTTGGAAGCAAGGAGAAGAAATATAAGAAAAACCCCTCTCTGATTAATTAATCCAGTGGTGGCTCCCTCCCCAGCAGTGACTCCTGATTTGCTTCTGTGTCTATAGCTGAGGCTAGGAATCTCACTGTGCAGTTGAAATCTGGGAAAGTTCCTGGAGATAATTTCATTCCTCGAGAGTTGTTAAAAGAAAATAAAGATTGGTGAAGACCCAATGTTGACTTTTTTTTAAAAAAAACTTATTTTAAGTAAGTAATCAAAGCCATTAAAAAGCGAAAGTTAGAGTATTTTGGACATGTGATGCAACACCCAGAAAAATACAGCATCCTTCACTTAATCCTCCAGGGAAAAATTGAAGGCAAACGTGGCCCAGGCAGAAGAAGAACATCATGGCTTCAAAACCTAAGGGATTGGTTTGGACAAAACTCAGCAGCACTTTTTCATACGGCTGTTGACAAAAATAGGATTGCCAATGTGATCGCCAACATCCGATGATGGACATGGCACAATAATAATAATAATAAGTAAATAATATAAGCACCTTTTCCATCTGAGTGGAATGAGGTCATAGCTATCCCTCTCTATAAGAATACAGGAAATAGATTTAACCCTGCCAGCTATAGACCAAAGAGCATGCTTAATACAGTAAGCAGCTATATGGGAAGTATCTTCATTTAAAACTGTTGGATTGGATCCAAAGTGAAAATATTCATGTTGATATTCAATAAACGGGATTTAGAGGAGACCGTTCAACCTTAGACAGCTGGTCTTGCACCATTTAGCCCAAAGGCACTCTTTTTGCAGCCTTTGTGGGTTTCAGATCTGCTTTTGATCTGATTCCAAGGAAGAGGCCATGGCCAAAACTTCAGGAATCTTCAATGGTTAAAAAAATTGCTGATTCTTATTCAAACTCTTTATTCTAAAACATTTCATTGAGAGTCAGATGTTCCCATTGAGGGCACCTATCTGATGCTATTTCTATTTAAAAAAAATAAATAAGGCAAGGTATTCTAGCCCCCCCCTTTAATATGTACACCAGTTGAATAATTAAAGCTCTCTATCATCTAATCATCATTCCCCAATGTTAGCAGATTATGCAATTCCCAGCTTGCCAAGTTCAGAGAACATTTTATCAATTTTCCAGGTGGCAGTAAGGGGGCCATTGATGGCACTGGCTTCTTTTTGCCTTAAAGAACAATTTACCAAAATTACCAAAAAAAACCTTGACTACTAGTGTTTGCATGACACAACAGTAGGTTAGCTAAATGGCAAAGGAATGGAGATCAGGTATGTATTTGCAAATATCTTGGCATGCAATTCTACGCTTATTTTGGGCACACATTTCTCTTCTCAAGCAAGTTAGCCCAGTATAGCTTCACAGCTTTCTTAAGAGTTTTCTATTCAATCCAGGCACATTTTATTCCCGCAGCTAGCTAAGTTTTTCTTGCTAAGGTCATCTCTCAGCTTCTTCATGGTGTACCGATTTGCATTTTTTACAAAGTTTAATAGCTTGGAAGCAGTCCAGTCCAAATTTATAAAGGCCGCGCTTGCAGTTCCAAATGCATTTTGAATCTTAGTATGGTTTCTATGGCTGCCAGAACCTGGTTCTATCACTTGAATTTTGGGATGAAATTGATGTTTTCTCTTTTGGGTCTGGATCCACTGGTTCTCAGGGACCATTTTACATCAACCTGGCTAACAAAAACTAATAGTAAACTGAAGACCCTAGATTTCTCTTTGGAAACTGTTCGTTGGGGTTTGCATCTGAAATGTTAATGCTAGTTTAAGCCTAGTAGTATCCAACCCCACAGATTATGGATTCTTCTTATAGGGCAGCGATGGCGAACCTTTTCGGCACCAAGTGCCAAAAAGGGAGCACTTCGCAAGCACATGCGTGTTCATCAGGGCCACGACCATGAAGATGAGCTGTCCAGGGGACATGCGCACACCGGATAAGGTACTTCCGGTTTCGGCGTACCAGCAAGTCTTCCGGTTACTGCCGCACATGCACACGTGCCGATCAGCTGGCCAGCACGCATGCTCACGCCGGAAAATGGAAGACCGGCTCTTCTGGTTCCGGGCACTGCCACATGCACAAAATCCAGCTGATTGTTGTGTGCGCATGTGCACAAGAAACCCAGAAGAGAAACGGCCAACGCTGTGCCAGGCAACATGGCTCTGCATGCCACTTTGGGCACATGTGCCATAGGTTCGCCATCATGGTTATAGGGGCATGAATCATCATTTTGTCTTCTCTTCATTTCTAATTCTGAAATTTCATGGGGTTTTTACTTTGACCAGGCATGATGTACTCTACTATCTTCAATTTTGTGAAAGAGGTATAAAAACATTCCTTTTCAGCTGTGTTTATGCCCATATGGAGATGTTTCTATGCAATCCATAAACTGTATCCTCCTTTGTTATGCTCGCTAAAGGGATTCTTGGAAGACATATTTTTATCCCATTTTAACGAATTATTCTGGTAGAGAGCACAATATCTGTCTGTCAAGTTCTTTTATCTGAGCAGATCCTGGTATCTCTTTCCAGGTTGCCTGATTTTGTGCTAACATTTGTTATTTGCGTCTTTGCTGCAGTTGTGGTTTGGCACAAATTTTCATGATTGCCACTGCTATGTGTATTGCAGTTATTATAGTAACTTATGTATTTTTATTGCATTTTTAAAAAGTTTTATTAATAATTGTTACAGATTTATGCATTTTATTGTGTGACCGTAATAAGGGTGTGGTGACGATGATGGTAGATGTGCAAAAAATGTTGACATTTGATGACAGTGCTGTAAATGCTAAATGTAACAGGGGAAAGGTGAGGCCAATATTCCTGATTGTCTGTTAAAACCAAGAGTACACCATTTTCAACAATTACATCACAACATATATTTTAACCATTGCATCAAGATGTGGTAACTCAGTTGGCAGAAATGGTAAATCATCCTGAGTATTTTGGATACAGTGAATTGGGTCTATTAAATGCACATGCTGTCCAATTTGTCCATCGTATCTGAAATCCATTAAATCTCCATTTAGTACACTAAGAATTCATTGCATTGATAGTTGCTTAATTTCCTGAGTATTACCCTCAATTTTATAGAGAACTGTGTATAATCTCCATTGTGTTTATTGGGAAGCATACCTTTTCTCATGTTAAATATTTATTGTTATTTTGTAGGTACAAGCAACAGTAGTTGGTTTTTTGGCAGCAGTGGCAGCAGTCATATTGGGTTGGATTCCTGAAGGGAAATACCATCTTGATCACTCGATTCTTTTGTGTTCCAGCAGTGTAGCGACAGCCTTCATAGCATCACTTTTACAGGGTAAAAAAAATTGTAATATTTTAAATGTAAACACCATTAATTTTAACATTATTAATGTTATTATTAAAGAGTAAGGTTAAGTTCACTAGAATCTTGTCTAATGGTAGATAGCATATGGTAGATGGCTCTTTCCATAAGTACAAATAAGCAAATTACAATTGTATTTTGAGTTTATAATATTTATTTATTTATCACTTTCATTCATAGTCATTGGTTTTTATTTGTCCATATTTGTCATTGAACCTAGAAAGCATAACTCTTGCCAACTACCAAACATAAATTCTTTTTTTTATTAACAGAAATATTTGATTTAATCTGGGCCTACCAGAACTTTCAGATTATTTTCCTCTTTGGCTAGTAAATTATGTATTATGTATTATTATTATTATTATTATTATTATTATTATTATTAGACTGTATTGTTTTATTGATATATTATCATTATCAACAGAGTCCATTGCAGTGAGAACTGTCATAAATTAATACCTATAATAAGCATCATTGTTACATGGATGATAGGTCCACACTTGAGTGAATGTACAATCTAAAATTCAACATAAGAATATCAGCAGAAAAGGAAAAAGAAAAAAAACAGAAGAGAAAGACAGAACGGAAAATCTGGTTGAAGAATATAAATGTATTTCTTTTATAGAAATTTAGAGCTTATTTAAAACAACGGAGAATTAAGTTTCTCAGCACATTAGTGGTAAATGAAGTACTATAGTCTTCGTCATTCTCTTCTGAGGTACTTTCATAACTAGTCTAAATTATCTTTTTAATGGTTTTTCTATAAACATATTTAACATTATATGTTACTTTGATTAAGAAGTAACACTATAAATTTGTGGGTTGTTAGTTAGAAACACAATACCTTGACATATGAATGAACAGTACATTAAATATAGTTCATCTGTGCAAATGCATCCAAAGCAGAGGTCAGTGTCAGCGGAATCTTTGTTTAACAACTTTATCAATTGTGGGTTTCATCTGTACTACATCTAAAAATGATTATTAAAGCACTTGGCATAAAGCAATTTTTTATAACATGTCATTTTTAAACATAGCAATGACAAAGATGGTAAAATAGTCTATAATTGAATTTAGAAATAAGGAACATTTTTATTTGACCTCCTCTGCTCTTCTGTTTTTGAATATAGAGTTACAGCATAAGATTGACCCACTTTCTATTACAATGGTTCTAGGCATAATAATGGTTGGTGTTATTGTTGGCTCTAAGAAAACCGGCATAAATCCTGACAATGTCGCCACACCTATTGCCGCCAGCTTTGGAGATCTAATCACGCTTGCAATTTTGGCATGGTTAAGCCAGGGTTTATATGATTGCCTTGGTAAGTATTTTCTTTCACGCTCCTTTGTAAGAACTAATTCACCAGTTCCAACTATCTTAACTCCCAACCATCCCCTTGAATATATTTCCTTTGAGTAATATTTTGACAGGAAAACTTTTAAGAAGAGTTCACTTACTTGAAACTAAATGTGTTTCCAGATATCTCAGATACATCAGCATGAGTATGATTCTATTCTATTCTATTCTATTCTATTCTATTCTATTCTATTCTATTCTATTCTATTCTATTCTATTCTATTCTATGAGATTAAATGGCATTAAACTGAATCAATTTTTATATGGTTAATAAGAAAATAAAAAGAAAAATGAAGAAATATCTGGATATCACAGGGATTATAAATGAAAGACTTATGAAAGAACAAGACAGGGTAATTCAACAGTGTTGAAAGTACAGGTAGTCCTCGACTTACAACCGTTCACTTAGTGACCATTTGAAGTTACAACAGTACTAAAAAAAGTGATTTATGACCATTGGGGCATCCCCATGGTCATGTGATTTATATTCAGATGCTTGACAACTGACAGTTGCAGTGTCCCGGGGTCATATGACCACTTTTTGACAAGCAAAGTCAATGGGGAAACCAGATTCACTTAACAACCGCGTTACTAATTGAACAACTGCAGTGATTCACTTAACAAATGTGGCAAGAAAAGTTGTAAAATGGGGGCAAAGCTCACTTCACAAATTTCTCACTTAGCAACATAAATTTGGGGCTCTGTTATGGTTCTAAGTTGAGGACTACCTGTATTCAGTTCAATTGCTTTTTATACTACAGATAGTTCTCAACTTACAACCATTCGTTTAGTGACTGGTCGAAGTTACAACAGCACTAGAAAAAGTGACTTATAATCGTTTTTCACACTTGTTTTTTAAAAAAGTTTTTTATTTTATTTCTTACTAGCTGTACCTGGCCACGCATTGCTGTGGCTCAGTCTTGTGGGTATACAATATTTTTTGACCGAGTGCCAATAATTTCCCTCTGTAGCTCAGGTCACGCCTAGTTTGCCTCCGTCCCACCAGTCTTTTCACTCGGTTGATTGGATTCAGACCTGAGTTGCCTTTCTCTACGTTTCTTTTTGGACTTTAACATCACTTAATCAATTGCTTTCTTGGACTTTTACCTATTTGGTGTTTGTATTGGGAGAGCTGCACGTCGTGGGATTGGCGGAGGCCTTTTCCCGGGTTGCCGTCGGTGAGTTTGCATTCCTGGGGCTCCGGGACGCTGGCCAGCAGCTGTCTGGAGGTTTGTGTTCGGACGCCCCCGAGGATACTTTGCCATGGGTAAAGGTGTAAGAGCGGGTTTCCCGGCTTGCCGGTATAACCGCCTTCACCTTCGCAGCTCTCCGCACCACAGGCGGCCAAAGGTACGGCATACTCTGTTAGTTGGGGGGACGCTTCGCGGTGGTTGACATTTCCCGCCATTTTGCTTGTGGGTTTGGCGGCAGTGGCGCTGAGGGGAAAAGACCCGGCTTGCGCCTGCCATTGTAGTGCTGCAACATTAAAGTCCAAAAAGAAACGTAGAGAAAGGCAACTCAGGTCTGAATCCAATCGACTGAGTGAAAAGACTGGTGGGACGGAGGCAAAATAGGCATGACCTGAGCTACAGAGGGATACGACACAGCTCAATTCCAACGCAATGTTGCACGAAATAATTAAATCGAAATGAAAATAAATCAAAATCTAGGAAAATTCAATTTAACAATGCAATCGGAAACATTGAAATGGAATCATGAAATATTTAGTATAGCGTGTGTTTCTTTTATGTCCAACAGATGGTGCTGTTTTTCAGAAAAGCATGTGTTTACCTGTCACAGGTGTGACATCTATATATAGTAGATTTATAAAAACACGTATGTATTCGAATGCAACGTTGTGTCAAAATTTCAAAGCAATCGGTGAAGAACTTTTGGACATTTAAGATTTTGAACAAACGAACATTTACATTTTTATTTATACAGATAAACATATTGTAAATGTACATTCTCTTATTCATAATTACTCACACATATACATATACATATATATGTTTTCGTAGATTTTCACGGGTACAGGTATGTAAGTCTTGGCGTATTCGGGTCTTTTCCCGTGTAAGATTGAGAGTATCTTGGCAACGTTTCGACGAGGTCCCACTCATCACAACACAGCCAACCAACCCGCTTACAACAACAAAGCCAGCACTCCACATCTCACCACCAGTATTTATAGAGAGACGGCATCTCCGATCATGCTTTGCTTGCACAAGCACGAAGCCGAAGACACCAGCCAGAAGATGACGAGTGGGACCTCGTCGAAACGTCGCCAAGATACTCTCAATCTTACACGGGAAAAGACCTGAATACGCCAAGACTTACATACATATATATGTATATATAATATATACATATATTAAATACATGTATTTTCTAAAGAAAAAAAAGATTTTTTTAATTACATTCGGGGTTGCTCTTCTACCCTTTCTTCTCCCTTATTTTACAACAATTCTTTTTCTCCTTCTTCTCTCTTTCCCTTCCCTGCCTTCTTTGGTCCTTTTCTACTTTCTTCTTTCCTCCTCCTTTCTCTTCTCTACTTCCCCTTCCTTTCTCCCCTCTTCTCCCTTCTTCCCCCACTTGAGACCTTTGCAGCATCCCCCGTAGTCACGTGATCAGAATTTGGACACTTGGCCATTGGCATGTATCTATCACAGTTGGAGGATCCCGGGTTCATGCGATTCCCTTTTGTGACCTTCTGACAACAAAGTCAGTGGGAAGCCAAATGCACTTAACAACCGTGTTACTGACTTAACAACTGCAGGGATTCATATGACAACTGTGGCAAGAAAGGTCATAAAATGGGGCAAAACTCACTTAAGAACCGTCTTGCTTTAGCAACGGAAATTTTAGGCTCAATTATGGTCGTAAGTTGAGGACTACTTGTGTTCTCTTTTAATATCCCTTTAAAGCACTAGAGGGTGCTGTTGGGTTGCAGTTTGAATAGCTCGAGAAAGCTTTTGTAGATAGTAACTCCTATTAAATGCCCCTAAGATTAAAATACAAACATAGGATACATTTAATATTTTTATTTGTAATTGTTTTAGTGTAAGTACTTCTGGGAAAAAAGTGCTCTAAATATCAGTTTTCATGCATGCCTTTGCATTGTTGTTTTTATTTAGTTGTATTCTGATAATTTGGAAGCTTATTGTTTTGTGCACGTCCTAGGGTTGTTACAGTACAGGCAAATTATGTAAGTGTTTTAAAATAAATAAACAATGGTAACTATTTTCAGTGTCAGTTATAATTACTGACACAAACGTTTGGTATAACCTTTCTTGAGTTTTCTACTTTCCAGTCTAGATTACAGCCCTTTAAGCATCCTGTCTAGGTACTTATTAGACCCATCCCTTTCAGCTCTAAATAAAGTTAGCTGGATACTATCACCTTCTGAAATAATCCTATGGTGAATCCTACTTCGGAAATAGTAGAAAATGTTGTTAGCAAAAGAACTCTAGAACCCATAAGTATTGTGAATTTTCAATAAGAGTGCCCTCTAAAAACTTGGTGATAAGATCAAACTGGTGGTCTCAATAACCTTTCGTTGTTCCTTTAGCAATCCATTTTTTTTAAAATGATTACTTTGGTATTGCCATACCTGGGCTATACTATATTTTCTTCTGGGAGACTAGGAATTACGCAAATTCTGTATGAAGGCTATCGCTTAACGCATTGTAAGCCGCCCTGAGTCTCCGGAGAAGGGCGGCATATAAATCGAACCAATACATACATACATACATACATACATACATACATTCTGCTATCAAACTTAGAACAGTAGGTAGATCCAAACAATAAGATAGTTTAAACAGTATTAAAACATGCAATACAAGTAAGCCATAAAGTAAGCAACAATACAAAGTAAAAGCAATATAAAAGTTTAAATATCATCAACTTTATCAGATATCAGAAAAAGTAAAAAAAAAGGACAAAATGATTACAATGGTTTGTCATAGATGTACCAAATGGTATCTATGGTTATTCAGGCATAAAATCGTGTTTCTAATCATGAGATATATGTTCACAATTAAGCCTTATTAATAACAAAGGATGTTTTAATAATTTTATTTAGAATGGGAGAGAATTGCAAGAAAAGTTTCAGTCTGAGAGAAGATACTCATAAAAACTAGTAACTAATTTCCTCAGAATTTTATGATAACGCCTAACATTTTGTTTTAATTCTAGAGAACTATTCTTATATATCTCCTTTAGTTGGTGCCTTTTTCTTGGCTCTGACTCCTATGTGGATTATAATTGCTGCTAAGCATCCAGCTACAAGAATAGTCCTCCATTCCGGGTGGGAACCTGTTATAACTGCAATGGTCATTAGCAGGTAAGGTGCAGTGGTGAAATCCAAATTTTTTTACTACCAATTCTGTGGGCGTGGCTAGGTGGGCGTGGTATGGCTTGGTGGGCCTGGCAGGGGAAGGATACTGCAAAATCTCCATTCCCACCCCACTCCAGGGGAAGGATATTGCAAGATCCCCATTCCCAGCCAGCCAGAGGTGGTAATTTGCTGGTTCTCCGAACTACTCAAAATTTCCGCTACTGGTACTGGTAAGGAGCTTTAATGACATTTAGAAAATGTTTAAAAGGGTTCCAAACCAAATAAAGTAAGATGCTGGGAAGGCGTACACAATTACATAAGCTGATTTTTTAAAGCATAGAATAGAAGGCACATCTTCTCCAACATATATATATATATATATACACAAATGTGTTCAGTGTAGCCGCCAAGGCAATATCAAAAACAATAACACTTAGACTTATATTCCACTCCATAGTACTTTACAGCCCTCTCTAAGCAGTTTACTGAGTCAGCATATTTCCCCCAACAATTTGGGTCCTCATTTTATTGACTTTGGAAGGATGGAAGGCTGAATCAACCTGAGCCGGTCATGAATCAAACTCCTGGCTATGGGCAGAGCTAGCCTGTAATACTTCATTCTAACCAACACACCACCAAAGCTCTAGAAATGTTGCCATGAAATTGCAATTTCTAATTCAATAGAGAGAAAATTATTAATTGCAGGAAAATAATGTTAAATAAATGTACATTAAACCATGGGGATTGTCCTGTCTCCAATCATGTCTTTGTTTGGTAACCAACAATGTCTTGGAGTGCAATTCCTAACCTGCCTCTTGAAAAACAGAGGTGTCCCTTTGTTCCCCCCAAATACCAATAGCACTTAGACTTATTTACCGCTTCATAGTGCTTTACAGCCCTCTCTAAGCTGGTTACAGAGTCAGCAAATTGCCCCCAACAATTTGGGTCCTCATTTTACCAACCTCAGAAGGATGGAAGGCTGAGTCAACCTTGAGCGGGTGAAAATCGAACTGCTGGCAGTCAGCAGAATTAGACTGCAACACTGTATTCTAACTACTGCACCACCATGGCTCGAAGTTGATTTATGACATTTATTTAATTAAACACCCTATACAATTCCGCACAAATGGCTATCCAATCTCTTCTTGAAAGCCTCCAGTGATGGAGCACAAGTTCTGAAGACAAGCCATTCCACTGGTTAATTGTTCTCACTGTCAGGAAATTTCTTCTTAGTTCTAGGCTGAATCTCTGTTTAATGTTTAATCCTTGTGCTGCTCTTAGGTACTTTGGATAATAGGTCAACACCTGGGACAGTACCTCACATACAGGAAAATTGCTGTTATGTCACCACTAATCCTTCTCTTCATTAGATTAGCCATTCCTAGTTCCCTCAATCATCATTGGAATGCTTCAACGTCAAAATGTTTTGCATACCTCTTATAAATAACAAGCTTTCCAAAATGAAAGCACCTTGTACAGTTTTAAGGTGCAGTTAAACTGCAGTGAGAGGTGATTATTCTTAAGATGTATAAGGCTTTAAAACTGAATATGATCATGAGTGGATTTCTGCAGGCACAAACTTACATTTTATCCATTTAGATTCAAAAGACTTCAGTGTGGTTAATTTTTAAATTTATTGTATATTTTATTTATTGTACTGATCTGAAAGATAAAATTAAGTACTACATAGATTGTGTTTTCTGTTTTCTGTTGGCAGAAGTAGGTTTTACAATAAAACATGTGTAAATGTTTTATTTCTTTATTTTTTAAATTTGCTTGCCATCCATCTCACCACAAATATCTACAGTATGTTCAAACTCAACTTTTCTAGCACAGTTCAATGTTTTATAGGTATGTTAAGAATATTTCCTGGTTGAGTTAGATTGATTCTTAGAAATCATATAGCAAAATGTGTAACAGACATACATAGCTTCCAAATTATTTCTGTTTTGTTTATGAAGCCACAATATTGTTCAAACTAGTTTATGCAGTCTGAGTAGCCCTGTCTGAAATTTCAATTTTCTTTTTCAGTATTGGTGGCCTTATTCTGGATACAACTGTATCTGATCCTAATTTGGTTGGGATTGTTGTTTATACTCCAGTAATCAATGGTAAGGGAGACATGGAATTTCTTAAAATTGCTGTGGTTCACTGCATGCTAGTTAGGTAAAAAAATATTCCAGACCAAATCGAGACATAAGTGGGTGGGTATGTACTACTGTAAAGTAACACTGTAATTTTAGAGTAAAAACAGTTCCTGGTTTTCTGTTGTGAAAAGATAAATATACATTCAAAGATCAGATGGGGATAAAAAAATATACTTTTAAACCTCACATAGTTTATATATTTAGATCCCAGATACATATTTTAAAACATTGTCTTAGACATTTCTATGTACTTCTATAAAAAGATTTCTGTGAATATTATACAGATAGATACAAACACAAATACACACATACCAGTAGTAATAACTCTGTTTGTTACATTGTAATAATCAGTATGGATGCCTAAGTAGTTATATTTCAATGCACAGATTTTTTTCTATATAGTTTGAATTTCTACATATATTTAATGTAAAATTGTTAGAACGAGAAAACTGTTTTAGAATTAGCAAAAATTTATCCGGCCACCCATGTTAATCAAATAACTGTGGCTGACTAACATGTTTACAAACAAAATATACATATGAACCTAGTAAACTTAACAATAAAAGATACTAAGTAAAAATAATCATGCTGTCAACCAGCAGAGCAAAACATCCAAATTGGGCTCCATTAACACTCTGGTTCCAAAGCATGAGGGAAGAGCCACGGTTTTAAGAGCTTCCAACAGGCCAATTTTGTATGGGGGGTAGGGGGGCAGAGGGTTGGTGGGTATGCACATGCATGCCCACACAATTATAAAGGTATATGGAATACTACATACAACAATAGCCAAAAACATTTTATATCAGGGGTGTCAAACTGGTGGCCTGTGGGCCAGATGCGTCATGTGCAGGCCACGCCCACCCCAATTCTGTGAAGGGGAAAAACGTCACGTGACGGCAACGTGATACAGCAAGTTTGACACCCGTGTTTTATATCATATGAAATTACAATTTTTATAGCTAGGACCAGCAATCATATTCCCTTCATAACATCAGCATTAGTTCCCTACTTTTTAGCATGTTAGGCAAAGTTCTGTTTCATAAATACAACACATTTTTAAGATGATTGCCCTGGTTTAGTTTCCCTCATCCATGTAGCTCCCATTATACTTTTACCATTACATAAATATGCTGGCAACAGTAATAAGCTGTTGGCTAATACAGGTAATCCTCGATTTACGACTGCAATTGTGACCAGAATTTCCTTAGTTAAGCAAGCTGGTGTTGAAATGAGTTTTGCCCAATTTCATGATCTTTTTTGCGATAGTTGTTAAACGAATCACATGGCCGTTAAGCAAATTCAGCTTCCCCCATTAACTTTGCTTGTAGGACCTGGCTGGGAAAGTCACAAATAGTGAACAGGTGACCCTGGGACATTGCCACTGTCATAAATACATGCCAGCTGCCAAGGGCCCAAATTTTGATTATATGACCATGAGCATGCTGCAACAGTCAGAAAGCTGAGGATTGGTCAAAAGTCATTTTTCCCCAGTGCCATTGTAACTTCAAACGGTTGCTAAACAAATGATTGTAAGTCAAAGACTATTTATAATCACAAAGCAATAAAACACAATTATGTATTGAATATGGCAGCAATAAAGTATTAGCACACATAAAAAATGCTAGACCAATTTCTTAGCCTTATTGTGTAATCATGAATAAACAATGGTATTTTTCCTGCCTGTTCTCTATAGGGATTGGTGGTAATCTAGTAGCAATTCAAGCCAGCAGAATTTCGACTTATTTACATTTACATAGTGTTCCTGGAGAATTACCAGAAGAAGCCAAAGGCTGCTGTTATCCATGCAGAACATTTTGTGGCACAGGTACAAGCTGTATTGCTTTTTCTTTACGTTCTGATTTTTCTCTCCCATATATTATTTACAGTACTTTAAGAAAATATTATGATTAAAGATATTGGTAGGTAGCTGTATTTCATTTTTGGAGGTTTACAGATTACATTGTACATGGCACATTCCTTTATTAGAATCAAGTACAGCATTCAAACAAAAGCATTGAAGAAATGCCTCTATTTCATTTTTCCTATATGCAGCATTGTTTCTCAAGGGTTGTAGGACTGCTATTTTTTTTTTTTTTAAAAAAGCAGTAAATGCAGTTACTAGCCTTAGTTAGAAAGTGAGCTTAGTTCCATAATCTAAAAAATTTCAGAAAAAAATTGTTCTTCCAAAGGTGCTTTTCAAAAGGCAACTGGACTTTCTTGATTTTTTTCCTTGAAAACATTTCGTTTCTCAAAACGGAAGAAGATTCTTGGATGAGAAGTGAAACGTTTTCAAGGAAAAAACCCAAAAAAGTCCAGTTGCCTTTTGAAAAGCACCTTTGGGACAACCATGACTTGGATGATTTGAGAATTTCCATTGGCAAAAATATTGTTTGTTGATTTCTTAATTTCTGCAGTGTGTATAGAAAACCCTTTGCTGGGTTTTGTTTTTTTTTCATGACAGTAAAATGTCATTTCATCATTAAGCCCAGGATATTTAAAGAAGCCAGTTCCTTTATTTTCAACATGCTTGCACATGATAATGATTCAGTCATTATGACATATTAAATCAGATGTACCCAGTCCTTATTGGTGTCTTTTTAACCGTCTGGTTTCTTTTATGTCTGTTATGTTTTGTTTCTCGTTATTCTTTTTCAAAACCACAGAAATTAATAATGTCATCTTATTACCCAATGAAAATATCAGTAACCTTATTGGCAAACAGTGTTACTTATTCTTATTTACAGGAGTAAATAATAAATCAGCTCAAGTTCTTCTGCTGTTGGTGATTCCTGGACATTTAATATTTTTGTACACTATTCATTTAATGAAAAGTGGTCATACATCTTTGACACCCATCTTCATTGTGGTATATTTGTTCACAGCACTTCTACAGGTAAGACTAAAACATTTTTTAAAATATTATTTATAGATTATTTATGGATGTAACAACTCAGCCCCCTTTTCGTTCACCACTGCTCAAAATGGTATCTCAGTGATACTTTATGACAGTCGTCCCCAACCTTTTGGGCACCAGGGACCGGTTCTGTGGAGAGAGGTTTTTCCGTGGACTTGATGGGGCGTAGTTTCGTGTGCTGCCTTTATCCCACAGATGGCGCTTCATTTGTTTGTGCAGCCTGGTTTCTGGATTGCTGTGGCCCAGTGGCAGTACATGGACCAGGAGTTGGGGACCTCTGCTTTATGATTATCATGAATTGGTAAAGAAAATCCAGTGTTTGCATCTTTAGTTTGGAAGGATTCGTGGGGTACAATACAGCATACTCAAATTTTATAAAGAATTATGTTGTATAAAAATGTTTTTATCCTTTTGTATTATTCAGTTCTTCTGGCCATTATATTTAGGTCTCATTGTCCTTTTATTAGCTACATTAAAATCTGCTGCCCTCGAATATTAGGAACCAAATAGCTAAACTGCACATACTGTACCTATCTCAGTATTTGATTCAACAAGCCTTAATAGCGTTTATGATGATGGCGGCTTAACACTGACATGTCAATTTTTGTTTCATTTTTAGATTTTCAATACATTTTAATATTAATCTGCACCCCAGTCCTAATTTTTATTTGTATTCAATATCTTAAAGAAGCCAGAACATAAAAACAAAAAAGTCGACATGAAAGTAACTGTATTTAAGTTACAAAAGATTTGCATTTTTAAATGACCTACAAACTCTATGAAAACTTTAAAACTGCTGAATGTACTTTCCAGTATAATTAATCAGCTGCACCATTTGGGACTGCACTGTTCAAAAAGACGTAGCACTTACCTTCTCAACATTTGTAGATTTACTATGAAATTGGAAGTGAAGATATCATGGTTTTTGTAAGAAATTTAAATAGCCAAATTTAACGTAGTTTAATTTTATTCTGTCTATCTACCTACTTGTCTATCTGTCTTTTCTTAGAACTGTTGCTTTTAATTTTTGGATGAAGAGTCTTAAAATGTAAATGGTCTCAACATGTGACCTCAACAGACCAGTCTTCTCTGGCTTCAGAAGCTAAGCAGGATCAGGCCTGTGTAGCCCTAGGATGGACTAGAGCAGGGGTGGGCAACTGTGGCCTTTTACAACCTGTGGACTTCAACTCCCAGAATTCCTGAGACAGGTTGGGAGTTGAAGTCCACAGGTTGTAAAAGGGCCACTGTTGCCCACCCCTGGACTAGAGAATACCAAACTGTAGGCTAAACTGGGAAGTAGAAACACAATCCAGGAGAAGGTAGTGCTAAAACACTTCCATACTGATGCCAAGAAAACCATGTAGTTATGTCCATGTAGTCATTAGTTGAACTGAACTTGAAGATGACTTTATTGTTCAAATGGAAACAGCTGTCTGGGTCACAGGCAGATCACAGGTAGTCTCAATTTACCACAGTTCATTGAGTGACCATTCAAAGTTCCCACAGGACTGAAAAAAGTAACTTAGGACCATTTTTCACACTTATGACTGTTACAGCATCCCCATGGTCACATGATCAAAATTCAGATGTTTGGCAACTGACTCATATTTATGACTGTTGCAGTGTCCCAGGGTCACTTGATCACCTTTTGCGACCTTCGGACAAGCAAAGTCAGTGGGGTAGCCAGATTCACTTAACAAACTTGTTACTAACTTAACAACTGCAGTGATACACTTAAACAATTGGGGCAAGAAAGGTCGTAAAATGAGGCAAAATTAACTTAACAATTGTCTCACTTAACAGCAGAAATTTTGGGCTCAATTCTGGTCATAACTAGAGGAATTGTCTGTATTTCAGCTGAACAAATAAATACTGCAGTTTTTTTTTTAAAAAAAGCTATTATTACAGTCTGAAGTGGCCTTAGGATGTATACATATTACCATTACAAGACTGGAGATATTACATACAATAGGATATGTGGCTACTTTCATTTATGGATCAAGAAATCCCTGACACTAATACAAAACCTCAATTCAATGAAAATCTATCTATAATGCTGCAGTAAATAGAGAAAATAACCCATATTCAAATGATGGATATATTCTTTATAACATCATACAAAAATAAATGGATATTCTTGCTTTGAGACAACTACTCATATGTAACAGAGTTGGAAGGGATGTTGAAGGTCTACTAGTACAATCCCTTGTTCAAGCAGGTGACCCTATCCCTGTGATGGTGAACTTATGGCACATGTAATTATCTCTGCAGGCATGCAAGCCAACGCCCAGATCAGCTCCACCATGCATGTCTGCGCGCCTCCTGCCGGCCAGTTAATTTTTGAGTCTAATTTTGAGTGTAGACACACTTTTGAGTGTGCCTACACTTGCATGTGCGGGGGGTTCGTGCACATGTTGGGGGCTGGGGGTTCGCATGCACATATGCGGGGGTGGGGGTGCAGCTCCCCCTCTGTACCCCATTTTGGGTTCCAGGAGGCTTCAGGGAGGCCTGCTAGCACAAAACCGGGGTGTGGGTGGGAATGATGCGCCCTCCACCCCCCGGTTTGATGCTATCAGGCCTCCCTGAAGTCTCCTGGGACCAAAAATGGGGCGTGGGGTGTGTGTCCCTCCTGCGGCCCGTTTTTAGTCCCAGGAGGCTTCAGTGAGGCCTGTTAGCACAAAAATGGGGGTCATGCAGGCATGCGTGGGGGGCAGGGGTCTCACGGGCATGTGTGGGGGGCGGGGCCTGCAGGGAGCATTGCATTATGGGTGTCGGCACACACGCTTTTGGCACCCGAGGAAAAAAAGGTTTGCCATTACTACCCTATCCCATTCTGGACAAATGACTATCCAATCTCTTCTTTAAAAGCTGTAGTGATGGTACAACTTCTGAAGGAAACCCAATTTAATGAGATTCTTTTAAATAATAGAAACAATAGCAAAATGATAGTGACAATAAGAAAGCATAGTGTCAAGGCTCTGACTAATGAACTCAAGTGAATCAGAACCCTGAGACTTGACTGCTCCTCAAAGGTCGTCTTTAATGAGTACATCATATCGGCACAGCTTCAATGGGAAGCCAAATCAAAATCTTTCCCGCGGTTTCAGTACAATTAAACTAGGAAATAACCCCATTCCCAAGTGTCAGAGGTCACGTTGGCCAATTGAATTAACTGATGAGCTCTTCAGGCACTCCTTTCCCAATCTTATCTGTGGCCAGTGGAGATGACCTCGGTTCTCATGAGAAAGCTCTTTGTTGTGTCTAGTAATGCATTCCATTACTTCCACCCTTCCCCCTGTTGACAGTATAGTTTCCTTGCACAATATTCAGTTTTTTTTAAGTCTTCATTTTAAGACTTGTTGGCCACATAAAATTGAATGTCAGATAGCAATAACCAAGTCATCCATTTCATGATTCAGAGTTTGTGACTCCCAAAACCTGTCCCTGTATTTCCTCATTTTGATTAAACCTGTAAAGAGTTTACCTGTAAAAGATGTTCACATCTTCATGAGAAATCTAAGAACACAGTTATGCTAAGGCAGTATTCTTCTACCTTGGCAGCTTTCAAAATGTGTGGACTTCAGCTTCCAGAATTCCATAAGCAGCACGCTGGCTGGAGAATTCTGGAAGTTGAAGTCCACAAATCTTAAAGTTGCCAAAATTGAAAAACAGTATGTTTAATAGGACTGGAAATAAACAAGTAATGGGGAAACTTACACTGAACTTTATCTTGGAAACAGCAATTGTCTATTTATTTAAAATCAGAATTGTTCTGCAAATTTTCATGTAAGGTAGAATTCATTAGATTGGCTGTTGATCCTTTCTTACTAAGAATAGTGATCCAAATGTTCATGAGGGAATATTTATCTTCTAATGGTAGCTAGACAAACCTGACTTAAAGTAGCAATTCAACAATACTAGATTTTGAAAAGAAAAATTAATAAAATGATAACGTGAGCAGTGTGGTGGCCTTTCTTGATGTTTTAGCAATAGAAAGGAGGCATAATCTCTAAATAAATGGTTATTATCAGATATTTGTGAAGACTAACACCTAGAAAATTGCAGAGAATTGCAAGTAAACAATTCACTTTAGCAATCAGATCCTGGCACTCTGAAATAACAAAAGACTGGCTGATTGAAAAACTGTCAGCTAAGTAATGTGGATGATTGTGTATCATCAGATGGTCTTGAGCATAATATTAGTAGTTCTTTTGGGTTTTTTTAAAAAAATATGTCACACTCATTGGATGTGTAGAAATGCAAAGACAAATCAGCAGTTAGCAGTTGGAAGGTAGTGTTTTTTTCCATCCAGCTTTCAGAAACCAAATATTATTCTCCAACACAATTTAACATCATTTATTTTTGATAGGAGACAAGAGGGTAAGATAAGAGAGGATACTCCTTGCTGAGAAATGACTTTGCAGTGTGAAACTCAAGGTAGAGTGGGAGCTCAGATTTTTATATAGGGATACAGGTTGTGTCTCTGTTGTTGTCAGAATTTATAGAAAGAGCAATGGATTAGCTTGGTTAGAACCAGACCATGTCTCAGTGATTGTTGATTGTTCTACAGATCTATATTTATTTGTAACATAAGCTGTGATAATCAACATTTTTTTAAACATTATGTGATATCTAAAGACCTTCTTTTCATTCAAACTAATGACTATATTTGTTATGTTCCGGGCATTCCCAACGAATAAAGTTCTAAAGGGCTCTTGAAAATTCCTGTGTTATGTCATGTTATTTTAGTTAGCTTACATTTTACAACATTTTTAATCTCCTTTTTTCCATTCATACTTTCAGACATCTGCTTTTGAACAGTTGCCCTTCCTTACTCCTTGTATCCCCCCACTGCCATATGATTAACAGATTAACAGAGTTGGAAGGGACCTTATAGGTCATCTAGTCCAACCGCCTGCTCAAGCAGGAGACCCTACACCATTTCTGACAAATGGGAGTCCAATCTTTTCTTGAAAGTCTCAAGTGATGAAGCTCCCACAACTTCCGAAGGCAAGCTGTTCCATTGATTGATTGTTCTCACTGTCAGAAAGTTCCTCCTCATTTCTAGGTTGAATCTCTCCTTGGTCAGTTTCCATCCATTATTCCTTGTCTGGCCTTCAGGTGCCTTGGAAAATAGCTTGACCCCCTCCTCTCTGTGGCAGCCCCTCAAATATTGGAACACTGCTATCATGTCTCCCCTCTTCACTAGACTAGCCATGCCCAGTTCCTGTAACCGTTCTTCATAAGTTTTAGTCTCCAGTCCCCTAATCATCCTGGCTGCTCTTCTCTGCACTTTTTCTAGAGTCTCAACATCTTTTTTTTAGTGTGGTGACCAAAACTGGATGCAGTACTCTAGGTGTGGTCTTACTAGGGCTTTATAGAGTCACAGTATAAGTCATTCCTGACCTTCTCAGGTTACTGGAAGGGGAAAATGTTCTGCATTGCTCTCAATGTTGGCTTCTTGATCAGCTAAAATAATGGGGCTAGATAATAACATCCCACATTTGGTATGAAGTGACAGGAGATTGCTCACGTAGAGATGAGTGCTGTTAGTGTATCTTGTAGGGTTTTTGAAGAATAGGAGATTAACAAATGTTTGCATGAAATTTTAAATGGCCAGTGTTGTCAGTCTGGGAAAAAAGAGGAACTGTCTCAAAAAATCCTATTCCAGGGAAAAGAGAGACTTTCAAATATATTTGTTTGGATTACAGAGTAGCATACTGAGCACACATATAATTAGTTTAGGCTCACACCTAGCACACATATAATTAACTTAGACTACATAGTGACTTTTTCAGTGAAGATGTTTATCTAAATAAATAATGCATGTTCCTTTTATAATGGAAAAACTAGAAAGAAACTTGATAATTTTAAAATCATGTAGCCATATGGATATTTTCCTTTGTAGCATAAAATCAAAGGTTCTGTGCTTTTAAAAGTATTAAATTATTTCAGGGTGCTAATACTTAACACATTTCTGATTTGGGACTTCGATTAAATTATTTTTAAAGAAATATGAACTTTCAAACTGGTCTCTAAAATATTGTAACACACATACAAAGTTTGCAATGTTTTAAATTTGTTTCTGCCTGTAGAAATCTATAGAACTCTTTAGGTTGAAAATATAATTTCCCAAAGGATTAAATTAATTTATGTTATAACGCTGCATGTTGGTTATTTAGTTTAAGCAATTTCTGTAAAAAGGTAAAGAACAAGGAAATTATTATGATTATGGTTCAGATGTTAGTCAGCCAGATGACTAGATTAGACTTTTTAACTACCTATTGAGTTCTTCCCAAGGATCTGGGATATGCAGTTGTTGTTTGTTATTATTAAAGGTATCAGCACAGGATGTAAGCTGTTCCAAATAAGCTGCCTTTTGCAATTGACTGAGGGTGATTTTGTCAATGCCAATGCCAAGGGTGTTCACATGGTACTCCAGTTGTTTTGGGATTGCACCTGAGGCACCTATATACAACAAAGTGAAATCACAGCTACCTGCCAATTGTTTTTCTGGTATTTGGCCTTTATACGCATCAAGTTCTTCCCAAGAACCTAGGATGCCGGGATGTATACCAACATAATATATATGTGGCCTTTTGTAATTGACAGGAGGAAACCACCATAATCCATTTATGTTTATCTTTCAGGTTCACTTTTCATATATTGATACTTTTGATCTTCTCTAATTCTTTGTCTTCTATCCTACTACTCCTTGGTATTGCCATATCAACTTTCCATGCTTTTTTCTTTTCAACCACAGTTAAATCTGGTGTGTTGTGAGCCAAAACTTTTATCAGTTTGTATTTGGAAATCCAACAATATTCTAACCTGCTGATTTTTAAACTACTTTTTCAACTATATGTTTCCATCAAAGTTGCATTGCTGTTTAAGTATAATATTTAATCATGTCCCTGTGTTGTTCTCTCATAGGTATTTATCTTATTATGGATTGCTGACTGGATGGTGCACCACATCTGGAAAAAAGGGAAAGATCCAGACAGTTTTTCTATTCCTTACCTTACTGCTCTTGGAGATCTTCTTGGAACAGCCTTACTTGCACTGAGTTTTCATTTTCTGTGGCTGATTGGGGATAGAGATGGAGATGTAGGAGATTAATTAAATTAATAACGCCTAATTTATCCCATTAGTTGAAATATGAGAGTAGGGACCACTTGATTTAACATTTCATATGAAATATATTAAGAGAGTAGTTGAGTTTCATTACAGTAACTTCAGTGTTGACACTGATATTAAACAGCCTTAACTTTTTTAAAACAATAAAAAACTAAGATAAGAGGCTTCAAGTATTTTTACACTGCAAAGGTGTGTTTGGGGCTGGTTGACACCATCTCATCACAGAAAGAGAAAGTTGGCCAGCGTTATGTCAGGAAATAAAATGTAGTTGATAGGTAACAGAACGATGTGGTTTAACAACTGATGTATCTGCCTAATGAAATGTAGCATGCATTTCATTAGGCAGTCTGGCTATGCATTTGAAGTAATACGATATAATGGGTTCACAACATAAAATAGAGATAACCCATAATGCAAAAGATATTATTTTTGCATATCAATAAGAAAAACAGGTTCAGGTAAGACATTCGATATTCAGTTTATTTTAGTTGCTGGCAGAAAAAGGATGGAACACCCTCTGTTCTAGAAAATTAATCAGTTGAAATAGGAAATATGTTTCTCATAGAGATAATACAGTATGATCATGCATGGACAATAATAATGTTGAATTAATGGTTGTAACTCAAGAGGTACACTGACACTGTTTTCCGGTGTTCAAGTTTTGTCCTTTATTGTGATGTATAAAGAATCAAGACTATTTAAAGAAGAAGAAAAGCAGCTTTTGATATGTATTGGGGAAACTACAATATAACTTCTGAAATAACAGGTGGATGCTTTTATTTTTTTATTTTTAGAAATACTTCTTATTAGAAATCCTATTGAGTTAGTTTATCTTGGAGATCTTTTATCAAGCCACCCAGAATTGCTTTGGAGTCAGACACTGCCGAAATCTAAACCAATGAGTCAATCAATCAGTTAGGCATTCATGCCAATTATATGCAACCAATGTTATTTCCTGATAGGTTGCAGTTCAAACTTTTAAAAATTTATATTTAGAATACCATCTCATTTTGTAATGAGAGGTTGTTCCACTGAATACTGTTTTAATCATAGCTTTGTTGGGCTAAAGAAATTGCTTATTTCTGGGAAAACATATCCCGTGTCCAGAATGTTAATGCTTGTTTGAATGACTACTTTGTAGAGTAGTGTCACAAGTACTCTTTAGTTTTTAGTTTTTGTGGTACATTGATGATAATGGGCATTTTCCACTACACACCATTTATGCCTGTTATTTACACAAATGAAAATCAGTAAATGTTTAAACTGGTTTTTGTTTAAATGTTTAAAGAATTTTTTTGCTTTAGATTTTGGGAAAAGAAAAAGATTGATGATATAGATTATTATGAGTTGTGGACTTCCTTGAGTTGTTTTATCATTAAACATTAATATTCAGTCAATCCTTGGCAACACAGTTTCCTACTCCCTGCACTGGAAGCCACCAGTGAGAATTTAACAATTATAATTTATAATTGTTTAATTTTCTACTAAAATTAATTACATTTGGCATCTAATCATTTCCATTCAAATTACATGGAAATCCAAGCTACAGAGTGATGTATTTCAAAGGCAGATTCGCGGTAATCTATGGTAGTAGATTAATGCGTGGGACCTAACTGTTCAGATGTGGACTTCTATTAAGACAAACACTCTTGGGCCTAGTATAATTTCTTGATCGTTATCTTCATCTTAATAGTTCAAAATGCTGGCAACTATTCAGCTTGCTCATTAAAATTCTGTAGGTAATTTTCCCTTACTTTAATGATACAGTTTTTTTTCACGATGACTTGTCTTGTTTATTTCTATACTGTAGATGGAAAGATAGAATGGAAATAAGCTTTCAGAATTGGAAAATTAAAATGTCCTCCTTGGTTGCTTTTGTTGCCCTTTGGTTGTAATCTATTAGACACTTTTCAGGAAGTAGGTGGACTTAGTGAGGTTTACTTCTTAGTACATATGCACTGTTACCATCAAACAACATTACGTACTAAGCCCAAAAGAGATTTGGATTTAGCGATTAAGGTTTTAATTCTGGTTGAACATTTTTGTAAGGATTCATGGTCTGATGGAAAATATTGCAGTATTTGAAGAATATACAGTTCCAAGAATTATATATACCAAGAAAAATAAAATGTCATCTTTTTTCAGTGTAATACCCTGAATATAATGTATGCATGATATTTTCACTCACTTTCCCTAGTTTTTATGTGCTCGTCTTACGATTCATTGAGAAAGACCAAATTAACCATATGTAGACTAGGTTCTAATTACACTGAATTATAGGGAAAAATAAGCAATAATCAGGACGGAATAAAATTCATATGTGCGTGTAATATGTATGAGGCAGATCATTAACATGTTTGCAATACAAAAACACATGCTTACAGAGTGCATATGTAAAGCAAGGTCTTGAGGTGATTTATCAAACAAATCAATTATTTTAAAATCCCCTTTATTTTAAAGCCTCTACTTTTCTGCTGTTCTGCAAATTCCCTCTAATGCCATTTGATACAGAATCTTTGAAGCAAACGCTGAGAATCCATGTCCTGTGTCACTTGCTAGCCATATAACTCATCCACCATGACAAGTTTAGTTGGAATGACGAAAGTAGATTCAGTTCTGTTCCCTTTATGATATCATAAATTAGAAGAAAGTAGCACCTGATGGGTTCAAATAGAAGTCCCTGCTAATGGTTGTACTGAGTTGCTAAAAGATTGGAGAACAGTGGGAACACAATTTTTTGTTTTAAGCTGTCCTCTGAAAAGTAATACTTCTCCTGCGCGAGCTGCACTGGCTCCCGGTGGTCTTCCGAGTGCGCTTCAAGGTTTTGATTATCACCTTTAGAGTGCTCCATGGCCTAGGACCTGGTTATTTACAGGACTGCCTGCTACCACCAATAGCCTCCCACCGACCAGTACGCTCCCATAGAGAGAGGCTCCTCCGGGTGCCGTTGGCCAAACAATGTCTACTGGCGGCCCCCAGGGGGAGAGCCTTCTCTGTGGGGGCACTTACTATCTGGAATGAACTCCCCCCGGAGATACAGAGGATCCCAGATCTGCATACCTTCCGTCGCGCGCTCAAGACTTTCTTATTTCATCAAGCTGGCTTGACCTAAGTCTTTCCCCTTTTTAAATGGAAATTTTAAATTTGGTTTTAAATTATTGGGGTTTTAAATTTGTTCAGCCAAATTATTTAATTTCGTTTTAGTTTATTTTAAATTTTGTATCTATATGTTTTATTCTATGGCTGTTCACCGCCCTGAGTCCTTCGGGAGTAGGGCAGTATACAAATTCAATAATAATAATAATAATAATAATAATAATAATAATAATAAAAAAGAAAAGTCTAGTTTGTGAAAAGAAGGACTGGGGTGACATGAGAGCAATGGTCCAATATCTCAGGGGGCTGCCACAAAGAAGAGGGTGTCAAGCTATTCTCCAAAGCACCTGAGGGTAGGACAAGAAGCAATGGGTGGAAACTAATCAAGGAGAGAAGCAACCTAAAACTAAGGAGAAATTTCCTGACAGAACAATTAATCAGTGGAACAACTTGCCTCCAGAAGTTGTAAATGCTCCAACACTGGAAGTTTTAAAGAAAAGATTGGATAACCACTTATCTGAAGTGGTATAGGTTTTACCTCCCTTCCAACCTATTCCATTCCATTCCATTCAACAGTAGATGTTGGATACTCCTGAATGGAATAGTAGGAAATAGTAGGGATTATGTATACATCTCTCTTCTAATATATAAGCAGTTGAAGACATTAGAATTGGTCACCTGGCCTAAAACCCCATGATGATAATGCTCCTCCTTTCTTCCTTCTATTGGGAAATCTCAGGAATGCTTTCAGCAATTTGGTTCAAAATATGCTGGCCATTCAGTTCTGATGAGATCTAACCTTGGGTTCCTTCCTGCCCAGAGTTGACTTGAACTGCGAGATGGACAGCATATACATTTAATAAATACATATGCCTATGGCGTGAATCTTAAAATCCAATTTCTTCTGAAATGTTTTGTAATCCAAGTATAAACTACCTAAGAATGTTACGGTAAATAATTTGATTACCTGTATTTATCTCAAGCTGCACAATTGTTTCCCAGTAAACTTCCCTAGGACATACAGTGATGCCATTGATAATAGCAATAGCAATAGCACTTAGACTTATATACCGCTTTACAGTGCTTTACAGCCCTCTCTAAGTGGTTTAGAGTCAGCATATTGCCCCCAACAATTTGGGTCCTCATTTTAACCACCTTGGAAGGATGGAAGGCTGAGTCAACCTTGAGCCTGGTGATATTTGAACTGTCAAATTGCAGGCAGGCAGCAGAAGTATCCTGCAGTACTGCACTCTAACCACTGCCACCGGAGCTCATAAAATAACATCCCCTTATTTTTACCAATCATGTTGACATACAATATGTCAGTACCTACTATCTTTTTCACTCATTTGCTGGTCCCTTGCTTGCCTTAGGGATGCCAGACCATGGAGAAAAGAAATTTTTAAAAATCAGCATGGAGCTGGCATGCATAGATCTGGGAAGCTGAGGAATGTCCATCATAACATTTGAGCACCTTCCTATTAGACAATGGGCACACGATGGTTATTAAAATGACAGAGCAGCTTTTTATGGGTTTCAATGGATAAATCTATTGATTAGAATTGTACCAAGCATATTTTTGTTGTTGTGAAGTCATGTCTGACCCATCGTGGCCCCATGGACAACTTTCTTCCAGGCCTTCCTGTCCTCTACCATTCCCCGAAGTCCATTTAAGCTCACGCTGACTACTTCAGTGACTCCATCCAGCCACCTCATTCTCTGTAGTCCCATTCTTCTTTTGCTCTCAATTGTTCCCAGCATTAGGCTCTTCTCCAGTGACTCCTTCCTTCTCATTAGGTGGCCAAAGTATTTGAGTTTCATCTTCAGGATCTGGCCTTCTAAAGAGCAGTCGGGGTTGATCTCCTCTAGGACTGACCGGTTTGATTGCCTTGCAGTCCAAGGGACTCGCAGGAGTCTTCTCCAGCACCATAGTATATTTTACATGGTGAAAATTCCATCCCTTTAAGTCTCAGTACATGACTAAACTTTCAACAATGGAAGCAGAACAGCCACCAGTTGGAAAGTGGTTGATAACCGAGAAATTCTGCAGACCAGTTAATGTAAGATCAGGAGAAAAAAGACAGGGCCATCAGATTTTATTCATGACACTGACTATCAGAATATATACCGTGTTTCCCCGAAAATAAGACCCTGTCTTATATTTTTTTGAACCCCGAAATAAGCGCTTTGCCTTATTTTCGAGGAGGTCTTATTTTGGGACGTGTAGAGCAAGACGGAGCTCCTCTTGCCATTTTACCTGATTTCCAGCTTTGTCTCCCTAACCCTAAACAGAGGAAATGGCAGGGACTGGCTGTACACGCATTTAAATACTTTTGGGAAGGGTTTATTTTCGGGAGGGGGTATTTTAGCGCATACGCTCAAAAGCCCGAATGGGCTTATTATCAGGGGAGCTCTTATTTTAGGGGAAACAGGGTAGTCTAAGAATTTTAAGAGAAGCCTAGATTGCTGTCTCTTGGATCATTTATTTTGAATGTACTGTTGCATTTTTATCAGTAAAAAACACATATGTCTTAACTGTATCACAAATAGCAGTAGTGTGACTGTTCAATTTTCCAGGCTGCACACGTTTCTTCCCTATTAATGGGGCAACCAGTTAACAAAAGAAAACGAGCTGGTAGTGAAATAAGCTTACATACTTCTACAAAATCAGATGGTAAACAGATGATTGAAATGGATGGTGCTTGATTTCCTATTTCATTTTATGATTCTGAGTTCATTTTTAAAAAGAATTTATTGTCACAAGCTGTACAAAGTTCCTATTTCAATAATAATCTCTTATTTTAAAGATATGTAATTCTTCATATCTGAATTGCATTTGATTTCCATCTAAGAAAGTGCTAGACTTTCATTTCCTGGGAGAAAGAAATAATCTGATCAGTCTTTTCCTTGTTATTTTTTTTATGCTGCAAAGTGAAACTTTTTTTTAAAGAAAAATCACCTGTGATATCAGTTGCACATGCCGGCTTATTGCATTCACTGTAATAATGTTTATATTCCAGAGTGATAATGCACATTGACTTCAAAATAGCCAAGCTGTTATGCAGCTCCATTTGACTGAAGACAAATGTTGCAATAACTCAGGCATGTCGGGAACATTTATAAATGGCCATTTCACTCATGAAGAAAAATATGATCAGGGAGCTGCTATCATTCTGCTTTTCAGAAGGTCTCATCCTTTGACTCCAATAAAAAATATGGATGGGAAAAATGCGTGGTTCACTAAGGCAATTTAAATGTCAGCCTAAGAATGTGTTATGTTGCTTTTTCTCAGTCTTTTACACACACACACACACACACACACACACACACACACACAGAGAGAGAGAGAGAGAGAGAGAGAGAGAGAGAGAGTATATCAGAGTCTTACGTACTTTTTAATAGAAGTAAATTCATTTTTTTAATGCTGGTTTATTCTTTAAGGTCATAGCAATAAAAGGCATACACATATAACATACATAAATAAATCTACATGTAGTGAATTAATAATAGGCCAGTGGCTGCATTTAAATATATCAGTTTACTGTGCTAGGAATAAGCCAGGGGTGGGCTGTTGGGGGTTCGCAGGGGTTCGGGAGAACCTCTAGCTAAGATTCTGTGCAGTTCAGAGAACCCCCAAATCCCACTCCTAGCTGGCCCTGACCACCATGCCCCTCCCAGGAGTCCTCACATGGCCTGTTTTGGATGCAGGTAAGTGCAGGGCATGCGCGGAGGCTCAGGGAGGGCAAAAACGCCCTCGCTGTAGTGCAGGAGGCTGACTAGGCCATGCCCACCATGGCCATGCCCACCCAGCAACCAGGCAGAGAACCCCTTGCTAAGTTTTTTGAAGCCCACCTGTGGAATAAGACAAGGGCATTTTACATTCTCTCCTCTACTGCAGGCGTTGAGGAATTAGGAGTTTTAAGGAATTGTAGTTGTTCAAACCAAGAGCCTGTAGCTTCTGTGAAACAAGCCTTATTCAAACTACCTTGGTGGGCAACCACACACGTGGAATGTGGCTGTGATAGAATCCGTATTTTGATCTGGAAAGAGGAGATATTTAAGGAAGGAAACTGGCCATTGCAGAAGAATTCCAGTGAGGGGAAGATGTGAAAAAGTCTTACTCTATCTTAAATACATTAGAAATACATTCTAGGGAGAATTTGGTAGGCTTTCAAAATTAAGTTAGCCAATCAAATATTTTCCACAAATGCGCAGAAGCATTTTGATGACGTCGGGGTTGGTGGGCGGAGCCTCCCGCCGGTTTTACTACCAGTTCTATAGAACCGGTGCGAACCGGGGGCAACCCACCACTGCTTCAGACAGCTTGAGAATTTGCTTACTTCCTAGAATAAGGGTCACATCAATGATGCCCTTGACGTGATGTCCTACTGCCTGGAGGCCGTGCGGATCTGGATGGGGAGGAACAGACTCAGACTCAACCCCTCCAAGACTGAGTGGCTGTGGCTTCCGACGGCCCGATATAGTCAGCTAATACTATCGCTGGCTATTGGGGATGAGATCTTACCCCCTTCAGAGATGGCTCGCAACTTGGGCATCCTCCTGGACTCATGGCTGTCTTTGGATGATCATATGACGGCCGTGGCCAGGGGGGCCTTTTATCAAGTTCGCCTGATCTCCCAGTTGCGTCCATTTCTAGATCGGGATGCCATGCGCACAATCACTCATGCCCTCGTCACTTCCCATCTGGACTATTGTAATGCTCTCTACAAGGGGCTCCCCTTGAGGAGCACCCGGAGGCTCCAGCTGGTTCAGAATGCAGCTGCGCGAGTAATAATGGGGGCGACTCATCGTTCCCATGTAACACCCCTCTTGCGTGAGCTGCACTGGCTCCTGGTGGTCTTCCGGGTGCGTTTCAAGGTGTTGGTTACCACCTTTAAAGCACTCCATGGCTTAGGACCTGGTCATCTACAGGATCACATTCTGCCACCGATTGCCTCCCACCGACCAGTACACTTCCACAGAGAGGGCCTCCTCAGGGTGCCGTCGGCCAAACAATGTAGGCTGGCGACCCCCAGGGGGAGAGCCTTCTCTATGGGGGCCCTGGCCCTATGGAATGAATTGCACCCAGACATACGAAGGATCCCCGACCTCTGCGCCTTCCGTCGTGTTCTGAAGACCCTATTATTCCAGCAAGCCGGTTTGACAGGATAAAGGATTTTAATTGGGTCTGATAAGGGTTTTAAATAACGATTTTAGCTGGGTGTTTTAAATTTGGCCAGTGATTGAATTATTTTAATAAGTTTTTTAGTTTTTTGTCTTGTATACTGTTTTTACCATGGCTGTTTACCGCCCTGAATCCTTCGGAAGAAGGGCGATATATAAATATAATAAAAGTAAAGTAAAGTAAAGTAAAGTAAATTTGGCTATGGCTCTTACAAAGTGTGTAAAGGCCTTAAGTTTAGTACTTTACTGCAGAGGAGAGTGAATGTAAAAAGATAGGTTGGATCCAGGAGTGAAATCTTACCTTCCTTACCGGTTCAGAAGTGCATGCATGCACTTCCATTCTCTGCATGCACAGAGGGTAAAAAACATTACTTCCTGGTTAAAACCAGGAAGTAACGACAACCGGACGGATGGGCCGAGCCTCACGCTGCCATCGCTACTGGTTCTCCGAACCACCTGCCACAATCCTACCAGATCGCCCGATCCGGTCCGAACCAGGAGCATTTCAACCCTGGTTGGATCCTTTTCTCATTCTTAGAAATATTTATAGTGAAAGTTAATAACTGGTGTGCAAGCTTTATTGTACGTAAAAGAATCATTGTACAAAATGAGGCATCAAGGCTTTGGAAGAAATTCCAAGATTTGAGAAACTACACAAAGACGTTAACAACAACAACAAAAAGATACTTCTTTTTGTAGACATCTTTTAATGATGCCATGGGATAAATAATTGTGATACTTAGCACTGTGGATCATTCTTTATTATTTGATGCAAATACCAGATACCAAGCATTTTTATTTGTAGCCTTCATTGCACCCTTGTTTGCAATGAAGGCCACAAATAAAAATGCTTGGTATCTGGCATTTGCATCAAATAATAAAGAATGATCCGCAGTGCTGAATATCATGGCAAAAGAGTTTTCCAAAGGGATGGAAATGGTTCTGTATGGCTAGCTATGAGATATCTAAGGTGGTTGCTGAAATTGTCATAATCCTTCCATTTTGATGATCTCAAAGAAGGAGAAGGAGAACTCACCACTCAGAGTCTCTCTTGTATAGATAGGGGCCCTGTGGCCCTACAATTCCACAATGGGCAGTCATCATATATTAAAGAAGTACATCCTAAACTCTAGAATACAGCCATAATACAGTAGAGCAGCAGTGATTGATCTCCCACTAACATTCCTGATTATCTCAAGCTTTCTTCTTTTCATCATATACAGTACTCTAGAGTGGAGAGTCATTTTGCAGTCTCTATGGCTAAAAGGTTTAAAGTCATTTATTTAATGATAATTTATTAAACAAACACAATTGGCTGGGTCCACAAAACTTATTAACCCAAAGCCAAAGAAACCACACTATGATACTATGACTGTCAACTTGCAAAGCTTTCAAGTTACCATGAGCAGGAGGGAGGGAGAACCGAAGTGAATTCCATACATTCTTTCTGACCGCAATTAGAAGGAGGGTGTTAGGTTTCACAGCAAGCCAAAGTGGTTAATTGGAGAATGTGATTTATGACATGGCCAGAGAGGAGGGGAGAGACAGGGTCATAGGGGAACGTAAATCTACGTAGGATCAGTCCTAACTGCATCCGAGTATTGCCGGAATGGTGCTCCTAATAAATGAATATATTTCCTTTGAAGTTTGGATCATGGCTCATGAATTAATTACGGCATCTTTCGGAAACTTGACAATGACATTGTGGTTAACGTGTAAGTCAGCAGTCCTTGCCAAAAAAAAAAAAAAAAAAACCCTACAAGTTGCCCAGAGATTGGAGTATTGAAGGAGAATAGGAGTCCAAGAAGGTTTGGAGGTTTATTGGCTGAGCAAAACACATTTTCTTTCAATTCTTTGTTTTAATTGAAATTTCTTACAAAAATAATCAGAATGGCTTTCTGATGCATTTGCACAGGAACAATTCATAAGTGATTTATATTTGTGTTGGCGACTCATTACTTAGCTTCCTTTTATTAATACTATATATATAGATATGTTGTTTGCCTCCTACTACAAGCTTTCTACTGCATTCAAACAGGAAAACATCAAAATCTTCAAATGCTAAATTATATTTAAATTTTTGTTAGGTATGGTAGTTCTGATATGTAGGAAAACATTCTCCATAACAAGAGATACAGGGATAAATATTAATGACCCCCGTTCCACATTTCTGCTTGGAAATGGTGCAGGTTTCAGAAGCCCAACTTGATTTCAGATGCTTTTTATCTGGTGTATCAATAACATACCTAATGCAGTGGGCAGATTAACATTTGGTTACACCACCTGAAAATAGTTGAAAGAAACACTGACGTATAAATGCATTTATCAATATGCAAAAGGCAATTGAGTAGTTGCAGAGAAGATCAAATCAGGGCAAGATTGCCGTGATGCGAAGGGAACACCAAATAACATTGTCTGAGATGCCACCACCCCCACTTGTCCTAGTGCTCTTAACATCTGTGGAGTTGTTAAACATCATAAATAGAATGACTATGTCTAGAAAGGCAAAATAGAGTAAGTGGGAATGACTTAAGGCTTAAGGAAGCAGTAGTTGGATATATTGTCTGTTTTGATAGTTAGGAGGAAAATCAGCTGAAGATGTTTTATAGATGGCATACTATATGTCACCGACAAGACTTGCAAAGATATACCCAAACAATAGCGCAACATGTTGGAAATGTAAGAAATCCCAAGGAACATATTACCATCTATGGTGGACGTGCCCGGCAGCAAAAAACACATGTATTTTTAATGCACCCATAATGCATGTAAGAGAGAACTTCAACAATTGCATGATTGTGGCTGCCTTCTTGATTATTTTGACTATTTTTTGCAGATATCCCTGCAACAGGGTGCTAATCAGCAGGTTCTGACAGGTTCTGGAGAACCGGTAGCAGAAATTTTAAGTAGTTCAGAGAACCAGCAAATACTACCTCTGGCTGGCCCCAGAATGGGACGGGAATGGAAGTTTTGCAATTCCCCCAGGAGTGGGGAGGGAATGGGGATTTTGCAGTATCCTTCCCCTGCCACACCCACCAAGCCACACCCACAGAACCGGTAGTAAAATAATTTGAATTCCACCTCTGCCCTGCAACTATCCTTGGCAGCAGGATTTTAATCTCTTTTGCATCAGCATTGTTTCATCTTACACCAAGCAACTACTCAGAATCACGCAGGGTTTCTCATTTATTACATACTCAGTTCAGCACACCCAAGAGATACCTTCAACAGTAGGATAGTCTCATTCCACCGTGTTTTCATTAGCCTCCAACTGATACTCTGCAGGAGAGGATGATGATGTGCTTTTATAAAAAGCTATTGTCTTAACTGCTGAAAATAAAGGAAGTACTACCATGAAAAATTGTGTGGGTTTTCCCTTGAAACAGGTGGTTACATTTATGACATCCCCCAATGGGCAACAAAGAGATCTTTGCAATTAAAAAATAAGGGTTTTCCCCATTTCATGTCAGTGCTCACAGTGAATTGTACAGATGTGTTTGACGAGATTGGATACTCAAATGCCTGCTTTGTAAACTGGGTTGCAAACTCTCAACCCTCAGCCAGTTTTCATCATATCAATTCTGTACCAGTTGCACCCCAGAGAGGGAGTAAAGTCCTTCTTATTGGAATACAATTATCAGCTGCACAGAAACATAACTAATAATGTCATATAGCCACCTTGAGAATATTATACAGTTATGTACATTATTTTGAAGTGAGGAAGTTAAGTTTGGAATAGTATTAAGTACTAAAGCAAAATGATAATAATCTCGTGACTGATCACCTATTATAGGCAGCAAACCTAGACTGAAGAAAATAGCAAGTATATGCTGTTAAGTTTAATCACATTAAATTGGGATGTCCAGCCCAAAGTTTGTGAATAAAGAGCAAAATGAAAACTAAACAAATGTTATTTCAAGAAAAGCACAAATACAAATACCCAGATATCAAGATATAACAAATGTTTTCAAATAAAACATGCATAATTGACTAAGTATCTATTTTAACTGATTTAGATTAAGCAGACACAATATTGTCTGTCTCATTACTTCTGGAGAGCAAAACATGGATGGGTAGGCTATGAGTGGATTATAGTCCCATTGATAAGGACAAATAGGAAGTATAGTGTTCATTGTAGAGTCTGTTTCAATTAAAATATAACTGCTTAAAATAAAATAATAAAATAAAATATAAACTAAATGTAACTTTCAATTGCCCATTGGTCATTTATGGAGTAGGAGTGATAGTCAAATACTATTTTTTCCTCCACAATTTAGATGCTTTTAATAAATAGGGACCATCTTTGGTGGGAAGGTAACAATATTAAGTGCGCCTTTGATGTTTAGTCATGCCGACCACATGACCGTGGAGATGTCTCCAGACAGCGCTGGCTCTTCAGCTTTGAAACGGAGATGAGCACCGCCCCCTAGAGTTGGGAACAATTAGCATATATGTGTGAGGGGAATCTTTACCATTACCTTAATAAATGTCATGTAACAATACAAAGTAATTATATTTAAACAGGAAGCTCCCCAACCTGCTGGCTAAGAATTCTAGGGTTTGCAGCCCAACACATTAGGAGTAACCAGGTTGTTATGTTTAGTCAATTGCTGTTTGCAAATAGAGCATCTGTTAAACAACTACACATATATGGGAAATATATTGTTAAGATGCTGGCTTGTAGATTGGAAGGTTGGTCCAAGTACTAACAGGATGATTCTTGCCCCAGCTCCTGCCAACCTAGCAATTTGAAAGCATGAAAATGCAAATAGATAAATAAGTACCACTTTGGTGGGAAGGTAACAGAGTTCCTATCCACAGTGTGCATAGCCATGCCGGCCACATGATCACAGAAGCATGTTCTGAAAATGGTGGCATCTTTGGCTAGGAAATGGAGATGAGCACTATCCCTCAAGTCAAACATGACTGGACAGGAGAAACCTTTACCTTTTACCTATATTTTTGCTATCTAATATATAAATACTCATGTTCTTTCTTAGGGAGAGAGAGTAACCCACCAAACAACCTCTGTTTTTTATGCAGAAGGTCCTTAACACCATTAATGCCAGGTGATGAGGGCCATCTCCTCGGAGTCACTCTTAGTCAGATCAACCTGCATTAGATTAAATAACTACTGAAGAGCATTGAAATCATGTTCAGCTGATTCAGTATTTAAAGCAGGGGTCTCCAACCTTGGCAACTTTAAGCCTGGTGGACTTCAACTCCCAGAATTCCTCAGCCAGCAAAGCAAAGCTGGCTGGGGAATTCTGGGAGTTGAAGTCCTCCAGGCTTAAAGTTGC
This sequence comes from Arizona elegans, assembly GCA_022577455.1. NCBI lineage: Eukaryota > Metazoa > Chordata > Lepidosauria > Squamata > Colubridae > Arizona > Arizona elegans. The sequence goes on from JAKOOJ010000007.1 coordinate 66,518,523, forward strand.
CAAAGTTGGAGACCCCTGCTTTAAAGGATATACAGTATTGTTTAGTACAATGTAAACTTGGTTTTGTTCATTCATTTTGCGGATTCCTCTACCTGTATTCTTTACAGAAGATCCAATTAGTCAATGAGATTTATTTCAAAGTAAGAAATAAACTTATGCAGTCCAGGTTTGCATAGGACTGCAATATTAATCCTCAATTCCCCAGTTACTTGCCCCTTCACCAAACATCACAGGAATCCTTTTATAGCTTCAGGTTTGATATAGAATACATTTTTGCAATGCATTATGCATTTTGCTCTTTTGATAAAATACTGATCAATCAAAACAACTGATGAGTGTTATAAGACTTATTTTTTTGTTCACGCAGGGACCAATTTCAGGTATAGAAATCAGTACAGTTTCAGCAAGGTGCAATATATATGAACACTACTTGGAGTAGGCCAATGTCAGCCTTGTTTTTGGCAATGGAAAATGTTCTTCTCAAAGAGCCTGGCAGTATGAATTTTTGATTCACTACATGGGCCGTGACAGGATAGTATCAACTTGGTGGATAGTAATTACCTCACTGTTATAAGAGAGTGTGAATGTGAGTGTACCTGTTGTTGCTCTTGCATGTCTACATATATGTGTATCAGTCTTTTTCAAACTGGTATTGTTCAGATATGTTGGATAATTATTCACAAAATTTAACTCAACTTGGAAATTGCAGTCTGGATAAATTTGGAAAGGCTAATACACATACACTCACAAACATGGCTGGGAATTTATAAGGTGCCCTAAGCCTTTGGAGTATAGATTTGTTTCAGACAACTTTTTATAAACAAGATTGTCCATCCCCTTCCATCCCCCAATAATTTAGCTGTGTCAAAGAAAATTCAGACATTTACTCATACCATCTAGTTTTCCCCATTCTCAGGATAATTCTGAGCATTATTCTGACAAACACTTGATCAAGGCCCACTTAATCAGAGCAGGAATTCTACTCCCTTTTCAGTCACAGTAAATAAGACAGATGAGAACTGTAAAGAAAAGAATTCAATTTATTCTCCCCATAGTATATTTGTCTCCTGTCCGGTGGAACAGCTTTGTGGATAAAAATCACTCTGTTGCATCATAAATAGTCCTCTAGTTGCTTACCTAGTTGTGCATCTCATAATTAAAAAATAAAAACGAAATTGCAAACTACCGTAACTCAACATTTTGCAGTGCCATTTATCAAACAGATTTTTTTTTCCACTTTCATTGTAATCAATCAGTCATGTGTATTGGCTTAAAACAATTTCTAGTCCATAATTTACTCATTTTGTCACAATCTGCGAACTCAGGAGAGAGAGGGAGAGGGAGGGAGGAAGGGAGAAAGAGAGAGAGAGAGAATAGTTACCATCAGAGATTTATCATTTGTGGGGTGAATCACATCTTTTATCACACTTCAGTAGAATATTAATGTGATAATAAAAACTAAACATTACAAACAAACGTATGAATAAGCAAGGTATTAAATAGAAAGGCATTGGCTTATGAACACCTTATGAAATTCTGCAGGATAGATAAAAGGAATCTTTTGTTATATAATTCATTGAATTCATTTCTTCAGGCCATTCATAATTATGTCTTCTAGGTTAGGCATGCTTCACCTATAATTCAGAAGAACTGCTTTGGACTTCACAGAAACACAGCAGCTCTCTATCATTCGTTCAAGAATTACATTCATTAAAGAGATCCCTTCCAGCCCTATGATTCTATCAGTGGTGGGATTCAAGTAATTTAACAACCGGTTCTCTGCCCTAATGATTTCTTCTAACAACCAGTTTGCCAAACTGCTCAGAAAGTTAACAACCGGTTCTCCCGAAGTAGTGCGAACTGGCTGAATCCCACCACTGGATTCTATGCTTCTAAAGCAGCCACATCTTATGTAAGCAACCTGAAAACCTAGGAAAGCTACTGCGTAATGAATCAAAGATTTTGTAATTGTGCTTGCACATGATTCAAAGCCATTCTTCTGAAACATTTTTGAAACATATATAGAGTACTATCTTCAGGAGAAGAAGCCGTGTGCCTCTGCATTATTAGTTGCTTGGTATAAACATGGGAGAATGCTATTACTCCCATGTCCTTCTGGGAGCATGACAGAAATGTTGCATATGTTGCCTCTTCTTCTTCATAAGATTGTCCTAAATGAGATGGTGGAATTCCACCATCTCTGCAATTCCAAAGAACTATGGGAGACATGCTAGCAGATTTCATATTTCCCCGAAGGATGCTAAGTTTATTTTGAGCAACACACCTACAACTTACATGATCAGGTATGCGTGAAAGTCATGGACATCATCTGCTGATTGCTCCTCCTTGTTATCACAACCTCTTCACCTGCTTACTTTTGAGAAGGTGATATGAGAAGGGGATGACAAACACTTCCTACAAGCACATGAAAGAATGAACTGCTGCAGGCATGCTGCCCGAGCCACTTCACCTCTGTCTTCAGTTTCAAACTGTCAACAGATCCCTCTCCCTCTGCTCCTGTATTACATTCAGCTTTTGAAACATCTTCCTTTCTCAAAAATGCTGTGCTTTTTTGACGTGCTGGTCAGCTGCTGAAACAAACATCTCAAATCCTCATGAGTGTGCAAAGCTACTTGTGTGGCTTTTCGAGTCCTGGTTCCTTTTACAACAGAATTAAAATTGAACATTTGTCTGAGCTGATAAGTTAGTACAATCCTAGGTTGCTCTGCCAACTATTGGGTAGTGGCTGCAATTTTAGGACGATAAAACTGTTAATCATTAAAGCCGTAGGACCTTTTTTAGACTTTTGCTTGAGCTATGCCTGGAAGTCTGAAAAATGTCAGGGTAGTTTAATGAATAGCAACAATGCTGTACCTTCATGAAGCACATCTTCCCAATCATTTTTCAAAGCCTTATCAGCGATATTGAATAATTTATACTACATTTCAGTGAACCATATGGATGAAGGATTACAGTCCAAAATTTAAGTCAGGATTATGTAGATTAATATATAGGAGTAACTTCCCTGCTTTCTTACAGTTTCTTAAAGTTTCTCCAGTCAGATTGTCATTAAAATCATGTCATATCAGACTGGTTTTGATCTAGTGTGACCATATGAATGGACAGGCCAAAGCCTTTGAGATATTGCAGAGATTTATGGGACATCCTGTTTCAAGTTGGAAAAAGTCTTGGGCAAGACAAGTAGCTGTCTTGCAGTAAAGTTACCTGTGAAATAAGAGCAAGCTTCCAATCTGGACTGGAATGATGTCATTGGAAAAGGAATCTGTCTCCCTATTTAATATTTTTGCCACAGAAATATCTGGATTCTTCTCTCCAAAAAATAACAAAGGCAATCACAGCTTTATAGATCTGCCCTAGGTTTTAAGTTTGCTACAAAACACAATAGAATCTGGAAAGAGTTGTTTGTTGTATTTCTGAAATCCACTAAATTTTATGTATCTCTCAGTCTCATCTTCCACATAAATACTACAAATGGAAAACATTCATCTTTAGATCAGAAAGTTAAGCTGGATTTTCAAAATCATTACTGTGTTCATTTGGATATGTTGAGCTATATATTAACAATAGTAATATTAGAGTTATCGTCCAATTAAATCAATCTCAATTGATTAACCGCATGCTTTTAATTGGTTGATTAAATTTTATTTATTTGCATATAAATAAATAGTTCTGAAGCAAAATACTTCTTCAAATGTTTTGGATGATGCATGTAGGCACTGCTTAAAAGCACGAGAAGGTAATTTTTCCTAAGATGCTGGCCATCTATTGTTTAGAGAGGAACCTTTATTTAAAATTATCAAGTTTAAAATTTTGCTATCCAATTAATTGGGAACACCTTTCAATGAATGGGTTAAAATTGTTTGACCAGTCTAACTGTGATGACTCCCCTGGACACTTCCCCAGATACCTCTCCAGATGTCAGCTTGGAGGAAGATGAACCAGTTCCAGGAGGCACGTCTGGAGGGGAGTTGGTTAATGGCTCCAAGCAGCTGCCTGAGAGGGATTTGGCTGAAGCACAGCTGCAGCAGGACAGCCCTGAGGCTTCAGGTGGAGAAAGCATGCAGCTGCAGCCAATCAGTGATGAGGAAGAGGAACTGCCTTCTGCACCTGATCCAAGAACTTGTAGGGCAGGAAAAGAAAAGATCACCCAGACTACTCACAAAGGGAAAGCCTCATCCTTCTTGATGGGCTGCACCAGAAGCTGGCTATCTAGCACAGCAGACAGATAGAAGTGATGCTGGGAACAACATGTTCATTTGTTGTTGTGATTCTTGCCTTGCTTGGATTAACAATGTGCCTTGACTTGCATCGTGCCTTATGAACTCTAGACTTTTGTTGCTTCGTGAACCCTCTTGTATTGTGGATTTAATTTTGCCTTGTGAGTTTATTTTGACTGGGAGACTTTCAAGTGCCTTGTGGCCTCATTGGCCATTGCTTGTAGACTAGCATTGGTTTGCTTATGATTGGACTTAATTGGGACAGTTCTGGGTTTTTGGTGAACGGAATTGCAGGGGAATATTAATAAACCTACTAAATCACAGTTATGTGTGTGTGTGTGTGTGAGAGCGGGAGAACACATTAACCAACTACTTAAGAGAACTGGGATCCTAAATAATATTACTACAGCTACTTATATAAAAAAATCGTCATTATTACACATCTTGAAATCAAAAAAGTAGGATTGCAGAAATAATTTTAACATGACCAGCAAAGTAGAATTTTGAATATACTTCTCTCTATACAATATACATTTCATTCAGTCACAGACTTTCAATATTTATGTGTGTGTGTGTGTGTGTGTGTGTACGTGTACATACTTATATGTAAAAATCAGTGTTTCTTCTTCTTCTTCCCAATGATAAAAAATAACATCATAATATCACTTTCTTTAAAAATAATTATTGTTGAGGTCTGGAACTGAGATAAAGTTGCATTACTGCAGGATATTTTTTTTCTCCTGTTATTCTAGAATATAGGTAACCACCTAAAAGAAGATTAGGTATTATTTAATATCTCAGTCTATGCAATGAGCCTTTTAAAATTTTGCTATAATTCAGAACATGATAGACTTTTACAGGAAAAGCACCCCTAAATTGCAGATTATTCTTTGCTATGGTATGAAGTTTAGGATTGGGGTGTCATTTAAATCTGTGGGGCGTAAGGGGCCCATTCTTCCCCTTTCTCCTTTCGTGGAATGATCTTCTCCAAAGACCCAAGCTGAGGAATGATGGATACAAACAGCAGTGTATAGATCTGAGAAATCCTGTATAGGTACTGTGTCATTCTATTGCTCAGATATGTTATGAAGCAAAGGAAGTGATGAAGTTTAATTGAATAGGAAAAACGCCAAAGATTCGTTTGTGCTCTGACCAGTCTCAGATCCTCTGGGGGAAAAAAATCTTAAGTCTCATTCATAGGAAAAAATGCTACTGTAATTTTGTTACATCGAAACAATCAGTTGGATCCCTAAGAATATTCTGTCTCTGAAAGGTTTGTGTCTAACCATCCGATGATGCCTCCTCGCACGTGATCATTTCATCAGAATGAATTGCCTATCGGACTAGCATTTCCTCTAAGGATAACTGGGAGTCACAAATAACTTTAAATAGTCTCTGGCTTCATTGTCCCCTTTAGGAGACAAGAGAGTGAGTCATGCCATCACTTTCCAGGACATTTCCTTCCTTCTCCTATTGATATTTGGGGTGCACAAATGTGACATTTTAATGGTCTAAATCAGTGGTGGGCTTCTACCTGTTCGTCCCGGTTCAGGTGAACCCGTAGTGGCAGGGGCGGGAAGCTCTGCCCACCCACCCGGACGTCATCACGGATGCTCTGCGCATGCGCAGAAGCACCCACGCCCATGCACGCCTGCTCACAGTTCCGAACCAGCAGCAAAGGTAAGTGGAACCCACTACTGGTCTAAATGTTCTGAGACCCAAATGCATGTATCTTTATACGTCTTGCAAAGCAGAGAATCAGAAATCCATAAATCTATGGTAGCCCCCGAGCCCTACTGCCCATTGCAACATTTCCAATTTTATGAGCACATTTATCCCTCCCCCCAAATAATAAAATAATATTATGACAGAGGAAAACTCTGGCAATAAGAACACAAGAAACTTTTTTTTTCTTTTTTTTTCTTTTTTTGCCTAAACAGCATTGCATTTCAGCTTTTAATGAGGAATCTATTTTGTAAGCATAAATAACCTAAAGGCTCGGATTTATTAAGAATGCAAAAAAAAAAAAGAGAAAAAAGAATTAAAAAAATAAATCAGGGCAAAAGGAACATTTCCACCCCAAAACAGTGTAGCACTTACTTGTCACATCTAGAGCTATTGTCACTGCAATTTTCTTACCCTGCAAACAAGGCTGTCCTTTCTTACCAACCATTTAAATAATAAATTTCCAACTATGCTGCTCGCAGCATTACTAAAAAAAGAGAGAGAAAAATATTAACTTACAAAATAACCAATTCTTCATACATAATTATGACAAATAAAAAAAAAATCTTAAATTAAACAGCTTTCTTTCTCTGGGTATCCACATTTCATTCCAGTTTCAGGTAGCTTGGCACTGAGTAATTGAACATTAAAAAATCAAGTTTGTAGACTTCATAGAGCTGTGTCTGGTGCTCTGAACTGATGTTCTGGAAGAACTCTGCAGTCATTTCATCAGTAGTTCTTGTAGACTTTGCATAAGTGGGGAACTTGAGATAGTTTCCTACTCCTGCTAGTTGAAGGATGTAGTTGGAATCCTCCTCAAGAGTCTCGTACTTCCCTATGAGGTCGTAATGGATGTGACAAGGATGGCACAGAGAAAAGACAGTTTGCCAGTGTTCATTGAATGGCTCTTCTCTTTGAGTTTGTGGGTCTATGAGATAAGCCACAAACTCTTCAAATTTTACATCATCACCTTTCTGCAGAGCCTCCTGTGTCGCATTTTTCCTTTGGCGCTTCACGATTTTGGTACCATATCTCTTGTGAAAGGAGGTGTTATATTTTTGGGTGAATTTGTTTCTGTAGGCCGACACCAGTCTCTCAAAAGGCTCACGGACAAACAAGAACTTCATGTAGTTTTTCAAGCGATGGTTGATCTCTGGGATGCTGTACTGGTTGAGTGTTTTCAAGTTGGATGAGACATGGGCTTCATTTGCTGGTATCTCCATTGGATCGGTGTATTTTCCTCTCCCAGTCAACACCATCATGACTCTTTTCCAGTTGGTACAGGCCACTTTGGGGACATAGCAATAAATCAGTTCATGATCTTCATCAACCACTAAATGTTTGAGATCATTAGGTGTCAGCACACGGCGTTTCTTATTGGACATGCTGTTGGCTCGGCATGTATCTGTCACTTGATCCCTCCGGATTTGATGAAGGATTGCCGTGCTGGATAATTCCAACTGTATAAATAAAACATAAATAAAGACAACTTAGCACTGTTTGGAAATATTTCTTTCATCTTGTTATTAATACCTTCTGCTTATCCTTGTTGCTAAAACCCACCAAAGTGGTACACTACAGATCTCAAAATATCCTAGGCAGAAATTGCTTCTAATTCTGTGCTAGAGCTGCTTCTAATTCTCTTCTTTACACATTCTTCTGCTGTTTTATTGATACACAAAACTTCCTTTACCACTTTGAAATAAAACAGTTACTAAAAATGTACTTTCCTGGAAAACTAGTGGCTTGTTCAAGACCCACCTATCCAGTCTTCTATGTCTAAAACCAATATTACAACTTAGGGATGATGCTCAATCGCATATCTTGTGGGTATATTATTATTATTATTATCTCTTTTATTCATTAAACATGAAACTCAGTCAACTGAACATTTAAAAATGCATCACAAATACCATTGACTGGTGCTAATGGTTGATACAGTTGCTGCCAGTGTCCTAGGTATCAATCTTACTATTATTATTATTATTAATTATTATTATTATTGTTATTATTATTATATTAATTATTATAATTAATATTATAATAATAATATTATATTATAATTGTTAATAATAATTATAATAATTATAATAATATTATTATTATTATTAATAATAATAATAATAATAATAATAATAATAATAATAATAATAATAATAATAATAATAATATTACCGCCTATTCATCCATGGCGACTCAAGGCAGCTTACAAAATATAAAATCAAATTTAAAAACAGTAAAATTATGACATAGTAATAAAAGAAATTGAAGAGAAAATTGGGAAATATAAAAAACTAAAGTTATCTTGGTTTGGTAGAGTAGCTATATGTAAAATGATGTTACTTCCTAAATTTAACTTTTTATTCAAGATGCTTCCGATTTTTTTAACTGAGAAGGACATTGAAGTATATCAAAAAAAATTAGATAAATTTTGTAATGGGGATGAAAAATCAAGATTGATTAAGAAAATGTGGTATCAGAACCAAAAACAAGGTGGTTTAGGAATTCCAAAATTATTAAACTATTATAGAACATTTAATATAAGAACAGTAGTAAAAATTTTAAAAGGAGATGTTGAACTTTGGGGTAGTTTGGAAATGAAGGAAATAAAGAAGTTTGGTAACGAATGGTTTTTGGAAAATTTTAAAGGTAAGGTTAAAATTTGTAATTATTGGTTGAATAGTTTGACTAAAAATTGGGACAGAGTAGCAAAAAAATTAATACCAGACGTATTGTATTTAGGTAAACTGAAAGAGAATTGCCCAATGAAATTAAATAGTAACAGAGAGAGGATTATAATAGAAGAGAAAGTGGAAACAATTAGTGAATGGTTGAAATTTACAGAAAATGAAATGAGGAAAGAGGAAATTTATGGAAAATTAAACATTAATTGGTTCGAAAGAATTCAAATGAATAAATGGAATAGGAAATGTAAAGAAAGGAATAATGAGAGTAGAAAGGAAACAGAATTTGAAAACTTGACATCTCGAATAATAAAAGATGAAATTGGGTCAAAGGGATTAGTTAGCAAAATTTATAAAATTATTAACTTTGATAATAATTCACAAATGGTAATGAAGAGAATTGGGCAAAAGAACTGGGTATTGAAATTTCTAATCAAAATTGGAATATGAACTGGGTTAGCAGAATAATGAGGACATTATCAATAAGGATTAAAGAACATAATTACAAAGTTATTTGGAAGTGGTATTTGACCCCAATAAGACTTTTTCAAATGGATAATAAAGTGGATAAAATGTGTTGGAGATGTAAAGTGGAACTTGGGACATATGCTCATATGTGGTGTAAATGTAATGGGGTTGAACCTTTTTGGTCTAGGATAGAAAATGAAATATTTGAAATGATTAAAGAGAGGATCAAATTGAAATCAGAAACCATATTATTATTAATATTGAATGAAACAACATTAACAACTGGAGAAAGAGAATTGGTGAGGATTTTGATTATAATGGGGAGAATTATAATTGCTAGATATTGGAAATTAAATGTTGACTTAAAATTAGAAGAATGGTATAATGAAACATGGAAATTTGCATTAAATGATAAATTGACTTGTGATATTAAAATTAGAAGTGGTATATACAAAGAGAATGTTTTTTGGAACACTTGGCAGCCATTTGTGGACTTTGCACTTGGGAGATTGGATGAATCGGCGCCAGTACCTTATCAAAGAGATTTTTGGAAGAATTGAAGACTTTAATTTCCTAAAACTTCCTTTCCATTTGTATAGCACGTTGAGGGGAAATATTTTTTCTTTCTTTACTATTGATTTTTGTATTGTTTTTTTTTCTGTTACTCTTTAACAATAAAAATACAATAAAGTTTTAAAAAAAACAGTAAAACTAATAAAACTAATTAAAAAGAATCAAATAAATTAATGTAATAAAATCACCCACCTCCCACCCCAGTGACAGCAGATCACACGAGCCATTTAATGGGCTCCATCCCACTCCGGGTTCCCCAGCCTGCTGGCAGAATCAGGTCTTCAGCGCCTTCCGGAAGAGAATTAGAGTGGGGGCCATTCTAATCTCTGGGGGAAGGATGTTCCAGAGAGAGGGAGCCACCACAGAGAAGGCCCTTCTTCTGGGTCCCACCAACTGTATCTCCCTTGGGGATGGGACCCGCAACATTCCTTGCCTCCCCGCTCTGATGGGTTTCCTTCCCCTGCCATGCCCACCAAGCCACGCCCACAGAACCGGTAGTAAAAAAATTTTTGACTTCACCACTGACCTAAAGCCATAATTACAGGTGAAGCTGCAGATGGAAGCAAACACATTTTATTGGCTCCTAAGGACAATGCAGTCATAACCTGGTACTGAAAGTATTTCAATCTACCGTTATGAAACAAGGCAATCTAAATCTTTCTCTTATTCTAAAAAGAATTCTTCCTGCAACTCTAGTCAAACTCATTTTGAAAGAAGATCAAAACTTGGTGTGACCTTTGCTGCTGAGAACAGAAGGAGGACTCGGGTTTCCAAACACTTTTGAAAATGAACACAGTATGTGCTCCTGCTGTTGATAGGTATCTCAGCCTAAGATTAATTGTTTTGTCTTCCTCGTTGGCAGTGACCTTGGCGTGTGAAATAAACTTTGTGGAAATGCACCAAAGGAATTTTAAAATATGCTTCCCAGAAGTAGTTTTTTTATTTAGTTTTGCTATGTATCAGTGCTGGCTTCTGAGACTCACAGCATCAAATAGGGCAAGCATCAGTTGGCTTTTAACGTACTTTTTGCTTATCACATTCTTTGTTTCTAGATGGATATATTTATTAAGGATGTTTGTAGTTCCAAACTGAATAAATTTTCTTTTTTAGAATAGGTTAAATTATAGGATAGGAATAAATTATTTTTCCTATTTTAGTCCTCTAATCCTTGTCACTGCAAATTTTCTGGGTAGATTATTTAGTTACTTAAGATATTGCAGCAAAAAAAACCACAATCCTGCAATACAATGGGACATAGCGCATGGATGTTCCAATCTATTAAAAAAAACCATTATAACAATATGATGTCAAAGGCAGTGGTAAAATCCGATTTTTTTTACTACTGGTTCTGTGGGCATGGCTTGGTGGGTATGGTGTGGCTTGGTGGGCATGGCAGGGGAAGATACTACAAAATCTCCATTCCCACCCCACTCCAGAGGAAGGATATTTTAAAATCTCCATTCCCACCCCACTCCAGGGGAAGGATATTGCAAAATCTCCATTCCTTCCCCACTCCAGGGGAAGGATACTGCAAAATTCCCATTCCCTCCCCACTCCTGGGGTAAGGATATTGCAAAATCTCCATTCCCATGCCACTCTGGGGCCAGTCAGAGGTGGTATTTGCTGGTTATCCGAACTACTCAAAATTTCCGCTACCGGTTCTCCAGAACCCGTCAGAACCTGCTGGATTTCACCTCTGGTCAAAGGATGTCAAAAATCATTGAGCAAAAGTCCTTAAGCATTAATATCCCAAATTGTTTTTCAATGTAGCCAGGAATATTTATTGTAAAAATTATGCTAACCCAATTAAGTTCCATTATACTGACCAACAGAGTGTTAAGCCATGAATTACTGAACAATGGGATTGGTTCCCACAACTAATAATAATAATAATAATAATAATAATAATAATAATAATAATAATAATTTTATTTCTATACCGCCCTTCTCCCAAAGGACTCAGGGCGGTATACAGCCAGTTTAAAAACACAAGACACAACAATAATTAAAGATTAAAATAATTAAATAGATTTGGCTGATTTAAAACTCTAAAAATTAAAATACCCCAATTTAAAATGATTATATTGACAGCCCTGCCTGGCGGAACAACAAGGTCTTCAATGTGCAGTGGAACACCCGGAGGTCGGAGATCTTGCATATTTCCGGGGGCAGTTCATTCCACAGGGCTGGGGCTCCCACAGAGAAGGCCCTCCCCCTGGGTGTCACCAGCCGACATAACTTGGCTGATGGCACCCTGAGGAGACCCTCTCTGGGGGAACGGACTGGTCGGTGGGAGGCTATTGGTGGCAGAAGATGGTCTCGAAGGTACCCGGGTCCTATGCCATGGAGCGCTTTAAAGGTGGTAACCAACATCTTGAATCGCACCCGGAAGACCACTGGGAGCCAGTGCAGCTCGCGCAGCAGGGGTGTCATGCGGGCACAGCGGGTTGCACCCATAACCACCCACGCGGCCACATTCTGGACCAGTTGGAGCCTCCGAGTGCTCTTCAAGGGGAGCCCCATGTAGAGAGCATTACAATAGTCCAGCCGGGAGGTGACAAGGGCATGAGTGACCGTGTGCAAGGCGTCCCGGTCCAGAAAGGGCTGCAACTGGTGGATCAGGCGAACCTGATAAAAGGCCCCCCTGGCCACGGCCGTCATGTGCTCTTCTAAAGACAGCCGTGCGTCCAGGAGGACACCCAGATTGCGAGCCTTCTCTGTGGGGGGCAAAGATTCACCCCCAATAGTCAGCAATGGCATCTGCTGACTATATCGGGACGCCGACAACCACAGCCACTCGGTCTTGGATGGGTTGAGTCTGAGCCTGTTCCTCCCCATCCAGGCCCGTACGGCCTCCAGGCAGCGAGACATCACATCAAGGGCATCGTTGGGTTGGTCTGGGGTGGAGATGTACAGCTGAGTATCATCAGCGTACAGGTGACACTTCGCCCCAAAACCACGGATGATCTCACCCAGCGGCTTCACATAAATGTTGAACAGAAGAGGCAAGAGGACTGACCCTTGTGGCACTCCCCATGCGAGATGCCTCGAGGTCGACCTCTGCCCCCCTGCCAACACGAACTGCGAGCGGCCGGAGAGGAAGGAAGAGAACCACCGCAAAACGGTGCCCCCTACTCCTAACCCTCTCAACCGCTGCAGCATGATACCATGGTCGATGGTATCAAAAGCCGCTGAGAGATCTAATAAGACTAGGACAGAGGAGCAACCCCTGTCCCGGGCCCTCCAGAGATCATCCACCAACGCGACCAATGCCGTTTCTGTGCTATGCCCCTGCCTGAAGCCCGACTGGTACGGGTCTAGATAGATAGCTTCATCCAGGTGCCTGGGCAGTTGTCGTGCCACCACACTCTCAACAACCTTCGCCACAAAACTAACAATGCAATAATTTAATTGCAAATTACACTATTTGTGCAAAATCATGACAAATAGGAGATCACATACCATCCCTTGCCGCCACTTGTGGACATCCATGCAGGGATTATAATTGTTAAGTGTTGCATTCATCTAACATGCTGAGTTTACTATAATGTCATAACTCAGACATTACTGAGAAGTGACCCATTAAATATACTTTGACTTTCCTTTTAGGAGACATATTGATATTATCAATATCCCCCCGAGACTAGAATGACCCGCAATTTAATACTCTTTCAGAAGGCACTGAAGACCTGGTTCTGCCAGCAGGCCTGGGGAACCCAGAGAGGGATGGAGCCCATTAAATGGCTCGTGTGATCTGCTGTTGCCGGGACAGGGGTTGGGAGGTGGAGGGCAGTGGTAGGTTACCCCTGGTTTGGACCAGTTCTATAGAACCGGTAGTAAAACCGGCGGGAAGCTCTGCCCACTGACCGGGACGTCATCAGAAACTTCTACGCATGCGCAGAAGAGCACGTGCAGGCACGAGTTGAAACGGTAGTAAAAGTAAGTAGAACCCACCCTGGGGGGTGATTTTGTTATATTGTACTACTGTATATTAATTTATTTGATTCTTTTTGTTAGTTTTTATTGTTTTAAATGTGGTTTTATATTCTGTAAGTCGCCTTGAGTCACCATGGGTGAATAGGCGGCAATATAAATTAAATAAATAAATAAATAAATAAATAAATAAATAAATAAATAAATTCTAATATCCAGAATGCATTCTCATAAGAAAGAATTTTTTTACATTTGCATTAGTATTGGCTGCATCCATTAAAATAGGTATTATTCCGACCCCACCCCATTATTTAAAAGCACAGAGCTCAAATACCCCAAGAGCCACAGTGATGCAGTAGTTAGAGTGCAGTACTGCAGGCTACTTCTGCTGACTACCGGCTGCCTGCAATTTGGCAGTTCAAATCTCACCAGGCTCAAGGCTGACTCAGCTTTCCATCCTTCCAAGGTGGGTAAAAGGAGGACACATATTGTTGGGGGCAATATGCTGACTATGTAAACTGCTTAGAGAGGGCTGTAAAGCACTGTGAAGCGGTATATAAGTCTAAGTGCTATTGCTATTTTCTGATCTGGACTACGTAAAGGGCTGATTATAACCTATCTTCCTTTTCCCCCTTCATCCCTTCATTTCAAAAGTTCTTCTTATTTGCCATGAATGAATGAACACACAAACATTCCATAAACATTCCAAGACCATTAATGGGCTTCATAATTTACACAATCAAAATCTAATTGCAGCAGGAATGTCGCCATTAAATATTAACAATAGCAATCAATGTCTTTCCTATTTTTCCTTCATTAATACTCACACCGCATTGTGCTATTTTATTCCTTTGCTCTGAAAGTTAAACTTTCATTTAAAATAAAGCGCCATGTAAATTCCATCAAAGTCCTGGAATCATATTTTCATGATTTGTAGACCCCACCCCCACCCTCCAGTGTTTACATTTTGTTCCTGCTGAGGTGTCTGTGTAACCTTGAGCTTGTTGTTGCCATATGTGACTGCCATTCCTAATGTGCATAAGAGACAACTGACCTAATATGCCCTTTATCCAAAGTCTTAATGACAACACATTAAGAGTCACATTGAAGCATATCTGCTTTTTTGGCTGCTGACATACCTAGAGACCCTCACACAATTAAAAAAACAAACAAACCCAGACTTAATTGCAAATTAACCTTCTAGCTAGCAGATCTTTTGATTAAAACTGCACTGCAACAATGCTAATTTTTGAAGATATGAATTTGCATCAATATGCTTAAGGGGTTTTTGGCAAGCATTTTGAAACTAATGTTTAATAATCATTGTTTTGTATATACCCATTGTTTTTTAATCTTCTTGTATGCCGCTCAGAGTCATCTTTTTGCAAGATAGATGGCCATATAGATTTGATAAATCCATAAATAGATCAGTATTCTCAATATCTTCAATAGCTAGAAACAGATGTTTCTTCTCAGCACTTTTATGACATAATCCACATAATCCCATTTCACCATTACAGGAGTGAAATGCTCCCGGTTCAGATTGGATCACCCGATCTGGTAGCGATGGTGACGGGTGGTTCGGAGAACCAGTAGCAAAAATCCCTCCCCACCCCCATGCCCAACTGAGCCACGCAATCATCAGAGGCTTTTTATTTTATTTTTAAAAGCATTTTTTCTACAACTTCTTCGGCCGAAAAAATGCTTTTAAAAGTAAAAACAAAGCCTCTGCCGATCAGGCAAGTCAGCTGGGATTGTCAGAGGCTTTAAAAAAAAATAGAAAAGCCTCTGCCAATCAGGCAAGTCAGCTGGGATCATCAGAGGCTTTTAAAAGCATTTTTTTACAACCTCTTCAGCTGAAGAGGTGTAGAAAAAATGGTTTTAAAAATATATTTTAAAAAAAAAGTTGGCCACGCCCACTCAGTCACATTACCCACCCCCCACCAAGCCACGCCCACAGAACCGGTAGTAACAAATTTTACATTTCACCACTGATCCACTATCAGTAGCAAGAAGGCAGGTGTGATACATGTACAGGTAGTCCTTGACTTACAACCACAATTAAGGCCAAAATTTCTGTAACTAAACGAGAAATTTGCCCCATTTTACAACCTTTCTTGCCACAGCTGTTAAGTGAATCACTGCAGTTGTTAAGTTAGTAACATTGTTGTTAAGTGAATCTGGTTCCCCAGTGACTTGGCTTGTCAGAAGCTCACAAAAGGTGACTTACATAACACCCGGAACACTGCAAACATCATAAATATGAATCAGTTGCTAAGCCTCTGAATTTTGATAATGTGACTGTGTGGATGCTGCAATGGTTGTAAGTATGAGAAATGGTCATAAATCATTTTTTTTTCAGTGCTGTTGTAACTAAATGAATGGCTATAAACAAGGACTATCTGTACGGAATCTTACTGCGTGGCTTTATTAAAACAATATGATAGTTATTTAGCAGTTTCCAAAAACTTCAGCACTGAAGTGACATGCCAGCTCTTACCTAAAACAGTCCGAGATCCCATGAAAATATGCAAATCAGAAGAGATAATCCTTGATTTTCCCCACATTTTAAGATACAGAAATAGTTCTTTTATTCCAAAGTTTGGATGATCCAAACCAGAGGTCCCCAAACTTTCGGACCTCAGGGACCACTAAATTCATAATTTTAAATCCCGCCTAATGACTGGCTGGGTGGGCGTGACTAGGTGGTCATGTGACTGAGTGGGCATGGCCAACTTGGTGTCACTCACATCGAGGGGCACTCGCCAGCCTCTACTCGCCCCTCCCCTCTCCTCCCAGCCACTCCTTGCCTCCCCACCCAGGCTCCTTAGGGCCCCAACAAGAAGCAGTTGTTGGAGCTAAGCAGCCACCACGAGAAAGTGTTGGCAAAACAGCTCAGTTCAAATTGGATCTGACTGAGAAGGAGGCTCAGCAGAAGCACCTCACTGAGGACTAGGAGCATAGGCTTTCCAAGCAGAGGGAAGACCTGTGGGAGTGCAAGGCCAAGAACCGGCACCTGGAGGCTCAGCGGGCTGAGATGGTCAGCCAGTTTCAGGCCATGATGCAGTCCCACTGGAACAAGGCCCTCTGGCTCTTCGCCACCAGCGGTGCTTGCCTACAGCCTTCGCCCAAAGCCCTGTACCAGGAGGCTGAAGCAGACCCCAAGTCGGAATTTCTGCCCCCCTCCAACCCACACAAAAAGACCCCGAAGGGGGAGACTCTCTGCAGCAACACAAATTGCACATGTCTATCCCAGGGGCCGTAGTTTGAGGACCCCTGATTTAATGCAATATAAAAAATGCAGTGGTCCATGGACTACCAGTTGATGACCGCTGATCCAAGCAGGCTTGAAAGCTTCATTTATATCTGAGCAGATTGCATAGGTAGGGCTTTTTCAAAACTTTGGAGACCCAAACTGATCAGGAACATTTTCTTCCTATACCACAACTTCCTTCCTTCCTTGTATCTGTGAATTTATTTTTTGTTCAGAGATGTCAATAGCCCAATTATTGGGATCATTTATATAATCAGCATGGAAAGAAGTAAAAAAAAATTAAGGTGGTAGCTACCACTGTTCAAAGCCTTGTCCCCTTTGATGTGTATGACATTAATAAACAAAAGGATGAAGCTTTGATTGTGTGGTCATAGCCACCAAGTTAACTTTTTTGGTGCTTCTCCCATGTCTGAAATAAGCTTTTCTATTACCTTTTAACTGATCGTTTTTGCTACCTTGAATGCATCGCTCCATCTGATAAATCTCAAATATTAAACAATTGTGCTGAAATTAGGAATAGGAAACAAAGCACAGTGGCCCCAATTTTTATGAATATCATAGATTGGAAAGGCTAGAAGTAAGTATTGCAGGTCCCAATTCAAAATACAGCCCGAGGTACTAACTAAAAAAAGAAAAATCAAAATTGTAGGCAATTCATTTCATGTCACATTTAACTAAGACATATCTGAAGGAGTGGGGAGACATTATTTGTTTAAAACTCCTGTAAATCATAGCTTGCTATTTTTTTCTGAATAAAAGGAAAATCCTTTCATTTTTACCTTCAGTGGGTTCTTGCTATATTTCTTGCAAGTACTATACATATTTTCTTTACTTTCTTCTTAGTTTTCCTCCCTTTCATTATTTGCTCCTAAGTAATTTTACTTCATTTGCTGACAGACATTGTCTGCCTTGCATTATAATCCTTTCATCAGTTTTGAACATCTGCCAAGTCCTCACTGTTTCATTCTGTTGATGTATTTGAAGATGCTAATTTCACTTTGGATGGCTTTGCATCCTATCCCAACTCATTGCATAAAACCCTCCAGCAAGTCCAGAAATCAAGGCATCTTTGCTAGGGTTGTACATGCAAGATCCTCCTCTTTGTTTCCCTGCTAGACTTCAAGGGACAATCAGATAAGGTGGTCCTGATACCCCCTGTGGTCTATGACCTCCAAATGTGATCCCATTGTGCCTTCTCAAGCATCACTTATAGAATATAAATTCTTTATTGGCCAAGTGTGATTGGACACACAAGGAATTGGTGCATATGCTCTTGGTGCATATGCTCTCAGTGTATATAAAAGAAAAGATACATTCATCAAGGATCATAAGGTACAACACTTAATGATAATCATAGGGTACATTAAGCAATCAAGAAACAATATCAATATAAATTGTAAGGATACAAGCAACAAAGTTACAGTCATACAGTCATAAGTGGAAGGAGATGGGTGGTGGGAATGGTGAGAAAATTATGTGTTCACTTACCCTCTGGGTAAGTTCTTTCATGGAAAGCAATACATTGGTTTTCACCTGTATGTCAGTCAAATTATAATGAGTATAATTTCCTTGGGAGGAGAGAGAAATAATGTAGGTGCAACACACTTTGTGCATGATTCAACAGTTCAAATGATCAAATGGATTTGTATTTTTCATTTCAGGTAAAAAAAACCCCACCTAATAGTTAAATATAATCCCAAATGTTATTTCGAATTTAGGAAGCAGAAGGAAAGGTTCTCCTGGGCTTCTTAGAATATATCACCAATGAAGATGGTGAAGATGGGAGCAGCAGGCTGATTCAGTGACATTCCAAAAACAAAATATTTTGTTGCTGCATCCTGGGAAGGATTGTCTTAGGTATTGGAGAGAAGTAATTTACCTTGTTAAATTGAATGAAATCTGGTGAAGAAAAATAGAGGATAATGTTTTGGCCTGGTAGAAAGCAATGCTCACATCTTTTGCCAGCATTTAGTTTGACTGGAAACTAATCTGTCAGTTCACTATTAAGTCAGAGTCATTCATAAAGGAAGAATGTGCAATGAATTTTAGGATAAATATTTAGGAGTCTAAGCCAAGCATGGGAAATCCACACATAGCTTTCCAAAATCTTTGGTGTAGCTCCAAGAACTCCCCCCCCACTGCTATTAAATTAATTTAGTATAATAAAATGGTGAAATTAATTGATGTATATAATCGTATTAACTGTCAGTAACAATTTAAGATGAATTAAATTTTAATCACATCAAATTCTATTGTCTTCCACCATCCACTTTTTTGTAGTGTCCCCCCCCCCAAGCACAAGTGTGGCTAATTGGAAGCCAAACACCCCATCCTGAGCGTCACGAAAGTATTCTATTTTTCAGAGTATCTACTCATCATTTCTACTTTGGTAAGGGTTAACCTCCTAGTGAACCTCCATATTCAAGGGATGGATATGCTAATTTAGAGTTGTTGTATTTTCTCCAACTTGCCATACCAAATTTTATTTGCTTCTCCTTGAAAAAAGATAATAGTCATCAGCTGGAAGGGAGAAGTGCAATAGATCTCTTAAAATACCTGAAATAATGTCTCATAGATGAAGATCAAGACTTCACTTCTACTCTTTAAGCCTGTAGGACAGGGGTGTCAAAATCAAGGTCCACGGGCCACATCCAGCCTGCAGGGTGCCTAGATCTGGCCCCCAACACGAGTGATGTTTAGCTGGCCACGCCCACCCTGGCCACAGCCATCCAGCCCCCTAAGGTCAAACACAACCTTGCTGCGGCCCTCAATGAAATCAAGTTTGACACCCTGCTGTAGGACATAAGATAATGGATTGACTAAAGGTTTTAAGTTATGGGAAGACAACTTCCAAATAGATATTGGGGTGGGAAGGACTATTAATAAGAGTAATTCAAGAAGCAAATGGCCCACAGAAGTGGTGAACGCTATTTGTAAATGTATTCAGGATAAAGGTGAACATTCATTTGTTGGGGTAGCTTTGATCTGGATCAGTGGTGGGTTCCACTTACCAGTTTGCAATCATGATCGCACGCATCCAGCACTTCTGCACATGCACAGAACCTTCTGCGTGTGCGCAGACTGTCCGTGATGACGTCTGGGCCAGAGGTGGGTTTCAACAGGTTCTGACCAGTTCTGGAGAACCGGTAGCAGAAATTTTGAGTAGTTTGGAGAACTGGTAAATACCACCTCTGACTGGTCCTGCCCCGATCTATTCTCTGCCTCCCAAGTCCCAGCTGATCGGGTGGAAATGGGGATTTTGTAGTAACCTTCCCCTGGAGTGGGTGGGAATGGAGATTTTACAGCATCCTTCCCCTGGAGTGGGGTGAGAATGGAGATTTTACAGTATCCTTCCCTGCCACGCCCACCAAGCCACACCACAGAACCAGTAGTAAAAATTTTTAAAACCCACCGTTGGTCTGGGCAGGTGGGCGGAGCTTCCTGCCACCATCGCTACCGGCTCGCGCGAACCAGGGCAAACCGGTAGAAACCCACCACTGATCTGGATGCCTGGAAGACGGAGATGGTAAAATGTTCTTCCAACTCCATGTTTCCCCCACTTGTCTAACTATAAAATAGCAGCCTTGGCAGCTTCCCTTTCTGTGCAGGTGATATTAACATTTTGAGGTCAAACCTCCCTTCTGTTGCTTTTCAGTGATTATAACCTTTGAAAGATACTGCTTAGATTCTTTGGCATGCTGTCATTACAGCCATCTGGAAGAGGTTTTCTGTCCTGTGTTTTTATTTTTACCCCTTTGTCTTTGTTTTCTTTTGTGTCTTGAGAGGAGCTCATTTTCCTATGTTCAACCAGCAACAACAATAACACGAAACTGAAAAGCTAAATGAAAGCTACATGTGTGTAACAGATGATAGATGAGCTTTCCACTACCAGGAAGTCATCTTTCAAATGCATGAAAGGGGAAAAAGAATAGTCAGATATATCCTCACAAGATAGAATTGTTTACAATCACGCACAAGGCTTTCCCATTAAAAAAAAAAATTAACCTCCACCCAACCCCAAACAATCAGCCCTCTTGTTTGTGATGTGTCCAATAATTATAATGGCACTTTTTTAATATTTACGTTTGTTTACAGTGACTTACATCAAAAAGGCATGTTAACATTTTGAACCATCTTTTGGAATTAGAAGCTATTTTCAGATCTACTTTAAAAGCTTGATATTTAAAATTATGGAGCTCATTAGAAGTACTTTTCAACAGAATGTCAGCTGGATGTGACAGCTTCTTTATGTGGCTTTTTAAAGCTGTTCTGGAAACTTTTGAGAGCACCTGAATAAAACCAGTAAAACAGTGGCTGTCAAATTGTGGTTTACCAGGCCAAACATCCTCCACCCCCCACCCCCCATTTCCCTGTATTAGCTGATTTGCACAAATGGATCAGAACCTAAAAATGGATGCATTTGTGCATGGCAGTGATAGCACAAGTAGTTTGTGTGTGAGAGGAAATAAATAGGACTTGAATGCAGTTACTGCATTGTAAACTGTAGATACTGTGCTAAGTGGAACTGGGATTCCACAAAATCAACATGTAAGAAAAATGCAAAATGAAAATAGATGGACATGGAAAGAGATACTATTTTTAATATCGATATAGGATTGTAAGTATTAGAAAGATAGATAAGTTGACATACTAGAATATGATGGTCAGAAACTATTGTACAACACCAGCACTGTTCAAAATAGTATATATGTTACTCTGTTTTTTACTTTTGTTTTATGGTAAGTGGAATGCCAGGACAATTACACTGTATTCAATATATTTATATGTAAACAATAAAAATATATCTTAAAAAAATATGGTGATTAAGATATTTAAACAAGGATTTCATTGGTTTGGAAATCAACTAATCCCTAGCCCACAGTACTCAGAAATTTCTATTGAACATTCCTGAATGATAGTTTTTACGATGGTATGTTAAAATTATAAGAACAGTAGTAATATCAAAATTTTAGAAGATAATCTTTTTTATGTTCTTATCTGAGATTCTCAAAAAATTCCTTTCTTCCTTCCATCCACATTGCATAAAATTCAAGTAATGGTCCCTCTGATTAGCTGATTGTAATGTCAAACCATAAACTCTTCTACAATACATAGACCCAAATCATCACATTATGGTTTACTCTGATGTGAAATTCCAATCATTTTGTCTGTACCAACAGCCACAAACTCTACAGCTTCCTTCTATAAATACGGTCAAGAAAGTCCCCCAAATGAGAAACAGCATAGAAATCTGCTTTTTTTTTTTTGTTTGGTTTTGGCATTTTCTTTCTTTCTTTCTTTTTTTTCTTTATTCATATACAAACTTCTCAGTTGTCCTTTAAGGGAAGCATAAACTGAGAATGCTTATTCCATTTGAGCTTTTAACCTGACAAAAGAGAGCAAAGCAAATATTTACACACAGTACTAAGGCCAAAACTTGCCTCAAGAGTCTACAGATTAAAATAACACAGCTCCCGCTGTCCTACTTTAAACCCGATGCAAAACATCTGCTCCTGCTTAGGTTTCTGTCATTTCTGTTTTCTTACCTAAACCTGTAAAGAGAAGGCGGGGCCAGATATGACTGCATATAAATTAATATAGAATAGAATAGAATAGAATAGAATAGAATAGAATAGAATAGAATAGAATAGAATAGAATTCTTTATTGGCCAATTCCATACAAGGAATTTGTCTTGGTGCATATGCTCTCGAAGTACATAAAAGAAAAGATACGTTCATCAAGAATCATAAGGTACAACACTTAATAATCATAGGGTACAAATAAGCAATCAGGAAAGAATATCAATATAAATCGTAAGGATACAAGCAACAAAGTTACAGTCATACAGTCATAAATGGAAGGAGATGGGTGGTGGGAACAATGAGAAGATTAATAGTAGTGCAGACTTAGTAACTAGTTTGACAGTGTTGAGGGAATTATTTGTTTAGCAGAGTGATGACGTTCAGGGAAAAATTGTCCTTGTGTTTAGTTGTTCTGGTGTGCAGTGCTCTATAGCATTGTTTTGAGGGTAGGAATTGAAACAGTTTATGTCCAGGATATGAGGGGTCTGTAAATATTTTCACAGCCCTCTTTTTGACTTGTGCAGTATACAGGTCCTCAATGGAAGGCAGGTTGGTAGCAATTGTTGCTAGATTCTTAAAATTCTTGCTAGAATCAAGAAGGTGGCAGCATTGAAGCTTCCGCCCTAATAGGCTTCCAAAGCTGATACAATCCTTATTGTGCCCAACTGAATATTCAGAAAGAAACCCAACAGACTGAAAATTCAGGCAAATAAGGAGAGCTGTTCTTTGAAATTCTCTCTTAGCCTTTTTTATTGCCCTTGTACCTTAAGAAATGTAAATTATTGATTGTACTAGAAAGCCCAAAGGGAAAAATGGGGAGGGGGGGAGAAGAGATTGAAAGAGACAGAGAAAACAGGTATTCTAGGAAAGAGAACAGTGTATATAAATCAATCATTGATTGATTTAGAATCATTTGATTGTCCCAGTGAAGGAAAGACACCATCAGATGTCCACCTGTTCCATACAAAGAAACTGAGCCAGTTGGCAGTTTAGGTTGATGAGTCTGAAATCCTCAGCCCCATTCTGAGGTTACAAGCTACTTCCAAGTGGGGAGGGAAGCAAGTGCAAGGTACTGGAAAATAGTAGAGGCCTGCAGATATTTCTTTGCATCATCTTCTGCCTGTCCAGAGTCAGTGCTGCCAGACTTGTATTATGGTTTGTTGACGTGGATTGTCCTAAGCAAGTTGTTTTTACAGAAATTTAAACAAACTTATTTTGATACATATGTAAAATGCATCTGTTTGTAATAATTCTTAAGAGTTTTAATTTATAAACAGAAGTATATGGGAACCTGCAGGTTGTTCGGTAAATCTTACTTTCTCTACGCTGAGAATCACAGCGTAGAGAAAATCTAAAGAATCTGTAAAGAATAAATCTATTCTTTACAGATTGATTTAATATTCTTCTATTTGCACTTCTTCAAGGAGGTATAATACAATCCTTGTAGCTGAGGACATTTACCCTTGTAAGATTAGCCTTCAAGAAGGTTGAACTCATCTCTCATGTACTAATGCATTTTATAAAGACATTAGGTCAATCTTCATTGTACCACTAATAGATAAGTTTTCTGGAAAGCCAAATACATTTTATGTGAATCATCACCTTTGGGATTTAAAACCATTCATTATGTATAAATAGCTAATTTTTGGGTTGCTGTGATTAAAGTAAGATATAATGGATTAAATACTTAATTACTTGGTTTTAAATATTACTTGTGGTTTGATGCACCTTAACTATCAATGTTTTAGATTTATTATCCAGGTAACAACTATATTAACATAGTAATAGAGGAGTGAATATTGTATATGTGATTTATTTTGCTAGACCTTAGTATATTATTGTATTTATTTGCTTCACTCTGTTTTTGTTCTTTTAAATTTTGCTGGTCATTGACTGAATAAATATTGATTGAATTATAATTTATGGTGAATAATAATGCAACATTGAATGGCATACATAAAAGGTATATATGATTATATTATCTCCCCTGCCACAAATTATATGTACTTCCCACATGGACAATAGGTTAGGAATTATAGCATTATGTTATTGGCATAATTATTAAATAATTATGGCATTATCTTTCATTGACTAGATCAGGGGTCTGCAACCTTAAACACTCAGAGAGCCACTTGGACCCATTTCCCACAGAAAAGAAAGCATCAGGAACCACAAAAACCTTCCCTTACCTGACTATTTCTTGAGTGGTCACAAAACTAGCGTATGTAATTGAAATTAAACATTCTGTTTTCTCAATAAATCGCGTGCCGGCCAGTATCACACATTGATGATTGTGACACATATTTTGAGTGACAGGGAGCCACAGCAGAGGGGTGAAAGAGCCACATGTGGCTCCAGAGTCGCAGTTGCTGATCTCTGGATTAGATTATACTTCATGAGTCATACAGAAAGTAATTGGTAGGCACAGGAGAAGAATCTAAATAGTGGGATCAAACGACAGCAAAAACAAAATACATGTTTGGTTTATAGCAATAATTAATACCAGTCATAGGTACTAACACAATGGAGTTAATCCCAGCTTTACTGGTGTACTTCCTCTCTTGAGGTTTTTAAGAGATTGGACAGCCCCTTCTCAAAGATGTTCTAATTGGTTTTCCTACACATTGAAAAGGGTTGGACTAGATGATCTCTAAGGTACCTTCCAAACCTATAATTCTACAATTCTGAAACCAGTTGCATTGTGAATCCCAGCACTTTAATTATATTGCCTAGAGTAAATAGGTGTGGGAGTAGGTGAGTGGCACTGCACTTGTAGACAATTCAATAATTAATTGAATTAGTTGAGATAGGTAGTCACACCAATCACACAAGTTGAGATAGGTAGCCACTCAAATCAAAAAAGATTTGTGTGGCTATCTATCTTAAGAGCACAACTCTGTGTGGCTCACCACAACAATAAAACTACAAAACCCCAGTGTATTCGTTTTGCTCAAACACCAAATATGTTTGCACATATTTGTCCTATACGTCACGTCTTTGTGAAACGAACATTTACTCTTCACGTTTGAAGCCTCTTCTCATACCTCTGTTTATGGCTGGCTATGCAACAAGTAATTTTTGTCACCCAAAAAAATTCAGTGGGCTTCTGTACGCTGCATGCCAGAAATACAAAATCCTTCGGAAACAAATTAAAAACAAGTGTCGTGTGTACTTTCCCCTGAAGTGAAGACTGTAAAATTAAACAGGGTTCTGTTGGCGGGATACCATCCTGGGCACCGAACAGGGAGATAACACAAGACTCTTGTGTTGTTTCCCTTGGAAAAATACCACAGGAAGGAAGACAAGGAGAGCTTAGTTTCTGCAGCTGAGCTATAATGTATCCAAAGGAGCAAGATTAGAGGCTTAGAGTTAATTATGAAAAACAGTGTTTTCATAGGAATGCACTTTCAGACACCCAAATTACCATGTATATTTAACCAAGGCAAATACCTGTGTTGGGAGAGGGA
Organism: Arizona elegans; assembly: GCA_022577455.1. Classification (NCBI taxonomy): domain Eukaryota; kingdom Metazoa; phylum Chordata; class Lepidosauria; order Squamata; family Colubridae; genus Arizona; species Arizona elegans. The sequence goes on from JAKOOJ010000007.1 coordinate 66,544,468, forward strand.
ATGAAGAACATAAGGGCTGTTGTATAGAATCAAGCCAACAATCCTTTGGAGCAGGCAATCCAGTGAAAATAGCAGGAACATGGGAAGAATCTGGGAGCAGCAGGCAGGGATGGATCCCATGCTGTTTGCTGGGAACGTTGAAGCAACTGTGGATGGGGGCAATCATTCTCATTTTTGGGAGGACATCTATTTTTTCTTCTTCTCTTTCTGACACCGTCCTTTCTTTTCTGCTCCCATCAAACAGGCTCACAGAGAAATGCTAGATTCCTTTGTCCGGTGGTCTGAATTGCAAAACTTGCAAAATTCGGCAAAACCTTTAGGTCAAAAGCTGGTGGCTCTCCCTGTTTTGAGGTATCATTTGAAGCAGAGGCCACAGGTATTTGTCCCCCAGCCCTGCAACTCTGGAAACTACCAAAACATAGGTGTTGATAGAAAGATATCACAAAGCTGGCTAGAAGAATTTCTTTTCTTTCATTTTTGTATGATTGGATTTTTATTTATTGTCATATAGCTGAATATTTAAAAGCATTCTGGGTATCACATGCTACAGAGAGACAAGCCAAGTGCTACGTAACACATCAGTGCTTCTTTTGCAGTTTTAAGATTCAATTACATTAATAAAAATGTCCAGAATAATCAATGCTGAAACATTAAGTTATGTTAACACCAGTGGTTGGTTGCTCCCAGTTCTCTCCAGTTCTATAGAACCGGTAGTAAAACCGATGGGAGGCTCCACCCACCTGCCAAGAGGTCACCATGGGTGATTTGTGCATGTGCAGAAGCGTTCGTGTTCCCGCTGCGAACTGGTAGTAAAGGTAAGTAGAACCCATCCCTGGTTAACACCACTTCTTAAGTGGAACTCTGGTTACACAATTATGTTTGAATTTCTTCTGGACATAAGGCCAGAAATGTATAGACCCGTGATGGCGAACCCATGGCACGCGGAGCCATATTAGTGGGCACGCTAGCTCAGCTCTGGCCAGCTGATTTTCGGGCCTTCTGGGCCCACCAGAAGTAGGGAAACAGGCTGTTTCCTGCCTCTGGAGGGCCTGGGGGCGTGGGGAAGGCCCATTTTTCTTTCTTACCTGGCTCCAGATCCTCTCTGTGTATCTGGGAACGATGAAAACAGCCTTTCCCACTCCCTTGGAGGACCTACGGAGGCTGAAAGGGCCCATTTCCCCACTCCCGGTGGGACAGGAAGTGACATTTTTTCCTGTCCCCAGCCTCCAGAGACTCCTAGAGAGGCTCCTAGAGACTCCTAGAGAGGCTCCTAGAGACTCCTAGAGAGGTTCTGGAGGCTGGGGACAGCAAAAAATGTCACTTCCTGTCCCACCGAGAGTTGGGAAATGGGCCCTTTCAGCCTCTGTAGGGCCTCCAAGGGAGTGGGAAAGGCTGTTTTCGCCGTTCCCAGATACACCGAGAGGATTTGGAACCAGGTAAGAAAGAAAAACGGGCCTACCAGGCCATCATGTGCCAGGAGCGGGGAGGGGAGGGGGGAGGGGGTTGCACACACATGCGCGTGGGCATGTGCGTGCGCGACCCTCCCCCGCCCCCCCCCTTTCCTGGCACGCGATGGCAAAAAGGTTAGCCATCACTGGTATAGACTGTTCCTCATCATTAATTCCCATTGCCTGTATTCCTTTACATTATGGTTTTCCACCCTAAAATGCAATGATACGAACTCTACATGTCTGTCTGATGTAGTAGACATATTACTATCCATTTATCATATGCTCCATATTTTCCCCAGTTAAGAATTTGACACTTCTGGCACAAATCTATTATGAGCTAGCAGGAGCAATTCTTTTCAGTTAATGTGAATTTGCTCTGGGTACGTAAAATGCATGCATACAATTTATTTTAACCTGTTAGAAATCCACAGGGCACATTACACACCCTATCTCATATTTCCTAGACACTTTTGACAAAAGAACACCCTCCTTTTCCATAGCAAAAATATTCTCCCACCCTGCTGCCTGCCTGCCTCTCAAATTTATATGGCCACCCATGCAGTGGTGGAATTCAATTTTTTTTACTATCAGTTCTGTGGGCGTGGCTTGGTGGGCGTGGCAGGGGAAGGATACTGCAAAATCCCCTTCCCTCCCCACTCCTGGGGGGAAGGATATTGCAAAATCTCCATTCCCACCCACTGGGGCCAGCCAGAGGTGGTATTTGCCGACTCAAAATTTCCGCTACCGGTTCTCCAGAACCTGTCAGAACCTGCTGAATAGCATCCCTGCACCCATGTTATACACGCTCCCAGATTTGGCTTATGGTCACTCATTCACACACTCACAGTCCTTGTCAACAGCTGGAAAATAGTTAGATGCTCATCAATACTTACCTCCATCTCAACTAGGCTGGCACTTGGGACTAGCCAGAGGGATGGAAGTGGAAGCAGCCAAGTCTGGATCCAAAGACAACTCAAAGAGGAAGAATGTTCCATAAGGCAGAGAAGGCCCACCTCCTAGGATCTGCCAAGTGTAAATCCCTAGCAGATGGGACCCGCAGCAGGCCTTCTCTGCCAGATCGAATGGACTGGACTTGAGCAGTCATGATTACTAACAAATTTAGTAAAGGTGATGGAATTGGCGGAGATGGTAAAGCTGACTGTTTTAATTAAAGAAAATTTATCTAATTTTGTTTCTCCTTGGAAACTGCTTCTGGACGTTTTGGTCGAAACTGAAGGAAATAAAACTTTGATTTTGGATTTTGATGATTAGAATGATTTTCTTGTAAGAGAAGCAGCTTGAAATGTTGAGAAATGTAAAGTAAAAGGTTGATGTTGTAATTCATACATACACACACACATCCTCTTGCTGAAAAAAGTTGGAAGTCATCAAGTCTCTTTTTCTTTATTTCCTAACTCTTGTTTCTTTTTGCGTTTTTATCATGATAAACTTTAATAAGTTTCTTTAAAAAACAATTGCTAACCAATTTGATGAAATTTAAAAGGAAAAAATTGGTTTCAGAGCCATTAAATTTAAAATCCTGAGGGGATAAATTGGTTCTCTATATTGGCTTTGAAACCATTTCAAGAACAAAAATTCAAAGACTATGTATTTTTATTTCATGAATGAAGGCAAATATTGTTATTCATTGAAGTATTATTAGCAAATTAAATCATTAGGTAAACATTAATACGAGTCAGTGTAGCCTTCAGGATTATTTATTGTTTTGGCCAAAAACACACAGAATTACAGCATCCAATTTTTCTTAGTAGGATAGCAGCTTTAGCTGAGCCACATTAACTGGTGTTGAAATATGTGTTTATCCTCAAGAGAGTTTCAGCCAATAACTGAAAAATGCTGTGCAGATGATCTCGTTCTCTTTTCACATCCAAAGTAGACAGATGAAAAGTTGTTATCCTTCAGTTAGCCAAAAATATTGCTTCCAGAGAGTGACTTAACTGCACATTATAGCATATTGTCTACACTCTTCTGACACTTGAACATGTGTTCATTTTTTTATTAAAAAAACCCCTCTAATCCGCTGATGCACAGAAGAAGTTTCAAATACTTGGCTTAGCTAATAATGAAGCCCCAGGAGCCACCTCTCAGGCAGCAAGTGAACAAAGAACATTCAAAGGAAATCTGGGATATCTGGGAGAGGCCAATTTACATGCAGAAGGAGAGGCCAATATTGAAGCATCTTTTCTAATAACACTGACCAGGAAGTCCACAGAGTGTATTTCTAAGATGGGGTGGAAGCTTGCCACAAACAAAATGAGTAAGCCTTCAGTCTGTTATCTTATTTTTCTACTATTCTTCTACTATTGTTTTTGGGTTTTACTCTCTCCCAGTTCTCTCTATGTAAAAGCAAAAGGCTGTATGTTACTGTCTTATTCTACTGTGCTAAAAAGTGTTGGACGCCAACGTTTTTCTTCCTTTTATCCCTTTTCCCCTTCACTTTTTTCTTTCCCCTTTTCCTCCCTTACTTTCCCATTCTTTTAATTTTTCTTTGTATTTTATATTTTGATAAACTATTACAAAAAAGTTAGATTTAGAATATTTTTGAGATGTGATGCAACGCCCAGAAAAATACGGCATACTTCACTTAATCCTCCAAGGAAAGATTGAAGGCAAACGAGGTCCAGGAAGAAGAACATTGTGGCTTCAAAATCTAAGGGAATGGTTTGGACAAAACTCAACAGCACTTTTTCGTGGGGCTGTTGATAAAAATAGGATAGCCAACATGATTGCCAATGTCCAATGACAGATATGGCACAAGAAGAAGAATTTAAAAAAAATTCAAAATGGTAAAGTGATACTCCAGATGTTTTGGGATTGCACCCAAGGTGCCTATTAGTGCTATCTTGTTTTGATATTTGACACAAAATAGTAAGGATTCCTGCCCTCCAAGCATCTTGGATATCTACTTGATGCTGCCTAGAATTCTAACAGAGTGCCCGGCTGTGGAAGACTGATTTGGCTGTCATGATATAAAGAAGATGCTGAGACTCTAGAAAGAGTGCAGAGAAGAGCAAGAAAGATGATTAGGGGAACTGAAGGCTAAAACATCTGAAGAGCAATTGCAGGAATTGGGTATGTCTAGTTTGATAAAAAGAAGGACTAGGGATGACATGATAGCAGGGTTCCAATATTTAAGGAGCTGCCATAAAGAAGAGGGAGTCGAGCTATTCTCCAAAGGTAGGACAAGAAGCAATGGGTGGAAACTAATCAAGGAGAAACTTGAACTAAGGAGAAATCTCCTGACAGGTAGAACAATTAATCAGTGGAACAACTTGCCTCCAGAAGTTGTGAATGGCCCAACACTGGAGGCTTTTAAGGAGAAATTGGACAACCATTTGACTGAAATGGTATAAGGTTTCCTGCTTGAGCAGGGGGTTGGACTAGAAGACCTCTAAGGTCCCTTACAACTCTGTTATTCTGTTCTATTTCTCAAACAATTGAGAAATCTATTGCATATTAGCAGGGGTCTTGGTCCAGTTTCTGCCAGCATCTTCTCTAAAGTTTATGGCACGGAGGACCTCCCAGATAAAGTCTTCGTGTGAAATAACAAATCTGAACTATGAAGTATAAATGTCACTTGTAAGTAAATGTTGTTACTTCAGGCAATTTCTGAAATATCTGCCTTTAGTATGCAGTGAAAAATCAAATTTCTGATCCTCAATTGAATTGACTTCATGTGCAATTTACCATATTCTATTGCAATTTCTTACATTTGCATCATCACAAAAACGACATGATTCAAATGGGGAGATTTTGTACCAACATAATGCCATCTCTTTGATTTATCAGACTTTCAAGAAAATAGTTGTTATTCTTCTCCCTAGCTAGTCCGTTAAAAAGAGACTTCACTATTCTATTTTTATTTCATTCTATGATTGTTATGCAGTAGATAATGGGAGAATTGTCTTACAAATATAAAATAAGAGTACTGTACAGAAACAGCATGACCTAACTGAATTGTGTTTCTTCGGTAACTATCACTATGTGTGTATTAATCACTAGATGGCAGCACGAAACACAAAACTTTGATGGCTTATGCAATTTCCTATTATCCAAAGCAGTAAATGAACGACAAAACTATATTAAGAGGTCCAGAAAAAATTAACAAAGCAAAATTTGCTTTTTTGTCATCTATCAAAGTGATAATTGCACTTTTGCAGCAAAAGTATCAATATCACATTTCTAATGATGCTTATTTATGGAAGAGGTAATAAAAAATAAAGCACATACCATATATTGAAATTTTCCCCTATTATTTACCCCAATGACCAGCAAAAAAAAAAAAAGGGGGGGTGTTGCCACAAATGTTGATTCTATTGCCACTGAACTAAAGTATTATTGTGAATAAGAACTAGGTTGATACGATATCTGTTCTGTGATGATCCTGTTGCCATAACAATGAACACTAGATGCAGAGATTCCTGGATTTCATTTACAGTGAGGTACTTGGTATGGAAAGCATTTCTCTGTATTTTTGCAGCTGTTATTGTTCATTTGCACTTTGACTTATTTTGCTTTTCAACTATCTCTCTGCAGTCAAGGCTTCAGTCCATCCAATTGATATTCAGCACAACTACTAAATAAACAGTAGTATATGATGGGCTCCCAGGAAAAAAAACAAACTCAGAGACTAGGTGATATTACACAGGATATTCAGCCTTAACTACAACTCTTAATATTACATAGAAGTAATTTACCTGACGTGAAAAGGAAAAAAAAAAATAATGACAGTATAAACTCTAAGACGAAATGTCAAGTTCTTAATCTCTAGCCTTTTTACTGTGAAGTCACAGATCAATAAAGCAAAGACAATTATTTATTCATTATTTCACATTGTTTGGGTTCAGTTTTTTTCAAATCTAGAAAACAGTTGAATAATGCATTGTTAGTTATAGCCCTTATCAAAGTTCACAATGGAGTTAAAGGAAAGTCTGATCTTTAGCTGGATGCCCCTGATGGATTTGCTGGTGCCATTAACAAGTGATTTTAGCTTTTTGCACTAAAAATCACTGCTAGGTACTAGGAATGCCTATGAAATTCTTTGAAAAAGTGTGGCCTATGTAGTTAGTCCTCCGTTAGTAAACAAGGTACAATTCTAGTAGCTCCATCCACTTGAACAGTATTTCTCAACCATGGCAACTTTAAAATACATGAACTTCTAATTGAGGAATTCTGAAAAATGAAGTTCACATATAATTGCTAAGATCGAGAAACAACGCACTAGAAGTTAGCAAGACTTGGTTCTTTTCCAAGCCAGGGCCAACTGAAACAGGACACTAAATATGTCTTCAACATCATTTCAAACAATCTTAACAAAGCATAGCAAGATCATCATAATTGCAAATGCAATAATTGCATTCATTAAAATATTTTGGGGCTGCTCTTCATCCTTGCAGATACCAGAGCAGTACATAAGGCTGCAAGCATAATTATTATACAATGTACCCCCCCCCAAAAAAGCAATTAGAATCACAAACGGCAAAAAAACCAACAAAGGCAATAAACAGATCTGATTAACCAATTACAGTGATTGTTGTGTGACTGCCAATTGAGAAATATAATTGATACTGAACAGATTGCAATGCTGATATATCAACTGCACCTGAAAGCAGACAGCATTCTAGGACCGGGAGCCCTTACAGAAAAGGCTTTATGGTCACATATTGTAAGAATATATGTGAGACTGGAAGTTCAACTTTTTCCATTCACTTTGTGGTCTCTAGGAAAGTCCCCCTTCCATTGCAACAGTTGTTAGCTCAGACACAGAAGGTTCCATTTATGCTACCAAGAACTTCCTTTCTAGGACTACTAGCAACCATAAAAGCAGACTGAAATTGCATTAGAATGAGTGTGGTATTAAACCAAACCATAATAATTAGAGTTAGTATTTTATTGTTGTGCTCTCTGGTCTAAAGACCTCAATAAAAAAACTTTGGTTTTGGAATGTGGGTTGAAGCTTCTCATCCTACTGGATTCATTCCTGATGAAATCACCCTGCCTCTACTGATAGTTTAAAAACTCTGATTGGTAAGGATATTGTTATTGGCCACTGTCTTTTGTCTAATTCAAACGACAGTGGACAACTGTAGATATCCTCTGTAGAAGAGGCATATATGCAGCCATGCTTAGGTGAAAACTATTCCATGATATTTTGTGATGAGATGACTGATCACAGGTATAGTTATTACCTTCTAAGACCGGGGTGTCAATCTCATGACAACACGTTGTGGTCACGTGACATATCGCAACTTTCTCCCCCTTTGCTAAACTGGGGGTAGGCATGGCCAGTGCGTGACACATCTGGCCCGCGGGCCGCGAGTTTGACACCCCTGTTCTAAGAGATGCTATGCTAATAATGCAGGGTGGAATTCAATTTTTTTTTACTATTGGTTCTGTGGGCGTGGCTTGGTGGGCGTGGTATGGCTTGGTGGGTGTGGCTTGGTGGGCGTGGCAGGGGAAAATCTCCATTCCCACCCCACTCTGGGGAAGAATACTGCAAAATCCCCATTCCCTCCCCACTCCTTCCTGGGGGAAGGATATTGCAAAATCTTCATTTCTACCCCACTCTGGGGCCAGCCAGAGATGGTATTTGCTGGTTCTCCGAATGACTCAAAATTTCTGCTACTGGTACTCCAGAACCTGTCAGAACCTGCTAAATAGCACCCCTGTAGTAATGGCTCTTAGTGCTACATGCATGAATTTCCTACAGAGTTGGCCTGGATCCAGGCATTAGGGTTTATGTTTTATCCAAAATGGATAACCACAGAGGGTCTTGCCAGTCTAGTTCCTCACCATGAAAATCAAAAACAGTACATGGTAATCCAGGCTGCTTGTATTAGTTTTGATGTGTGCAGAAATGGACAGGCTGACACTAGAACTCAAAAACAAGAATGAGACAGAATACTATAAAATCTGGAATAAAGTGTATTATTGGTTGGAAAGGAGAAAAGGAGTTGGAACAAAAAAGATTTAGGGATTGTAGAATTAATACTTGATAATATTAATAAATGTAAATAGTAAACAGATAGTAAATAGATAGTAAATGAAGACAAGGGATATGTATATAAGAACAAAGTAGCAATGTGTGTTAAATAGTAATTATATTTGTTGTTATGTAAAGAATATGTACGGATATGTTAAGACCAGGATGGTCACACTGTGTCCAATGTTTTTAATGTTTTTTAAATAAAAAACTTTTTTAAAAAAACAGTACATGGTAATTCAGGCTGCTTGTATTAGTTCTATCACAGATTTGCATGGTTATGACACTTACTGTCATAAGCTTGTAACTCAGATAGACAACCAGTCCTTGTAGGCAAGCAGGGGTAACAATAGAGCTGGACAACTATCAGCATTGCCTGAGGCTCTATATGATGTAAAGGCCTCTTTTTCTTAGTGCGGTGCCCTTACTTCTTGTCCTCATTTAAAAAGCTGTCAGAGACTTTTCACAAAGAACTCTTGTCATTCCGTGTTAGTGACATAATACTTGGTAACGAAGTGCGCTCTTTTTAAAAATATTCCCCTGAGCTTCATTTCTGTCATAATCTCAATGGCCTCATTTTTATCCTCTATCATCAGAAGGAGGCAACATCTAATGCCAAGCTCTTATTTTAGTGGAGGTAGTATTTGCTGGTTTATATGTACAAATGAGCAGCCAAGTCTATTTTTTGTCCCATCAGTTTTGCATCAATTAATTCATAAGATTGTTTCAGCATGAAATTGCGGTTTTGGAAAATAGCATTAATAAAATATTTTAAAATGAGTACAAGTTTTTGCAAACGACCCCTTTAGCATACATTTAATCCTAAAATATGACTTTTTATATTTATTTTAGCCTGAAATTCCCATTTGGAGGAAGCATTTTGGTACTATAAAATTTGAAGAAGCATAAATATAGATAATTGGATCCCAGTTTGTCCAGAAAAGTTTTAACAAAATATATCAAGTCTCTTTGAAGTTTTGACTTACAATGATTCAAAGTTTTCATAGTAGCAAAAGGAAACTTGTTTCATTTTGAGAACCTTTTTTCAACTTCCCAGTTTGGTTTCAGATTTTCTGATGGATTTGCAACCAAATACTAACCAGATCCAACTATGCTCGTCTTTTCAAGATCAGTACATTGGCTTGATGCTATCACTTTAAACAAGCAGAGCAAACAACATTTGCAGGGATTCTCACCATCAGCTTTATCAATTTACTGGGGGGGGGGGGGGGGGAACCTGGTTACCTTCATACCAACTGGATAACTAATAGTGAGCTAATCTTCAGATGTCCCTGTATACCTCTAATACAGGCAAATGGGCTTGCTAAGTTTTCCATTCACATCATAACATAACGTGATTCTCCATAAGTGATCATCTTTATGCTCTGAAATGTTTTACTTAATTTCTATAAATCAACAATGTAATAAATCAGATGTAGGCCCATCTTCATTTTTCTTCCTAACTGACCCCCAAAAGTAAGACTGATACAAACCTACTGTGCAAGATCTTTTAAAGGTTTTACTTGATAAATGCAGCAGTGAAAGGGGAAATCCCATTTTAAAACGTTAGAAAGACTAATAGTCAAACCTCAACCAGTTGGTCCAGGAGTGGGCAATCTACATCCAGAAAAATCAAGCAGTCAATCAGGAACAAGAATAGTCTCCCTTTGGGTGGGCATTTAAAAGAGCAAGGGACAGCTGCCAATGTATAGAAATTGGATTGGGGAGCAGTTATTAATCCTGAAAGTTTAGGAGTGAAAATTAGATGAGGAATAGGACTTATTTTTTACTTTAAGGATTGTGATCATCAATTTCAACAATTTCATCAGGCCTTGTTCTTTCTGTGTACAGTGTATGTGCCTTCAAGTCAGTGTTGACTCCTGGCAGCTGCCTGGGCAGGTCTCTGAAGTTTTCTTGGTAAGATGTTGAAAGAGGTTTGCCCTTGCATCCTTCCCAGGACTGAGACAAAGTGACTGGCTCAAATCACCCAGTTGGCTTTGTGCCCAAGGCAGGACTAGAACTCATGGTCTCCTGGTTTCTCGCCCACTGCCTTAATTGCTACCCCCATATAATCTTTCTTCTTTTGTTTCTTCAATTGCTTCTTGTTCTTTAGTTGTACATAATAAAAGACTTGACATAATCAGTGAACGAGAGAAAGAAAACTATTTACTATCACATGCTTGACTCCACTTGATTAAACGGGACTTTACTTCCTCCTCAGTACACTCTGGAGAGGATCTTTTGGGATAAAAATCTATAGGCTTTCCAGGGTGTCTGATTTTGGACAAGGATACAATAAGAGTTTAGGAGGAAAAGTTAGAGACCCCTCTAAGGTTATGCATGTATAACCATTGCAAATGCACATTTCAAGTACTTTGAATGTTCTCATGCTATGTAAAGATGCAGTTTTCTTTCCATATTTAATACGTTCTATTGAAAACACATACTTATTCTGTTCTACTCCTGCACAACACTTTCAAGTGAGATTTTGTTGACAGGTAGTTCTTTTTTTAAAAAAAAAGTTTTGTAAAGACAGGTAGTTCTTGACTTATGAGTGATTGTTTCATGAACATTTGAAGTTATGACAGACTCCGCCCCCCAAAGCTGTTTATAACATAGTCTAATAGCGTCATAACCCCTAGGGTTACATGAATGCATTTCAGATGTATAGCAAGTAGCTCACCTTTGCAGCCAGTTGCAGTGCTCCAATCACATGACTGCAATTTATAACTTTTTTTTTTGTTCTTTTTGGCCTTTTTGACTAGTTCCCAGTAGAAAATACCTGTAGGAATACATGGATTTGCTTAACAATGATGGCACCTGCTTAATGATCACTTCAAAAATGTCATAAATTGAGTCTGGTCACATTATTGCCATGACTTATGACAAAAATTCTTGGCTCCATTATGATTGTAAGTTGAGACCTACCCGTATTTTGCACAGAATATTACAAGGGAATATTACATATCTGGGAAGGCTGCAAGTGTACAAAACATGAGGGTGTAACCATGTCATCCTGCAAATATAGCACAATGATATCTAAATGGAACTTATTAAATATGAAACTGAATAGCTGAGGAACTATTCTGAAAGAAACACACAATTATATATGCTTACAGGAGGGAGGGAAATATATATTATTGACTTTATTGTTGTATGCCAGTGAGATAAGGATGGTTTTATTTTAAGAATAACTGCAGTTGTCAGGATAGCTGCAGCTTTAAAATATAGTCAACTGCCTTAAAATGCAATATTATCAACTCTACATTTTGTTTGACAAATAGAATAGCAATAGGGATTTTTCAGCATAACCAAGGAAGTTGAATGAGATGTTACCATTTTTAAATAAAATTACAGTGAAGGCTTTTTAGAAAGCACTTGCATCCTACACAGACTTCCTGTGGTTTGGTATGTACCTTAGAAACAACTTTGTCAAACATAAACAATCATTTCCCACTACTTTTTAGTACTATACAATAGCATTTTAAAAAAATAGGTACAAACTTTTCCCAGCATACAAAGATGCTTTTTAGAGGAACTGTAGAACGAACAAAGGTGATCTGAAATATTATTTTAAAAGTGTTAAACCATTATGACTACTTTTAATGCATGCTCTTCTCTATAAATTGCTAGCCTCGAGTTTTTGCTAAATTTTACTAAAACGTCAACAGTCCAACAAGCCTTCTTTTGTATTCCATATCCAAGAGCTCAAGCTAAGTAAAATGGGTCACAAGCTGAACCAAAATATGCTGGCTGAGCTACTGCATGACTGTAACTTCAAACTGTTACTTCAAACAGAAGAGTTAGGTTGCAGACAAAGATCTTTAACAAAGTATTGAGATAAACATAATAGGAAACATTAAGGGGAACTGAGAATTTGGCTTGAATTTTAAGGGTGAATCTCAGCCCAATATCTAAAGCTGTACTTATAATAAATAGAAAGCAACCTTATATTCTGTCAGACCTTTGTATTCATTTACCCATTAAAAGTAGAGTGTAATGGTATACCGGGAACAGAAAGTCCTAGGTTCAGAGGGAACCCACTTGAAAATTTTGAGGTGATCATTAATTCATATTCCAGTAACTTCATATGTTTGCTTGTTATGAAGATGTGACAAAGGGGAACACTCCCATTTGCTGCTTTAAGCTTTTAAAGGAAAGGGGATATGAATGTAGTAATAAATAAATGAGAAACATTATCTACTGAATGGTGATCAAGATTTCCTGCTCTCGGGCTTTCATGTTGTCTGATACCTTAGTTAGCCAAAATATGGTACAGCGAGTTAATTATATTGCTTCAAATAACCGAGCCGTTAGCAGCGAACAAGGAGCTAACTTTTTTCCTTTCCTTAAAATCATTTATTTATTATCTTCTGGTTCCACCTGGATTTTCCCTTCAGCATTTCTTTATCGGCTCCAAACATGAAAAGCTGTAAAGCAGTTTAGTTCTTTTCTTAAAATACAGTTAACAACTTATTAAAAGAAACAGTTACTGTGTGTAAAACACATAAACAACAAACATACTTAGGAACAGAAAAACAATTAAAATTAAATGTTGAAAAAGAATTTTAAATGCTTCTACAAATCATACCTTCTTGTACTCTCTACAAATTTGCTAGATATGGTCTCACACACTTCTTTACAGTGATTGGAATATAGTGCCCACAGGACACATTTGAAATCTGTGATGACGTTCCTTTGAATTTTTGCATAATCTCCCCAGACCTTTTAGTGGGACTTGCATATTTTGCAATCACAGCTTTTCTATCCTGAGAGAGGAAGATTTGTGATACGATGAGGTGTAGTATCGTCTCCGCATAAAAATGCCAACAAATGTTTTCCCTGTTTTGCCTGCTCTTTTATAGTTGTTCTAAGTAATATCTTGTTATTGGTATTGTGTTCCACAATTGAAGCAATAGGAAGCTGTTTCATGCAAACAGGGGCATCATTTAGAAATATTGGAAGAAACTGTCAGAAACAAGGGCACTGAAGAGGATGTTCTCCAAGTTAAATTTGAGACTATCTTGAAGGCCTCTTGTAAAATGTTTTAACCCCCAATAGCCTCGATTTATGAGCATTCCAGATATATGGACATATTTTTGCAGTTATCCCAAGTGGCTGCCTATGTTATTAGGCAGGCTCATTTGGCCAGAAAGGACAAAGGTGGAAATCTTCCATCTCATTTTAGATCTGTTTGAAAAGCTAAAGCAAATTACAGCAGACTGTTCTAATATATTTTCATTTTTCCTTGACAATACTGAGGATAAGAAACTTCCTCCCATCCAAAAATTAGTACATTTAAACTCTGTTGATTTTAAAGAAAAGGAAACCTCACATAAATCAAAGTTTTTTTTAAAAAAAAATATGCTTGAATGATGGCTTTCTTAAATATAAATTGGGATTCTCAGGAAACCAGATCTAACATTCCACAGAGTATAAGCACATAGTGGCCAAGCATATTCCATGCAACCAGGATGAGTAACCCACATCCATAGGAACACAACTGGCCTTTGATTTTAATTTCATGGAGCTCTAAGTCTAAATTCAAAACTCTTTTATACATGAACAGTTTGAAAAGAACATTGCATCACTTCCATCCACAGCATGTTTCATGAAGAGAAGGAAAAGAGGGAAACAAGGGGGGAGGGGAGAGAGTGAGTCATCAATTTTGATCCTACCAATGGCTTCTCTTTTTGCCAAAGATTTGCATTCCCAAGAACATTATTCTTGAGTCCTTCGACAAAAAGGAAAAAAAAGTCTCCCCAGTTCTGCAGTGTAGTAACACTTTATTAGAATTTTCATTTGAGGAAGAAGTAGAGTCAGAAATCTCCTGGTGCAAAGGAGGAATGGAACATTCTGGAGTTTTCCAGAACTTTCCATCTTGAGAACAGAATGTTTGATACATTTCCACTCTGCTTTCCTGTATATAGGATTGGGCTTTGGTGGATTTCGGTGGAAAGAGAGATGAAAGCATACTTAAAAATAGGGTGCAATGATTATACAACCACTTGTTCTAGGACCAAACTGTTTATTGCAATTTCAGCTTTGCCTGAGCATTTTAAAGATAATTGAGTGTCTTTATTCCCATCCCCATACTAAGAAGTACCCTAGGTATTCGATATAGAGAAATGTAACCAGTAACACTGGAATAAAAGAGGCTAAAATCTTGCCTCCATATCATAAACAAGTCTCCGGAACCCAATCTGTAAAACGGGAATTTCAGGTATTTTTGGAGTGCAGTCGTTTTAGTGACTTCCCTAAGAAATTGGTCCCTTTCTGCACCAGGCAGCTGCACCCCCATTTGAGGTAGCAAATATGTTTGGAAATATTTACTTGTCTAAGAAAGAAAAAAAAAAGGCAAAAGCCTGGCCCGTTTAAAGCCTTCCACCTTTCATGGAATGACAGAGCACAGCAAAAGTGAGCTCTTCTTGCAGGAATAAAACGTTACAGTCCCTTCACATAGTTTTGCAGCAAGAGGTTGCTTATTTGGAGCTTTCCATGGTGCTGAAACTGTTAGGCTGTCTTATCTCATATTGCCCTTTCATATTATCAAGACAGAACAAGACCATGATACATCATTATGAGTATTGCCTGTCATCCTTCTTATTGCCTATTACATAAGTATGTCTCTGGTTTGAAGTATTCATCTTCAGGTAACACAGAAAATATTGAAAACTGAATATACTGGAGGGACACCAAATTGGGAAAAGCTGTCATAGAGTTTCACGTTCTGAGGCAGATGAGCAATGGTAGGAATTTGTCTCTGTTAGATAAAATAATTTACATATCGAGGACAGTACTGTTTATTTTCCATGGTGATGACTCTTTCAGGCATCAGTTTTTCTTATTAACAGATACCTGACATTTTTCATAAGAAATGTTAGGGACTGAACCCGAGACCTTTGCAGGAAAAGCTGTAATCAATAGAATAGAATAGAATAGAATAGAATAGAATAGAATAGAATAGAATAGAATAGAATAGAATAGAATAGAATAGAATAGAATTCTTTATTGGCCAAGTGTGATTGGACACACAAGGAATTTGTCTTGGTGCATACGCTCTTGATGTACATAAAAGAAAAGATACGTTCATCAAGAATCATAAGGTACAACACTTAATGATAGTCATAGGGAAACAGTCAATATAAATCTTAAGGATACCAGCAGCAAGATTACAGTCATACAGTCATAAGTGGGAGGAGATGGGTGATAGGAACGATTAGATTAATAGTAATGCAGACTTAGTAACTAGTTTGACAGTGTTGAGGGAATTATTTGTTTAGCAGAGTGATGGTGTTCGGGAAAAAACTGTTCTTGTGTCTAGATGTTCTGGTGTGCAGTGCTCTATAGTGTCGTTTTGAGGGTAGGAGTTGAAACAGTTTATGTCCAGGATGCGAGAGGTCTGTAAATATTTTCACAGCCTTCTTTTTGACTCATGCAGTATACAGGTCCTCAATGGAAGGCAGGTTGGTAGCAATTGTTTT
Organism: Arizona elegans; assembly: GCA_022577455.1. Taxonomy (NCBI): domain Eukaryota; kingdom Metazoa; phylum Chordata; class Lepidosauria; order Squamata; family Colubridae; genus Arizona; species Arizona elegans. Next base: position 66,560,406 of record JAKOOJ010000007.1, read on the forward strand.
TTCTGCAGTTCTAATTATCCTCTGAAGTCTGTGTCTGTCTTGTTGGGTTGCAGAACCAAACCAGACAGTTATAGAGGTGCAGATGACAGACTAAATAATTCCTCTGTAGAACTGTATCAGCAGCTCCTTGGGCAGTTTGAACTTTCTGAGTTGATGCAGAAAGAACATTATTTGTTCTGTATTAGGTATAATATTAGTAAAATCTGTATGCTCAGTTTTTTTAAAAAAACAACAACAACAAACAAAATGTATGTAAGAGATGATGGTTGAAGCTTTTCTGGACTTTCCTCCATCTAAATCCCCATCCACAGTAACTACTAAACCTCATTTTGGCGTGGGTAAAACGTAAAAGTAATTATGTAGAATCATTATCCTCACAAGCAGCAGGACCAATAGCCACTTTATGGAAATGCTAAGTAAAATCTCCCTCAAGCTGGGCTTAGCTTCTAGTGACTATTTCAGGTTCATTTTGTTTTCATGTCAGTAATACGGAAGATATTTGATGTTTTCTCTTTTATTTCTCAGTTTAGTCTACTACCTTTGGGGGTTTTGTGGTCTCTCTTTTAGGTATTAAACCCAATTTTGCTTAAATAGCTCAAGTGTTACATTTAGGAAAATAGGCACAATTTATATGAAGTCAAAAGTGCGGGTAGTCCTCGATTTACGACCACAATTGAACCCAATTGAACCCCATTGGTAAGCAAGGCAGTTGTTAAGCACATTTTGCCCCATTTTATGAGGGCAAACAACTTTTTTTTTGCCGCAATTGTTAAGCACTGCAGTTGTTAAATGAATAACATGGTCATTAACTGAATCCAGCTTTCCCAATGGACTTTGCTTATCAGAAGCCAGCTGGAAAGGTTACAAATGATGATTACATGACCACAGGATACTGCAACTGTCATAAATACATGCCAGTTGCCAAGCATTTGAATTTTGTTCATAGGACTGTGGGGATGCTGCAACAGTTGTAAGTGTGAAAAATGATCATAAATCACTTATGCCAGTGGTTGTTTTTAAACTGAAAAAGAGAAGTCTAATGTCATGAATTTCCAAGTCATAACCAAACTGATTCTCAGAGACAAAGCATATACTTAATTTCAACACTGCAATTAATAGAATGATTTATTTTATTTTATTTTTGCTTTAATTTATATGCCGCCCTTCTCCGGAGACTCAGGGCTGCTTACAATGCATTAAGCAATAGCCTTCATACTTTTGTATATTTATACAAAGTCAGCTTATTGCCCCCACAATCTGGGTCCTCATTTTACCTACCTTTGAAAGAATGGAAGGCTGAGTCAACCTTGAGCCTGGTGGGATTTGAACTTGCAGTAATTGCAAGCAGCAGATGTTAATAACAGTGCATTAGTCCACTGTGCTACCAAGGCTCTATAATTCTGGATGTTATTTTACCTATCCACAATGGACCTCTAACTTCAGTCTTCTGTTTGTATCCTACCAATTGAGAATACAGTAAGAATTCCGTTTACAATTCTATATATCACTGTCTTAAATGACTCTTATAATCCACTGCTGTCTTGAGATGGCTACATGTCAGAGTCCATCATCTCTTGAAGCATGAGAGCCAGATGCTGAAAACACAAAATGTTCTTAGAAAGGGAAATACATATAGAGGTTGACTTGTTGCATACAAAATGGCTTTCAGCCAAAGCCAATATGGAATGAGTGAAATGCAAGAACGCCATATACTGTATAAATTGACCTTAAGTTTAAGGATAGGGCTTCTCTCCCTTTGCCTTCTTACCAGCTTGCTCAAGAGCTAACTGACAGCCTTTGACTTCTTGAAACAAGATTGCATTGTATAATTCACTGCCCTTAATCGCTCAAACTTCTCTAGCTTATATAAGATACCCCAGAAACTTGTCATGCTTTAGAGATACAAATATGATAGTGCTTCAATACAAGATTCATCATCATCATTTAATGACCACCATAATCCCTTGCGGAGTGGAGTCTGGGCAACTGAATAGAGCTTGCAAAGCGTTTTAATGCCTGGATGCTCTTCCTATCACCAATGCAGAGCTTTGTTCAACAGATATATTCTCATTGTGCCCAGAGAGAGAAATATCTGCCTCTACCTAGGATCCTCCATGAAACCTCTTTGTCATGTTAAGAGGTCAACCATGTTTGAGATTCAAGCTCAGAAGAATTCAATGCAGGGTTGAAATCCAGCAGGTTCTAACAGGTTCTGGAAAACCGGTAGCGGAAATTTTGAGTAATTCAGAGAACCAGCAAATGCCACTTCTGGCTGGCCCCAGAGTGGAGTGGGAATGGAGATTTTGCAATATCCTTCCCCCAGGAGTGGGGAGAGAATGGGGATTTTGCAGTATCCTCCCCCTGGAGTGGGGAGGGATTGGGGATTTTGCAGTATCCTTCCCTTGCCACGCCCACCAAGCCACACCACGCCCACCAAGCCATGCCCACAGAACTGGTAGTAAAAAAAACCTTGAATTTCACCAGTGGTTCAATGTATTTGAAGAGTTCAATAGAATCCATTGAACTTAGGCAAACAGGTATAGGAATCTAACACCAGTATAAATTGATATTGTATGCTTAATAAAAATATTGAAATCTCTCTTTAATAAATAAACAAATGGGGATCTGAAAAATTAACTCCAGGATATTCTGTGTGCTTCCAGACCACTCCAAACGTTTTCTAGAACCCATTATGGAGGCTGGTGTTCAGAGGTTTCCAGGAGTATATCCTCTGAAACAAAATAGGTTCAAGGTGCTTGGAACATAACATTCCCAAACAGGCATGGTTTTAAGATAAGATCATCCCAGGGACATCTCAAATTACTTCTTGTTTAGAGGACATACTTCCAAAAAATGCCCAGATTGTCCTTTCTGAGAATAGCCAGCCACAAGGGAAATGAAATATTTCAGACTCTTCCCAGATTGACTAATTTTGCTCATTCATATGAACAAATATTCAAAAGCCCTTTTATACACCTATAAAAAGGAAAGTAGTAAATAATTTTAAAAAATCCGGTTTTTGTCAAATAAATAAAAATAAACGTTCAATTGTCATTAAAGGTAAGTAAAGCTGCAATTGACATGGTCCTCTTTCACATTTAGAATTGCAAATTCATCAGAAGACTCAAATTGTTCCGTAGGAAGTCCGAGACACCGTAAGTAAACATTGTGGAAATGATATATTTGTATACTGATCCCTCCAATGTGAGACACACATCTAGATTCCCTTTAAGACATGCCTGTTGCTGTCTTGGGAATGGGAATGTGCTTATTGGACCCCTCCCTCATTCATCTGATTGTATTGAGGTTTCTGAAATCTGCAGTAATCATATTGGCACCATGCAGAATTTTAAATCTGTAATGAGAAATAACAGAGGCATTCCTGAAGGATTGTGAGGATTGAAGAAATGCTTTCTGCATTAAAGTATTTCCAAACTAATAAGAAAACAGAACATATATGTATGTATATATGTAAACTTGCAAGATTCCTTTTTCTCACCATGTACATGTATAATCTGAACTAGACTGTGTTGTTTCTCTATCATATAATATATGTTGGTATGTGGATATACAGTATGTATAATATTTGTTTGTTTGTTTGTTTGTTTGTCATGTTTATGTAGTATATATTGGAGCTGGTGACCCTTTGAGAGCTGTATGGAATGAAATTTCATTTTAATGTATGCTGATTAGGGTACATTTAATGTGACAATAAAGTTAGTCTAAGTCTAAGTCTAAGTACGTGTATATCAAGATTTTTCACTTCCCAAAGTAAAGATATAAAATATAGATATAAAACATACAAAGAGTTGAAATTTATTAAGTAGAAATATGCATAATGAATCCCATTATGAGAATATGATGAGAGTGGCATCTGGTCTTAAATACTGGGAATAACCTAGGTTCTGGGCTCACAAGAGATTCTAATGCATCGTATTTAATTTATCTATGAAATTTGCTACTACTTCACTAATTGCTTATAAAAAGATACATCTGGAGACTAGATGTATATATAACATCTGTCAAGGTAAATAAATGGAAACCCCATATATATAGACAGGGAATTCCTGAAATAAATATAAGACAACAATGATGGCGATGATATGATGATGGTAATAATAGCTGTGATTCAAGACAAATAAGAACTAATGTTATCTCTAATAGATCTTGTTCTATGTTCTTTATCCTTTCAAATATCCCAGATGTACTGATATAATATGACCTTGGATTATACTAACTGGCATCTGGAAGCTGTTGCTACAAGTCCTGGGAATTTATACCTGAAGTGATGCCAGAAGACTTAGGAACGAACTGTATCATAGTATAACTTCCTTTCTCTCAAGTTAAATAGCAAGTGACTGGTCTGTTGCCAAAGGCACTAAATTTTGATGCTGATATAAAGACTAAGCTATGCTCTAATGGCATCTGTGATAGATGACTAAAGGCCAATTCACAAGGCCATTTTGTTGCTTTTTTGTGATCAGTATGCCTAAGAAGATAGTGTGAATTTTCTGTAAGTGGCAAGAGAATTGATGGGCAAGTTATATTTGGCCTTCAAACATCATTCCTTGAAACGCAAGCCGACTGGAGATATAACACAGTGTTCTACAGCTGTCAAAACTGAGCTTCAACATAATCTCATGAAATAAAAAAGGAGATAAAACCCCTTCAGTCTTTCCTGGAGTTCAAGGTTGATGGCATCTGCCTTAAAGGCAAAATAATAACAGGCTAAGATGAATTAATTAGATTCATTTGTTCTCATAGCCTCCATATGATTATTTTTAATAGGATAATTTAACAACCTTCCAATTGTTGCTAGTTGAAAGACTCACTTAGCAATATGTGGACCAATTCCACAAGGTTTTTTTCCTTGACATTCCACAATTCTACAGTAGAATATAATAAATCTAATAGTCCAGTGCAAAGTAAGTCAAACACAAACGCATCCGTGCACAAACCAGTATCTATGTGATCCTGTACAATTTCCCATAATACATTTTTTGTCATATTCCCCTTTCATGCAGCCCTTGTATTGCTTATCAGTGCCACACCTTCCTCCATGATGATCTTCATGATCAGGCTATTCCAATTTATTCACCCAACATTTAAAATAATCACATTTATATACCAAAGTTATATAAAAATTAACCTGTCTCCCAGCATTTTATTCTGAACTTAAAACAAAGCAGCTCTCCTTTGAACAGTCAAGATCGGTGTGTTTCAAGTATAGGAAACTTGAAATGCAGGACGTGAGACATTCTGCTCACCACCATTAGACATGAGGATAATTACCATCCCTCTGCCCAGAATCTTGGCTGACAAAGTTTCATGAAATAGAATGAATAGCACAGGGGTGAACTCCAGCAGGTTCTGACAGGTTCTGGAGAACCGGTAGCGGAAATTTTGAGTAGTTCAGAGAGTACCACCTCTGGTTGGCCCCAGAGTGGGAAGGGAATGGGGATTTTGCAATATCCTTCCTCCAGGAGTGGGAGGGAATGGGGTTTTTGCAGTATCCTTCCCCTGGAGTGGGATGGGAATGGAGATTTTGCAGTATCCTTCCCTTGCCATTCCCATCAAGCCATGCCCACAGAACCAGTAGTAAAAAAATTTGGATTTCACCACTGGAATAGCATCTATCTTTTCCAATCTTTATTAATAGCATAGCTAAAAGCCATCATTTCTCCCTTAGATTACTCTTCTTGGAATGGCTGCTCACCCCCACCCCCGCCTCCAAATGCCTCTCCTTCTCCTAGTCCTATTAAAGAATAGCCATTTCAGATATCTGTAAAAAATATTGACAATATATTTTATAGCTAGGCAAGTAGGTTGATCTGAAATATAACCTTCCCCTAATTTCAATGTCCCACTCATTTCTATCACTTTTTAAAAAATAATAAGATAAAGGCAGGCAGCAAAATTTTTGAAACTGAAAACCCCCTAAAGCAATAACAATTCTATTGAATTCAGTTAAATCTGTACCATATAAATGCCCTGTGAATCCAAATTTCAGAATTCTCTAGGAAGCAGATTAAAGATCATGCAGAATTCTGAGATGCTAGAGCAGGGGTGTCAAACTCAATTTCATTGAGGGCCGCATCAGGGCTGTGGTTGACCTTGGGGCGCCGGGTGGGCATGGCTGACTGGGTGGGCGTGACCAGCTTGACACAACTCCCAAAACTGCTGGCATGTTTCCTCTTTGCACTGGGTAGACCGGGCGAAAGCCCCGCTGGCCCAATGTTTCCTCTTCGCATTGAATAGACTGGGCCAAAGTCGCATTGGGTAGACCGAGCTGAAGCAATGTGTGCCGGCCCCTTACATTTTCCAGGACAGCCCCACGGGCCAGATTAGACCACATTGCGAGCCACATCCAGCCCATGGACCTTGAGTTTGACACCCCTGTGCTAGAGGATATCAAATCGGAAAACTGCATTTGCCTAGTATGTTCTACATGAAAGCAATTTATCTGAAGGAAGTATCAATAATAATCTTAAGAGATCTCCTATATTTGTTTGTGTCTGTCCAAAGATTGGCAATCTTCAACTAAAACCACCCTGATTTAATGATCTCCATGATTATTATGATGATCTTTCTTTTCTCCCTTAAGGTTTTGTTTTACACTCCTTTACATTCTACAAGTTAATTATTTTATAATTTAGTCATCAAGGCTGAAGAAGACCAGTTTGATTGGGGATGATGTGATAAAATATCTGGAAGGTTCTAAGTCTGGGATGCAATTTATATGGATTTCTACTCAATTGAAGGGATAAATGTCACAGCGCAAAATTTTCCTCTTATAACATATGAATTTGATTAACACACAAATGCATTGACATTAAAATTATAAAACATATGAAACATTAATACAAATGAATATACGCATCTTGCTTTTTAGCCAAAAGATTTTATTTTCCATCTTTTGATTGCCAGATTCATCATTCTAGACTTTACCTAATATTTTACCATTCACAAAATTTAGAAATTACAAAGGAGCCTACCCTATTATAATGCTGAACTCTTCTAGGCTTGTCCAGGCCTGTAAACTGGTGTGAATACACAGAAACTCCTCTGTTAAAGTCAAGACGAGAACTGCTTTGTTTCTCCTTGGCAGAGCAAGCAAAAGCAGGCATTTGCTGAACATTATATCAATGCAAAGATCTATGCTTTTTTTAAAAAAAATTGATTTAAAAAAAATATTCGGAATATCAGAAGCAGGCACATGAATAGTGGTGCCATAATTACATTCCTGTAACCTGTAATCCTGTGTAGGTGAACACAGGGATACTAATAATACCTCCATCCCCAGTTTTATAAAAGAAATTGATATTCAAGCTCCCTCTTACTCAAAGACCTGCCAGAGACTCCAGAGAATTGGAGAATTACGTCTATGCAGGAGAGAAGAGTCATAGCTCAGCAATAGAATACACTCAGTCAAGCAAAAATGCCAGAGTCAGACTCCTGCTGACTGTTTGACCCTGGACAACTGTTTACAGTCGGTTAATAAGATGTCAGTTAGAAGTAGGCAGTCTATGATCCACTTGTAACTTCCAAGGATCTCTCCTCATATGTGATTCAAAAGCACCATTTCTTTTCTGAGATAATTTTTTTCTGCGAGAATTTTTTTGGGGGCAAGTAGGATGTGAAAATTGAAAATATATTATTACCTATATTTTCTTGGATTTTTCCCCTTATTTTATTCATTTTCCCCAACCCAGCCCACTGTTTTTGAATATGACATTGACACGGTTATCACAGTTCCAAACCAAGCCAGCAAAAGAAGAGGCCATACTGTGAGTAGAATGGGTCTCTTTACTGGAGTCTCAGCTTGGCACGTGATGAACAATAGAGTCAAAGCATTTTTAGCCAACATTACTGGCTTCTGCTAGCCATCTGGCTACATGGACTCAGAACGCTCCACCCTCCTGTTCCTGGTTGCTCCCAGCTGACTCCAGCAAGTACTCTTGCTGCAGTCCGGTTGCTCCCTGGTCAGCTCCAGCAAGTACTTTTTTGGCTCGGCTCCAGCAAGCACTCCAGTGGTGGATTGCTACCGGTTCACCCTGGATTGGGTAGACCCATAGCGATGGTGGCGGAAGGCTCCGCCCACGCATGCACAGAAGCATCGCGCACGCACATGAGTGAACCGGTAGCAAACTAAATTGAAACCCACTACCAAAGCACTCCTCTAGCCAGGTTGCTCTCTGGCTGGCTCCAGCAAGTACTCTTCAGGCCTGGATGGCTTCTGAACTGACTGCAGCTGGCTTGCCTTCCTGGCTCCTCTCCAGCATGAGTCCCATCACTCGACACCCATCTGTGGCCCCATGCGTCCCCCTCCCCCTACTCTTGTGTGGCAACTCCAAAACAGTGCATTGTGGCCACTTTGAACAGTGCGCTGTCTCGAACGTTGACAACACTCAATGGCAGATGAAGTTCTCACACTCCTACCCTCTATGTTTGCCTCTACCCTTGCTATAGGTCTGACTCAATCAATATAAGCAATTTCTAGAAATGTTTCCATCTACCCCATGCCAGGTCATAATTTCAAAAGGCTTTTAAACAGGAATTCTTAAAAAGGCAAAAATGAAAGTAGGAGATTTATTAGAGACAGTTGGAATATATACTATTCCTCTCTCATTCTGCTGCCAGTGTCTTACAATGACTTATGTAAGGGACCTGACTAAAGGAATATTTGGAGACAAATCAATGTAATAGATTAAATATTCTGAGTACTGAAATAAATCCAAGGCAGAAAGGAACTACTCCAATACTTATTTTTTCCTCCCCCCACACTCTGCTGTCTTATACTTTTGTGCCATATTTTTCTTTGGAGAGAGCAAAATTGCAAACTGAGGAAGGTCTCACTTTATGTTCTATGCAGCCAACTGCTTGAAAGGACCACACATATTCTGGCATTCCTGAGCCTTTAAATGATAATGTCCCTCCAGCAACAGAGAGATTTACTATAAAAACTTAACAGTGCTGTGACAAGGTTAAGCTCTTCCTACCTGATCAAGGAGCATTCAGTTTACCAGGGAGGGTTTGCTGGGGATAGTGCTTTATATATATATGAATAATCTCTCACTCAAGTTACTACTGAATCATGATTGTCCACAGCTACCGCTTGCTTTCAGACTCCAGTCATGTCCCTTGTTTCATTTAAGCTGCCTTTCTTAATTCTCCTGTGAGTCTCAAAACTATGCATTAAGTTTACATTTCTAGCAAAAAAAAAAAAACCCCAAAACAAAACCCTGAATCTTAGGGAGTTTGAAATGGAGGTCTCCATTGGTAGCTTTGGCCTTTCTGTTCTCCAACTGAAAATACTTCCTCATCTAAAACTCTTCCAAGAAAAGAACCATCTACTCACCGGAAAGGAGGATTTTTACTACAACTCATGCCATGTGAATATGGCCTCTCTTTCTTTGGCCCTTAACAGAAGCCATACCTTACCATTCTCCAATACACATTGGATCTGTTTTTCTGAGATCTAACTAACATGGTCTGGATTGCTTGACCTTATTACTTTACAGAATAGTATTTGCTGTTCTGTAAAGTTTTATGTCGCGTTGCAACATCTTTTTTCTTTTATGTTGCTCCTGCTGTTTGTTGCATGGTATTTTCTCTCTCATGATATCAATTTGTTTGTTATTACTGTTACTAATTTTATCGGTTCTATTCTTGTTCCTAGAGTTTTCTCTGTTCTTCTGATTCTGTCTCATTACTGCCCACCCACCCTCAACCTTTTTAAAAATGCCGGTCTGGTGTTGCCTAACAATTGAACTGAGTTTTCCACCTAAAGTTGGGAGGAGTTTGTACCATGAGCTTTTAGCATTTATGCCAGGGAAATTCAGATTCTAAACTTTTAATGTCTGATATCTTAATGTTTAATTCTGTTATAGTATTGTAAGCCATCCAGAGTGATTTGGTAGAGGGATGGGTGTCATACAAGTTTAATAAATAAAATAAATATATAGCCCCCTTTTCCATTTAGTCTACCGTATTTTCCAGCGTATAAGATGACTTTTTAACACATGAAAATCTTCTCAAAAGTCAGGGGTCGTCTTATACGCCTGGTGTCGTTCTCCTGTAACCAGGCAGACCAGCCCGAAAGGCTCTAACAAGCCTTAAATGGCTCTGACGATCCAAGCCCTGATGATCTGCTAATGAGGTAACTCAGTTGGGATCGCCAGAGCCATGGAGAAGCAAAAAAGTTTTCCCCCTCCAGCTTGCTTACCTCAGCTGCTTGCCTTGCTTCGCTTGCCTGAATCCATTCCATCAGCAAGCAACTGACTGCCTGCAATCAAGCAGGCAGGGAGTTGTGGACTTCAACTCCCAGAATTTCCTCAGCCAGCTTTGCTTGCCAGCTTCTGGGAGTTGAAGTCTACAAGTCTTAAAGTTGCCAAGGTTGGAGACCCCTGTTCTATTGGGTAAGTTTTTTTCCCCCTTTGGGAGCTTTAAAAAAAATAGTTAATTGGGTTTTTTTTTAATTGTTCTTTTTTAGACCTAGCCATTTAAAGTTTAGGAAGTTTTAAATTTAGCTTTCATATAAAAATAAAAATAAAATAAAATAATACTTGTGCAGCTTTCTGAGATTTAGTATGTTTTTGTAGTGTTTTACTCTAACTACACAAACACACAATATCTGACAAAGCTGTATGTGGAATTTTGTGTGTGTAAAGTGTGAAAGTTGGTTTTTGGGCTTTTTGTGGCTGTGTGAGGTTCCTGATTGTTTCAGGGGCCATTTTGGGTCTAGCACAGCTGCTTTTACATTGTGGGTGAGCCAGTTGTGTTGTGTTGTGTTGTGTGTGTGTAAAGTGTGAAAGTTGTTTTTCTGGGCTTTTTGTGGCTGTGTGAGGTTCCTGCTTGTTGCAGGGGCCATTTTGGGTCTAGCACAGCTGCTTTTACATTGTGGGTGAGCCAGTTGATGTTTTTTAATTTATATTTGGTGTGCATTGGAAGAGGGGCAGTCTTATACGGCGAGTATAGCCCAAACCCTATATTTTAACAGGAAAATTCGGGGGTGGTCTTGTATGCCCAGTCATCTTATACGCCGGAAAATACGGTATGTACATTCCCCTTATCCCTTTCTTAACAATTAAACATCGCAAAAGAAAAAGAAATTAAAAACTATTAAAGATTAAAAACAATCGCCCTTTTTTAGATATCAAAAACTAATCAATTACCCCATTAAAAAAAGGTAAAGGCTCCCCTCGCACATATGTGCTAGTCATTCCCGACTCTAGAGGACAGTGCTCATCTCCGTTTCAAAACCGAAGAGCCAGCGCTGTCTGAAGACATCTCCGTGGTCATGTGGCCGGCATGACTAAACACCAAAGGTGCACGGAAGGCTGTTACCTTCCCACCAAAGGTGGTCCCTATTTTTCTACTTGCATTTTTTATGTGGTTTGAACTGCTAGGTTGGCAGAAGCTGGGACAAGTAACGGGAGCTCACCCCGTTATGCGGCACTAGAGATTCAAACCGCTGAACTGCCGACCTTTCGATCGACAAGCTCAGCATCTTAGTCACTGAGCCACTGTGTCCCTTTTATTTACCCCATTAGACATTTCCAAAAGAAACACTATCCAATCCAGATAACCATTCAACATTGCTAGAAATAAGAACTCATTATTTACTCATAACGAAATAAACCCATTTTATATTTGTCTTTCTTCCTCCAAACTATCCTTAAGTGCCATGAATAAAATTCTGACTCCTGTTTTCTTCTCGTATCTTTTACTCTCTTCTCAAAATTTTTATCATCTTTCAAGTCCTCTTGTAGTTTCCATGAAATAACTCAATACATTTCTTATATTTCACATTGAAAGGGTAATGTCTTTTCCAATTTTTAAATAATCTCCAATTGCTTTGGAAATCCAGTAAATTCATCTCTGATGTGCCCAGAGGGATTTGTTCAGCTTTGGTCTTTCTGGTTCCAGTAAAGGGTTAAAAAGTTCAAACTTCACAGGCCCATAAATCAAATGTTTCCTTTAAAGTAGCCATCTTGTGCTCTGGTGACTGACCTTCAAGGTTTTGTTTTACAATTGATATGTAAACAATACAGCTTTCCCAGAGAAGAGGGTCTTCCTTTTCAGTCTTTCAAAAATAAAAGTTATTTCTTTTTGTTTAAATATTTTAATCTTTTTAGTTGTCATCTATTTGTGAGGAAAGCGAAAGCCAGTAAATTTCTCTGAGGTTTCTAAATATTTTAATCCCAGAAATAAGGAAAATCACCAACGAAAATCATTATGTGAAGAAAGTCTCTCTTAAACTGAAGAACAAATTATAATCTCAAAAGTGCATTAAAAATGAGGAAGATCAATTCTAGTTTCTATAAATTTAGGATGCATTGCAGCTGTGAACTTGACAGAAGACTCTGTCTTGCCCTGTCTCTCAATTCACTGGCCAATTGGGGAAATCTGTGTTTCTACAACTTGCTCCTGAAGAAGGAGAGACTGGAGCAGGGGTCTCCAACCTTGGCGACTTTAAGCCTGGCAGACTTCAACTCCTAGAATTCCCCAGCCAGCAAAGCTGGCTGGAAAATTCTGGGACTTGAAGTCCTCAAGGCAGAAGAAGAAGAAGAAGAAGAAGGAGGAGGAGGAGGAGGAGGAGGAGGAGGAGGAGGAGGAGGAGGAGGAGGAGGAGGAGGAGGAGGAGGAAGAGAAGAAGATTCTCCTCCAATCCCTGAGTAACTAGAGGTCAAACAAGCCATGATGCCGTCCTTTCAGAGACAAATTGACATTCAACAATGTTCAATGGGCTGCTGCACTCTGAGATGCCATCAAAAGTCCTCTGATCAACTTTGATAGCATGAAAGTTCTGTCGAAGGAATACAGCAATGCATTAACTGGGGGCAAATTTAAATTTATCAGGTCCATTGCCTCCATTTCTCTAATATATCAAGAGAAGTGGCTGCATTTCTAAGATACATGAAGTTGATTCCGTTGATAAATGTGCTTTTTTCTTAAATGAAAATGTGTAAGGTTCTGTAAAATTTCTCCTGTAATGGAACACATTACCACAATTGATAGGGAAGAATAGTTTCTACTAGCTCTTTCTTCAAGTTAATGGGAATGGAGCAAAGTGTTTCAAATTCGAAGCTTTATTCCAGAAGTAAGCAGCAGAAGTGTAGTAGACCAGAATTCGTAAACCTTTAACTAATCTTTATCCAGAAGATACATATTTACTATATGACTTTTGACCTGCAAGATTAAGAAATACTGAATTTGTTGAAATTTCCCTCCCTTTGCTCCACACTAAGATATTAATGTGTTCAATAAATTATAAATACCATTGTCAGGAAATATGTCAGGAAATTTCTCCTTAGTTCTAGGTTGCTTCTCCCCTTCTCCTATCTTCAGGTGCTATGGAAAATACTTTTTTGTGACAGCCCCTTAGATATTGGAACACTGCTATCATGTCACCCCTAGTCCTTCTTTTCATAAAACTAGACCTACCCAATTCCTTCAACTGTTATTCATATGTTTTAGCCTTCAGTCCCCTAATCATCTTTCTGGTTCTCTGTATTCTTTCTAGAGTCTCAACATCTTTTTTACATTGTGACGACCAAAACTGGATGCAATATTCCGAGTGTGGTCTTATCAAGGGACATTTATACAATGGGAACATTTAAATATGATTAAGTTAGTCACAAAAACAAAGATATGAAGAACCTTCATAAATTCACAGAAACTTTGAAAGCATTCTTTTTAGACAACATTCTTGAACTTCAGCTATTTTATTTTATATCATCATGCAAAGGCATTCTAAAGTGATAAATCAGGCTTTTTCATAAGAGCAAATTTTACAAAATTTTAAGGTTTAGAATTCCAACTGAATGAAATGACAGAAAGCATACAATTTCCATGGGCTTTCATTGCTGGTCTAAAGGGCAGTAAAAAAAATAATCCTGTTAAGGATCCAAAACTAAACAAAACGTGATTAAAAAGGCATTTCTCAGGAAAAAGTTGCTGACTGCTGAAAGGCAGAGGAGCTAAAGACAAATCCCCAAATATTACTGCCAGATCTTCTAATCCACCTAATTGACCAGTAGCCAATTATGGAAAAAATTGAGCATTGAAAGAAATCACTGTGAATACAACCTGCTATTTTCTTCCAAGACATCCTATCCCAAAACTTTGCATTTGAAAAACTGCTTTCTTCATGAAATGGTGACCTTGTTCCTTAAAAAGAAAACCTCTACTTATTTCCAAAGTACTATGATTCACTTCAGGCCACCAATGTATGCCAGTAACATTGAGAGGGATCTTGGAATCCTAATCACTTAATCACTTAATGAGCCAACAGTGTGTGGCAGCAGCCAAAAAAGCCAATGCAATCCTGGGCTGAATTAATAGAGGGATAGAATCAAGATCACATGAAATTCTAGTACTGCTTTACAAAGCCTTAATAAGACCACACTTGGAATACTGCAACCAGTTCTGGTTACCACAATATAAAAATGATGTTGAGACTCTGGAAAGAAAGCAGAGAAAAGCAACAAGAATGATCAGGGTGCTGGAAGCTGAAACATACAAAGTTTTAGTTTAGTTTAGTTTATTTGATTTGTATACCGCCCTACTCCCGAAGGACTCAGGGCGGTGAACAGCCAAACAATAAAATACATAGATACAAAAAATTTAAAAACCAGATAAAATCAAATTAAATCATTTTGGCCCAGACAGATTAAAACACCCCAATAATTTAAAAACAGATTAAAATTTACATATTAAAAAGAGGGAAGAGATTAGGCCAAGCCCGCCTGGTGGAATAAAAAGGTCTTCACAGCACGGCGGAAGGTGCGCAGATCCGGGAACAGTTACAGGAATTGGGTTTGTCTAGTCTAATGAAAAGAAGGACTGGGGGAGACTTGATGGCAATGTTCCAATATTCGAGGGGCTCCCACAAATATGAGGGGGTCAAACTATTTTCCAAAGTACCAAAAGGCAAGACAAGAAACAACAGATGGAAACTAACCAAGGAGAGAAGCAACCTAGAACATTGTGATAACAGTGACAGCAATCAACCAAAGGAATAGCTTGCCTTCAGAAATTGTAGGGGCTTCTTCACTGGAGGCTTTCAAACAACCATTTATATCATATGGTAATCTGAGCTTTTGCATTCTGGCAGGACATAACCATAATATTCAGGAACATTGGAAAGCTATTTCTGTGTGCTTCTTTTTTCTCTCCATGTAAGATTCAAGGCCAATTCTGGCCAGTTCCACAGGGTGCTTAGATCTGGCCTGCGGGCCTGCCCTGGAAACAGTGGAGGACAGTGCCTCTGCCAGCAAAAATGGACCTCGGGAGGGCCACGCGTAGGTCTCCGTTTTCAGCCATTACAGCCTCCTGCAGCCCTCTGCCAGTGAAACGGAGCTTGGGTGGGCCGCACACCCTCCCGAGCTCCATTTTCACTGGCAGAGGGCTGCAGGAGGTCGTTGTGGTTGAAAAGGAACTTCAATGAGTGACGTCAAGCTGGCCGTACCCACCCTGGCTGTGCCTCCTGGTTCCCCCCAAGGTCGAACACAACCCTGATGCGGCCCTCAATGAAACTGAGTTTGACACCCCTGCCTTATCAGTATCACTCAATGTATTTGAAAGTCAGTAGTTTGGTAACTCTAAAATTCTTAGAGAAATGAAATCTGTCCACATTTACTCCCTCAGAAACATATTTCTGCATCCTCTGCATTTTCTACACCTCACTCGGTCATTTTTTTCTACCGCTAGAGAAGTTCCCCTCCTATTTTTCAAAGACTTATCTCAGTTGCTACACATCCTCAGAGCCCCAAAGAATCTCTGTATCTCGGATGTCGTGTCAACAAATCCATCTGTTTCATTTGCTACTCTTCGCATGGCAAATGCTTCCATATGGGCTTTCCCCCCTACTCTAACAACATTTGCTCAGTCACTCATTCCAAAGAATGCAAAGAATATTCCCACTTTGTTATCCACTGCTTTCTCACTTTCCCCCCATCTTGGTAAGTTTCTTAAAAGATTTCATTATCTACTTATGCCAACGCTGAAGGAGGCAAACACAACTAAAACTGAAGTAAAACTTGAAAGTTCTGACAGCTATACTTTGTGTGATACAAAACCATAAAAAAGAAAAGGGCCAGCTGAGAGAATCTTCTCCCTGAAAAGGTAGCAATAGCAATAGCACTTAGATTTACAGCATCCTCCAAGCCGTTTACAAATGTCAGCATATTGCCTCCAACAATCTGGATCCCCATTTCCGATCCCCTTGGACGGATGGAAGGCTGAGTCTACCTTGAGCCAGTCAGGATCAAACTCTGGGCTCTGGGCAGAGTTAGTCTGGAACACTATATTCTAACCACTGAGCTATCAGGGCTCCTTAACTCAGAAGATAACCTTAAAGACTCAAAGAGCCACAAAGGTCCTAACCGGAAGCCCCCATTCAATTCTGGAGCCAACCGGAAGTCCGGTTCCCACATCATAGTCTCCTTTAACTCGGCGTCCTTTCTCCTCTGCTGACCAGGTCCAGTTCCCCCACCATAGAGTCTCCTCCTAGCAGGGATTCCTTATTCCTCTACCTGTCCTAACCAAAAGCCCTATAAATTGTGGAGTCGACCAACAACAGGGAGCTGCACCAGAGGGATGAAAGAGCCACATGCGGCTCCAGAGCTGCAGGTTGCTGACCCCTGTCCTAGGAGTAGGAAGGAGTATCTTCAGATAGCAGTGCAATAGTTTTTCTTAATTTATTGCAAAATCATTCTTCTGTGTTCCATACATATACTGATTTTTTTTTACTTTAGGCATTGGAACAGTAGCTATCTGAGAGCTGAATTTAAAAAAGACAAAGAAATACCATGGTTTGACCAAAGTAATCTAATCCAACACCATTTGGCACAAATGTAGCAATATATTATTACAGCAATAGAATAACATTTGCCTTACTGTCATCTGGTGTCACTCCATGACTTCTTCCTCAAACTTGATGACTTTGTTATTTAATATCTTAATAAGCTATCAAAAAAAAATCCAGGCATTTTGCCCACTTCTTGGCAGTACTGTGAGTTGATTGTGTTATGCACACGTTCTACATGCTTTGAAGCTTTTTGTTATTCTATGCCATTCCTCTCCATTAAAAAACTATAATCATCACAAAACTTGAATTTATACCACAAGCAGAAAAATGCTTCGAAAAAAAAATCAACAACTTAAAACTGGAAGTTGGCTGGAAATTAAGAAATGTTCCAAGAACAAGAGTAAGTTGCCATGGAAATGACTGGTCTTCTCTGTATGTAATTTGTAAACAATAGTCAAAATTGATTTAATGTTCTAATCTTAATGACACTAAATAATTGACATTTATTTAATGGAATTTAGCCTTCTGGTTAAATTACTGTGCAAACTAATAAGGAAAATGTGTACCTGATTATGTGCAGTGTCCTTTCTTTTTGACACCCCAAGTTCTCAAAGGAATTAAACAGAAATATATTTGTGATGGACATTATTATTCAAATTACAGAACCTTTCAACTGATGCTCTTTTGACAAACCTGTTCAAACATGTACTTAGTAGATATAGCTTATGATACTTCAAAACTGCCAAAGCTCTTGGCTTCCTCGATCTGTTTCTTGCTTGATGCAAGAATTTGTTTAAGAGTGAGGGGGAAAAAACACCAACAGATTCTACAGTCTTTTACAATATTATTAGGAAGTATAAGAAACTCAAGAGTAATTCTGCCTTAAAAGAAGGTATAAATTGAGCTGCCAAATGAATTGACAGGCTTTTGACATTCTATTGCAATACTCAACTATCAATAAATATCCTTCCCAAAAGTCTTATCCCCTGAGTTTGCTTGTCTCAAAGTACTTGACAAGTGGCAGCTAAAAAAATGAGTATTTGCAATAAATTGCAGGTGATGTGTTACATAGATATTTATAAAAAGCTTTACCTGGAACTGGCAGTCTGTTAAAACAAATAGCATTTATGGGTTGGCTTACGTTTTTTTGTTTTTTTTGCTTGTTTTACAAAATCTCTCCCTCTGTGTGTGTAATGTAGCTTTCATCATGAACAATAAAGTGTAATACCTTGGCTAGGTTTTATGGGATCTTGAGTTTATCAGATTTGGAGAGGTTGAGGTTGAGCCAACTCATTCCTTTTTACACTTAAACACTGCATAGGTAGCTCTTGCTTAACAAACATTTCATTCAACAACTGTTAAAAGTTATGACAGCACTGGACGAATGATACTTGTACCCAGGGGTAGAAGTTGTAGCCACTGCAGTACTGCCATGGTTGGGTGATCAAAATTTGGGTGCTTGCCAGCCAACCTGCATTTATGAGCAGAGAATACACTTCAACTTCCCTCCACCCACCTACCTTCTCTTGTGTCTACCTTTTTGGCCACTCGGTACTCCACCACCTCTGCTGCCCCCACCACCTCTGCTGCTCTGCATTTGGCCACCCTTACCACCTGGTGCTCTACCATGTCTGCTGCCCCAGCTACTCTGTGCTCTGCCACTCTGCTGACTATGTCTGCCACCCCTGCCACCTTGAGAAAGGGCAAGATGGGTGCCAGTGGTGGGTTGCTCCCGGATCGGTCCAGTTCTATAGAACCGGCAGTAAAACCAGCGGGAGTCTCTGCCCACCCGCCACGACATCATCATGGGTGATCTGCGCATGCGCTCCCATTGTGAACCAGTAGTAAAGGTAAGTAGAACCCACCCCTGCTGGGTGCACGTGCTCTGCAGCAGTAAGAAGAGGATGGCAAAAGTCAGTTGAGGACAGACACAGAGGTGGTGGAAGCACAGGGTGGCTTGTAAGTCCTCCTGCTCCTGCAGAAGCCACCCCCAGCCTAACTGTGTTCATATCAGGCCACAGCAGTCACTTACCTACCTGTCTGTCTGCTTGTAATCCTCCCAAGACTCCCAATTTCCTGTTGGCTTCTCCATTGATTTTGCTATTGGAAGCTGGTGGAAGATCATGAGGAAATCCTTTCATAATAACCTGCAATCCTTGGCAACTGGGAGGGCCAGGATTGTTGCTAACCTATGTGGTCATGTGACATCACACTTTAAAACTTCATGACTTAGTAACACAAATTCCAGTCCTTCTTACTATTGTTAACTGAGGACTATCTACCGTAAATACCATTCATTTCTAACAATGAATTTGGGCAGTCTCTTTAAATGACAAGGGAGTAAGCATTCATCTTTGATATCTTCTAATTTTCTAAGATTTAACAATTGAACTAAGTCAATTTCTCTTTGTTTCTTACTAATTTATTCTCTCTAAATTCTTTCATGGACCTCCTTTCTGTGGCTATGTATATAACCTAATATAACCTAATCAATATAACCTCCAGGACCCAGTGAGTAGTCTTTTGATCTTAAATAGTACTGGCTTTTATTTGGTTGTTTGCCTTTACAGCTTCTTTGAGTTCATTGCAGTCTGTTCCAGTGTAAAGGAATGGGATGCCTTCAGACAGAAAGGATAGAAATGATGAAACTGGGAATAAACTCCGTAGGAAAGGAAGCAGTTACTTCCAAGTAAGTAAAACACAAAACTGAGTTGCATGAATGTTAAGGGTTGGTGGGGGGGGGAGGCTCCAAGAAAGAATATGCCACAGTTAATCTTAGATTAAAATTGCTTTGCTACCTATTCCTGTTCATGTTCTAATTGGCTCCCAATATCAATTCCTAACTAATCAAGTTAGAGTTTATTCTAATAATATTATGTTTTCTGGGAGGCAACTTGTCTAAGGAGACTTGTCTAAATCTTTATTTCAAAACAACTTTGGGTTAAGACTTCTCTGTGTCTACCCCAATTACTTTGGAATGAACTTTATGCTGAAATGAGGCATGAGGGGTCCAATCTCTTTCTCGCTCTCCCCATCCCGCTTGGCCTTTAAAATACCCTGAAGTACATCTATGAAAATAAGCTTTCAGTTATTGTCCTTAACAACATTGTTTGAATTTGAATTTTATAATTCATTGTAAACTGCTCTAAGATGTTGATAGTCAACACTGAAGGAAGGAAGGAAGGAAGGAAGGAAGGAAGGAAGGAAGGAAGGAAGGGTCTCCTGCTTGGTTGGAGGGTTGGACTAGATGACCTACAAGGTCCCGTCCAACTCCGCTAATCTATCTAAGGAATCCCTTGCAATGGGTCAATACAAACTTAAGCATCATTGAATATTATTTTTGGAGTACACCTGAACTTCTATATGAACATAGCAACAATTGTTCTGTATAGTTGTGTGCCTCACATTGTTAAATATTGTATTATTTTCACAACTTTCCAGGTACATTTAATGGAAAAATTAAGTGGGTCTTTACTTATATTAAGAGAGAAGGCCACAGTGCTCTTAATAAAAATTTTAACTGCTCTCATTCCAAATTTCATCCCCCTCAGATGAATTAAACCTCCATTCAGAGTTATATGAAAAAGATGCACAATCCATATTTGAATCAAATACAATTCAACCTTCAGCTTCTGAAGATGAGGCAGTTGCATTCTGCAACCCACCTCCTTTTGAATAGAAACCTGATAGCTATAGTATAAATCTTAAGCATTTAAAAAAAAATCTAACTAAATAGGAAAACCTATCCTAGGAGTTGAATCATTCATTATAGCAAAGCCAAGCCAAGCCAAGCAAAACCCCACAAAGGTTTTAAAAATTCTCTGCATGGAAGACTTGACATCTATGGGTTCTTTGCTCATGACCAGAGTGGTTACATAATGAGCATCATGTTGAATTTCCAATATTATTCACTCTGCATAGTCAGTCTGGCACCATTTGTGTTCTGTACAAAGATTCCTAGTTTTCTGTTTATTATTTATCAATCATTCCCCAGGGCCAATAAATCACTGCCCTGTGGAGCTTTAAATATAAAAATAAAAAGCTGGTTAAAAAAAAAAAGTACAGCAATTAAAGTGGAAAGGGACCATAAACCTGACTCACGGTATGCATGGAGAAGGCTCTCCCAAAATTAAATAAACATCCAGGAATAAAATGTGAAAAGGGCTTTCAGAATTGCCAGGAGCCTTTACTCTGCATTAAAATTCATTATGGCCATTTATTTTCTTTAACAGCTTGGTATAAGGAATAATACAAAGGCAACAGATAGATATTTAAATTTAGATTTGTTTTTATTCCAGTAGCTCAAAATATTATTAAAATATTGGCAAATATTTGCTATTTTAAAAAGTGCAAAGATTAAGTGTTTAACTTTTGAACAAACCGAGCCCAGGCTTATTACTCTGTGCATAAAAATCTGCTATTTGTCTCCAAGCAGCCAAGCTGAGGCACAAGAAAACCACATCAAAATGGATTTCAGAATTGTTCAAGTAAGAATCACCAAGGGATCTCACAGTGCTATGGATGGAACTGGAATCTGCAGTGGAATGGGTAGAAGACTGAGGAAAATTGCTCTGTCAGTCTCCCAGAGCCTATTATTGTCTTTTTCCTGTATTATCCCCTGCTCCAGAGATCAAAGTTGGAGTTTTTGAGTGACCATCTCTCCTCAAATGTTTTGGTTGATTGGTGATCAATATAATAGGGAACACAATCTTCAGTTGCACAGACCTACATGCCCTTATTTCATTAGAAGGGTACCTCAGAGACTATTACCATTTCACTCTGTGGTCATTGCAAATCTGGAATTCACTATAACTGATCCATCTGGATTGAATAACAGCATCATATATGATTATTGTATTTTATGATTATGATGACTTATCACTTGTTGCTTGTATGTACACTGAGAGCTTATGTACCGGAGACAAATTCCTTGTGTGTCCAATCACACTTGGCCAATAAAAAATTCTATTCTATTCTATTCTATTCTATTCTATTCTATTCTATTCTATTCTTCTGTTCTCTTCTCTTCTGTTCTGTTGTGTTCTGTTCTGTTCTGTTCGATTCGATTCGATTCAATTCAATTCAATTCGATTCGATTCTCTAGTCTAGTCTAGTCTAGTCTAAAGTACAATTTCTTAACATTTTGTTGTTGTTATTAGTTGCAAAGTCATGTCTGATCCATTGCCACCCAATGGACAACATTCCTCCAGGCCTTCCTGTCCTCTACCATCCCCGGAATCCATTTAAGCTCAAGCCTACTGCTTCAGTGACTCCATTCAGCCACCTCATTCTCTGCCGTCCCCTTCTTCTTTTGCCCTCAATCTTTCCCAGCATTAGGCTCTTCTCCAGTGAGTCCTTCCTTCTCATTAGGTGGCCAAAGTATTTGAGTTTCATCTTCAGGATCTGGCCTTCTAAAGAGCAGCCTATCATTTTAGCATCTGGGTAAATCTGGAAAGTGCTGAATACAACAGTTTACACAGCACCAGTGCTTTTAAAAATTCTATTAATGAAGGTATTGTTAATTGAACACCTACTATATAAAAACCATATTTTGTAGATAGGAGGCATCTCGTCTTGAACATTTTATTTCGTTCACTTGCTTCATCAACCGCCCATTTTCTCTATTTCTAAAAAGTTTTTTCCCCCTTATAGCTGATGAATTCTTAGGCATGCAAAACTAAAATAAATATGAAGAGAAAATTCATGCGAGAGTTACTCTACCCAGAGAGGTATCTCTACAGACCATAAAACAATCCTATGCCTCCCATCTTCTTGGATCTATGGATACATGATTCTGCACAAAATTGGGAATAGTTGATGATAGACGTGAGATGAGATGGAAGCAGTGGTGGGTAGCGGTGGTGGCAGGAGGCTCCGCCCACTTGCCTGGACGTCTCTGTGCGTGTGCAAAAGCATTGTGCGTGCACACAGGCGCACACATATCCATGAGCAAACCGGTAGCAACGGGATTTGAAACCCACTACTGGATGGAAGGTGTACAAACTAATTGTCCAGGAGAGCCCAGGAGACAAAGGAGAAACAGAAACTTCAAAGTAAAGAATTCAGAGCTCAGAATTTAGTTTTAGCTTAAAATATCAGAACTAAATAGCAAACATGCTTTATAAATGTGGTTCCATCCTGGCTAGTAGCTACCTTATTTATTTATTTTCATGTCTTCATTTTATTTTTGGGATAGAAGAGCGCTATTTCCTTCTATTAACAGAGCCATTAAGAAACAGAAATATTTGCCAATCAGAATAACCAATAAATCTTCCAATAAATCCAGAGATATATTTGTACCCCACAATGGAATCCCTTTGGAAAGAGAAACTCTTATAAATATGCAACTGTGGGGATTATTTCTTCACTGTTTTTACTGTTAAAATTGCATATTATTTTCACAATCACTGTTCATTTTCTAAAACTGGTCAGTGGATCCAATGGAAAATTCTTTCATAGTACTGGCATAGTCAGGCATAGTATTTCACTGACAATCTTTTCCCCTTTTTACCTATAAAGTGTTCTTTTAGACTCCAAGACTATGCCTAAAATAGAAAAAAATGTGTTTCCTAATAGAAAGTTATGCTCTCTCCCCCCCACTCATATCAGGAGGCTCAATAAAGTTTTCATCAGAGCCAGACATAAAACAATATGAATTTTGCTAAAGAGCAGAGTCACCAAACTAGCATGCTATGTACTATGCAAGCAGAAGACACAAGGACCATGTGTCCCTACTACGGTACTTTATTATGACTTAATACTTGTAATTATTGCAGAAACTACAAGCAATTACTTCTGTATATCTCCCCATACCATATGGATCTCTGTTACCAACTTCAACAGTGTCAAGATGTTATCCATTGAAGCGGTATATTAAAACTTAAAGTGTTAGGCAGACACACTGACCCAATATCTGTCATGGCAAGAATTCATAATCTCAGTCTGATGTATTGCATTTCACACAAAGAAATACCAAGCTGGCATTTGAGTGGTGATTGGATGTAAGCTAGCTCAATTTTTTTTTTACTATCATGTCAGTTTCATTAGAATTGGGCATGCTTCTTCTGGATTACACTTTCCAAGTTGAATATGGAAGCTACAATGGGTTGGTGAAATTCAGTTCAATGACATATTTATAAATCTAATATTAGAGGAAGGATGGTAACTTATTTGACATAAAGAAGACCCTGAAATGTTTCTATCCTAAAATCGTGAAAAGGGTGTGGGTGTGGAATTGATCATTTCCTTTGGTCACTATTTCAAGATCTAAGAGATCTTTAATAGCAACCTAGGCAAAAACATAACAGATTCTGAATAAAAGTGTCATAAGCAAACTAATGCAAAAAAGAAAGTAATATGTTAATTTGTGTTTCCCCTTTGGTCAGGAAAATACGTTTTTGTGAAAGATTAGATGACAGGACAACACATTTTTCAGTTATTAAACCCCACCATATGATTTTTTGAGTATGAAACAAAAATAATGAAATTGCAAAATGCAAAAGGAAAATGATTTAGATTTCATGAAATCTTATGGTATCTGGATAGCTTGCAAAGCTGGGTGAAATTTTAATTTTTAAAAAAACATTTTGAGCAATATTGGAAAACCACTTTGGGCATATTATGGGCTCCTGAATTCTGTCCTGCAGAATCATACTGCTGAACTCACAATTAAATCTTTGGTGCTGTTTATATATGTTCCTGGTTTTTGGACCAAAAAATCCTTTAAAACATGTTTAAAACTGTCTTCTAAAATGTTTGGGTTTTACCATCTTCCTTTTGTGCTGAAGTATTCCATTTCTGAGAGTCAAAGGAATGTATGAAACAGTAATCATGATTAAGATATTAACACTGCACCATTTGTCCCATGACAGCTGGCAACAATCTGAATTTCCAGAACAAAAGGCAAAAGGAACCTGATTTTTTTCTACAGATTTCTACAATATAGTTTTACTTAGAATCCACTGAAAAAAATGTTTGCAATTTTTATTATATATAGTTGACTCAATTATATAGTTAACTCAAATCTTTTGAATTAATGTACAAACTGATAGCCACATCCATAAAGTTTTGCTCTTTTTCCAATGTTGTTAAACTTTTTGAGTTCAAAAAAGATATAGGAACAGATACACATGCACATTCTCAGCATAAAATATAATTAGATATATAAATCCTCTGTAAAAAAAAGTCTGGCTCCCCAACAAGTTGTGAATATTTTTTTAAAAATGGGGATTAAGATAGAATTAAAATAAATGTGTTGATGGATACATAGAAAACAGATACTTGCAAAAAGTAGACTATGAGCTATGACCCCTTGTTAAAAATTTATATTTTATAACTTATAGAGAGAAGAGGGTTTGGAGGGGGAAAATAATTAGGACCACAAACCTCTGAACAAGACTTTGCAAGTTAGGAAAGAGAAGCTGCACAATGTTGCACATTGATGTAGATCAATGTTTCATATCACCTGAAAGCTGATGAGACTTGCAAAATATCTTTTGACATGGCCAAAGTAAAGAAAGAAAAACATAGATGAAGGATCTGTCAATCAAAAGCCAAGTCATTGCTAAGAAGCCAAAAAAGGAGGCAAGTAGGGCTTGGCATTCTCTTTGCTTATTTTTCTTCATACATATACTTATTTATTTTTTGAAAGAGTGCCTAAAACTCTCCTTTGCAATTACCAGTATTTCAGCAACTGTGGAAAAGTACCTAAAAGAGGCAAGTCCAGTGTCAAAGAACACTGCTGACTTTGTTTCTCTCCCCAACCCAATACCTTCCAGCTCAGATGCTGGGAAGAATGAATGGTTTTTTTATTCTGTTCTCAAGCTTGCTTAGAAACTAAAATTTCCCCCCTCATCATCTTAAGCTAAAGAAGTCACAGGTAACTCACTGAACAAGCTTCTATTGCCTACTTCTTCTGCATTGCAGCAGAATCTACACGCACAATTACAAAATGAATATTTTTTTAAAACCATGGGGAAAAGAAAAAAGTAAAAACAGCTGGTGGAATATGATAGACCTGTTTGATTATATAGTGCTGCAGTGAACTCCAGGCATTTAAAATTTTTATTTAGTCTTCTCCTTTAATAACCCCTGAATTTAGAAGACAAGTAATTTAACAAGTAACAAAATTTAATACCTCTTGGATCACCTGTGCTAACACTATCGTACCCTAGGAGAGATGCCAGAAAAAAGGCTAAAGGTCTTCATATTCAGAGTTTGCATCTTCTAACTTGGCACTAGCTGTATCAAAGAATGAAAGAGTTCACCTTTCACCTTGTTCCTTCTTAGGATTGGTGGTGGTAGGGAATTGCTGGAGGAGAACAGGCCACTCTACAAACAACCCCCATTTTGCTTCCCTCAGTTAAAAGCTTTTTAACTGTCTCCCAATTGATTTTACCAGACACGCAGGGAGAATTAGCTAAAAGGCTCTTTAACAATTCATCCTTTTGAATTAAGCCGAAAGGCTCTCAAGGACTTCTGTTCCTCCCTCTTCTTTTCTTTCCTGAAACAATTTCTCAATGCAAGTAAATTATTAAAACAAACCTGAAATGTAAACCAGGTGAAATAAAATAAACATTGTAGGTAACCACCAAGCACCTCAGCTTTTAGCCCAAGGAAAGAAAAAAAACATTGGATGAGGGACAGTAAAGTATATCACACTCCAGAAGATATTTATTATTCAGATGTACTCCAGGAGTTTTGGGGGGTGGCAATGATGAAGAGTGGGAAATATTGAAGCTTCCTTGCACCATCTGTGCTCTATATTAGCAAGTAAATTAGTAATATTTATTGTGGGTATTTCAGTGAAGACTTAAACATACATGCCTTCACACTTATCTTTTGTATTAAAATAAACCATTTTTCTGGATTAAAAGCCAAGGCATCCCAACTGTATCCTTCATACATTAAAGTTTTGCATCAACGGTTGATAGGTTGGCACAGACAATGGCACAGAATTAGGCTATCCAGAAGAAGCTGCAAGCAGGGGCTCAATGACCTCAAACTTATGGGCATGACTGGGCAAGCCCCACCCCTTTTTAGATGCATGGCAGACATATAAAAGGGGCAGGGCCTTGTTCTCTCAGTCACATCTACAATTTGACATCACTGACTCCTCCCTTTGTGTGCCCTTGTCTCAGCGGTGAAATCCACTTACCTTCGCTACCGGTTCAGGAAAGGGAGCACGTGGGAGCGCACACACACTACACACAGACATCTTCTGCGCATGTGCAGATGGTAAAAAACCGGGATGTAATGACGTCCCGGAGGGTGGGTGGAGCATCCTGCTGCTGGTGCTACCAGTTCAGTGAGCCAGATAGAACCAGCGGGATTTCACTGCCACCTTGTCTGTAGATAGGTGATACCAACACCGCATGAGAAGTCCATACAATGAGAGCAACGCAAAAGGAAATTATTTATATTTCTTTATATATCGTATTTTAAAAAATGCCCATCTCCCTCACACAGCGAATTTACCAATTCCACCCTTCCTAATTAACAAGGAGAAACCTAATAGTGGATCAAGAATGTTTTGTTATCTGCCCAACAGCAGTACCAATTGTTCAAAGTGTTGGTGGCCCGTCAGCACTGCAATATTAGAGACATGAAAACTAGTGAAGAGAGATTCCTGGTATCTTCCTTTTGCAAAACATAAGACTCATCATTCTTTGGGATCAATAACTAACTCACTGCTTAGTAACATTTTTAACATTTTCAAAGGCCAGAACATTGGAGTTCATAGATTCAAGACTGCAAGAAAAAATAACTTCAATCCTGCAAGGCTGGATTACAGAAATTAAGACCAAATCACCTCCTGTGCCCTAATTCCTCTGGACATGTCTTACCCCAAAGATCCTTTTAGCTGCTAAGATATAACATCCAACTATCCTTAAAAAGCAAAGCAAAGGGGATCACATGTCTCTGAACAGCCTCAGCCAAGCATTTGGCATGTGTCTTCTATGCCAGTGTCAAAATATTTATAAAGTTTGTGCTGTATAATTAATTTCCCATCCAGTTGTCTCCTATGTTTTTTGCAAAACAATGGAGCTATTGTTTCTTGATAGTTGAAAGTTGGTTGAAAAGTCTGTCGGAGACACATAGATTAAATGAATATTTTGTTCCCCATTCAGTCTAGGCCAGGGGTGTCAAACTCATGTCATCATGGCAACGTCACATGACGTATTGTGACTTCCTCCCCCTTTGCTAAACCGGGCGTGGGCGTGGCCAGCGCATGACGCATTCAGCCCACGGGCCGTGAGTTTTGCACCCTTGGTCTAGGTCATACATCTTCTTGTGCATGTGCAAAGGCTCAGCTAAAGCTCCAGAATGACAGTGGGACCATTTGTGAGCTAGATCTGTGCTTCAAGCTCTGGGAAGGGGACATCCTAAATTAAAATTAAAGTGTAATTGACTCAGTGTGTCTCTCAGAATGTTGGTTTGTCATCTTCCTGCCAAATCTAATTCCAGGAAGGCTGAAGTATTCAGCAGCAACAAACATTTCCCGCAGTCCCACATGAGGTTAAAAATACCAGGAGTCTGGAGCTGTTGTTTTTGCAGCAAATGTATGGTAGAGAGAAAGTGATAAATTATTGACAACAGAGCTCAGCTATGTATTTGTTAGTTTTATTTCCTTTCTGGCGGGTTCCTGTAAGCCAGGCTGAAAAAAGATTGAACAAAAACATTTTCCATGACAGTTTTTTTTTTAAATACTAATTTTATTAAACATTATAATTAAGAAGGTAAAAAACTCTCTTTTTAATGCAAACTAAAGAAAAAAAAAATAAAAAGTGCAGAAAATAAAAAATAGGAAGCAAACTACAAAAGAAACAATGCAAATGTAAAAAAAAGAAAAGAAATTTATAAATGACTTCACCCTTTATTGCAACTAGTATAAACAATTTTAGCAACTTAGCACCTTCGCTTAAAACACAACAGATGATATCTTTTTCCCTTAACTCATGTGAACAAATCTTTAAAATCTTGTCATTCAGTTATGATCAGCAAAAGTCTATTACGGGTTACCAGAGTTAACAATGTATCTATTTTAACCTTGATCCAAAAATTAAAAAATCCCAATGTTATGTTCCTTCCTTTTATTATTAAAGGTCTTGATCTTTTATCCCTTCAAATAATGCCACAGAACTTGATTTCTTTTCATTTTTTCTTTGACCCACCTCATAAAATTCTTTAAATCTTTAACATTTCTCTTTTGTAAATTCAATATGGGAAAATTATCCAAGTCATTCTTTTAATTGATTATTAACGCATTAGCAAGTTTCATTTCTATATCCAATGTAGCACTTTTCATCATATAATTCTTGTAGCTTATCATTCTTAAATAAGTCTCAGTCTAATCCAGTAAAACACGATCTTCTTCCGTACCATCTTTCCAACACAGGCATTAAAATTAATGTCTGGGTCCATTGTCCACAAATATATTTCAATATATTCAATGTTTGTTCTATTCTGTATTATTAATTCAAAGTTGAGTGTTCCTCTCCTTGAATTGTAATCTTCCATCTGTTTTCTTCTAGTGTCCAAAGTTCAAATTGCCATCTTGTCATGATTTTTTAAAAAGAATTTGAAAATCTTGTTTCCAATCTGTCTGAATTCTTAATCTGTAATTTCCCAAATCAATGTTCTAATCACCCTTTTGTTATTTATTCCAAAAAAAGATTTTTTTACATCTTTAAAACTCGTATTTAAAACCCAGTGCTGTGAAATTTATCATACCAACACTTCTTAAAAGCTGAAAATAGTTTAATAAGCAATCCTCCAAAGTGATTAGAAAAGGAAGCACACCAACCTTGTATCCATAAGGGAGTTAACCATAGTTTGGGGAAAGATGCCATTCCTTTATTTCCTAGAGCTCTAAACCCACCTCAGACTCCTATCTTGTGGTCTCTTCACAAGGAGCAGCTGTCTGGAACACTTGTGGCAATATAAAATCCTTTTCTTGTCCATAAAGTAATCCTGAAGAGCTAATCCACTCAATCACCACAGTTGTCAGTTCTGCTATTTCTTCCCAGAAGTCAAACATTTTCCGCAACAGTTGAGAAGTAAAATTACTTTTAACACTAAAATCTCTGGCTTGAGCCTTCTCATGATGTGCCACTGATAGGTAAACTACTGTAATTCCCATAATTTTCAACTGGGATTAATTATTAATACTGTAATCAAATAGATAGAGGGAGTGTCAGACAGTGAAAAGCTGCCCTAATATTTTCAGATAACGAAGAAGCTATAATCTCTTTCCTATATTACCATGGGGAAAATACCTTCTCGTCTCTAGTCTTGAGATACATTCCTCCTTGAAAAAAGATTCCTCCTGTGAACTTGTATAAAATCTTCCCCATGCCTAGGTCAGGGCAATATGGTTGGTTCACAAGTCAATATGTATCCGTCTGCAGATGTTGTGGTATGTAGTCTGGAGTCACAGGAGCAAAAGGCTTCTTCTCAGAGGGCAAAGAGATAACAGAGCTTGGAATGTCTAGTAAGCAGGAAGAGGGCAAAGACAGACATTCCCTAGCAGAGTATATCTATACTCTTGCAAGCAGCGGGTAGGCAGCAGAAGTAGCCTGCAGTATTGCATTCTAACCACTGCGCCACCACAGATGCAGATAATTGATTTAGTCTGGCAAGATGCTGTCTGTAGGTGAACAACAATAAAGCAACTAACTCCCACATGTTGTTTTTGGTTCTTTGGGCTGACATCAGCCTATGAATAAAGCAGAGAATTTAACTATTTCAATTGGGCCATCCAAAGAAGTAGGGGAGGCCAGAGGCATCAGTTGTGGAGGCGTAAAGGGCAGAAATGACCAAAGCAATATTGGGATGTAAGTTCTGCCTCTTTTGTCACGACATCACCCTAACACAGGGATGAAATTCAGCAGGTTCTGACAGATTCTGGAGAACTGGTAGCGGAAATTTTGAGTAGTTCAGAGAACCGGCAAATACCACCTCTGGTTGGCCCCAGAGTAGGGTGGGAATGGAGATTTTCAATATCCTTCTCCCAGGAGTGGGGAGGGAATGCGGATTTTGCAGTAGCCTTCCCCTGGAGTCAGGTGGGAATGGAGATTTTGCAGTATCCTTCCCCTGCCATGCCCAACAAGCCACACCCACAGAACTAGTAGTAAAAAAATTTGAATTTCATCATTGCCTAACAGGTACAAAAAAGGCAGAGTTTATGGCACAACACTAGTTTCATCATTTTGACTAACTTGTCATATTCTGTGGATGCTTCTGGGTGGGGCCAGGAGAACAAGGCCTAAATTGTATTTAAGTTAATGTTAAATTAAAATGGAACACATGCAATGTGCGGCCCTGGTGCAAAGGCTGTTTGCCACTGGATTAATGCAACCCTGGATATTTTTCTTGGCTCTGCAATCACAGATTCTTGCAATACTTTATTGCAGTACATCAGCCAATGCAAGATAGTTGTGGCATGGATAGCGAGATGAACTACAATTCCTATATTCTCTTAGCTGTGGTGGCGCAGTGGTTAGAATGCAATACTGCAGGCTACTTCTGCTGCCTACCCGCTGCCTGCAATTTGGCATTTCGAATCTCACCAGCCTCAAGGTTGGTTCAGCCTTACATCTTTCTGAGGTGAGTAAAATGAGGACCCGAATTGTTGGGGGCAATATGCTGACTCTGTAAACCACTTAGAGAGGACTGTAAAAGCACTGAGAAGTGGTATATAAGTCTAAGTGCTATTGCTATTGCTATTATCAATGGCATCACTGATAGTAATTCAGGAGAAAATTCACTGATAGTAATTTTACAGAAAATCTCAGATATTTGGAGAAAGCCGACTGCCTCTCATGAATGTTAAGATAGAACAGGGGAAATACAGTTACAGGAAGACTGTGATTTTTCTGGACCACAGGAAGTCTTGTGACATGAGACTATAGACTTTCTTTTTTTTGGTACATTGATCTGTTTTCAATTAATTCTTTATTTACCAAGAAAAGAGTCTGCATACCATATCTCAGCTCCCTTCTGGTGCTGAAACGGTGATTTACAAAGATAAAATATAAAGATAGATTTTAATAAATAGAAATGGTAAAGTATTAAAATATTTTAATGTAATTATAAAGTAGATAAGTAATGTGATAACAAAATTTACAAAATATTACTCTGCAGTCACTTCTTTAAAGAGAATGATTGGCAACCTGTTAAAATACATTCAGATAAAAATCTATGCTGAAATAGGTCTTGCAATTTCTCAAATGTATTTGAATCTTGGCCCCTGTAAAAGAAGCTTCTGGTTTTCTACTTTATTCAATTTATTTCTGCACTGCTCTTGATGTTATTCTTCATCTTTAATGTGTTTTATTAGTGTGGTATATCAGTGATTGCTTGACCTCTGTAGATGCCATGTGATAGATAGATACTGTAGATAGATAGATAGATAGATAGATAGATAGATAGATAGACAGACAGACAGATAGATAACTACGGGAAACAGCCCAGGATTCTATTACTATTACTCATTTTGCCAGCACTCCGAAGCCTCCTTGACTACCCCACACTTGGCATTCCTTGCTGATGTTTTTCCCGGGGATTTAATAGAAGAGTGGGAAGTCAGGAAGACTGAAGATCGTTGGAAAAATGATTGGAGAAAGACAGGACAGGGCCCCCTTGGACCATCTCATGCTTAAATAGCCTGTCCCAAATGACTGCACACTTGGAATAAAATAACTTCTTTTTAAGAGCTTAATAGCTTAAAAATAACTTCTTGGAATGAAGCACCTTCATTCAAATAATGCCAGACTAAGTAGAAAGAACTGCAGGAGAATTTCTCTGCATGGCATGAATTCATAGCCTGGCAGAATGAAAAGGTGTCTTGCTGCCTACTTGAAACACAAAAGAGTTCATTAAATGAGCAGAGGCCTCTAAGAAAACCCATTGTTGTTTCTTGACCTTCACTGATAGCAGAATGCATGGACAAAAGCAACTAATGGGCATGTTTACATGAGAAGGGAGCCCCCTCCCCAATAGACCTTTGAAAATATACCTCCAATGGCACCTCCAACTCACAGTGAAGACAGAAAATCCCTAACCCAATAAATCATATTAACAAAACACCCAGTCCTATTGCAGCAGTGTGAACATGTTACATGTTGCATCAGCCCTGCAAGTCCATCGTACTACATAGTTATGAAGTTATTTCGCATTCAGGAGTCTGACAGCTCACAGATAAAAAACTGTCCTTCAGCCTGTTTGTGTGGCTGGCTATGCTTCTATATCTCCTTCTCGATGGTAGGAGGGTAAAGAAATGGTGACCAGGGTGAGAGTCATCCCTGAGAATTTTCCTCACTCTTCTAAGGCAGCGATCCCTAGCGATCTCATCTAGTGGTATCAAGGGACAGCCTACGATGTTTTGTGCTGTGCTCACCACCCTTCTATAATACTATTAAGGAAAAAACAAAAACAAAAAAATGCCCACATCTTCAGAAATTCTTCAAGGGACTTCCAAAAAGGCTGACTCTTACCATTATTAACTAATGTTTTAATACCCTGTTTCCTTGAAAATAAGACCTATCCAGAAAATAAGCCCTAGCATGCTTATTTAGGTAGGTAGCTGCCACATTCAACATGAAAAGATAGCTATTTGCTTACACGAAGGGCATACATCGCCAGAGTCTATTTCTAGTATCATGATTAACTGTAGAGAGTCAAAGTTCTTTTCTTTCCCATCTTCATGACCCAATCATATATTAAAGCCAAGCTACTATACTGCTATTACAAAAGAAATATATCAAGATGCAGTTCTGGATTCCTTCTATTGTATTTCTAAATTTTAAAACATCTAAAAAAAATTTTCTTGAAGATGGGAAAACTGGAATTTGAAATCAATTGAGAGAAAATCTACTTTTTTTTTAAAGAACAAAGGTATATTTGTAAGATCTATAGATGGATAACGAGTGATCTATTCCATTAAAGCAACAGAAATAGCAAGATGAAAAAGCTCAGATGAAACAATACTAGATACATATATGTCCGTGTGTATAGACATTTGGAGCACAGCAAGTAAAAAACGTACTTCCAGGATAAGTCATTCTATTCAATGCTATAATATTTATGACATATCAAGAAAGTCTAACACCCTACATATTGCAGGTAATTCGTGTCCCTCCAGATGTGGTTGAGCTACAACTCGGGCTCTATTCCTGTTGGCCATGCCATCCAGGGCAGCTGGAAAATATAGTTCAGCAACATTTAAAGAACCACAGATTCTACCAGCAATCTTACTTTGGTGCCTGAAAGCCTGCCAAATCTATTATTGTCTTTCAGTTACTGCTTAAGTACAAGAGGGAAGATTTATGAACACTGCAACAAAGCAGATAAATTATATCTCTCAGAAATGAAAAGGGGAAGGCAGTCATTGAAGCACAAGTTTTTCTTCCGAGGTAAACCCATTCCAAATTTTCAGATTTCATTTTATGATTATCTATTAGTGGATAAGAATTGAAGCTACCACAAAGGGATAAAGCAAAAGTATTTTAAAGGCTGCAGGATGAAGTCAGATTTTCTCCCGAGAACATACATAAGACCAAAAAAGTATATTCTGTCACAAAGTTTTTAACTCAATTTCACTGATACTTAGTGTAAAATGTAATCATGAAGATTGCTTTACCTAATATTGTGGGTGAAATTAGTTAAGGGAGTAGGCTACATTTGCTTAAAGAGCTATCCCAGTTTTATAAGCTCCTTCCCACTGGATGAAACTGGGCTTTCCACAAATATTGTCATTCATTCATGCATGCATTCATTCACTGCATTTACATCCCACCATAATCCGAACTTTCAGTGAATCCTTTGAGACACAATATGGATGCTGTGAAAGTACCTCCCCTCCCAACTCCTCACTTCCTACAGTTTCAAATGCTAAATCATATTTCAATCTAATTGTGTCATGGTTGAAGGCCATGAAGTCAAAGATTTGGGAAATGTTTTTGTGTCCTTTCCAAAGAAAGGCATAACTGTGTTCCTAATTCTCTTCCAAGAAAAGAGGGAGCCTCTGATTTAAAATTGTAATATACAAGAATCTGGAAAATCCCCAAAAAGAAGAAAAAGAAGGAAATATTTCTTGATATTTTTAAAAGGAACAAGTAGTAAGTTTAGCAAATGATAGTGATTACTTTTCTATTTTGAATATATGCTGTTATTTAAGCTCTTGTCTCCACACACCATTGTTTTATGTTGTTATCCCAAAGGTGCTTTTTTCAGAAGGCAACTGGACTTTCTTGGTTTTTTTTTTCTTTTGAAGATGTTTCACTTCTCATCCAAGAAGCTTCTTCAGCTCTGACAGGATAGTGGGGAATGGAAGGATTTATGTTCCTTCCAGACAATGTCCATTCCATTCTCCACTATCCTGTCGGCTTCTTGGATGAGAAGCGAAACGTCTTCAAAAGAAGAAAAACAAACCAAGGAAGTCCAGTTGCCTTCTGAAAAAAACACCTTTGGGATAACAATAAAGGACTTAATCAGCATCATCTGGTGGGTTTCTGAGCCATATCCTTTTCTGTAACTTTTCCTATTAGAGCAGGGGTGTCAAACTCGTGGCCCACAGGCCTGATGCATCACGTGCTAGCCATACCCATCCCTGGTTTAGTGAAGGGGGGAAAAGTTGCAATACGTCCAGTATGGGTTTCACTTACCTTCACTACTGGTTCGGAACTGTGAGTGTGCGCATGCAAAGAGCGTCTGTGATGATGTCTGGGTGGGTGGGCGGAGCCTCCCACCACCGCCGCTACCATTTCACCCAAACCGGGGCGAACTGGTAGAAACCCACCACTGAATACGCCATGTGATGACAACGCGTCGTTGTGAATTTGACACCCCTGTATTAGAGGTTCTTTTAAGATGCTGTCAGTTAAGCAGTGTTCTATTTGCTACTATTTGTTTTATGTGTAAATACTTAAAAGTTGGTAAAAGAATGTTAAATTATCCCTCTTTCTTTTTAAAATAACATTTTATTTTCCTTACCTCCTGTGAGATTGGACCATCACATCACAAAGCACTGAAAATTACTTTTCAGTAATAAAATAAGATACTCATGATAAGTATTATTTCTCTCACCTGTTGAGTTTGGGAAGGGGGAAGCAACGGGTAAAGATATCTCCCTGGAAGATAGGTAGTTGCAGCAATAACCACTAAGCTGCTACATCAAGGTTTCTTGGGGAAAGATTTTTGTAGCCTCCAACCTTGCACCTTTTGAGCACAGCCATGTTGCTACAGTAAGGAAGGAGCTGCTTCACTGAAACTTCCTGTTTGTTTGTTTGTTTGTTTGTTTACCACTTTTCCAGTTTCAGAGCCATGGTAGCACAGTGGTTGGAATGCAGTATTGCAGGCTAACTCTGCCCACAGCCAGGAGTCCTCACTGGCTCAAGGTTGACTCAGCCTTCCATCGTTCCAAGGTTGGTAAAATGAGGACCCCAATTGTTGAGGGCAATATGCTGACAGTAAACCACAAACAGAGGGCTGTAAAGCACTGTGGAACAGTATATAAGTCTAAATGCCAGTTCTATTGCTTATTTTTTAATCAGCTGTGTTTTCATGTTTTCCATTAGCTCTATGGCTGTAACATTATCCTGAGGGGACTTCTAAGAAAAAGTGCTAATGCTTTTGTTTTTGAAAGTCTTCTGACAAAGTTGTTATATGATGACATGTTTTTTTCCATTACCCAAACTGTGGGAAACCAAGTATTTCCCAGTAATTCTTCACAGCCTGAAGAATTAAAGCTTGTTTTTGACAAAAGAATTCTTATTTTTGATATTTTAAATACACTGCTCAATAAGTAGGGAATTCCTCCCTTGCCCATGTGGGTAAGCTAATTACCTCTAAGCTTTCAATGGTTTGGGCAAAAATATATGCCTTAGATGGGATAATTTATCATAGTAGGTGAACTTGTCTATATAGCATGGCACCACAGTTTATCACATTCAGGTACTGTGTGAAGTCAAGTGAAAAGTAGCAGCTCAGCTGATGAATTTATGACTGCTATGCTGAAAAACCAAGATTCAGTACTCCACTGGAAAGATCCATACTACACCACTTATCCTTGTAGTATGGATGACTTTAAAGTTTGATTCTATCTAGATTTTCACCTTGTATTCAATCATCGTCTGCTTCGATTATGGTTTATTGAATAAGACACAAAAAATTGGATTCCTATTTTGTAGTAGGACACAAACTTTACAAGCCAAAATGCTGATTTGTGGGCACATTCTGCCCTCAGGTGCCAATCTCCACACCATGCTTAAGATTCTGTTAATTGAAAAATAAAGTAGTGGGATGCATTCAGACTGTGATATAAAGGATTGCCTTCAACTGTAACTGGCATTTCTAGTACAGCCTCTGAACTCTACATTTATTCCAAACAAATTCTTTAAAAATAGAATGGCAGTTGGCTAGAATCCTGTGCATTGCTTGCATTCCTTGTTGATGAACCATCCAGAGTTATATAGTTGAGATGGGCAGCTGTATAAATGGGAATAATAAATAAATAAATAATGTTTACTCTGGAGAAACAGCTCATAATATGTTCTTAGCATTGCAAATGAGCCATTATTCTCCAAAGCTTGAAGCATCCTTTCCAGAGGTGGTATTCAGCCGGTTCGGACAGGTTCATCCGAACCGGTAGCGGAAATCGCAGGTGGGCCTGCCCACCCTCCGCGGCTCTATGCCACCCTATTTAGGCACATTTTTTAGGCTGGGCACATGCATGGAAGGTGCGTGCGCCAGCAAAGCATATGCACAGAAGGCCGGGCACATGCACGCTCACATTTGCAAACCGTTAGGGAAAGTAAGTGAATACCACCCCTGACCCTTTCTAAACCAAAAACTGAACACGTCGCATAGTTCAGCACAAGGCATGAATTGCCTTTCTATATAATGCCACTTCAGAGCTGCCACATTAAAAACTAGTGGAGGATTGCATCTGAATCTTCAGGAGAGAATGCTGAGGATATAAAGGAATTTCTAAAGGGAATGGAAATGCTCTTTCCCTGCTTCCACCAATCCCAACCGGGATAATATTGCATTATCACATGACAGAGCAGGATATAATTTCATTAATGAAAACACCAGTGGTAAATATGTCCCTTCCCATTTTTTCCTCATGCAAAATGAGACAATGTCGTGGAAAAGGTATCCACCATGCTAATGAAAGAAATGCACACTGGAATCTATCTATCCTCCAACAGTGTGAAAAGAAACAGTTAATTCTATTAGCACCAGACATTATAAATGATTACATTTTATTGCAGTGACATTAACTACTATTTTATTTCCCTTCCAGTGGGAATATTCACACATCTTATCTCCTTGTAATATTAGCAGGAAACTTTAGAAGATTAAATACTTAAAATAGACCTGTAACCTACTAATGAGGTTAGTTAATTAGCGTCACAAAAATCTTAGTAACCTGTGTTTCTTTATTAAATGCCAAAAATCAAAGCATCACTTATCTAGGGAGGTGGCTATCCACTTAGGGTAAAGGCAGACCTGTTTCAGTTAACCTGTTAATTATCATTTACTCATGGTGATAAGTACCATCCACTGACTGGTCTAGCTACAGCATAAGTAGTAATCCTAAATGCTCAAGAACTGGAAACAGTGGGTTCGTTTTTGCAAAATTAACCCCCATTTACCAAAGCTACTTATCCAGCTCCTTTCAACAACTCTCTTTATTAGACTATCCAGACAATTTTCTAGGTTTCATATTCAACTAGGCAATGTTTCTCTCAGGAACTTTAAGATGTGTGGACTTCAGTTCCCAGAATTCCCTAGACAAAAGGGAATTCTGGGAGTTGAAGCTTACTTATCTTAATATTGCTAAAGTTGAGATACACTGAACTAGATAAACTGAAAAGAACAAGAGAAATTTTCTCACATTCTCTGTATCTCCCTTTAAACATACCTGGATAATGTCCACTCACTAAAAAATAAATAACAAAATAAACTATACATCTGGGTTTAGGAATTATACTGAAAGCCAATTTTTAAATTCTTCTAAACCACAGGGCAATAGCTCCCAGAATTAATAACTGGCATCGTGTTTGCTTGTCATCAGAAAACTCTGAAAAAACATCAGAAACTACATCTAGATTGAGGAAGATGAGAGTAAGATTAAATAGGTAAGAGCCCACATTCAAGCTATACTGTGGCATCTATATTTATCTATATTTCTCCATTCTTATTGGGACAGAATATGATCTAATTCCTTTGTCCTAAGTGGCTTACTGACTGGATGAAAATGGCAGGAGGATCTGTAGCATGTTGTAATGACATATATCCTAAAATTTTCCCCACTAAAATTGCTCAGATTAGTATTCCCATTGACAAATTCCAATGAGATGACTAATATAATGTTTTGCCCAGTCACCTGGGACTTTTCTGAACTTGTGATGGAATTCTCTGTAACATGAGTTCTACCATTTGCTACATCTAGCTCTTTCACATAGCCAGGGTGTGGTTGTATAATTGGATTCAGGAGGTGTGGAATCACAACATGTCTCTTACAAGAAAGGGGAAATTTTGCATCTTCAACTGGCATTTCCTATATAACATGTGGGTGGGAAATCAATTATTTGTTTAAAAGGTCAGTGTTCTATTAGAAAGAATCCTTCTTAGTTATCATGCTTCTAAAACAAAATTATAGAGATTCTGGGAGCTTCCGGGTGACTGAAGTCATCTTCGCAAATACCAAAGATGGTATTGTGCAGTCCAGTTTGTTAAAAACAGATCATTCCAAACCAATCTTATTTAATTTTTTGACAAAGTGACTAAATTAATAGACCAGTGAAAAGCTGTGGACATAGTATACTTAGACTTCAGCAAGGCATTCAACAAAGTAGACCACAACCTACTTCTTGGTAAGCTAGAAAAATGTGGAATAGATAGCATAACCATCAGATGGATTTGTAACTGGCTGACAAACCATACTCAATGAGTAGTCCTTAATGCTACTGCATCTACATGGAGGGAAGTAAGCAGTAGGGAACCACAAGGTTCCGTCTTAGGCTCAGTACTCTTCAATCTCTTAATAAATGATTTAGGTGAGGGAATAGAAAGGGAAATCATCAAATTTGTAGATGACTCTAAGATGGCAGGAATAGCCAACACCCCAGAAGACAAGCTCAGGATCCAAAAAGATCTTGACAGACTTGAACAATGGAACCTATCCAACAAATGAAATTTAATGTGGAGAAAAGCAGGTCTTTATACTTAGGCAGGAAAAACCAAAGGTACAAGTACAGATTAGGCGAAACCTGGCTCAAAAATAGTAAATGTAAGAGGGGTTTAGTGGTCCTAGTGGATGATCACTTAAATGTGAGCCAGCTGTGTGCAGCAACAGCCAAAAAGCTAATACAATCCTTGATTGCATAAATAGAAGCATAGAATCAAAATTATGTGAAGTATTAGTATTGCTTTATAAATCCTTAGGAAGGCCACACTTGGAATACTGCATCCAGTTTTAGTCACCACATTACAAAAAAAATGTTGAGACTTTGGAAAAAGTGCAAAGAGCAACTAAGATGTTTAAAGGCCTGGAGACTAAAACATATGAAGAACGGTTGCAGGACTTGGATTTGGCTTGTCGGACCATCTGCAACCAGCAACAGCTCCCCATCGCCCGGTCAATTCTCACAGGGAGGGCCTACTCAGGGTGCCGTCAGCTAGACAGTGTCAACTGACGACCCCTAGATGCAGAGCTTTCTCTGTGAGTACTCCCACCCTCTGGAACCAACTTTCTCTGGGACTCCGTTTGGCCCCTGACCTCCGCACCTTCCGCCGCGACTTAAAGACATGGTTGTTCAGCCTGGACTGGGGGGGAGGGGTTAAAATATATTTTAACACATTTTTATTTGGATATTTTATTGTTGTGAGCCGCCCTGAGTCCTGCGGAGATAGGGCAGCATATAAATCAAATCATATAAAAATAAATAAAATAGTCTAGAGAAAAGAAGAATTAGGGGTGGCATGATGGCAGTATTCCAATATTTGAGGGGGTAAAGAAGAGGGGGTCAAATTATTCTCCAAAGCACCAGAGGGCAAGACAAGAAACAATGGATGGAAACCAATCAAGGAGAGAAACCTGGAATTAAGGAGAAACTTCCTAATAGTGAGGACAATTAAGCATTAGAACAGCTTGTCATCAGAAGTTGTGGGTTCATCACTGGAGGTTTTTAAGAAGAAATTGGACAGTCACTTGTCTGAAATGGTATAGGGTCTCCTGCTTGAGCAGAGGGTTGGACTAGAAGACTTCCAAGATCTTCCAGATCTATTCTGATTGATTGAAGAATGAGGAATTATCAAGTAGGCTGAACCTTCAAAACCTCTCTGGAGAAGGAGAGGCCAAGATATTGCTCAAAAGCAGTCTAAATAAATAACTCCTCACAAGCGGATCATAGAACAGCAGTTACCCTGTGGAATTGAATGCCAGGAGTTGAGGGAGATGATACAGGCACAGCATAGCCTTTACAAAGAACCCAAC
This sequence comes from Arizona elegans, assembly GCA_022577455.1. NCBI lineage: Eukaryota > Metazoa > Chordata > Lepidosauria > Squamata > Colubridae > Arizona > Arizona elegans. Next base: position 66,601,724 of record JAKOOJ010000007.1, read on the forward strand.
CCACTTTCTATTCACTTTTGGAAATAATAGAATTACAGAGTTGGAAGGAAACTTGGAGGTCTTCTAGTCCAACCCCTTGCTCAAATAGGATTAGATTAGATTAGATTAGATTAGATTAGATTAATCTATTTAATTATCTCATGGATATTTGAGATCTTCACAATGCTGAGTTTAATTTGACACCAGGTGAGTTTTGTTTTCTTTCTTTGATACTCAATTTTAAATAGATACTTAACAGTTTAAAAGCAATATATAATTGGCAAAAAGAAAAAAAGATTTTGATATAAGAAAGTTATAAACGGACTAGGAGACTAGAGGAATTTGGAACTTTTGTGCTTTTGCTCTAAGATTTGAAAAACAAGTACCGGTATATAAGTAAATAATATCTCTGTGGGGAAGGGCTGAAATGGAATTAAATCCATATTAGGAATTGAGACATATTAGCCACCCTGAGTTTTTGGAGAGGGGCAGCATATAAATTGAATTAAATTGAAATTGAAATTGAAATTTTGTTGAAGATGGACACTAGAGGGGACCAAAGGACCAGACTGAAAGAAAAAATAATGAAGTGCATCTATCAATGTTTACTGGACAACCCTGGTATAACGTTTGAGTTAATTAAAAGAATTCTTTGAAAAATGGAATGTTATATTAATAATTAAAGCATTATTCCAATGGTTCCAGGTTCCAATGGTTAAACTTTTAGAAAACGTTAAGGGAGATGTTTAAGAAAGCATCTTATACCTCACAGAGATATAACTTGTAAGTACAAAATGTAATAAAACTAAAAAGATTACTAAAATCCAGAAATGCAAAAGAGAAATCAAGAAAAGGACATGGACAAGGAACAGCTGTGACAAAAAAAAAAAAATCCATCCGTCCCCAAAGCAGGCGAGATGGGCCCAATATTTCCAGAGGTTCCGGTTTTCTCTTGTGTATAAGCCGGCTAGAGGAATGTTTCTCGCGGATGCATTGTCAAGGATGCCGCAATATCACAGTAAATGAGATGAGGTATTACAAGCAATGATACCACCCCTAAAAGTATACGCCTTGACGACCCCACAAAGCGAGGATTGGTTAACAACCTTACGAAAAGCTATCCAGACAGACCAATGGGCCCAAACTACTGCAGCGTCTTTAACACATCGTGACGGCCTGGTATGGTGGGGTGATAGATTATATATCCCAGCAGAGTTAAGACAACGAGTGTTACGTCGTTGCCATGATAATAAAACCGCCGGTCACTTCGGATTTCTTAAAACTCTACACCTAACGCGGAGACAATTCTGGTGGCCCAAAATGAGAAAAGAAATCGATCAATACGTTCGGAAATGTCACACCTGTGCTATAGCCAAAACGCGGCCAGGAAAGCCGCTGGGTCTGCTACAAACGGTAGCCGAGCCAAACAGACCATGGGATGAAATAGCCATGGATTTCATCGTCGACCTTCCCAATAGTAGGGGATATACTGTCATCTGGACAGTAGTCGATCTTTTCTCAAAACAGGCCCATTTTATTCCATGCAAAGGTTTACCATCCGCTCAACGCTTAGTACGTCTATTCCTACAGCATATTTACCATTTGCACGGAGTGCCTAAAAGGATTATATCAGACAGAGGGGTGCAGTTCACTGCCAAATTCTGGAGAGGTTTCCTTCGTGACATAGGATCATCCCAAGGCCTTAGTTCAGCCTATCACCCCAGTACGAATGGTGTTGCCGAACACACTAATGCCATGGTGGAACAGTATCTACGTTCCTATGTTACCTATCAACAAAACGATTGGGTGGATTATCTGTTATTCGCTGAAACGGCATATAATAACTCAATACATAGAAGTACTGGCTTTACGCCGTTCCCTAGTGATGGGGAGGGAATTCCGTGCTATCCCTGAATTAGAGCTCTCTCTCCCAAGGCCTATGACTCCTACCAACTGGTATACTAACGTGACAACAGTATGGCCTCACGTGAAGGCCGCCTTGACACAAGCAACCAATGAATACAAACTGCAGGCAGACAAAAAGAGGGCTGCCTGTCCGACCTTCCAGATCGGAGACCTAGTGTATTTGTCAACTAAACACCTAAAACTACACTTACCTAGTAAAAAACTAGGCCCCAAGTACATAGGCCCGTTTCCTATCATTAAAGTAATAAATCCTGTAACATTCATGTTAAGGCTACCCCCCTTATTGGGAAAGACCCATCCGGTTTTCCACTCCAGCTTATTAAAACCAGCCATCACACCCACTACCACACATAAATCACCTCCTGGCCCGATAACCGGCGCCTACTATGAAATAAAAGACATTATTGATTCGAAACTACGTAGAGGTTGGATATATTATTTGGTTCGATGGACAGGGTATCCTGATAGTGAGGCATCTTGGGTACCTGCAAAAGATACAAACACCCTGAAACTGTTAAGAAGATTCCATAAGACATACCCCCATAAACCAAAAACCATTACGTGATCGTTAACATTCTCTTTCTTTGTCTCCTCCTATTAGACGGGCACCTGGTAGGGGGTAGCCGCCTGTCGAGAGTCAAGAAGCACTTGACACCTTGTCCATTCAACACCAGAATATGGACACCTGATCGGTAGAGGGGAATGGGTTTACTCACAAAGGTGCTGGTGTTGGGATAGATATCCAGTTAGGCGTTTATGAGCACGGGTGCTTTATGGGGTTGCGGGGATTTAGCCTAATGCTCGGAGAATGCTCCAGATGGAGTCATCATCAGAACGGCCCAGAGGAAATGAGGAAGAGACGAGCCCTGCCCAGCTGAGGACAATTAGGAACGAAGCTATATAAGCAATCAACTACTGCTATGTGATAGCTGCGTCTTTTCAATGTTTTACATTCCGGTTCCTGTAAGAGCTGTTTGCCACAATTAAACAGAGATACACCGACTTGGCTTCGAGCGTGTTCTTTGGGCGTGGTCACGGTCCTAGGGGAGCCGAGATTCACTGGATTTACAAAGTAGCTTGGGAAAGGATTTGCAAACTGATGAAAGATAAAATCTTGCAACACTACTGGCATAAATTGAAGGCCAAAATTGTTAAGTACAAAAGGAAGAAGTATAAAGTTGGATTATTTGATCAGAGATAGATTATATATTTGATATTTATGGTAGCTTCTAAATGACTTTTTGCTAAACCATGACTGAAAAGATGAAAAATAATTTTGGATTGAATATATGTGTTAGAAAAGGGGTGTCAAACTCAAGGCCCGGGGCCAGATCCAGGCCGCTCTGGAAACAGCAAAGGACCGGCCCGCGGTGCCTCTGCCAGCAAAAATGGAGGTTGGAAGGGCTGTGGGTGGCCCTCCCAAATTCCGTTTTTGCTGGCGGAGGGTTGCAGGAAGCTGTCACAGCTGAAAATGGAGCTCGGGAGCCCATTTTCGTTGGCAGAGCGCTCAGGCTACCATAGGTGTCCCTGACATGAATGGCATTGCGCTGGCCATGCCCACTCTGCCCCTACCCCCAAGGTCAAACACAATCCTGATGTGGCCCTCAATGAAGTCAAGTTTGACACCCCTGTGTTAGAGTATGGGAGGAAGAGACTTTTTGTTTGTAATTTTTAAATTAAATTGAAAACAATTAAGATGAAAAGTTTTAGCTTCAGCTTAGCATGATTAAAATTGGTAGCCACTTCTGTCCGTTTTTATTGGGTTTTTTTAATGTAATGTTTTTTAATTTTAATGTTTTTTTTAAAAACCCTAAAACAAAAAGATAGAAATCTGATACCCCTTTATTGTTATTTGAATATTACTTTCATTTGAGGAAATGAAATGATCCTTTATAATTAATACTTGGTCATCTTGATAACCTATGTTGATTACTTTTTATTGTTACTTATGGTTTTTAATTTAGTTCTCCAATATTTATTTTGCACAGAGGTCTCATGCATATATATGAATTATATTTCTGGATATAATTGTCACTTGCCTTGTTCAGATTTCTTAGGTTATTTTTAGAAAAAATATATCCCCCTTGCAATGACCAGTTTCAAAAATGCAGCTCTTTGTTGTTCCTCCCATAATTTCAGTGAATGGAAATAAATCTGAGCTTTTTGTTTATAATGAATATACCCACAAGTATATTACTTGTGTATATTGGGTATATTATTTTTTCACCAAGGATAAAGGGCAAACATTTTAATACTTTTGCTAAATTTATCAGAGGTGTATGTAGAAGAAATACTTACTAAAGTTTCCTTGAGAATGGTTACTGTTATCTTCTGAAACTGTTCTAAAATGGAAGATCTCCAGTTGTGTTAGACTTTAATTTAAATAACAAATAACATAAATAATATCAAGGGGTTCATGAAGTTAAATACATTTGAAGGTCCCAGAGTAGAAAAAGTTGTTGTGCTTGGATGCGCAAAATATATGGCTGTCCAGATGTTGCTAAAGCATAACGCTCATCAACCTTATCCATCAGTAGGTCACAAATATCTGGAGGACCACAAACTGTACAGGATGAAACCACAGGCAGTATATCAGGATCCAGCCTACAAAGAACATGTTATATCAGGGATACCATCAATTTCTGGAACTTGTCTTAAAGGGCATGATGTGAACCGGTAGTAAAGGTAAGTAGAACCCACCCCTGGTTTTAACTTACATTTTCAAGCAAGTTGTTTTTGTACACTGTGTTGCAATTATTAAAATAATTTCCAAAGCAACTGATAAACCCTCATCTGTTGTTAAATTTCCACTCGTAACATCCTGAGGCTGCAGGCCAATAATGAGTGATGCTGGAATATCTTCAGTTCAGCAGTATCTGGAGGACCGTAGATCAGCCACCCTTGTTTCTAAAACCTGTAAGTTTGAAAACCAAACTTGGTGATTTTCCTAGGATGAAAGATAGAAGAATCAGGAAGATATTTAGAATAGAATAAAGCTGGAAGGGACCTTGGAAGTCTTCTAGTCCAGCCCCACTGCTCAAGCAGGAGAACCTATACCATTTCAGATAAGTGAGTAGTCTCTTTTTAAAAACCTCCAGTGATGGAGTGCCCATGATTTCTGAAGGCAAGCTGTTCCACTGGTTAATTGTCCTCACTGTTAGGAAGTTTCTCCTTAATTCCAGGTTGCAATATGGATGCCACCTTGTTTTTCTATCAATAGAAAGCTCATGATATTTACTTTCCCCCCATTACAATCCTGGATAAAAATTTTGCCCACTACTGCCATCACAACCTCTATCCAACAAGCTTTCCTTTGATCTGGAAGTCCCAAAGATGCATTTTTTCAAAAGGCAACTAGACTTTGCTTTTCCTTGAAAACGTTTCACTTCTCATCCAAGAAGCTTCTTGGGTGAGAAGCAAAACATCTTCAAGGAAAAACAAAGTCCAGTTCCCTTTTGAAAAAGCACCTTTGGGACAACCACGACTTGGATGACTGAGAATCTCCATAGACCTTCGCTTTGGAAGGAACTGCCTACTGATAACAGCTGACAAAACAAATAGCATCTTTAGTCTAAAGAAGGATTTTCACTGGGCAAAATAAGAAATACTTTTTTTAAAAAAATCCACCTCAGGTACCATGAATTTGATTCTTGTAGCAATACACAGCAATACATGCATTATCAGAGTAATATGTAAACAAATGACAAGTGAGAGATTAAAGGAATTGATTTATTACATTTGGTTTTTATTCTCCTTCCGCACACTTCATGCCTTGTCCAACCTGATTGCCTTCTTTGGCTCAACTAGCCAGAGAAACTCTTAATCAGCACAAAAAATGCCATCAAAGTCGTAGACAATTGGATTTAATAAGTGATTATCCATTGAGAATAAATGCATATGACTACTGCTTTGTCCTCATCTGAATGGATATACAAAATGAAGGAAGTACATTTATGCTTGAGGTTCATAATAACAGTTGTCTATCTTCCCAGTCTGTGTTACTGATTCCTCAACTCTGTTAGTCATACCCCTTGATTACCAGACTGTTCCTTCCTTCTTCATGGCCCTCAGACAGTAGCCAACTATTTTTATCCTCTTTTAGTTCCTCTTTGGGGGGGAAAAGCACCCCCAAAAAACCCTGTCAAAACATGGCGTGTTTGCAATAGATAGAGGCTGTTTCATCTCTGTCCTTATTACAACTTTTTTTTCCATTCTTCTTTTTTGTATTCCTGTTCTTTCTTTCCAATTTTATTCTTTGATTTCAAACAAATTAAAAACAAGCTTAAATTTCAAACTGCCGGCTATTAAGCTTGTGTTTTTTCAAGCAAGGCCGAGCACATAGCTGGAATGTTTCCCGTACACATCCCTCCATCCAGAACACCAGAAAAACATTTGCTTCAAGTGGGTGATTGCAAAAGCACCTGCTTGATCTCCTGCTCATGTGATTAGAATTTTAAGCATTGCATCTGCCACAATCACCAATTCTTTCAAATTACTTATTCACACTTCTAGTAGCTGTCTTTTAAAAAATCATCATTTCTTAGACCATATACAATAGGGGTGTCAAACTCAAGGCCCATGGGTGGAGCCGGCCCACAGCGTATTTAGATCTGGCCCATGGGGCCACCCTAGACATAGCAAAGGACTGGCCTGTGGTGCTTCTGCCATTAAAAATGGGCTCCTGAGCTCCGTTTTCAGCTACCACGGCCTCCTGCAACCCTCTGCCAGTGAAAACAGAGCTTGGGAGGGCTGCATGTGAGTTCTATTTTCACTGGCAGAGGGTTGCAGGAGGGTGTGGCAGCCAAAAACGGAGCTTGGGAGCCCTTTTTTGCTGGCAGAGCTCTTGGACCACCACAGGCGCCCCCGACATGAGTGATGTTGAGCTGGCCATGCCCACCCTGGCCATATCCCCCGCGCCCCCCTGAAGTCAAACACAACCCTGATGCGGCCCTCAATGAAAACGAGTTTGACACTCCTGATATAGACATTTGTAACAAATCAATAAAATAAAAAGGCCCACCCAAACAACAAACACCACTGACCCTTTTAGAAAAACGGTAATTCAGAAGATTGAGGGGCTGTCTTTTTCATTCATGACCCTTGAAGCATACAGAATCTGAAATGGCATGGGAGGAGGACAGAGAAAAAAATCTTCCTCTGTGAAAATCATATACTGTATATCTATGTCTAGAGATAATTCTAAAGATACAACATTTTCTAGTAATGAGATATAAATATTTTCGAATGGAGATGTTCTGTTCAATTATAATTTCTTCTAAGATAAACTGTCAGGGATCTGTAATTCGTATTGACCTGCAAAAGTTCAACCTAGAATTAACACATAAACCCTAGTAAATGTCTTTATCCACAACTGCATAAACCCATAAAACAAACATCATTCTCTTCCCCATTTGTCTTTGTGTGTGTTTTTCTAACTTCAAAAGGAGACTTCAAGCACCCTTCTAAAAACAACTCAGAATTGCTACAGTATGATGTTACAGAAGAAGAACTGTGCACGCAGACAATTTACTTTTTATAGTTGCAAATGGTGGTGTCTTCATCTGGAACTGTTATTGTTAGGTGTTCATTTGTATGTTCTTTCCTTTATATAGAAAAGAATGACTGGTGTTGTTTAATATTATCCATCCATCCTTGCTGGGTTTGTTTTCAGAAGTGTTGTCAAGCATATTGAAACTGGCTATTGTATTTCCAATTGCTACTTCCTTTCAACAGAGGATTGGTTAAATATACACAGCATACTTGCTGGGACAGTTCCTTTCCACTACTTAATTATAGCCAGTAATAATATCAGATTTCACATTATTGGTGTCGGGATGCTGCCAGAAAAAAAGCTCCCCTTTTACGGGATGTACAATGTTGACATCAATCTATCTCAAGGTTTCTCAAATTTGGCAACTTTAAGATGTCTGGAGGTCAACTCAGAACTGGGAGTTGAAGTCCAAACATCTTAAAGTTGCCATGAAACTTTACGTTTTGAGAAACATTTGTCTACATGCAGTGTGCTTTAGTATGGTATTCATTTACTAGTTTTTTTATCCTGCCTGTATTATTTTTATAAATAACACAAAGTGGTATACATACATAATATTCCTTCCTCCTCCTATTGTCCCCATAAGACTACCCCAAAGTCATCCAGTTGGTCTTTGTGCCTAAATAGTGGAACGAGAACTCAGTCTCCTGGTTTAAAGGCCAGGACCTTAAACACAATTATTTTAATAGAAAACAGTGTTTTATTTGCAATTCATTCTAATATACATATTATGCACAATTCATCCTCTGAATACAACTCACTTTAACATTAACCTGCCATTCATTTATTATCTACACTTGTGTTTTCAATTCACCAGATATTTATTTATTTATTTATTTTATTAAATTTTTATACCGCCCTTCTCCTGCTGGACTCAGAGCGGTGAACAGCCAAGAATAAAAACATCACATACAAAATTTAAAATTTTTAAAAGAATTAAACAAATTTTGGCCCAATAAATTTAAAACACCCCAACTAAAATCAATTTACAGTTAAAAATATCTAAAAATATCTAAGGGGGGATTACGCCAGCCCAGCTTGATGAAATAAAAAAGTTTTAAGGGCACGGCGAAAAGCACGGAGATCTGGTATCCTACGTATCTCTGGGGGCAGGTCGTTCCAGAGGGCAGGTGCTGCCACAGAGAAGGCCCTCCCCCTGGGGGTCGCCAGCCGACATTGTCTGGCCGACGCTGTGGGAGCGTACTGGCCGGTGAGAGGCTATCGGTGGTAGAAGGCGGTCCCGTAAGTAAGATACACACAAGATATGTGTATCTTAGTATAGGTTTTGAACCAAGTTTTGAAAAATTTGGAAATATAAGGAATCCAATAATATATCAATATATGTAATTGTGAAGCATAACACTACCAGTTCATTTAAAGTACAAACTACTACTCTAAGTTCTCCACTGTGCTTTGGCATAGTGTTGCATTTCATCCCTGATGTGTGTGTGTGTGTGTGTGTATGTATGTGTGTGTGTGTGTGTATATATATATATATATATATATATATATACATACACACACACACATATACATACATACATACATACATACATACATACATACATACATACATACATACTGTATTATGTATTTTATATGCAACCCAAGAAAACTCCTCTTCACTCAATGTAACCCAGACTAGACAAAGGTTGGACACATCACAGAAACATCACCAGAAGAAAGGCCAAGGCACAGGGGGTTGTCAGTCTCCTTGGAAAAATAACTTTGAGAATAGTGGTCCAACTAACACGAACAGAGTTTCTTCAGTCCAAATCATCTGGCTCTCCCAGGCTTTTACTAAAACTTGTAACTCTTCGCTGCTGTATCTTTTTAACTTGAACTCTGGACTGGACCTTGGCCACACTATTTTCAGCTGCTATCCCCATCTGCAGGTTTTGATCTGAGAGTTTGACAGGACAACTATCCCTCTGGGCAGTGGTGAAATCCAATTTTTTTTACTACCGGTTCTGTGGGCGTGGCTTGGTGGGTGTGGTGTGGCTTGGTGGGTGTGGTAGGGGAAGGATACTGCAAAATCTCCATTCCTACCCCACTCCAGGGAAAGAATACTGCAAAATCTTATATAAACTGGCTCTGAAGGTAGACAGCAAGTGAACATGCACTGTGGACTGAAGGATTGTTTCTTATTTATTATAAAGATCTGTACTGGTGAACAAAGTTCCTTGGTAACATTTTTTTTTCATAAAACAAGAATGTTAAGTCATAAATAGCAAACATACCTAATGAGTAGCTCAAATAATTTTAGTTACATAAAGCTCAGATTCAGACGAAAGGGTGAAATGCAGTGATCACCAAAGTCTCCTAGAAATCCACCACCTAGATGGATTCTGGATAGGATTACAAGATCTAAACTCAGGGTGGTTTAGGTATACAAGCCAGGCAAGTTAAATGTTGGAGGATTGCACAATATCCTTGGGAGTAAATAAAAGAGAGAGAGAGAGAGAGAGAGAGAGAGAGAGAGAGAGAGAGAGAGAGAGAGAGAGAGAGAGAGAGAGAGAGAGAGGGAGAGAGAGAGAACAGCTGCAGATTATTGTGTGGGACTCAGCTTCAGGGGATAAAAATCATTGGGGAAATAGTCAGAAATAATATTTATAACTATAATTTGCCAGACCAATTCTTGTACACAGCTCATCTGTCTGGAACCCACACTGTATATCAGACATTAATATGATTGAACGGGTCCAGAGGTATTTCACGAGAAGAGCACTCCACTCCTTTTCTTACAATAGAATTCCCTATGCCACCAGGCTTAAAATTTTGGGCTTGGATAACCTTACACTTGTTATATTGTACATGTTAAACAAATAAATAAATAAATATACTTTGTCAGTTCATGTTTGAATACTTCATGCCATGCAGTCTCTCTCTCTAGTGTTTGCCTAATCAGATGGCCCCTTCAAACCTGGCAAATGACTACTGTTATGACTGTCAAAATCCTTGCTCTTTGTGTAAGATTAACAGTTGCTTGACTGTGCCTTCTGACTCCCTTGGACAGAATATATGGCAAACTCAGACAGCTTTGCTTTTATGCCTAACTAAGTGGCTGTCTCATTAAATAATGAACCAATAAGAACTTGGCTGACACCAGCCAGAGCATAGAAAAAACTCTAAGAAGTAATTCAAGATTGGAAAATGTGGAGAGAACTGACCCATAAAATCGCCAAGAGTCATCTGAATGGGTATCATCATCATCATCATCATCATCATCATCATCATCATCATCATCTTAATTCTAACAAAACCTAACATCCTTGTAATGCAACATAAACTCATTAGCATGTTTCAATATATGGCTCCAAATTTTTCACATATAGCACATAAGTTTTTCAGTGTTTGCAATTTAAGATATGTGGACTTGAACTCCCAGTACTATACAGTAGTGGCCAAAATTGTGGAAACCTTTTGGGAAACTGTATTTTGTAAAACTAGCTAATAGAATTAGAATTAGAATTTTTTTTTTATTGGCCAAGTGAAAAGATAATTTAATCAAGAATGTAATGCAATAACTTTTATGAAGGATTTGCTATTAGAATAGCAGTTACAGTATAAAGGAGAAAAGTGAAACAGAAAAAACAAGATATACAAAAATTATCACGTCAGTTAATACTTAGTTGGGTAACCTTTAGCATGAATTACAGCCTTACAACGTCTTCCCATGGAGTGAACCAAGTCTTTTAGTTCTGCAGCTGTTATAATGTGAAACCAAGATTGAATGATTGCTTCTATTAACTGAATTTTATTGCTGGGTTGCTTCTGACTAACAAGTTTCTTTAGTCGGCTCCATAGATTTTCAATTGGGCTAATGTCTGGGCTATTCCCAGGCCATTCCAGCAGTGGAATATAATTATCTTAAAACTCCAAAAAAAAAAAAGTTATGTTATTAACCATCAAACTTCAAAAATACACTTTTCCCAAAAGGTTTCCACAATTTTGGCCACTACTGTATAGCCAACATGTTGGGAAAGTTCGTCTTCTTATAACATGGGTGATATTTTTCATTCTTATAAAGCAAGTGTTATCGTTGTATACATACTATAATTGTTGAATGTGAAGCAGAGTTAAAAGCAAGGGCATGTTATAATCCTTTGTTTCTTTATGTACAAACGTAGATGTGATATTGATGGTGTACAAACGTAGATGTAATATTGATGGTGTGTTGGTTAAGAATGTAAATATAAATGATCTCATATTTTGGACTTAGGCATCACTGTTGCCAGCTGACACAAATATTTTGCAACAAATGATAAACTGAACAATGCAACAAGGAGTATAAATCTGAAAACTATGATATCAAAGATCAAGACAGAAATTTTTGGGAATGGAAATTCAAATTATAGATAAATGGTAGCCCATAGAAGCCCATTCACAGATAAACCAACCTTATTTTTTTTAAACTAAAACACCATGAAAAAAATGTGTCACTCATGGATGAGCCAATCTTCAAAATTTTTGCACAATTTAATTTTCACATCTATCTGTGGGTAATCTAGGGTTTATCCATTTTTCGGTTAAAACTTTGAGGTTCGGTTTATATGCAGATGGGCTTATCTGTGAGCATACATGGGATACATGGATAATTTTATAAAGTATTATTGAATATGCACATCTGCAGATAAGATGAATCAGTTTTGGGGGTATATTTTGGCACCTAAATTTTATGTATTTATTAACCTTTTATGCTGCCCATCTCTCCAGAAGCAACTCTAGGTGGTTTATGGATGTTCAATAAAAATATACTATAAAACAATAATTAAGGATCATATATTTAAATAAAAAATTGAATTTATTCAAGAGTATGTATGGTATTTGGTAGAATTTGTCTAAAGATACAGAAATGAATTTTACCACAGATAGCAGGTTGAAAGATAGCAGGATAATCTGCTGCAAGGAATGGATATTTGTTAAAAGAAGCAAACATGGCTGAGTATAAAACAGTGCTTCGAGCTCCATTGTTATCTTGAAGTGAGAATTGGGTGCATCAGTAGAAACAAATTCCTCATCTGAATGCAGTAGAAAAGCTTATTTAAGCAGTGTATGCAACAAAACAAGAAGAGACAATGTCAAGAATGAACAAGTGAAGAATGAAAGTGAACTGCAAGTGAAAGTCAGTGACCAGCATAAAGAAAATACACCAAGGTGACTTCACCATGTGGAAAAAATCAATGAAGATCAAAATGCAAGATAAATATTTTAGGAAGAACGACTGAGGAATTCTGAATGGATGGAGCTCATCAGATCTTAAAAAGAGAGAGGGAGGGATACGAATGCAGTAAATATGGACATGATGAAAGGAAGAATGGCTTGCAAAGTTAAAAAGTGTGGAGAACTACAGTTAGAAGTGTCAGCAAATTAAGCTGAGTTACATTTTCTTTTATTTTTATAATTTAACCCTGGTAATTTGTGCCTCAAATATGAACTCTAGATTGATCTTTCAATAAGTGGAAAATCTGTACTTTTATCTCATTTTTGTCTAGCTGTGTTATCTGTCTGGTTCATCTAGGAAGGTTGACCATAATCAATTTCTTTGATTTCTTGACTATCCATGGCATTCTCAAGAATCCTCTTCAACATCAATGTTCAAAAGTGTTTTTATTCTTTCCATCCCTCTTCTTCAAAGTCCAAAGACATAATAGCTTGAGGAGTCCTTGGTGTTCTCTGAGCTTGGCTGTTTTCTTGCATTTCCCAAACTAGGTAGCATCAGCCATGCTGATATTGCTTAGTATTGCCCAGTGCACAGATCTTCAAACTTGGCAGCTTTAAGACTTGTGGACTTCAACTCCCAGAATTCTTCAGCCAGCAAAGCATAGCTGGCTGGAGAATTCTGGGAGTTGAAGTCCACAAGTCTTAAAGCTGCCAAGTTTGAAGACCTCTGGCCTAGTGAGTTCACAGCAGAAGGGAGATTTGAATGTGGAACTTTTTAGTTCAAAGCCTAATTGTTTCCTGTGCTGTTTTGGATGTATTTTCTCAAATAAAGTCCCATTAATTTCACTGAAGTTTCATTTTAGGTAAGTAGGAACAGAACGGCTCTCCTAGTCAGTGTGCTATAATTATTCTAATACATTAAAGAAGTCTGCAAGCAATGAGATGAAAAAAAAAAAAACAACAATAACAGACAATAAAAACCCACCGCTAGGGAGATGATAGATATGTAGAAATGAAGATTCCTGGTATTTATACTATAAATATTCTGTTGTTCTTTTCCAAGGACAAATGTGACTCAAGTAGTCACTCTATACTGAATGAATCACTTTGCAAATTGATTGTTGTCAGTATCTAAGACGGCAGCACTGTATTTAAGATATCACATAGGAAAGGTCTATAATTTTATTTAAGTGAACAATAATTTTGCCTCACCGTAGCATGGAATGTAATGTAATGTGCAGTGCCAAAAGTGCGGGTACGTGAATGGTGTTGGTACATGAAAATGTCAAGAAAAAAAATGCAAATTAGGTCTCCCTCCCAAATCCAGTTGAAGAGTTTATCAATCTCCTTGCCACAGCACAATGGAACAGTCCTCCTTACAAAAATCAGTGCATAAAATGATATTGGAAATACTTGACATTTCACTTTGAATCCTAACAAAGTGAAGGTGATATTCCATAAGGACTGTAATAATTTAAATTATTATATTATATTATAATGTAGCCTCCCAGGGTAATTTCTAAAAAATAATCTTACCGCACCGTAAAATTAAAAGGGAACCAAAAAATTGACTTCATTTCCCTAATTCTGAATATATATCAATAAGATAGCACACTATCAAGTTTCAGCACCAACCCATTGATATAATGAGGATGAAGGCCACTCTGTTGGTTGTGTGGTTTTTGTCTTATGGGACATCTGTCTTATAGGTCCCAACATGTTTATCTGGTACAAAAATTCATGAATACATGGAAGTATTAAGAACCTGACATTTTAATAAAAAAATATTTTGAAAGAGGATTTCCTGCAAAGAAATAATGCTATCATCCTAAATGCAATTTGCCCCCATCCTGGGTTCAAAAGATTTTTTTAATGATTAATCTCTCAAGACACTTCATCACCCAAAATGCCTGTCGAGAGATGAAAGAAGTATGTACAAATGCAGCTGGAGAAAGAACCAGTGAAAATCAGCTCCTTCCTAATCCTGATATACTGAAGTATGTTCCAGCCTCATTTGAAGGACTACTGGACTCAAGTCAATGACCGACCAACTAAGCTAGTTAACCTTAACTCTTATATTAATTTTGATTTCAGATGCTGGCTCCCTCGGCTAAGAAATGAATATGAACACTGCCCCTTAAGAAAAGGAAGCTGTGTTGGATATGTTTGTTGAAGGCAGTGAACATATCCAACGTATCTTCCTTTTCCTATTTTCTCCACCAACAAAAATTCTGTGAGGTGAGTTGGACAAAAAGAGAGTGATTGACCCAAGTCACCCAGCTGGGTCATGGATAAAGTGGGACTTGAACTCATGGTCTCCCACTTTTTAGCCTTAACCACTAGACCAGTGATGGCAAACCTTTTTGGCACCAAGTGCCAAAAAGGTCGCATGAACACATCGGGTGTGCATGTGTGCTCGTCGGGGCTGTGCTTCGGAAAAGCTGAACTTCCAGGTTCTAGCAAGGATGCACACCTGCTGATCAGCTGGCCGACACACATGTGCAGGCTGGTTTGTGGCACTGCCATGTGCGTGAAGGGATCATGCTCTGGAAACACCGAACTTCCAGGTTCTGGCACACATGCACACCCCACAATCAGCTGGCTGACGAGCATGCACCCACCAGTTTTTGGCACTGCCATACATGTGAAGGATAGCTGATTGTCACGCGTGCATGCGTGCCAAAAACCAGGAAGACAAACAGGGAAGGTCACATGTGCCGGGCGACATGGCTTCATGTGCCACTTTGGCCTGATGACATAGTGAGCTCTTGAAGGACCTCTGGAAAATTAACAGGGATGGAGCTAACCTCACTTTCGAGTAGGAGAGGATGTTCCATAAAATGGCACCACGGCAGAGAGGACCTACCAAATGTAAGTCTCTAGCAGATGATATCCACAGCATGCCTTCTCTGCCAGATCTGACAAGCAACCCTACAATCAGGGAGAGGAAGTCCTTCAGATAACGAAGCTGTGTGCCATGAAGGGCTTTAAAGGTTAAATCACATCCCTGAACTTGACCCGGAAGCCAACTGACAGCCAATGCACCTTACAAATCAGAGGTGTAACTTGTGCTGTTCTAAGGCACACATAATTACCTCTGCCACTGTACTAACTGAGGCTTCCAGACACTCTTCAAGGGCAGCTCCAAGTACAGCATTGTAATCTTGCATCTAATAGAACTCAGTAATGGCAGGATGAGCAAATCTAGCATGAGTTTCAAAATGAATGAGAATATTGGACATGTTTTGGAGAGAGAAAAGGGCAAATCAATCCTCACCTCCAAGACTGCTCTGCAATTTAGTAATCCTTTCATCTCAGCATCTCATATGGCTTATAAAAAGCTCTGGAGCTCCCTCAAATGAGTCTCATGTTGTTACATTTATTTTAAAGAAAAAGAAAAAAAAAGCTTTCTCAAAATAGCAGCCACAATGATGGAAGCATAGGCCATGTTCTGGGGATTAAATGACTTCCTAGGGTTAATGGTTTTGAGCAATTTGTTCCTCTTAGGCAGTCATTAATCACCTGGAAATGCCACATGCCTTCATTGCTTTTGCTCATAGATTGGCATAAATACAAAACTCTGTCTTACCCTGGATCCTGCAGAGACTAAAATGTACAAATTTGAAGCAACCAAGCCTATTAGAAATAGATCTGCAGCCCCCCAACCCACTTTTCAGAGCAAAATCAACTTTTAACTTCTCAGGCATAGATGATGTCCAGCAGTACATTATTAATTGTACAATTTCAGTATTTTGTTAAAAATACTACCCTGTTTCCCCTAAAATAAGACATCCCCTGATAATAAGCCCAATTGGGCTTTTGAGCGCATCTGCTAAAATAAGCCCCTCCCCAAATAAGCCCTCCCTGAAAATATTTAAACGCATGCGTAGCCGGTCCCCGCCATTTCCTCTGGTTAGGGTTAGGAAGACAGAGCTGGAAATCAGGTAAGACGGTAAGAGGAGCCCCGTCTTGCTCCACACGTCCCAAAATAATAAGACATCCCCGAAAATAAGGCCAAGCACTTATTTCGGAGTTCAAAAAAATATAAGATAGGGTCTTATTTTCGGGGAAACACGGTAGAACTTAAAGAACAATATTTGGCTGGAAAGAACAATATTTGGCTGGAATACCAAACAATATTTGATATTTTGAAAAGAGACAACTTGGCACCCAGCTAACATAGATAAGGCAAGGAAGAACAACAATAAATAATGTATTGAAACCCATTCTTTCGCCATTCTTTCATCTCATGTATTTCATTTCAAGATCATTTACACATTGCAAAGTCTGCCTTTAAAAAAGCAACATCCTATTGAAGTAAGCCAAAAAGCAACATAATATTGAAGTAAGCCATAGGAGAGCTAAATAAGCCATGTGAGTTAAGAGCAATCCTAAATCATTAGGAGGGGGCTGACACAAAGAAGAGGGAGTCAAGCTATTTTCCAAAGCACCAGAGAAGCAGGGCAAGAAGCTGTGGATGGAAACTAATCAAGGAGAGAACCCACCTAGAACTAAGGAGAAATTTCCTGATTGGATTAAGGATTTAGGGTTGAGTCTTTTCAATCTGAGAGATGTTTTGTTGACAGGAGACAAGTGGAGTTGATTTTTATTAATTTCACCTACTATTTCATCCCTCTCCCCGATCTTCTAAAGATGCATTAGGTATTGGTGATTCCCTCCCCCCCCCTTGCTTTCCATTAGCCGAAACCCTAATAACACACAATGACCAATTAAGTGTGCTTGGGAAACTCACAAGAATGGAGAGTAGGTAATAGGTTTCTTTGGTTATTTTCTTCCAACAATTTAGGCCATCCTGACTTTGTTAACCTAATCCAAGAATTTATCTAATCTTCTAATGACATTCATACTTATGGCAATCACTGTCTCTGACAACAGCAATGTCATAGTTTAATTTTTTTTTCTGTATTCAAAGGAACAGCTAGATTCCCTTGGAAAAGGACCTGGAGGTCAAACTGTACTCGTCAATGCAGTCAAGGCTTCTTCAAAGACAAAACAATACAGATTTCACATAGCATGACTGGGAAAGAGTTCTGTCTGGAACCCTGGAGAATATCAGCCTAGCAGAAAAAACAGTATCCATCAAGGAAAAATAATTGTTCAATTTAACTTTCTGTCTTCAGCTCTGACAGAGCTCAGCATTTGGGTTTGAACAAAAATTAAAAGAGACAACTTTGTCTGTACAAACCATGTTTATATCATTTATTCAACCATTTACAAAAGGTCATTCTACCCTAAAAGATCTACACACTTTTGGAACAATGTCAAAATGGTTAGAAAGCCTTGAAAATCTGGCTGTTTTCCCAGGCCCTAGGGTAGATTGGATGGACATTTCACCTCCTTTCAGAATGTTTTCTGGATTGCCATCTGTAACTATTTTATTTTATTTATTTTATTTAATTTTATTTTATATTTTATTTTATTTTATTATTTTATTTTATTATTTTATTTTATTTTATTATTTTATTTTATTTTATTTATTTCATCAAGCATGTATTTTATGAGAGATACAGGTGTAAACATAATTATAAATACATGAAAAGGATATGAATAAAATAAAACATTAGGACAGGGACGGTAGGCACGCTGGTGCGCTTATGCACGTCTCTTACAGACCTCTTAGGAACGGGGTGAGGTCTACAGAAGACAGTCTAAGGTTAAAGTTTTGGGGATTTGGGAAAGAAACCACAGAGTCAGGTAGTGCATTCTAGGCGTTGGCCACTTTATTACTGAAGTCGTATTTTCTGCAGTCTAGTTTGAATCGGTTTAGCATGAGTTTGTATCTATTGTGTGCTCTTGTATTGTTGTGGTTGAAGCTGAAGTATTCATTGGCTGGTAATATTCATTGGCTGGTATCTCCTCATTCTTTTTGGATTAATTTTATTACATTGGTATTAACTATTTTTAATGGTTCCTTATTTTGTGAACCAGCCAGAGTTGATTGAAGTTGTGTGGCAATAACATTAAGTGTATGAATGAATGTTTAATATGTTTGGGGGATCTTTCAACGAAGTAAAACAAACTTCTCTAAACTAATGCCACCCAGATATATTGGACTACAATAATATGTCTACAAAAGCAAATAAAGGAAATCATGATGCCCCAACCAACATTTTGCATATATTCACACACTTACACAGATGCCACAGCATCATCCACAAGATGGATAAGGATGGTGAGAACTGTAATCTAATAAATTTGGAAGGAACTTAATTGAGGAAGGTTGCCACAGAATTTGTGTCTTTCTTTTGAGTCCATTCAATCTGTGGAAAATAAATATCTTGCAAATATTCCCATTGTCAGCTATGAATGTTTCCATAGTAGATCTTTCTTCTATCACAGTAATAAAAGATTCAGATTTAGAAAGTAAAATAATCTCGAGAACTCTGAATATTTATAACTGCAGTCATTGAAAACAGCCTTCTCCAACTTAGCATTCTTAGGATATTTTTGAGTATAATTCTATTAGGCATAATTTTAAATCTTTAGCCATCCTACCTTGGAATTTGGAGGTGATGAAAAACAACCTCCATGGAGGTTATTAACTGCTTCAAATGTTATATCTCTATCCCTGGTCAATAAAGCTGATTTGATAGCTTTGTAATGCTTATAGAAGGTCATTAAAAAGCTTTTCTCTTTGAATATATTCAGCTTCAATATTTCTTGAGCTGAAACTTTTTAAAGAGTTGTGTTTTGCGGAACCAGTGAATTGCTTAGATGAACAACCTCTTAATTGCTACTTTTTAAAAAGTTGCCACGTGAACAAGACTGTCTGTAGACAAGCCCAGTATATACTGCCATTGTAGAGATCTAAAATACACCTCATCTTCATGCAGGGACCTTCACTGAATTTCCACTGAAATTAGAGATGACATTTTGGAGCACCTCCAAAGATCTTAACTATCAATGTTACTCCCTGAAAAAATGATCTTTCTTTTGTTGTAGCTGAATGTGATTATTTAATTCATTCAAAGGAACTGAAAAATCAGCCATGATGTAACTAATTCTGACCATCTAGCCCAGTGATGGCGAACCTTTTAGGCACAGAGTGTCCAAACTGGAAGGCGTGCACCACTTTGTGCACATGCGCGCCCCAGACCGTCGAAAATCTGATGACCAGCTGACTGGCATGCATGCATGCCTCAGAAACCCAACAACCAACTGGCTGAGCTGGGACGACAGTGCGCGTGCCCCCAGAGAGGGCTCTGTGTGCCACCTCTGGCATGCGTGCCATAGGTTCGCCATCACAGATCTAGCCTACTTTCAACATACTACAAAACACTAAATTTTTTATTTACTTAAAGAGAAGCTTTTTCAACAAGGCCTGTCATTTCCCAACTTTATTTTGTTCTTCGTTCTCTGTTTAGTTGAATCATTATGTCCTTTGTAGCAATCCCTCCCTGACCTTCCACAAAAGCATATCACATTCTTAGAAAAAATGCAAAGTGCAAGTGGATCTGTGATAAAATGTTGCAGTGTTTGCTCCTTGAGAGTTCAGCTGCTGCATCCCACCACCCATCCCCTTCCACCTTTGCTGCATCCTGAGGAGGTTAAATAACTATTTTAGTCTTTATTTGCTTTGGCATGGATGAAAATATTCTAGCCTTTGCTTCTCTCAGCATATTGGAAGCCATTAAAATTAAGGGAACTGGCCATATAAGTAGAGTTCTCCTCGACGTACGACCACAACTGAGTCCAAAATTTCTGTTGCTAAGTGAATTTTGCTCCATTTTACAACCTTCCTGGCTTCAGTTGTTAAGTGAATCACTGCATTTAAGTTAGTAACACGGTTGCTCAGTGAATCTAGCTTCCCCTTTGACTTTGCTCATCAGAAGGTCGCAAAAGGTGATCATGTGACCCTGAGACACTGCAAGCATATAAATGCATACCAGTTGCCAAGCATCCAAATTTTGATCATGTCACTGCAATGGTCGTAAGTGTGAAAAACAGACATAAATCAGTTTTTTTCCCCAGTGCTGTTATAATTTTAAATGTTCCCTAAATGATCTGTTGTTATCAGCTTGAGAAAGGATAATGCTGCCTGCCATTTTTACGAATAAACAGTTCATTCTTAAGTACGAATTCTGAGTCACGTACAAATCTAGGTTGAAGACAGGTTTAGGAACAGAAGTCATTTTTAACCTGGGACCTGCCTGCATAACAAAATACTTTATCTTCCACCATCTCCACCAATAAAATAAATTTGAAGCCATCCACAAGTGAACTTTTTAATAAATTTTAAAGAATTCTCAGGTAGAAAAAACAGGAGTCTCTTTGTAGGGGAAGAAAACATTTGAGAAATTGCAGATATCAGCACTGCTTCATGTGCAAACTCTTATTAGCAAGTTACAATTATCTTAACTTGGAAACAACTCACCCTTATTCTGGTGTTTTTGAAATAAAAAGATCTGACTGGTTTGCCTTGGTTTTTGACATATAATGCTAGGATGTGATATATGACCCGGAGCTGAAGCAAAGCCCAATGTCTAAAATATCCCATTTCATGTATACATAATGATAGTGCTGCTGTGAGATTAAGGTAATATGTCACCATTGGCCATTTGCATGCATTACAAAAAATAATATTACATTAAAATATTTCCTGAGGAATCATTCCTTTAATATGACAAGAAAAAATTCCTTTAATATGACAAGAAAAAATATTTTACAAGTATTGTATCAGCGGTGGTTGCAATTCAATTGGCACAATCTTTACAATTTATTATGGAAAAAGGGAGAGCTGATTTATTCTAGGAGGGAAAAGCTGGGCTGGGCACAGGAGAATGATGGTTTGCTGGTTTGTTGTGGTTCCATCATGCTCATCACTATTTTATTGTATAATGTCCTTCCTCCAAGGAACTCAGACTGATATCCCCCTTTAAAAATGCTGTCCCCACAAAGAATGTATCTACTGAAATTTTAGAGCTGAGAGTGGAATAGGAATTTAAAACCCAAGTATCTAGCAGCAGTTGGTGCCCTCAAACTAATTCAAAGCTATGTAGGATCAGGTCTGGCAGGAATTTTGATGGGTGATCACCAGGAAATGCCAAGATTAGCAAGTAGCAAATGGCACAATGGCATATTTTGCACTATGCTTTAGATCCAAGTGCTGGTTCAAATTTTTAATGATGTTCTCTCTGCTAACCCCACTAGGCTCCAAATGCAACTGAAGGAATGCATATGTATCAGTTTCTCTAATGGCTTGTGAGAAAGACTTTGGGAGATGGATGAGGCAAAGAGATGTTACTAGGAAACGGTCAGATGAGAAGGCAACCAGTTGATTTGAAGCT
Source organism: Arizona elegans (assembly GCA_022577455.1). NCBI lineage: Eukaryota > Metazoa > Chordata > Lepidosauria > Squamata > Colubridae > Arizona > Arizona elegans. The sequence continues at coordinate 66,623,651 of JAKOOJ010000007.1, forward strand.
GATTTATTAAGATACTTTTATACAATTTGTTTATTGTTGGGTTTAATATTCTGGCTAGGCAGCGATGAGAAGTATAATCTAAAATTGCTTTAAGGAACAGGCACTGCTGTTTCCCAGTTACATCCCAATTTCATAGAACCAGAAGTGTTTTATTAGTTCATATCATCTACTTCTCAGGCTGCAGTTCTTGTTCAGCTTTTTCCCTCCAAAATAGATTTATAAACTGGGATAAGTTGTTTTATTATCAGAAACATGGTAAATCCACTTTCTAAGCCTTTTCCCAAATCACCATCTCCTTATGAAGTCCACCCCAAAATGACACAGACAGAAACAGACCTGGATATTGGTTTGAATGCATAACAGTACATAGTTAAATGTAAGTATTTACCCAAATATTACCTGAGGATAGCAACAATCTTTGCAAAGGCTCCTAACAAAACAGAGACATCTAAGAGTTGACATCCATTTAATGGCACATCAATCAATCAATCAGACAGAGATAGTCAAGTGACAATCCTACAGTATATATCAGCAACAGATACTGATAGTTGTAACTGCTGAGGCTTAGTTTCAGCAACCTGGATCAAATTTATAGTATATAATGTTCCACTGTGCATATACATCAAACCGCCCATCATTAAATGGTTCACTGTGCAATTAAAGAGCTGAGCAGAAATTTATGGAGCAATAGATATATTAGTCACAGAGATCTCTGTCTGTCAGAAATTTTAGTCACTTCTGGACAGACAACAGAGATTTAAAGCTGCCAAGCAAGAAATGTTTGCATCCCAGTTGTCCAATATCTTTTTTCAAACCATGTAGCCAAATATGATTAATTTTTACAGGGTATCAAGAGATCTCTGAACATCATTCCTGAAGTAAGCAAGTGTTCTGCCCCAGCTACGGACCCCAAAGAACGCAGCACACACAAAGTCCGTTCAAACCTTAGTTTACTAAATAAACCAGTTTTTTACAACAACGGCTGTTAATTAACTGCATTAACAGCCGCCAAGAATTCAAAGAATAATACTGAAAACTTACTGTGGTTGGCAGAATGCCCAGAAGCAATTTGCAGGAAGCTGATAAGATAAGCAAGACAAGACATGAAGGTATGTGAACGGAGTTGTTCCCTGCAAATTGCTTCAGTTGGCGTTCCTTCTTAAATAGGCTAAGGGAGTGGCCAATTAGCCCCAAGCCTTAGTCTCGAGGAGACCTCCTCCTGAGGAACCATTCCTGCCTTTTGGCAGCTCTGTGCGCCCATGCATTGAGAAGCCCGTGCATCGTCCTCTTCACTTAAGGGAGATTCTGGAGGTTCTGAAGGCCCTGGCTGAATCCCCGCCCCTGGCACCACATCTTCTCCAGCCTCCTCATTGTTCGACTCGAGTGCCAGCTGCACAGGCTGCTGGTGCAGCACCACATCAGCCTCCACGCTGTCAGAATCAGCTACTAGCTGCACCGGCCACTGACGGGCCACAACAGTAAGCATTAGGAATATGACTTAGAACACCGGGTCTAATCAATTCAACTTGATTCAGAACTCTATGTTTTTAATGAATCAAGTAAATTTGGCACACAACAAAGATGTATACTTAGGAAATAAAGATGCAACAGCCTGGAAATTTAATCATTATTAGAATGAGAATTGGCACATTTAGAAATCATTTCTAACCTTCAGACTCCAATTGACACAAGCATGGGCAGTGATGAGAAATGATACTTTGGTACTTTAAGGTTAAGGAAGAAATATAGAATCCCCATCTCTTTCTAAATACAGGTTTTCCTCCCTTTATGCCAAGCTTAAATTCCCCTAAAGCCTCACAGAAAGTGAATTTGCATAAAGTAAGACACTGAACCATTGTAAAAAAGAAGGTTGTGCTAGATGGTCTAATATAGATGTATTGACAAATGTGCTTGTAAATTTATAGAGCTTTATTCAAGTATTATGTTGGTCAAACATTATCTTGTCTCATGCTCTACATTAGAGTGAAAGCATTTTTCCGTATTTTCTACAACTAGATTTCTAATGCATGTGGCTATCAGCAAAGAGGCTAGAATGCATCGTAGCCATGTTGAATTTTACTCACATTCTTTGTTATATTGCACACAGTAGATTCACCCAAGTTAACAGTTCAACCTAGGTCTCAGAATTCTCATACTGTATCCAACGTTGTTTCTAATGCTAAAGAGGACTTTTCCCTTTTAATTTGGGCTAAGGAGATTAGGCAAGATACTGGCGATGGCCATTTTGATCCCATGGTGACAATAGTAGTTTAGAGTGAAAATAAGCGAGGGAGAGGATACACAAGTAAAAAAATTGCACAATAGAGTAAATTTATGAGTGAAGATGGAAAGTTGTTTTGGCAGGAGTTTTGGCATGTTTCCAGATATGGGGAAAATTGGTAATTGTTTGCACAAGATGATGCCTGCCCATAAACCAAATTATTGGATAAAAAATCACATAAAGGCAAATTGCAATGGGTTGTGAGAACAACCTTGGGAGACAGGAGGAAAAGGCACAGCCTAGACTACAATCGAAATCTGAGTCCAGAGAGGAATGGGGATGGAAAAGCCATCTTAGATGGGACTTTCCCTAGTTCTCTAGAATGTAAAGGTAGGGGAGGGGGAAAGATTTTCAGATTTGCAAGAGTCTGTTAATGGAAGTTTACCTTATGTTAAAGGCAGTATTAGTACCCATGGTTTTGTTTTCCTGTCTGGACTATCTCAAAAAGCAGACACAAAATAACTGAAATGCAAATTCATATAAAGTGAAAGGAAGCTACAGGGTATATGACAGTCATGGGCATTATTTTGATAATTTATATCAATAAACAGGGATAAACATTAGTTAAGCCAAACATAAGAGAATTCTAGAGTTATTTTTGAAAAATCACCTCTTTAAAATAGATTTTTAAAAAATTGGCATACCAAGGAAGAATTCCTAGTATTTGATGAGAAGTTTTTCTTACATAGAAGAATGGCATCAAGACCCCATCTAAAGAAGGATAGTAATTTTCTCTCCCATCATCCTCTTCAATCTGGTCTCTAAATTACTTATGATTTGTTTGTCTGTTCAGCTGCAGTGAAAAGATCAGTGACACCCACAGATGTACTCAAACCTCAAATATGTTGGCATCTTTGAACCTTAGTTGACTTAAGCTCTGCAGACTGGTGGGTAATTAACTTATTTTTAGACCACCACAATCCTACAAGTCCGCACAAATTACAAGATGCTTCAGTGTGTTGCTTTTCTAAGAATATACTTTGCAAATACACACACACATATATATTTAAAAAATGAGACCTGGAAATACAAGCAACAAGACCTGAGAAATTTGATTCTTTTTCTATTCAGTTAATTCTAGCTTCTCCCTAACTCTGTTATACATGACATTCACCTAACCTGATCTCCTGCCATTCTGCTATCACTGGGCAGGGATGGGATTCAAGAATCATGTGGAATCATGCATTATGCTTTTCTCCCCTATACCACATTTCCTCAACTCAATACCATCCAGATAGGTGGACTAAAACTTTCCAGAATAACCAGGTAGCATGGCTATCTGGGACAAGTGATGATCTATCACAGTATTTCTTAACCTGGATAACTTTAAGGTGTATGGACTTCAACTCCCAGAAATCTTCAACCAGCCAAGATTGAGAAACACTGCTCTAGCATGAAATGAAAAGAAGGACTGGGGTAACATGATAGCAATGTTCCAATATCTCAGAGGTTGCCACAAAGAAGAGGGAGTCAAGCTATTCTCCAAAGCACCTGAGAGCAGAACAAGAAGCAATGGATGGAAACTAATCAAGGAGAGAAGCAACCTAGAACTAAGGAGAAATTTCCTGAGAGTTAGAACAATTAATCAGTGGAATAATTTGCCTTCAGAAGCTGTAGATGCTCCAACATTAGAAGTTTTTAAGGAGAGATTGGACAACCATTTGTCTGAAATGGTATAGGGTTACCACCTGAGCAGGGGGTTGGACTAGAAGACCCCCAAGGTCTCTTCCACCTCTGTTATTCTATATTCTATGATGTCTATATGAAGCCATGAAAAAACATTTTTATAGGCAGTCCATGGGCACAGGCAGAACAGATCCTCCACATTCCAAATGCCTTGTGACCTGATTAGAATATGGATGGGAGAATCCCAGATTTATAGGCTAGACTGGGAAGTTGAAATAACATCCCAAAATATATCAATGGTGAACAACTGCCATAATGCTCCCAAGAAAAACCCACACATGTATCCATGAACTCATCAGGAACTGAATTCAATTTGGAGAAGACTTTATCTTGTAGAAATAACATATATTAGCAAAGAAATAGGCTTAAAGGCTATTATAGTAGCCCTCTCAGTGTAGTAATTAAAAATACTGGAGTAAAAGTTGGAAAATTAAAAGCCAGCTGGTTGACTTTCTTTCAGTTCTAGCAAAAAGATACTGACAAGCAACTTCTAAAAATGTTGCCAAAAAACAACATGGACTTGTTCCTGAAGTCACTAAGAGTCAGGACTGATTAGAAAGACCCTAACAAGAACAGGAGAATATATTCTGGGGTACTTAGAAAAGAAGCAGCATATGCAAATTACTCATATTCTGATCTGCCTCAAAGAGGAAGCTCTTTTCCTCTCTCTGCTCAGAAAGAAAAAGCTGCAAAAGAAGAGAGGCAGGTATATGGGAATGACCTTGGGAGACAGAATCAGAGGTGGGCTGCATTTACGTTCACAACAGGTTCACTGATTGTAAGTGTGCACATGCCCCTTTGGGACTGAAACAGAGCTTCAAACATACCGCTAATCAACTCAGGCAGCTCCAGTGAATACAGCAGGGGCAGCGCGGAACTCAGCTGGGCAGCGGGGGTGGGGAAAACGACCCAGAAAGTTAGTTATATATGGAAAGCATAGCACAAGGGCAGGTGGGTGGGCCCAGCTAGTGATCACAACTAAGGGTTTGCCCGAACCCATGTGACCATGCAGCAGCCCACTACTGGACAGAATGAAGAATCACAGACTAGACCGGAGTCCCCAACTCTCAGGCCACGGCCCACTACTGGGTCTCAGCCCATTTGGAACTGGGCCATGGCAAGTGGCAGGCAAGCATGCATGTGTGAGCAACTCCTCTTGGTTTAGGGTATCCTGTTTGAGTAGGGGGTTGGCCCAGAAGACTCCAAGGTCCCTTCCAACTCTGTTATTTTAATGGCTGGAATGCTGGGATTTGCTCAATATCTATAAAGTTTGTCAGGAGGAGTCTGGGAAGAGCTTTTCTGTCTAACTTTTCCAGCTTGGTGGCCCAACTGGGAGGAGGGGCTGGCTTTGTGCGAGTGGCAGGCTTGTGTGGATATGCAAAGCTCCATTTGTGCGAGTGGCTAGTATGGGCACCCGCTCTTTGCACAAATGGAGTTGTATATGTGCCTGCCACTCATAAAGTCATTTTCTCCCCCGCCCTCAGCCAAGCTTGTGGACCACTGGATTAGACAATGGTCAGATAAATGGTAGCTGTGTCTGCAGAAGGAATGGGAGCATTGCAAGCACCTCAGAAGGGACCCTCCCTAGTTTCTTAGACTTGTAAAGACAAGAGGGGAAAGACCCACTTTCAGACTTGCAGGATTCTGTTACTATAACCTTAAACCTTAACCTTACTATACTAGTTAAAGCTAGTATTTCTGGGTCTGCTTCTTGTGTGGACTACCTTGCAAGGCTGACAAGCTGAGATAAAGAATTCTGACAGAAGGAAATATATGTAGCCCAGAGTCAAACTGTACAGTCCTTGGTGCTCCCTCAGCTTGGTTGTTTACCTGTAGACATTTTATTACCGAGAGAGGTAATGAAACAACTGCACACCAACAACTAAGCTTAGAGAGCACCAATGACTACAGAGATAAGAATTGTTTGGATTACTGGCTGCCAAATGTCTTGCAAGAGCAGTAACATGTGGGCTGCCCAAATGGGTCTTATCCAGTGGTGAAATCCAATTTTTTTACTACTGGTTCTGTGGGCGTGGCTTGGTGGGCGTGGTGTGGCTTGGTGGGCGTGGCTTGGTGGACATGGCAGGGGAAGGATACTGCAAAATTCTCCATTCCCACTCCATTCCAGGGGAAGGATACTGCAAAATCCCTATTCCCTTCCCACTCCTGGGGGAAGGATACTGCAAAATCCCCATTCCCACTGGGACCAGCCAGAGGTGGTATTTGCCGGTTCTCCGAACTATTCAAAATTTCCGTTGCTGGTTCTCCAGGACCTGTCGGAACCTGCTGGATTTCACCCCTGGTCTTATCAGGTAAGAAAATCTAGAAAAAAGCTCCTAAGGTATCCTTTCATCAGAAGCTGCATATTTCTTAATGAGAAAATTGCCTTCTTGAGTTTTCCTGCCCTGCTCTGTGTAATGCTAAAATACCCACTCCAAGCTGTGTAACCGATGAGAGGGAGACATTCAAGATGGCTATTACTGATGCTCACCTCACTTCACCTCTCCCGCCCGGTGTTCTCTTGCTATTTTCTCTCCTCTGAAAGAAACCGTGAATGTCAACAGTGCACTGTTGGAATATTGCTACGCCATGTGCCCTCTCTCTATTTATATATACAAAGGCTGTCCAAAAAGGTAGCTGAATGCTGTCTAGAGTCTTTCCATTTCTTGCCCTTCCTCTCTCTCTCTCCCCACCTCTTCCCCTTCCTTCAATCCAACATGAACAGAAATGCCAGTGTACGGATGGCAATTCTCTATGTGTGAAAAAGTCTCATTCAATCATGTCGATGAGAAATTCTGGCCTTATTTAAACATTGACTCTACTTGCCAACCCCAGTTGGAGGACACTGAAGGAATTCTAATGGTGAATATTTGGAGAAAACATAATTAGAAAGGAATGAAAGAGAATAGTATTCTCGTACTGGACTCCCTGCTTACCCACAAAAGGGCAGGATACAGTTACATTCATTGGTTCTAATGAAATTCAGGTCTATTGAATGGTCTCTTATCCTATTTTATAACTTCCAGCAATGGGAAGTGAAAAATAGCAAGTACCTAATGTAGGCTTCTCAATACACCCAGAAATGGTAAATCATAGAGGCTAGAGTGTATTTCCCTCACCACCTATTCACTAAAAACATGTAAAGGTTTACTCTCATCAGGAAAGTTCTGGGAGAAGTTACTTATCTGTTCAGATAGAGGTATCATTAATGTGCTGGCAATATTCAGTTATATATCTCTAGCCCAGGTCCATGGAGAAATGCAATAGAAGGCATGGTCTGGTATCTGGAAGCTATCCGGGGCTAAAGACAGCACGGCTGTCTTTAGCAGATCATATGACGGCCGTGGCCAAGGGGGCCTTTTATCAGGTTCGCCTGATTCGCCAGTTGCAGCCCTTTCTGGACCGGGACGCCCTGCGCACAGTCACTCATGCCCTTATTACCTCCCGGTTGGACTATTGTAATGCTCTCTACATGGGGCTCCCCTTGAAGAGCACTCGGAGGCTCCAACTGGTCCAGAATGCGGCCGCGCGGGTGGTTATGGGCGCAACTCATTGTGCCCACGTGACACCCCTTCTGCGTGAGCTGCACTGGCTCTCAGTGGTCTTCCGGCTGCGATTCAAGGTGCTGGTTACCACCTTTAAAGCGCTCCATGGCATAGGACCCGGGTACCTTCGAGACCGTCTTCTGCCACCAATAGCCTCCCACCGACCAGTTCGCTCCCACAGAGAGGGTCTCCTCAGGGTGCCATCGGCCAAGTTATGACGGCTGGCAACACCCGGGGGAGGGCCTTCTCTATGGGAGCCCCAGCCCTGTGGAATGAGCTGCCCCCAGAAATACGTAAGATCTCCAACCTCTGGGTGTTTCGCTGCGCACTGAAGACCCTGTTGTTCCGCCAGGCCGGACTATCAACATAATAGTTTTAAATTGGGGTATTTAAATTTCTGGGGTTTTAAATTGAGCCAAATCTATTTAATTATTTTAAATTTTAATCGCTGTTTTGTCTTGTGTTTTTAAATAGGCTGTACACCGCCCTGAGTCCTTCGGGAGAAGGGCGGTATAGAAATAAAATAATAATAATAATAATAATAATAATAATAATAATAATAATAATAATAATAATAATAATTACTAAAAACAAGCTGAGACTCAACCCAAACAAGATGAAATGGCTATTGATTCACAGACTGACTGATTCCAGGAATGCTGCATCTTTGTTTATTAATGGGATTGCAGTTCAGAAAGAAATGAAGCACAATTTGGAGGTCTTCCCAAAATCACACCTCCTGCTTGAAAAGCAGCTGGAAACTGGCAGGAGGGCTTCTGCACAGCTGACATTACTGTGCCAGTTGTGACTTTATCTGGAACAGGATGCATGAAGATGGTCACTCTTGCCCTTGTCATCTCTAGTTTGGATTACTATAACTCATGGAGCTGTCCATGAAGATCAGCTGATCTCAAAAATTGGGGTATATGCATACGCAATACTCAGTCAGAATATTGCTATATTATAGTGGTGTTGCAGGAACTGCCTAGTTACTAGTAGTTTTCCAAGTGCAATTCAGAGTGCTAGTTTTTGCTTATATAGATATAAGTAATATATAGCTTAGAAACTGGTTGTCTTAGAAGCTACCCTTCCCTACCCAAACAACTAGGGATTGATTACTTAAAGCTTCCTCCTCCCAAGAGGAATGGTAGGAGAGTACCCTACAGTGAGTATACTGGTTCACAAGAACCGGTAGTAAAACCAGTGGGAGGCCCTGCCCACCGCCCCGGATGTCATCATCAGCAATCTGTCGAAGCACCTGGTCTACTCCAATATCGGAGGGAGCATACTGCTTCCCTTTCGCCTTTCAGCTCCAATCCAGGAGCCCTCAAGCAGTCGCATTCATGACAAACCATTTTATACCAAATCCGAGTTCGAATCCTAGTAAGGGTATGGCTAGCTGATGAGAGCTAAATAGTTTGAAATAGATCTATACTAGTCTCCCTTTATTTCTTTATCAGCAAATATAAATAAATAAATAAATAAATATATATATATATATATATATATATATATATATATATATATATATGTATGTATGTATATATATAATTTTTAAAAACTTATCTTCTATTGTATTTTATATTGTAAATTCAGTAAGCCAGAGACCATCTGATTTTAGTAAGTAGATAAATCAAACATAAATATAGATTTTACTATTTCCTCTTTAGCAGATTTACTCTCTTTCTGTTGATAGTTTTAGTTTTATTTACCTCTTCCAGTTAGCAATACATAGGGCTTGCCCTAATTTATACAATCTCAAGTAAAACTGTGACTCATTTAATGACATTAAATTAATACGCTTGACAGTTTCAACACTCCCACATTATGGCAATTATACATCTCTCAACTTCTAGCACTTCTGTTAAAAATGAAAGAGAGCCCAATTTATAGCCAAGTTAAGATTTCAATCATTCAGTGACTTATTAAATCTAGCAAGATTTATTATGAGACACTTCCCTTAATATCTGACCAATTTTCACAAAATGTCATTCATTGTTAATAAATATACTGTACAATCAGCAAGTCTTGATGCAAATAAATATGGTTACAGTGCCTACTATCCATTGCTAATATTAAACCATACTGTAACAGTCTGTGAGAATGAGGAGGAAGAAGAAGAATCACAGACTAAGCAATGGTGAGATAAGAGGCATAAGAGTCCTCAGAAAGGATGTGGGAGTGGCAAATACAGGTAGTCCTTGACTTACAACAGTTCATTTAGTGACCCTTCGAAGTTACAAGGGAACTGAAAAAAGTGACTTATTACCATTTTTCACACTTATGACTGTTGCAGCATCCCCATGGTCCCCATGGACAACTGGTTCATATTTATGACGATTGCAGTGTCCCAAGAACATACAGAAATTGTTTAATTACAATACAGTACATGTTTTAACCAGCTGATTGGTATAGAATATCTGCCAAATCTACCTCTTTTGTTTATACAGTTACAATAAATTTCACTACTCTTTCTTTTTACAATTCCCTCCTTCTCTATCCCACAAATAACAGTGGGAAATACAATATACATTATGTTTACAATACGCCTTTCTCAAGACGCTATTCCAAACATCTAATGAAGTGAATTGTGATCCACAAAAGCTTTAAAATGAAACATAACGTGTTAGCTGTTAAAGTGCACTGTCAGGGTTACGACCAATGTCCTAATAAAATTAAGAATCTCAAGCCATTTAGCAAGAAAAATCCAGTTGTTTATTAGAAGCGCCATGTCAGCACTACCTAGGTGAAGCCAGCTCTGGCTTCACCCAATTAGTGCCTTGCCATTGACCCTATTTCCCCCTCCCCCCCCCAAGTGTGTCACCAGTCACATTCCCAACAAAGCAATTTCGCGGGTTGTATAAGTCACTCCCTCCAGCCGTTGCGGGTCTCCATGGAGATGGCCTTGACTTCAGCTGGCTAGGCTGTGTCTTGTTTTGACTGAGGTATGAATTCCTTGGCACAGCTGTGAGATGCAATTCCCATCCCCCTGCCAATGGCAACTTGGGAGCAGGTCAGAAAGCTTCACAAGTTGACATGAACAAACATTGTTCCTTTACATACAAGAGGTTTCATTTTCCCCCTCTGGAACAGATTTCAGTTAGCACCATGATGAGCTTTTTTACTCTCTCCCTCTATATCTTCATTTTCACCATCAGCAATTAAGAAAACAAAGGTACTGTAAGTCTGCAAGTGTTGTCACTACAAGGACTCATATACACTCTCAGATAAACAAAGGGTTTGGCATCTTAATGCACTTTACTATATGGCAATAGCAGTTAGACTTATATGCCACTTTATAGCACTTTACAACCCTCTCTTAGCGGTTTACAAAGTCAGCATATTGCCCCCAACAATTTGGGTCCTCATTTTACACACCTCAGAAGGATGGAAGGCTGAGTCAACCTTGAGCCTGGTGAGATTTGAACTGCCAAATTGCTGGCAGCCGACAGTCAGCAGAAGTAGCCTGCAGTACTGCACTCTAACCACTGCGCCACCATGGCTCAGTAGTAGTAGAAGTATAGTACAGTAGAAGATTCTTTGTATAAGAACAGTGTCTCCAGAATGACTGGAGGGAACTCACCTGGGTTGGGTTGTAGAGTTCTTGTAATGGGCTTCTTGATCCTTTTCGGCAGCAGATGTCCATCCCAAAGCTATTCCTACGTATTACTGATAGAAAATAAACTGAAATTAGTGGACAAAATGCTAACATAGATTCAAAGCATACATTGAAGAATTAAGTACAGCATATTGCACCTCTGGTGGTGCTTTTAGTCACCAGCAAGCTTACATCCCCAAGGCCAGTCTGTCTTTAAGAATAGTGTACTAAGCAGTGATGGGATTCAACCAGTGTAACAACCAGTTCGCTGAGTGCGCGCTTCACATGCACATACCTGCTTTGCTCACGTGTGCGCCGATCGCGCACTGTGCATGCATCCACACTCTATTACAAAACACCATTAAAAGCACTAAAACAGCTGAGGTATGACAATCCGCTCTACCACACCTATCAGCTGGGTTTCAAACGAATGAAATAAAGGTAGGTATAACGCAGGGGCAGGTGGGTGGGCCCAGCTGACAGTCAGAGCAAACCAGTTTGCTCTCAGCTGATTGTTGGCTGGTCCGAACTGGACTGAATAGGCTGAATCCCAGCCCTGGTAGTAAGGTTTCATATTGTGGCAGAAAGCAAAGCGGAAGTCAGTATGTATGTGCCCCTGTGCACCATAAAGTGACTTCCTGTTAGTTCTGTAATATATTGATTGATTGATTGATTGATTGATTGATTTGATTTGATTTGTATACTGCCCTTCTCCAGCAGGACTCAGGGTGGTGAACAGCCGAGATAAAACAGAGCGTACAAAATTTAAAAAACAGTTTAAAAGGTAATTAAATAATTTCGGCCCACAATTTAAAACAACCCAATTAAAACCAATTTCAAATTAAAACCAAAACGGATGGGATCAAGCCAACCCAATGCCTGAAAACAGAATCTAAGGAAATATCTTAAATAAATTGAGGCAATTTATCAAATTAAAATCTGTATAAAAAACTGGAGTGACTCTGCAGAAGTGAGATAGAATATCCACATCTGGGTTTCAAACATTTAAATAATAAATCTTAATGGCAATGGCAATATTTTGCCAGAAAAGCTATTTTTCTGTAACAACATGTGACTTTTCCTTCTTCGCAGAGAAGTGCACCACAGTTTGGTAGGCTCTTGACTGGCTTCAATAAACAAGTAATTATACATGCTTATTTAATTATCAAATGTGTACCTGCATGCTCTCAATAAAATCCAAACATTTAATCAATCCTATATGTTTTCATTTTCCTTCACAGTTCAAATGAATGGATATTACCATGTGCTATAATTTTAATTAACTGTTTAATCAAATAGCTAATTGGAGCAATTACTTAAAATTAGAACACATGAAAGGTAATAATCACTAATCTTTAGCAGGCACAAATACGGCAACTTGGAATAAAAATGTTCCTCTAGACGGAACAACTTGAAGCTTCTAGCTTCAGTCAGTATAAAGTGCCACCTTTCCAAGTAAGGATCCAAGTTTTAAAGCAGAAAATGGGACCCTCCAACCACTCTGCAACCCTTGATGGCATGTTTCATGCATCTCTTTTCCTCCAAAGCTGTTTCTGCAAAACGCATGCCATCCCAAGCCCTTTGCAAGCCAAAAGCAGCCCTAACGAAAACAACACAGGACCTGACTACAATTGGGTGCTCTTCTTTTGCCATTGAACAGGGTCTTGGTGTGTGTTTTTTTTAAAAAAAATGATTTATATGTCGCCCTTCTCCGGAGACTCAGGGGGGCTTACAATGCGTTAAGTGTTCTTGGAAGTAAAAAAAACCAAAACCTTAAGAATTGAAGTATACCGCCAGGATGTAGGAAGCCAGCCATGCCGAGAAAGAGACGAAAATGAAAATAAAGAGCGATGGAGGTGGAGAAGGAAAGGGCAAGAAGGAAACAAATAGGAAAGCCCTGGAAACATTTCATGTCAGTTAGGGCTGAGTAAAACTGCTTCCTTCAGATTCCTGCCTGCTGCAAAATTTGTCCTGGAATGGACACTTTGATGATATCAAACTACGGGTTTTTCTACTGTTAGCAAGGACAGTTACTACAACGATATTTACACATCACGGGAAGATGGAAACTTGGATACTGAGAAATGTGTCTCTTAGCAACAGCAATGTAGGACTCTGGATGATTTATAATTGTTATATGGCACAGTATCAGTAAAACTTTGCTTATTTTTTTTAACAGTGGACCTATAATAATGGTTTACTTCCACTTCCTAAAAACCTTCTCCTCCTTTTTGCCTACTTTAGAAATGATTTACCTAAACACTGCTACCAATAATTGGCAGGCTTCTACTGGAAAATGTTCCTCTCTCTCACCAGCACACCCTATCTTTTATCAAAGGCATGGTGGCACAGTGGTTAGAATGCAGTATTGCAGCTTAATTCTGCCCACTGCCAGGAGTTCGATCCTGACCTCCCAAGGTCGGTAAAGTATCTTGTAACTACTGTTGCAATGTTTTCAGGGAAATAATCCTCCATTTTAAACGCTGTACTACATATTCCACGTAGACTGGTAGACTGGCAATGATCTTGATGCTCATCACTTCACCTCCAGATGTTGCTGTTCCACGATGATAAGAGTGAAACTGAACTTTTTTAAAAAAAGAGAGGCAATTCTGCCTACTCCAGAACTTTGAAATTGTGCAGGCATGAACGGATTTGTGAATTAAATTATATATAAAAACCTCACTATTTAAATAATTGGATTCCTGTGAGGAATTCAGAGCTGTAGAGTGGAGATGTACATGGCCATGAAGAAAATATGTGGAAAACTTGAACTTAGCCTGGGAAAACAAGAAAGTATGAAAAAGAAATTCAAAAGTGCCTCACGCTGAATCTCATGAGGGAGGGTGTGAGTCTCCTATAAGAGGCTGGGAAGGAGAAATCCTATCAGCCTACATCAATAAAATAAGCTATATTATTTCTCTTGGTCTTTGTTTCCTGACTTGGTCTACCTTGAAGAGCTATCATATAGTTACATTTCAGCTCTAGCACTCTGAGAATTTCAATACTGGCACCAACAAGAATCATTGCTCAGACTCAATAATCTTACTTGCCTTAAGCAAGAAATCCATCCGCAGCCTTCATATTCCACCTGCTCTGTTTGTTCCCAACCTTCTCTCTCACCAGCGCACCCTATCTTTTATCAAAGCCATGGTGGCACAGTGGTTAGAATGCAGTATTGCAGGTTAATTCTGCCCACTGCCAGGAGTTCGATCCTGACCTCCCAAGGTCGGTAAAATGAGGACTCAGATTGTTGATTCTGTAAGCCTCTTAGAGAGGGCTGTAAAGCACTATGAAGCTGTATGTAAGTCCAAGTGCTATTGCTATTGCTAAGCACCTGCAAAGATCAAAACTCTTTCCAAATTCTCAAAATCCAAGAGACATCTGTGGCCTTGCATGACATGGTGTCCTCCTGTGTTTTGTACTGAAACTCTCATATTAACCAGCAAATACTGCTGAAAAATATAGCACAAGGTCAACCCAGATTTCCACCTTGTGAAGTCAAGTGAGCAAATAGGAACATTTATGCAGGGAGTTTGTCAAAAAGTCTTTGGCAGATCAGACAAAAGCAGAATAGCATGAAAATATCTGTTAGTTAAAGGGCAGAACAGAATTTTCTACCAAAGCTGGAAATAATAGACTGACCTTTAAAATGTATCATACTTGCATTATTTTTGTGTCTTCACTGAAAGACAAATGCTCCTATTTTTGAGAATTCAGTGTAAATAGCGAAACCATTACTATGGGCTTTTTTCTCTTTTTCTAGTAATGTTACTGTATTTACATTGCTGATATTGTCATAATTTCAATTTACATCATTAAAATATACAGATATTGAGAAATTGCTTCTGTGAGCTGTATCTCATTTTACTTTTCTAAGATATTTCAAAAAAATGTTAACTTTTCATTATACTGCTATAAATATCATTTATGTCAATCGAAGTAATCCTTGCATTGACCTCATAATGCAAATTTCTGCAAATTGCCTCAATTCTGGCTTGTTTCAGGCTGATGAACAAATAAAATGACATAAATATATAGAAGGGACATAAATAGGTACAAATGGATTATGTAAAAATACCATGATTAATTCATGCATACAGTTTTGGATGGAATCAATTTGTTCAGCACTGGGGGGGGATATATTTGGATATAAATTTGATTCACTTCATCTACTGTGAAGGGTGGCTTATTAAATCAAGGTTTCTGCAGTTTTGTGAGCGATTACAGTGAAGGTCACTTTTCCAAGTAGTGATGGTCCAAAAGGCTGGTCAAGATGGTGTTTAGTCTTTTTTAAAAAATGGAGATACTTTGAATGACTTTACTTTCCATTGTGTTTCCATGTGAAAAGTTTTTTTCCCAATATTTTTTAATCAGTTTCTGAAACAATATCCCTCAGGCATGGGTGATAGTTTTCATATTAAGCATAAGCCTCCCTTGTTTCGGTCGCCACGATGTAAAAAAGATGTTGAGACTCTAGAAAGAGTGCAGAGAAGAGCAACAAAGATGATTAGGAAACTGGAGGCTAAAATATATAAAGAACGGTTGCTGGAATTGGGTATGTCTAGTTTAATTAAAGGAAGGACTAGGGGTGACATGATAGCAGTGTTCCGATATGTCAGGGGTTTCCACAAAGAAGAGTTAAGCTATTCTGCAGAGCACCTGAGGGCAAGACAATGTTCTGCCCCAGCTACGGACCCCAAAGGACGCAGCACACACAAAGTCCATTCAAACCTTATTTTACTAAATTAAATCAGTCTTTTTCAAATAAAGGCTGTTAATTAACTTTCTTAACAGCCTACAAGAATCCAAAGAATAAATAATCATAATCTTACTATGATTGGCAGAAAGCCCAGAAGCAATTGCAGGACACTGATAAGAGAACTAAGATCAGGACGCGAAGGGGAGTGAAGGAAGTTGTTCCCTGCAAATTGCCTCAGTTGTCGTCCTTCCTTAAATAGGCTAAGGGAGTGGCCAATTAGCCCCAAGCCTTACTCTCGAGGAGACGTCCTCCTGAGGAATCACTCCTGCCTTTTGGCAGCTCTGCATGCCCATGCATCGAGAAGAGGCTCCTCCTCTTCTTCCTCTTCACTTATAGGTGCTTCTGGAGGTTCTGAAGGCCCTGGCTGAATCCCCGCCTCTGGCACCACATCTTCTCCAGCCTCCTCATTGTCTGACTCGAGTGCCAGCTGCACAGGCTTCTAGTGCAGCAGCACACCAGCCTCCTCGCTGTTGGAATCAGCTACTAGCTGCACAAGCCGCTGGCGGGCCACAACAGACAAGAAGCAATGTGTGGAAACTAATCAAGGAGAGAAACAACCTAGAACTAAGAAGAAATTTCCTGACAGTTAGAACAATTAACCAGTGGAACAACTTGTCTCCAGAAGTTGTGAATTCTCCAACACTGGAAGTTTTTAAGAAGAGATTGGATAATCATTTCTGAAATGCTATTGGGTTTCTTGCCTAAGCAGGGGGTTAGGCAAGGTCCCTTCCAACTCTGTTCTGTTCTGTTCTGTTCTGTTCTATTCTATTCTATTCTATTCTATTCTACTCTTTTCTATTCTATTCTATTCTATTCTATTCTATTCTATTCTATTCTATTCTACTCTACTCTTATTCTATTCTATTCTATTCTATTCTACTCTACTCTACTCTACTCTACTCTTATTCTATTCTATTCTATTCTATTCTATTCTATTCTATTCTACTCTTATTCTATTCTACTCTACTCTTTTCTACTCCTATTCTATTCTATTCTATTCTATTCTATTCTATTCTATTCTATTCTATTCTATTCTAAGCACATTCAACCCTAGCATCCTTTTTTTCAGCCCAGTAGCTATTGGGAATAAAAGCACTTGCCAGTTAAAGGTAATATCCCTAGTTTGGGGGAAGGCTGAAGGACTTTATGTCAAGCAGTGGGAGTCTTTTACAGTTCTTATTTCCATGGCCACCAATTTCTTAGAAGCAGATACCTGAATCTCCAAAACTTGATTACTGCAATTTTCCCTGATCTACTTCCCTACACATTTTATTGCATGACAATATCCATTCACTCCAGTCAATATATGGGCTAATGCCTTAGAGTGGATCAATGTTTTTAAGTGGGTCACCATTTTGGAGTACAAGCAATTTGTCTTTGATTTAACATGAGCCGTGAACCCACCCATTACGGTTTAGTGGTGTGTAGTTTTAAAATTGAGTTAAAGGTATGTGAATGCAAGCAATGTGTGTATATCTAATTTTGCAGTAACACGGGAACTGTAAGGTAGAATTCATATTGTACCAAGGATTCTACACTAGAATCCAAATGGCTTATTATCTCTGCAGTACTATAACATCACAATGACAGATGGCTGGGGAATGCTATTGTAGCTATAATTTGATTAGGATCAGGGGGACACAGGTGACCAATATTGTTTCACTTGCTGAGTCTCATTTGAATGATTTATCCTTCAAACACAAATTTAATTTCTTGAACTGCCCCCTCCCTTAACTTCCTACTTCCCTCATAACTACCTTCTCATGCATCATTTTCCCATATGATTCATTTAGCCCTACAATTCTGTGGCTAGGAAGACTTGGAGATCTGTTAACTTAAATCCTAGACTTCAGTCTCTGTTTATTCTCTGTTTGGATTATTCATGTTATGAATGTATTACAAACTATCTGTCTAATGGGTTGCACTTTTAAGAATTAAATCAGTCTTCCTGTTGATTTTGAAAGATCAAAATCTTATTTATATAAAATTAAAATATAAAATATACTTCACTTAATGAAAATGTTCACCAAAATCATTTTAGTTGCCTTGAAGAATATACAGGTGTATTTGTCTGGTTTGGTTCTGCAACCCAACAAGACAGACACAGACTTCAGAGGATAATTAGAACTGCAGAAAAAACAATTGCTACCAACCCGCCTTCTATTGATGACCTGTATACTGCACGAGTCAAAAAGAGGGCTGTGAAAATATTTACAGACCCCTCACATCCTGGACATAAACTGTTTCAACTCCTACCCTCAAAACGACGCTATAGAGCACTGCACACCAGAACAACTAGACACAAGAACAGTTTTTTCCCGAACGCCATCACTCTGCTAAACAAATATTTCCCTCAACACTGTCAAACTATTTACTAAGTCTGCACTACTATTAATCTTCTCATCGTTCCCATCACCCATCTCCTCCCACCTATATGACTGTATGACTGTAACCTTGTTGCTGGCATCCTTACGATTTATATTGATATTGTTTCCTGATTGCTTATTTGTAACCTACGACTATCATTAAGTGTTGTACCTTATGATTCTTGACAAATGTATCTTTTCTTTTATGTACACTGAGAGGGTATGCATCAAGACAAATTCCTTGTGTGTCCAATCACATTTGGCCAATAAAAATTCTATTCTATTCTATTCTATTCTATTCTATTCTATTCTATTCTATTCTATTCTATTCTATTCTATTCTATTCTATTCAAACAGTGTGCATCTTGTTCTGAATGGACAGATGAAAACAGGAATTCTGTTGCTATACATGGCAAATACCTGAGTGAGCTGACAGAGATGGTTACACAAGTGTTCTTCCAAACTCTTTTAAGATTTTGATCATGAATGCTTTCTGGATGGGATTGAATTCCCTTTGTGGAGCAACTCTGCCATCTGAATATCTTTCTAGTGCTGAGGCTGGACAGTCACATAATATTAGTGGAAAAAAGAGGGGTTTTTTGTCAACCTTGATTGACAGAGCAAGTCCATACTTACTTGCAGAAGCAAGACCTGTTTTCAGTGACTCATCTGTTGGCAATCTCATGGTTGACTATTGCAATGTGCTCTTCGTTGTGCGACCTGCCAATACTCTCTAGAAATTACAACTCGGCTAGAATATGATATCATGAGTGCTTCAAAAGGCTTCCTTAGGTTCCATGCTATTTTAATCCTGAAACTATTTTCCTGGTTGTTGGCTGACTTTGCAGCCCAGTTCAAGGTACTCATAGAAGAATATAAAGCTCTACAAGTCTAAGGTCCAAGGCAGTTAAGAGAATTGCATGCTTCCCACATCTGATATTGGGACATCAGTGGGGTATGTTTTGTGGTCCTCTTATGGGTATACAGTATTTTATATTAATGAATTCAATTTTCTCCTTGGCAAGATTCACTTCACAGATTAAACTGTCATTGCAATTGAAGCATAAAAAGCAACTCAATATTTGTTTATGTTCCCAAGGCTTTAAAATGCCAGCATTTGAGCATTTGTATGTTTTGATCATTACATTTTTAAATGGACATTAATTATGTTTTTTATAGTATCTTACATGCCACATAGCACCATTAAGGGAGCCAATGACATATATATTCTTTAAATAAATGAATAACTTATGTACCCATGTAACTCAGAATGAAATTGTGCTGAAAAAAGGGATAGGATTAATTGGATCATTAAACAACCAGACAAAGCTAAAATCATCAACCAAACACATCCAAAAGACAGATCATGTGCCAAGATTCTGGGAGATGTTTATGGTAGCATAGGACATAGTCTTTTTTTTTTTTTTGGCTGTGAATCAGTTTGAAGCTTCTGTGCCCTTATTCTCTTGTCACATGAGGACAATGACTTCTGAATGGCTGCACTGAGTCATTATAAGAAATGCAGGCTCTTTGACAGCACAGTTGTAAACCATTGAGGTCAATAAGGTGAATGATAAATGGAAAGGTGGGTTGGATTTTCTGAATGATGTGCTGGTTTCAGAAAGAGTACACACTGTGCTATTGCTGCCCAATGATTTTTGAGCCTCCACCCCAGTGGTGGGTTCCTCCCAGTTCGGCCCGGTTCAGCTGAGCCGGTAGCGGTGATGATATGACATCACCGAACCAGTTCTCTTTGTTCGGAAGCTGGGCCCTCCTGCCCCACCACCCCTTCCCCCCACGTTATTCTTACCTTTTATTTGGCCC
Organism: Arizona elegans; assembly: GCA_022577455.1. NCBI lineage: Eukaryota > Metazoa > Chordata > Lepidosauria > Squamata > Colubridae > Arizona > Arizona elegans. The sequence continues at coordinate 66,643,713 of JAKOOJ010000007.1, forward strand.
AGCCCCCAATCTATTCACTCCTCCCGAGTCCCAGCTGATTGGCTAGAAGGAAAAAAACTGTTTAAACTCTTGCCGCAGGGCTTCAAAGGGCCGCCCTATAGCTGATCAGTGTTAAAAGGCAGTGTGGTGGTAGACCAGTGCCTCCAAAAACAAATGGGTAGACCGGAACACTGCAAGAACAAATGGGTAGTTTAGTTTAGTTTAGTTTAGTTTATTTGATTTGTATACCGCCCTACTCCCAAAGGACTCAGGGCGGTGAACAGCCAGACAATAAAATACATAAATACAAAAAAATTAAAAACCAGTTAAAATCAAATTAAATCATTTTGGCCCAGACAAATTAAAACACCCCAAAAATTTAAAAACAGATTAAAATTTACATATTAAAAGAGGGAGGAGATTAGGCCAAGCCTGCTTGATGGAATAAAAAAGTCTTCACAGCGCGGCGGAAGGTGCGCAGATCCGGGATCCTCCGTATTTCTGGGGGGAGCTCATTCCAGACGGTAGGTGCCCCCACAGAGAAGGCTCTCCCCCTAGGGGTCGCCAGCCGACATTGTTTGGCTGACGGCACCCAGAGGAGTCACTCTCTATGAGAGCGTACTGGCCGGTGGGAGGCTATTGGTGGTAGTAGGCGGTCCCGTAGATAACCAGGTCCTAAGCCATGGAGCGCTTTAAAGGTGGTAACCAAAACCTTGAAGCGCACCCGGAAGACCACCGGGAGCCAGTGCAGCTCGCGCAGGAGAGGTGTCACATGGGAGCGCCATGACGCTCCCATTACCACCCGCGCGGCCGCACTCTGCACCAGTTGGAGCCTCCGGGTGCTCCTCAAGGGGAGCCCCATGTAGAGAGCATTACTGGCAACTGGCCTTGTAGGACGCAACTGGCGAATCAGGCGAACCTGATAAAAAATCCTCCCGGTCACGGCCGTCAAGTGCTCTTCTAAAGACAGCCGTGAATGCAGGAGGACGCCCAAGTTGCGAGCCCTCTCCGTGGGGGCCAGTGATTCGCAAGCAGCTCTGCTTGCAGTTAAAAGCCTGGTAGATCAGTACCTCTGCTAAATTCTAAAGAATTGTCACATGACCATCAAACCATGCCCACAAAATAAGCCATGCCCACAGAACTGGTAGTAAAAAAATTTAGAACCCACCCCTGCTCCACCCTCCAGACTAATCAAATTGTTTCCAATATTATAGCGTAATTAGAAGAGAATATTTGCAGTCAGAGTTGAACTGGTGGGTCCTTGATGCTCTCTGATCTTGGATGTTTCCAAGTAGAGGTTTCATTATCAAACTAAATAGCACCAGCAGTGCTAATAGGAAATGGGGTTTGGCCTCATTTTATATACATATTTGTATAAACTGAGAACAAAACCAACTCCCTGTTAGTACAGCTGATGTTACCTAGTAACATCATGTATATAAAATGTATACAAAATGAGAGCAAGCCCCCTCTCCCTATAACTACTGTTGTTACTTAATTCAGTAAAGAATTGAATGTCAGTAAACATCTGTATGAAAACAACCAACCTCAAAAAATGACCCCATAGTACAATTAAATATTCAGCTGCACACTGATTGATTTGATTGTTATTGCAGTCCATCTCAAAGACACAACATGGGACAGCTAACAATATTAAATACAAGTAGTCCTCGACTTACAACAGTTCATTTAGTGACCATTCAAAGTTAGAACAGCACTGAAAAAAGTGACTTATGACCATTTCTCACAGTTACATCCTTTGTAGCATCCCCAGGATCATATGATCAAAATTCAAATGCTTGGCATCTGGTTCATACTTATGACTGTGCCCCCATGTGATCACCTTTTGCAACCTTTTGATGAGCAAAGTCAATGGGCAAGCCTGATTCACTTAACAACCATGTTATTTACAACTATAGTGATTCACTTAACAACTGTGGCAAAAAAAAGGTTGTAAAATGGAGCAAAATTCATTTAACAAATGTCTCACTTAGCAATAAAATTCTGGGCTCAATTGTGGTCATAAGTTAAAGACTACCTATAGGAAATCAAAACAAATACATATACGATGAATTGAAACATCCAGCAGCCAGGAAAAATAGACAGCCATTCACACAACCAGGAAACAAGCTTTGTTACAAATCCAGAGCTCTAGGTTCAGGTACTGAAACAGATCATTAACGCTGTACTAAAGGCCAGCAGATTTGTATCAGATTTTAAAAGTAAAAGAAATAAAATATTACATCTGTGATAATCAATTCTAGTGTAGTTTATCATGTCAGAGGTCTAATAAAGGGGAAGAAACAGCAGTACATGAAACCGAAATCTGTTTTCACACAAAGAAGTTAAGTTCTGATATTCTATAATATGAAACAGATTGTAACAAGTTTAAGACTGCACAGCCATGGAGGAGACACAGCGTTTGTTATTTTTTGTCTCTTCTAATACTGTATCCCACATCCTGAAGAACTAATGGATGCTTAAAGGTAAAGATAAAGTTCCCCTTGCACATATGTGCTAGCCATTCCCAACTCTAGGAGGCGATGCTCATCTCCGTTTCAAAGCCAAAGAGCCAGCGCTGTCCGAAGATGTCTCTGTGGTCATGTGGCCGGCATGACTAAATGCCAAAGGCGCATGGAATGCTGTTACCTTCCCACCAAAGGTGGTTCCTATTTTTCTACTTGCATTTTTTACATGCTTTTGAACTGCTAGGTTGGCAGAAGCTGGGACAAGTAACGGGAGCTCACCCCGTTACGCGGCACTAGGGATTCGAACCGCTGAACTGCCGACCTTTCAATCAACAAACTCAGTGTCCTAGTCACTGTGTCTCTTATTATTATATTATAATAATATTTTTATTATATATTATTATTATATTATTATTACATTATTATTATTGTATTATATTAATGGATGCTTAAATATCAGCTAATTATTAGTTCAGTTTTGAATGACATGCTAAGACATATTGTTTAAGAAGACTAATCAACTATCAAGTGTGGTTAATAGCTTCTCATTTAAGCTTGAAGTAACCATGTTTCCAAGTTCAGACAGCGAAGTCACAACCCTGCATATCATGTAACTATAGTGACAGTATCTGGGCTCACACATAATATTAAGCCATAAAGTAGCTTAACTGGTTTATGTGCAACATTAAGTGAGAGCCACCATAGTATGGCTTATTCAACACACCATTTTTTTTAAAAAAATTAAGTGTTCCATGTGATAAACGTAAATTACACACAATTTGTCCTCCACATATGCTTTTCTCTTTTAACTATGGATTCATAGTTAATGTTAAGCATTTAACTATGAATTTTATCTGCAATTTGTATTGCTTGATGTTTTGTTTTGTTTTGCTTTGCTTTGCTTTGCTTTGCTTTGCTTTGTTTATTTGCTTTTAACATAGCTTTTTAGCAACAGTTTTATCTTTTGGGTGTTTTTGTTTTTTTTTTTTTGAAAGAGAAAGTACCACTTCCTCCTTGATTTTGCCAATTTCCATAGCATTCCTCACCACTGGTCCAGGTGACTAGATTGCTGTGCATTGCAATTCAGCAATATTTAGAGGCCACAAAATGCCCTGCCACTGAATGAGAAGAATGTAATTAGCAAGTAGAATATAATAGTGATAGGAAAATATTGGAATAAAGCAGCGTGAAAGACAATTGAAATAGCACAATAAAACGAGATGAGATTAAGAGTCAGAAGTAGGCTAAATGTTCTGAGATGCTTCCAATTACTCTTATTTTCTGTCTCCCTTGGCTATATAGAAACACCTGTAAAACCCTAACCTCATCAACAAAGAGATAGCTTGAAATGGGTTGCGTTTATAAAAGCTATTTAAACAAATTGCATGCCCTTTTCTTGCTGCTTTTATAGACTCCCAATTCCTTTAAGGAATTTGGGATAAGTTTCAAATCTCTGTTTAGACATGGAAGCTCTTTGTATGGGGGCATCTCCTTTCATTCCTGTAGGAAGTTAGCACCCACCTTCTCCTAGGAAAATGAAATATTCTAGGAAATATTAAAAAGGTAGAATATTATATTTTCCTGGATGAGAAATGGAGAAACATATTTTTAGGCAGGAAACAGACTCACTCTTAAAGCCCCCACTATCCTCAATAGCCCATGGCAGATGTCCACACTTAAGAGATAAAGAGATAGCTAGGTCTATTCATAGGCAAATGCCCTCACCCAAGATCCAACAAAGGTAGGATTAGCCCAGAGGTGAAATCTACTTACCTTCCTTACTGGTTCGGAAGCGCACGTGCCACACACAGACCTTCTGCGCATGTGCAAAACCTTCTGTGCATGTGCAGAAGATAAAAAACACACTATTTCCTGGTTAAAACCAGGAAGTAATGACACCTGGGCAGATGGACGGAGCTTCGCTCCACCATCGCTACTGTATCATCAGACCATTGGCCAAGATCGCTATCGGACCAGGCGATCTGGCCCAATCCGGGAGCATTTCACCTCTGGATTAGCCCTCTACCCATCTAGCAACAGAAGACACCACATGGCACCTGGGGAGATTAAATCACCCAGCAAGGCTCAACCAAGTTTAGGACTCAAGACAGCCTACAGAGTTGCCCCTGCATGGCCCCATGGGAGTCTGACAACCAATCAGAATTGAAGCTCAAATTCAAAAGCCCAGAGAGGGCATAAAACTCAGGCACTCTCAACATCTCTCCCCTTTTTTTCTTCACCCAACATCATCAAGGCATGTGATCCTGTCCACCATTAAAACCATATTCCCAAACAGTCTCCATGTGTCCAGTGTCTTTTTCCCCACTTGGAACTGAACCCAGGAGGATATTTCTTCCAACATTCCTTAAAAGGGCAGGGATTTTAATGGGGGAGGCTGCAGGGGTAGAATACTATACTTTCATAATATACAATTTGAATTGTATTCTCTGGTTTATTAGAGTTAATTTTAATCTCACTTACAATGGATAAATTCAGAAGAGAGTTCCCAGTGTGAAAGAACAAATTGATTAACCCTTTTCTCATGTCAAAATGGAGATAGGTATCTCACTTCAGAAGTCTGTAGGTTTCAAGAAAGAGGAACAAGTACCTCATTATCCACATTTAACTTATAATTCAATATTTACTTCTCCCAGGTAAGGGATTTTTACTTGAGTTTTTAGGTGAGATTTAATGTTGCTCTTAATATTATGTTTTTAGATTCATTCTGTGTTTAGCCAGTCTAGAGATGAGGACTCCCCTTCTGTGTTGAATCCTATTTATTAAACTCTGTTAAAATAAGTACCTTTTGCCAGATCATTGGTTTATTTAAATTAGTTCGTATCTAGGATGGCTATAAACAGCATTTCCAAAGCTTCTCCAAACTTTATCTGGGAATACCAGGGATTGATCCTGGGCCTTTCGCATACAAATGTCTCCCACTCAGCTTCTGTTAACTCTTCAATGTAAAATAATCTCCTTTTGAAATCAGATCCAATCAAAATAAGGTTCAGGCATCATTTAATAAATATCCTTACTAATTAATCAACTCAGTCTATTTCTTCAGATTAAAACAGCAGTCCAGTTCAGTACACAGATGCACTAGGGTGATCTTTAAACAACTTTATAATAAAAGGTTTATTATATCTGAAGTGTGAGTTTGTTTTATTTTGAATGAGGACAAAAATAATGTGTTCAATTCAACTGTCTCCTAGAATGTAAAGGAGACTGATGTTAGCCTGTACAATTATAATCAAGGCAGCAGGCAGTACCAACAAAGAACCAGAAGCAATGAACAGAATAGTGAAGAGTTTAGTTCTAAGAACTTCAGCATGAAACAAAGGCTGCTCATTATCCTTGTTGGATTCATTAAGTCTTATTGAATAAATTAATGTAGAAAACTCTCAGAATAACAGCAGATGATCACAGTACATTACCACCTACTGCTCACATATATAGATCAAGTTCACACATCATATTAAATCACCGTTTGTTTCAATCACAGTTGGAACAACCAGATTGGAGAGCGTCACCCAACTTATTAAGTCAAAATTGAATAAATCATAATATGCCTTATTACAATGTTTGAAGCCAGCTACATACATGTACATCATTTCCATGAATCTTATGATTATTATCTAAGAAATATCACTTATTGTTTTATTCAACAGCTTTTTCCCTATGTGTTTCTCTGATTTCAATAACACTGAACTTCAATATTTTTCTGTACAATAAGATAGTCTAGGGTAAATTGGCAAAATCATCTGCATGGAATAAATGCATGCACCTGTTCTTGAAAAATTTGCTTGGTCAGTAAGAACAGCTAGTGTGACTTCTTTATTACCTTCCATTCCTTGCAAAGTCAGATTCACAGAAGGCTATTCCATCTGGAAGTCGGCTTTTTCAGTTCCTGTTTTGGAGAATTCTTCACTGCATAACATCTAATTCCAATCCTTGATTTTACCCTCTCAGTTTTCCTTTATTTCTCAATCTTATGATTGATTTATTGAAGGCTTAAGTGCATCGACAGCATTTTTAAAGTCATAGTTTTAAAGACAAAATATATTTTTAAATTGTGATTGCGCAGAATGATCTTTCTTTGATCATTGAATGCATTTATGGAAAAATGTTTAAGGAATGTTTGTGGTAACACCAGATGTACATTGGCTGAGTATATGACTTTACTTTTGCATGTAGACCAATAGACCATCATGCAACATTATTGAGTAGGAAACCGAACAATATGCAGCAAATGTTAGATTGTTTGCCCCATGCAACAAACAGTACAGGTCTGAAAATAAATGTATCAAAGACCAAAGTGCTTGTCTTTAAGAGAAAAATTAAGTGAGCATTGCAAGATATATAAATGGTGAAAATCTGGAACAATTAGATAAACAAATGTTCATCAGTAACACTATTACAAAAGATGGGGAAACTAATGGATTTGTTTGACCATGCAAATAATGGTCAAAAAAATAGTTGCATGGTAGTCTTTTGTGAGGAATGAATGCTTATTAAAAACAAAAATACCAGTGTCTGAAAGTGTGCTTCCACCCACTTGTATGTCAGAGGAAACATAAAAGTGAGATGAAAGAAGTAGGAATTGATAACATGACATAAGGAGGCACAATAAGATGAGAATAGATTCAAGAACAAATCAGTGATGAATCAATGTAGACTGAATATAAAAGTGGGTGACCAATATAAAAGAAATATGTTGAAATGGTTTGGTTATACAGGGATTAAATCAGAGAAGACACCTGGCCAGAAACTGGAAGGTGATGAGTTATAGTTGTATGTCAGGCATGCGACTATATGGGCCAGTCACTCCCTCTCAGCCCAACTCACCTCACAGACTTATTGTTGTAAGGAAAAATAGGAGGAGGAAGTATTAGTTATTTTCGCCAGCTTGAGTTATTTATGGGTAGTTCTCATTTTACGGTCACAACTGAGCCCAACATTTCCATTCCAGTAATTTACTTTCCAAAACACCAGAAGGCAGGACAAGAAACAATGGATGGTAACTAATCAAGGAGAGAAGCAACCTGGAATTAAGGAGAAACTTCCTAACAATGAGAACCAGTGGAACAGCTTGCCTTCAAAAATCGTGAGTGTTTCATCACTGGAGGTATTTAAGAAGGGACTAGACAGCCACTTGTCTGAAATGGTATAAGGTCTTCTGCTTGAGCAGGGGGCTGGACTAGAAGACCTCCAAGGTCCCTTCTAGCTCTATTCTGATTCTGATTTAAAAAAATAAAAGGGAACATATAAACTGGATATGGTGGAAGCCAGTTTGGTTTGTAAGGAGAGCCACTTACCAAAAGGAACAGTGCATGGTGTTTGGGTAAACTAGATTGAGTTTCATTCCATAGCTCTTATTTCATATTCCATTTTTTTGACTACTATTTTTAGCTTCTTTTCAGGTCTTTACATCACTTATACATGAAAGATATTGTGCAGTCATATAAGTATGTAAATTTACACTTGTATGCGCTTTTAAAATTTCTTCTTAAACTATTTAATTATTCTGTTTATAACCTCTTTTTTCCTCCAGGAACTCAAGGTAGCATGCTTCTCTGAGCATTTCTTAAATAGAAAAATGGGACAAAATATTTTAAACAAATAAGGAATATTTATTGCCATCAACGTTAAGCTGATCTGTCTGTTGTAGCACAGCTCCTTTCCCTCTTCCCCACCTTTTTTTGAAAATAGAGACATTTCCTTTTCCCCAGTCCTCCTCAAAAATCACACAAAGTGGCTCTGAAATGACAACACCAAGCTCAATCAAAGGCCTTCACACATAATTGGCGATCCTGGAGATTTAAACGCATTCATGGCAACCAAATGCTCTCTTAACCATCTTTAATTACCTGGGTTGCCACTCCGCTCTTTTGTCAACAATTCAAGCTTACAACACATTTTTCCTCTGGGGAGGAGACAGAAAGTAGAGTTGTGGCTGCAACTGGATGCTGTTAGCTTTATGTTAAATCCTCCTTAAGCCTCTCTAAGTCATGGATTGGAGATGAAATGAAGGTAATGAGGACATGGGGCAAAAATGATGTTGCAAAGCATGTTTATATTGCGATAGGTGCAAGTGAGAAAAGATTCTTATAGTATCTTATACTTCAAACACGGTCTTCCAGTACAACTGATTAGCATTCTGAAATGGTTGATCGCCATCCTTTTCTCCACTGTATAATAGATGAAACAAAATCTCATTAGCAAAACTTCAATGGGTTTACAAACACCATTAACAGTTCTGTCTTCTCATCTAACACCTTTCTTTAAGGATTTCAAGGAGCTTTGATGATAAGTAATTACTTTACCACAGAGCACCCATTAAAGGGGGAGCTCTGGTTTTACCTGTTTATATTGCCACTGTGATTAAGGGAGGGGGGGAAATCATCATGCCATATGTTACAGCCTGCTTTCGATTTACCAGTCTCTCACCGACAGATTGGTGCTAGGATACATGTCGACAATATTTTATTCATAGTAATAAAAGTTTTGTTTCTGTTATCTCCTAAAAAGCTCTTAAGTCAGCTCTTGCTCTTAGGCCACTCTATGTGGTTGCTATATACAGGCGCCATCTTGAATGCCTTAGTTCTGAATGAAAAGCTTCATTCCTCTGGGCACAATATAGTTGCAATTCTAACTGAATGCAGTGAGACATTTCCTGAGTATTCTCTTGGAAGTCTAAGCTAGGATATATTCCCACAGTTCAAGTTAAGTGCTTGAAGAGGAGAATAAAATGCAAAGATTCCAGTAGCAGAACATTTTTGGCAATCCATTTCTACTTCTAATTTAGATTTTACATTTATTAGACTCTGTAAAGAATTTAGTTGGTGTTATAAATGGGCAACCTTCTTGCGACTTATCGCTCTAAACATCTGTTCTATCCAAAACCAGCATGGCCACCAAGCCGGCACCCTCCAGATCTGAAAGAACAACAAATACCAGAATTTGTCAGCCAGAATTGCTAGCCATACTGACTGGGAATTCTGGAAACTGTAATGCCAAAGTTTCAGATTGGATACACTTGAGCTTTCTCATTGTTCAAATTGAGTTAGAAGAAATGGAGAATTTAAATGTATTCATTGGCAGATAGGACTGCATGAGTGGTGGGTTACTCCCGGTTCGGTCCGGTTCTTGCGAACCAGTAGCAATGGCGGTGGGAGGCTCCTCCCAACCACCCAGACATCGTCATGGACGTTCTGCGCATGCGCAGAAGCGCATGCTCCCATTGCGAACCGGTAGTAAAGGTAAGTGGAACCCACCCCTGGACTGGATGTAATGTCTGTATGACCTGAACAAAGTGTACACACACACCACACACATAAACACAGTAACTGTGATGATATGCAACACATTTTCATTCAAAACAGAATTTTAGATTGCTTATGTATAAACCTACTATATTAGGGCTGACTTTAGTAGAAAGGAAGCGGATAGAATAAAGTCATTTCAGAGAAGTAGAAAAATGCAGGGGGATACAATTGCTTAAAAAGCTGTTTGTTCTGATATTTGACAAGCAAATATTTCCCTGTCTACTTCCCCTCCCCCATCTCCACAAGCCTTGAAAAAGGTTCATATTGTGATTTTTGTCAGGAAAGTCTTACTTGTCCTGAAAGACTTACTTTCACTGTATAACTTTCCATCACAAACACAGCTTATCTGTGAAGGGAAGCTGATGACAATGCGTAATTTTATCTCTGGCTTGTGCTTCAACAGCTTTCAGATTAGAAAAAACAAGGCAATATGAAGGTGAAGGGAAACAGAAAGCCTCGTGAAGAAGACAGTGGCACATCGGTTCGAAACTGCGCCAAAAAAGCTACATTGATAGACCCCTGAAGTAAGCAGGTGACAAACTTAGCTCAGAAGCTTAACTTTAATCAATCACCTCCCATTGTGTCCCCTTTCCCTCCAGGACCTCAGAAATGGATTATTTCCTTATCCAGTGGCTAGGAGCAGAGAGAGTGCTAGGACAGCATAGCTCTCTTTATTTTATTTTTTAAAAAAACACATCTCTAACACATGCAACAAGAAGCACAAATTATAAATTTGTTTTTCCAGATGTTTTGTTTACATATTATAAAACAATGGGGAGAGTGAATCAGGGCTTGCCTTTTTACAGAAGTTGCTACAACATAGCAACTACAATCTGCTGATGTTGCTTAATTCAGTTTAAAAACCCAGTCCTCCTATTTTCGTGTTTGAGAATAAACCTCACCAAATTCAACTGGACACATACAGTATATGCTCTATACGCAGAACAGGCTTGCGATGCTCAAACGGTAATTTATCCAAATATTTCTATTTTATTTCTTAGTCAGTTTATTTGAGCAGTCAAGGCACCACACAAAGACAAAATTGAACTTAAGAAAACAAAAGCAATTAAAACAAATAATTAAAATAATTAAAATTTAACAGCTTGACAAAATAGGTTTTTTTTTATCTATCTTCTTAAATGGACTGCAAGGGGAGCAGTCCAAAGCACCTCCTTGGAAAAGGTATTTCCAGAGCGTGGCTCTAGAAAATCATTTCCTGTATATCCAAAACCTGAGTTTTTGGCCAGGAAAAATAAATGGGGGTGGGGGAGAGGAATCTTCAGACCGGTTCTTAGCTGGAGAGACAGCCTCATGCATAATCAAGCCTTAAATCACTTAAAATTGTGCCTGGAAAGCAATTGGTAGCTAATGGAGATCTTTTAAAATAAACATCCTCTGATCCTCTGGATCTTCCAATGGAAAATAGCTTGGCTAACATAGACACTGTTCAAGGGTAGCTCATGTTAAGTACATTGTGGTCCTAACAAAGATGTAAATTTCATTAGGCCTGACTGGCTCAGCTGGTGCCATAACTGTGCAAATGTGCTTCTCACAACCACTGCCACAGAGGTGGTATTCAGCAGGTTCTGACCAGTTCTGGAGAACCAGTAGTGGAAATTTTGAGTAGTTCGGAGAACCGGTAAATACTACCTCTGACTGGTCCTGCCCCCATCTATTCTCTGCCTCCAGAATCCCAGCTGATCGGGAAGAAATGGGGATTTTGCAGTAACCACCACCTGGAGTGGGGTGGGAATGGACATTTTACACTATCCTTCCCCTGCCACACCCACCAAGCCACGCCCACAGAACCGGTAGTAAAAAAATTTGAATCCCACCACTGCACTGCACTGCCACCTGACAGTCCAGTAGATGCTGGAAATCAAGAAGCCTAAGCTGCAGACTTGCTCTTGCTGGGGAGTGTTTTTATGGCTGGGGAGTGTTTTTATTGTTTAAAGAGGCAAAAATCTTAGATATCAGCCACCATACATCATACAGAACAGCACTTTTTGTCAATCCATGCCTTTGGTTACTTCTGAATAGGGATACAGGAAAGGGTGGCATGCAGGCAATGCCTTTGATTATTTTGAAAGGATCTCCAATATAGCCCTTCTGGGAAGCTCAAGGTTTGTTGTATCTTTGGTCTTTCAGAATCACAATTTAGCCCTTGAAACCTTTCAGAATTGACCTGAAAAAGACTTTCTGTCCCTTGTTGTCTGATGTAGTCTTTTACCTCTCCTTGACTGTACAGTAACCTTGATACGTCTCCATTTACTGCTCTGAAACTCTCCTTTGACATGATCTGGAATACATACATGTCACTGATCTTTTCTGCAAATCACTTACCAGTTAAGTGAAACCAGTTAAATTTACAAAGCCCTGTGCTGAGTCTTTTTATACAGGGAGCCTTCTAATTCCCTCCTGAAAGTCTCTCCTCAAATACTGAGGTAAACTAATCCGATGTCATAATTTGTTTTTCAAAGAGAAAGACCTCCTTCCTCTGGCCTAAATAGCTGGATTCCTGGTACTTGGAGAACCTATAAAATCTATAAAATCATCTCAAGAAAGACTATTAGTTGTTCCTCATTTCATGATGATGTGAGGGGGGCTGAGGTTAGGAAATACTAACCATGGTCATGGTTATGGTTGTATAGAATAGTTCTCCCTTGATGGCTCCTTCTCCAATCAATGTCTTTGCAAAATATGACAAAAATCAGGTTGTTCCAGAAAGTATTTGGTGACTAATTCTCCTATCTTTATTATTTTTATCATCATGTTTGTTGGTTTTAATAGTTTATCACTTAATACATAGTGATTAGACTTTATTAATTCTGCCAATTAGTTATTGATTGTCAAGCATGTATTACTAATGTTTAGTGGCTAATTATAATTTTCCGTAAGTCTTAGGCAGATTTGGTGATATAGAAACATAATTAGCTATTTAATGAATTAAGACAACATATAAAAGACAGTGCATTTGAATAGGCTATTCAGTGTCTCTCAAATACAGCTCATCCCTTTTTCCTGTTCCTTCACTAGGTAAAGATAAAGGTTCCCCTCGCACATATGTGCTAGTCGTTCCCGACTCTAGGGGGTAGTGCTCATCTCCGTTTCAAAGCTGAAGAGCCAGTGCTGTCTGAAGACATCTCTGTGGTCATGTGGCCAGCATGACTAAACACCAAAGGCACACGGAACGCTGTTACCTTCCCACCAAAGGTGGTCCCTATTTTTCTACTTGCATTTTTTACATGCTTTCAAACTGCTAGGTTGGCAGAAGCTGGGACAAGTAACGGGATATCATCTCACCCCATTATGTGGCACCAGGGATTCGAACAGCTGAACTGCTGACTTTTCGATTGACAAGCTCAGCGTCTTAGCCACTGAACCACCGCGTCCCTTGGTTCCTTCACTAGTCCACCCCTTAACTATTCCTCCTTATTTGCTGTGCAGGTGTCTTAATGAGGTATAAGAATAGACATGTGGAGTTACTTCTGAGTGGTACTTTAATTGTTATTGTCCTACAAACAAAATCTTACCAGATTAAAGCAAATATCCCCAACTATTATAGATTATATTCTGTGAATTGCTAGGGAGGATTTTATCTTGCTCTCTTCCTGCCCACCAGACTTTCCAAGTTTTGCTCTCTCTTTGGGATAGAGCAGTGGTGGGTTTCAAAATTTTTTACTATCAGTTCTGTGGGTGTGGCTTGGTGGGTGTGGCAGGGGAAGGATACTGTAAAATCTCCATTCCCACCCCACTACAGAGGAGGGATACTGTAAAATCCCCATTTCCTCCCGATCAGCTGGGACTTGGGAGGCAGAGAATAGATGGGGGCGGGGCCAGTCAGAATTTTTACTACCGGTTCTCCGAACTACTCAAAATTTCCACTACCAATTCTCCAGAACTGGTCAGAACCTGCTGAAACCCATCTCTGGGATAGAGCCTATCCCCTCCTGCAACTCCAGACTACATTCCACCACAATTAATGAGGAAGGAGAAGGAACGGCCGAAGTCATAATTGCTGTAGATACTTTGATTTCTTAAAAGGACAAGTTATCTTCAGACAAAATAGGCAACTGTATTATAAATGGCTTGTCTTCAAAAAAAAATCTGGCAAACGAACCCATTTTCAATTGAAAGAAAGCTGTACTAGATGTGCTTTCCTTTTTTCAAAAGGGCAGAAGGAGGTTTCCATAAGTAAAGCAGTGTTGTAATCCAGTCTGTCTTTCCTTCACACATAACCAGGAACCATTTATGGTTCTGACCTCATTCCAACTCTCCTTTTCCATCTTACATGACGTGGATTTAAATTCCTGACATGCATAGACTGTTACTTGACTTCAGTAAGGATCAAGCAACAAAGAACCGGAAATCAGAACTAAGCTGCCTGTAACATTTATTTTATTTTTTTTTGGTAAATATTGATGATTCACAAGAAAAAGAGGATCAGCTGCTTTATTACTTTATTAAGCATTTTATACATGCTTTCGAACTGCTAGGTTGGCAGAAGCTGGGACAAGTAACGGGAACTCACCCTGTTATGCAGCATTAGGGATTTGAACTGCTGAACTGCCGATCTTTCGATCGACAAGCTCAGCGTCTTAGCCACTGAGCCACCGCGCCCCTGGACAAAGGCTAAAATCAGGCAAATCATCCTTGGATTCTAGGCAAAACAGCCAATGATTTGGCCATCAATACCCTAATCAATAGCTAGGGGGGTCACACAGAATCAGGCACCATATACTGGTAAATACTATGCATGAAATAACCCAAAGCACACATTCCGGGAGAGAGAAGCTCCATGAAGATGGGCTCCAGCACAAGTCCAAAAACTTGGAAGACTAAACCTCTGGTCCCAATGACCAACTCAGACTGGATCTAGGCAAAAGTCTCTGTTGAATGGCCAGTCATGCTATAGATCACCTGATGTCTACAGGATAGGAATCCACTTGTTTAAAGGTGATTCTGGAGAACAGAGGTTAGGTATGAATCAAATCTTACAGTGATTACATCACTGGCTTCTATATTTTAAGATTTGTCTTCCTTCTACAGAGATATGTCTGTCTGGGCAGCAGTTTCTCCCGGTGAAGTAATTATTTGTTGACTGGAAGGTTGCCAACCTCCATTGCAGACTTTCCCAAAAGATGTATACTCTTTCCATTCATACTGATTCACTTCTATCCTGCATAAATGGCATTAATCATTGTTGCCACACATCCCTGCACAACAGATGCTGCTGCCACACATCCTTACCCAGAAAGAAAAATGAAAATGCAAAGAACATTTTGTCATCCTATCTGTACAATTTCAGTGTATAAATCAAAGCAAGTAATTATAGGTTTTACCAGTTACACCTGATCCCATTCTTCTATTCTGTATGTTTTTGGAATAAAAAAAAAAGAGCGCAAGGAAAAGCAGTTCATAGTTTACAATATGTTTCTAATGAAAAGATTTGACTTGGTAAGTATTAAACTAGGTCAAAAGCCAGCAACTTTTGAGGGGAGTTACCAAGTCAAATGTTGTGTCAGAAAAATGGCTGCCATGGTGGACGTTACAAAATACACCTTTAGCAGCAGGTAAACTGGTAAAGAAACTTTCAGCCAGTTTTCTCCCTTCCCAGAGTGTTCCCCACCATCCTTGCAACTTCCTCCCATCATGTTATGGGTAAGAGAAAAAGTTTTTTTTTTGTAAGCAAAAATGTTGGTGAAGTGCTTTGCATCCTGCCAGCTTCTCCATTATTATTTACTTATTTATCTAAGTTATATGGGTTGAAAAAAGTGATGTAAACTAAATTTAAAAATTACAGAGGCTAAGCTAGAACATCATATGTTAACAAAAATATGGCATTACCTCAAGATCTCACTGGTTTCCTGGGACCTCCAAGCCAGAAGGCATAAATAGGATTTGAGGGAGTTCCAGAAAACCAATAGGAGTGGAGCCAACCTGACTTCAGGGGAGGGAGGATGTTCCATATAGTAGATGCCTCAGCAGAGAAGGCCCACATCCAGGGATCCACCAAGTGCGGCACCCTAAAATGCTCCCTAAATTTTAATTACAGTATCTTTTAACTTGAGTTGGATGTGAAGTGAGGACAGAATTAAAGAATTTGAACACAATATGTTGAGGATGCCATCTATAGTAAAGATTCAGAAGAAGGGCTTCTCAGTTCCCTAGTTGCTTTTATCTCTATCAGTCAAGGTTCTGTATATATATTTTCAGAGCAGTAGGGAGTAGCAACAGTAAGAACTGAGCTGCAGGAAAAGATAGCTAGCACAATGAGGTTTTGATCTTTCCCTATTATTTCCAAATTCTCCACTACTTAAACAGTAATTTTTCAGGTAATTTTTAGCCTACTATGGTGACCAGGGTTCTCAGATCTGTCCTAAAACATCGAGTTCAACCTTGGAGAACAGTCCACTTTTTTCATTATCAATCTGTAGCAACTTCAAAGGACAAGCCAGTTCCAGGATTGCTTTTATTGGTTAGTTGGGACCTCTGATTCTTATACTCAGTTGATATTAACTTACCATTGAAATTGAGAGACGAAGGAAAAGTAGCATTTAGGAAATCCTGAAATGGAGTTTTATGATTCTGCTTGACATTTTGAGGCAAAGGGAAGGAATACTCTGGCTGTTTAATGTCACAGTTAAATCAGAAGACCTTCCTCCCTAATGATTGGAAACCAGTCATTTACAGTCTGGTTTGGAATGTATAAATGTATCATGAATGGGAAAGGTAAATATAGTGGCTAAGGATTATATTATTACTTTATGAAATCTTGGCCAACGGTAGATTTTTATGAAACTGATCATTTTTATTCAGGTCACGGTAACTATCTTGATAGTACCCAACCATTTTCTGTATCCAGAAAAGCATATGCTTATGAAATACAAGGATAACTGGCTTAGTAGCAAAAGGGTTTGGCTTTATATTCTTTGTCATCTGTACTCTATCATTTAAGTTTAGGTGGGGACTTTTTAAGTATATTGGAAACATTTGAAAAACTTTTGGAAGGGAATTCGACAATTCGGTGTAGCCACTGAGAAGATCTAACTCACCCCTTCCATAGTTACCTTTGAGTGGAAATTGCCTTAAATTCAAAATGATTCCTCCATTGTATAATTTTGTTGGGTGAACTGGAAGAAACATCCACATATAGTATCAGAAGAAGACAAGCAGTCATCTATATGTTCAGAATTCCTTGCCCTGAATTCTAAAAGTTATAAATGATATATCATCCTTTCCAAATCTTGAAACCCTTTAGATCAGGGCTATCAAACTCCTGGCCCACGGGCTGGATGCGTCACGCACAGGCCATGCCCACACCCGGTTTAGCGAAGGGGGAAAAAATCCCGATACATCATGTGACGCCGCCATGACGATGTGAGTTTGACAGCCCTGCTCTAGATGCATATGGATTACATTTCCCAGAATGTTGGCCAGACCAGACCAGAAATTCTGGAAATATAGTTTCAAAACAAATAAACAGCAGCCGGCTGTGGAAAGCTGTGTGCGTCATTCATAGTTGTTACATATAAGGCACTTTCTAATATACAGGCTGTTCTTGCTTAACAACCACTTGTTCAGTGACTGTTCAAAGTTATGGAGGCTCTGAACATATGGTAGTTACACCTGATCCCCTAAGTTTCAGTCATTGTAGCACATACACACACACACACACACACACACACACACAATCAAAATTTGTGGACTTGGTAGCCCATCTGCACTTACAATTGCAGGGGCACTTCAATTCCACCTCCCCCCCTATCCCCTCGTTTCTGCTCTTTTGGCCATCCTGTACTCCACTACCTTTGCCAGTCTTGGACTCTACAGGCTTGACTGGTCCTCCTGCCCCCCCTCCTTGGGTGACCTGTGCTGAGGTGTACCTAGGCTGGCCCTTCATGAGGGAATTGATGACTCTTGCAGGCCTTCTTCCTGGGGCTGTGTCCAAATTGTGTTTAGATTTCTATGGAGCCCGGGATGGCAAGGTCACTGGAGTGCAGGGTTGGCAGAGGCAATGCAGGACATCCTAAAAAGCAGATAGGGGGAGGTAGGTGGATAAGGGGCATTGAAGAGGAAGCAAGGCTCAGGGCTGGGAGGAAGCAAGCTGGGAAAGGCTTGGATCAGAGTGGGTCCTTACCTTACAATGGATGGGATTTGGTTAACAATGGCAACAAGGAGTGCTAGAATTACCAGTGGTAGAATCTGAACTGGTTTGCTACCGGTCTGCTGGCCGCGCATGTGCGCTATGCACCAAATGTGCGCTGCACCCCAAAAGTGTGCTGTGCACCAAATGTGCAGTGTGCGCGCATGTGCAGTGTGCACCAAAAGGATGCTTGGGAAGGTAAGTAGAACCACAAGGGGGGGAATCAGCTGTGCCACACGATTCAGCTTCGCTAGAAAGCAGGATTTCTTGCTTTCTAGCAAAGCTAAACCGCGTGACACAGCTGATCTTCAAAAATACCGGTTCGGAGGACCAGTAGCTTTTTTTAACTACCGGTTCACCTGAACTGGGGCGAACCAGTAGCATTTCACCCCTGAGGGTTACATATGATGTGGTCATATGACATTGCATTTTATGAATCACTTTGCTTACAATGGAAATTCAAGTCCCTATTGATATTGTTAATCAAGGACTACCTATATGCTACTTCACCATTTTTATAAAATCTACCAAGAAGTCCTGCATTTTTCTGTTTTTTATTGGATCTAAGCATCATCTATGACCAAGGCTAAAAGTCAGGAGACTGAGTTCTAGTCCCATTTTAGATATAAAAGCCAGCCAGGTGACTTTGGGCCAGTCACTCTCGGCCCAACTCACCTCACAGAGTTGCTGTTGTTGTAGGGAAAATAGGAGGAAGAAGGAGTATTTGGTATGTTTCCTGCCTTGAGTTGTTTATAAAAATAAAGGTGGTAAATAAGTAAATAAGTAAGTAAATAAGTAAGTAAGTAAATAAGTAAATAAAATCCAGAGCTTTCCTTTCTTTGCTTTCATCCCATATCATGCAAATCAGAAGACAATATACCATTACCAAAGTCTTTTAGCCAGGCAAAGTCTTGGTTCATTTTAGCTTGCAGTTCGTCTTCTGGAACAGTCTTAGTCATAATACTAAAAACTACTTTCCCTATTAACAAGCTGGTGTTTTGGGCATAGTCTCAGAAACAGGCAGATAAGTACCAAGTAAGAGAATTGAAAGGAACAGAAATTACCAACGATTATAATTCTGCAACCATCACCTCAGGCCACCCATGTTGAGCTTTAATCACACAGCTTGCAAATATGTGTAAGCTTTTATAGACAATTTGTGACAGCTATCATTTTCTAGTGGCTCTGATCATGCTAATAGACACTCTGTCCAAATCTTTGCACATGAGGATAAAATCAACTCATACTAACTCCTATTAAAGCAGCTACGTGAATGACAGCTTGTAAAGTATTGTGACCTTGTACCAAACAAGTAAATAAAAAGCTATATATTTCCATACATAGGAAAACAGGAGAAGCTCTTTGCACTATTCCTCCCATGATCATCACATGTTATAATGTTAACATACCCCGAGATTCCTAATCTGGTAAACACAAGTGAAAAGCATCTTGTGAGTGTACTCACAAAATGTCTGTTGGTATGCCTTCTCATTTTAAAAAAATGGCTACTATAGGACAAGGATGCCATAGTTCGGAGAACCGGCAAATACCACCTCTGGCTGGTCCCAGAGTGGGATGAAAATGGAGATTTTGCAATATCCTTCCCCCAGGAATGGGGAGGGAATGGGGATTTTACAGTATCCTTCCCCTGCAATGCCCACCAAGCCATGCCCACAGAACTGGTAGTAAAAAAAATTGAATTTCACCACTGCTTCAGACTAAGGCTGAATAGGCCCTGGCCTAGAGAGCCAAAGCTTATAGGGTGCCAGTGCCAGCACCTTCTTCTGAATCAGTCTAAAAATGCAAATCTTTGCATCAGTGGGAGGTAGCACCATCAGTCAACATGTCCTATGGACACCATATGTCCTTGAGCCAGAACTGTCATGGTGATAAAACCAGTTACAATAGAAATCAGAGTGCTATTTATCACCCTTTCTAATTTGCTCTCCCCACACTCCAAGCAAAGTCCTTGCCAGCTGTACCAGATAGGCCAGACAGGAAACACGAGCAGATAAACTAGTTCAACTTTATAGTAAAGCTCCATTAACAAAATTGTACAAGTCTGAAAGGACAAAACTCCCCCAGTTTTGCTTACAATCTAAGAAACTGGGGTGGGGGCTTCTGAGCCCCAGTTCTCTTACCTGACCATTCCCTAAGCAGCATCTCTTTACTCAGTGGTGAAATCCAAATATTTTTACTACCGGTTCTGTGGGCGTGGCTTGGTGGGTGTGGTGTGGCTTGGTGGGCGTGGCTTGGTAGGTGTGGCAGGGGAAGGATACTGCAAAATCTCCATCCCCACCCCACTCTGGGCCCAGCGAGGGATGGTATTTGCTGATTCTCCGAACTACTCAAAATTTCCGCTACCGGTTCTCTGAACTGCTCAAAATTTCCGCTACCGGTTCTCCAGAACCTGTCAGAACCTGCTGGATTTCACCCCTGTCTTTACTCCATCTGTCAAGGATTTTACACATATCATTAAGTACCAGATTGCAGCCACCCCTGTTTTATTTTCTAAGAAAGCACTGTGGTTGACCTGGGCCACAGTGGTTGACCTGGGCCACAATTCTTGGAAACTAAGATCTTGCCAGGCCGTCTCTTCTCTTTGAAGCATGTCAACCTTTCTGCATGGGATGCTCCCAATTGCATCTGATTAACAAACACTACGAAAGTCTCTTAATGCCCCATTGCAAGATCGCAATATGGAATGTCTGGATTGGATAGGGAGTCTGAGGGGAATTTTATCTGCTGGTCTCCCTCCTGCCCAAAGCATACCTGGACAGCCGTCAGTTACCAAATCTCTCCCATTGTATCCGAGCACACACTTAAATTTGGAAATCCAAGCTTACAGTGTCTCCTCTTCAAACAGGAAAGGGAAGGAGCATCCTCCCCATGTAATCAGTCCTGCTGTTTATCCTAAGGAGACTGGTCTCCCCTCCTGTTTCCAGAATGCAGCATTCTGGAGTTTCCTTTTTAGTGCCCTGGAACTCATTCACTCCATTTAAAGCCCACGTCCACCCTGCAAGCAGCTGCTAAATTACACCGCTAAGCAAACAACCAACTAGCTATTGCCATAGATAGCACTGATTAAAGGCTACTGCTTGTGCTCCACATTCCATTATATGCAATAGAATGAGCAAGCAGAAACCACCCAGTCAGAAGGGACTATAACTGTACTGTTTCTGTGCTGCAGATGGAACTGTGTAATAGGCATTTCCTGAGCATGCCACTTGGAAGTCGAAATCTCTAAAGATTACCTTCCAGACACACCATTTTTCAAAGGCTAGCTGATCATGATTCCTTCTCCTCCCAGCTGCCAACCCAAGAAATAAACTCTGTACTATCCTTAAATTTGGGGGTGGGGGTGGGGGAAGAGTTGGGGCAGCCTGCTCTAAGAACCAAGGCTGTGCTCTACTTTCCATGGGTGGAAACTAATCAAGGAGAGAAGCAACCTGGGAATAAGGAGAAACTTCCTAACAGTAAGAACAATTAACCAGTGGAACAACTTGCCTTCAGAAGTTGTAGGTGCCTCATCACTGGAGATTTTTAAGAAGAGATTGGACAGTCACTTGTCTGAAATGGTATAGGATCGCGATGGTGAACCTATGGCCGTTGCCCCAGTTCAGCTTCACCGCACCTGTTTGCGCACCTCCCACTGGCCAGCTGGTCTTCGGATCTTTGCCGCGCATACAGGGAGGCAGGGTGCATGCGGGGGAGCCACACATGCATGCGTGGGGGGCGGGGCACATGTGGGGGGCACATGCATGCACAGGGGACGCATGCAGGGGCATGCGTGCATGCACAGGGGCAGGGCGCATGCACGGGGCTCGTGTGCACATTTCATTTTGGGGTTTGGGGCGCATATGCATGTTCACACATGCGCATTCGCACACACGCACACACGCTTTGGACACTCGGTCTGGGAAAGGTTAGCTATCACTGGTATAGGATCTCCTACTTAAGCAGGGGATTGGACTAGAAGATCTCCAAGGTCACTTCCAGTTCTATTCTGATTGATTGATTGGTTGATTGATTGATTGATTGATTGATACCAAACTTCCATAATCATGGTAGTTGGCAACCCCCTGCTGCCTTTGTCTTTGGATACTTTACACCCAATTAATTCTGGAAGAGAGGTATGTACATGAAGTCTTGGAAACTAAGAACTATTAAGTTCTTGTTAATCGTGCTAATAACCTCCAGGTTGCATATGTCAGATGTCTTTTTTTTGGCAAATAAATTGTTGTCATGTGTGTTGTGTTCATACCCAGAATTTATTGTTCTCTTAAGCAATAAGTGGGGGGACCTTATCTGGCTCCACAGCCTTCAGAAGATGGTTGATGTCATAGATAAGGGCTTTTGAAGGACAGAATGATCATGAATGAAAACATTATCACTGATAATGCTATTACATAGACATAGCTAATACTGTGTAATGAAGGGTACACCCTTCATTACACAGTATGAAATGTGTAAGCTTATTTGATACTATACATTTCTTTGGTTAGGCAACTCTTTTTTTTTCTTTTTCAATATGCTCTGAAAAATGACAATATGGCAATACCAGTTAATTAACTGATGGCTTTGCAAAGATGAAAGTAAAGCAGGAGAAACCTTGCATGAATTAAATCCACGCCTCCACTGTTGACAAGTAACAGAAAACAACGCAGTAAAAGTAAAATATGCAATACGGATTAAGGATTCTCAGATATACATTCTTCTAGTAAATACATGGATATTAGTGACCCTTTGCTACTCATGATATATCATCCCATAAAAAGCCCCATCTCGACTCCGTCGGTCCTCTCCCTCCAGTGAGTATGGCGAGCAGAGCAGAATGTGGGCTCGACACCCCACTGTATTTGACTCAGATTTTGAATTTTGTAATCCTGTTGTAGGAGAATAGACTTATAGCAGATTGCACAAGACTGGAATTTAGCTTCCGCTGGCTTTCTGACAGCAGCTATTTAAGAGTTTATTAATGTTCACGTTTTCTCTCCTCTCACAAGAGTTTCTATGTTTAAAGCAGTTCTGGCATTAGCAAAAATGTACTATAGAAAGCAACTATCTTAAACTCTGTCGAAGACACAAAAGCTACTTTATTTCTTAATGCTCTTCAACTGCAAATCACAAGTGAAATGGCACAGTAAGATATCAAAGGTCTAGAAAAGGAGGCAGTAAAAGATTTAAGAGACAAATCACATCACACCTGGGGTGAAGTCCAGCAGGTTCTGGAGAACTGGTAGCGGAAATTTTGAGTAGTTCGGAGAACCAGCAAATACCACCTCTGACTGGCCCCAGAGTGGGGTGGGAATGGAGATTTTGCAATATCCTTCCCCCAGCAGTGGGGAGGGAATGGGGATTTTGCAGTATCTTTCCCTTGGAGTGGGGTGGGAATGGAGATTTTGCAGTATCCTTCTCCTGCCACACCCACCAAGCCACGCCCATCAAGCCACATCATGCCCACCAAGCAGAACCGGTAGTAAAAAAATTTAGATTTCACCACTGCCTCACACTCATCCTGGGCTACAATGCTAAAAAGGTTGTTTCTCCTGGATAAAAGACTGTGCGGAGGGGAGAGGTATGATTAACTGTGGTTAATAGTGCCTGGAAGAAGACCAAGAACTGTTCTCTATTTTCCCCCAAGAGCAGGACTTTGGGTAATGGTTACAAAAAGGACAGCTCCAATTGAACCTTTTTTTTCTTAATGGAGTGTCTATAGAGATTCTCAGTCATCCAGGTCATGGTTGTCCCAAAGGTGCTTTTTCAAGAGGCAACTGGACTTTCTCACTTTTCTTTGAGGACGAAAACCAGAAAGTCCCAGTTTTCAAAGAAAAATCAGAAAGTCCAGTTGCCTCTTCTTCATGCAGTGTTTTCCAAATCTGGATAAATTAACCCAAATTAGGTAAAAGTGGGTTTTCTTTGGGTAATAACACACAAATCCATTACCTAGTCACAAGAGAGACATTTATATTGACTTGTTTTAGTTCTATCTATGTTCTATCTATTGGATAAAAAAAGGACTTTCTGATAAGCAGTTCTGGGTAATAGCAATAGCACTTAGACTTATATTCCACTTCATAGTGCTTTACAGCCTTCTCTAAGCAGTTTACAGAGTCAGCATATTGCCCCAAACATTTTGGGTCGTCATTTTACCAACCTCGGAAGGATGGAAAACTAAGTCAACCTTGAGCCGGTGAGGGGTGAGCTGTCAAACTGCAGGTAGCCGACAGGCAGCAGAATTAGCCTGCAGTACTGCATTCTAACCACTGCGCCACTATAGAAGAAAAATTTGGGAAGCACTGGGTTGATGGTACCATTCCTAATGATAATAAAAATTTGACATTGGAATAAGTTATGGAAGGAGTTGACTCATTGGAGAATATTTTAAATTATATTCCTACACTAAACAAGGACATAAGTGCAATGATTGCCAAACTTCCCTCCCCCTTCAGTTTAATAGAGAAAGAAATATTCCACACACACACACAAACACACAAAGAAATATTTGATAACATTCTCATTAAGGAAGGACTCATGTATTTCTCTTATTCCCAAATTGTGGGAATGATTGTGCTAGCTTTTGCTGGACAATTATTTCTCCAGCAATCTACTGCTTTCCTGGCCTCTCAATCTGTATTAAGAGGTGACGAAATCAATTTCTCCTGTGGAGCTTTTTCAGATCAAAAATATGGGCAATCCATGGGGCTCCGGCAGCTGCATAACCTGAAGAATGTTTTCAACCTCTTTGCACCAATGAAACAAATTCGAAAGTGCCACTAAAATACATTGCAAAGACATTTGAGAGCTCAAGAATAAGGTAGAAAAAGGGAACCCTTCTTTGCAAAAAATAAAGAATTCAGGAAATTGGAAGAAACAATGTCTGCCCAGTATTAGTGAAAACTGACCTGAAAAAAATCATGTGTGAGCTCTAGTCAGCAGAGATTAAAAGCAAAGTCCAGAGGCTTTTTGACTGCCGGAATTATAAAGAAGCAAACACAATAATTTGCCGTGACAGCAGGAAAAAAAGGTGATTTTCATTATTTGAGAATTTCACAAAGGCAACCGTAAAGCATTCTGAAAGCAATAAGAATTCAGAGTATGGCTACAAATAACCAGTGGCAAACAAGTGTACAAAAACCTGAATGCTTCAGAAGGCCAGAGAAACAGCCATCAAGTATGAAGAGAGACAAGGCATAACTGGCAAGAGGCGGTTTTTATGAATCCCAAAGCAATAGGGCCCTCCTAAGAGCAGCTTCTGAAGGAGAAAATCAGATACTTTACAGCCTCTTCCACCTTAGCTGATATATGGGGATTGAGGATTTTTTTTAAAAAAACTGCACATCTGAAAAAAATGGATGCTATAACTTGCTTCCTCAGTCTAAGTCAGTGTTTCTCAACCTTGGTAACTTGAAGATGGGTGGACTTCAACTCCCAGAATCCCCCAGCCAGCAGCGCCATCTTCAAGCTACCAAGGTTGAGAAACACTGGTCTAAGTCATCCGCAGAATACTCAGAAATCATCTGCTTCGGAAAGAGATCAGAGAGAGGGATTTAATTTTTCCAAGTGATTTTCTTCCAGCTTGATGCTTCCTTCTGCAAATCAGTTCAAACCATCTGGCCCACACAGATTTCACTTCATTTGCATTTACTGTTGCAAAAAAAAAAAAAAAATCCAATCCAGAGAGTCTTGGATATCTAGCACCAGATACATACATATTTACACAGTCAACAGTTATTTAGAAATATTTCATTCAGTGAATGGGCTTATAACAAGAGAACTTTTTTCTCCTCCCTAAATGCCTACATGATAATTGATGACTATTGATGATCGCTGATGGAAACAAGAACCGATGATTATAAGGAGACTTCAACTTACTTTCATATGAATACAGGTAAGAACTCATTTCAAATTTTGTATCTTAATTTTTAAAATAAGCAGCAGTATATAGTTTCTTAATAACTACATATTATCTTTCCCACAACTGCAATTAAGATAAACGGCTTACTTAGATCACAGCACTCATAGTAGAGACAACGTTTGAACAGCATACTTCCTGGTTTTTACCAGCTGTATCAGTATGACTGCAATTGTACAGCAATGGTGGCTTATAGCTTAGTGCTGTGTGTGAATCAGGACACTATGACTTATTCAATAAACATAGTAAATCAATGCTTCCTTTCCCATGTCACCATCCAATTAATTTAATGACGCTATCATTAGGACATTAAGACTCAACATAGATAACTGGGTGGCCTTCATTAATTAAGTGCTAGCCAAGGACAGAACATGGGTGTAACAAGTAATGTATGACCCTTGTATTTGCACTGGACAAAAATATAGTAGTTAGCATTCTCTCACATGTGTGACATTTAATCACTGTAGATGGATTCCACCTTTATTCCAAATATTCCAGACAAAGAAACAAGAGTGTGATCTTACTTGTTTTCTCTCAGAAGTAGATCGTACTGAGTTCAGCGAAGCTTATTTCCACATATAGATAGCAGCCAAAGTCACGTGTTGGCCACAGCAGTGTTTGACTCAAACTAAATAAAAATGAAGAGTGAAATATCCCGTAACAAATTTAATGGCATAATAACTTTGAGCTAACTAGAAAGGGTTAAATAAAAGCCAAGCAAAATTCAAGTGTCCCTTCTATGCCATTTTTTAAAAATTTAAGTCCCTTTTTAATATCAGTATCTTAAGACCAAGAATTTAGGGACCAATCTCCACTAGATTTTTCTTCCAGGCTTGATTCAAAAGATATACAACATACATTCTAATTAAGTCTTCTACATTCCATTTTACCCCCGTTTTCTTCTAAGTTTCAGCAATTGCACTTTTCAAGCTATATCAAGCTACATGCATTCTAATTTAGCAGTACTGTATAACTGTTTCTGATGTAGAACTAGGATGGATAGCCCTCATCCGTTTTGAGTCTCAAGGTTACTGCCAAAATTTGATGCTATGATGTCTTCTTTTTCCCCCCTCACCATTTCAGCTAATTAATGCTTTTAATTAGTCTGTCTACTTTTTAAAATCTGAAATACTGCATTAAGACAAAGGTCATATTTATGGCAACATGACAGTTCTTTTCACTTCTATATTCCAGCATAGCTGCAGAGATAAGCGTGGAGTTATTAGCCTAAAAAGAGAAAAAAAAGAAGGAAGAAACTTAAAATCTCCCACTGCTCCCACACATTATAAGTGCTACAGACAATTTGTGTCATGTACTTATGCAAATGATAAAATGTATTTGATCTTGAATTCTCAGGCTTCTTTTCCACAAATATAAGAAGATACATGGCATTCAAATACTACATAAATGTGGCAGTTTCTATGTTGGATTCATGTGCCCCATGAATAAAAATAATCCTGCAAAAGTCCAGAAACAAACGGTGCAGTTGTGTAGAATCACAAGCAAAAAGTATTACACCACTAGGTTGAACTGTTCCTGCCATTTTCATTTTGCAGTATTTACTCATTTATTTATTTATTCATTAACTTTGTTAGAGTCCCCACATCAACTCCAACAGATGCTGGGCAGTTTACAAAACCAATTTTCCTGAAGAAGTAATTTTTTTTCCAGGTTGGAAAGCTTTAAAACCCACTAAGAGATCGTTTTAGCAACTATGCGTATGATAGGTGAGGATAATCTACTAATATTTCAGGGATAACAATGGCTTAGAAAAGAAAGATGTCAAAATATAATACCTTGTTAAACATTCTGGAAAAAAACATTTTTTGTAAGAGTTTACCATATTCTCAACATTTTGTATCAAAAGCCTGTCAGTATATATTATATGCAAAAACCCAAAGGATCAGATAATTTAAACTGTAGGTTCATATAGCTACTAAGAGTTAACACTAACTTGACAGCACGTAGTCAATCAATCCATCCATCAGTCACATATTTTGAGATATCTCTATTCCTAAAATACCAGAGTCCAGAGTTGTTTTATCTACTCTTAATTAAGAGCCATGGTTGCGCAGTGGTTAGAATGCAATTCTGCTACCTGCCGGCTGCCTGCAATTTAGCAGATTGAATCTCACCAGGCTCAAGACTGACTCAGCCTTCCATCCTTCCAAACTGCTTAGAGAGGACTTTAAAGCACTGTGAAGCGGTATATAAGTCTAAGTGCTACTAATTAAGCATTGGTTTTAATATTCTGATGATCAAAATCACATAACATACCAAACAAACTCAAGATAAAAGCTTTCTAATCATTTCAGGGAGAATTTATCAAAGCAAATATTTAGCCACATATGTGCACGGTGTTTAATAAGTTCATATACTATGCAGGAGGGAGGTGTGATGGCTCAGAGGTTAAAGACACTGAATTTGTCAGATGGAAAGCTGACAGCCTGGGTTCAAGACCCAAGTGCTGAGCCATGGGGTGAGTTCCTGTTACTTGCCCCAGCTCCTGCCAACCTAGCAATTCAAAAGCATGCAAATGTGAGTAGATAAATAGGTACCACTTTGGTGAGAAGATAACAGTGTCTCAGCCAGAGGTGGGTTTCAACAGGTTCTGACCAGTTCTGGAGAACCGGTAGCAGAAATTTTGAGTAGTTTGGAGAACTGGTAGTAATTCTGACTAGCCCCGCCCCCATCTATTCTCTGCCTCCCAAGTCCCAGCTGATTGGGAGGAAATGGGGATTTTGCAGTAACCATCTCCTGGTTTGGGGATGGAATGGAGATTTTACAGTATCCTTCCCCTGGAGTGGGGTGGGAATGGAGATTTTACAGTATCCTTCCCCTGCCATGCCCACTAAGCCACACCCACCAAGCCATGGCATGCCCACCAAGCCACACCCACAAAACTTGAAAAATTTGAAACCCACCACTGGTTTCGGCATATAGTCATGCTAGCCACATGACCACAGAAGCATCTTTGGATAACATTGGCTCACTCAACTAAAAACAGAGATGAGCACCACCCTCTAGAGTCAGACATGACTGCAAATTACCATTACCAAATAACTACCATTAGTATTATACTAGGCAGGAAACCATTCATACAAAATATTTGAAATATCCTTAGTAGGTACTTTTATTTTCCATCATCTCAATTTCACATAGTTCGCTATGAATAAGAAGCTTTCATTGGCATTTACCTACTGGTTCTGTTGAGACTACAATTCCCACTAGTGATAGTAGGTAAAAATTCTACAGGTTTTAGGCCCAACAAATCTGAAGATCACCAAGGTCAGGATGTTTGCTCTAAGGCACTTGTCTCTTTAGCAACAAACTACTCTAGCACTTACACAAGTCTAGTCTGAATAACTAACTAGAAGCTTTTTTCTGATTATTAACATTTATCACATGTACAAACATTCCACACAACTTTTGCTTGCCTCCAAAATTAAAACACTATGAATATTTTGTTTTATAGTCCTAAAATAAGAGCTGGACATTCTGTAAGCTGCAGGATTTTTCAATGCGAGTCTTAAAGTTCATCCAATTATAGCTAAATGCAAATTCATAACTTTATTGAGTTGCAAAACAAGATGAACCTGGGTTAATCATCATCCCAGGATTTCATTTTTATTATTAAAACTGGACCTTGCACAAAACTCCTGTAGAAAACAACCATTTACTATTTTATTCCCCAATTTTTCTGAATTTCAGCAGCAGTTTCCCTAAACCTTAATATTAAGGTTTAGGGAAACCATTGCTGACATAAAATGAGTTAAGTCTTCATCATACCCTTCAAACTGTACAGATTTGACTCACTGGCAGATGATTCACAAGTGACGCTTTTAGCATTTATTCCCATGTCTGAGCATTTTGTGTTTTAACACGTTTGATATGGTAAAGAGCATTCCCTATTGGCTAAACTGTGAGCAGAAACATTTCTATTGGTTTTTATACCACAATCAGTGACTTAAGAACTGGCTACTTCATGAATATGAAGTAATGCCAACACATATCAAATGTAAATTTCACTATATTTTAATTAGATGCCGATTCCTAGAAGCATGAGAGAATAGATAGATAGATAGATAGTTAAGAAAAACTTCTGCTGCTTTATTGCAAAAATCAATCAAAAAACTTAGCTTTCCTTGAAGATATTCTTTTTTCCACCTCCCTCAGTCAGATGCCACCAATTTCATACCAAATCCCATCATGGCAACTTGACTAAAGCAACTTCAATAGAGGGTCAGGCAGAAGGAAATACCTCCATCCAAAAGCAGAGTGGAGAGGTGATTAAAGTTCAGTCATTAGATTGACTATTATTGCATTTTTATTGTCAGAGCTGTGGAGAGTATTTGTGTCAAGCGTCAGGAAAACCAGGAGATCCAGATAGTTCAATTGGGTATAAAGATTTATTGTAATCCTGAGCTCTCTACGAGAATCTGAACTACTAATGACCAAGGGAAATTAGCAAGAGATAAGAGTAGAAGGAATTCAAGGTGGGCTGGACTTAGATCTCCTGTGGGTGTGAAGGGACTCATGACTGATGACACCTTTGTCCCCTCCCTCAGTCTCAGCCTGGTCATCTCCCTGCTTGAGCAGGGGGCTGGACTAGAAGCCTCCAAGGTCCCTTCCAGCTCTATTCTATTTGGGGGTTTCTCTATTCATATTCCAATATAGTTCAATTGTCTTTGGTACTACAGATTTTAAGAAAGTAAACTGGAGACAGGGATAAACACCAATGGTTGTTCCCCTTCAGGCAGCAAAATAGCTAAGCCCCAAATCAGTCTGTCATTTATGGTCTTTTGCCATTTGAACATATTTCACATCTGTATCAGGGGTGAAATCTAAAATTTCTTACTACCGGTTCTGTGGGCGTGGCTTGGTGGTGGGGGTAATGTGACTGGGTGGATGTGGCCATTTTTTTTTTATTTTTAAAACCATTTTTTCTACAACCTCTTCAGCTAAGAGGTTGTAAAAAAATGTTTTCAAAAGGCTCTGACGATCCCAGTTGAGTTCCTTGATCGGCAGAGGCGTTTTTAAAACTCAGCTTGGATCGTCAGAGCATTTAAAAGAAAACAAGGTTTTTTTTCTTTTAAATGCCTTTGATGAGCCGCGCGATCATCAGAGGCTTTTTTTTTTTACTTTTAAAAGCATTTTTTTTGGCTGTAGTTGTAGAAAAAATGCTATTAAAAGAAAAAAAAGCCTCTGATGATTTGCGGCTCAGCTGGGCATGGGGGGGGAGCAGGGATTTTTGCTACCGGTTCTCCGAACCACCCGCCTCCATCGCTACTGGATCGGGCGATCAGGTCCGAACCGGGAGCATTTCACCCCTGATCTGTATATATTTAATTGAGTCCAGGAAATGGCTGATATATGACCATACTTGCCCCTTCTTAAATTCAATATATTGACTTGTTTCATAATTGATGAATCATTTGCCCTTCTTCCTAAAATGTGGGTCAGCTTAAATATGAGTTGTTTGAAACAAACCAACTTTAAAACATGAATAAGAAAACCCAGGATCTCCTCCTTTACTGAAACAGCCTTGTCTCCTACATCTATTGTTTACAAGAACAGGGCTCCAAAGGAGGAAAATATTTCACAGCAAAGAAGTTAGAAAGGAGAGAGGAGGAGGGGGTAGGAAGAGGAGAGTGAGGGTGAGGAATGGAAGAAAGGAGAGGCGGAAGGGAAGGGAAGGGGACAGGAGTAGGAGTGAAGGCGGGAAGGGGGGAAAGAAGAGAGAAGTGGGGGAAAGGGAAAGGAAGTAGGATGAGGTGGGAGAGGAGGCAGGAGAAAGTAGGAGAGAAGAGGAGGGAAGGAAGGGAAAGAAAGGAGGAGAAGAAGAAGGTTTGTTGTGGAATGAGGGGAGAAAGAGAAGAAGAGCAACTCCGAATGTAATTAAAATGTCTTATTTTAATGCTTTCTTTAAGGGAAACATGTATATATAGGATTTCTTATGTATAAGAAAATGTACAATTTCTATTATATGGGGAAGGGGAAAGGGTGGGGGGGAGAAAATTGTTTGCATTTCTTATAAAACTTTTCAATTAAAAAAAAAAAGAACAGGGCTCTTATTATTTAGCATAACCTTTCTTTTCTCGCCAGGGTGTCAAACTTGATTTCATTGAGGGCCACATCAGGGTTGTGTTTGACCTTGGGGGGGGGCAGGGGTGTGTGGCCAGCTCGACGTCTCTCATGTCAAGGCCACCTGTGATGACTCGAGTGCTCTGCCAGCGAAACGGGCTCCTGAGCTCCGTTTCCAGCTGCGATGGCCTCCTGCAACCCTCTGCCAGTGAAAATGAAGCTCAGGAGGGCCGCATCCATTTTTGCTGGCAGAGGCACTGCGGGCGAGTCGTTCGCTGTTTCCAGGGTGGCCCTGCAGGCCAGATGTAAGCATCTTGTGTTTGACACCCCTGCTGTAGCCCTCCTTTTTTACTTTTGGGTGAAAACACTGTGTTTGTATAGAAATTAATGAAACAGTGGTTTATTTGCTTTCTGTAACATTCTGTATCTGAATGTGTGGTTTACTCCCGGCAGTTAAATATCATGAATCGGGGGGGGGGGGGGGGGAGGGGAGGGAATTAAAAAATTGTGCGCTTCCAAGGATGCACTCCTATAAGAGATAATGGCATATTTCAGTTATAGTATCTATATTCAATCAGACAGGGACAATTAATTTTTCACTTAGGAGAAAATTTATGAAGCATTATAAGTAGACATGAAACATTTTTCTTTTCCCACAGTGACAATTACCCAATTCATTACTGAAGAATACAGACTCATTATCTTCGGATGGAAGTCTTGCCCTTCTTATTTATGTGGCACCATAAAGCAACATAAAACTTTAAAAACGTAAAAGCAATGTCCATACTTTGAAAACAGGCCTAATTTTATAGCATTTCCTCATGTTAAATACTGAAATAGCATTCCCCACATAATTAGGTACCAGGAAGTAAGAACTAAAGGACAAAGAAGATTGTAAATGGACAACCGAAAGCATCACTTTGCGGTCACTTTCTATATCAGAGTTACCACATAAACTTACTTTTAAGTTACCCATCTGGTTTGAACATGGAGGATTCCCAGAACGTTGACCCTAAAATTATAATTTCTAGCTTCTGAAATGCTTGGCTCTTCCTACAGTAGAAATATTACAGTACAAACTGAGTATTGACATTCCTCAATTTGAAGTATTTTGATAGATTTCAAAATTGATGGATTTCAATTTGTGGTAAATAATATCTAGGTTCTCTAAACCTAACATTTTCTTGGAGTTTTGAATGAAGCTGGCAAAGGCTGGTCATTGTCCACTAGTATCGTAGGTTTAAGAGATCTAATATTGAAGATGAAGAATATGATTAACATCCCAACATGAATCATATTGATCTGGTTTAGATCCTTAAACTGGGATTTTGAACCATGGCTTCCTGAACAAGATATAATTAATTAACAGAGAATAGTAATCGTTTGTCCCAGTACATTTTGTACAGTGGTGGGTTTCAAAAAATTTTACTACCGGTTCTCTGGGTGTGGCTTGGTGGGCGTGGCATGGCAGGGGAAGGATACTGTAAAATCTCCATTCCCACCCCAATCCAGGGGAAGGCTACTGTAAAATTTCCATTCCCTTCCCACTCTAAGGGAAGGATACCGTAAAATCTCCATTCCCTCCCCTCTCCAGGGGAAGGTTACTGCAAAATCCCCATTTCCTCCTGATCAGTTGAGACTCTGGAGGCAGAGAATAGAAGGGGGTGGGGCCAGTCAGAGGTTGTATTTACCAGTTCTCCGAACTTCTCAAAATTTCCACTACCAGTACTCCAGAACTGGTCCGAACCTGTTGAAACCCACCTCTGATTTTCTATAATTTTATACAACTGGTTTAATTACACCAGCTCTAGAATTGTGAGCATTACAATTATTCAGATCTTGGAAAAACCATAGTTGATGAAGTCATGCCTAAGCAAAATGACCTCCCTTGCCTTTGCCCTCAGCTCAAATTGCTTTGGCTTCCACACTTAAAATCTGGCTTCCATAAAGCAAACATTCTCAATTGTGTCTGATCTGGTGCACACTGATGTAAATGTTAGCTAAGGAACAAAGTTTAGGCTTGGAGAGCATCTTGTGATAACAGCTGTCTACCAATCTCACATGGCAGATTTGGGGCTTTGGTATTTTGATGGTGTGTTTAATCCATGCTTCTGTTTCTCTGCTTAATCTGTATACAGCATCTGCTAATAAATGCATCTCTTCATGACAAGAATTCAAAGTAGTTGAATAGATATAGTATTATATCTCTGGAATTTCTTACTTACTGCTTAAAGAAATGGGAAGAAAGCAATACTAATAGTTCACAGAAATAATTGCGCTCTCAACACTCGACACAAAAATCTGAGCA
Source organism: Arizona elegans (assembly GCA_022577455.1). Classification (NCBI taxonomy): domain Eukaryota; kingdom Metazoa; phylum Chordata; class Lepidosauria; order Squamata; family Colubridae; genus Arizona; species Arizona elegans. Next base: position 66,677,938 of record JAKOOJ010000007.1, read on the forward strand.
GTGTTGTAAAGACAATTACTAGGAAAAATCCCAGAAGAAATTCAGAGAAATATGACTGGGGAAAGAAGAGCCCATCTTGAAAGAGCGCAATTTTTTTTTATGAATGAAACGTCAAGGCTGGAAGAATGAAGGAACATGAGAAAAGAATTCTTGGGATGTTGAAGAAGCAATTTGACTGATACTTTCTTTCCACAAAACACATAAAAAACAACAGGTAACAAACAGAAACAGCCTGGATAAAACTGAGTTTCTTGCAAAAGACAGCATGTATGTATGTATGTATGTATGTATGTATGTATGTATGTATGTATGAATAAATAAATAAATAAATAAATAAATAAATAAATAAATAAATAAATAAATAAATAAATTTAGTTCTATATCGCCCTTCTCCCGAAGGACTCAGGGCGGTGCACAGCCTATTAAAAACACAAAGACAAACATCAGTTAAAAATAATTAAAATTATTACATAATTCGGCTGAAATTTAAAACCCCAAAAATTTAAAACCCAATTTAAAAATCATTAAATTGATAGCCCGGCTTGGCGAAACAGCAGGGTCTTGAGGGCACAGCGAAATACACGGAGGTCGGAGATCTTGCGCATTTCCGGGGGCAGTTCATTCCACAGGGCAGAGGCTCCCACAGAGAAGGCCCTCCCCCAGATGTCGCCAGTCGACATAACTTGGCAGATGGCACCCTGAGGAGACCCTTCTCTGTGGGAGCTAACTGGCTGGTGGGAGGCTGCTTGTGGCAGAAGTTGGTCTCGAAGATACCCGGGTCCTATGCCATGGAGCGCTTTAAAGGTGGTGACCAACACCTTGAATCACACCCGGAAGACTACTGGGAGCCAGTGCAGCTTGCGCAGGAGGGGTGTCACGTGGGCACAACAGGTTGTGCCCATAACCACCCGCGCGGCCGCATTCTGGACCAGCTGGAGCCTCCAAGTGTTCTTCAAGGGGAGCCCCATGTAGAAAGCATTACAATAGTCCAGCCGGGACCATTCTTTACCAATTCACATCACCTCTCTGAAATCAGACAATATGAAATTCCTTAATCTGACAAAGACAACAGAAAATATAATAATGCACAGATTTTATCTTCTTTCTCATCTTAAGAATAGGACGGAGTTATCCTCAAGGTAGGACAATTGTATTAATCTAACAGTAAAAGGTGAAAGATTTATACAATCTGAAGAAAAACAACAGTATTGGCAGACCAAGGTTGGTCAAAGTGATAAAGCTATTGGATTTGATTAATCTAATATTTTTAAGAAAGGCACTCATGGAAGTTTGTGGGAAATGAAAAGTCATTGCAAATCTTAATAGAAGACTGAGAAAATTTAACTTGAGTTCCTGAATTAACTCAGTTTGTATAATAGTTTGATAAATGTTATTAACAGTTATTATTAACTGTTATTAACTCAGATTCTGGTTACTTACTATTTACCTCGCTTGAACTGAGACATTTCTTTTATCCAATGAGCAAAATAAATCAGATGTGAGGGGTATAGTGCCTATATAAATTATGTTTTTTCTGAATTATTATGTACCATGAGGCATGGCACCTAAGCTTTTGGGAATGTCTTAACTTGGAGTTAAACAGAAACATTAATAATTGTATTCGTTTCAGCTAGAACTTGGACTAAAACCCCTTCCCTGTGTCTTCAGAAATAATGCTTTCCTTTTCAGTCTGATTTGAGTTTTCTTTTTTTTTTTATTAAAAAGTTTTACAAAGAAAATTTTTTCCCCCAATATTCCCCCTACCCTTTTTCCCTCCCCACCACCCCCACTCCCCTTCCCCACATCCCATCCCACCCTCCCTCCCACCCCTTTAAGTTTTCTTAAGGTTCAACATCAACTCTTGAATTATAACCACAGGCTGAGGAGGCCCTCTCTGTGGGAGCGTGTCAGTCGGTGGGAGGAAAACAGTGGCAGAATGCGGTCCTGTAAGTAACCAGGTCCCAATCTTTATTCATTCACTGTTAGGTCATTCATGCCCAGCAGTTACATAATATCCCAATCTCTTCATTTTGACAACAAATGAGATTACAATTTCCAGAAATCCTTCACAGGCCAGGCATCCTTGGGGTTGTAATCCCACAACACCTGGAGGGTACCAGAATAAGGGGAAATCGTTTAAAGACCTGTACTAAACTAAAAAAATCGAATTTCATTTAGGTTTCCCAGCTACAGAAAGAACGCTGTAGTGATCTCCTTTCCATAAAATCTCACTGATTAGCAAACAACATTCTTAGAGCATATGAACCTCAAGAAGAAAAATCCCAGTTTTAATTGCACCTGTTCAACTATGACATTGTTTTATACCACTTTGATCTCACCTATGCCTACAGACATTCCTCATTTAATGCTTACCTTGGTTAGCAATCATTAGCAAAGATAACAGTAATAAAAAGTAATAAAAGAGTAATTTTCTGGCCAATATGCACGTTTATGACTACATTTTGCGTGCACGATGACAATCTAAGATTGGTTTTCAATCTTTGTCAAAAGCCCCTCAAGACATGGTTCTGCCTACAGGCTTGGGGACCCTGGTTGACCTGCAGCCAATCAAGCAGTTGTGTTATTGTGCCTGTTGCCACTACGGGGTAGGGTGGGGTGGATATAAGTTTTTATACTATGGAATTTTAATGTTGTAAGCCACCTGGAGTCAGTGTGTGTGAATTGAGCGGCCATATAAATGAGTTTAATTAATTAATGGAGTCACAGTAATAGCTGTATCAGGAAAACAAATGAGACAACAGCAATCAGTGTTGTTCACAGTTTCCCTCTCTCTTTGCCAGAGGTTCACTTACTGACCATTTTGCTTAATGACCAAGTTGTTGGAACAAAATGCAGTTGCTAAACAAGGACTGAGTGTAGTGTGCATCTCATCTTTTGATTATGCTTTATAAACAATGCTTCCTAAGAGGATCAGTTAGGAGAAACCCTAGAAAAAGCTAAATCCATTGTTATCCTGCGGCATATACTGCTCGATATTTTGGTTTTTCACTGTAAGAGAGAAGCCACAATATGAAAGGTTGAGCAACAAAAATGCCATATTCTACCTCTTTACAAGTTACCACTTTTGCTCAGCACAAATGGGGTTTCGAAATTCTCGACCTAATCATTAGGTGATTTCTCTGATGTTCTCCAGGAAAAAGAAATTCAGTAATTTCTCAAGGATAGGATTCCTCTCGATGCTGATAAGTGCACCTGGCAAAGCCCCATGGGAGAATTGCTTCATGCTATCTCCCCTCTCCTAAAGATTCAATGGAAGTCCCAAGGGTGCTTTTTTCAGGAGGCAACTGGACTTTCTTGTTTTTTTCTTTTGAAAACGTTTCGCTTCTCAACCAAGAAGCTTCTTCAGCTCTCACAGGACAGTGGGGAATGGAAGGATTTATATTCCTTGAAGACAGCTGGTAATCTGCATCCTTTTAGAGCAGGGGTCAACAACCTGCGGCTTTGGAACCACATGTGGCTCTTTCACCCCTCTCTTGTGGCTCCGTCACTCAAAATATGCATCACAACCGCCAATATGCGACACCCGCTGGCATGTGTTTTATTGAGCTTTTCAACCCCCGGTAGGCCAACCATGGATAAATCCAAGAAAAGAAAAGTTTCAGAAGAAAACAGAACATTTAATTCAATTACATATGCTAGTTTTGTGGCTGCTCAGGAAATAGTCAGGCACGGGAAGGGTTTTGTGACTCCCAGTGTTTTCTTTTCTGTGGGAAACAGGTCCAAATGGCTCTTTGAGTGTTTAAGGTTGCAGACCCCTGTTTTAGAGGGTCATTGAAGCACTTGGTGGTTTATCCGTGTCTTCAGGACCACCTGAGTAGTGCTCCTGGTTCCTGTAGTTTGCGTAGATAGCTCCCTAGCCTCCTGAAAAAGCACCTTTGGAACAACCATGACCTGGATGACTGAGAATCAGCGGTGGGTTTCACATTTTGTTACTACCGTTTCATCCCGTGCGCGCATGCTTGTTTTGTGCACGTGTGCGCCCCATTTGCGCACACGCCTGCCTTTGACACATGCACCCAGCCTTCCATGCATGCGCTTTGCTTGTGCATGTACCTTCTGCACATGCGCTCACCCTCAAAAATGTGCCTAAGTAGGACGGCATAGAGGTGGGATGGGTGAGCAGGCCCACCCATGATTTTCGCTACCAGTTCGCCCGAATTGGTCCGAACTGGCTTAAATACCACCTTTGCTGAGAATCTCTACAGATTCAATAGAAGTGTGCGAGGTCAAGGATTTTGCAGGCTGAGAATTTATTCTAAATTCATTTCTTCTTCAAAAGACTTCCTAAAATAAATTTCCCTTCATTAGAACTGTTTAAAAAAAAAAACATTGCAGGCAAACTTCTGTGCCTGCCAATAATGGTAGCATATGCAAATTAAGCTGCTTTAAAGTTAATTACTTCCAGAATGACACGAATAAAGCACCTGAAAATGGCAACTCCAAATTAGTATCAAAACTGAAAGAACCACAAAATCTTTACGAACTGAAGAATGAAAAAGCAGCAAAGAAGTACAAGGTTATTTTGAAATGCATGAGGGGGGGAAATAAGGTGGCCTTCGCCAGTTGTGCGAACAGCTAGAGATATTTATGTCTCCAGACAGCATGAAGGTTTTTTTCCAGCTAGCAGCCGAGGCAAAAAAAAAAAAAAAAAAGTAAGATGACACATTTGGTACATTGGAGCCCAACAAATATGAAATGTTACCATTTGGTATTTAAAGGTGGTTAAAAAGTACCCAACCCAAAATCTAAAGCCTACTTTCTTGCCAGCTTGAAACAAGCAACAATCTTGTGAATGTTTGGGACTCATGCAACCTTTCATTTCTTAAATATGATGGAACAAGACAGATTTTGCCAGTAGGACGTTGCAATCAATCTTAATGTAGCTGTGCGGGATGATGTTGTAGCTTGTCAACTCTTGCCGCAAGAATTTTAAAATCTGAAATATAGCCTCTTTCAATTGTCCAGATTTATTGGGAGACAGGAAGGTTTCAAATCAATTAAATTCTACTCCAGCCTTTAAAACTGTGCGAGAAGACAAACTGTTCATACTCCAAACCAGACTTTCTTAACTTGGTGCCCTCCAAATACACAGGGGGTAAAATCAGGGGTGAAATCCAGCAGGTTCTGACAGGTTCTGGAGAACCGGTAGCGGAAATTTTGAGTAGTTCAGCAAACTGGCAAATACCAGCTCTGGCTGGCCCCAAAGCGGAGTGGGAATGGAGATTTTGCAGTATCCTTCCCCTGGAGTGGGGTGGAAATAGATATTTTGCAGTATCCTTCCCCTGCCACGCCCACCAAGCCACGCCCACCAAGCCACACCATGCCCACCAAGCCACGCCCACAGAACCGGTAGTAAAAAAATTTGGATTTCACCACTGGGTCAAATGGCAACCATATATATCTGGAGGGCACCCAGTTGCAGAAGATTGACATAGATCCGTGATGGCGAACCTATGGCACGCGTGCCAGAAGTGGCATGCAGAGCCATCTCTCCGGGCACGTGAGCTGTCGCCTGTTGCTCTTCCAGGTTCTGGCGTGCCAGCCACTTGGACTTCACATCCATGGGAGCACCAGAAACCGGAAGAGCAACCGCCCGGTGCACATGTGCCTGCCCATCCGATTTCTGATACATGCATGCACTCCAGTCACCTAGTCTTCTGGTTTCTGGTGTTCATGCGCACGTGAAGACCAGCTGGCCAGTGCACATGCATGTACTAGAAACCGGAAGATCATCTTCCCGGTGCACGCACGTACTCCGGGCAACTGCTCTTCCGGTTTCATGCATGCGCTGGAAATCAGAAGAGCAGCCACCCATCGTCTTATGCACACTGGGTGGCTGCTCTTCCAACTTCCAGCATGCGCATGCACACCAGAGGTGGGTTTCAGCAGGTTCTGACCAGTTCTGGAGAACCGGTAGCGGAAATTTTGAGTAGTTCGGAGAATCAGTAGTAAAAATTCTGACTGGCCCCGCCCCCATCTATTCTCCACCTCCTGAGTCCCAGCTGATCGGGAGGAAATGGGGATTTTGCAGTAACCTTCCCCTGGAGTTTATTTTTTTATTTATTTATTTTATTGAATTTGTATACCGCCCTACTCCCGAAGGACTCAGGGCGGTGAACAGCCATGGAATAAAACATATAAATACAAAATTAAAATAGATTAAAACAAATTAGATAATTTGGCTGAACAAATTTAAAACCCCAATAAGTTAAAACCAGATTTAAAATTTCCATTTAAAAAGGGAAAGACTTAGGTCAGGCCGGCTTGATGAAAGAGGAAGGTCTTAAGTGCGCGATGGAAGGTACGCATATCCGGGATCCTCCGTATCTCTGGGGGGAGCTCGTTCCAGATAGTAGGTGCCCCCACAGAGAAGGCTCTCCCCCTGGGGTCCGCCAGTCGACATTGTTTGGCCGACGGCACCCAGAAGACCCCCTCTCTATGGGAACGTACTGGTTGGTGGGAGGCTATTGGTGGTAGCAGGCGGTCCCATAAATAACCAGGTCCTAAGCCATGGAGCGCTCTAAAGGTGATAACCAAAACCTTGAAGCGCGCTCGGAAGATCACCGGGAGCCAGTGCAGCTCACGCAGGAGAGATGTTACATGGGAGCGCCACGTCGCTCCTGTCACCACCCGCGCGGCTGCACTCTGCGCCAGTTGGAGCCTCCAAGTGCACCTCAAGGGGAGCCCCATGTAGAGAGTGTTACAATAGTCCAGACGGGAGGTGACGAGGGCATGAGTGACCGTGCGTAACGAGTACCGATCCAGAAAGGGATGCAACTGGCGGATCAGGCGAACCTGATGAAAAATCCTCCCGGAGTTGGGTGGGAATGGAGATTTTACAGTATCCTTCCCCTGCCACACTCACCAAGCCACGCCCACCAAGCCATGCCACACCCACCAAGCCACGCCCACAGAAACGGTAGTAAAAAAAATTGAAACCCACCACTCATGCACATCCGTGCTCCTGTTTCGGCAGTCGGTGCCAAAAAGTTTCGCCAACACTGGCATAGATAGTATAATTGCCTACGGATCATATCAGATATTTGGCTGCATTAAGACCCATGATTTCTCTGGTTTGGGCTTTCCCAACTACTTGGTTTACAAACCATGGTTTATGCCATATTATTATTACATGTGAATCACACCTTTATGATCCATGGAACAAATCTTAGTTAAAGCACACTATGGCACAGTATGAAACCAGCATTTGTATTATCTGACCTCAAAAGCTCAGTGCATGCCCCTCCTTTGCAGAGATGGAGTTGGGGGGGGGGGAGAGTGAAGGAGCATTTTAAAGGGAAAAGCATCATTTAATTCAGAAAGAGGTAACCGTCTGTACCTTAGTACTTAATTATTGCAGAATCTTAGAACTACTTTAATTGTTCTCTCTCTCTATTTGCCAGTTCCCCCTTTTGTCTTCCTTTTTGTTTCTTTTGCCATTAAGAATTGCTCCTCTCACTATTTCCAGGATTAACAAACAAATTGCCATATGTGGAAATGCTTAGCATTTATGGTTGATCTTGTCTTATTCATCTTCAATCTTCCATTCTGACTCAGAGGTTTAGGCAGCTCAAAACAATTGTCGTAATTAGGCAGCTGCAGGCCATACATTGGCAAAGAACCCCTGCTTGGACCTCTTTCCTTTCTGTCTGGAAAAATATTTAATATTAATCAATTAATGATATTCTGCCCATGCACTGGATGCTGAAAACAGGCCAGATCTGTCACATAAACGATTATAAACCTTTGCAGATACCAATAATGATTAAAGTCATGAATGTCATCCCTTCCATGCCATTAATACATACAATATTGTAGCAGTGCATAAATATCCCTTCAACCTTTCACAAATGTATACTTAAAATAGGTATCGACCAGCAGTGAAATGTAAAATTTGTTACTACCGGTTCTGTGGGCGTGGCTTGGTGGTGGTGGTGGGTAATATGACTGGCTGGGCATGGCCAACTTTTTTTTTAACTTTTTTACTTTTTAAAAAAGTAAAAAACTAGAATCTCTTCGGCAGAAGAGGTTGTAAAAATGCTTTTAAAAGGCTCTGAAGATCCCAGCTCAGTTGCCTGATCATCAGAGGCTTTTTTTTTTTTTTAACTTTTAAAAGCATTTTTTCGGCTGGAGAGGTTGTAGAAAAAATGCTTTTAAATTTTTTTTTAAAAAAAAGCCTCTGATGATTGTGTGGCTCAGCTGGGCGGGGCAGGAATTTTTGCTCCCAGTTCTCCGAACCACCCGCCGTCATCGCTATGTCTGAGCCGGGAGCATTTCACCCCTGGTATCAACCCTGAAATATTAATTAGCATCCCTATGAAAAATTGTTTAATCTGTTATGGGGAATCCTAATAGCTGAACTGTTACTGATTGGCTTGCTATGTTTCTAAAATTTTCAGAACTTCCTCTTTCAAGAAAGAAAGAAAGAAAGAAAGAAAGAAAGAAAGAAAGAAAGAAAGAAAGAAAGAAAGAAAGAAAGAAAGAAAGAAAGAAGACATAGCTATTAAAAGCCATAGAAAGTATCCATAGAAAGTATCCATAGAAAAGCAAGACAAAGGAAGAAAAGTTAAAGGAGACCTTTAAATAAGATTTTAAGAGCCCAATATTAGTAAGAAGTAGTACAGCTTCTTTTTTCCCAGCTAAAAAGGCAGCTAGGTTGGGTTCATTAGGTTGTACAGGAGGCACTACTAAAGCTGCTCCAGATAATACCAGCAGTTCAGTAAACAGTAGTAGTAAACAACTACTAGTTTTCCTATACTCGTGGAGATGTTCTACAGGGCAGCTTTAACTAATGATCGTACTAAAGAATAAGGCAACAATGGCCTTTGTACAGTGAGACCTTGTACTTCCTGTTCTCAACAGTTTGTGGTAAGTTCAGAAATTAATTTGAAATTTTCCCAGCATCATCACTACCATGACCAATAACCAGAAAAAAAGAAGAATAACTTTTATTATTGCAAACAAACAGAGAACAGGTTGTGTGCACTTCTCGTTTCTCTCCTGTGGTATTTCAGTATTAGGGGAAGAAGGCCTTCTAATGTAATAGATAGGGAAAACAAGATGAGGATGTAAGATAAAAAGAGTTCCACGGTTTTTAGAAACTCCACTCATCTGTGGATCTGCCCTCACCAATGTCACCCACAGACACTGACTGAATTTTTCTATGAGTTAACAAGCTTTACAGGAAAAAGGGTTCAAACTTTCAAATGTACAGCCTGTATAAGTGCCCTGCTTACTAGATAGCAGCTGGTGTATTTGCCAATCTTCTATATGAAGATTGAGTACGTATCTGCTCAAACCTAATGGCTGCGTCTGTTTTACACATCCTTTTAAAGTACCCACTATATTCTCCTTGGCAATCAGAGCTAATATACCCGCTCTTGAATCTGATGAACTCTACTTATGATGAGAAGATTGAAGTATTCTTATTAATCAATATCCAGTGTTTTAAAGGCAGTAGCAATTTTTTATTTATAGCGTTAATAGAAACCATTTGGTGCCTTCAAACAAATTGTTATTTTATTGTGTTTCTTCCTCTTATATATGTATGTATCGCCACATATGTATTAATGGTATATTGTATTTTCAATTTTATGAGTTGGTCTTGCACTGTAAATAAACAAACATATACAGAAAACTTAGTCTAGACATAGGTTAAAAGCCTTAAATTGACCCACTCTACTTGTCTGGCAATAAACCATAAATCACAGGATGGGAACTATTCTTTTATTAAATATTTACTAAAATTCCACATGTTGTCTCTGTCTTACTTCTTGCCCTGATCAGCAAATTTATGGTTGAACAGACCAATCACATATTTTCCAGCTTTTTTGAACATAGCCTAGCTACATTACATATGTGGAGTATTAGTTTCTCCCCAATCTAATATAGTCAGTCTATATTAGTCCATATTAATTCTTGGCTGTAGAGCACAGGTGTCCAACCGTGGCAACTCTTAAGATTTGTGGACTTCAACTTCCAGAATTCTCCAGCCAGCCAAGTCCACAAGCTTTAAAGTTGCCAAGGCTGGGCACTCTTGTTGTAGAGGTTTGTGGACATACATACATGATCATAAGAGGCTGCATAATTTCTGGATTACTCATTTCAAATCATTTCCATTCCAAAGCCAATTATTACTATGACTATAATCAGAGGTGGGATGCACTTTCTTTAACAAAGGGTTTGCTGGTTTGAGCTTGCACGCACCCCTTTGAGAGAGAAACGGAGCTTCAAACAGGCTCCTAATCAGGCAGCTCCGGTGAGAACAGCAGGGGTGGCACGGAACGCAGCTGGGCCAGCCAACGAGCCAGAAAGTAAATTATAAATGGATAACATAGAACAGGGGAAGGTGGGCAGGCCCAGCCAGCGATCAGAGCTAAGGGTTCGCCCGAACCCTTGCGACCATGCAGCAGCCCACCACTGACTATAATGTAAGATGTGGAGCTCACTTAGCAATTCAACATGACATTCTGGAACATAAAATTGCAGAATATCTTAAACATAAGCAAAGGTCCCAACTTTTGGGGGCTTGGTGGGCACTTGTGAAATGTTGCAGACATATGGAGGAATTCCTGTTGGAACAGCTTGCTCATTTGCAACATCCATCCATCCATCTATCATGCTACCATTATCAAAGGTCTCTTACTAGTCACACACATGATTAAAAGGAAACAACCTCAGGAAAATAAATAATAGTAAAGTAACTGGAGCAACATGAAAATGGCTGCTAAATGGGACATATATAATTAGAAAGCTCTCATATATCAGAATGCTGCCTATCTCAACCTTATGCCAGACCTTTCCTGCTCCTGGCTTGATTGATTATGTGCCAACTCTTAGCAACCACATAGACAGATTTTCTCCAGGAGCTGGCCTTCAGTTTATCATCATTGTAATCGAGTCTATTCACTTTGCTGCTGGTTGTCCTCTTCTCTTTCTTTCCACCTTTCCCAATATTAGAGGAGCTCTGATGGCACAGTGGTTGGAATACAGTACTGCAGGCTAACTCTGCCCACAGTCTAGAGTTTGATCCTGATGGGTTCAAGGTTGACTAAGCCTTCCGTCCTTCCAAGGTCAGTAAAACGAGGACCCAGATTGTTGGGGAAAATATGCTGATGTTGTAAACTGCTCAGAGAGTACTCTAAAGCATTATGGAATGGTATATAAGTCTATGTGCTATTGCTATTTCTAGAGCTTTCTCAGAGAAATGGCTCTTCATATAATGAGTGTAAACTAGGTTAATTTGACTCTGGTCATTTGGGCTCAAATTAGAACTTGGTTGATTTGTTTGATGATTTATTTGTTTGGGGGTTTTTGCTGTTCAGGGTATTTTTATGAGTCTCCTCCAACACTAAAGTACAAAAAATATTAATATACTTTCTAGCAGACTGCTTCAAAGTTCAAGTTCAATCTTTTATGGAAAGAAGATACATTTCTAAGCAAAGCACTATGCTGTAGCTGTCCATTTTTAATTTCTCTGAAAGCCTATAGGTGCCATTTGGGGCTTAGAAGCAGTTCTTGGAAAAGATAATGTTAACATAATGCTTTGCAGTCTGCTGGCCTCTTTCTCTCTCTCTCTCTCTTTTAATTAAAAGCATTTTAAATGTAAAAAAATGTAGATGAGATAGGGAGGCCAGATCCTGAACTTCTCATAGCATTGACATTATAAAACTAGTTATAAAACTATCCATATTTTTTTAAATGGCTTTTTTTTTGACATCTCCTAATCTAACATTCATTTGATGCTTGTATCTTAAGTTCCAATGACATACAGAGACTGTGCAAAGCACCTAGGACCTCAAATTCAAACTTCCAATTCTATTTATAACATTACAAAGAAGAATCCTTTCAATCTGGTAATATCTTCAGAAATGCCACAAAACGTAGAAAAGAGCGTAAGAAGAAGAGGAAGCTCATACACACAAAAATAACAATTTAACATCAGTAAGTCCAATGATTAAATTGATTTTTCTTCCTCAAATTACTTGTCATCTTTCATCTCCGGTTTTCTCTTTCAAAAATTAAAAGATACAATATAGAACATTGGGGAAAATAAAGGGTTTGGGAGGGGACGACTCACAGTGGCCAAGTCAGTGTGGATGAGTGAGCGCGGCGGGGTGTGTGTGTGTGTGTGCTTGGTTGCCAGCAGTTTAGGGAGGTGAGGAGCTGATGGGGTGCCAAGTTGTGGCTTGTTCCGCATTAACACCAACAACTGATGGAGCGCCGTTGTGACTTGTTCCGGCATCAACACAGCCACGCCCACCCATCTGCACCCACCTGGTCACACTGAATCAGTGGTGCCGAGTCTGTGGCATCAAGCCAGACACACCCTCTCCTCCATGCCCACCCGGCCATGCCCACCCATTTGTGCCAACCCAGCCACACCCACCTATTCACATCACATCCATGACAACTTGGCGGCTGTCAATTGTCCTAGTTCCAAGTGTTTATGAAGTTAGGCAGCCTCACTTTTGATTTAAATGCATAAAGAAACAAATACTGTATTTTTGGGAGTATAAGACACAGCTTAGTTTTTGGGGAGGAAAATAGCGGGGGAAATCTGCCTACCAGGTATTCATCTGGCTAGCGTCCTTAGTCTGGTCAGTTTCAGCACATTAGTTTGCTGGTTTTTATCCCCTGCTTGGGGATGAAAAACAGCTTCTAAAGCACAACCGATCTTTGGAGAGAGAAGCAATGAGAAAAGCAGGCAAACCACGGAGATCGCTTCACTTGTTAGCGCTGAAAAAAAGCTTCACAGCTGAGAGTCGGAGGGAGCAGGCAAAGCATGGAAAATCGCTTCACTGAAAAAAAAACGTAGCACGGAGATCACTTCACTCGCTAGCACCTCGTTAGGGTTGGGAAAAAAGCTGTAAAAAAGCTACATTCGGAGTACAAGTCGCACCCAAATTTTCAGCCTCTTTTAGGAGGGAAAAATGTGCCTCTTATACTCTGAAAAATACGTACATCTGGTAATGGGAGCAACTAGAAAAATATCCTCAGAGGCCTCTACACAGGCAGGAATTAAATCTGTTCTATCATAATCCTAGAAAAAGATCTAACTTTGATTTTAAAAGTCCTCCCTTTGATATCGCCCAACAGGCACAACTGTAGTCAACAATGAAAATTCTAGCATAGATACTTATGGATATTTTAATAAAACTCAGTCAACAAAGCTGTTCAAGAACATTGAAATCAGATTTTAGCTAGTGATTTCCTGTCAAACAAAGCATATATCTCCAGTAGGCCTACTCTGTCACTTCTTTCTAACTACAGTTAGTCCTCAACTTACAACAGTTCAGCTAGTGATGGTTTGAAGTTACAATGGCACTGAAAAAAGTGATTTATAGCCATTTTTCACACTTATGACCATTGCAGCATCCCCATGGTTACATGATTTACACTCAGACACTTGGCAACTGACTCACATTTATGACGGTTGCAGGGGTCATGTGATCCCCTTCTACAACCTTCTGACAAGCAAAGTCAATGGGGAAATCAGATTTGCTTAACGCTCATGTTACTAATTTAACAACTGCAATGATTCATTTAACCAATGTGGCAAGAAAAGTCGTAAAATGGGGCAAAATTATCTTAACAATTGTCTCACTTAGCAACAGAAATTTTGGGCTCAATTGTGGTCATAAGTTGAGGACTGCCGCAGTGGTCGGATTCAAAAAAAATTTCTATCAGTTCTGTGGGCGTCGCTTGGTGGGCATGGCATGGCATGGCGGGCGTGGCATGGTGGGTGTGGCAGGGGAAGGTTACTGCAAAATCCCCATTTCCTCCTGATCAGCTGGGACTCGAGAGGCAGAGAAAGGGCGTTGGTCCTACCTGATATGCTCCTTCTCGGGGTGCGGGGAAGATCATCCAGGAATGGGTGTAACTCTGCTTCTCTGTTTGGAGACCGAGTCTATTTTTATTGGTCACGCCTCCCGTGCCTGGTGTTCCCTAGTTCAACTCGGTCTTCCATGAGTTGAGACTGAGAAAAAGAGGCTCCTAGGGAAGGTTACTGCAAAATCCCCATTTCCTCCTGATCAGCTGAGACTCGGGAGGCAGAGAATAGATGGGGACGGGGCCAGTCAGTGGTGATATTTACCGGTTCTCCAAACTACTCAAAAATTCCTCTACCGGTTATCCAGAACTGGTCAGAACCTGTTGAAACCCACCTCTGGTTGGCTGGTATACAGTCTATTAGTTCTTCTCTTGAATATGTACCTCAACCTTTAAACTTATGCAATATTCCTAATATACAACGTAATGCATATACACGCATATTTTCTGACCCTAGAGTCAACCGTATCTAATGAAAAATATACTGCAATTCAGTGCCTTGTGTCTCTCTGTAATGTTGCATTGCAAAATAATCTTCCATGCCTCCAGCACTGCAAACCAAACTGCCATACAGCAGATGTGCACTCCGGGGGCCCCCTGGGTAAAGAAGCCATTTGAAGAGTATAAATGTGCAAAGGGCAGATTAACCACTCTATATAATTTCCATCCCTGGCATTAGTTTTTAGAGGTAGAACTCAAAAATAATTGCTGTAAGATGCTGTTACTTACTACTAACCCTTCCCTTCTCCGGGCAGAATGCATACTGTATCTCAGAATATTTACCTGCTCATCATATTCAATAGCAGTTGGTTTAAAATTATGGACCTTTTCACAAACAAATAAATTGTGTATAACAGATAAAGAGTTAAAATCACTATTGCCTGTATTGTGTATTGCCTGGCAAAAGTACTCCAGTAGAAGAGAATATGTGAGGAGTCCTTAATGGGCTTTGAGCCTGGTTGACAAGGTAATATCATCAGTGCTGCTGGGTGTGGGATTTGTTCTCTATTTATGTATCTACAGTAGCTTGGTCTGTCAATGTTGGTGGGGATGTGATTTTCTCCTTGGTAGTTCCTTGATTAGGGCGTTGTTTTCTGCTTGGGTACTCTTTCCCCTTTGGTCTGGAAGTATGCTTACCTGATCAGAACAGAAAATAAATATAAGCAAGAGAATATGATGCACAGCCCACTCTATGCATTTGATGAAGTGGACTGCAGCTCAAGAAAGCTTATTCCTTTTAATAAAATTTGTTAATCGAAAAAGGTGCTGCCATATTCCTGTTTGTTCTTTTAAAATGGAGTTGCCACTAAAGAAGATCCAGAAGCTTTAGCTAGTCCAAAATTATCTGATGACAGAAGGAAGCTGATTCAGCAACATTAACACCCATGTATAGCTGTTGCATTGATTCCTGCTTTGTCTGTGAGTCCAATTAAAAAATGCTGCTGATTTTCTTTTCAGTCCTATGTTGCTTCTTGCCCATCCTATGTAAACTTTATGCTTCCTAGTTTTTAGGAAGTGCTAAACATCATTCTTATTTCACAGAGCATATGGACAATCATGACATTGGGTAACCTTTGCAATTAGATTCTCAGTGGCCTTTAATTACTGTATTTTTTTTTAAACTGCATAACAAATGTCCGTTGGGAAATGATTGGCCTATAAATAATTGCATATTAAATAAATACATCAAAGCACCAAAAATCTGGGTGACTGTGACAGATTCAGAAAACCCCAACTCTGCCATCACCTAGTGGTCCTTTTATGGTGCTGGAAAAGACTCCTGTGAGTCCCTTGGACTGCAAGGCAATCAAACCGGTCAGTCCTAGACTACTCTTTAAAAGGCCAGATCCTGAAGATGAAATTCAAATACTTTGGCCACCTAGTGAGAAGGAAGGACTCACTGGAGAAGAGCCTAATGCTGGGAAAGATTGAGGGCAAAAGAAGGGGACGACAGAGAATGAAGTGGCTGGATGGAGTCACTGAAGCAGTAAGCATGAGCTTAAACGGATTCCAGAGGATGGCAGAGGACAGGAAGGCCTGGAGGAATGTTGTCCGTGGGTCGTGATGGGTCGGACACAACTTCACAACTAACAACAATGTGGTCCTTTGGATTTTGGCACTTCCAAATGTTGAAGCCAGAGTACAACAGCTGGAACTCCCAAGCACCTGGCCAGCATTATAATGGAAAGTTGGACATCTCTCAGGAAAGAACATGTTTCTTAGTACAAGTAATGCATTTTCTTCAAGCAATCAGATAAAGGAACATTTCTGCACTACAGGAAAGTTTAATGTTGGCTATTTTTTAAAACCCTTTTTCATCACCAGCATACCAACTGATCGGAGAATTCAACAGGAAGATAGATCAGGAAGATTTCTGTAGAGATAGGGGATAACAATGTTTTGAAAGGCAAGTTGTTTACTTCATTGTAATGCAGTTAAACCATCAAAAAGGGGAGGGGGTTATTGGCAGTGTTTTAGACATGTTCAGGTACCAAATTAAATTGCCAAAAGTCACAAATCACCAATAGCCAAACATAAAATGTCTCCTCTTTTCTACAGTAAAACTAATGCTCTTTTTAAAAAATGTATTCTTTCAGTAGAAATCAAAATATTAAAAATGAAAGAGAATTGGGAAATATGTATTAGATCCTTCTAGACACAAAGTGTTCAGGGAGTTATACAAGCATCCAGAAGTGGAAAACCTTAAATAAATCAGGTATTGATCATAAACGCAATTGTGTCTGAATGAACTAACCCAGAAAATTACTGCAATGTCTAAGGATTATCTATATTTTGCAGAATGTAATCATACAGGGGAGGGCAACAGGCTTCTGAATTAATACTGAAGTTAACAGTGAGCCATTAGTACTAAAATTAACCACTGACCTTATCCAGAGAAGATACGTTTTTAGTTCAATACAGGCAAAAATGTAATATTACTTTTTTTAAAAAAATAACCTTAACTTCGCAAGAAAAATATTTTTCAAATTAAGTGCACTTTGTGCTATTCACACAGGGAGTGCAGCCCTGTTCCTGCCCCCCAAATTCCATTAAGTATGGATCTTGACCTGCAAAGGCTGTCCATTTTTGATATATAACACTTGAATTTCCCATTGCTAAAGCATCATATTCATAGAAGTAAGAAAACAGTAATGATTCAGAGCTTATATCTCCTAGAAATCTTCAATATAAAGATAGTCCTGACAGTTTCCAGCAAGGATTCCTGGTGAACTAGATATCTCTGAAGGAGCAGAGACAGCACTGAGGCAAGATCCATGCCAAACAAAATTTCTAATTGGCACAATCTCTCTGGATAAAGGAGAGACTGTGAGATTACCCATACGTACTCCGGATAGCTGCTTCTCATGAACAAACTGCAGGAATCAATTTTTGCAGTCAGCTCATGAGTTGAGTGGCTGGAAGTTGAGGGGTTCCAACAAAGCTCACAACCACAATGTAACCTAAGTGGACAAAGTTCTGCTGAGCCTCATTCTTTAAATCACTTTTGGAAATTGCTTTTTAATTGCTTTAAAAATTGCTATTTAATTACTATTAAAAACCTTTCGGTTGACACTTATAATATGCACCAGGTAAGTCTCTTTTAACCCTTAGTGAAAGATGCTTATGCATAAATGATGTGATATTGGATGAAGAGTTTGTTTGTGGTGTTTTAAGAGAATGTGATAAGTTGTTCAAATTGTTTGTACTTATGAAAAAAAGGGAAATCACACACACACACACACACATAAATATCCTCTTTGTTATCTTCTTTTTTCCTTTCTTTTCTATTTTTCTTTCTCCTTATCAATTTTTTTTCCTACACTTTCTATTTCTTTGTTTCTTTTTTTGTAAGTGTTTTTTTTTACTCTGTTACAGTCCATAATCAATAAAGGAAAGCTCTAGTATTACTAATGTTGTCTATTTTCTGACTGGCCTATCTTGAAAGGTGACCTCTGTCTGGAGGAAAGAAGAAAAGAGCGCCATTGAGATCTGTGATGTAATGAGTTCTCACGATCCTATTCGTATCAGCATAATATGACAATTACTTATTGATACCAGCAATAACTTAATTTAAAAAGATACATCTAAATATATTTCTTTTGATAAACTGAATATGGAAAAGGATACATTTCTTCTAGTGTCCTGCTGTAAGCAATAGGTTATTTTCCTGAAATGTTACTATGCATTCCAACAAAATCACGACTCACCTACTAATCTACCTAAACAACCAAGAAGTTATCCCACGCCAACTTCAACTCCTGAGAACAAAAGCAATACGAATCGTATAGGAAAATTAGTAGGGCTGATGAGATTAAAACAATCCAAAAGGATCCTAATGTTTCAAAGAATTGCCTTACAAAACAGATTTTTTTTAAAATGAAGACAAAGTACTTATGCATGAACAGGTAATCCTTGACTTACAACAGTTCATTTAGTGACCATTCAAAGTTACAACATCACTGAAAAAAGCGACATGATTGATTTTTTACACTTAGGACTGTTGCAACATATCTATGGTCACATGATCAAAATTTGGATGCTTGGCAACTGGTTCGTATTTATGATGGTTGCAGTGTCCCGGGATCAAGTGATCATTTTTTGTGACCTTCTGACAAACAAAATCAATGGGGGAGCCAGATTCACTTAAACAACCATGCTTCTAACTTAACAACTGCAGTGATTCTCTTAACAACTGTGGCAACAAAGGTTGTAAAATGTGGCAAAATGCACTTCACAATTGTCTCACTTAGCAACAGAAATTTTGGGCTCAATTGTGGTTATAAGTCGAGGACTACCTATACAAAAAGAGTTGGGTTTCCATCATGTAGCTGCAGCCACCAACCTTTTTGATCCTGCCCCGTCCCTTGACGCCCCCCGAAGGCCTTTGCCTTCAGATTATACTCTGGATTGTAAAAATCAGCAATCCTGGTTCTTTGTGAAACCTTGTGACATTCAGAGAAAGGAGAATTTATTCCCTGGGAAATATCAAATCAGCCCAGGAACCTAGTCTCCTACATTTTTCCCCATATTAATACACATGCCATTCTAGATCAATACACACTACACAGTGGTGGGATTCAAATTTTTTTACTGCCAGTTCTGCAGGCGTGACTTGGTGGGCGTGGCAGGGGAAGGATACTGCAAAATCTCCATTCCCTCCCTACTCCAGGGAAAGGTTATTGCAAAATCCCCATTTCCTCCCGATCAGCTGGGACTCAGGAGGCAGAGAATAGATGGGGGCGGGGCCAGTCAGAGATGGTATTTACCGGTTCTCCAAACTACTCAAAATTTCCACTACCGGTTCTCCAGAACTGGTCAGAACCTGCTGAAACCCACCTCTGATACTGTATATAATCTGCATCGTTCTGCAAATTATTTTTGGTAAGAAAGTTGACAGTGATTGAAATTACAGTACCCTTTCCTCTTCCTCCTCCTCGCATCTATTTAAGAAATAATGGTTTTAAATGGCTCCACCATGTAAAACACATTTGTACTATATCAATTCAGCCTGTGGAATAAATCTGAACCTTTTCTACAGCATGAATGCATAAGTGGCATCTATTGGGTGCAAACATTAACAGAGACTGGTATCAACAGAACCCTTTCATTGACAAGAAATTGGATCGCTTGCAGGGCAATTTACCAGCCAACACAGACTCTTCAATGTCCTCCTTTCATAAAAGGTAATGAAATACTAGGTCCATCCAAATCCTGGCTAGCATTGTACATACACATCTTGCCAAAGTAACCTAAATAGAGGAAAATCAAAGAAGGAGACACTCACTGAGTCACAAACACACAGAAGAAAGCACCCTTTGCTACTCTAGTACATTGCATACTCGCTCACATCCAAGTATTTATGAATGTGTGTTAATAAATTGTAGAATTTGAGTCCATTTTCTAGACTGAAACTCTAATTCTATTTTGTCAAAGGAAAATCCCACAGATTTGAATAAGGCTGCTGTCAGTCCTGCTGTCACAACTGCAATGTCAATCCATTTTGTGGGGGAGGGGGTGTTGTGATTTTATAATATTACATTTATTTTATATATAATTATTATATTTATTTTATAAATACTCCACTTTGGTATTGTGGTGATTTCTAGCTGGCCTAGAAATCAGGAGTCTGTGAATTCTTATAATGGAACATTATATGAAAGAAACGTGGAGGTCTACTGGTAAAAAACCCTACTCAAGCAGGAGACCCTACATCATTTCAGACAAATGGCTGTGCAATCTCTTCTTAAAAACCTCCAGTTTTGGAGCACCCACAAGTCTTTCCATTGAATTGTTCTAACCATCCGGAAATTTCTTCTTAGTTCTAGGTTGGATCTCTCTTTGATAAGTTCCTTCGTGACTTGCCCTCAAGTGCTTTGAAGAATAGGTTGTCCCCAGTTCGCACCCCTTCGGGAGAACCAGTTGTTAACTATCTGAGCAGTTTGGCAAACTGGTTGTTGGAAGAAATCATTAGGGCAGAGAACCGGTTGTTAAATTACTTGAATCCCACCACTGGTTGTCCCCCCTTTTCTTTGTGACAGCCCCTGAAATATTGGAAGACTGCTATCACACCACCCCCAGTCCTTCTCTTCGTTATACTAAAGATGTCAGTCCATGCAACCGTTCATCTTATGTTTTACCCTCCCAGCCCCTCGTCATCTTTGTTGCTCTTCTCTGGTCTGTCTAGAACAGGGGTCTCCAAACTTGGCAACTTTAAGAACTGTGGACTTAAACTCCCAGAATTCCTCAGTCAGCAAAGCTTAAAGGTCTTTAAGTCTTAAAGGTCTTAAAGTTGCCAAGTTTGGAGACCCCTGGTCTAGAATCTCAACATGTTTTTTGTATTATTTTAATCCTGCCTTTGATATGAAAGATAGCCGGGTATCTTTAGGCTAGTCTAGTGATGGCTAACCTTTTCCGGATGAATGCCCAAAGCACGCACTCCTGAACTCCCAACATGCAATGCATGTGTGGGCCCCATGCATGTGCATGTGCCCCGCCCCCTGTGCATATGTATGAGCCTCCTGCATGTGTCCTGCTCCCCGCATGTGGACATGTGACTCCCACATGTGCCCCGCCCCCACTCATGTGCACATGGACCACCACATGCATCCCCCCCATGCAAGCACGCACGCCCCCTGCATGCACCCTGCCTCCCATGCATGCATGCATGGCCCCCCACATGCAACCCCCCCCCCCCGTGCCTGCATAGCAAAGACCCAAAGACCAGCTGCTCGGTGGGAGGTGCACACACATGCGCGGCAGAGCTGAGCTGGGGCCACAGCTTGTGTGCCCACAGAGAGGGCACTGTGTGCCACCTCTGGCACATGTGCCATAGATTCGCCATCATGGGGCTAGTAACTCTCCCAGCCCAGCCATCTCATATTGTTGGTGGTAGTGGTGGTGGTGGAAATAGGAGGAGGAAGGAGTATTAGATAAGTTCACTACATTGAGTTACCTATGAAGTAGTAAAAGCAGGATAAACATCAAATTTATAAATATATTAATACACATACCCAATTATCAGAAAGTGTTATTTATTTATTTATTATTTATTTATTATTTAAATTTCTATACCGCCCTTCTCCAGAATAGGACTCAGGGCGGTGAACAGCCAAAGTAAAAAACAATATATACAAAATTTAAAAGCAGTTTAAAATAATTAAATAAATTGGCCGAAAATTAAAAGAACCCCAATTTAAAAACGATTTAAAATTCACTCAAGCCAGCCCAGCTAGTTGAAATAAATGGGTTTTCAGGGCCCGACGAAAAATCCGGAGGTCTGTTATTGTACGTATCTCTGGGGGGAGGTTGTTCCAGAGGGTAGGCGCTGCCACAGAGAAGGCTCTCCCCCTGGGGGTCGCCAGCCGACATTGTCTGGCGGACGGCACCCTGAGGAGGCCCACTCTGTGCGAGCGTACTGGCCGGTGGGAGGCTATTGGTGGCAGAAGGCGGTCTCGTAAGTACCCCGGCCCTGAGCCATGGAGCGCTTTAAAGGTGGTTACCAACACCTTGAAGCGCACCCGGAAGACCACCGGGAGCCAGTGCAGCTCGCGCAGGAGAGGTGTTACATGGGAGCGCCTCGTCGCCCCCATAATCCCCTGTGCGGCCGCGTTCTGGACCAGCTGGAGCCTCCGGGTGCACCCCAGGGGGAGCCCCATGTAGAGAGCGTTGCAGTAGTCCAGGCGGGAAGTGACGAATGCCTGAGTGACCGTGCGTAGGGAGTCCCGATCTAGAAAGGGGCGCAACTGGCGTATCAGGCGAACCTGATAAAAAGCCCCCCTGGCCACGGCCGTCATATGATCTTCTAACGACAGCCGTGCATCCAGGAGGACGCCCAAGTTACGAGCCCTCTCCGTGGGAGCGAGTGATTCGCCCCCAATAGCCAGCGATGGTGTCAGCTGGCTATATCGGGACGCCGGAAGCCGCAGCCACTCGGTCTTGGAGGGGTTGAGTCGGAGCCTGTTTCTCCCCATCCAGGCCCGCACGGCCTCCAGGCACTGGGACATCACTTCAAGGGCATCATTGGGGTGGCCTGGGGTGGAGATGTACAGCTGGGTGTCGTCAGCGTACTGATGGAACTCCACCCCGAAGCCACGGATGATCTCACCCAGCGGCTTTACATAAATGTTGAACAGAAGGGGCGAGAGGACCGACCCCTGTGGCACCACACAAGCAAGGTGTCTCGGGGTCAACCGCTGCCCCCCTGTCAACATGGATTGCGACCGGTCAGAGAGGTAGGAGGAGAACCACCGCAGAACGGTGCCCCCCACCCCCAGCCCCGCCAACCGGTGCAACATGATACCATGGTCGATGGTATCAAAAGCCGCTGAGAGGTCTAACAGGACCAGGATAGAGGAACAACCCCTATCCCGAGCCCTCCAGAGATCATCCACCAACGCGACCAATGCCGTTTCCGTGCTGTGCCCAGGCCGGAAGCCGGACTGGAGCGGGTCTAGATAGACAGCTTCATCCAGGTACCGGGGAAGCTGTTGAGCAACCACACTCTCAACAACCTTCGCAACAAAGCGAAGGTTGGAGACTGGACGATAGTTAGCCAAAACAGCCGGATCCAGAGAAGGCTTCTTGAGGAGGGGCCTCACAACCGCTTCTTTCAAAGCGGCCGGCAGGACCCCCTCACTCAAAGAAGCGTTAACAATCTTCTGGAGCCAGCCTCGTGTCACCTCCCGGGAAGCCAGTACCAGCCAGGAGGGGCACGGGTCCAATAAACATGTGGTTGCGTTCAGCCGTCCCAGGATCCTGTCCATGTCCTCGGGAGCCACAGGATCGAACTCCCCCCAGATAACACTCTCAAGACCTGCCTCAGTCATCCCGTCCGGACATACCCAGTCAGAGGCCAGCCCTTCCCGAATCTGAGCGATTTTGTCATACAGATATTGCACAAAGTCCTCAGCTCGGCCCTGCAAGGGGTCATCCCGCACCTCCAGATGGAGGAGGGAGCGGGTCACCCTAAACAGGGCGGCCGGGCGATTATCTGATGACGCGATAAGAGCGGCAAAATAACTAGATTTCGCCGCTTTTATCGCCACTAGGTAGGTCTTAATGTGAGACCTCACCAGTGTTCGGTCGGATTCGGAGCGGCTGGTCCTCCAACTACTCTCCAGGCGTCTTTTCCAGCGCTTCATCTCCCTAAGCTCCTCAGAGAACCAAGGAGCTAGGTGAGTTCGGTGCCGGGTCAGAGGCCGCAAAGGCACAACACGGTCCAAGGCCCCGGCAGCCGCACTATCCCAGGCGGCCACCAGGTCCTCAGCCGAGTCATGAGCCAGAGTCTCAGGAAATGGCCCAAGCTCCATCTGGAACCTATCGGGGTCCATCAGGTGCCTGGGGCGGAACCATCTGGTCGGTCCCGCCTCCCTGCGGCGGGGTGCAGCGGTTAGGAAGTCCAGTCGAAGGAGCGAGTGGTCAGACCATGACAAGGGTTTGATGGCTATATCCCCTATATCAAGGCCACTCAACCACTGACCAGAGACAAAAACTAAGTCCAGAGTGTGTCCCCCTATGTGAGTGGGGTCGTGAATTAACTGAGTAAGGTCCAAGGCCGTCATGGAAGCCATGAACTCTCGAGCCACTTCAGACGTCTCACCGATAGATGGCAGGTTGAAATCCCCCATGATGACAAGTCTGGGGGTGTCCACTGCCACCTCGGCTATAACGTCAAGCAGCTCGGGCAGGGCCGTTGCCACGTGGCAGGGAGCCAGGTACGTGACCAACAAGCCCATCTGTACTCCACGACCCCACTTCACAAAGAGGGACTCACATCCGGCTATCTGTGGAACAGTGGTCTCCCTCGGATCCAGACCTTCCTTTATAATAACCGCCACCCCCCCCGCCCCTGCCCTGAGCCCTCGGCTGATGAAATGCACGGAAGCCTGGTGGGCACATATCCACGAGGGGAACTCCCCCCTCCTGGCCCAACCAGGTCTCCGTTATGCCCGCCAGGTCCGCCTCCCCCTCCTGAATAAGATCTTGAATGAGGGGGGCTTTGTTAACAACGGACCTGGCGTTACATAACATCAGCCGAAGACTCTGGCCCTGAGAATCTGGACAACCTGGGGAACAAGAAAAGCATTGGGGACCGGAGTGTGCAATCACTCTAAGATAGCGAGTGCGCATTCCCTGAACATGATGTGGTCCCCAGCTTCCGCCATATCTGCCCCTCCCACTCACTATGCTGATGGAACAGCCCTCTTCAAATCGAACTCCAACCCCCTCCCCGACCTCCGGTTCTACATCCCTAATGTCGCAGCCCTTCGCTAAGGCTGGTCTTGAACCCGGTGGATTTCCCCCAGAACCCACCCTAATCCCCCCCGAACCCCTTAAAATTTTTGTTAAAAACCCACTAAAAAACCCACTTAAAAAACCCCTCAAACTCTTCTTTGCTGCATGCCATCTCTTGGGGCTCCAACGCCCGTCATCAAGATAGGCCCTCGATAACGAAGAGGGCCAAACCTGCGAGAGGGGGGAATCTCGCAGGGCACGAAGGTCGTTCACCGAATACATCTGGACATCAAGGGGAGATGATAGTCCATGGCCAATAGCCAGGGGACAATTTGATGTTATCACAGTCAAGAGGAGTGAGTGCCAGGCTTCAACAGAATTCCAATGGGACACATTGGACCTCATTGCCCTCTCACGGCAATGGCAGGAGTAAGAATGCTGTTTCGAACCAGTAAAGGGTGACCCAGCCCCCCTCTCACGGCGGCTGGTCAACCACGATCGTCCAAGAACCGGAGTTGAGACAGTAGCTGTGAACCTACTCCACCAAGACTTGAATCCCCAGATGTAAACCTCTATTCAATGGAGGGAAAGAATGGGATCAGGTCAGTCCACATAGTCCGGGGCAGGCTCAACGGTGGAGATCATAGCAGTCAAAAACTCTAGGGAGGTCAAGATGATACCTAGTCCAGGAGATGATGATGGGGGGGGGGGGGGGAAGAGGAGAGCCAAGGCAAAAAATGCCAGGGGGGGGGAACCCTCAGTCATGGTCCAGCTCTCCCCCATCCCTCCAGATCTTCCTTATAATCATGCTGTTCATCTCGCCCAGCCTTCACAAATCAACATGAAGGCCTCTGGGCCGGTCAAGGGCCAAACAACGCCCCACGATCACCCAGGAGATCTAAACCACGAGTAAGCAGCTGCCACCATCTTCAACACTCCCACACACCAAAAACTGCGGCGGCCCCTTCCTTGAGCCGGCGGCCGCCATTTCCACGCCGCCAGCATCGCCGTCGCCGCCGTTGCCAGCCTCCCCGTCCTCACCTCGCCCCCCTCACCGCCCTAACACATGTCCAAAGGGCGGATTGGGCTGGCGAGGATCCCGACGAGGGTTATAGAATTCTGTAGCCATACCCAAGTAAGCATGCATATTATTACATTGAAAAGCTGAAATTATATAGCGTACTGTACATAAAAACATGGAATAAAATGAGATGACCACCCTACGAATGGTGTGCGAGTATGAACGGATTTCCAGAAAAACTGCAGACTACAGGAACCCAGTTGAACTTCAGTTTGAGATGCAGACAACACAGACTCATCCCCAACAGCTTGCACCTCTCTTCAACAGTAAAAGGGCACAGGGCAGAAAACATCCTGCAGCCAAGAAGGCTCCACAGCCATTTGCACTACTCAGGTGGCACTGAG
Source organism: Arizona elegans (assembly GCA_022577455.1). Classification (NCBI taxonomy): domain Eukaryota; kingdom Metazoa; phylum Chordata; class Lepidosauria; order Squamata; family Colubridae; genus Arizona; species Arizona elegans. The sequence continues at coordinate 66,703,948 of JAKOOJ010000007.1, forward strand.
GACACAGATAAACCTCCAAGTGGGCTCAACGAGTCTCTAAAAGAATGCAAATGAGCAGCTGTCTGGAAGGAATATAAATCCTTCCATTCTCCACCATCCAGTCAGAACTGAAGAAGCTTCTTGGATGAGAAGTAAAACATCTTCAAAGAAAAAACAAGAAAGTCTAGTTGCCTCCTGAAAAAGCACCTTTGGGACAACCATGACCTGGATGACTGAGAATCTCCATAGACATGGAACAAAAGCAGTTCATGCCTGTTGCATGGCTGACTTTAATTTCAAAAGGGGGATGGAAACTGCCCTGCTAACTGAAGAAGATAACTTCTTCATCTATGACCTGCACAATAGTAGAAGCAGATAGTAGCCTAAGAAGCTTCTGGACAACATAAAGCTATCGAATCTAGTCTTCATTCTGATTTCACACGATGTCTCCAATCAGCCATCGGCTGCAAGACATTACAGGAAATAAAAATGAGGTATCCATCTTGGAAGCTTTATACCTTTTATTGCTTTGGCCTCAGGGTTGGAGGTGGGGAGACTGGGAATGGAATTTAAGAAGAAGGACAGAAGGAATGGAGAAATGAAGGGAAAGGAATGGCTATCCAAGAATACTGGTGTAAATGTTAGCCATAAATTTTTCCAGTGGAAAAGGATCACTTTGGTGCTCAAGGAGAGAAGCCAGAAAGTGATGTGCTTAAATCTTTCCGAACTGACTGCTGTTCCACTAAATCTTCCAAAACATTAATTAGAAACCACTAGTCCTCCATGCATCTCTATAATGAAACACTGCAAGATGGGCAGGAGAAGGAAGCATCCAAAAAGATTCTTTGCAAATTGTGGCTAAAATTATGGTTTCTACAGATCCTTTTACAAACAGAGAAAGCAAATGATAAGAAAGGTTTATTCCTTTCTTTATAAACCATATTTAATGTTTTTATAAATAACTCGGATGGCAAACATACTTAATACTACTTCCTCCTCCTATTTACGCACAACGACAGCTCTATGAAGTGAGCTGAGCTGAGGGAGAGTGAGTGGCCCAGAGTCACCCAACCAGCTTTTATGCCTAAAGCAGGACTAGAACTCCCAATCTATTGTTTTCTAGACCAGCACCTTAATCACTCAACTAAATTGGCGCTCATGTGAATATAATGCATACACTCCTACCTGATGGGATGCATGTAACTATCCCACCAGATTGGCTTGCAAGTTAATGTCTATACAGGTAGCCCTCGATTTATGATCACAATTGAGCCCAACATTTCTGTTGTTGAGACAGTTGTTAGGTGACTCTTGCCCCACTTATGACTTTTATGTCACAGTTACTAAGTGAATCATTGCAATTGTTCCATTAGTAACATGGTTGTTAAATGAACTTGGCTTCCCCATTGACTTTGCTGATCAGAAAGGTTGCAAAAGGTGATCACACTGTAAATCGTCATAAATATGAACCAGTTGCCAAGGATCTAAATTTTGATCATGTGACCATGAGGATGCCGCAATGGTCATCAGTGTGAAAAATGTTCATAAGTCACTTTTTTCAGTGCCGTTGTAACTTTGAACGGTCACTAAATGAAAGGTTGTAAGTTGAGGACTATCTGTATGACTGATGATAACTTCATAGAATAGTCTGAGTATGCTTGGGGTAAAAACTGAGCTTTGCTTGTGCTTGTGACATGCTGGCCAAAAGAAGCCAGCACTCGCCCTGAGTGTTCCCACTGTGTTCTGCCCCAGCTACGGACCCCAAAGAATGCAGCACAGACAAAGTCTGTACAAATCTTAGTTTACTAAATTAAATCAGTCTTTTTTTCAAACAATGGTTGTTAATTAACTTTCTTAACAGCCTACAAGAATTCAAAGAATAAATAATTGTAATCTTACTATGGTTAGCAGAAAGCCCAGAAGCAATTTTCAGGAAACTGATAAGAGAACTAAGATCAAGACGCGAAGGAGAGTGAACGAAGTTGTTCCCTGCAAATTGCCTCAGTCGTCGTCCTTCCTTAAATAGGCTAAGGGAGTGGTCAATTAGCCCCAAGCCTTACTCTCAAAGAGACCTCCTCCTGAAGAGCCACTCCTGCCTTTTGGCAGCTCTGTGCGCCCATGCATTGAGAAGAGGCTCCTCCTCTTCTTCCTCTTCATTTATGGGTAAGGTGACCAGATTTTAACATTGGTAAAGAGGGACATTGTGGGCGTGGCTTATTTTGTGGGCGTGGCTAGCTGGTCATGTGACTGGGTGGGTGTGGCTAGCTGGTCATGTGACTGGGTGGGTGTGGCTAGCTGGTCATGTGACCGGGTGGCCATGGCTATGCGTATAGGGTAAGGTGAACAGATTTTAACATTGGTAAGAAGGATACCATTGTGGGCGTGACTTATTGTGTGGCCGTGGCTTGGAGGCCATGTGACTGGGTGGGCGTGGCTAGCTGGTCATGTGACCGGGTGGCCATGGCTATGTGTATAGGGACTACTCAGAGGGCTGAAAAGTCATTTCTGACAGGTCCTCACACTTTTGACTGGTCCTCACACTTATGACCATCCTCACATTTATGCCCGTGCAGTATTCTTAACAACCATGTCACTCATTTCACAACTGCTTCTCTTCACCATGATGACAAGATAGGGCAAAAATGTAAAATGTGAGGACAGTCGTAAGTTCGAAGACTGGTCAAAAGTGTGAGGACCAGTCAAAAATAACTTTTTCAGCCCTCTGAGTAGTCCATATGCACAAAAGGACTAACCAGAGGGCTGAAAAAAGTCATTTCTGACAGGTCCTCGCACTTTTGACTGGTCCTCACACTTATGACCATCCTCACATTTATGCCCGTGCAGCATTCTTAACAACCATGTCACTCATTTCACAACTGCTTCTCTTCACCATGATGACAAGATAGGGCAAAAATGTAAAATGTGAGGACAGTCGTAAGTTCGAGGACTGGTCAAAAGTGTGAGGACCAGTCAAAAATAACTTTTTCAGCCCTCTGAGTAGTCCATATGCATTAAAGGATACAGCAATAGAGAGGGATGAAGGAATGGAAATTAGAGTAGGAGTGAGGGTAAGAGAGGGAGGAAGAGAGGAGGAGAAGGAGAAAGGAAGAGGAAGTAGGGAGGAGAAAAAGAGGGTGGGGGGAAGAGAAAGTAAGAAGGAAAGAAAAGAGAGTGGTGGTAGGTTTGAGGAGAAAGATTGCTGTACAATAAAAAAGATGAAAGGGAAAAAAGCCAACCCCAAGCAAATATAAAGATATTAAGATTAAGAATGAATTGTTAAACTTTAAAGAATAAAAGAGAACAAATATGAATAAATAGCAATAATTAGAAACACACATACAAACATGCAATGTATTTTCTTTGAACAGAATATTTGGCTGGTTCACAAATTTAAACAGCGTTTAGTCATTTCAATTAAATTTACAATTTCTATATTTCCTTTTTGCCATATTTATTCCTCATCTATTTTTTTAAAAAAACAATATTACCCTTCATCCTCATCTCTAATCTTAATCAAATTCAATTTTTCCCTTCTATTCTATATTATACCCCTTCCCATTGTCATCTATTTTTATATCCATCCTCACATTGGTTAATTATGTAATTATGTAATACAGTTGTTTAATACAAATTCAACATTTTAATATAAATCAATTAGTTATATAACTATCTTTTTTGTATATTAATCAATATGAACATGAATATTCCAATTATTTCCATGCAATCCAATTTCTTACAAATCAATTAATTATATTTACCAATAATAATAAACCAAATAATTTCCCCCATATATTCCTCCAAACCACAACTTAACCATTTCTGCTTTCAACACAATATACAATTATTAATAGTATCTCAATTATTACAATTCCCTAGTTAAATAGAGCTTTTTTTCTTTTGTGTTTTAAAATCTTGAACTCTCCTCTTTTGCCCAAAATTTCCCATTGTTTGCAGTTTTGTACCTACCTTTTTTGGTGAGGAAAAAGAAAAAGAAAAAGAAAGAAATCTCTCTCTGCCTCATTTTGTCATGTTGCAGGTTTAGTTTCGCTTTCGCCTTTGTTTTCAGTATAGCTGGGGGGGGGGGGAATCTGCTCCAGGAACTTTTTGCAGCTTTTTGCAGCTAATTAACCTAGCGGAAGCTGTTAACAGGGGCTGTTTTTTCTATTTTTGCAGGCATGGGTCTATTCATTTTTTTTTAACACTGATCAGCTGTAGGTCGGCCCTTTGAAGCCCCGCGGCAAGAGTTTAAAGAGTTTTTTTTCCCTCTAGCCATCAGCGGGGATTCAGGAGGCAGAATGAAAAATCGGGACTTTTTTAAAACGCCGCGGGACGCGGGACAAATTGCTCAAAAGCGGGACTGTCCCGCCAAAAGCGGGACGTCTGGTCACCTTATTTATGGGAGCTTCTGGAGGTTCTGAAGGCCCTGGCTGAATCCCCGCCTCTGGCACCACATCTTCTCCAGCCTCCTCATTGTCTGACTCGAGTGCCAGCTGCACAGGCTGCTGGCGCAGCACCACACCAGCCTCCTCGCTGATGGAATCAGCTACTAGCAGCACAGGCCGCTGACTGGCCACAATACACTGTTAACAGGGAATGCTGTGCAAGCATGGATACAACTAAAGCTAAAAATATAAATGGCATCATTTCTACCTCCCTAAAATGTGTTATTCAGAAGCCTCGATTCATTAAAGCAGTGATGAGTGATAGAAATCAGTGGGCCCATTGGGAAGATTGTGACTTGGAATGTAAGACAAGTAATTACAAAAAGACTGAATTAACAAATGAGAAAAGAAGAGTAGACATATATATATATTACTGCTTCTGTATTATTGTTTTTATGTATACACCAAGGAAAGTCGGATACGATGGCCTTAAACAACTGCCAAGAAATACATACAGTATATAAATGCATTGTTATTTAAGAGAAAAGGGAAAGATGCAGTAGTGGGATTCAGCTAGTTCGCACCACTTCGGGAGAACCGGTTGTTAACTTTCTGAGCAGTTTGGCAAACTGGTTGTTGAAAGAAATCATTAGGGCAGAGAACCGGTTGTTAAATTACTTGAATCCCACCACTGGTTGTCCCCCACTTTTCTTTGTGACAGTTGGTTTATACATGCAGGGAAGTGAAAATGTAGGCTTAATTATGAATGACAGTTGTATGTTATGCTTCGGTGAAGGGTGCCAATGAAAGAGCCAGAAATGCATTTTGCGGATGATTATACAGCATTCATAATTTGTACTTTGAATGCTGATAATGTCAGGTTGTTTGGCTGAGAACTTGAAAGATTTACATCAAATATTAGATACCTCTACCATCTAAAATACGGTATGGGATATACGGCTCTAAAGAGGAATGTCTGAAACATCACGGTGGTTTTACGTGACAGAAAAAAGAAGTAAGCAATAAATGGCAAAGAACATAAACAAACAGATGAATCTGACTACCTTGGGTGGAATTTACTAAAGACAGGAAAATGGAGAAATTTTAAGACAGGCAAATGTGATTCAAAAGATAATGGGTTGTGTGTGATCTATGGCAAGAAGTGAATGTTTGTCAACAGAAACTGTTTGTAAGTGCATGGTTACGTCCACTTTGATATATAGGAGTAAGAGTTAGGTGTGTCACAAGTAACATACAAATAAGCAAGGGTGAAATCCAGCAGGTTCTGACAGGTTCTAGAGAACCGGTAGTGGAAATTTTGAGCAGGTTGGAGAACTGGTAGTGGAACTTTTGAGTAGTTAGGAGAACTGGCAAATACCACCTGGCTGGCCCCAGAGTGGGGTGGGAATGGAGATTTTGCAATATCCTTCCTCCAGGAGTGGGGAGGGAATGGGGATTTTGCAGTATCTTCCCCTGGAGAGGGGTAAGAATGGAGATTTTGCAGAATCCTTCCCCTGCCACGCCCACCAAACCACGCCCACCAAGCCACACCATGCCCACAGAACCGGTAGTAAAAAAATTTGGATTTCACCACTACAAATAAGTCACATGGCACTAGGAATAAGATACTTAAGAAGTGTCTACAATAAAAAGAGAAGAAATGGGCCAAGAATAAATGGATGCTGAATGAATGTGAACGGTTAAAAATATATGGAACAAGCAATGCTGGAATAAACTAGATTTAGCTATATTTGCTTTTCCTTACTTGAGCCATTAATAGCAATATCTTACTAATTCTTATTTCTTTCCATGCTTTTTTTCTTAAACATTTTTAAAGAAAATTAAATATAACCAAAGGAATAAGAGAACAAAGAACAAATATGGGTAAGTCCTTGACCTACAACAGTTCATTTAGTGTCCGTTGAAAGTTACAACAGCACTGAAAAAACTGACCTATGATTATTTTCACACTTATGACCATTGCAGCACCCCCATGGTCACCTGATCAAAATTCACATCCTTGGCAACTGACTCATATTTATGATGGTTGCAGTGATCACTTTTTGTGATTTCTGACCAGCAAAATAAATGGGGAAACCAGATTCACTTAACAACCATGTCAGTGACTTAACAACTGCAGTAATTCACTTAACAACTGTGGCAAGAAAGGTTGTAAAATGGGGCAAAACTCACTTAACAACTGTGTCATTTGCAACAAAAATTTTGGGCTCAGAAATGGTCATAAATCAAGGACTACCTGTAATGAAATGCAAATGGATAAATATAGAATTTGAGATATCAAAAACATTTTCAATATATTGTTACGTTTTATACGTATATACGTATAAAATACAAGACAAAAATTCCTATTAAACTAAAGATATCTAATTAACTCAATATAAATTGCTAACTCTTTTCAGTGGTTTTGCATAATCTTGCTTATCCCAAAAGGAAATAGTATGATTGGCATTACATTTAGTATAAATAAGTATAGAATGCCTTTTCTAATTAATCTTTTAAATTCTATCAAACATAAACACTGTTTTATGCTGCATCGAGTACATCTATTATATGCTTCAAGCTCTAAAGCACAAGCAATTATTTGCTGTCATGCTTAATATTTAATCTTCTAATTTCTGACATGGTTGTTGTATTTCAGATTATTAGAGAATGCATACTCAGTTGACATTTTCATAGTTATGTACAGAACCAAGAATTGATACAAAAATATGTCTGTAACTCTAGGTTTTGCATGATTGAATTTACGGATTCAAATTGCTGAAGTCTTTTTACATAACGATGGCAACAGGATAAGAGAATCCAATTATGAATATTTCTGACTATATCCACACAGTTCCATTATCCACTTTGTGCCTTCTTATCACTGTGCCAAAAGAGATGAGTTTGTGAAGCTAATTAAAATCCAGCAATTATTTTTCATTCTTTTCATTGCACTGATAACTTCATAAAAGGGTTTTCCTTCAGTTAACCAGGATTTTTTTTCTATATTAAAGCTCCTGATAAGCTGTTTCAAGAGAGGAACCACTAAATATTTTCAATTTCTATAACTGAAAATGAAATTAGAGGAGTATCCTCATGGGACTTAATACAGTCATACTTTATTTACCAAGGTATTCATATAGACAAAAACCTCTGATAAAATTAATTCACAATTAAATCCCATTCAGCAAATGCCCCCTACAATTTCATTTAAAAACTTTTTCCTATCCTCTTCCATCAACAAGATGTATTGCAACTTGTTCTATATCTGTGATGGTGAACCTGTGGCACGGATGCCGAGATGGCACACAGAGCCATCTTTCCAGGCATGTGAGCTGTCACCCAACTCACCTGCAGCTGCGTATGCGCGCAATTCAGGGGACCCAGCTGGTTTTCGGAGCTGTCCTGCAAATACGCGGGCGTTTGCCCATGCGCAAGAGAGTACCTGCCTCATATTAGACATATTTGTCCTGTTAACTTTATAGAAGTTTTCTGTCAATCTCACCAAATATGCTTGTAAGACATTTCATCTCAAGATATTTCCCCAATTTATAGAGAAAGTTTTTCAATATAACAATGAAATTATATCAATATGGAATAATGACCCAGTGGTGAAATCTAAAATTTGTTACTATCGGTTCTGTGGGCGTAGCTTGGTGGGGGAGGGGGTGTAACGTGACTGGGTGGGAGTGGCCAATATTTTTATTTTTATTTTTTTACTTTTAAAACCATTTTTTCTACAACCTCTTCGGCGAAAAGGCTGTAAAAAAATGCTTTCAAAAGGCTCTGACAATCCCAGCTGAGTTGCCTGATCGGCAGAGGCTTTTAAAAGAAAAAAAGCCTCTAATGATCGTGCGGCTCAGGTGGGCATGGGGGGGGGCAGGGATTTTTGCTACCAGTTCTCTGAACCACCCGCCTCCATCGCTACCGGATCGGGCAATCCGGTCCGAACTGGGAGCATTTCACCCCTGTAATGAACCCTCCACACTAAAAAAAATCAAAGGACATAACTTCATCCTTCATCATATGAACCTGGGCCATATCTTGCTCTTGTTCAAACTACTGGAATACATCCTTTTGATTCCTCCTTTTAAAATTATTGTTTTTTGTTTCCTCACCATCAACTGGCTTAATATACTCAGCTAACGTCCAGAAAATCATCAAACAAGGAAGTTACAAAGACTATAGGACCGTGATGGTGAACCTATGGCACATGTGCCAGAGGTGGCACACAGAGCCCTCTCTGTGGGCATGTGCACCTTCGCCAGCTGCTCTTCCGGGTCCCATCGCACACATGTGCACCAGCCAGCTGGTCTTCATGTGAAGACCAACTGGCTGGCACGCATGCGTGTGCTGGAGCCCAAAAGAGAGCAGCTGGCTGGTGCACGCCTACTGGTGATTCAAAAAGGTAGGAAAAACACATAATTCAAACCTGAGACTAGTAGATAAAACGAGCAAGGTTCCTTGATATTGTTAGATGGACAACTACTTTTACGTATGGCTGTGTAATTCTTTACCATAATCCATTTATCTAACCTTGAATTTTCTGCAGAAAGCAGTCTAATCATCATATCTGGTACAAACTCATGACAATAGTAGACAATGCACGTCAAAAGCCATGTTACAGCTACTCCAGCTTCCCTTCCCAGTAAAGCATTATTTCCTGCAAAAGAATCTGGGGGAAAAAATGAGGCCATGTTTTAAACATAAAAGCTCAAAAATTGATGTTCAGAGTTCCAAAAAGTTGCCACACCAAAGATGTGCATGTGCAATCTGCAAGTCAAACGTATTTTTACACATGAACATCCTGATTATCAGTCACTAAATGATTAATATCCAAAACTGTTTTTAAAAAGCAGTTCTATTTTATATCTCTATATAGATTTTCTTTTTGTAATTGTAAAGAAAAAAGCCTTTAAGAATCTGGTGGAGCAATTTGGTTTAATCCTACAAAACCGATGTCTATGTATTATTCTTCAAAGAAAATATTCATCTTAGCGACAACTAGAGCTGTTTACAAATCTCAACAATGATGTAGGAATCTTTGTTTTGCTGCTATGGTAGTGAGAAAGAGAAAGAGAGTGGGGGGATACTGTTTGCACAGCAAGTCGGAAGGACTATATAAATGTTCATTAAAGAAAGAATTGAGTCTTGGATGCATTTGTTCATTGAACTTCAACGTTCATATGCCAAGACAAATAGAAAGGCAAATATCAAAATCACTTAAATAAACCCACCAAATTAAAAGAGAAAAAGATTGCAGAGTAACTATTTAGGTAATGTTAGACTCCAGAATTAATTGTTTTCTGCCTCCATCCTTTATAGGATTTCATGTATCCATTCCAAAATAGTAGAAACCATCTTTTCTTCTCAATTTGAAGCTTTCTGTTCGTTCAATTAAGTAAAACCATGGCTTTACCATTAAATCTTGTCTTGATTGAACTACTCCAGAAATCTCCAACTCAACACTTCAAAAACTTTGGTAAAGGGCTATCTGAGCAATTTTAAACAGTGTGCAGTTGTAAAAAAAATCCATGTCCTTGACCAAGATTAGCATTTGGACAACAAATTAAGCAAGTGTACAGATCATCTCTTCTCCACCATGATACATACCAGATTTCTTCCTAAATTAAAAACAACCTTTCTACCCATAAATATGCAAAGATCCACTTGGAACATGCAGTTGATTGATAGTTGTGTCTTCTTGTCCTTGCTTTGCTGATATTCTTTTTCTTTTGATGGTATGTAAGTGGCCTAGCATCTTTTGTGATAAATCATCATGAAGCTTCTACATGCTTTGAATGAAAAATACTATCCCAAGTAACTCTTGAGAAAACACAAAGAGTGGCAATATTCCAAAATAGGTAGGTTATAAAAATTTCAATATATCCTTAAGTTCAAGGAACCACATTATCTACTCATAAATACAGAATCACCTACAAATTTCAGTATCTGACCTCATACAGTTTCTGTTTCTTCTAGCACATATCCAACAGAATTATATAATGAGGGGAGGAAACAACCCAGAAAGTTGCTTTAGATCAGGAATCTGTGCTTGGGTGTTGGGTTCAAGGACCATACCAGATGTACTCAATATTTCAAAGACCACATTCCAAAAGTGGATGTGCAAGGATCCATTATGAGGGAATTTAAGGTTAGGCAGGGATGTATTGTTTGCCTTAAATTTCTCTATTTCCCCAACTGCATAAATACAAAAAGGAAGCCAAAATGTTTGTCCTCAACCAATCTAAGGGGATTTGGAGGCCATTAAAATGGTGCTGGCAGGCTCCATATGGCTCCACCTCACGCTTTCCACACACCTGCTTTAGAGCAGAAAGTCCTTTTCTAATCTAACTCAGTATTAGCCCTGATCAGAAATGCTCAGGGTTTTGTTTCTGATCAAGGTAAGGTAGAAGTATCCACTTGCAAGAATAGTGGGAAACGTATTTTTTTGTGTGATTGAACTTTATTTTCTATACACGTATCGTATGTAAGTATCATACCATACCACACCAGACTTTTTGTCTTATAAAATATCCATGTAAACCAGAGGTGGGGTTCAGCAGGTTCTGACCAGTTCTGTAGAACCGGTAGCGGAAATTTTGAGTAGTTCAGAGAACCGGTAGTAAAAATTCTGACTGGCCCTGCCCCCATCTATTCTTTGTCTCCCAAGTCCCAGCTGATCAGGAAGAAATGGGGATTTTACAGTATCCTTCCCCTGGAGTGGGGTGGGAATGGAGCTTTTACAGTATCCTTCCCCTGCCATGCCCACCAAGCAATGCCACTCCCACCAAACCACACCCACAGAACCGGTAGTAAAAAATGTTGAAACCCACCACTGATATAAACCATCCAATTTTCTTAAATTCTTTCACATAGAAAGTATACAATATTAGAAATCTTTAAACACCTAATTTTGGTATCTGAATGAACAGCTTATTTGTCCCATATTTCAAATGTGCCAAGTTACTCTCACAATAATTTTAATTCTTGATCATTTTCTATCAAATTAACCACAACAAATTTTCAGTGCCCCGCAAATAAACTGTCTTTTTTTTTTTATTTCAACAACAAAGTTTAAATTCCAGTGTTTCAGATATAGTTGTGATGGGAAAATATTGGTACAGGAAGTCCAGCTAATTAAATTATTTGTTTTTTTTTTTTTAAAAAAGCTAATACAAGCCTTCAGCAAATGTCTCCAGTAAATAAGTAAATAAAAATCTCTCCCGAGTCAACTATCATTTTCAAACGCCATTTCTCCACTTAGATTAGGAATTACCTTATTGATAAACATAGATTTTGATCATATAATCCATAAATGCCTAATTATTTAATCCTAATTATGGATTAAGGCAGCCATAAATCACATGAATCCGTCTATCCCAATGGCTTGCAAAGATGATTTGAGATTGTAAAATAATGACATCTGCACTAGCACAAAATAAACCAATTCATGTAAAATAGAGCATTTCTGGAAAAAAAAAATAGAAAGCTCAAAATAATGTGCAGCACAAATTGAGTTGGGGACACAACAGATTTCTTCCATTCCTGTGAACTGTAAAGAGCACCAGACACATAAATAAACCCTCCTGTCATCCTGCTAAGCTAAATAGAGTGAAGTTTGGTTAGTATTTACATGGGAAATTACCAGGGAATTCCAGGGTTGAATGTGAAACAGGGATTTAAAAAAAAAACCCTCAGAAGATGATTGTGGAAAAGGTCTTCTATGCCACTGCCAAGAAAACTACAAGGATGTGCCATGACATCATCAGAGGTAAAGTTCAACTCAAAGAGGTTTTTTAATCCTGTTAAAAAAGTTATGTCTGCGTTTATATGTGTATGCGTGATTAAGAGGATGAGCTGCCCATGTGCGCACTGGATAATGTGCTTCTGGTTTCTGGCACACGCATGCGTGCTGCCCAATTAGTCTTCTGGTTACTGCCACACATGTACATATGCCGATCAGTTGGCGGGTGCGCATACTCATGCCGGAAAATGGAAGACCAGCTCTTGCGGTTTACGGCATTGCCCGTGCACAAAGGCCAAGTGATCGTCGTGTGTACATGCGCACCAGAAACCCGGAAGAGGAACAGGCGACGCCGCGCGTGCCAGGTGACATGGCTCCACATGCCACTTCAGGCACGTGTGCCATAGGTTCGCCATCACGGTACTAGTGTCTTGATTTTTTTTTGATAGGATGTTACATAACATTCCCTTCATCTTGCTCTTTATAAATAATCTTGTACTCAAGAGCAAACATTCAAAATTAATGAAATATGTACTTTTTAAAAAAAAAAGGTAGCACAGGTAGTCCAAGAAGTGGTCACACTGTAATTGCAATGTCAAAGTACAGTATGTTGATTTAATTACAGGTCTACCCCTAATTGTCAGAAAATTTTAAGAACACATAAAATTAGTAATCTGGTTTCACTACACACAGGCTTCCAAGATGCCAGCAAAAGATTTTTCTTTTGACAAGTCATTCTGATTCATCTGTATTCTTATATAATGAAATCCCTTCATCTTTTTGAAGTCTCACCTAAATCCTAAATCATCCCTTTGTGTTTGACTTAATGGTCCTGGATAGATATTTTCAATCTGGAACATACTGCCAGTTGATCATTCATACAGAGTGCGATTACTTAGATTCTGGCATCATTAAACTAGTGCCCATTATTTGAGAATATCTAGCCTTTCCCTTTCATATGCATTAAACCTTGGAAAATGCAGGGTTTCCAGCAAAAACCCTGGAAATGATTGTCACATAAACTACAGGAATAACCATAAAATATATTCACTGTTGGGGCTAAGTGGCTGAAGACACTCAGTACAAAATATCTAGGCAAGAATATATTGTATGCAAAAGAGCAATATATTCATCATTATTCTTCATCGTTATCATCTTATTTTTCCACGAGATAATATTTGTTGTATTACATCCAGACTTTGATTCAAACTTCAGCACTGTTATTCTGTGGGCTATTTATAGATTCCAAATACAACCCCATACTCATTTGTACGCCAGGATAACATATTTCACTCTCAGAAAAGAGAAAGAAATAAAGACTACACCAATACACTTAGAGGAACTAAATTATATTGTTAATTGTCCACCGTGGATGATTTACTGACTGCTTCTTGCTGAGTAAACTGAGCCTATAAGGAGAATATAAGATATCCAGATTCCAGGAAGCAAACTTAAATATAGAATTAACATCACTTTGTTAGAAAAGTGCTTTGGGGTATTCCCTAACACAATTTCCGCCTAAGTCAAGAATTTATATTGGCTAAACAGGAGGAAAACCAGAAGAAATATGAGCCTTCCAACAAACAATTGCGTAAGAAGCAAAACTGAAGATGAATGGACAGCAGTCTACAACCCTGACGACTTGTAACATTTTTGGAATATTTGTCCTCTTGCTGCAAAACAATTTAACATATACTTGTAACAAGCATAAGCTTGTAGTAGTACATGAAGAAAAGGTCATGATTAGGGCAGTGGGTGGCCACACTTCGAAACAGACGGTGGAGATTTTATTTAATGGAAGAAAGGAAACACCATCAAAAACAACAGAAGAGACAATGTTCCATAAAAAACATTAGTTGAACAAAGGAACACAAGCCCTGTGGACAAGAGTGATAATCAAAAGCAAGAGATATAAAAATATTTTGAACCACTAGAACTGAGAAGTAGTTTTTAGTCCCTTCCAGGAAAAAAAAAAGGTTTTGAAATTGTTGGTAAAGAAAAAACAAACAGCGGTACTGAAAAGACAACAGCACAATAGATTCCTGAAGGATGTAGGAATTCTGAGTAGATGCAGCTGCTCCCTGCAAGAAGACAAAGCAAATATTCTTTGTAGTTGATGATTTACTACTGCAAGGAACTAAAACTAATATATGCTACCTGGATCTATCACCTCATAAGGTAAACTGTCTGCCAGGAATAGAGAATAAAGATACGACAGAACAACATAAAGGATTTATGAAGTAAATTTACGGTTATCTCTTTATGCTAATCCAAGTAAGACAAATGATGGTGCAAAATTCTTACAACTCTATTACCGTTGACTTTGAAGATCTGGGAAGGAAGCTCAGAAACCTGGAAGCTGAGAGCTCATCCACTCTATTACATGGAAGAGGACTAGATACGTAACAAAGAAGCAAATGCATGAGTTGCTATACAAATTCTAGATAATGGACTACTCATACGTCATGTTGTTGTTAGTTGCAAAGTCGTGTCGGACCCATCGCGACCCCATGGACAACATTTCTCCAGGGCTTCCTATTCTCTACCATCCTCTGGAGTCTATTTCAGCTCATGCCTACTGCTTCAGTGACTCCATCCAGCCACCTCGTTCTCTGTCGTCCCCTTCTTCTTTTGCCCTCAATCTTTCCCAGCATTAGGCTCTTCTCCAGTGAGTCCTTCCTTCTCATTAGGTGGCCAAAGTATTTGAACTCATATGTCATAAGAACTGGTTAAAATACTTGGGGCCAAAACGTGCCAAAACTTCAACTAGCTTAAAGGGTCCTGTTAAAACATTTAATAAAAATTAGGAAGAACACTGACTGATAGTGTTCATCAACTTTGTCATTTATGCACTAAGGCTCAGAGTATATTCAAAGATTTTTAAGAACCAACAAGATGATCTTTACAAAAGGTAAATTTGATTTAATGCATATCATGGAGGTTTTGTGAAATGACTTCCATGATTGGAATACAGACTTTGAGGAATACAGTCTGTTCAAAAGGAACAGCATCAATAAAAAGGTGGAAGCATCTGAGCAGAAATCTAAATAAATGAACTTGGCAGTATTATGAAGTATATAAAGTAGAATGTATACTATAAAAACGTATTTCAGAGATATTGATCAGTACCTGGCATAGACATGAATCCAAAGATAGCAACAAAGAGCCTTGGTGGTGCAGCAGACTAAGTGCTGTTATGTAGCACTTAGCTGCCAGCTGCCTGCAATTAGTGCAAGTTCAAATCTCACCAAGCTCAAGGTTGACTCAGCCTTCCATCCTTCTGAGGTAGGTAAATTGAGGACCTGGATTGTGGGGGCAATAAGCTGACTTTGTAGAAACACCGCTTATGGGGGGCCAAAAGCCCTAATAAGCAGATATATACAAAAGAATGAAGGCTATTGCTATAAGTGCATTGTAAGCCGCCCTGAGTCTTCGGAGGAGGGCGGCATATAAATTGAACTAATAAAAGGCGAAAGATTTATACGATCTGAAGAGAAACCAGACTAGGAGTATAAGGTGGGTTAAATAAATAGCAACAAATAGCTTAAGTGACACCAGATATATTCTATGTATATATGTATAAACACTGTATATCCGATGTTAATAGAAATGAGATTTTTTGTATGTATATAAAACTCAATAAAGTATCTATTAAAATAAATAAATAAATTGAACTAATAAATAAATAAACAAATGAACAAAGCTCCTTCTTATACCAGATCCAAAGCACTTCCTTTAAAACACTTTTAAGTATGAATGGCTCTGTTTACTGGTACCGATAGTTCTTGAGTTACAACCAGTGGTGGGTTGCTCCCGGTTCGAACCGGTTCTATAGAACCGGTAGTAAAACTGGCGGGAGGCTCCGCCCACTGACCCCGATGTCATCAAAATGCTTCTGCGCATGCGCAGAAGCTTCTGTGCTTGTGCAGAAGAGTGCATGTGTGCACGAGCAAAGCAAGCACACGCACGTGGCCCCGTTGCAAACCAGTAGTAAAGGTAAGTAGAACCCACCCCTGGTTACGACCGTAAGGGAGCCTGCCCATCACAATAATAATGTGTGACAGTAGTAAAATGGGTCAATCAGGCGACTGGTCCATTTTACAACTGTCACACCCAATTTTATGGCCTGTCTGTTAAGTGAATCACCATAGTTGTTAAGTGAACACCACAGTCGTTAAGCAAACAGGTGGATTGCTATGGGGTAGTTTCACCAAAAACCAAAAGCAAATTCCCATTTTTGGCAAAACAGTCATAAAACACAGTCATATAACCATGGGATGCTGCAAATGGCTATAAATGTGACCCAGTTGCCAAGCACCTGAAATGAAGTCACATGATTGTGCAGGAGTTGACCGTTGGAGTTTTGAATCTGGCTTGTAAGTACCCCCCCCTCCAAGACAGATGAATGGAATGGAACGGAATGAACGGAACAGAACAGGAGTTGGAAGGGACTTTGAAGGTCTTCAAATCCAGACCCCTGCTTAGGCAGGAAACCCTATACCAGTGATGACTGACCTTTTTACCATCACGTGCCAAAAGTGGGGGTCACACAGGGAGTTGTGCGCATGCATGCCCACACCCAAAATTCAATGCGCCCTACCCTCCGCACGCGACCCTCCATGCTCCCCCGCTTTTGGCACGTGATGGCATGATGGGCCCGGTAGGCCTGTTTTCGCCCTCTCCAGGCTAAAGAGGCTTTTTTTTTTTTTTAAATTTGATTTATATGCCGCCCTTCTCCAAAGACTCAGGGCGGCTTACAATGTGCTCAGCAATAGCCTTCATCCTTTTGTATATTTATACAAAGTCAGCTTATTGCCCCCACAACTGGGTCCTCATTTCACCTACCTTAGAAAGGATGGAAGGCTGAGTCAACCTTGAGCCTTGGCGAGATTCGAACCCTGCAGTAATTGCAGGCAGCTGGTCTTAATAACCAGCTTAATAACAGGGTGCCTTAAACCCCTGTACTACCAAGGCTTTTTGGAGCCTTGGGAGGGCAAAAACGGCCTTCCTCACCCCCAGAGGCCCTCAGGAGAACAGGCCAGAAACAGCCTGTTTCCTGACTTCTGGTGGGCCCGGAAGGCCCAAAAATTAGGTGGCCAGCGTGCGCATGCTTGCTGGAGCTGAGCTAGGGCAATGCTCGCCTGCCCACAGATATGGCTCCATGGCTCTATGGTGCCATAGGTTCGCCGTCACGGCCCTATACCATATACCATTCAGATAAATGGCTGTTCAATCTCGTCTTTAAATCTTCCAGTGTTGGAACATTCACAACTCCTGGAAGCAAGTTGTTCCACTGATTAATCGTTCTAATTGTCAGGAAATTTCTGGTCTGCTGGAACACTGAACAGTCGCTAAGCAACAAGTCATAAATTGAGAACTACTTATAGTTCCAGAAAGTACTTTTTAAAGGTAGTTTCCCAAGATAGTTCTAGAACTTCCAAGGAAAAAACCACACCTCAACCAACACTGGCAGGGGAAACTACTGTATATAAACAAACAGTAAACCCACATTCACCAGCACAAATGATCTTCCTTAGTTGGATAATGAAACATCTTCAAGTAACAATCAAGCTCAGAGAGCACCAAGACTCCACAATTCAGTCCTGAATTACATATATTCTCTTATCTTGATTTTGACTTCCTTGTCTTTGTTATATTTTGTAACCTTGTTGTGAGCCCAGCTGCATTATTTAGGATAAGATGGTTGGTCATATTAATATTTTTTTAAAAAAAACTCTGAGCACCAAAATTGCTACAGTTGGTGCATCTCCATTTTGGGGTCATTCCTGCCTTGCAGATCTGTGTCTAGAGATGGGAAGAAGTAATTAGCCATTCATTTATCTCCCTGTCTGGGCCCCGATGGCAGAGTGAAAAGGTCAGCTTTAAACCAAATTGTCTACAGATTTAAGCTCAAACACTCTGCTATAAGCAGAATTTAACATTGTCCAAATTCAGATACTGAACTTTGCTATGCATTAGCACACTATATAAACCAGAATTCAGATAAAGAAAGGATGCAACAAACAAATGCTTAGCTTCAAGGGGGAAGATAATACTACACAATAAAGAAATTAAACTGTACTCCAAATACCAATCATATTTCACTATTTACTAACAGATATTTAAGATAGTTACAGCTTTGCTCTATGCAGCATGACATAACTGCATTTATCACTGTGATAGTTTTACAGTTAATCATTTCAGCAACTGAGCTACACAAAATATACAGCCCTATTTAGTTATCAAAGAGAATCTCCTAATCCCAAAAAAAAAAAAAAAAACCCACACACCACTTTCTCTGAGATGCAAACTATGGCCAATTCATATCTAATCACTTCACAAATATTACTTAATGCAGTTTGGTTTTTCAATCCGAGCTGTGTCCCTTTGTACTCTTCCATTCAGATTGCAGCTAGATCAGTGTTTCTCAACCTTAGCCAGTGGTGGGTTGCTACCGGTTCGCCCCAGATCAGGCGAACTGGTAGCGGTGGTGGTGGGAGGCTCCGCCCACCCACCCAGACACTTCTGCACATGCGAAGTGTTGTACACAAGCGCGAGTGCGCACACATGAGTGAACCGGTAGCAAACTAAATTGAAACCCACTACTGATCTTAGCCACTTGAAGATGTGTGGGCTTCAACTCCCATGGTGCCTGTGGAATTCTGGGAGTTGAAGTCGAAACATCTTCAAGAGGCTGAGGTTAAGAAACACTGAGCTAGATCAAAATAATCAGTATCCTAAATTGCTTCCCAAAAACTACCCAATACCATAAATTGAAGAAGAAATGTTCTACTGATTTCATAAATTGAAACCTAAAAAAGTTCCATTTGTCCTAATCAAGTCTTTGTATTAAGGCAAGAAATGTCAAAGGTAACCCAACCCTATTTTGGAATGATCAATGTGCAAAAAAAATAAATAAAAATCTTTCTTTATGGTTAGTTTCACAAGCCACAAATCACCCAGGACTCAGTTGAAGCCTCAGGCAAATTATTTGCCTTAAGCTCCTTTAGCTATGAACTGAAGTTTTACCAAATCGTTTTGAACAGTTAAAAAAAGTCAACAGAAACATATGTGAAATTAAGGGGAGGTAGTGTAGTGACACAATGGAGGTTGTTATATTAATTTGCTTCAGTCCTGAAAAACTGACCCTGAACAGGTCTGTTTAGAAAATAGATATACAGTATTTCATCGGGATCAAGGATACACAAAAAACATATTCAATAATATCTAGCACTGTTAGACTGCAAAGCTGAATCAGTGTCACGTGAAAATGATATTGCTAATTAAGTTACAAATGATCCACAAATTCAGAGAAGTTATTCTCATGAATCAAAACCAAACCCTGGTTAACGTTCACCAGTGAAAACATGCCCAGTTGTGGTCACTCTGCTTAAAAGCCACTGTCTTTTTCCTTATACTACCTTTACATTCCTTTACATTCATGTAAAACAGGTCATCTGAACTGGCTGCCCAGAACAAAATCAGATGCAGTTACTTATTTCCAGTAACTGAAATATGAAAAAAGAAATATGTCCAGTTACAGTACATATTTCTTGGCTTAATGCAGCATTTCAATTAATGCAATTCTACTGAATAATCTGAAATACCTGTCAACTTTTAGCATGGGCAACATTATTCATCAACTCTTGAGGGGGTGCGATGGCTCAGCAGTTAAAGACACTGGGTTTGTCAATTGGAAAGCTGACAGCCTGGGTTCGAGACCCAAACATCGTGTGACAGGGTCAGGGTGAGCTCCCATTCAGTGGTGGGATTCAAAAATTTTTACTACCAGTTCTGTGGGTGTGGCTTGGTGGGTGTGGCATGGCATGGCATGGCATGGCTTGGTGGGCGTGGCAGGGGATGTTTACTGTAAAATCTCCATTCCCTCCACGCTCCAGGGGAAGGTTACTGCAAAATCCCCATTTCCTCCCGATCAACTGGGACTCGAGAATAGATGCAGGTGGGACCAGTCAGAGGTGGTATTTACTGGTTCTCTGAACTACTCAAAATTTCTGCTACCTGTTCTCCAGAACTGGTCAGACTCAGAACCAGCTGAAACCCACCTCTGCTCCCATTACTTGCTAAAGCTCCCATTACTTGCTAAAGCTCGAAAGCATGCAAATGCAAGTAAATAAATAGGTACCACTTAGGAGGGAAGGTAACAGCATTCCATGCACCTTGACAAAAAGTTATGCTGGCCATATGAATACAGAAGTGTCTTCAGACGACGCTGGTTCCTGCGGCTAAAAAACAAAGTTGAGCACCACCTCCTAAGAATCAGACATGACAGGACAGGGGAAACCTTTATTCATCGCTTTAGAGCAGATCCAGAAAACTGGTTTGACAATAAGGCATATATCAGAGAACCAGATCCATTTATATTAATTTTTTTTTTATTCTGACACATTTGAAGGTAGAAGAATTAGTTATAATTTATGGTTGAAATTTGTGGTTGAAAATACAGGGCTTCAGGAATCACACTGCCTTCATTAGAGCAGCCACTTATACGGCTTGTCACTAACTCTCCTCAGGTAGAGAACAAATATATAGTAGTGGCCAAAATTGTGGAATTGTTTTGGGAAAAGTGTATTTTTGAGGTTTTGATGGCTAATAACACCGCTTTTTTAAAGAGTTTCAAGATAATCATATTCCACTGCTGGAATAGCCTGGGAACAGCTCAGATCTTAACCCAATTGAAAATCTATGGAGTCGACTAAAGAAACTTGTTAGTCAGAAGCGACCCAGCAATAAAACCCAGTTAATAGAAGCAATCATTCAATCTTGGTTTCACATTATAACAGCTGCAGAACTAAAAGACTTGGTTCACTCCATGGGAAGATGTTGTAAGGCCGTAATTCATGCTAAAGGTAACCCAAATAAGTATTAACTGACATGGTGATAATTTTTGTATATCTCGTTTTTTCTATGGTGATAATTTTTGTATATCTTGCTTTTTCTATGTGTTTCACTTTTCTTCTTTATGCTGTAACTGTTATTCTAATAGCAAATCCTTCATAAAAGTTATTGCCTTACATTCTTGATTAAACTATCTTTCCATTGATATATAATTTTATGGTACTACAACCCCAAAAAAGTGGTGTTATTAGCTAGTTTTAGAAAAAAACACTTTCCCCAAAAGGTTTCCACAATTTTGGCCACTACTGTAGTTGAAAGAAGATGAAAAAAGAGGCAAAATAAGTACCTGCAGAAATGCAAATCCTAATCAGAAAGACAAGACCATAACAAAGAAGTGTTAGCCATCTGCCCTCCAGATACACACTACCAACCGTAATTCAAAATCCTTATTCCTCCCGATTATTCCTTTTAAAGTCAGAGTTTAAGCCCTTCGGTTAGAAGATGTCTTTCTATTTTAAAGAGAAGCATGTCACCCCCTCAAAACTAGATTTTCCCTAGCTATGTGTGTGCATGGATCTCTATATTTTTTTTAAAAAATTGCATTTTATAGTTTTCTTAGGGATATATTTACCAACTAATGAAACGTTTGTGGGAAGTCTATCCAGCAATGGATAAAAAAACAGTTTTCTCCTCAAGGACAGAACACAGAACTTGCTCTATTTGCAGAAAACCATTTTCCTCCTGGAACCATCCGAGGTGTACTCAGCTCATTGCAAAGGCTGTGTGATTCATTCATTAAGAGCCAGTACCCAAAATGTGTAAGGCCACCACAGCCATTTAAGACAGGAGGCTCTTTTGGGGAGATGGAGGTGAACCAAGACAAGACATATCATTCTACATCCAGCCCTCCTTTTAATCTAATTTTGTGGCAAAACAGAAGGAAGTGAAAGAAACTTCACATGATTATCTTCCACAGGCTGGCTATTTTCAAACAACTGCTTTTAGCCAAGTGTCTCTTCCCATTAGATGCAATTTGCTTTAATTCAGAAGCCCGACTCCAGTCATGGAGATGCATTTCCATGTTCCTTTTAATGTTGGGCAAAGGTTCAATTCACTAAGTCAGACTTGTATTATTTGATTGCAATTGATTCTCACAGCAGCTGCTTCAGCCAAAGCTCTTTGCTTTTTCTCTTTAAACTCTGGGGAAATTGGCTCACACCCTTAGGCTAAACTGCCTTCTTTTACAAGGTCAGGCTATGCTGACTGAGATAAAGGCATGCGATTCTTATTCACTTCTGTATGTTTAGCGAAGAATTATCAGAGCTGGCTAGAAAATATAATTTTATTTAATTCAGTCATTACTTGCAGACAAGAAAACAACTTGATGCCACAGTAAAACAGGATGGTTCTGTTCCCAATAAGGCAGAACCTCTGGATCTAGGCTGCAAAATTTATGGATGGCTATTAGATAATAGCAAGTGTATTGTCTGTATCACTTTGTTACCCTGTAGGAGTTTTCACATTCTTATACGCAAGACTTGTTTTGTTTACAAGTCTAAATTTTAGCTTAGCGTATTGTACAAGTCCATTCTACTCTCTTCCGTGTGACGTGTGCCTTTAGAAAACTTAGTTAATTGTGATCTGCAGGTCTTGTGAACATAGCCACAAGTGACGACCTAGCACATCATGTATGTACTAATACACAAATCTATAATATTTCCAAAAACTGGTTGGTTGGTTGGTTGGCTGGCTGGCTGGCTTTTGTTTTTATGAACACTGTACATTTTTTAGTTGCAGGAGTAGAAAGGAACTAAGATTACTCCAAAACATTTTCCTGCCTCAGACAAAGGACTAAATATTTCATATTCCTCAATGTTTAGATATTTGTCTGGGATTCCCATGACTTATTTTAATGATGGTCATAGAATAATGTCCTCCATCACATCTGAAAGTAGCACATCACTGCCTTCCAACTGATGGGAATGACTACAAGAGGCTTGGAATTAGTAACAGTCCTCAGCTTTTAGCATCAGAGCACATGGCTCAGATTAAACACAGTCATTGGGCTCACACAATAAACTAAGCCAAAACCAAATAAAAATTAAGCCAAAACCAAATAAACCACTTCATTTTTAGCACACTGCAAAAACTGGCCAGTATAGTGATAAATTATAATTAATGGTTTAGTGTGTTACATAAACACAGCTGAGTTTATTTAATAAACTATTATTAAACAAAACATAGCTTAGCATATTGTGTGAATCAGGTCGATGTCTATAGAATTAGGAGTGTTAAAAAGTAAGAGTTTACTATGTTTGAAAGTGCACTCTTATACAAATAGATAACAATTGTCCAGAGACTTTACATTTTTTCCCCCATGGTCCTCCAATGACAATTTGTATGACTGTCAAAGTTATGTCACTTAGTGCAACTGCAGCTCCATTATCTAAATGGGATGTTGCTAAGTGAGACATTTGTTAAGTGAATTTTGTCCCATTTTATGACCTTTCTTGCCACAGTGAATCTTCTGCAGCTATTAAGCCATTAACCTGGTTGCTAAGTGAATCTGGCTTCCCCACTGACTTCGCTTGTCAGAAGTTGCAAAAGGCGATCACAGGACCTCGGGACACTACAACTATCAGAAATATGAGTCAGTTGCCAAGCATCCAAATTTTGATCATGTGACCATCGGTATGCTTAAGTGTGAAAAACAATCAGGTCCCTTTTTTCAGTGCCTTTGTAACTTTGAATGGTCACTAAATGAACTGTTGTAAATTGAGGACTATCTATAGTTCACAGATATGCCAGCACTGGATACTAGGGTGAGAATTAGGGAATGTAGATTGCTTTTTAATCCATTAGCTGTTAGCTGCTTCTTCCCAGAATCTTTTTTACTTAATTGCAGTGGTGGAATTCAAATTTTTTTACTACGTTCTGTGGGTGTAGCTTGGTGGGAGTGGTGTGGCTTGGTGGGCATGGCAGGGGAAGGATACTGCAAAATCTCCATTCCCACCCCACTCCAGGGGAAGGATACTGCAAAATCCCCATTCCCTTCCCATTCCTGGGGGAGGATAATGCAAAATATCCATTCCCACCCCATTCTGGAGCCAGCCAGAGGTGGTATTTGCTGGTTCTTCAAACTACTCAAAATTTCCACTACCGGTTCTCCAGAACCTGTCAGCACCTGCTGAATTTCATCCCTGCTTAATTGGCCTTTAAGCATAAATATTTGCTTTTCCTAAAGAAAAAGCTTGCATTGTTGCAATGGGAAGCCCTCCTTCTGGAGTAATTTTAATCATTCAGACTCTGTTGGAGAAAGAAAAGAATACATTTCCCTGCATGTTTTGATTGCAGTGATTTTTTTTTTGAAATGTTCATGTAAGGAAGTGGATACTGCTACTCTATATTTAACATCATCTCTCTTTTGGCTCTCACTCTGGTCTTAATTTAAAGAAAAATCATCTAGAATTAGAGGTAGATAAATGGTCAGCAACAGCAAACTGTGCTCTGTCTGCCATGTCTCCAGGACTACCCAGCCCAACTAGGAAAAAGAAATGTGTTGGTCTTTTTTAAAATATTAGATGACTGAATTGCTTAGGCACAAGCTGCTTGAAACAAAAACTATTCCCCGAAGCTCCCAATTTATACCAAGCAGAGAGCAAAGACAGCATTCTTCCAGGTAATCCATCATTTAAACATTGTGGGACATCTACCATGACACCCAATTGCCTAATCTTTCGCTAATGAGAAAGAGATAGACTGCTGCTGAAATCTCCTCCATTTGATTAGTCAACGTAATCACAGAGCTCTTACTTGGGCTTGCAATGTGACAAATGCACTGTAAGAGAGGTGGATTCAGTGAGAGAGTTGTCTCAAAATAGCAAGTCAAAAGTGGAGAAAATTTTGAGTACATAAATGGATTATCAAATCTGAATGGAAGAAACTATGCGATGGGTAGGATCTTTGTGCGATGAGGTAGCGTCTTTTGGATACCAGCATGGTGACTCAATACACCAGATAAGAAATACACAGTGCAGTCATTAACATAACTACTGATTACATCTGTAAGTCCTTAGTTGTTTGTTTTTCTTCATACCACACCACGGGTATCAAAGTCGCCACGTCACGTTGCTGTCAAGTGATGTATCGTGATTTTTTTTCCCTTTGCAGAGCTGGGGTGGGGGTGGCCTGTGTGTGATGCATCCGGCCCGTGGGCCACCAGTTTGGCATCCTCTACTACACAATCTTGAAGTGTTAAACTGATAACACTTACTGTTATCAGTAGGTGATGTAGACGAAGTAGATGAAGACCCAATGTTAGAATTATTTTAGGCACCACTCTAATTACAGGGAGAAAGTATGTCACAGCTTCATGAAGAAGTGATGACATGGCCAAACCAAAGAAGTAAGGAAGCTTGATGTCACAGTTACTAACAATCACAATATCTAAAACAAGACCACATGATAAAGCAAGAACATATGAAATGAAATGTAAGAAACTGAGTATTTAAGAAGTAAACAAACAAACTTGAGTGTTTGTTTACCCCGAGTGAAATTAACCACTATATATGAGTTAACGTGATATGCTATGCATTTTGATGACCACTGCCAGTTGCTGCAGATTTGGTGGTATACAAATGGGAGAGACCTGTTTTGATCTAAGGTAGCCAAAAATCAGAAGGAGTCTGGTAGAACCTTTTGTTAAGATTTTATTAAGAGGCATACTATTTTGTGAAGAACATCTCACTTCATCAGATTCACTGAGTGGTCAATGGATATACCATAGGTTTTAAATTAGGACAAGGTGGAGAAATAAAGGGAGAGGAAGACAGATCCCAACTCATCTCAGTTTAAATTTTGCATCAATGTAGTTGCTTCAAGCAACATATACCAGACTCTAAATATGTGGGCACGTCCAATAGAGAACATCTGAATCAATTCCTAATAATAAATTGAGGTCATGTAATTGACTCATCCAGCTAATCCAAGTTTAAATTGCAGAGCAATTAGTTCATGGATTATTGAGGTCATATATATAGGTCAAGTTTAGAAAATTAAAGAAAGAGTTGATCCAGCAAGTCTTGACTTGACTTGAACCTCGAGTCAGAATCCAAGATCAATATAAGGAAGAGATTCAGAACATTCCAGTTATAATATATAAAAGAGAATATGAAAACCTATGAGAAAAAAATAAAGAGATTGTATGAAATCCACATTTTTTCTAAGCTGATATATACAGCTCAGAAAAACAGGTACTGAGAAAAGAAGCAACAAGATAAATGGTTTCAAATTAGGCACTTGAATATGGTTAGTAATACCATAGTATCAGGGACTACAAGATGAGCCAACAAACCTGGACAAATAAAGACTATTTCCTTGAGGTGATGATGAGCAAGCATAAATTCATGTATTTTGGATATCTGATTTAACCGAAGGATAATCAAGAAAAATGACTGTGCTTGGCAAAATTGAGAGAAGTAGAAGAGGAAGGCAATGGATCAAGTGATGGAGAGGATCATATCCTTGGAACACTACAGATTATGACCAAAGGCAAATTGAAATGTTAAACATTGGATGCTCAAGAATCAATATGACATAGTTGCATCTCATGTTGTAATGCTGATAGCCATCCATCCATCCATCCATCCATCCATCCATCCATCCATCCACCCATCCATTTACCGTACATCTAGAGTATGCATCTACAGTACATTTTAAATCTCATGCATGATTGAGAAAGCAATATCTGGTTTCAAATAGTACTAAAGAGATCTATGATAATCTATCATGTGAATTCACATGTATCTTTTCTCATATTCAGCATAGCTGCCATGTTGGCCTAGTAAATCATTAAATGAATGGTTTTTCAAAATCTACCTTTATGTTCCTCTTTTTGATTGTCACTTTGAAATAATCCTCTGCACATATCCAAAGAGTGTCATGCAATGCCCTGCATCCATGTGTATCAACCAGTGTGGTGCCATGGAACATGGGATCCTTTATTTTTTATTTATGCACTGATCCTAGATTTGACAGTGGCTCTTTTTTAATTTCTCTGACAAACATGTTTAGATTTTGAAATGTGAATGCATACTAACTACCATATTTTGGAGAGTGAACTATTGTTTATTGATTTCATCTGTGACAAAGGTGTGCATAAAAATCAATGGCTTATATAAAGTTACATGTCTGAGATGTAGGTTGGTTGTGGAATGATAGCACAATGAATGATTCATTGAACTTCCCAGTACAGTGTATGCATTTGTGTCTTTTGAAAGTATTTGGGAGAGGCACGGTTTCTATGATTCATAAGGATTTATGTCTCAGATCCATGAGTTAGCTCTGATTTAACTGTTCATATAAAATTATGATAATTCTTAAGAATATGCACCTCAGAATCTTCTTCCCATAGGATCCAAAAATAATCAGATCAGCTGAAATTCAAAAAGAAATCTATTCTGCTTTGCATCCCATTGGAATAAAAATAATTAAAAGTTGTGATTTTGTTCTTCTTGTCTGTTGAGAAAGAAATGGGATTTATAGCTTCATGGTATTTCAGGCAGGTATCTTGTTAAAAATTAGAGCATCCATATTCAAGGCTTTGGGGAAAGGTGGTTGCAACATGGCAATGCCAAAAATAATCAGAACAATGATTCTAATGGATGATTCTATGCAGAAGGATGTGGGCTATGTTTCTAGTAAACCTCATATAGAAAGCACAAGAAACCACGCTTCAGAGCCACATTTTGAAACAATATCAGATATGCATGGAGATTCACAGTCATCCAGGTAATGGTGTTTTTTCAAAAGACAACTGGAATTTCTTTGTTTTTCCTTGAAGATGTTTCACTTCTCATCCAAGAAGCTTCATCGGTTTTGACTGGTGGAGAATAGAAGGATTTATATTCCTTCAGACATTTGGTCATTAGCACTTTCTGAGAGTCGTCATTGAGGCCACTTGAAGGTTTATGAAGGGACAGCCCCTTCAGCAGTTCCAATAAGGTGTTCTGTCCCCGTCTCACACACGCACCCCCACAGACAGGCAACAGCTAAAGAACTCAGCCGACAACAGTTTTATCTGGTATCAGAATTGGCAGCAACCCAGTGGCTGGCTGCCAGGTATTCTTTACTCACGAGTGGGGAGTTTCTCCCTTGGTCCGGGAACAAAGCCAATACATAATAATCAACAAAGTCCAGTAAATACAAAGAAGGTCGTCCGATATCCGTTTTTTGCTTGTCACAGAGCTGAACCGGCCACCACACCCTCTTTTATACCCCGTGGGGTGTGGTCCAATGACTCAGCCTAATTCCTGGCATGCCTCTTCTTCTGTTGCGCGCGCTTATCTCTGCGACTCTGCCGAGGATCCAGCCAAGACTCATCTTCCTCATTACGGTCCACCTGTGGCTGCGTGGACGTGCTTGGCCCCGGGCCTATCTCTTGACCTTCGGCAGACACCGAAGGCATTGCCAGAGAGGAGGGTCCTGGAGAGGGAGGCCTTGCCAACTCCTCTCCTTCACTCTCGGAGTACTCTCCTGCCAAAAACACAGGCTCAGGTAATGGAGCCACAACATAAGGTTCCACACCCATTTGCACTATTGTGGTGACCCTGAGGGCACAGATAGACCTCCAAGTGGCCTCAGTGAATCTCAGAAGGATGCTAATGACCAGAGGCAAGGAATATAAATCCTTTCATTCTCCATCATTCAGTGAGAACTAAAAAAGTTTCTTGGATGAGAAGCGAAGTGTCTTCATGGAAAAACAAAGAAAACCCAGTTGCCTTTTCAAAAAAGCGCCTTTGGGACATGTCAATGTCAAAATTCATCAGAATAATTATAGCTTAATTCCCTGCAGAAAATTATATGACTTTATGTAAATGTCACCAGAAATTGTGAACTGCAGTGAGGCTTAGTGGCTCAATTCCATGTTTTTCCACCATAGTAGTGACAAAAAAATCTTAGCATATATGATTGTGATGGCAGACTGACTGCTGTATGAATCAGTAAGATCTAAGGAAATCCACATTTTGCCCCATGCTGGTACCAAAAATAATTGGATCTCTTATGCTTAAAACTATGGTTATGGCATGGTCCCCAGGTAAAATTATAAGAATCTTTGGGGAACCACATCTCAAATCCCAAATAGTTAAGGTGCTCTCTGGACAACTGGATACAATACGTGATAAGACAATAGCTTCATGTGGGTCTCATGTAGGAATTATATGAATCCATCATTTAGATCCACATTTTGCACCACAGCAGAATGAGAAACTGTTTGTTCCTGATTTTGTTCCTGATTTTTATTTTTTATTTTTTTTGCTGATTCCATGCAAACAGCTGTGATCTAAGAATTGAGTGTGGTTTCCTGTGAATTCTTTATTTAAAAAATCATGCAATTCCCAAAAATCCAAGTCTGAGTTCCACATGTTTTTGTTATCACAGTGTCAATAATTACCACACCATGTGACGATACATGTGCTGGGCAATTTGAGGGTGGTTTCCTAAGGATCTCCTGTACTAGATCATGCAAATGCATTGGACTTTTTAATTGCATAAAGAACATATAATGTAATCGCTATTTGTTAGTATTTTTTGAGGGGAATCCCATGTAAGAATTACAGGCTGGATTTCATGACGCCAACTTTTCTCCGGACCTTTTTTTTACTCCATCCTAAATTCGAGCCACGAGAACTTGGTAACTACTAGGGCAGTGTTTCTCAACCTTGGAAGCTTGAAGATGGGTGGACTTCAACTCCCAGTATCCCCCAGCCAGCGCTGCTGGCTGGGGGATTATGGGAGTTGAAGTCCACCCATCTTCAAGCTACCAAGGTTGAGAAACACTGTACTAGGGCTAAATTATAAATCCGAGGAAAACAGAATCAGAAGAGCCGTACTAGAGCACTAAGAACACTAAGAAAGTCCTTTTGGGTGAGTGAGAATCACGTTAAGGTACCACCCCCCAACCCCACCGACTAGTTGGGAAGTTACTGTCAACTGTGATGGCGATCGGGCTTTATTATTCCAATGTCCCGTTCGCGATTCAGTTCTCACTGGAGGAGACGGTTTGCTCCCACTCACCCACCCCAAACAAACAAGAAGGTGCGATCCTGCCGGGAGTTCGCTCCCCGTTGTCAGCCGCAACCCCAGGAAAGAAATCCAAAGCTGCCTCCTAAGAGGAGCCTCCGCGTCCGTCCTTCCCCATCTTCTCCCAATCGCTGTCGCCTCAACTGAGAATGCCCCCCCCTCTCCGTCCACATGGCCAGCAGGGCGAAGAACTGCTGCCACGGCCGCCGAGAGGATCCCGAGATGCGTCGACTTTTTCTCCTTCTGCACCAGCAGAAGCAGCCACCCCTCCCGCCGCCCTCCTTCTCCTCAGGGATCGGATCGCAACGAGAGAGGATCCTTATGAAAGACCGTCCCGATCGCAGCTTTTCCCCCCTCCCTCTTTCTCCCTTCCTCCCTCTCCCTCTCTCTCTCCCGCCCTCCCTCCTCTTTCTTCCTTCCTTCCTCCCTCTCTTTCTCCCTTCCTCCCTCTCCATCTCTCCCTCTCCCTCCCTCTTTCTCCCGCCCTCCCTGTCCCTCTCTCTCTCCCGCCCTCCCTCTCTCCCTCTCCCTCCTCTTTCTTCCTTCCTTCCTCCCTCTCTTTCTCCCTTCCTCCCTCTCCATCTCTCCCTCTCCCTCCCTCTTTCTCCCGCCCTCCCTCTCCCTCTCTCTCCCGCCCTCCCTCTCTCCCTCCCCCTCTCTCCCTCTTTTTCTCCCTCACCCTCTCTCTCTCCCTCTCTCTCACCCTCTCACCCTCTCCCTTCCTCCCTATCCCTCTCTCCCTCCCTCCCTCTCTCCCTCTCTCTCCCTCTCCCTCCCTCCCTCTCCCCCTCTCTCTCCCTCCCTCTCTCCCTCTCCCTCCCTCCCTCTATCTCCTTCTCCCTCTCTTTCTCTCTCCCTCTCTCTGTCCCTCCCTCTCCCTCTCTCTTTCTCCCTTCCTCCCCCTCCCTCCCCCTCCCTCCCTCCTTCTCCCTTCCTCCCTCTCCCTCTCTCTCTCCCTCCCTCCCTCTCCCTCCTTCCCTCTCTCCTTCCCTCTCCCTCCCTCTTTCTCCCTCCTTCCCTCTCCCTCTCTCTCCCCCTCCCTCTCCCTCCCTCCCTCTATCTCCTTCTCCCTCTCTCTCTCTCCCCCTCCCGTTACCTCGCTGCCTCCCTTTCACGCAGCCCTCTCCGATGCCCTCCACCTGCGTGGGCCGAGGACGCCGGGGCTGGCAGCCCCTCGCATCCTAGCCAACCCACTTAAGTTCCTTCTCCTCGCATCCGTCCACCCAGCTCCAGCTTAACTCCCCAGCGCGGTTTAGGAGGATGGGGACGACCCCGGCGGCCCCCCCCCTCCCCTCCTAGTCGCCTCCACCTTCGGGTCCAACTCAAGGGTCCCCGGAGAAGCCGAGAAGACCGAGCAGCCGTCCTTACCTGGATGCAACATACTTTGGAAATAGAAGATGACGAGGGCGAAGGATCCCAAGCAAGTGACCAAAACCATCCGGCAAAGCCGATTGATCCTCATTACTTCCAGCAGCGCCTGCTTCATGGCTTTGTCCCGGCGAGAATACTGTAGGTAGGTGGCGGGGAGGAGGGAGACCCTCACCCCGCAGGCTCTTGCCCAAGAGTTGCGTGACGGAGGAGCCGGAGCAAGGGGCAAAGCGGCAGCCTGGGCAAACCGGCCGGCTTCTTCGGGGAACCGGGGCTGGCGCGATGCTGGCGGCGGCGGGCGGCGAGAGCTCCCTCCTCCTTCCGCTGCTGCTCTGGAGGATGCCTTGGACAGCAGCTCGCGAGCGCTGCTTCATTTGGCTGGGAGCTAGTCCTAGACTGGGGTCTACCACTCGGCTTAGATTGAGAGGGGGGAGACCACTGAGGAAGCCTGTGTAACCTGCGGAAGGGCCGCATCACCTCCGAGAAAGGTCGCTTTGGAATACCATTCGACTCACCCTACTGGAGAATATGGTCGCGTCCGGCTGTTTCCCAAGCCGTGTCGCCGCTTTCTTCGCGGTCCTAAAGCCTCCCGAGTCGCGGAGGGATGCAGTGCGCAGGCTGAGGTGGGTTCGTGGTCTCGGATGGTGAGGAGCATCTTGTCCTCCTATCCCATCCGGCCAGGTGAAAAAAGGTTTGATTTGGGAAGGTTTCCATGCTCTCCTTTCCAAGGTGCCCGGAGCTTTTGCTGTTTGAACCCGCCTGATGATGAGTTCTGGGGTTCTGGAAAATAGTCCTCATTTTTCCTAGCATTTTGGTTAGAGGTAATACAGGTACGATGACCATATTTTCTTGGAAAAATGCCTGAAAAGGGAGCAGATCTGAAGAGGTTCATAAAAAGCATAAAAATGTGTTTATAATTTTATTTAAAAAAACAAAAAACAAAAACCAAGAGCACAACCAAGAACACATTCTAATAAAAATATCTAAAATTAAACAGTATATGTATTTTTTTTAAAAAAACAATTCAATTTCTATATTTTTCTCATGAATATGAACGACTGTCCATTAAAGTGATATCTATAACAGTAAAAGTTAAATGACCAAAATAATGGACAAAGGTGAGTTTTTGGAGAATAAATAAATCTAAAGCACAGCTTTCTGAAATAAAAGACTCTCCTTTATAATAAAGGATGTGTGGTCATTGTCAATATAGGTATTAGGCAACTGAGGATTTTTCTCTCTGTATATTTCATGGCCCAGTAGAAATATTTACATAAGAACTTACGTAAGAAGGAGAGGTTTCTTCAGAGAATAAAAGGCAGATGTGGAGAAAATAAATAAATAAAAGACTTACTTGAAAAGCATTTTAAGAAACTCTTGGTAGCCACAGCAGCCAAACTGTTATACACATCAGCAGGCTAAGACATTGCATTCATTGAGGTATTAAGCAACCGAAACCGAAACAACAACAAAAGAAAAAGAAATATTCTCTTGGTCTTAACTAATTTCAACCTGTGTTTTAATTTTTTTGTTCTAGATGCCTTGACTGCTCATATAGGTGGGATTGCCGAGTTTAAACAAACAAACAAAAATTACCCAAGTTTTCAGTGTCCTTTGTTCAATTTTGGAAGCTAAACTTCAATTGATAAGAAATAAACTTGATATCCAAATATCCATGAGGGAAGGAGGAGCTGTTCAGCAAAGGAGGACATCTGAATTTCAACAGAGAAATTTCTAATTTTGGGATAGGAAATATGTGAGCACTATCTGGTAAGACCTAAAATAGGGTTAATGCTTTTTTTTTTAAAGAAACTCATAGCCCTCAGTTTAAATCCTCACACTAAAGAAGAATCTGGCAAATCTGGACATTACCTGCATGAGAGATGCAACTCCATCACCTTTCCATTGTCAATCCTCAACTTGTTTCTTTTCTAATACAGGAAAATTAAGAAGCTGGGAAACTGCAATTCTCCATGCAAAAAAAGAGCTCATAGTGACAGACTAGCTTGTTATCTACGGAGCCTGTCTGCAGATCTTCAGATCACTTATTAAGTCTTTCTCTGTTTCTTGATGACATGACTTTTAAAAAATCCTTTAAAAAAAGGATTTCTTTAAATAAATAAAGGGGAGGCCCATCTTCTGCCTGTCAACAATGTACTTTGAAAATTTATTCTAAAGACACAAGACACAACATGTTTATAGCCAGACAGGAACAAACACAGAATAATCATAACTTTTTGAGGCTATGATAGCACAGTGGATACTTGCGGAAAAAATAAATCTGGACAACTTGGCAGACAACTTTAGGACAACTTTTGATGTCCTAAATCATTAGGGAGACTTTTGATGCTACACACTCTAATCTGTGAAAGTAATCGATGCAATGTACTGAAACAATAGAATTTATGCATCCCTCTGCATTGTGCAATACTGTATTGCTTTCAGCTGTAAAACAACCTCTACTGCAAAGATTATGAAAGACAAAGGCAAGTAAGCGAATTTCTCCTTGATGCTCATTTCAATAGCACTAATTTATGACTAGTTCTGTATGAAAAGCAAATTAAGATAACAGATCTACATGACTCAAGAGTGTCCACATAAATCAAAACAGATATACATGCATTCATACAAGAGTCCAGAGTGATTTTTTTTCTTTTCTTCTTTTCTTCTTTTCCTTTCCTTTTCTTTTGCCAGACTTTGACATAGCTTATTTCTCTTTTTTTATACATTTCTCTTGCCTCTTTTCCCCATTGCTACATAACATCCCCATTGCTATATAACAGACTAAGACTGTTTGGTGTTGTTAAAATAAAACAAGGTAAAATATGGTTTTCTGAAGGAGTCAAAGCAGCTCTTTTTACTAGTATTTCAACACTGCCAGCTCTAACATGCTTGCAATTAATTGAGTTTGCTTTAATAGCAGGGTACCCTATGGACTAATTCTTTCTTCGGGCCAGGAGGTTGTTCCAGTAGAAAGGTATGTTCACTGTTGTCCCCACAATTTCCTGTATTTTACTTGCTAGAAATTACCATTCTCATCCCCTGGTATGACATAAGCTTACTGAGTACGGAAGTTCTCTGTCTTGTCCTCTTTTATCTCTGTTAATATCAAATTGAGAAGTATACAACCTGAGGCTATCAGGCTTTAACTCATTTCATTCCACTGTTATTCAGTTTACGATGAAATCAAAATTAGTTTTCCCTGGTCCTGCTTGATTTTTCAAGTATGTGGGCCTTCTAAAGTCCAAATGAATTGTCAGCCTAGAAAAAAAATGAGGTACAGACCTCTTGCCTAATGATACAAAATATGTGGCATGCTATAAATGGCAGGTTCCTAATCAGTGAAATATCTAGGTTAGGCAAATGTTGTTCTTTGATGGTGTTAAAGGTACTGTCACATGATGTAAGCTGTTCCAACAAAAGCTGCCTTTTAGAAATTGACTGATGATGATTTTGTCAATGTCAATGGTGTTCAAGTGGTGCTCCAGATGTTTTGGGTTTGCATCCAAGCACCTACTACTACTACACTTGCTACTACTACTATTGATCATCACTTAGCCAGATGTTCAGACTGAGTTTGGCATTTTTATCTACCTATCAAGTTCTTACCAAGGACCCAGGATAGGCAAATCTGGATGTTTGACAGTGTTATAGATATTGTTGCAGGATGGAAGCTGTTGTTGTTGTTATTATTATTAATATTGATTTAATCTTCAGTGTAAAATTCACATTCTGGGGCTGGTAAAAACTTAACAGTTCAAGTCCTCATCAAGGACCTAAGAGCTCTTAAGATATTATTATTATTATGCCTGACTCCTAATGATTCTGAAATTCAGCAATGCCATTATTGAAAACCACTAAGTAAAATGCTTTCTAGTCATCCAACTCATGTACGTTTAAAGCACCCATTCCAAGTTGTGTTTCTGATGTCATAAAAGGACAACAAATTGTGAATTATCAAATATTTATCACTGAGTTGACTGAAATTTTTACTGTCAGTGGGGAGGAGAGATGCTCTTGGAATTTTATATCTCAAGTGCCCAAAGAACTACAAGATCCGACAGAGTTGGCATGCTCCATATCCCATCAATTAAACAGTGTCGTCTTATGGGACCCAGGAAGCATGCCTGCTCTGTAGCTGCATTGCCCTGTGGAACAATTTCCAACTCATATTGAGTTGGCCCCAACCCAGCTGGCTTTTAGGAATGTCTTGAAGAAATGCTTCTTCTCCCAGGCATTGAATAGGATGTTATATTGAGCTTGTTTTAATTATGTGGTATGTGTTTTAGTGTGTTTGGCATAATGTGTTTTATTGCTTTTTTCCCCTTACTGTGATGTTTTAATCCCAATGTTGGTTGGCAAGTGGGTGGCCATGAGTGGCCATATAAATTGAAGGAATGTATGAATTCCTTTGCTTTGGCTACCAGTAACACAAACCCACACAACTTTCAAATCAAAGAATCTACAACATATAACTGGCAAATAGCTGATCCAATCAGATGGACCCAAGCAGAACAATTGACAAAACGAAGTTATTCTGTCTGTGAGAATATAGATCTGGAAATCTAGAATCTCACTATGCTAATATTCATTTATTGTGCTTTATTATAGTCCAAACTAAGTTTATTTTCTGTAGCAAGTTCATGCTGAAGGTATTCAGTTGATGAATGCAGTAGATATGCAAATAAAGACCTTATGAATTTGAAACAAATACTGGTTGCAAAAAGATAACAGATAATAAAATGATGAGTAGATTTTAAGAAATATATAGAACAAGGAGGAAAGGAGTATTGTAGCTTACTTGAACAAGCTGTTGTTAATTTCTATCTTTCCATCTCAATAATATGATCTCATATTGTACAACAAGAGGACCTTGGGATCTCTATAGATCAAGTAGCCTATAGACTTCATTGAGTGCCAGAGGATTTTAGGTTTAAAGTAGTTATGATGTGGGCTGGTTACAGTCCTTACTCCACATGGAAAAATCTATGTCCAGCAGGATAGTTTAGCATGAAATGATAAGTGACTAATAGCATTACAGGGATGACAACTCAAGCTAAGACAGTTTGATGGTTACAGGGCAGTTGAGAATCTCAAACAAATTTAAGCTTCCATAACCAGACCGATTACTTAACTAAAGACTCTTAAAGAGTAATTTCATAGCCTCTTTTTGTAATCTTTAACAAGATGGCTATATTGCCAGGAGAACTGGAAAATGGTCACTGTCACCTGACCGTTGAATTGATCCCTTAGAAGAAGAAGACAGATGGAAACATGTCACTCATAGAAAAAAACACAAACCTAGTACAAAACCCCTGTCCAAAACAACCCATTCTGATGCAGCCCCATTGGTGCTAGGCAATCAATTTCATGGACTCTCCCTGGAAGAACACATGCAGGCACATAGAAAAAAAGCATCATCAAAGTAAAGTAAAGTAGCACCTTAAAAAGTAGCACTGTCAAATACTTCTGTGGTAGATAGAAAAATACTCCAAACCTTTCTAGGGAAAAAAACGGTGAGTGTTGGTGATAGGAGATTCAATTCTCAAGGGAACAGAACCAGCTATCTGTAGACCAGACAGTCAATCCAGAGAGGTATGTTGTCTTCCTGGAGCTAAAATCAAAGATGTGGCTGAGAACCTAACCAAAATAATAAAACCCACAGATTACTATCCTTTTCTACTACTACATGTAGGGACGAATGACCCCAAAAGGACTTGAAAACAATATTGAGTGATTACAAGCAGCTAGGCAGGAAAATAAAGGACTTAGGTGCACAAGTAGTTTTTTTATTTTATTTATTTAGTTAAACTTATATACTAAAACAAGTAGTTTTTTCATCTGTATTGCCAATGAAAGGTCAACATAAGACAACCTTGGGCTTCAAAGGGGAGGGGGAAGAGGATACAAATGAGCACAAACCAATTAGCTTGATATCAGTACTAGACTAGCAGTTGATTAAGCATTTAGAAAAGAATCCACTGCTTTCCAGGAACAATGGAATTTCTCAATCATAAATCATGTCAAACCAATCTAATCTGGAAACCCTATCAGAAAAGAAGATCAGACTGGTTTGGAATAATGGACCAGCAAGATGAATTTCAAAGGACAGATACAAAGTCCTAACATTAGTTAGGAACAGTAAAAAGGCATGAATATAGAAATGTGTAGGGGCGGGGATATGCTGACTGGGGAATTCTGGGAGTTGGAGTCCACATAGTTTAAAGTTGCCAAAGTTGAGAAAACTCTATATGCTATGGAGAAAAGAAAAGAAAAAGCCTCGAGCACGGAACTGTTGCTTTTGGAGGTGATCCTGAATCTGATGTAATGTCTAGTTTTTGCCTCAAAATGAAAGATCTACAACAACAGAGAAATACTAGTATCCAATTGTTTATTATTCGTGTGGTGTTTCCATTTGCAAATTGTTTTTCAATGGTTAATATGCACTCTGTCCCAAGATGGAAGGATTGAACGGAAATAAATTTCAACAGAGTAACTGCAATGTGTAGGGGAGAAAAAATCTATTGCACTGAAGTTGCTACAGCAGCATTTACATATTTATCCTGTTTTCCCCAAAACAAGATATCCCCTAATAATAAGCCCAATCGGGTTTTTGAGCACATGGCAATAAGGCCAAGCACTTATTTCAGAGTTCAAAAAAATATAAGACAGGGTCTTATTTTTGGGGAAACACAGTATTTATTTATTTATTTATTTATTTATTTAATATATTTATACGGCCACCCATCTCATAGGCATGATTCTGAAAAGCTAGCTGTTAAAAACAAAATAAAAAGATTTTTTTAAAAAACATCCAATTTTTAAAAACAAACAACATAAAAATAACAGCAGCGAGAACAGAAAGAAATGGGCTCCACCTGGGGTGAAATCCAGCAGGTTCTGACAGGTTCTGGAGAACCAATAGCAGAAATTTTGAGTAGTTCGGAAAACCAGCAAATACCACCTCTGGCTGGTCCCAGAGTGGGGAGGGAATGGGGATTTTGCAATATCCTTCCCCTGCCATACCCACCAAGCCATGCCCACCAAGCCACACCAACCATGCCCACAGAACCGGTAGAAAAAAAAAATGAATTTCACCACCCATGGCCTCCACCCATACTATCAGGATGCCAGGTTTGGTAACACAACCAGTTTTTCAGTATCTTACAAAAGGCCAGCAAGGTGAGAGGGCAAATCTTATCACTTGGGAGATATGAAGTTCCATAGGGTGAGTTTCACAGCAGAAAAGTCGCTCTTTCTGGGCATGGCCAGAACGTGTGAAATGGATTTAGGAGTTGACCTGACTAGGTGGTCAGGTCAACTTAGCCTTAGCCACTTAGCCTTCAGTGGCTAAGACTCTGAGCTTGTCAATCAGAAAGGTTGGTAGTTCAGCACTTCAAATCCCTAGTTCAGATCTCCTGCATGAGCAGGGGGTTGGAGTAAATGACCTCCAAGATCCCTTCCAACTCTGTTACTGTTACTGAGTTTAAGAAAACCACTAGCAAAACATTACTCAGCAATAGATACTGTGGCTGAAAAGTTATTGAAATTCAAGGCTGCATCAAAATAATCCTGGTGTCCAGATCACAAGTGATGATGTTGATCTTGTTTGCCTTAGTCAGAATTCATCTCTAGTACTATCTCCAATACTGCTGAACTAGACGATGTCCAGGGAGCAATAATATTGATAAGCAATGTGGAGATCATACTTCATAATGAATAATTAAAATATAACTTGAAAAAGAGGTGATTTAAGAGCAATATGATAGATATCTTGTAGTTTAAGGGGATAGGGCTCTGAATCAATGAAGACAAATGGTAAAATATCAGGTTTAAGGTTTAAGCAGAAAACCTCTCTTCAGATCAGCGTTTCTCAACCTTGGCCGCTGGACGATGTGTGGACTTCAACTCCCAGAATTCCCCAGCCTGCTGGCTGGGGAATTCTGGGAGTTGAAGTCCACACATCATCCAGCGGCCAAGGTTGAGAAACACTGCTTCAGATTATTAACTCTTCAGTAGTACAACATACTATGTACAGGTACTCCTTGACAATTGAGCACAAAATTTCTGTTGCTAAGTGAGAAATTTGTTACATGAGTTTTGCTCCGTTTTATGACTTTTCTTGCCATATTTGTTAAGTGAATCACAGCTATTGTTAAATTAGTAACACAGTTGTTAAGTGAATCTGGCTTTCCCAGTGACTTTGCTTTCAGAAGGTCACAAAAGGTGATCACATGACCTTGGGACACAGCAACAGTCATAGAATAGAATAGAATAGAATAGAATAGAATAGAATAGAATAGAATAGAATAGAATAGAATAGAATAGAATAGAATAGAATAGAATTCTTTATTGGCCAAGTGTGATTGGACACACAAGGAATTTGTCTTGGTGCATATGCTCTCAGTGTACATAAAATAAAAGATACGTTCATCAAGAATCATAAGGTACAACACTTAATGATAGTCATAGGTTACAAATAAATATGAACCAGTTGTCAAGCATCCAAATATAAATCACATGACCATGGGGATGCTGCAATGGTCATTAGTGTGAAAATGGTCATAAGTTTTTCAGTGTTGTTGTAACTTTGAACCGTCACTAAGTAGATGGTTGTAAGTCAAGAACTACCTGTATCTTGCAAGAATATTGAATGAGAGCCACCTGCCTCATCTATTGAATGAGAGCCACCTTTTCATGAAGGATATTGAATGAGAGCCACCTGCGTGAAGAGTCTGAACACTGATATGACAAGAATGGATCTAAACTAATTTATATTTATCCCAGTTTTAGTTTGTTCTCATCATGTTGTTCAGAGGTGGTATTCAGCCGGTTCTGACTGGTTCTGGAGAACTGGTAGCGGAAATTTTGAGAAGTTTGGAGAACCAGCAAATACCACCTCTGACTGGCCTCGCCCCCATCTATTCTCTGCCTCCCAAGTCCCAGATGATTGAGTCCCAGCTGATCAGCTGTGTCTTCTTTTGTTGCCTTGCACAGGGAGCTGGAAAGCAGGTTAGTGGGGTGGGGAGGGAATGGAGATTTTACAGTATTCTTCCCCTGGAGTGGGATGGAAATGGTGATTTTACAGTATCCTTCCCCTGCCACGCCCACCAAACCACGCTATGCAATGCCCACCAAGCCACACCCACAGAACCGATAGTAAAAGAATTTGAATCCCACCACTGATGTTGTTCTATAGTATTGGAATGAATAAGGTTCCCCCCAAAGGTCAATTTAAGGAGAAAATAGAAAAGCAGATGTACAAGTAATAAAATCACTTCTGCTTCTAATTATGTGCAACTTCCCTACTTTCCTCCATCTGCTAAAGAAAATATGGTACTTTTAACATTTAAATAATACGAGGCAATATTTCAAGGGAAGGAAGAGAAATTATGAATCACATGGAAGTCTTATGAGGTAATGCAAACTAGAATCACTTCACACATTATACCCAGCCAGAAACTTTGCAAAGCATTATTCATTAATGTGGGCAAGTTAAATAAACACAAAATGATTCTGAATATTCTGCTTTGGAATGTTGTTATGAATAGAATAACCATATTCCCCATTCATCTGAAAGAAGGTTGCTGGAAGGGTGATTTTTTTTTCACTGTTCCCAGCAACTAGCTACTAAATGTTAGGCAACAGATGAAGGCTATTTGTAAATCAGTGGGATGAAATATACAAAATACAGACAAGTAGCATCACAGTTCTACATAGATAATGAAACTAAGTGTTTTTGAAAAAAGCTGGATTGCCAATATTTGTTCCCATGCTTTTTACCCATTATCCTGATGCAGCAACTAAGTAGGGGAAGCATTTGCTGGTAACATTTTAAGGGAGAAAAAGAAAAAAGAACATTACCAATTACAACTGTAGAAGGTTCAGAAAACTATGATTACCCTTCTAACAGTGGCTATTCACAGCTGTTGAAGATGACACTTAAATTCTTGCATTGGGAATGTGTACTGTGTACAATATGTACTAAGTCTTCTTAGCCTTTGTTTATTTCATTGGAAAAAAACAGAATGAATATAGATGAATTGTTTTGCTGTAAAATTCGTCTTTGTGGGGATTTATAAAGACTGGTAACACCATAGCCTTTGCCCACTGTTTTATTTACAGAAAGGGGGATGGAGATCAGGATGCAAGAGATTAAAAAAAAGTCAATCACAGATTCTTAGCAACAGAGACAAAATTAGAATATATCGTCAGGATTCTTCCTAGAACAGGGGTCTCCAACCTTGGCAACTTTAAGCCTGGCGGACTTCAACTCCCAGAATTCCCCCGCCAGCTGGGAAACTAGGAGATTGTGAGTTCTACTCCTGCCTCATACATGGGTTGTTGTGGGAAAACTAGAAGGAGGGAGAAGTATTAGATATCCTTGCTGCCTTGAATTATTTATATATAAAAAAAATAATGGCAGGAGAAAGAAAAATCTTTTTTTTTAAATTCCCTCTGCAGAACCCTTAAAGATTCTGCCAGCTGGCGGGGGAATTCTGGGAGTTGAAGTCTGCCAGGCTTAAAGTTGCCAAGGTTGGAGACCCCTGTCCTAGAAGGCAATTCCTGGCAAAAGGGTCCATGTCATAAGAAGGACAGAATGTCCAGTTGAAAAGGTATTGATGTTTCTTTTACTCCCCCACCCCACTAATCTTATTCATCAAAGTTTTATATTAACCAACAAACAAATAAATAAAAAATCTACTAGAATTCCTACCTTTGATTCTTGCAGAGGCACAATAGCCTGTTGATACATTTTTCTCTCCTATTCTCTACAAGTTAAAAACTACATTTTTTTTTCTTTAGTGAGATTTAAGAAGACAAGTCAGTTCCTCAGATATAAAGTGTAAGGGGCAGCTGCAGTAATCTCTGGTTAATCCCCCTTTATAAGTAATTCATGGTATGCATACACAGTATAAAGGCAGCTATAAATGCACATGACTATTATACTTAATTCTCCTATAATTAGACATGTTAGTGTGTAGCATAAGATTACAGTGCAAACATGGCAAATAAAAGATGTTTTTCTTTAACATGCATCCAACTCAGAATTACCTTTGAAACAGATGGAGCTATAATAGCCAGATCCATCCAGGGTATGTGCCAAATATAATGAATTTCAACTCCCAGAATTCTCAGCCAGCTGTCCTTACACCTTCTAAAATAATATGTTTGCCATATTTTTCCAGTCCTTCACTTGTGGAGGAGTAATTGTCATCAGTGCTGCTACTACTGGTAGTAGGCGACTAAACTCCGGATTTGTTTTTTTTTGACTTGTAATTTTACTTTTTGTTTTAGGCCGAACTATTGCTTTGTTAGGCAAGTTTAATGAATTGACTTAAATTTATTCGATTAATCAACTATAACGTCTTGAATTAGTTGACAATTCTTATAAAAACAAAAAAAATCAAAGAATAAGTAATATGCCGCTAATAATGCAATCAACATAATTAGAAATACACAATAAATATTATGGGGACACTATTCATTCTTCCATGGAAATTGTCTGGACTTTTTCTCCCTCAGTTAAAAAAAAACATTTTTATTAATTTCTGTTGTAGGATAAAAGAACTGGGCAAAATATTAAGAACAAAGAGAATTATTGGCAGTTTTATTTTTGTTTTTATTGTCCCGATCATTATATTTTTGGGCAGTAACTCCCCCGTACCCCAATTAAATAATTTCATAAAATTAAAAACTGATTGCAAGATAAGGAATCCACCATAGGCAGCAAGCACCAGATGGCAGTAAAGTGTTTGATTGGCCCAGGTTGAGACAGATCTTGTCTCCAAGTAAAATACATTCTTGGCATTGAAACTCCCAAAGGAATTAATTCAGTTGTCACTTCTAAAGATATCCTTCCATCCTTAATTTATCCTTTTTGTCAGCTTGTGGCTATTATTTTGTCTTGAGTCCAGCTGCCAATGCAAAGCATAAGACACATGCACTCAATAAATTCAGAATCCCTAGAGAAGCAATATGGCAGGACAACTAAAGTGGTAAAGAAGAAAAGAAGGGGATTTTGGTGATGTTTTCTGTACATCCTTCCTGCACTCTCAGTGCCCTTAAAGGTCATCTCAAGATAGATTTTGATTTAGCTAAAATGCTATAACAGGTTCCTAGGAATTTTTAACCATTCCTCTGCCATTTGAAGATATCTTATATAGTTCCCCTTTCTGTCTGTTTTTTTCCTCAAAAAAAATATATGTTAACATTACAAACTTACTTTTTAAAGACAATGTTCATAGTAGTTTTATGTGAGTGCTTCAGTGTAACATCATGTACATTCTACTTATAGAACATACTATAGTATATTGCATTTCTACAATAGTGGACATCGATCAACCCATAATATTAGATTCTATAGAACAGGGTTGTCAAACTCGTGGGCCGCGGAACAGATGCATCATGTGCTGGCCACGCCCACACCCAGTTTAACAAAGGGGGGGTTCCGATATGTCACGTGACACCATCGTGGCACCGTGAGCTTGGCACCCCTGCTGTAGAAGCATGTTGATGTACTTATTAGTTAGACATTGCCTAAATTCAGCTCTAGGCCTAAACTCCTAAAAAGACTAAAACACTATATTACAATGTGAATATGTTGAGTATATAAGCATCTCCCCTTAATGAAAAGTTTACTTATATCAGAATAAAGGGAATGTGACTCTTGCTTGGAAGAGAGAGAAAAAATAGAGAAGACAAGTATGATCTGGTGGTTATTATAGTCAAGTTATAGCCAAGGGTGATTTGAGTAGGAAATGACACAGAAAAGCCATACTGAAAAGCCACACTTGAAAAGCTAGGGACCTTACGGAACAGTGGAATGAATGCCTTCAGAGATGAATTGTTGTTGTTGTTAGTTGTGAAGTCATGTCTGACTCATCGCGACCCCGTGGACAACATTCCTCCAGGCCTTCCTGTCCTCTACCATCCTCTGGAGTCCATTTAAGCTCACACCTACTGCTTCAGTAACCATTCAGCAACCTCATTCTCTGTCATTCCGTTCTTCTTTTGGCCTCAATCTTTCCCAGAGGCTCTTCTCTTCTCAGAGATTTATGCTAAAGCTATTTCTATACCTTTATACTGGCTAAAAGCATTCTTATAACTTTTTTGAGAAAGT
This sequence comes from Arizona elegans, assembly GCA_022577455.1. Lineage (NCBI taxonomy): Eukaryota > Metazoa > Chordata > Lepidosauria > Squamata > Colubridae > Arizona > Arizona elegans. The sequence continues at coordinate 66,748,484 of JAKOOJ010000007.1, forward strand.
TTTCTTGAATTTGGTGCTTGCATGAAAGTAAAACAAATATGAGCTTTATTTAGAAAATAACAAGGTGATAGAAATGCCTAAGTTACTTATCTACAGTTAAAAGCTGCTACAGTGCTTTTATCTTCCTCTTTTTTGAAATGAGTATCCCCTCCTCACATCAAAGCTGGATGGCATCTTTTTTTCTAGCCATTCCATTTTTCATTGTACTTTAGTGCACTCAATTGAATCCCTTTTTCTCCAATTTTCTAACAACATCTAGTATTGTTATCATTTTTATTATTATGATATCTGTTGATAAGTTGCCAGAACTGGCACTAATTGGGGATCCCATCTTCCGCCGTCCATATTATAAAGCTTGGTTGGGAAACTAGAATCCTTGGTACCTTTTGATTTAACCCTCAGATTTCTCCACTCCTACTCAGAGTAGTGAGCCGAAGAAGAAGAAGAAGAAGAAGGAGGAGGAGGAGGAGGAGGAGGAGGAGGAGGAGGAGGAGGAGGAGGAGGAGAAGAAGAAGAAGCTTCACTGTTGCCAGTTAAGATACTATAAATTTAAATAGCTTGAAGAAGTAACAGTGGGCTGAATTTAAAGGCATACATAGGAGCTGAATTTGGCCCTGGTTCATCGCTGTATAGAGAGTAAATCTAGGAGTGAGAATGGTTGCATCTTATCTTTAGAGATGGATTTAAGGACAGATGCATTTGCTGGAAAATTGGGCTTGGAGAAAGGCAGACTTGATAGTCCTTGACATAGATTACTGCCTTGACTCTGAGCAAAACTGCCAAAACAAATAAATCCGGTAATTCATTTTCCCTTGTAAAGCTAGTGATGCAGAACAACATGGCCAGCATTTCATTTTTTTTTTCTAAATAACATTTTTAAGTGACCTCCTCATCTTTACCAATTGTGTGTGGGCATGTAGCTATGATAAAATCCATGCTGGCACACTGACCATGTTATAAGATAGGGATAAATTATGTTTGCAACTTGTGCATCAAATCATGAAGTGAGTGGCTGATGAAAAAAAACGAAGGGATTTAGAAGCTGAGCATGTAGTAAAAATTGTTGATGGGACCTCCAGCATCCCTTGAATTGGAGCCAGCTGAGAATTTAGTTATCTTTCAGATTTGGCCCCTTAATTGTACCAATTTTATAGATAAGATACCATGTTGGAAAATTGCAGTGTCTATTCTCAGGAAACACATTTAAAGGCATAGTTTCTTAGAGCAGCTGTATCCAATGATAATATGATTGGGCAGACATATCACAGACTGCACTGTAAAGCTAAATTAAGATGTCACCATATATTCATTTAAATTATCTTTGCTATATTTATACTGGATGAGGGTATATTTCACTGTGTTAATTAATGATGAGGATAAGGTGTGGAATAAATGTGTATGGTTTTATAAAACATGGCATTTTATTTGCGTCCTTTCAATATATCTTTAGAGGAACAGGGAGATTTATTTGTACGTTGTTGCCTGTTTAGTGAGAGCCATTTCGCTCTCCCTTCTGTGATGAACTGCATAATATGTATACAGGGTGCCATCTAATGGAAGAAGATGCAATCAGCTTGTTGTGAGGAAACAAACGGATGAAACAGAAAGAATAAATTATATGTATGACTCCATATTCGTGTACAGCAATGGTGGGCTTCAAATTTTTTTACTACCGGTTCTGTGGGTGTGGCTTGGTGGGCATGGCAAGGCTTGGTGGGCGTGGCTTGGTAGGGTGGGAGGGGAAGGATACTGTAAAATCTCCATTTCCTCCCGATCAGCTGGGACTTGGGAGGCAGAGAATGGATGGGGGCAGGGCCAGTCAGAGGTGGTATTTACCGGTTCTCCGAACTACTCAAAATTTCGGCTACTGGTTCTTCGGAACTGGTCAGAACCTGCTGAAACCCACCTCTGGTGTACAGGTAGCCCTCAATTTAGAGACATTTGTTTAGGGACCATTCAAAGTTACAACAGCATTGAAATAAGTGACTTATGACCCGGTCCTCACACTCATGGCTATTGCAGCATTCCCATGGTCATGTGATCAAAATTTGGGTGCCTGGCAACTGGCATGTAATCGGTGACATTGTAGTATCTCCAGGTACATGTGATCTTCAATTGTGACTTTCCCAACTGGCTTCTGACAGGCAAAGTCAATGGGGAAAGCTTAACAACCACATGATTCACTTAACAGCAGTCATTCGCTTAACAACCGTGGCAAAACAGGTTGTAAAATCAGGCATGAATCTAACAATTCACTTAATAACTGCCTTACTTAGCAGTGAAAATTCTGGTCTCATTTATGGTCATAAGTCAAGGACTATCTGTATATAAGTAAAACATTGTAATTGTGGGGATCAGTAGAATAGGTTAGTACAATAGGTAAATAGCTATCTGCTAATATTTCAGGCATCAAAATAGAGACATATTCATAGATGATTGATAATAGCATCCTTCTTCTTGTACCAAAGACCATAACAGAGATGGTCTTTTGCATATGTGAACACATACACATACATACACAAGCTTACTCTTTGCTAAAGGCTATTTGGCTATTGTCCTTCAGCAAAAGGATAATGACTATCCTCCTGAGATTCAGGAAAAACAAATAGGAAACCATCACTGCTATCCCACAGAGTCTGCCACTTAAGACTCACTTATTCTATTGGTCGGGCAAGTCTCAAATGAAATTATACGGTAAAGAAATGAGAAGTTATAACAACTGAGTTCATACAATGAAATGTGCACCCCAATCAGGGGTGGGATTCTGCCGGTTTGGACCGGTTCGGGCATACCAATAGCTCTGACGATCAGTTGAGAGCAAACCGGTTCGCTCCGATGAACAGCTGTGCCCACCTGCCCACCCCTGTGCTATAGCTACCTTTATTTCCTTTGTTTGAAGCCCATCTGATCGCCACGGCAGCACGGATTGCCGTGCCTCAGCTGTTTTATTCACCAGAATAAAAGTAAAAAGTGCTGTTTTCAAGTGTACTGCACGCACATGGATCGCCTGTTTCAGGCGCAAAGTAGGAGTGAAATCCAGCAGGTTCTGACAGGTTCTGGAGAACTGGTAGCGGAAATTTTGAGCAGTTCGGAGAACCGGCAAATACCACCTCTGGCTGGTCCCAGAGTGGGGTGGGAATGTAGATTTTGCAATATCCTTCCCCTGGAGTGGGGAAGGAATGGAGATTTTGCAGTATCCTTCCCCTGCGACACCCACCAAGCCACACCCATCAAGCCACATCATGCCCACCAAGCAACGCCCACAGAACCAATACTAAAAAAAATTGGATTTCACTACTGGTGCAAAGCACGCACGAAGCAATCTGGTTGTTACACTGGTTGAATCCCACCACTGACCCCAATCTTCTAGTAATTCCTGCTTTGAAAGAATCTGATGGTCTTTTTGTATTTTAATGGTTCTATTCCAGATTCAAGCACTGAAACATACTGTAGTTGCTGTTTTAAGTAAGTAACAGACACATGGGTGGAAGAGGGAAGTGTCTTTTAATGACTATTGTAAGCATGTACACTGAATTATATGTTTTAATAAGAATCATGAATTTAATAAGAGATGAAAGCCATGGCAGAGCTGGCATTCCATTCCCATAATAGCTATGTATGGCATCCTCTGTATTTTTTAATTTCCTGGTTAAAACTGCCACACTGATTATTCTGTCTGCTTTATCCAGAATGAAACAATCCTTTCCCCATCCATTTATCCATCTTTCCTGACAATCTAACCTTCAGGTCTATGGGATGTCATAGTTACCGGCTAATACCGGTCTGTGATTACAAAAGTTGAAGTCCATCATCTCTACAGCATAGCAGATCAGAAAAATCCTTAAAGCCAATTATCTTACCCCAGTCTCTATCAGATCCCTTCTCAAGCATCTTTTGCAAGCATTTCCTGGATCAACATGACCTCACCTTTTCAGTGCCGTCCTGTTTCTCTGCCAAATGTTACTTCTCTAATATAAATTGGTCCACTAATTATTATTCCAATAATTAGAACAGTGACATTTGAGGCTTAGAAGATGGAGCATTGGAGTTTTCTCCTAATGCTCTTGCACAGAACTATTTTAGTGGTAAGCATTTTCTTTGTTCTATTAATTAATTATACAGCTGAACAATCTGTTTCTTCTATCTTCCTTATGTGTGTTAATACAGCATGCTTGTGTGCAAAGCCAAAAACAATCTATAGGCATTAGATCATTCCTGCTGCTTAAAATACATTTTCTTTGTATCTGCTATGCATCCCTCAGACAAGTCTCCTAAATAAATATATTCTGAGCTATTACATCCTACAGGGATGCAGACAATAATATAATGTATATAAAGCTATTTGAATAAATCAGTGCATACAATCAGAATATTTGTCATCAAGCTACCCGTCTCTGATTCTAAACCAAGTGATTTTGGAATTAGGAAGAAACTGGAGAATTTTGTAGACACACTTCAGTGTGATTTTTGAAAAGAAATAGAATGATTTTATTTACATTTAATTGGGAATTCTTTTGTATGCACTCTTCCAAAGTATTGAATATTTACCCCAATAAGAGTTCTTTTTAAAAGGAGAAAAGAAAAGAAAAGATTTTTGAATGATTTTAAAAGGTTTAATAAGTTTCCCTTGAATTGAACTCATGGGAACCACAACAACATAAATATGTTCTTTTCCTGGAAATAATATTTGTTTGCTTGATTGTTTTATATCCATTTTTTCTTGAAGAACTTAGGTGTCAAGTTTCCGAAAGATGCCCTAATTAATTCATGAGCCATGATCCAAACTTCAAAGGAAATATAGTCATTTATTAGGAGCAACATTCCGGCAATACTCGGATGCAGTTAGGACTGATCCCCTATGACCCTGACTCTCCCCTCCTCTCTGGCCATGTCATAAATCACATTCTCCAATTACCCACTTTGCTGGCTGTGAAACCTAACACCCTCCTTCTGATTGCGGTCAGAAAAAATGTATGGAATTCACTTCAGTTCTCCCTCTCTCCTGCTCATGGCAACTTGAAAGCTTTGCAAGTTGACACTAGGGCCGTGGTGGTGAACCTATGGCATGCAGAGCCCTCTCTGTGGGCACGCGAGCCATCACCCCAGCTCAGCTCTGCCATGCGTGCGTGTGTGCCTCCTACCGGCCAGCTGGTCTTGGGTCTCTGCCGTGCATGCACAGGGGGTGGGGTGCAGGGGCGGGTTTCAAAACCCATTGCTACTGGTTCGCTCGTGGGTATACGCATGCTCGGGTGGGTGGGCAGAGCCTCCAACTGCTGTCGCTACCCATTTGCCCGATCCAGGGTGAAGTGGTAGCAACCCACCACTGGTAGGGTGCATGCAGGGTGAGTGTGCGCATTGCATTTTGGGGGTGCACGCACACGTTGGGCACTCGGTCCAAAAAAGGTTAACCGTCACTGACCTACAATATATTAGTGATTTCCTACTTTCTATGTTTCTCCCTTTTTTTCTATGAGAAAGAAAATTCCAAACTCAAAGCTACTCACTGTGATGATATATTCAGAGTTTGAAAAAGATTCCCATTCTGATTACCTGGACGGCTCAGTTTAATCAGTCAAAAGGATGAAAGCTGTCCTTTGAACACAAACACAAGATGACCCAGAGATTTTGTGTTCCTGCCCAAGCCTGTTGCTGAGAATTCTATAACCCAATCTGCTTTTCCTTTCAATAATCTAATTAAAGATGCTTCTGGCTTTTGCATTTAACAAGATTTCAAGAGCTTGACATCCAATGCCCTTCAATGGCTGATGATAGATTTGAAGCTGAATCTTCCTGGTGATAGTCCGATATCTTAACTACTGCCACACACTGATTTGTTGGAAGCAACCACCATAGAAGGAACTAGAGAATTACTTTGCCACTGCATTTTTTTCTTTTTACTTCCCAGTCTATTCTATAGTCCTAAATTTATAGAAGCAAATAGCTGGAAGCAAAGTCATCTATAGGGAAGGATATATAGTAGAGATCACCATCTTTTTCTTGTCCTTAGTACCTCCTTCTAATGTTGCCATAAAGTGGTGGGATTCAAATAATTTAACAACCGGTTCTCTGCCCTAATGACCGGCTGGGTGGGTGTGTTCAGGGGGTGTGACAGACACTATGTGGCCTCCTGCACCCCCCTGGGAGCAAAAACGGGCCACAGGGGGATGCGCTGCCCCCCATGTCCCGTTTTGGGCCTAGTAGGCATCCCTGCAGCCTCCTGGGAGTGAAAACGGGCCGCGGGGGGGGTGCCACACCCCCGTGTCCCATTTTGGGCCTAGTAGGCCTCCCTGAAGCCTCCTGGGAGTGAAAACGGACCACGGAGGGCGCCACACACCCCCATGCCCCATTTTGGGCCTAGTAGTCCTCCCTGCACTTACCTGGGAGCCAAAATGGGATACGTGGTGACTCCTGAAAGGGGCGGAGTGGGGAGGGGAGGGGCCCCCTAACAATTTAGCTACGAGTTCACCCGAACCTGCCCGAACTAGCTGAATCCCACCACTGTTGCCATATCTGGTGAGGTTTTAATGGTCTTGTCTCCAAACCTGACATAAAGTTCTCAAATTATCTTGAGCTCAATTTCAGTTGCAATATTCTCTTGTCAGATGTTGCTCTTCCTGAGGAAGGTTTTTGTGAGATGTGTGAAATATAATAAACAGTCATCAGAGGACACAAGGATGCTTTTAGCGTTGCTTGCAGGTTCCCCGTTGCTGACCCTTGATAAGACAGTATACAGAGGAACACAGCTCAGATAGAGAAGGCACACTTTTACATCTTTGCAGCTTCCATCAATAGGAACAATGAGGCTGAGAAATCAACTTCTTGTAATAGGCAATGCTAAGCAAGAGTGCTTCAGATTTTCACTATATATAAATATATAGAGAGAGCAATAGCACTTAGACTTATATACCACTTCATAGTGCTTTACAGCCATCTCTAAGGGGATTACAGTCAGCATGTTGTCCCCAACGATCTGGGTCCTCATTTTACCCCCTCGGAAGGAAGTTAGGCTGAGTTAAACTTGAGCCAGTTAGGATTGAACTCCAGGTAGTGGGCAGTGAATTAGCCTGCAATACTAAAATGTATATATATTTTCATGTGTTATGGAATTTGATGCACTGAAAGTACCCTGAAGTTAATCCTCCATACCACTAACCAAAATGTATGGAACAAGCCGCAAGCATACTGTACTGTTGTATTTTTGTACACAATCTTGCCATATATTCTATCTTTACAAATAATTCCCCCAGTGCATCAATTGTATTACTTTTCACCAATACATTATTTTTGGGTTAACTTTCCATAAGTGGCCATTTTTCCATACAGATTTTGATCGGACACTTACAATGCAATGATCGAAGAACTGCAAATGTTGGGTAGTCATTGAGCTTCAATGTGCTTTCCAGTTTAGAAATGTTTGCAGTCCAAAAATGCTCGAAGAACCCTAACGCTATATGCTAACTGTTATTCATATTGTCTACTAACACAAGTGCAAAATTATCTAAACTGAATTAAAAGGTGAAACAGAAGAAATCTTTGCTATCCCTATTTTCATTCTGCCTGTACACAAGTTAACAGGTAGAACAAGAAACATATTGCATTATGGCATAGGTATCAAAGGAAGATGTGCCTGAATAACCCCCCTGAGGCTATTCATTCCTGACTCAAATCTGTCATACATGATCAAATGTTGCCTTACTAAATGGCAATCTTCCAGATGTGATGAAACAACAATTTCCATCATCCCGACAGCAATAGACAATTGAAGGGGACCAGGTTGCGAAAGGCTGCTTTGGAAGCAGTCGTCTTTTCTTCCTCTTCTTCTTCCTCTTCTTCTTCCTCTTCTTCCTCTTCCTCTTCCTCCCTGCCTCTCTCTCTTTCTCTCCCTCCCTCCCTCTCTTTCTTTACTGATTTTGGTAGAATTGTGAAATTGTATCCACAAGATGTTGCCTTAAACAGAGGCCTGTTTTTGTTAAACAGAGTGTCTATACTTAATGTTTCTGATGTCTTGCGACTGAAGTGTTTGCTATTCCACTCTGCTTCTTATTGACATTCCAGAGACATCTGATTGGTGAAACAAGTCGGCAGACTAGACTGATCTTTGGTCTAATCCATCAAAATTCTTCTAACATTTTTCCCGCACTGCATACACCTTATTCCACTTGCCGGCTCCATCATTCCCAAATGAATTAATAGCAGCAACAGAAAAAGTTATACACTCATTCAGCAACATGCCAACCTGTCTCTGCCTCCAGGTATATCCCGTGTGTCTGTTAAAATGTCTAATTAATTTAAATCCTTGTCTTTATAAATTCAGAAATGAAATAATTTATGGAAACAGCTTGTGCCAATAGTGTCTTTGACCAGTGTCCTTGATTTTAAATCTACCCTTCCTATTCCTCAGCAAAGACACTAATTTTTTTTGAAATGCATTCATTTGTTTCTATTTGTTTCTAATCTCTTGCATCTTTAAAATGTATAGAGATGATTCAAAATTAAAGAAATTTTAGAACTCAACTTTTCACCTATTAACTGCTTTTGCAACACCAATGTTTACAGGGTACAAAAAGAGATGGCCCTGGACTATTACTTCAACCATGAAATACAGACTAACAACATATCACAGCTCTACGATCAAAATGAAATCATAAAGGGCAGCCTGGGTTCATCTTTGAAATAATCAGCATACCATCACACTAACTCTTCCTATGAAGTCAAGACTGGTTGGCCATAGGAGCAACTGTTTTCATTCACAAAGAATACACACATATTTTATTATTTATCATAATTTACCATATGTTCCTGGCCTGCTGGAGCTTTTTTGGCAATCAAGCATCAGCAGATCAACTGCAATCAGTACCAGATTATTAAGTGTGATGTTACATTTTAAAACTTCCACAACCACACTTCCCCAGAATAATGGCAGGACTAGGGCATTCTGGGACATTGGAATCTTGAATCTGAAATTGGAATCTCACAAATTAACCCAAGCACCTGGGGCAGTTCTCAGCATGATGGTGAGCCATGCTACTAGGACACATGTGGCTCCTCCACAAGTGCCATCTTGAAAATTGCTGCCCCTGCAGTGTATCTTTCATTGCACCTGAGAAATGAGATTGGTAGAGATGCTGCCCATACATGCGGGTGGAACTTAGCTGCTACGGGAGGCTGAGAAAGGAATGGAAGAGAGAGCAGACATGAACAATAAGGAGATGGTGGATGAGTCAGCTGACAGCTTATTTCATAAGCTACAATTCAGACTAGATGGGGAAAAATTCTGTGGAAAGCATTTCCAAAAACGTAAAGGGACTTTGCCTTGAGATTTTGGTTTGATAGTTGCTGTTCTTGAGCAAGCTTCTGTTTTTAGAATTGTTGGAAAAGACCATCTCTATTTTGGCATTCTGAGTACTGTAATAATCCAAACATTAAGATTTCCTTGTTCTATTAAAGAGTTTTTAAAGAGCTACAAATCAAAAATGGTTGTTCTAATCTTGTCTCTGCTGTGATTTTCTAACAGAACTACTGGTAGATTTATAACAATTAGTTTAGTGACTGTTCAAAGTCACAACAGCATTGAAAATAAAGGATCTCACAACCCTTGTAGCATCTCCACAGTCACACCATTGTAGCATATCCAGTCACATGATTAGAATTTGGGAGCTAGGCAACTGGCATGTATTTACAAAAATTATAGCATCTTAGGGTCAGGTGTGATCACTATTTGTGACCTTCTCATCCACCTTCCAATAAGCAAAGTCAATGGGGGAAGCTGGATTCGTTTAATGACTGCATGGTTCACTTAAACTGCAATCATTTGCTTAACAACTGTGGCAATAAAGATAAAATCAGTTGCAACTCACTTAGTAACCATCCTGTTTAGCAATGGAAATTCTGGTCCCAATTGCAGTTGTAGGTTGAGGACTACCTGTATATAAATAATCACAACTCCTAGATCCCACATCTTTGATTAGGATTGCTTGCTAGGAGTTGTAGTTTAATAGCCTCTGGAGAGCCTCACCAGGTTATCAGGAACTAAATGATTATGCAACACTGTGTAAAGTGCAATAAACACTGAAATAGATATATGAAAACTATTCCATGTTGAGGATTGTACTTAATTTTTGAGGGGAAGGCAAGACTATACTCCATAAAACAGAAAAAAATAGAAATTCTACAAATTATTCCTTACTTTTAAAAAAAATAATCTTCCCCTGGCACACCTAAAAATAGGATTCAGTAGCAATGTTACTGGAGTAAGAATTCCAGGGATTACATTCAAGGCTCCCAGAAGCCATATAAAGCTCTGGAATTTCAGGGTGTGGACCTCTAGCTATTAGGTGCTTGCGTGATTGTGTCTATGGAGATTCTCAGTCATCCAGGTCATGGTTGTCCCAAAGGTGTTTTTTCAAGAAGCAACTGGACTTTCTGGAAGACATTTCACTTCTCATCCAAGAAGCTTCTTCAGCAAAACATCTTCAAAGGAAAACCAGAAAGTCCAGTTGCCTCTTGAAAAAAAACACCTCTGGGATTGCATGATTGTGGTTTCCATTTTTCATTTACCTCACTTAGTCATTAATGTCTTTGGCTGAAATGTTACTTGAAACTGTTTTTCAGCTATTCTCATAGACACATTCAACAATGCAAGTCCTAGACCAGAGAGGTTGTGAAGCAACCAGTACTTAGGTCAGCCAAGCTCTACAAAAATATCCTAAACTATCTGATGCTCTGCAATGACATAAGAAGTCTTATCCACAAAAAGCATACTTCAAAGAATGAGGGATGTGCCCTTGAACTCCAACACCTATGCATGGTGAAGATTCATGGACCAACATGACATGAATAATTGGCTTTTTTGGCTATACAAGTAATCCTTGACTTACAATTCATTTAGAGACTGTTCCAAGTTACTGAAAAAAGTGACTCATGACCGTTTTGCACACTTACTACTGTTGCAGCCTCCCCATGGTCACATGATCAGGATTTCGATCCTTGGCAACTGGCATGTATTATGATGGCTGCAATGTCCCAGGGCCAGATTCCATTAACAACCATGTTACTAATTTGCAGTGATTCACTTAACAACTATGGCAAGAAAGGTCATAAAATGGGCAAAACTCACTTAACAACTGTTTTGTTTAGCAATGGGAATTTTGGGCTGTTTTTGGGCTAATTACCTATTTAGCCTTAGATTAGAAAAAATCAGCCCAATAGGCCTTTTACTGGAAATATCTATTAAGAACCTTTGTTAAATGAAACTTGCTCTGAAGTAGTTATATCAATTAGTATAGATATATAATCCAGTTTTCTTGCTTCTATCCTTGCTTCACCAGCAGGAAGTGAACATTATCTTGTCTTTTTGGTAATGCCAACAGTCAATTTGTAACCCCAAACGTTGCTATAATAGTCTATATTTCAGCATGTCTGCCTGATGCTACATAGACCTATATCCTTGATCAAATTAGTACCAACAGAAGGTAGAAGTAAATCTAATCTCCACTTCCTAAAACTATATTTAAAACCATTAGCAGTTTTCTGGCAGGGAATTAAGAATGGAGTTTTAGCAGCAAGACAAGATTAGGACTCATCTGTACAGCAATTATAAAGATTACTTTCTGGGCATACACTGGACTCTCACTAAACAGAACATGCTATATTATATTTTTGTATAATATATATTTTACAAAATATAATAATTTTCTACTATATCTATCTATCTATTATATAAATATACATAATATATATCTATTATACCCACAGCTTCTAAACAAAGTAGGGGCCCGATGATGACAAGTTAGAGAGCTTGTCGAAATGTTGCCAAAAAGAAAACTTTTAAAGTATTGGTTAGGATTTTAGCTAGAGTTTCAAAAGACCTTACAAAGTGTTTTGTTGGGATTTTGGAGGATTTTAAGCTGGGATTTTAACCAGGATTTTAAGTATTTCAACTAACAGACTTATAATGACACGGGAAAACACCCGAGATTTTAACTTGTTATATATATAATATACTATATATTCTGTATTGATACATTGAATAAATTTTGAGCCAACAATTTGACTCCTAAGACAACAGCCAATCCAAGAAAGATCCTTTAGAGTTCAATCCAGTTGAATAATGGAAACAGACTAGCATCACATAACAAGATTATTTCTTGTTATGAAACATGAAATGAATCATGTTATAAAATAATGATTTATTTCAACAGATTGAATAATCAGTCACTATGATATCAGTTTATGCTGTAGCAATGGAATGAACCCAGCTGATTGCAACTGGATAAGCAAACCAGGATCTAATATAACATGTGAAGCAGGACATAGAAAAAACACTGCAACTGTCCCACATTACTTTGCTGAGGGAGGCACATGTCATTCTCAGAACGTAAGTCACAGTGCCCTTAAATCATTTATGCAGAAAGTTTTGATTTATATTGGGATTGTATAGGAGGAGGAGTGGTAGAACCTGGGGGTAAAATTAAAAGAGGGATCAGCCTAAAATCCATATGTAGTCACAAACAGCAAAATTCAACTCCCCCCACACTTGAATTCAGTGGACCTTTATCTAACTCCAAGCAGATACTAACCATTAGTTAAGAAGATTCCTGGGCATAGGCTGTTTAGCAATAAATCAGTTTAATTAGACCTTTACATGTGGATTTGATCTTTTGCACCTCCCAGATTTAGGGGAGAAGGAATATTTCTTTTAAGAAACCCTTAAGAGGTACCAAGGAGACAGGATTATATCAGAAATGACAAATACCATTTTTTTTCTCTAAGATTCTCTCAGAGACTTGGGAGAGTCCTGCAATAAACTAATTGATTAGAGCAGGGGTCTCCAACCTTGGCAACTTTAAGCCTGGAGGACTTCAACTCCGAGAATTCCCCAGCCAGCTTTGTTGGGAGTCCTCCAGGCTTAAAGTTGCCAAGGTTGGAGACCCCTCCTGCAATAGAGTAACTGATTACTTACAGAAATAATCTGGCCACAGACTGCCCATTTTCCTTCAATCACAATTGAACAGGGTGATATGTGTGTGGAAATGAGATGCAGTCGATTTAAACAGAGCACATTAATATCCAGCACATCAAGGGAAAAAAAAGTACTTCAGAAGGCACAAAGGAACATTATGAACCAGAAAAGCTTTCAGGAACACATTTATAGATCTCTTTCTATATAGTTTTTTATATAAATAATTCAGACATGGTTTGCTTTGATGATGGAGGAGGGGAAGATTTTTCCTGTCGAAATGACTTAATGTAATTAGCATCCGAGATACAGCAGAGTTTCTAAACAGGAATAACAGTGACACCGTATCCCTTTCAATTGTACAGAATTTGAGAGGGCACAATGATCTGCTGTTCAATATTAGAAGCACATTTATTTCTTCAGAACTTGGGTCATTTGTTTCTGTTAGAAGTCCAGATAGATTTGTGTTGATGGAGGGTCTATAAAAATCATGAAAGTGAAGCTAAGTCTCTTTATTTCAATGAGAGGAAAAAGTTTCAAGCTGTGCTGGCAATTGTTCCATCGTTGCCTACCAGAGAAACTGGTTTTAGGCTACGACTTCATAGACGCATCTTGCCAATGCTTTGCCAGCAGCATCTTGATCATGGGCCTATCCCGCTGTCATGCCAGTTGCCATGCAATCATCACAATTCATCTGCAGCTTTCAGTGCTCTTCATCTGCTTCCTTTGCCGGCTGAAGCTGAAAGGAAAGCAGGTTTAAATGGTTCTTTCATCCCAGCTGCAGACTTCTGAAGGTTGCAACAGTGATGAAAGTCAGTCTTTGGCAATGGCAAACAGCGGGTGACTTTAACCTCAGCATCCAGACTGAACAACATTTCCACCAGAACGCTTTGTCACCGACAATGAAGTGAATATCTAAAAAGACAAAAGGGGAGAAAAACACAAGACATGGATATGATTTAGAAAAGCTTTCCTGGATATGGAAAGTTACGTTGATTTGCTCAGTTCTAAGAAGCATTTCTCTGTAAATGGGTGCCCTTCTATATCCACAAATAACTAGTCTGACTTTGAGATTGGTTTTAATTAGCCAAAGCAGCATATTGGACTGAGATTTTATTATGAGAACTTTTCAGATTTTTAGGATCTTCATATATGCAATACTTTGGTCTATTCTTCATATTGTAAAGAGTGTTTAGAAAGACTAATGGGACTCACTTATTACTAAGTCATGTTTAATATTTCTTGCATGGATGATCTTTTCATGTCTGAAACAGGCATTGGGGTTTGTAAATCATGGTTTCTGACTTACCAATTTGTGGAAGTCAGTCAAAACAACCCATGGCTTAGTGTAGAGGAATGATTATCCACTTAAATTTGCACTGAAATTAGAGAATTGAGTCCCCTTGTCTTAAAGGCTTTTGCTGGCTGAGAACCAGTGCAATGTATCTCATTAAAAACATTTTGGAAGATTACGCTTTATCAAAGGCAAACTTCACACAGAATCATCATGTGTGGCAGCGAAACAAGTGAGTCTTTCATATGTTGTGTACAAATATTTGGGTGGACAAAATCAACAAGGGCTGAGCAGTGTTTCCTTTTCTAAAAATGTAAACATTGGCTAAGAAATATTTTCAAGAGACCTAAGGGATATGGGAGGGAACGTGGGACAACTTCATGCTCATAGGATCTGATGTGTCAATCTGAAAAGACATTCAGGCATCCTCACAAATAGAAGCAATCCCTATTTTACAGGAAAATATGGGTCTTGCATTTCAGTGGCAAAGAATATGCTTTATATGCAGAAAGTCCCAGATTCCACCATTTACAAATAGAGATGGGAAAACCTCTACCTGATGTCATTGGAAATCACTGCCAGTTCATATGGAACATGTGAGGCCAAACTAAGCTTCTTTATTTAATTATAATTTAACAGATTAATAGAGTTTGGAAGAGACCTTGTAAATCATCTAGTCCAACCCCCTGCCCAAGCAGGATAGCCTACAACATTTCTGACAGATGGCAGTCCAATCTCTTCTTGAAAGCCTCCAGTGATGAGGCTCCCACAACTTCTGAAGGCAAGCTGTTCCATTGGTTGATTGTTCTGTCAGAAAATTTCTCCTTATTTCTAAGTTGAATCTCTCCTTGATCATTTTCCATCCATTATTCCTTATCTGGCCTTCAGGTGCTTTGGAAAATAGCTTGATCTCTTCCTCTCTGGGCAGCCCCTCAAATATTGGAACACTCCTATCATGTCTCCCCTAGTCCTTCTCTTCACTAGACAAGTCATGCCCAGTTCCTGTAACCATTCTTCATATGTTTTAGTCTCCAGTCCCCTAATCATCCTGGTTGCTCTTCTCTGCACTTTTTCTAGAGTCTCAACAGCTTTTTTATAGTGTGGTGACCAAAACTAGATGCAGTATTCTAGGTGTGGTCTTACTAAGGCTTTATAGAATGGTATTAGTACCTCACTTGATGTTGATTGTATCCCTCTGTTAATGCAATTTAGGATTGTGTTGGCTTTTTTGGCTGCCGCCGCACACTGCTGGCTCATATTTAACTGGTTGTCCACTAAGACACAAAACTTGAGTTTGGTGGCTGCATAAAGAAGCCCATGTTGCCTTCTTGGTAATGATATGGTAGTGGCTGCTATTGCATTTTTCCATCCTGGTTTGGTTTGGTTTGGTTTCTTTAGTTTGTTTGTTTGTTTGTTTACTTCCCAACTTAGCTTACAGCCTTAGCAACTTTAAGGTAGCTGGACTCCAACAAGGGAAGAATTTCCCAGCCAGGAAACTTAAGTCTAGACATCTTAAAGTCTCTAAATCGAGAAACACTGCCCTCTGGATTCCCATCCAAGTACTAATCCTATTAAGACAAATAAGAGACCAGTTCCTGGTTGTTGTTTTTTAATCTAGGCTTAGTAGCTAAGCAAGGCTAGTTGGATTAGTGTATATAAGATTATGAATTTTATGAGGCTCTACTTGTATAAAGCATGCTCCTCGCACCATTTTTATTTGCACTTCCTTCAATTGTTATGTTTTTTTTTAAGAGATGTACAATACTCTACAATATATTGCCTAAAGGACCACTATGGCAATCTAAATCTATATATATATATATATATATATATATATATATATATATATATATATATATATATATATATATATATATATAAAATTTATATCTAATCTATGGATCTGAAGCTATGGCAGAACTCAAATCTATAGTCCAAAGAGGTGGAATTAGATTTGAGGGCAGCCCTGGATGGATCAGAAGAAAACTGCAAACAAAAATGTCACATGAACACATCAGGCTGCAGCAAATGGCCGTTGATATTTATGAAAATATTAGATTTATGGATTAGATTTGCTCACTAGTCTGAGCAGTTATAGCTTTTCACACAGTGTTGGAAGTGTTTAGGATGCTTTTTCAATCCTAAACTCAGATAACAAATTGATGAAGAAATTACAACAAATATGGCTGTCTTCGGTTATTTCGGTTATTTTCTGGGCAACCTTGCTACCAGGACATCTAAATACAGAGGTTGACAGGAAATTAAATACAATTCAATCTAAAAGGTTCAAAGCAAGGCAATTAGCTGGCATCAAAGCCACCTCTTGGAGAAAATAAATAGGAACAGGATACAGCATCTGCATATCTTAGCCATGCAAATAAGTTTAGTGCACCTGAAAATACTAAGGATAGGTTTCAGCAGACTGAAAATCTTCCTCCGTCTCTGGCTTTGAATAGCATTATTAGTAGCTGCTGGCTTTTTAAATATAGTCATTTATTTAACTTTGCTTAAATCCAAATTAATTATTGCAGTATACTGATTTCTATGAAATATTTATTCTCATTTTTGAATACTATTAAAAGATCTTTGGCACTGCTAGTGCTAAAAGTTCTCTTAAGTGTAATAATTACATTCTAATTTATGTGAATGCAAAATGAAGTGTTTTGCAAAATTTCATACCTAAAATTCTGCACATCTTTAAATTCTACTTTTGCAGATCTGCTAGGAGGAGGGAGAGCAGGAAAGACAATAGATTCATTCTCTCGTTTTCATTTAGATTCACATATAATTTCAATCCATTTTTTGCTACTCTAACATGTAATTTTCCAAGGATACAACTAATATTTCCATTTTAATGTTGAGAGAAATCATCCAGATGATTCTCTCTTCTGTACCATCCGCACAGATATTCTGCTTTTAGGGGTCTTTCCTGGATTTCTCTCAACACAGGGCCTTTTGAAGAAAATAATTTATTATTATTTTTTCAGGTCAAACTTTTAAGATGTTTCTATGGGAAACAAAATAAAGACCTTGGGTTAGATTGTGTGCTTTCTTCTTTTAACCTACTATTAGTATATCAGTGATACAATCAGGTGAGTCTAAGATGTACAATCTGTTGTCTAAGATATAAGACAACAAGAATAAAAACAGAAATGATTTCATGCTGTGGTTTCTTGGCACTCAGTCTTAGTTTTCAATAGCAAGTCTAAAACAGATTAATCAATTAATTTACAGTAAATACAAAAACAATTTCTGAAATTAGGTACACCAAATATAAAAATAACACCCATTCTGCCTAGTTATAATCATATTGTCCTCCTAGCAACAATACAAAAGTATTGCTGCTAGGAGCAATACTAGCACTGCCTTCTTTCAATATTTTTTTAAAAATTTCTCTATAAAGCTAAAGGTAAAGGTTTTCCCTGTCCAGTCATGTCCAATTCTAGGGGCTGGTGCCCATCTCAATTTCTTAGCCAAGGGAGCCAGCATTGTCCGAAGACATTTCTGTGGCCATCATGACTATACACCAATGCATACAGAAAGCTGTTACCATCCCGCTGAAGTGGTACCTATTTATCTACTCACATTTGAATACTTTCAAACTGCTAAGTTTTCAGGAGCTAGGGCAAGTAACAGGAGCACTCAGATCAGGAATAGCCTGTGTTTTCTTGACATTTTTTTGCTGTCGATACTAACTAGGTATGACTCATTTAGACTGCAGCTTCAGGGATTCACAGGAGAATTCACAATTCAGTATTACAGGGGGGTCTTTTGCTGGCATGAAACTTTGAAGTAAATGTGAAGCACTTCTGTTAAGCCTTGCAAATCTAAACTCAAGACCTTTTTTAGCTGAGCATCAAACTGACTGACAGAAACTCTGTAGGGGTTTAATAGGAGACTTTCCAAGACCTCTCTTGAAATACCAAAAATTAAACCCAAGAGCTTTCACAGGGAAAACATAAATTCTGTTACTGAGTTCTTTAGGTTTCAATCCCACACTTTCTCCAGGAGTTTAAATCAGTTACAGGGGGATTGACCTTCATTTTCACTGGTTCCTGTCAGTTGCAAAGTAGTCTTGAACCTCAAACTTCCTTGTGCAAGTTGAACACCTTAATTGTTCCTCTACATCAGGGGTCTCCAACCTTGGCAACTTTAAGACTTATAGACTTCAATTCCCAGAATTCTGAGAGTTGAAGTCCACAAGTCTTAAAGTTGCCAAGGTTGGAGACCCCTGTTCCACACTTTTCCCATCGCAGGACAGCCAACTGATTATAGTAAAGGAGAAGAAAAAAGTGTTTATCAAAATTGCTCTCCAAATAAAATGTCTATGAAAATATAGGCTTTTTGCCAACCCACTCCAGATACCCACCTCCGCACAGACTGGATGGATTCCTATTGTGCTGTCCAACTGTTCTTTCGTTATTCCACATTTGATGGCTGCTGCAAATCCCTGAGTAATTTCTCCAGCATTGGGACCAAGCACATGGAAACCAATAATTCGATTCTAGGGAACAAGAGGAGCAATAAAAGGACTTAACTGAGTCAATTATTTTGTCCACCTTGTCTAAAGATTGCTCATTCCTAAGAGTACTGTCATTGGACTTTTTCTGTTCCATATATTCTAGTTGGAAAATTGCACAAAGGATATATTTTAATTCAACTAAGAAGTTTTATAAGTTACCAAAAATGATGCAAAAGATGATAGGCCATTTTTATCCTAAATATAAAGCCAGGAAGTAATTACTAGCTACTTGATATATAGATAAAGCATTTCTTTAAAAAAACAACAATCACTTAACCATCATCTCGTTTTCAACCTGAAAGGCTTTTGGTTATTAAAAGTGACAGTGAGACGGTTTAGAGATAATGTGATTTGAAGAAGCCCGGCTGGATATTCAACCTAACCCTTTATCTCCCTCAAACCACAGCAATTGGCTTGAGGGTGATAAAGATTTCACAAAGAAATAGAAAATCTGGAAGCCATGGAGTCTGCCCTCAGAATCAGGAAAGGGCAGCAAATTGTCAGTTAATTTTTATCATGCATTTTGCCAATTCAGGGGAAAAAAAGAGGCTTTCTATCAAATAATCCAGCCAATCTGTCCATAATTAACATGGAACTCGGTTTGCTGTCCCCACTCAGGTAGCAGTTCTTGCAGCTTTATGAACTTAGACAGGATTGTTACATTATCTATTGGAAACTTTTAAGTTACCACATGGAAATGTCCTAGTGGATTTCATACTGGATATAGCTCCCTGGCTTTGCCTAAATGAGAAAAAGCATCTCATTCTTTGAAATAAAGAAAAGAATATGGATCTGAGGGACCTCAAACCTGGGGCTGGCCTTGCACATTCTATAGTTCTGCCCCCTCATATGTGATTGACCATTTATCAGAAGTTCTGATTCTCTGGTCAAGATTCAACTCCTTACTCCTACTGTACACAAGTCATTTTTTTCCTGGTACAACTCATACTTTGTCCTGGCCCAGAGGTGGTATTCAGCAGGTTCTGACCAGTTCTAGAGAATCAGCAGCGGAAATTTTGAGTAGTTCAGAGAACCAGTAAATACTACCTCTGACTGGCCCCGCCCCCATCTATTCTCTGCGTCACGAGTCCCAGCTGATCGGGAGGAAATGAGGATTTTGCAGTAACCTTCCCCTGGAGTGGGGAAGGAATGGAGATTTTGCAGTATCCTTCCCCTGCCATGCCCGCCAAGCCACGCTACGGCCACCAAGCCACACCCATAGAACTGGTAGTAAAAAATTTTGAATCCCACCACTGTCCTGGCCTGTTTCCTTTTAGAGTATAATTCTTGATATGACACAGTTTAAGTAGTGTACCAAGGTTGGTTGTTAATCTGGAAAAAAATTATACACTCCTGAATCATATGTCATGGAAGGCTAGACAGAATTCCTTTGGCTGCTAAGACTTTCAGTGTTTTTCCTGAAATACTGAAGAAAAGTGACATAATAGAGGCATGCTACAGAACGGTATCAAAATCCAATCATTTCTGAGCAATTAGGACTTCACAACTCCTTTAATTTAAATATCATATATTCTAATATTTTAGGGGGAAAAATGTCCTGGAATAAATGGGCAATTTTTAATGGCTGGCTCTTTATGCCAACTGCTGCATTTTGACAGCAGCATCAGAGAAGGGGCCCTCAGCAGGACTGAGTAAAATGGTTCACATTGCTGGTTGCAGGCCTGAAACTTTCAAGTTATCACATCCAATTTAGGAGTCAAATTTCTGATAAACTGCAAATAAGGGAACAGCTGATTTAGATTAGAAAATATGTGTCCAACTTAACTGCAGTGGAATCTGTGGGAAGGTTCCACAGAGATTAAGGCCCACTTGCCCTACCTAACACAAACAGCTTTTGAGCCTCAGGATACAATAGTTGTTCCACGGTATTTTGAGTTCCAGCTGTTGTTATATCTCACAAATTAAAACATTCCCAGCTATTAACCAAGGACTGAGCAAAGTTAAAGAGGGATACTATTTAATGGTTGCAAAGCCTAGCCAAGGTGTTATTATACAATGACTCTATAATTTAGAAGTGGATTTGCGGGTGGATTTTAACCAGCTAATACTTTCAAGATCTCATTGATGCCTGCTAAATGAAGGCAGCAGTTTCATCCTCGGTTCCAGATAGCTCCAATTTAAGGATCTGAAGATAACATAGATTCAATTAGTATCTCAGGTATACTTTAGAGAGAGAGAGAGAGAGAGAGAGAGAGAAAGCAATCAGGTGGTGAGTCACAGTGCGTGCAAAATGAATATTAACATTCCCTTTCCTCCTTCTGCAGAATGCTGATCGTTTTGCAGGAAAAAAGCAAAGTGTTCTTGGCATACCCTATCTGTAAGATTGCAAATAATTTTTGCATAGCATTTGTTGTTGTCCCGGGATGGGACTGTCCACTCCAGTGGCCAGAAGTAACTGTGGTAAACCTGAAAAAGGAAAAAAAAATGATATATAAATACTGATGCTGAATTTCAGCCAACTGTCAAGCTCACGTCAGCAGCACCCTTCGTCATTTCATTTAACAAGATTTACTGAAAAAGAACAGGAGCAAAGTTACAGGAAGTTCAGCAACTGGGTTGCTTTTATTTTAGATCTTATTTTTTTTTCTAGCTTAGTTAAGGCAGAGACATTTCATTTTTTAACTAATGGCCTTTCTCTAAATCAGTGTTTCTCAACTGTAGCCACTTAAAGATGATTGGACTTCAACTCCCAAAGTTCCCCAGCCTGGCTTCTTCCAAGCTGAATTATTTTGGTGTTCCACACCTATAGACAAAATCTTGTCAAACTGAGTACTATACTATTTGACTCTACTGTACCATACACTCCATGAACTATTAGGGAAGGGTTGTCTTCATCCTCTCTCTTTTGCACATGATATCTGGAGTAAATTGTCATTTACTCCTCTGGAATGCATCCCTCCTTCCTGGGAATCCACCTCTTCACTACATTCCATCACTGATCTAAATGGTAAGGAAGCTGTTCTTTTAACTGATAAATGAGGAAGATCTAGATATTCTTTCTTAGACTCCATTAATTCCGATGAAAATTTACATGAGCATAAGCCTTTCCTAACCTGGTTGCCATCCAAATATGTTGGACAATAATATGCAATATCTCCAACTAGTGTGGCTTATTGGAAATACTGGGGATTGCAACAAACAAAACAGAAGCATCCTGGGCTGAGATCACTGGACATTATTGGGGGGTGCGGTGTCTATAGACTTAGGCATGGACCAATTTGGACAGGGGAAGGTTTTAGAGAGTGGGGGAGGCTGCAACATCCTAGTAACTATGGGTATGGGAAAATTTAGTGAAATAGACGGGATAAAGCCAGAGAGTTTTTTCCCCCCCTTGTGGCACATTTCAGGCCCTTGAGCTCATTCTCAGGCCCCTATGGGAGACCTTTTAGACCTGTGATGGTGAACCTATGGCATGCATGCCACAGGTGGCATGTGGAACCATCTCTGCGGGCACACAAGTGTCGGCCTAGGTCGCGCGCACATGCGCGGGGGGGTGTGATACACCCCCACAGCCTGTTTTTGGTCCCAGGAGGCTTCAGGGAGGCCTGCTAGGCCCAAAATGGGGTGCTGGGGGGGGTCACACGCGCATGTTCAGGGGGTGGGGGGAACACGGGGGAGGGTTGCATGCGCATGCAAGAAGGTTGGGCAAGTTCAGGGGGTTGTGCACACATGCGGAGGGGTGCGGGGGGCACAGGGGGCATTGCATTATGGGTGTGGACACTCGCGTGTGTGCTGTAGCACGCACACGTGCGCTTTCGGCACCCGAGGAAGAAAAGATTAGCCATCACTGTTTTAGACCCTGTGTTGTTGGCTGCTGCTGCTGGACCCAGGGCATTTGTAACAAAGTCAATAAGAGTTGATTATGGATTATCATGGAGACCTGCCTAGGAGAGATTGGGGGCGGGGAGTTCCCTTTTCTGAGCCATGTCCAGCTGACTCTGGCACCAGCCAAGACCCCATATTGCTTATCAAAAAGATAACTGCTCTGCACACAATATGGTGTTTTTTTTAAAAAAACACAGAATTTGATTTTCAGATCCAACCACCTGCTTGTTTTATAGAGGTAGATCCCATCACACACAGAATAAAAGCAACAATCATATAATGTGCAGAAGGAATTTGCCCTCAAGGGAGAAGTAAATAACAATCATTCACTTGATTGGCATCATCGGGAGACTTGGAATGCAAAAAACATTTCTGAATTTCATGTCAAAACAGAAAAGAAACCAAACAAGCCATAGTCTACATTAGCAGTTTCCAAAAATACCTCAATCCTGTTATTGCCATATCTTTCAATTGCTTTTTCTTCTGAGTAACCACAGGCTCCATATTCCAAAGGAGTGAATACTGTAGTGGGGACGTTTATATAATCACACTGTTGA
The DNA here is from genome assembly GCA_022577455.1 of Arizona elegans. NCBI lineage: Eukaryota > Metazoa > Chordata > Lepidosauria > Squamata > Colubridae > Arizona > Arizona elegans. Next base: position 66,771,661 of record JAKOOJ010000007.1, read on the forward strand.
GGAAAAATATTTGGAGATAAGAGATTACAGTTGTCAGAACCACAAGCATATAATATCTCAGAGCATTAGATGGTTTTAAAGTAGGAGCATTTAATTCAAGGGCGATCACAAACTTAGAAAAAGAACACCACTAAAACTCTCCCCGGTTTATTTTCCTCAGATGTTGCTGGACTGTAATGCCCATCATCCCTAACTACCGGCAATGGTGGCTATAGTCCGAAGAGAGTTGTAGTTCAAAACATCTGGAAGAATTTCACTTGGGACTGTTGCTGTAAGTTTATGAATGTTAGCTACCAACATGTGCATAAATTTTTAAATTAAAATTAATTAAACAAAATTAATTAACAAAATTAACAAAATTTTGTTTAACAAAATTAAACAAAAATGCAAATCCATTGCTTTTACAACCATAATGATAAGCACTGGCTTACCTTTGTATATGCTCCAGCATAAAGCCTCCTCACCAACAGCCGACCCGCCTGAATTGCCACCGGGGTGAGTTCTGGTTTGCCTTCCAGGACATCTCCAATAGCATAGATGTAAGGCACGTTTGTTTGTTCTCGGTCATTAACCGGGATTTTTCCTGTACTAGAAGATGATTGGATGAGAGAGAGAAAAGAAGATGATCCACATGCAAGGTTTTGGTTGCTAATTAAAAGAATCATAACCTCATTAAAAAGGGACCATAACATGCACTTTGGAGAGAAACACTAGTAGAGAAAAACTAGTGATTCGAACAAACAAAACAAGAATGCAGTTTCTTGCATCACATCCCTGTCTGAACCCCCCTTAAGTGCTACTCTTCACTGGTTCTGGCATTTTCATCAGGATATTATTTTGCAGATCTCAGTAGCAGAAGCAGAAGCAGAATAAAGCATGAAGACAAAACCAGAGCGTATACAGGTGGTCCTTGACTTACAACCACAATTGAGCCCAAAATTTCTGTTGCTAAGTGAGACATGTTAAGTGGATTTTCCTCCATTTTACGACCACATTTTTAAGTGAATCACTGCGGTTGTTAAGTTAGTAACACGGTTGTTAAGTGAGTCTGACTTCCCCATTGACTTGCTTGTCAAAAGATGATCCCACTACCTCGCCGCACTGCAACCATCATAAATATGAGTCAGTTGCCGAGTGTCTGAATTTTGATCACATGACCATGGGGATGCCACCAGGCTCAGAAGTGTGAAAAATGGTTGTAAGTCATTTTTTTCAGTATTGTTGTAACTTTGAACAGTCGTTAAATGAACTGCTGTAAGTTGAGGACTTCCTGTATGCAAATACAAGTAGCCCTCAATTTACAACAGTCCATTTAGTGACCGTTCAAAGTTACAACGACACTGAAAAATGTGATTTATAACAGTTTCTCACAGTTACAACCTTTGCAGCTCCCCCATGATCATGTGACCAACATTTAGATGACTGGCAATTGATTCATACTTATGACCATTGCTGTGACCCAAGGTCATGAGGATCACCTTTTGGGACTTTTTCACAAGCAAAGTCCATGGAAAAGCCAGATTCACTTAACAACCATGTTACCAACTTATAAATTGCAGTGATTCACTTAATAACTGTGAACAAAAAGGTCGTAAAATGGGGCATAACTCAGTTAACAAATGTCTCACTTAACAGCAGAAATGTTGGGCTCAATTGTGGTCATACGTCAAGGACTACCTCTATTTGTACCCTAAAATGCTGTTAAAAGCAGACCTATAATGTTGAAGGCTGCAGCCATTTCCAAGCCAGGGATAGTCAAATAGCAATAGCACTTAGACTTATATACCGCTTCACAGTGCTTTACAGGCTTCTCTTAGCAGTTTACAGCCCTCTCTAAGCAGTTTACAGAGTCAGCATATTGCCCCCAACAATCTGGGTCCTCATTTTACTGACCTTGGAAGGATGGAAGGCTGAGCCGGTGAGATTTGAACTGCCAAATTGCAGGTAGCTGGCAGGCAGCAGAAGCAGCCTGCAGTACTGCATTCTAACCACTGTACCACCATGGCTCAAAAAAGAATCACGTTTTTCAAATTCACAGAAACCAGGCTGTTACTGATTTTCCTACCTGAAATACTAAAGATACCTGTAGTCATGGTTTACAGCATTCGCTATAGCATCCATGGCTGTTCATGTGTCTGTAAAATTAGGCAACAAAGTGAGCATAGTATCACAATGCAAGCCTTGCCTCCTTTGTTAAGGGTGTAACATTCACACAGAAGGGGCAGGGTTAGCATCATGATGCCACATCTACCACTTGCCTATTTTGACCACTTCCTGCAGATGCCACTGGATGGAGCAAAATTCTGACGCAAGAGAAGACTGCTTCCTATAAGTAATGTGATACTTATAATAGATATGATCTCATAGATGGGTAGATAAGCCTCATTGAAACTATATATGACTATATCTCAACTGCTATTTGGATTAGAGATTTCTGAGATTCCTGTATATCTTTGGTGTATAATCCACAGGCTACATGTAATCCAGACATTAAGGGTTATGTTCCCTTAAGGGCTATGTGAACTTTTTCCCACTTTAACATACACATATCCCAAACCACACAAAAGACAAAGAATCCTGGGCCTCATCTATCTCTCACCACTAGACATGCCTTTCTGAGGTTCTTAGAGGCCATAAGAAGAATAACTGTAACTTTATTACTAAAGATGTGGTAGGAAAAAAATATTTGGACTTGTACTCTCACTATTAACATTGCCTTAGCATTCAAAGTTGGATATGGTCAGGAAGACCATGTGGGGTTGCCTGATGGCAAAAAGAAATGAATGGTGATGGCATCAATGGAATATTGGACACAGCACACAGATCTTTTAAGGCTGTGGTTTAGGACGCTCAAACAATTGGCTAAGAGTCTGGATCAAAAGCTCTGAATTTTACAAATCTGTCTGAACATAAATCAAGCAGAATTGTAGCTGTCAAGGCAAAAGTCCATATAATAGAACAAGGGTCCCCAATCCCTGGGCTGCAGCCCACTTTCAGGCCTCGAGCGTTTTGGAACTGAGCCATGGAAGTGGTGGGCTGGCAAGCGCATTCCCACTTGCATAAGCAGTATGAACACTCCATGTGAATGAACTGTGTGAGTGTGTGTGTGTGTCTGCTGTTCACGCAAATGGAGCTGCACACATGTGCTTGCCCACTGCTCACGCGGAACTATCCCTTTCCCCCCCTCCACCCATCTGCAAAGCCGAAAAGGTTGGGGAACTCTGTAGTTAGTAGAACATCACAGTAATAAATCAGAAAAGAAATTATAGCTAGAGAATTTCAAGTTCTTGGAGATTTGACTTTGTGCCTTTAATATGTAGCTGTATAGAATGGGGGGAAATCTGCAATCCTCAAGTTTTCTTTATTTATTAAATAATTGATTAATTGTATTCATGTAGCCACTCGTCTCAAACATATGGCTGGGGAGGACTATAATTATTATAATGCTGCAACTGAAAAGCTATATTTTTCATGTTTTTCCTCTTATATAACTATTAAAAAAAATAAGCTCTGCACCCCATCAAAAGCACCAAGAAAATAGAACAAAATAAAAAGTATTGCTCAGGGTTTTCTTTGCCCAATACATCTGGCAAGGTGAGATAACGCAAAAGACTTAATGGCAGAATGTTAATCATTAGCATTTTAATTATTGCTAAGTTTGCCCTTTTGGCATATCCAGTAATAAGAAGCTGTAATTATGGTGTCATTCTTGCTGCAGCAGTTATGTTTCAGAAAAGAAATGTACATTTCCTTGAAAAATTATACGCATAAAGACTTCAAGATTGATGTTGCAAGAAAGAGACATATTATAATGAACAGACAAGAAATTTAGCCTTACTTTTCATTGATCCTCACTCCAACTTTCTGTAGGCCAATTTTTTTTGTGCAGGCATCTCTTCCTATTGCTAGCAACACCTGAAGAACAGCAATATTTTAATTTAAGTCCACTTATCCTAGGAAGTTTATGAGGATTTTTGTGAATATTCAACAAGATATAAGACACAATTAAGTTGTGAAAAATGTACATAGCATAGCTGTTTCAACTAATATTAGTATGCAATGCAATAGCTTTAATGTCACAATTTTATGATCAAGCACTAGTGTGAATCAGATTACACTGCAGAGTTCGGCATCTTGTATCTCTAAGATTTCATTTGTCCCTTATACTGTTTTTTGAGCCCTTAACATAATTCTGCCATCATCATTGTGGAATTTCAATTTCTTATTGTTATGAGGCTGGAAAGATACGAAGATAGTTAGGTAAACTTCATTTGTACAATCAAAAGACCAAAGGAAAGAATTCCACAATCACTATATCCAAAGTGATATAAAAATGTTACAAAATCCAGTCCCATTCATATCCATGAAACCTAAATGACTGTTCCATTAATATCTCACTGTGGCCCCTACTCTTGCATTAATTGTGGCCCCATTTTGGCCACAAAATAGTTGTCCACTACAGTCAAACAATGCCAACAATGTTTGGCATTTCCTTAAGTTGCTGCCAACTTTTTACTTTTATTATTGTTATTTATGTATATGTGGTTTATGTTTTTCCAACATAGCACCCAGGTGTCAGGAAGTGAATATAGTTGGTCATAGGTAGGGAAAAACTAAGCAACTGATTCAGCTTTGTAATGTTCAAAAGCACTGAAAACTACACTAGTTCTAGACAATCAACTCAGGAAGCAGATCTTGAATGTTAAGAGGCCAGCAGCTGTTCCTGAGTTTTGTGATTGTTCACTGATGGAAGATCAACGCAAGTAGTTCAGCCTGTTATGCGTCCTTTTAAATTAGTTTGTGGTCGTCAACATTTTGATAGAATCTATCCTTCACCAATATGATTGAAGCCATCATGACATTGACCAAGGAAGCATCTTGTTCATCATTCCTTTGCCTATTCTTGTCAGAGGCATTTTAGACAGTTTAATTGAAACTAAAATAACAAATGCAAAATACTTACTGTATTGTATTCTCCTTCAATTATTTCAGAGTTCTCTGTAGCCTGAGCTGTAACTTTTAGCAGTCCAGGAGTCCCTGCCTTAATCTGTTGAATCTGCAATATTTTTATAAATTAAATATTAACTTCAAGAAGGAGATAGTGATAAACTTTAATCAGTGTTTCTTCTGTATGCTTATATTTTAGTTATTATCTTGTGATTTAAAGAAAACAGCTGTTATGATCATTTTTCAAGACACTTCCTGCAATGGGTCTACCTATTTTTCTTTCTGCTCTTGTTTCCCTCCAAAGAAACCAAAAGTTTGAACAGAAAGAATTTTGAATCTAGTAATACTAAGTTTAGGAAGCTGTTCATGTGACCACTTCAATCCACATCTCCTTAAAAATGGCCTAGGCACAGGGGAGGCAGCCATGTCTCTTGCAAAAAGATAAGACCAGCATTTTAAAAATCTAGGTTCTCATCAATTTCCCATTCCTAGTCCACCAAGAAACTTTTTTATACTGCTGTATTTAAATATCCTTTCTTAGCCTGATGATGGTTCAAATAATTGGCACTGAGTGTAGGAAGAGTACACCAGGACTCAGTTAGAAAATCTAAGAACAGAGGTCAGTAATGTCCTTTGAGTCATAGGCCAGAATCTGACAAGAGATTATCTTGCAAGCTATGTTTTTCCATTATTTGATATTTATTCATTATGTTCATAGCCTGACCTGTCCCTTAAGAAAGACATATTTTCAGTTACTTGTTTATTTTACCCTCAAAACCAACTAATGATGTAGAAAGGCATGAGGAAGAAAATGGCACAACATTTTGAGCTATATGGTCCATTTGGGTCTTGAATCTAGATTTTCCCTGCCTATTATGAAATTCCAACCACTATATCAAATTGGCTTCCATAATACTTCGGAGGCAGACTTTGAGAAAAATGTAATTTAAACGTATTCATTTGTGTCTGTAACATTCCACAGACACATGGAATTCTGCCTAATGCCTTAAAGTTGATTTCTGCCTAAGAATATAATAAGCCACTTGGGATTTATGTCTGCCACCAGTGGCTTAACGCATCTAGCTACTCATATCATGAAGGGAAAATCTACATATGATGAATATTGGGAAAAAGAAATGCCAGTGTTATAAACCAAAGTTGCCTTGTCACTCATTAAGTGTTCAGCCCTGATGGGAGAAAAAGCATCTCAAAGACACGTCAAAGAATGAATAAAGCACTAAGGTCATTGAGTAGTCAAGGGTTTATTCTGGATTTAGAGTGAGCTACTAGCAGTAAGAGAAGTAGACAATAGTTTAACCTAGTAAAAGACAACTTCTGATGTTCTACAATATGGACTGTATTGTATTGTCACTCCATGGATTGCACGTGGGCTCAGGCATCAAATTGCAGCCCTTAAGAGGAACCGTAGATTGTGCCATTGAAATATCTGATTTCCAACAATATGATTTTTTTCCCCATTGTAAATGCAGGCTGTTAGGTGCAGAAAAATGGGTGTGCTAAGCGTGAGCAGCAAAAAACATCCACTGCCACCTTTTAAAGCCCTTCAACTCCTGAAAAACGAGTTTGTTTTCCAGTGAAATCAGTACGACATCAAACACACCCCATGCAGTCCCAAGGCTGACATTAATTATATATTTAAAACATGAATACTCTGTCATCCAAATATATTGCTGCTCTCTGGTTTAAAACATATGTGACTTATAAAAGAAGTTGTGAAAGCCGCAAACACTTTTGAAGTCTTAGGAAGAAGGAATATGAACTGCAAAGATGGTTACCGTGAAAGCCACTTTTAAAATTACTTCTTTTTGGCAAGTCTTACCTTAGTGGGTACATATTTTCTTATGAACTTTACACCATGCTCTTCCATATGTTCTCCTATTTTATTTGCCATATCCTGATCAAAGCCTCTCAGGAGAATGGAACGCACCATGACAGTCACATCTAAACCAAGCCCAGCAAGAAATCCTGCACATTCAAGAGCAACGTAAGAAGCTCCAACCACCAATGTCTTTCCTGGGCAGTAAGGCAGTGAGAACAGGTCATCGCTGAAAAATATATACATAAATTAACTTAGAGACAAAAATATTAAAGGGGAAAAAAGTAAATTGTGACGAGAGATGGGCAATTTCTATATAACATAGAGCAGGGGTCTATGTTATCCAGATCTGACCCACAGGGTTCTTACATCTGGCCTGCGGGGGCCACCCTGGAAACAGCGAAGGACCAGCCCGCAATGTCCCTGCCAGCAAAAATCAAACTTGGGAGGGCCGTGAGCAGCCCCTGAGCTCCGTTTTCAGCCGTGATGGCTCCTGCAACCCTCTGCCTTTGAAAACGGAGTTCTCTTTTCACTGGCAGAGTGCTCAGGCCACATCAGGAGCCCCCAACACGAGTGATGTCAAGCTGGTCATGCCCATCTTGGGCACGTTCACCCCCCCAAGGTCAAACACAACCCTGACGCGGCCCTCAAAGAAATCGAGTTGACACCCCTGAAATAGAGGATTCAGCAGTTAAAGTAAGGTTATTATATTTCTCTTTGAACTGCAAATTTCAATCATCCCTTGGAACCAGGGATGAAGTCATAGATACAGGAATTGCCATTCACCAACTGAAGAGTCCCTGGTTGCCTTTTCTTTCATCAAAGTTTTCTGCCCTCCTGAAGGGACAGATGGGAAATTTTATTTCCAGATGATTTTGAAGTCAACAGACAGATGGCTTATCCTTCCAGGGATAAAACTGATCAAAAGGACACCCTTCTCCAAGTTCATTTCTATGCTGAATATTTTTCTGGTGACATTTGGTAGAATCTTTGAATAATTTCAAGAAATATATTTTCAAAGACAATCAATCTGGATGCTTTGCTGTTGTATTTTACAGAGACAAATGTTCTGTATAACTTTGCTCTAACAAAAAAAAATGTCACAGTGTTATTTTTCTGGCACGACTGCTCTCATTCAAAACTTAACAACTTTCTATGAACATCAGTAAGAGCCCTGTTTTCTAACTATTTCTTTATTTGGGGATTGTTGTTTATCTCCCTGTGAGTGACGTCCGAGAGCCTGAGGAAATGTCTCTGGCAGAGAGATAAAAATGGACTATTTTGGTCAATGTCTAGACCAGCATTTCTCAACCTTGGCAACTTTCAGATATGTGGACTTCAATTGCCAGAATTTCTCAGCCAGCCTGGCTGCCTGGGGAGTTCTGGGAGTTGAAGTCTCCTAGTCTGAAAGTTGCCAAGGTTGAGAAACACTGGTCTAGAACAATAACATTGGATTGAAGAGAGCTAGAGAGCTAAAATTATCAATCTCCTCTTCCACTCTATTTTAGAACCTGCTTTTTTTATCTTATTAGACCTATTAGAAACTTTTTAAGTTGCAATTTGATGCTCACCTTTGAATTTCAGTGATGTAACCTAGAGATCACCAAGACGGGACTGGAAAGCTAAGTGTGTCCCATAGGCTGTATATTCTGAACTGGAGCCTAGCCATCTCCCTTGCCTTTTCAAAAGGTGCATGCATCAAGTTTTCATTTGGAAAATATCTGTTTGAAAACAGGTTGTTCCAACCTTATTGGAAGGGCTCTGAGCTCAAAACAGCATTATTTTAATCTGGAAACCAGTATTGCAAGCTCATAATGAGACTCTTTCAAGCTCAAAACAGTTGTTTCAAACCTGAAAGCTCAACACATTACAAATTCTCAACATTTTGCATGCCATTACTTTTTATATCCGTTAATGCAGGGCAATTTTCTCACTCCTGGAATTTTTGAACGATGCAAATATAACTCAGCTTTTCCCCTTCCCCCACCTCCCCCTCCTTTATGCATTTTGCTTTTGGCTGTACAAAATAGACCTTTGTAGAAACCGAATATGTATTTTTAATGGAGATGAGCAAGGTAGGTTCTACGCATACAGCCAATGCAAAAATGGCTTTAAATGTTGATAGACAAATTCAGAAGGTTAGCCACATGGCTTTGTTTTAATGATTTCTTGGGACTGTAACCTTCAAAATTCTCAGTTACAATCTCCAGGTTATTTTATGAAAGTCCTCAAATGCAATTTATGGTACTCCACAATAGCTTCTCCAAGAAAAGACCTGAAAACTAATCCTCTGAGGATGAAAAAGAAATATTTTCAATAAGGAACAATTTTACCACAAGAGTTCTATTAAGGAGCAACCTTGTCTCCCAAATGCTACATTTTACTCAATTGCCTTGAGTGCCGTCAGGCAGTACAAAACACATAAATTCATTTATTTTATGTTACCTGGTGATGCAATATTCTTTGTCTCCTGGAATGTTGAGATAGCGAGGTCTTTCTCCAGTGGCAATCAGGAATCTTTCTGCTGTGTAAGTTTTCTCTACCCCTTTATTATTTGTTGTCTGTAAATAACAGAGCAAGTTTTTTGTCTGGACCCTGAGATAGGAAATCATTCTCCTTATAATGCAGCAAGCTCACTTTTCGTTGAGCCAAGATTAGACAAAAGGCTGTCTGTAGACATAGCTACTGACACAAATAAGACATTTGCCCAAGGAAATCAATTGACATGGCTTAAAAACTATACTCAAACATTCTGGTAGTAACAAAGAAGGAAATATTCCCCATCTACTCTTTACCTCCCATGGCAGCAAATCTTGAAAACTCTTTCATTGCATTAGCCCTGTTGCAAGTTTATCTTCCTTCTGTAGTCTTCCTTCCCCAGAATTATTAAACTAGCTTTTTTCAAAGTATAAAATCTCTCCCACCACCTCCAAATTTATGGGCATCAACCACATTGTTGTCAGCTACATCCATTATTTCTTTTCCATAGAGACTGATTTGGCCCTCCAACTGAAATTACATAAAGATACTGCTGGCAAATAATAGTATACATTATATACCTCAAAGGCTGCCCAGAACTATTAAGGGATTGGGCAGCAGACACATTTCCTAAATAACTAATGTTAAGACAGGCAGATGAATGAACCTACTTTGAAGATACAGATGATGTTATTAAGAGTGATGCCTGCATGGATAGAGACTAGTTGGTATTTCAGTTTATGGCAAGATCTAGGACCTGGCTAGGCCATTCTTTTTCCATTATGCTGTAATTATAGGCTAAGGACATACTATTTTAGATCAGAAGGCAGTTTTTTAAAGCAATTAAAAACTGTTCATGGCTCAGGAAAAACAGTTTAACAGTAACAGAGTTGGAAGGGACCTTGGAGATCATGTAGTTCTAGTCCAACCCCCTCATGCAGGAGATTACTAGGGATTCGAACCGCTGAACTGCTGACCTTTCTGATCGACAATCAGTGTCTTAGCCACAAAGGGAAGACTGGGCCAGTTAGCCTTCAGCTTTGGAGAATCTCTCTTGTTTTGTATTAGAAGCCAAATGATTCGACAAGCACAGCCAAACGCAACAATATCCCCTTTGGACAAAAGAATTCTGATCTAAAAAATATTTTCTGAGTACTCCAACTAAACCAAACTCCCATTTTTTTCCAGCTAAACATTCAATTCCAGATATAACCATGCCCAGTTTTTTTTTTTTTTATGGTGTGTGGAGAAATCTTGCTCATCTACAATAAATCATAGAGAAATTGCTCTATAAGAAAATCCAGATGTCTCTGCTGTCCACCTTTGATACAGATATCTGTTACTATTAATATTTTTGCTATGTACTTTTTAATAGCTATACCAAATAGCAATAGCAATTGCACTTAGACTTATATACCACAACATAGTGCTTTTCAGCATTCTCTAAGTGGTTTACAATCTAGATCCTCATTTTATTGACCTCAGAAGGATGGAAGGCTGAGTCAACCTTGAGCCGATGAGGATCGAATTCCTGGCAGTGGGCAGAGTCAGCCAGCAATACTGGATTCTAACCACTGCACCACCACGGCTCTAAATACCAGCAGCTCCATTGAATTTTATCTCCTACATTTTTTCTCTATGCATATGCACTGGGTGTGTATATTGCCAAGTCAGCAATAAAATGCAGTAATTTGGCCTCAACCTTGCCATTTGCCTACTTCCTAGGACTAAGAATGACTGGCCCAAGGTCACCCAACTGTCTAAGATGGAATTAGAACTCACAGTTTCCTGGTTTCTGGCCCGATGCATTAACCACTACACCAAACTACTTTTCTCTCAGCCTTTGGAAACAGGCAGTTTCTGAACCTTTTCTGAAAATCCTTGCCAAGAAAAAGGAGTTGTCCAGGAAATCTCCAAGAATCAAACACAACTGAGCAGAAGAAAAAAAAAATGGTCCCAACACTCTATGCTGATTCTGGTTCCTAAGACTTAAGACCTTGAACCCAGTTTTGCTTTGACATTTAATCCAAGATCAGACAAAGAATTAAGGCTCTTCCTTGCTGCTAAATAACAGAAGCCAATTCACTGAATTGGCCCAACTGATAGAAAGATACCTTCAGTCTACTCTTTCAGAAAATGGAGAAGAATCCCTGGTATCAGACAAGCATAGCTTATCTGGAAGTACAGTAGGATCTTGTCATTTAACAGATACGCTTCACACCAACTTCCCACACAAGTAAAAAAATATAAGAGATCCAATGGAAAACAAGTAATGTAACAAAGCTTTCAAAAGAAATCTAGTACCTTAATTGTGTGTGGTCCAATGAACTCTCCGTAAGCATTTTCATATGTGACCTTATTCTCTCGGAGGGACACTCTATATCCCCAATTCAGAGAGCCAATATGATTCTGAACAGCTTCTGTCAAAGAGCTCCAGCTGTGCTTTATGGCTAAGGATCAAAGGAGAAAAAAAAAAAAGAATCTAGCATTCACCCGAGTCTTTAACTTTCTGCAACTAAAAACCTCTTTAGAGTGTTACATGATTATATCACTGCAGGTACATATCATTTTGGTAGTGCTTTCCTTTCTGAAAATGATATTAAATTCTCCCTGGTTTATTGCTTTGCTGACATGGTGCAAAGAATAATATTGGTAAATATAGTCAGAAATGTGCAAGTAGTGAGCCATCTTCCTCTTAAGCCACTCAAGATTTTATTTCATGCTTGCTTCAAATAAATTATTACAGAGATTGTTATCAGTTTTCATAACATTTGTGAGGGCTCTGCACTGAGCTCTGTGCTTTAAGCACATTGGAGAATTGCTTCTGTATACCCCAGTTCGGAGGTGGCATTTATGCCTATGGTATTAAATCTTTAAACGTAACCCACACACCGTTCATTCAACCGATCCCTTCTTCCTGCATTTTAATTTTGCCCTTTATCCCACTGTGCATCCCACCCACCATCTTCCTATTCCCATGTCATTCCCCCCAAATAATAGTATAACATTCACAGAAATGGAATTTTACATCCTTACGTTTGTCACCCAGCTGCCACCCAAACATGGGTGCATCTTTTATGGCTTGGCCAAGCAAAGCTGTCTGATGCATCAGCTTTTTAGGGATGCAGCCTACATTTACACAAGTTCCTCCAAGACCTGTAAAAGGAAGCATACCAGGATCATCCAGGTGTACAATGCAGAAAACAGGGAAGTAATTCACTGGCAATTTTGTAGATGAGAATCTCCAAGCAATGGGGGAGATCTTTCAATTCTGTTATATGAAAGCCAAGCTGAACTCTTGAGAGCCAGTGTGGTACAATGGTTAAGGTGCTGGATTGGGAGCAGGGAAACCCAAATTCTAATCCACTTCTCATTCTAATCAGCCAGGAAAGTTCACTTGGTGACTTTGAACCAGCCACCGTCTCTCAACCCAATCTACCTCACAGAATTATTACTGTGGGGAGGAACTGGGAGGAGGAATGATGTACGCTCATTCCTCCTTGGTGGCACAGCAGACTAAAGTGCTGTTAAGTAGCACCAGCTGCCTGTAATTACTGCAAGTTCAAATCTCACCAGGCTCAAGGTTGACTCAGGCTTCCATCCTTTCGAGGTAGGTAAAATGAGGACCCGTATTGTGGGGACAATAAGATGACTTTGTATAAAAAAGAACACCACTTAGGGGGTGCCGAACGCCCTACTAAGCAGGTATATACAAAAGTATGAAGGCTATTGTTTAACGCATTGTAAGCTGCCCTGAGTCTCCAGAGAAAGGGCGGCATATAAATCAAAACAATAAATAAATGCTGCCTTCAGCTTCTATACAAAAGTCAGATATGAATCTAATAAAAAAATCCCGAAGAATGTAGCTGGTTTCACATATTGCATTAATCCAGAGCGTACAAGGTCTGTTGAATAAATAGCAATTTGCTGAATTCATGCAACACGCTATTAAGTATAAATCATAGTTTACAAACTACGGTGCCTGGGATATTATAGGTCAAAACCAAGCAAAGTAAATTAGTGTAATGTATGAGCACAGCCCAATGTGGTATTTCTTCATACCTTATTTCTGTAATGTGCAGATGAAACACAAAAATTGTTCAGAAGTATAAGGAATAAGAAAGAATAGAATAGAATAGAATAGAATAGAATAGAATAGAATAGAATAGAATAGAATAGAACAGAACAGAACAGAATAGAATTCTTTATTGGCCAAGTGTGATTGGACACACAAGGAATTTGTCTTTGGTGCATATGCTCTCAGTGTACATAAAAAGACAAGATACATTCATCAAGAATTATAAGGTACAATACTTAATGTTGTTGTAAAAGCAAAACTGATTTGGGGTACTTATTTGTACTAAGACTGAGAGCCATCAACTTACCCCAAGTTGTTCCTAAAGGAGTAGGGACGACAAAATCCAGAACCAATACATTCTTGCCAAGTATGGCTGCTTCCTAAAAAAACACCAATAAAGAGAAAAATGTGAAGTGGCCTCCATTCCTGATTTTTTTTCCCCTCCCTACCACCTCGAATTGATTTATATCTGATGTTTATAAACATGTTCACATCACATCATTTCCTCAGTTTTTCTTGAAGGGTTTTTAGAATTTATTTTTAACAAAACTCTAAATTATCTCAAATCTGTTGATATCTCTCATGCATAGACGATATTGTTATTTTGGAAAATGAGTTTATCGATGTGTGTCTAATAACTGAGTTATAGAACTGTTAATTTCCCTCATCTATTTAACAGAAGGGCGTATTTGTAACTCGAAGATGAACTGTGGAGTTCTTGGTACTCTCTAAGCTTGGTTGTTTGCTCATAGACGTTTTATTACCCCAGTAGGTATCATTCATACCTTTTCTTCTCCTCTAACATCTCCTTCCTTCTGTTTTCTACTTTAAGGCCACAAATTATCCACTCTATTTTGAAAATTGAAAACATCCATTCTTTCTCAAGAACAAGTAATTGTGAAGATAAAGATGAGTTGCCAGTGGAAAAACTGAGCACGCCAATCAAAAATGGAAAATATAATTCCATTTTAACAGTTTTGGTACAATGGTCATAATATATCATTGCTATCCAAGTGCTGTTATCCTGGATTAGACTCCTGTAAACTGTAGCTCTTCAGATGTGTTGTAGTTAAAAGTTTTTGTTGGCTGGGAACTACAGAGCTCTGAATTGGGGAAAGCTGTTTGAAATACATAAGCTCCTGACCCATACTGGTAAAACATTATTACAAAGGTTTGTTTAAATGTTAGGTTACTCCACAATCACCACAACAAGCCAATGCTCTCTCCAACTAAAGTTACTTTTAAACTATCTTATTAAAATATACTTTTGTAAAGTATATTTACAAAATAGACAAAACAGGCTCATCAGTTTGACTTGATCGGAAGTCTTCTAGCACTCTGAGGTTCTAACAATTCCTCCTTTCCATCTTCTCTTTAAGATTCATAGCATTTACTTGAGTGAGAACAGTAATTGTTAGTTGAGCATTGTGGTGGCAAAGAAATTGGGGGGCTGGGAATCTAACAACTAACAACTAATCTAACAACTCAGTAGTAATTAAATGTCAAGCAATAATTTGGCTGCCTAAATTACCACAATTCTATCAAAGGATGAGAAATCTTTCCACTAACTAGGTCACATGCTATATAAAATGACAATTCTCCAAAACACTGTTTAAAATGAGCTGTATCGTGAGACATAAAGGGACTCTTTTGAACCCTGAGGTATTTGGCAGGTGACCTCAGTATTTGCTTCACCTACAAATTCAGATGAATCATTACATATAAACCCAACCAGCAATGGTGAATATGCTAATCCCAAATGGTTTACCACAAGTTAGAGGAACAAACTGCTCATTAGTTTCAGTTTCAGTTTTATTAAATTTTTATACAGCCCTTCTCCCAAAGGGACTCAGGGCGGTATACAGCCAAGATAAAACCAACAATACAAAAGTTAAAAACAATTTAAAATTATTAAATAGTTTGGCCGATCGTCTAAAATACAGTAACCCAGAGGGCAGGTGCCCCCACAGAGAAGGTTCTCCCCCTGGGGGTCGCCAGTCGATACTGTCTAACTGACAGCACCCTGAGGAGACCCTCTCTGTGGGAGCGTACTAGTCGGTGGGAGGCTATCGGACACAGAAGGCAGTCTCGTAAATATCCAGGTCCCATGCCATGGAGTGCTTTAAAAGTAGCAACCAACACCTTGAATCGCAACCAGAAGACCATTGGGAGCCAGTGCAGCTCGCACAGGAACGGTCATTAGTCAGTGTTTCTTCTCTTTCCTTTTTAAAGGTCAATCTTTATTGCTTGGCACATTGCTTAGCACATTGTAAGCCGCCCTGAATCTCCGGAGAAGGGCAGCATATAAATCAAATTAAAAAGAAAAAAAAATCCTCAAAGGAACCATGTTTGGAAAAAAATGAAGCTGCCAATCCTTGGTTTGGAAAAAGCTCCTAATCACTTCCCACATTTCTCTTTGTTAGCTTTCTATCCCATCTTTCTTACAGCAGTCAAGGCTACATGCCCAATTGTTGTTAGTTGCAAAGTCGTGTCCGACCTATGGCGACCCCATGGACAACGTTCTCCAGGCTTTCCTGTCCTCTACCATCCTCTGGAGTCCATTTAAGCTTACACCTACTGCGTCAGTGACTCCATCCAGCCACCTCATTCTCTGTTGTCCCCTTCTTCTTTTTCCCTTAATCTTTCCCAGCATTAGGCTCTTCTCCAGTGAGTCCTTTCTTCTCATAAGGTGGCCAAAGTATTTTAGTTATATGCCCAATACTCCTATTTTTTCTTACATCCTATGAAGGAGGTTGGGTTGATAAATTGTGACTAGTCTGAAGTCAGAGAATGAACCTCTGTGAGTGAGACATACAATCAGGTTCCAATCCAATATCTGAATTACTAACACGTCCTCACCTTGTTTGCAATAAAAAGCATCTTAACAGACAGGGGTCATGAAGATTTTAAACAGACAACTGATATGGGTCCTCAGTTCACATTGGGAGTAATACCTTGATCATCACATCACAATTATTTGGAAAAGAAAGATATACTCATTTCCCGCCTAACAAGTGGAATATTAATTGGGCTTTAATAGGTATCAAAGGTATTTGATAGAATTAGGGACTATTTAAAAGTCTAATACTTGTTATTTCTAAGAATTGTTCAAACATCTATTGGCATCTACCAGGCAGATGTTCCAGAACCAACGTTGTCTAGACTTCCAGGAGTAAATCATGTGCATCTAATCAAAGTCATATGAACACTTTAATGACAATGCATGCATCATGAAGTCATTGGACAAATCATAAAGTATATAATTTGAGTCCATCACACCATGAAGTGAAATACAAGTTCATAATTGTGCATTACCCCTTTTCCGTTTGTGCATACCAAGTAGCTAGGTAGGCTATTAGTTTAGTTTGTGGCTAGGTAACAGCCCTTCAAAATAACTTAGCTTCATGGAAAATTGAAAAGTTGACCAATGATTCCTAGTCTAGGCAGTTCACAACACAGTTGCTGCCATGCATATGGGTATGCTGATAAGAGCAACTGATGCAGCATTTTGACAAAGGACTCTTGAAACTTGGATCTAAACAAAGTTTCTAAACAAAGCTACATTCACTGACAAATGGAAGGAATCATTCTTCCTTCCCCACCCATCCATGAGACTCTGATGGGATGTGGACGTTTCAAATTCCTGAAGAATTCATCATTGCAGCCAAAAACAAAAAAAAGCATACATGTATCAGCCCAATAGTAAAAGTCGCCATGTTTATTGTGACTTAAATTTTGAAGATCAGGGCCTATTTTATTAAATGTATGTCTAATCTGGCTATTGATATACAAGCCAGTTATATGCAGTTATATAAAAAAAGGAGAATCAGAGTAGACAATAATACAAGAGACAGGAGTCCCACGTTATTATGCAACCAAAGAAAATCTAAACACACAAAAAGAAAAAAAACCCTGTGATCCTTGTTAATTACTATGGAACAAACAAAGGCAAGACATCTATTTTATGTTATACCACAATTTAAAAAGAGACAATTAATTTTAGTGGGAAGCTAATCAAGCTAATCTTAGTTAAACCCAAGCTTGCAGATATGATACTAACTCAGCAGTTTGATGTAGCAGCCTCCCTTTGAAAGTCAACCCATCCCTTCTTTGGAACTAAAATGTGGCCTAGATCTCCTAGAAAATCCAGAGACAAAAATGCTTCCCACTAACTTGTATTTTGTAGGGATGTCATGTTGCTTGTTTATTGGCAGAAAACCTGTCCAGTTTGGTTGCTTACAAGGTAACTTCTAGATACATGGGAAGCCCAAAAGCAAATACTGCTTCCTGTATTTTCAAAGTACCTGGGATCACAATCACTTCTAACTCAGCAAGCAGCTAAAAGCTATCATAACGCCTGTATTTTTCAGAATACCCATTCTTCCTCCTTAACTACGGCAAATGTTTATTATTTTGATGGCTCTCCTATTTTAGGAGTAGTACTGCTGTTATATCCTATCTGGTTACTCCTTGAAAATCAAACTAGCTTCAGATTCAGTGGCAGAAACAGGGATCCTGGCAAATTCAGAAGGATTACTACCTTGCCAACAAATATATTTGTTATATTCTTTAAAAATGCTGCAGGAGCTCTATTTGAAATATGAATTTCTGTATTATTTTTATGTTGGGAACAAAGCCACTACAGTAAAATATCTGTAGAACTGGCTTAGAATGGATTTCGTCACTACAAGTGTTATGCTAGGGATGATAGAAGAATTATGACCATGACTGTATAAAATGGACGATTTATGAAGGAAGTACGCTTCTAGCTTTAATTTTTTACGTCTATCCAAGCTTGGAAAATTGCAAAGCCATAATTTAGTCATGGACTACTCCATCTATGTATGAATGGTTGAAGGATCAAGTTCTGACTTCTTTAATTAGCACTGAAAAGATTTCCTGCCTGAAATCCTGAGGCACTTTCCGTAAGCAATTCTAAATTAGATGGTCCAACTCAATATATATTAATTTAACATATTATTGAAATATAATGCTATGGTTTTATGTTAACTTTGAATTGGTCTTCTAGTTGATGGAAGGATTTAAAGATGAACAAAGTTCAGGAAGAGAGTTTCACATTCTAGTAGTATGTTGAAATAGTTTGCTTTCTCCAACAAACCAAAATACACCAAAACCCCAATGAAATACACAAGACATTATAATGAATCAACCAGACTAATCTTTCAAGCTATCAACCGCAACTCTAGAAGAGCATGAACCTCATCTGGACCACCAATACCCATAAGTCCATTTTAATTACTATTGGGAAGGAGAATGTACATGAAGCAAGAAAGTTTCTTCTAGAAAATTACATTGTCCTAAGGATCAAAGATAATATAGCTGCTGTGCTATTTAACAAGGGCTGTTGGTATATTTCAATTTTTATTTTCAATCTGTCCCACTTCAGGCATTTATTGCTGGCAACCATGTTTCCAATGCAGCTGGATACAAATTTTATTTAAAAATATAAATACAATACTTTAGATGAAAAGGGAATTCAAATCTTTTATCCTTCAAAACTATTAATACATCCCACATTTTATTCATACCAAAACAATTAAAGGGAAAATATTGTTACACATTTCCCCACGAAGGTAAAATAATAGACAGCTAATTATTTTTCATTTATTTTAACAAATTATAAAACAAGATGAATGGTTTATTAATTAAATATGTTTCAAATAATTCTCTTTAGATCAGTTTTTCCAGTCTTTTGCTCTCCAGTTGCCAAAGATTATGGTGAAGAGCTATTGCTAAAATATCTGGAAGGCTGAGAAGGGCAGACCTTAATATATATTCAACTGATAACTATCAGGAGACATGGCTAGATTTCAGTTCAATGTAATTCTGCTCTTTCGTTGGGTTTGTATCATTTTTTTTTCAGAGGGATTTTCAAAGTATTTGAGAAACACTCCTTTACATGGATCTATTCTATATGGAATCGTTTGGGGTTTTCCACAAGGCTGTATAGTAACTTCCCCTGCCACATTGATTATATAGCACAGTTCTCCAATCTGGTGTTTTCCAGATGTGTTGCAATTAAAATTACTGGATTTCTTAGTACAGCTAACCTAGATGGCTGGAAGCCAATTAGGAAAGCTGTCTGAATTGACTGTAAAATGTGTTCTGCATTCCACAAACCAATCTGTAGCTTATCAAGAGAGAGCTCATTTTCTAGACTTTGCTAAAACATATTGGAACAAATTCTAGCTATCAGAATGTTTTTTGTGAATCTAGCTTGGCTGATCTTACCTTTGAAGCTGCCAATCCACCAGAACCTCCTCCAATGACAATCAGATCATAGTCATATGAAGCCTGTTTTGTTTGCCTGTTTCCTTCAAGTAGTTTAAGAAAAGCTCCTTCACGGTATGCCTGAACACAGAAAATATAGAAACTGATCAATGTCCAAACCAGCACTATAACTCAAAGGTGAAGTGGAAAAATTACTACTTCATGAAAAGAAATCAGGAGGGGAAAAAAGGTGAATTTAGAGGTGGGGAGTAATTTGGACACTACTAGGAAAAGATCATTAAACTACCTGGCTTAATGCAATTGAATGCAATCTCCCCAACTTTTGGTACTTTCCAAATTACATTTGTGCTCTACTCTCATAACTCCCAATGTCTCTAGAAATTGGGCCTAAAGTCTTCTACATGAAAATAATTTCTCATCCCTGAACAACTGGCAGTGTTTAATTCCATCTTTATTTGAACTATTGAGAGAAAAACGTGAAGACTTCTCTACCACCTTGCCTTCCAAATACCTGCAAGTAGATATGCCATCCCAGCCTACAGTGATTTACGTCATGTGTAGCTCATTCCTTAAATGCTTCAAATAAATGGATTGAGGTTCTGCATATTAGGGTCTACATGCATTAGTTATATAAATACTGCTCTTTGATAGAACATAGCATAATAGGATTGGAAGGGACCTTGAAGATCTGGTTCAACCCCATGCTTGAACGGGAGACCCTATACCCGTGATGGTGAACCTATGGCACGGGTGCCACAGGTGGCACACGGAGCTATATCAGTGGGCACGCAAGCGTTGCTGTAGTTCAGCTCCAGCACGTATGTGTGTGCCGGCCAGCTGATATTTGGGCCTTTCGGTCCCACTGGAAGTTGAGAAATGGGCTGTTTCCGGCCTCCGGAGGGCCTTCAGGGGGGTGGGGAAGGCTGTTTTCGCCCTCCCCAGGCTCCTAGAAAGCCTCTGGAGCCTGGGGATGGTGAAAAACAGGCCTACCGGGCCCACTGTGTCATCACGTGCTAAAAGCAGTGGGGGCACGTGCGCATGCGCAGGGGCGGGGTGCATTGAATTATGGGTGTGGGCGCACACATGGGTGACCTCCCCGCACTCCCCCCACTTTTGGCATGCAACGGCAAAAAGGTTTGCTATCACTGCCCTATACTATTCTGGACAAATGGCTGTCCAATCTCTTCTTCAAAACCCCCAGGGATGTAACACCCACAAACTTCCGGAGGCAAGCTGTTCCACTGGTTAATTGTTCTCACTGTCAGGAAATTTCTCCCTAGTTCTAGATTGGATCTCTGTTTAATGACCTTCCATCCGTTACTTATCTTGCCCTCAGATGCTTTAAAGAATAGGTCAACCCTGTGATAGTTCCTCAGTACTGAAATTCTACTATCATGTCACTGTTAGTCCTTCTCTTTGTTGGACTAAAGATACCTAATTCCCTCAATTGTTCATTATATGGTTTAGCCTTTTGTTTACCCATTTAGTCTTTTTTAATTTATGGTGCCTCTCTGTTTCTGCAGACAAAAATATTTCAGTTAATACAAGATAACAGCTTCCATAAACCCTTGAAATAACAAAAAAGCAGTTTATATTTTATATATGCATTTTATAGCCTGAACATATATACAGCGATGTATCTCATTTTGTTTTTGAATGATGCTCTATACAGTACTCAGAAATGTTGTCATTTGCTAAGAAATAATCTCTTAGATCAGGGGTATCAAACTCTTGGGCTACGGGCCAGATGCATCACATGCTGGCCTCTCCCACCCTGGTTTAGAGAAGGAGGGGAAAGTTGTGATATGTCACTTGACGATGATATTACAATGTGAGTTTGACACCCGTCTTAGATAGATGAGAGCTAAAAGGAACTTGGCCCAGTGGTAAAATGTAAAATTTGTTACTACCGGTTCTGTGAGCGTGGCTTGGGGGTAATATGACTGAGTGCGCGTGGCCAACTTTTTTTTTTTTTTTACTTTTAAAACCATTTTTTCATTTTAAAAAATGCTTTTAAAGCCTCTGATGATCCCAGCTGACTTGCCTGATCGGCAGAGGCTTTTTTCCTTTCAAAAACATTTTTTCTATAACCTCTTCGGCCAAAGAGGTTGTAGAAAAAATGCTTTTAAAAGCCTCTGATGATCCCAGCTGAGTGGCGCGATCATCAGAGGCTTTTTTTTTTTTTTACTTTTAAAACCATTTTTTTCGGCCAAAGAGGTTGTAAAAAAAATGCTTTTAAAGATTAAAAAAAAAGCCTCTGATGATTGGGCGGCTCAGCTGGGCAATGGGGAGGGGGGCAGGAATTTTTGCTACCGGTTCTCCAAACCACCTGCCTCCATCGCTACCGGATCAGGCGATCCGATCTGAACCATTTCACCCCTGGCTTGGCCCCACTGTAATGCGTTAACAGGAGAAGCCTCTAAAATCAAACTCCACTAAGGGGTATCTCTGGGAAGGAAGCTACTTAAACTTCCAAAACTTCCACTGGGAATGCAACTGTACCTTACCAGGATCATCTATAAAATAAAAGGTTTATGGGCAATTACTCTGTTTAGAAACTTGTTTTAAGAAAACTTATATATGTTTAGATATAATATTTTACTGTTCCACACTGTTCAAACAGAAAGGAAGCTAGGAAGAGTGATTTCAATCAAGTACAGCCCTTCCTCCTTAAGATTTAATCAATATTTTCCTTTCCACCTCTACTTCTTTCCTCTGATAATCAGCAACCTCTTTAAATGGTTTATACAGGGAAAGATAGATGCACCTGCATCTAATAAGGCTGTAATTCTGGTCTACAATTTCCTTTGCAAAAACACTGGTAAGCAGAAGAGAGAATGGGTTATTAATCTTAAATATAATTCACTTCACTGACTCATTGCATCCATAAACAAAGTGGGATTGTATCTCAGGAATATCAAGGCACCCTAAATAATTACCAAGCTTGAGTATCTAGGTTACTAAAGTAGGGATTGTAGTCTGAGGTATATTCCGTGCATTTTCCAATAGCTGCAGGCACTTGGTCAAAAACTGGTGTAAAAAATGCTTCCATAATGTTAATTCTTTGATATGCACATGAAGACTTAATATGCTTCTCCTAGAAGTCATGGGATTAATATGAAAGGGTAAGGAAGATGTCATAGACCCAAGTTGTTTGGTGAAGAAAGGTAATGTTTATGAGAGGGAAAGACTTAACTGACTGGTAAAAGAGAGAGTTCAGTGTAGTTTTAAGGAACGATTCATATAAAAATACTCTATAAAAGTAGAAATATTTGCTCATGCTTCACAAACCTGATTAACTCAAGGTGCAGTGCTAAATCAAAGAAGAATTTGGCTCTTAATCCACGTAGATAAATTAGCTGCCATTCTTCTTTTTAAAAATTATCTTTCAATAAATATCCTTTTGAACAGATAAAGTCTTCCACTAATTTCCACAACCCCCAAGATTAAATCAGCAATTACACCTATAAGGTCAGCAATGTAGCTGCATATTGACATATCACCCTTTGTAGTAGATATTTTTAAAGTGTTTTTTTATATATATTCTTGTTTTTATTGTGTTGTCATCCACCCAGAGCTGGTTGGATAATGAGATGGGCAGCATATAAATTTAAATTTGGTTGTACCTGTAAGATACTAAACAAAATTGGCAAAACTGACTGATACATCCCTTATTTCATTTATCTTATGAAAAAGCACTACACAAAGTTATGATAATAAGCTTATCTTATGACAGTGATATATGGAACTTTGGAAAGCAAGAGGATGAAGTGGTAAAAGACATGAAAGAGTAAACAGAATGGGGAAAAAAATAGGTAGGCTTTGTGTCCACAAAAGTAAAAGAAAGGAAAGGAAAGCATAGATCTAAGGGTGGCCTGATTGTAAACAGAAATGATATGCAGGTTTAATTATAAATTGAATGGCCTATAGGAGGGGTGTCAAACTCGATTTCATTGAGGGCTGCATCCAGGGTTGTGTTTGATCTTAGGGGGCCGGGGTGGGCGTCGCCAGCTCGACATCACTCCCCAGGCTCTGTTTTTGCTGCCAGAGGGCTGCAGGAGGCCATTGCGGCTGAAAACAGAGCCTGGCAGGCCTTGCCGAGCTCCGTTTTTGCTGCCAGAGGCACTGTGTGCCGGTCGGTCTTTCACTGTTTTCAGGGTGGCCTTGTGCCCAAACAAGGGCTTTGGCAGGACTGTGATTGAAAGGTACAAAAGATTATGACAATATGCAAAATTTGGAGAATAGAGTGACATTATGCCAGAGATATTTTGGAGCTTCAACAGATCACTGTGAAAAGTATGGATGTGAGAAAATATTGCACAATATAAAGAAACCATGTGATGAATGAAATAAGTCTGTCTGACAGAATATTATGCACAAACATAGAATCAAGGTTGGCTGTTGAATGGGATACAGGTAATATACAATGGGAGTAAAGCATGAGTGAGAATAAACAAGATGTTTTATAAATTGATTGGTACTGAGCAGGGAAGCTGAAGCTCAAATACTGTGGCCACCAAATGAGACGAGAGGACTCAATGGAAAACACCCTGATGTTGGGAAAAAGTGGAAGCAAATGGAAAAGTGGACAGCAGAAGATGGTTAGATAATATCAAGTCAACAAACATGAATTTGGGCAAACTCTCAGAGACAATGGAGGAGGGTCCTGGCGTGCTATGGTCCATGGGTTTGCAAAGAGTTGGACACGACTTAGCAACTGACCAATCACAATAAGGAATAAGGCCAGGGTGATTGTTTAATGCATTTGTGGATAACTGTATAAGGGATGCTTGGGCGATGTTAGAAGTCCTGTGGGATTGGAGGTATGAAAGTACATGTACTGCACTTTTGAAGGCAGATGGTGCCAGGGTATTGGCTAAGAATCCTAACAATTTGCAGTGTATGTTAAAATTGATGCTATGATTGAAAATGTACCTGAAATTCAATATACCCAAGACCAAGGCAGTTGTGTTTGCTGTGTGAAAGGAATAAAGAATTATAAAGTATACATAAATGTGCTCCTCCCCCCCACCCCCATATACACACACACAACTACCAGTACAAGCCAATTTATAGACAAAACAAGTAGAGTAGATGAACTGTGTAGTTTAGCAGTATTTTTATTAAGACGTGAAATGGAATGGGACATTTTAAGATATGCAAATACTATGTACTACTAAAAAAAAACAGAAGTATAGTAGCAGTTTTTCCGGACTAATGCATTTTACTAAAAGACTCAAGTTTTGTGCAAAAGAATCAATGGACCCAGGCTTGACATCAGGACCCAAAATAAGGACAAAGTAATATTGGAGCATCCTAACCAATTAAGGTGTAATGCAACCTTTTAGCTCCTTCAAAATCTTAAACAGCCCAGTATTGTTCCACATCCTCCTGAAACTCAAATTGCTACCAACCTGTTACTCTCTTTACTATGCCTTCGGTTCTCTCAGAATTTATGCGTACAGTTGTGGCATCAGCAACCAATTTACTTTGTGAAAGGTTTGAAAGCCTGTACATCCTCCCGCCCCCCCCCCCCCCGCAAATGCCTGCAGAGTTTCTACTCTACAGCGTCAAGTGTCCAAAGAGCTGTGACTCTGGACTCTTAATTACAACCTCTGGAGAGCAGGAGGGCAGATCCAGTGGTGAAATCCAATTTTTTTTACTACCGGTTCTGTGGGCGTGGTTTGATGGGCGTGGTGTGGCTTGGTGGGCATGGCAGGGGAAAGATACTGCAAAATCTCCATTCCCACCCCACTCCAGGGGAAGGATACTGCAAAATCCCCATTCCCTCCCCATTCCTCCTCCTAGGGGAAGGATATTGCAAAATCTCCATTCCCCCCCCCCACTCTGGGACCAGTCAGAGGTGGTATTTGCCAGTTTCCTGAACTACTCAAAATGTCCGCTACTGGTTCTCCGAATTGCTCAAAATTTCCACTACCGGTTCTCCAGAATCTGTCAGAACCTGCTGGATTTCACCCCTGGACAGATCCGTTAGAGAAGGCAGATCACTCAAAGCAGATTGGCAGGAGGGGGAAAGCCACCTTTCTCTGAACTCCTATCAGAAGTCCCATGGAGTTCAATGGGACCCGTACCTTCAAGGAAAAGCGGAAGGTAACGACCCCGAAATCAACGAAGATTGCTTGAGACTTAGTTCGGCTAGAATGCACATAGCATTAAGCCAGCTGCTTCTCCCCCCACTCCATCCGATCGTTTTACTTCAACATCTCAACCCAGCGTGCTATAAACGGGAATTGTCACCCCAAACATCTGGAAAACCCCAAGTTCAGAGGGATAGTAGAGCCAACCCCCACCGCACACTAAATCACCGCGGTTCCCTACCTTCACAGTCCGGTCGTAGCCGCCTAGATACTGCTTTCGGAGAAACACGGCAGGCAAGGAAGGCTCCATCGTGAGTTCTAAGAGCGCGTTTCTCAGTTGATGCCCATGTTCTGCAACACAAAACAGGCGAGAGAGGAAGAAACGCGCCGACTAGGAGCTCCGCCTTTTTATGGATTAGACTGTAGAGGCCCCGCCCAACCTTTCGCTCTTGCGCCGGCCGCGATTCTTGGCAAAGTTACTTAAAGGCGTCCGTGAGTCACTCGTCAGTAAGCATGACTTGCTGGTTTTTGTTTTGTTTTTCCCTCCCTCCTTGCTTCACGTCACAAATCTGATCTCCCAACTTCAGATTTCAAGACTGTACTTTGCGCTTTGGGGCAATTGCAGAAGCCCCAACAATGTAGGCGTCATCCTATAGTAGTCATTTCCAAGCGCAGCTGACCTGCAATTTTGCGCGCCCACCGGCCGTTCGGAAGCGGAACCCTTTTGAGTTCAAGAAGAGGACCGGCTTGAATTGTTGGAATCCATTTCCCACAACTCTTGAGACATACTGGCTGGGGATTATGGGCTTTGCACTCCAAACCACGCCTAGCATATGCTGTACTAAGGCTGCATTTCTGTACCCACGAACCAGCAAGCTGGAATGTGCAATTTGTCCAATTTCTTTCTGGCATAAAAAAGACATTTTTTTAAAAAAAAATTCTCTTGATTGATTTGGGATGTTAATCTCTTTGGACAGAGCTTGAAGTCTGGCATTTTCTCCTCCTAACAAAATACTATGAAATCAGAATGTTTTCCTACCGGAAGAATATAGAGGCTGTGTTCATTCAACACACTAAGCCAAAACAAGACAAAGTACATTATAGCGTAGAATGATGCACGTGTTCATGTCATATGACAAGTTGCGGTTTACCATGATTTATTGAATGAGTTGCAGTTGGCTGAGTTCACATAACATGTTAAGTTTCTGACCAACAACTGTATATACAAAACACTATGAACCAAAGTTAACAAAAAGTGTGCCGTCAGAGAAAATATCTTCAAAAGGACAAAAATAACAGACAGTAAAGATCATACAAAAATATCATTGATATAGATGCGTTCTTTTAATACTAACCATTTTATTGAAGAAAGAGCAAGACCAAAAAGATGCAGATTGTGAGATGTTGATAGAGAGGTAACAGTCAGGCATACTGGCACCAAAATAATTGGCAATAAAGCAATGGCTGTGATCAGACAGCGTGGTTTGCTAAGGGTAAATAACTACAGATAGTCCTCGAATTACAACAGTTCATTTAGTGACTGTTCAGAGTTATAACAGCACTGAAAAAAGAGACTTATGACCGTTCTTCACACTTACGACCATGGAGCATCCCCATGGTCATGTGATCAAAATTTGGATCCTTGGCATCTGGTTCATATTTATGAAGTTGCAGTGTCCAGGGATCAGGTGATCAGCTTTTGTGACCTTCTGACAAGCAAAGTCAATGGAGAATCCAGATTCGTTTAACAACGTTATTAACAACTGTAATGATTCACTGAACAACCGTGGCAAGAAAGGTTGTAAAATGGGGCAAAACTCACTTAACAAATTCTCACTTAACAACATAAATTTTGGGCTCAACTGTGGTCGTAAGTCAAGGACTACCTGTACTGCTGATTGTCCATGCAGCCCTCCCAGCTGATGCACGGGAGGCTGACAGAGGGGAAAAAAATTTACAAATTAATTATACGTTATCCTGGATACAAAGATGAACTGTAGTATAAAATGTATTAAAGGGATAGATGCCTTGGAATATGCTAGCATTAGTTAGTTAGCATTATGGAATAATCCTGAACACCAAATATGCCTTTGGGACATCCAGAGAGGGTTAAAGAAGTTAAAATGGAAGCTGCAATCACACTGTTAAAATCCAGCCCCCAACTACGTTTGTCAATCAGAATGTTGTGGCTAACATTTTACACACACACACAGACACACATGGACACGGACACCTCCACCCCTGATGATGTATCATAGTTGATAGGAGGAGGATGTTTTGTTGATGATTATATATTTATTCCTGTCTTAATTACAAATGTAAAAAAAAATTAAAATAGGAAGCTTCTACCATACCTTTCATTTTCTAAGAATGCTTCCAGGTCCAACAGCCATTTACAGAAAGCAAACACACTGGGTGATGCAATCCAACCAGACAAAGGGGCAAAAGAAGTAAGTTTGGGGTGGATTACAGGGTGGGGTGGATCACGGAAGTGTCAGGAAGAAAACCTTACCAGCTGGCTTCTGGTGAATGGATTGTTTGGGACTGTTTATACCCCAGTACAGGATGTGGTAAAAGGAAAATCTTTTTTTCCTTGGCTCCATTTTTTTTGAGAAAATTAAAGACACTCAAGCTAGGAATGAGATCCTGTGACTCCAAACATTCTTTTCCCTTGCTACAGGGGCTGTTTCTCCTGTGGCTTAATCTCAGTTTAATCTGCTGGATACATATGTACACATCAAATGAAAAAAATCATTGTGTTGCTGGTAGTCTTCATCTGAGTTATTGTTTATAAAATTATTTTCTATAACTGGAACTTTTATATGAGATCCACAACTTTAGTATAAATCAATTTCATCTATAGCAGTGTTTCTCAACCTTGGAAGCTTGAAGATGGGTGGACTTCAACTCCCAGAGTTGCTGGCTGGGGGATTCTGGGAGTTGAAGTCCACCCATCTTCAAGCTACCACGGTTGAAAAACACTGATCTATAGGGTGATTTTTAACTTCAAATTGCTAAAAGGAAGTTACTTTCAACTATTGGTGGCAAAGTCAGGTGATGGGAAACATATAAAGCTTCACATTATGTAAACAGTTTAACAATTGGCAAATATTTGTACACTCAATGAACTTGTTTTAATTAAGCAATTTTCTGCCACCTTCCTGAAATTGCAGAACAGAGGAAGACGCTCAGGGATATAAAGGACTGCACTGTATGAAGGTTTTTAATCATGCTATTCTGTTTTGAACTGCAATTCTGTTTTGAACTCTGCCAGCAGCTGTATGAAAAAGCAAAAAAACAAAACAAAACAAAAAATGCTTATAACAGTAGCAAGCTCCCAGATCAAAAGGACACAACTTAATTTATCCCATAAATATAAGAAAGGAGGAACATACAGTTACAGTAGTGGCCAAAATTGTAGAAACCTTTTGGGAAACATGTATTTTCTAAAACTAACTAACATTGTGTTTCCCCGAAAATACGATCGGGTCTTATATTAATTTTTGCTCCAAAAGACGCATTAGGGCTTATTTTCTGGGGGTAGGGCTTACAGTATATTACGAGCATCCTGAAAAATCATGCTAGGACTTGTTTTCCTGTTGGGTCTTATTTTTGGGGGAACAGGGTAATACCACTTTTTTTTTGAGTAGTACCATAAAATTATATATCAATGGAAAGATAATTTAATCAAGAATCTAATGTAATAATTTTTATGAAGGATTTGCTATTAGAATAGCAGTTTCAGTATGAAGAAGGAAAGTGAAACATGTAGAAAAAACGAGATATACAAAAAATATCACCATGTCAGTTAATAGTTGAGTAACCTTTAGCATCAATTACAGCCTTACAATGTCTTCCCATGGAGTGAACCAAGTCTTTTAGTTCTGCAGCTGTTATAATGTGAAGAGTTGAGGTGGTAAAGTGGTTAGAGTGCAGTACTGCAGCTACTTCAGCTGACTGCTAGTTCAGCAGATCAGCGGATCAAATCTCACCAGCTCAAGGTTGACTCAGCCTTCCATCCTTCTGAGGTGGGTAAATTAAGGACCCAGATTGTTGGGGGCAATATGCTATTTAGTATACTGTCTTTGGTGTAAGCCGTCCAGAATCCTTGGAGAGTGGGTGGCATAGAAATATAACAAAATAAATAAATAAATAAAAACCAAGATTGAATGATCGCTTTTATTAAGTGAGTTTTATTGCTGAGTCGCTTCTGACTAACAAGTTTCTTTAGTCGGCTCCATCGATTTTTCAATTGGGTTAATGTCTGGGCTATTCCTAGGCCATTCCAGCAGTGGAATATGATTATATTGAAACTCCCCCAAAAAAGTGTTATTAGCCATCAAACCTCAAAAATACACTTTTCCCAAAAGGTTTCCACAATTTTGGCCACTACGGTAGTCCTCAGCTTAAAACTGCAATTAGGACTAGAATTTCCATTCTTAAAGTGCGCAGTTAAGTATACTCGATGTTATGACTTTTGCCATGGTTGTTAAGCAAATCACTGCAGTTGTTAAGTGAATCACACAGCCATTAAGCAAATCCACCTTCCCACCCCCGTCCCATTAACCTTGCTTGTTAGAAGCCAACTGGGAAGGTCACAAATGATGATTTAATGACCCTGGGAGGCTGCAACAATTGTAAATATAGGATGGCTGCCAAGCACTCATTTTGATTACATGACTGGGGGAATGAACAATTGTAAGCGTGAGGACCAGTACTTTTTTCAGTGCTGTTGTAACTTTGAATGGTCCCTAAACAAATAGTTGTAAATCGAGGGCTACCTATATAGGCATTTCCATTATTATTATTATGGCAATTCTTACAGTGCGTTGTGAAATGACAGTTACATAGATGGTCAAAAAAGTCAGGATGGCAGTCACAGCTATGAGATCCAAGTCTCAGTCCTTTTTCTGCATTGCACTACGTGTAAACAATGGTCAGGCTTCAAATGCAAGGTGGAGGGGGGGCATCATTTTTTAATCCCTCCCTACCAAAACCCCTGGATAGATTGATAGATAGCAACATTCCATGTGTGTTTAAGCTTTAAACTTAAAGCATTCCACAGTCATTATCTCAATCATTCTTACTGAAGTGCAAGCTGGCAAAGTAGAACAGTTTTAAATGAGTTCCATTTTTTAACTGAAAGACTAAAAACTCTTGGTTTGTTTAACATCACCAAGTGAATTGATCTGCAATGCTAGCTGTGTTTGTACACAGCAGGATTGAACAATTTAGAGGCATTCATATTGAAAGACAGAGATGGGACTAAAGGGATGTTTAACACATTCATTTCCACTCTTATTTTTTCTTTTTAAAACACCCACTGGCAATTCCCCCCCTCCCCAAAAAAAATTTCAGTGGCATATGTATAGCAATTGCAAAATGGGGAGTACATCCCTCAGTATTCCAACGTCCGGGGTATCACATAATTCTCACATAAAAGCATACTTCTGTTTTGCACCTACAATAACTTGTGGGTTTTTCAGCTCTCTGCCTTATAACTAGGGCGTTCTGACTAGTATATAATGGCAGGGGAAAAAAATAATGTAGGCTTTTAAATTTTTGAAGAAAGAGCAATCTCTATACTACCGTTGGTGTAACTTGGAGTTTTGTCTTGTTCTTTTTGGTTTGCTGGGATACTTTTGCACTATTTTGTCTTACCTTGACCAGTTTTGTGTAGCCCTTTTGCCAATTTCAACGATAGCCACACCTGGTTCTTTTGTTCCATCTTGCATAGTAACAAAATCCTTTCCATTCAGTTCCCTTTTTTTATTTTGGTTAGGGTTGTAAGCACGGGTGAAATGCTCCCGGTTCGGACCAGATCACCCAATCCAGTAGCGATGGAGGTGGGTGGTTCGGGGAACCGGTAGCAAAAATCCCTGCCCTCCCATGCTGAGCCGCACAATCATCATAGGCTTTTTTTTTTATTTTTAAAAGCATTTTTCCTACAACCTCTTCGGCTGAAAAAATGCTTTTAAAAGTAAAAAAAAAAATAGCCTCTGCCAATCAGGCAACTCAGCTGGGATCGTCAGAGGTTTTTTAAAACATTTTTCTACAACTTCTTCGGCCGAAGAGGTTGTAGAAAAAATGCTTTTAAAAGCCTCTGACGATCCCAGCTGACTTGCCTGATCGGCAGAAGCTTTTAAAAGTCTTTTTTCTTTTCTTTCTTTCTTTATTTATTTTTCAGATTTCTATACCGCCCTTCTCCTTTCGGACTCAGGACGGTAAACAGCCAAAGTAAAACACTTTATACACAAAAGTTAAAATAGTTTTAAAATAATTATATAAATTTGGCCCATAATTTAAAACATTTCAATTTAAAACCAATTTCAAATTTTAAAAACCCATCATAAAATCAGGACAGCCCGGCTAACTGAAAGAAGTAGGTTTTAAGGGCCCGACGAAAAGTCCAGAGGTCTGGGATCACTTGTATCTCTGGAGGTAAATTGTTCCAGAGGGTAGGTGCCACCACAGAGAAGGCTCTTCCCCTGGGGGTTGCCAGCCGACATTGTCTGGCCGACAGCACCCTGAGGAGGTCCTCTCTGTGGGAGCGAACTGGCCGGTGGGAGGCAATATAACCTCTTTGGCCAAAGAGGTTGTAGAAGAAATGTTTTTAAAAGAAAAAAAGCCTCTGCCGATCAGGCAACTCAGCTGGGATCGTCAGAGGCTTTCAAAAGCATTTTTACAACCTCTTTGGCCAAAAAGGTTGTAGAAAAAAATGGTTTTAAAAGGTTTTTTTTGAAAAGTTGGCCATGCCCACATTATACCCCCCACCAAGCCACACCCACAGAACCGGTAGTAACAAATTTTACATTTCACCACTGGTTGTAAGTTGATACAAGCTCATGGAAAAGAGTGATAAAGTAGCTGGTGCTACTCAGCACTCCTTAGTTTAGGCATAAGGAGTGCTGAGGGCGAGGCAGAAGCCTCTCTGAGTTTGGTGCTCATCTCTGTCTGCACGGTTGATATGCTGGATGGAGTGATGGAGCCTTTGGAAATGAGGGTGGAACAGCTAGGGTTGGGGGAGACTGGGGAGTGGTGAGAAGGGGCAGGTAAGCTAATAGGATGGGGATGGATAGAGGGAGATATGGTGGGAGACAGAGGGTGCACCATTCTTGGGGAAGGCAACCTTAGTATTTAGTATCACTATTGTCTTTGAGACCTTTCTGCTATGACCCAAAATCAGTTAACCAGGACACCAGAAATCCTGGCTTCCAGGAGTTGCTACTTAATGCATCGTCATATCTAAGTCTGTCATCTGCACCTCTATAACTGTCTGGTTTGGTTCTGCAACCCAATAAGACAGACACAGACTTCAGAGGATAATTAGAACTTTAGAAAAAACAATTACTACCAACCTGCCTTCCATTGAGGACCTGTACACAGCACGAGTCAAAAAGAGGGCTATGAAAATATTTACAGACCCCTTGCATCCTGGACGTAAATTGTTTCAACTCCTACTCTCAAAACAACGCTATAGAGCACTGCACACCAGAACAATTAGACACAAGAACAGTTTTTTCCCGAACGCCATCACTCTGCTAAACAAATAATTTTCTCAACACTGTCAAACTATTCACTAAGTCTGCATTACTATTACTATTAATCTTCTCATCGTTCCTATCACCCATCTCCTCTCACTTATGACTGCATGACTGTAACTTTGTTGCTTGTATTCATACGATTTATATTGTTTCCTAGTATGATTTGATTGCTTATTTGTACCCTATGACTATCATTAAGTGTTGTATCTTATGATTCTTGACAAATGTATGTTGTCTTTTTATGTACACTGAGAGCATATGCACCAGTGTACATGCTTCCTTGTGTGTCCAATCATACTTGGCCAATAAAGAATTCTATAAAGGTGAAATAAAGCTGGCCTCTTCCAGAATTTAATTGTGGATGAGAGAGGTAACCATCTTTGTATCATCAAAAAAATATGCTGGGCCGAGGATGGTGGTATGGTGTTATTTGTTTATTTAGTTTATTTATATGATTTATAAAGACTCCCATCTCATACAAGTCACTGGTGGCATGTAAGGATTGAAAACACACACACACACACACACTTACACATACATACGCGTCCGCACACACACGCGCACACACACAAACCCCATGACATAACCTCAGGCATCCAAAGACAAACAATAACCAGACTCACAGCGGAAAAAAGCACAGCAAAGCTCATCTAATCACCTGATCCAAATGGCCGGGGAAACAGCCAGGTCTTCAGGATTTGTCTGGTTTTGTAATGTTCATTGTATTTTATAAAATACAGAATATTTCCAGAAGACAAAAAAAGAACAGCTAAATATAATAATCTTTAAAGTGAAAAAAAAAATGGAGTCCCCTCCCAGAGAGGTTTTTAAAAGGATTTTTTAAAAAAAATGAAAAGAAAAAAACTCATAAAATTTATATTAAAAACTTAGTTATTAAAATCAGATATTAAACATATGAATAGTCACTGTCTTACTAATTTATACCATATAATACTACGGTACGATCAATGCAAAATATATGATGAAAATGATTGAAAAGTATCATAAAAGCTCTGGCAAATAGTGCATATAGATTTTTCCTCTGATTAGTAGGAAATGTTGCCTTTTCCAAGTTAGGAGAATCATGCATTTCTAAAAGCCATTCCTTAACATCTGGAATAATGTTAACTTTTCCCAAATCTCAATATAATTCCATTAGCTACTTCCACCTCCATCCCCAGCACAATACAGCCATAATTCCTGATAAAGCTTTAGTATATAATTCAACATCACAATGACATCTTTAATATTTAAAATTCTCTCGTTAATCTATTTATATACACTGAGCAGGAGCTGAGATTCATGAGAACCCTAAAACAGTGTACTAACTCTGGCCAAGGATATAAAAGTGGTCCTTGATTTACGATCACAATAGAGCCCAAAATTTCTGTTGCTAAGTGAGACCATTAAGTAAGTTTTGTCCCCATTTACGACCTTTCTCATCCCATTTTATGACCTGTATTGTTAAATGAACCACAGCAGTAGTTAAATTAGTCACATGGTTGTTAAGTGAATCTGGCTTCACTGCTTAACAGAAGGTCACAAAAGGGGATCACATGACCCCAGAACACGGCAACCGTCACAAATATGAGTCAGTTACCAAGTATCTGAATTTTGATCACATGATTATGGGGATGCTGCAATGGTCATAAGTGTGAAAAACGATCACTTTTTTCAGTGCTGTTGTAATTTCCAACAGTCACTACATCAAGGACTACTTATACATCTCCAGCCAGAGTTAAAGATGGAAAATCCTGAGAACCAGAAAACCTTAAAATCCACAGCCACTCAGCCTTGCCAGGATTGAG
The DNA here is from genome assembly GCA_022577455.1 of Arizona elegans. Taxonomy (NCBI): domain Eukaryota; kingdom Metazoa; phylum Chordata; class Lepidosauria; order Squamata; family Colubridae; genus Arizona; species Arizona elegans. The sequence continues at coordinate 66,806,703 of JAKOOJ010000007.1, forward strand.
CTGAAGCTTTTTCTCCTTTATCCAGACCAGGGGTGTCGAACTCGCGGCCCGCAGCCCAGACGTGTCACGTGATGGCCACACCCACATCCGGTTTAGCGAAGAGGAGAAAAGTTGCGATATCTCACGTGACACAGACATGACAACACGAATTTGATACCCCTGATCCTGACCCTCACAGCCTTCGGGCACTAGGAAGAGCTCTTGACAACAATCAAATGTTCGGGCCGGTCTAGAGATGTATAACTGGTTTCATCAGCATACCAGTTACTAAATAAGAAGTTAATAACATTTTGTGAGACTGTAATAATGTCATTCATACACACACACACAGACATATCTTTTAAAAAGTACAGTAAATTTTTCTGATAAATACAACAACAACAACAACAAAACTAAGGCTTTATGTCTAAGGCTATTTCAACGGCCTGGATTTTAAATCCTTCTTAGAAGTATATATCGGGTTTTTTGTTATTTATCTGAAGATCTTTCCTGTGAAACAATTTTAAATAAAATGTTTCACCTCTACCCATAAAATATGTTCCTGCGTAGAAATGCTGTGACAGCCTAGTGTGGAATTTTCACAGTGCCACCCCTATGCATTGTGCAAACTGCCAGTGGCAGCATGACAGTGCAAAAATAATTTATCAAAGGTGCTCACTAAAGAAGTGTGTTCTGTCCCGCTGTGTGTGAATTCTTTTCCCTTTAAGGCGTTTCCTGCCTGGTAATATTAGCACTCTGAAACAATTGAGCAATTTCTGTACCATACTTCCTATTTCTGTTCTCAATTTCATTTACTAGGAAAGGTCTTTTGGACCAAAAATAGGTAGCTGAACTTCAGCCTTTACAACAAAAGTTCTTAAAACTGCAAGAAGATCCTCCTGGATCAAGTGGCTGAGGAAGATTACACACACACCTTAAGCATGGTACCCTACCTAGCAGTGGTGAGTTGCCCCCGGTTCGCACCGGTTCTATAGAACCGGTAGTAAAATTGGCGGGAGGCTCCACCCACCGACCCCGACGTCATCAAAATGCTTCTGTGCATGCGCAGAAGAGTGCGCCCATGAACGGCCCCATTGCAAACCGGTAGTAAAGATAAGTAGAACCTACCCCTACTATCTAGTACTTCTAGCAAGTAGTAATTGCAACATGATGTCCTAAGGTTTAAGAGATCGAATAAAGGTGTATTGGCTATTTGATAACCTTATTTGTCTAGTTCCTACTCTAAAACATAAACTGGTTTTTGAGCCTCTGGTTGAACACTTGTATCTAGTTGCATTCGCCTCCACATGTTCTGGCCATCAACTTCTTTCAACTTTTTAGCCTGCATGGATAATCAAATTAGTAATTCAATACATTCAAAGAGCACCAGAATTGGGGACAGCTACTGGCATCCAGAAAATAAAATGGAGGGAAATCCATATAAAGAAAAAGCTGGCACATTTATATATATATGTAGTCAGCATTTCAGCTGTTGATTAAAATCATACCACCACCACAACCACCATCTCACTAATCCTGCTCAGACTGTCTGTAATTAGCACAGCGTCTAATTATAGCACCCTGGGCTTCATGAGGCACCTTCAGGGCTAAGGCTGGAACTTGGCCTAATATCATGAGTCCTGAACCAGTTTCTTCACTATCTCAGGTCAAAAACTGAAGAAGTAACCTTGGCCTGAACGTCATGCCACCAAAACTCCTATGCCGGAAGAGTTCAACAAGGCAGTCATGTCACCTGAGTCACTGCTTAAATCAGAGGTCTTCAAACTTGGCAGCTTTAAGACTTGTGGACTTCAACTCCCAGAATTCTCCAGCCAGCTGGCTCCAGCTGGCTGGAGAATTCTGGGAGTTGAAGTCCACAAGTCTTAAAGCTGCCAAGTTTGGGGACCCCTAACTTAAATAGTCATTTCTTCCTCAGAGGAGACTCCTCCCTTTCTGAATTAGCATTAAATCAAAGGCCCATAAGGGGAACTTTCTCCTGTGTCTTTCTCAAAGAGTAGAATTCCTTCTCTTCAGAAGATGAGGGCCTAGCTGGCTCTCCACATATGGCCTTCTGAGCAACAAAACATGATATTGCCAATACAGATAGTCTTCAACTTATAACCTGAATCGAGCCCAAAATGTCTGTTGCTAAGCAAGACACTTGCTTAGTGTCTCATTAAGTGAGACACTAGTGAAGTGAATCATTGAATCTGGCTCCCCCTCCCCATACACAATTGACTTTGCTTGTCAGAAACCAGTTAGGAAGCTGGCTCTCCACATATGGCCTTCTGAGCAACAAAACATGATATTGCCAATACAGGTAGTCTTCAACTTATAACCTGAATCGAGGCCAAAATGTCTGTTGCTAAGCAAGACACTTGCTTAGTGTCTCATTAAGTGAGACACTAGTGAAGTGAATCAGTGAATCTGGCTCCCCCTCCCCATACACAATTGACTTTGCTTGTCAGAAACCAGTTAGGAAGGTTATAAATGATGATCACATGACCCCAGTGCAACTGTCATAAATACCTGCCAGTTGCCTGAATTTGATCATATGACCAGGGGGATGCTGCAATGGCTGTAAATGTGAAAAATGGTCATAAGTCACTTTGTTCGGAGCCGTTGTAAATTCGAACAGTCACTAAAAGCTGTACATCGAGGACTACCTATATTCAATATTTTTTTAAGTAAAAAAATCCTTTTTTGGGTGATGTAATTTTTAAGATGGTGGTGGACAGAGTGAAGATGACTTAATGAATCCATTTGATCCTGTCTGTCAGCCTTGAGACGTAGTTCAGACAAGAAGCACACCCAGAAGTACTAGCTCTGTATCTTTATTGTAAGGTAACATTAACAAAAACTTGCAAGGCTAAGAGGACATTTCTCCTCCGTGGCCTCTTCAGTTCAAGAAACCAGGGAGGGTCTCTTTTAAGACATCTGCCATGCCCCCAGGCTCAGCTACCTCTTATATAACCATTGCCTAGTCCAGGAGTGTCAAACTCGATTTCATTGAGGGCCACATCAGGGTTGTGTTTGACATCCGCGGGGCTGGGGGGACTGGCCAGGGTGGGCATGGCCAGCTCGATGTCCATTTTCGGCTGCAACGGTCTCCTGCAGCCCTCTGCCAGAGAAAACAGAGTTCCGGAGGGCCACGCATGCTCCCCTCAAGCTCCATTTTTGGCCATGACAGCCTCTTGCAGCCCTCTGCCAGTAAAAACGGAGCTCAGGGGGGCACATGCGGTCCTCCCGAGCTCCGGTTTTCCTGGCAGAGGCACCACGGACCAGTCCTTCGCTGTTCCCAGGGCAGCCCCACAGCCAGATCTAAGCACCCTGCAGGCCAGATCTGGCCCACGGGCCTTGAGTTTGACACCCCTGGCCTGGTCTATGGCTCTTCCTTCTCTCTCCAAAGTCATTCCCACATACCATTACACTGTCTGAGTGTTCACTCTAATTCCCTCTCAGAAGCAACCAAAAAAACTGTTTTCCTTAACTGCTTGTATTACTGCATCACACTTGCTTGGCCCCTGGATATTGCTTTCTCTCTCTCATTCTCTTTCTCCCCTTTTCTCTTTTGGCTTCAAATCACCCAAAAAGGAATATTATTATAAAAGAAACACTCTCTTGATTTTAGTATAGATGTTAAAGTTCACTTCTTTAAATTAATCTTTTTAACTATGAACAGTTACAAGAGGAATAACACCATCTCTTTATCACAAAAATCTTGAAAAAGATTACCCCTTTGTATAAACATATTGGCTCAACAGATGATGCTGAAGTACAACTTTCAGCATTTCTCACTAATGGCCCTTTTGGCTGACGTCTGAATGTTGTAGTACAGCAACAACTAGAAAATTAGCTTCTCCCATATATTTACGCTGGCTTATCAGGCTAAATCATAGTGATTTACTGTGTTTAATTTTGACTTAACATGTTGTATAAACCCAGTTATTATACTTAATAGCTTGCCTTTTATATGAATCCAGATAAATGCATCTTGTTCCACTAACCATTTTTTAAGTCAGATGACCTACCATGATGCATAACTCAAGTCTGTATGTCTTGAGTGCTCATCATTCTCACTTTGAATGAAAAATTAATCCTTCAGTTTGAGAAAATGGGCAGTTTGGCCTTAGGTTTTTTTTTTTTTAATTTGATTTATATGCCGCCCTTCTCCGGAGACTCAGGGTGGCTTACAATGTGCTCAGCAATAGCCTTCATCCTTTTGTATATTTATACAAAGTCAGCTTATTGCCCCCACAACTGAGTCCTCAATTTACCTACCTTAGAAAGGATGGAAGGTTGAGTCAACCTTGAGCCTTGGCGAGATTCGAACCTGCAGTAATTGCAGGCAGATGGTCTTAATAACCAGCTTAATAACAGGGTGCCTTAGACCACTGTACTACCAAGGCTCTTAGAGTTGCATTTACATTCATTTTTCCATGTGATGGCCTTCAAAACATGTTAAACAAGATTTTTTTATGGAAGAGGATGACCTAACATATATGAAGGACATTAGGATAGAAATTTTTATTTAAGTATAATGATACTTGAATATGAATAATCTTACCAATTTGGTCAAGTTCAAGAACGAAATAAGAAACACCCATGGACTTGAACAGATCCTTCACCTACATAAAGCACAACATTTCATTAAGATTAGCAACTAGAATTTTTAAAACATACCCTCCCATTTTGCGGGTTAATATTATAATCAATATACAATGAGAACAACAGCAATTTCTTCTTCTCTTGCACCATTTTTCTTGATGAAGTGTTAAATAGAACTCAAAAGTCTGTATGCCATGCAAGTTTACTAACTAAAGCTATTGCTTAAATATAGCTTTGGAAATGATGACCATAGTTGCCTTTCTTTTAAAACATGTTTTTATATTGTAAGATATTGGAGCATAGGTTTTATAAAGAAAATTGTGTGAGCCTGCTGTTTAGAAGAACAAAATCCACAACTTTTACTAGGGATCATGTTTGGCTTCTTAGTTGTATGTTAAGGATGGTACTGCATAAGTTTCATGAAATTCATATTTAATTAACATTAAATACTCTTTCCCCACTCCTTTGGGTCACAAGTTGTTGGAACTCCCAATAGGGTGATGGTGTTGGAATGATTTTTTCCAACAACCAATTCACCAAACTGCTCAGAAAGTTAACAACCGGTTCTCACGAAGTGGTGCGAACTGGCTGAATCCCATCACTGCTAAAAGAGGATGAAAATTTAGGTGTATCTTATACACCGAATGCAGCCCCACCCACCCACTGGCCCCCACCCTTTAGCCTCTGTCCACCAGCAGTTACCTCCTTACAAGAAACAGCAAGAAAAAACAGCTCCTTTCAGCTTCAGCTCAGCCTAATTAGCACAAGTTGATTGGATCAGCCTCCTGACTCTCAGCTGATTTGCTCTCAACTGTTTTGCGTAGGGCTCTGCTGCTTGCTGCAAGGAAGAAAATTGCTGGAGCAGATTTTTTTTCCCCTTGTGCAAATCAAGCTATGCTGAAAACAAAAATGAAAGTAAAGCAGGCTGTTTGCTGTTTGCTGCAATGAGGCAAAATTGCTCAGAGGCAGAGGGAGATTTCTTTTTCTTCTTTTCCTCACCAAAAAAGATAGGTGCGTCTTATAGTCCGGTGCGTCTTATACTTCGAAAAATATAGTACTTTAAGTAAATACATAAATCAAATACAGTTACTGTATGTTCCTCTCTGGCCCTATACTTCAGAAGGTTTCTCTCCTTTCACAAAACCTCACAAATGGAAACAACTTTTAGTGGCCATATCTAATATTTTTGAATGCCACACAGGGCCCTCCAAGTAAGGGCACTCAGAGCCACATGTAGGCAGCCCATCAATTGAATGCCATACGGAATGGGACAACTCGCCACAGTCATCTCACTGTGGCCAAATTGCCATGGCCAACTCACCATGGCCAACTTGCTGCAGGACAATTCGCCATAGCCAATTCACTGTGGGGTAACCTGCTGTGGGGAAATTTAACAATTCTATTTAATTATTTAAAATAAAATTTAAAAATATTTTAATTTTTGCCATTCACATTTCATTCTGTCCCTCTTTTTGCATCCTTTCTTTAATGATTCTATTCCATTCGTTCTTTAATATTAGTGTGATGTCAGCGCTTCGATGCTGGCATAGAGAGCAGAGAGAGAGAGAGAGAGAGAAGCTCTGAACTTCTGCCTGCTAAATCCCTTTGATGTCCGGTTGTCGTGGAAATGAAGGGGGGAGCCATTCCTGGGAAATGACGAGACAAGAAGTCTGAAGAATGACTTGGAGAATGAGAATCTCTGCCAATGAGAAGCAGAGATTTGGGGATCAGAAAGGGAGGGATTGGGGGGCAAAAATTCAGGCTTGGCCGCATCGAGTCATGATCCGGTGGCTGTGCTCAATTAAAGAAAAGATTTCCTTAAAGATTGGCAGTTTGGAAATTCATTTATTTTGAGATAGCATCGAAGTCTGACATGTAACTTTTGTCCTGCAGTGAGTTGGCCGTGGCGAGTTGGCCGTGGCGAATTATCATAGACTCGCAAAGAGGGGAGTGGCCTTTTGCCTTTGCAGTGACATTGAAATCGTGGAATTTCTTTTCTAGGAATTGATCCTTTCATATTGTCTTTTTAATTCTCAGATTAAGACAGGCAGTCTGCTGAAGCGGGTTGACGCTCCCCTGGTTCCTTCCTTCCCAGTCACCTGAGTTGGATCAGCATAAATAGTGCTGAGGATGTAGGTTTTATTTAAAATATATTCATTTAATTTGAATTAAAGTGAAGATGTTTAGCTCAGCAGATTGCAGCTTCAGGATTGGGTTTAAAGGCAGAGATACAATCACTGAAATAAATGAAAACGCACATAAATCTAATTTATGGGTCTCCTCTAAGATAATTAAACTGGAATTCCACCCATTTTAGTGAAATAAAATAAATAGATGAAAATGACTGGTGGTACAGTCTAATTGTATACTACTTAAAAAACATCTCCCACATTCATTGGATCTTTCTTATTAATTTAATAAGCGAATGAAAGTATTTTTCCTTCCTGATAGTCTTCAATTTACAGCCATTCATTTAGTGACTGTTCAAAGTTACCATGGCACTGAAAAAAGTGACTTAGGACTTATCACACTTCTGACCATTGCAGTATCCCTGTGGTCATGTGACACTTGGCAACTGGCAGGTATTTATGATAGTTGCAGTGTCCTAGGGTTACGCGATCATCTTTTGTGACCTTCTGACAAGCAAGGTCAATGGGGAATTCAGATTCATTTAAAAATCGTTTTACTGATACAACATCTGCAGGGATTCACTTAAAAACTATGGTAGGAAAAATCGTAAAATGGAAGTAAACTCACTTAACAATGGTCTTGCTTAGCAATAGAAGTTTTGGGCTCAATTGTGGTCATTCAGTAAGTCAAAGACTACCTGTAGTGCAATTTTCATCTTTATGAAATAAATTTCACTGAGATCTATATAAGGCAGGGGTCTGTAACCATAAATTGGCAAAACAGTTGGCTCAATTCAAATTGGATCTGACCGAGAAGGAGGTTCAGCACAAGCACCTCACTGAGGTCTAGGAGCATAGGCTTTCCAAGCAGAGGGAAGTCCTGCAGGAGTACAAGGCCAGTTCCAGGCACCTGAAGGCTCAGCGGGCTGAGATGGTCAGCCAGTTCCAGGCCATGATGCAGTCCCACTGGAACGAGGCCTTCTGGCTCTTCGCCACCAGCGGCGCTTCCCTCCAGCCTTCGCCCAAAGCCCCGCACCAGGAGGCTGAAGCAGACCCCAAACTGGAATTTTTCTGCCCCCTCCGACCCACACAAAAAGACCCCGAAGGGAGAGACTCTCTGCAGCAACACAAACGTTCATTGCACGTATCCGGCCCAGGGGCCATAGTTTGAGGACCCCTGATTTAATGCAATATTAAAAATGCAAATAATTTTTCTGCAGACCACCAAAATTTTCTCACCGACCACCAGTGGTCCACGGACCACCAGTTGGTAACCGCTGCTCTAAAAGGATGCAAATTTCTAGCTGTCTGTAAGGAATATAAATCCTTCCATTCCCCACTATTCTCCTGAAAAAACATCTTTGGGACAACCATGACCTGGATGATTGAGAATGTCTACAGACTTATGGCCCTTTTATGATTTGTGAACTTCAACTCCCAGAATTCCTGAGCCAGCATGGTTGGGTCAGAAATTCTGGGAGTTGAAGTCAACAAATCATAAAAGGGCCATCGTTCACCACCCCCGATTTAGATACACATTCTGCATCTTTGCACCTGAAAACAAATGCATTACCTTTGCACAGAATTTGCAGGTGGTATCGCTGAAAATCATGACATTGTTTTCATCAATGAGTGTCTGGATCGCTAATTTCCAATCTTTCTTATTAATAGCAGCCTCCACATTTTTTCCTTTGCCATGAATTTGAAATGCCTTCTTTGTAGCATTTTTGGTGGCTGCAAGAAAAATGAATATTATTATTGTAATAAACTAAATTACAGCTCTTTTCCTGAATTTGATACCATCCAGATGTATTGCAACAGCCATTTCCAGAATTACTGATTGAGAAATCCAAAAATATATGGAATATGAGGGATTAGGGAAGCCTAGGTATCAAGGAAGTTTACTGTTAACTTTCACTGCAAATTAAAGATTCTACTAATTAAAGTGAGTCTAGCCAAGGCATGGGAGAGTTTGGTTTAGATGCATTATTTTTTGGAGATGGAGATGGAGAATTTTATTCAGAATAAAATCCACAGTATGGGAATTTAATCAGCAAAAAAAAAAAAAAAAAAGTAAGAAAAAAGTTAAAGATAGGCTAAATGTCAGTGCTATGGAATTATATCTAACATTACTAGGAGTAAAAGGCCCCCCAAAATAGACAATGATATGAAGTGGGCTAAAACTTTTGGTATGGGGGATATGAATGTTTTAAATTATTCTTTTTTTTTTTTAATAATGGAAAGTCTATGACTATGAGGTTGTAGATATTTCTGGAAAGACACTTGCAGCATTACATGGGAAAATATAGCTACAGCAATAGAACTGTTTTTATGACATGTCTTACTGGACATGTAATCTCCCTTGCAGTCCCTATTCAAGGTAAAGCGGGGCAACTGGATGGAGCGAGCATTTACTGGCTGGCTGGATGCCCTCCCTGATGTCTACATGGCATTTGTACCACATATTTTTTCTTCGCGCCCTAGGAAAGAAACATCTACCGTGACATAGGATTGAACTCTTACCTCGGAGGTGAGTGTCTTCACCACTAGGCCACCACTATGCAGTCCTATTTCAATGCGGGAAATAGGTTGTGCATTGGATGGTCTGATAGATGACATGCTTGTAATGGCTACGAAAATGAAAGGGGTGGGTTATACCACCCTGTTATACCCTTTCAATACCTGAGCTTCTGAAATTCTTTTCTTTTCTCATTTATATATCTGCTTTTCTATTTATAATCAAAATTACAAATGAAGACTGATTATCTGTTGAAAGGGACGATTTAATCCAGGTTCACATACTTCAAGTGCATTTGGTCTCCCATATTTCGGGATGTGCAATGTAGGTAAGCCTAGAAATGTAGTTGGATAAAGTTATCAAATGTTTGTCCAAAATCAGATGGAAGTCAAGAAGGTAAGCATATTGTTATTTAGATTGTGGGTTTTATATGTTTTGTGGCCATTCTTTGTAGTGCTTATTAAGAAAAACTGTGGCTGCAAAAGAGGAGAAGGATGAAAATTGTAGATAATTTTTCAGAGTAGATACTGTAATATAGCTTGATGTCACAATGAGGGCATTCTCCAGAAAGTATCATGTATCCCTTAGGCCCAAACACCACAATACAAGCATGATGCATTAATCATAGCCAGCTGAGCATTACCATAAAGTCGCCACTGGCTTCTCTTCTGACAGGTATATAGGAATTTGGTTATGCAGCTCCAATTAAAGTTAATTGAGTTGTTTTGTGCACCTAAAGAAATTAGGTTTTAACCTTGAGACATTTCTATCAGTATTCACAATCTAAATTACACATTCCTAGCGGTAGAACAAGATCCAGCCAAATAAATCCAGTTTTTCCAGAATACGCTCAGTTTTGTTTCTGTTAGATCGGCGCAGGAAAAGGAAGACGTGACCAGCTCGTTACATTAGTAACTTTTATTGAGTACAAGAAACAGTAGCAAGACTGGCCGTGCGCTGCCGGAGCTCTCCTTATATTCGCTCCGGCAGACGCACCGCCCCCTGACAGGGATTCAAACTTTCCCGCCCGATGGCTGGCAGCCAATCCGGGCGGATGTCCTTATAAGGACATAACACTCCTCCCCCCTAGTCCAAAAAACGTTCAGAGTTCGTCAATCAACGTGACGTAGTCCCGCAGGTACGTAGGACGCCTAGGCACCCTACTTGACCTGCGCAGTCTCATTTCTTCCGCGTCCCCGCCCTGGACGGACGGGGTTCCTGTTGCTCCTGGCTCCCTCCCCAGAACCAGGCTCGGTTCGGCTGGCGAGTGTGCGAGGTCACCCTCAGCGCCTCCGGCCGGACTGCAGACCTTGGATGGCTGGTTCTGGTGGTCTTCCTCCTGGCCTGTGGATCTTTCGCCTCGGTGGTGCTGTTCGGTTCCGACCCGGGAAGAGCGTCTGAGTCTCGGTAGGACCCCGGCTGTCACTTGCTCTTCCTCGGTCTCCCGGTGGCTGCGGTTCTGCTGCGGCCCGGTTCGCTGTGGTCCGGAGGGTGGTTCGGGCCGGTGCCCTTGGGTCTGGTCTGCTCGCTGTGGGTGGTGTTGGCCCGGGTAGCGGTGTCCAACCTTGCAGGGGTGGCGCAGGTCTCCTCTGCCGGGCTGGCGTTGGCCTTCCCTGTCGGGTTGGTAGTGGTCGACCCGGTCGGGGTGTCGTTGAGGGGATTCCTCCTCGGGCTGGTGGAGGTCTCCCCTGCCGGGGTGGCGCAGGCCTCCCTGGCCGGGTTGTTGTCGGCTTCCCCTTCCCCCTAGTCCCTGGTCTACCACCTGTTGGTGGTTGGGGTCGTCGGGGTTGGGTTGTTGTTGCTGGTTTGTTTCTTGCATTGGGCGGGGGTCCCTCTCGCCGGGGGGTCGTGTGCCACCCTCGCCCATGTGCTGCGGTGTGCCCATCTGCGAAGGTCCCCGGTCTACTCGCCTTGCGTTGAGGTCTCCCTGGTAGGGCTGCTGTGGGTTGCCTTCACTGGTAGGGTGCGGTGCTTCCCTTCTGGGCAGGTCCCGGTCTACCTGCGGGCTGAGTCGGGAGTCCCTGGGCCTGCTGTGCCGGGTGCCCACCTGGTCGGCTTGGTGTTGCCATCCCCCGTGCGGTTGGCCCCAGTCTACCTCGCTGCACTGCCGACGTGACAGTGCCTGGTAGTGTGCTGGGCCGACCTCGTCGGGCTGGCGTTGCTCTGCCTCGCAGGGGTGTGGTAGGCCTACCTCGTCTGGGTGTTGTAGGCCTACCTCGCCGGGGTGTTGCAGGCCTGCCTCGTCGGGGTGTTGTAGGCCTACCTCGTCAGGCTGGTTTTCGTGTGCTCCCCCCCACCTTTTCCGGAGTTGGTCGATGTGATGTCTCACGACCTGTCCATCTTCCAACTCGACGATGTAGGATTTGGGGCCGGTTGTGCTGGCAATCTTCCCCTTCAGCCACTTAGGAGAGCCGTTGAAATTCAGCGCGAAAACTGAATTTCCTTTGCTGAAGGCGCGAAGCGGGCGGCTGGCGGTTGCGGTCACTTCCGGGCTGTATTGGGGGTGCAGCCGGTCCAAGGGTGACCTCAACCTTCTGCCCATCAGGAGTTCGGCCGGGCTCTTGTGGGTGGTGGCATGCGGCGTGATGTGCTGGGTGAGGAGGAAGTTGTCGATGCGTTCTTGCCAGTCCCCCGGGCCCATCTTGGTGAGGGCTTCTTTTGTGAGTCGGACCATCCGTTCCGCTTGTCCGTTTCCGGCCGGCCTGTACGGGGCGGAGAGGGCATGGCGGATGCCCAGTCCTGCCAGGAAGGACTCCATGGCCAGGGATGTGAGCTGGGGGCCGTTGTCCGAGACCAGCACGTCCGGTAGTCCGTGTGTGGCAAACAGGCGGCGCAGGGCTCGGATCGTCGCTTCTGTTGTGGTAGATGCCATGGGTACCACCTCGAGCCACTTGGAGAAGGCATCTACCACGATGAGGAGGTGCCGCCCTTGCATCGGGCCCGCGAAGTCGATGTGGACCCTCGACCATGGGTTGCTGGGGGTCTCCCAGTTCGTGACTTCGGATTGTGGCGGTGCTGGGCGGACTTCTTGGCACGGGTCACATCTGGAGACCCATTGTTCAATGTCTCTGTCCAGTGAGGGCCACCAGACGTAACTCCGTGCCAGGGCCTTCATGCGGACGATGCCTGGGTGCCCGTTGTGCAGTGTCTCAAGCGTCCGCCGTTGCAGAGTGCTTGGGATCAGCACCCTGTCTCCCCATAGCAGACAGCCCTTAATGGTGGACAGCTCCTTCTGTTTCCTGGTGAACAGGCTGAACCTCTCTTCTGTCTGTTCCGATGGCCACCCCCTGAGGATCCAGGACTTTACTTGGCGGAGGGTGGGGTCTTTCTGGGTGTGTGCGGCCACATCTGCGGAGGAGACTGGACAGCAGGCGTCGTCATCTATGTGGAATAGATGGAGCGTGGGGGCTGGGTCTTCCACCGGTTTCTTCGATGGGCATCTACTGAGCGCGTCGGCGTTTCCTATGGCTGTGCCTGGCTGGTGCACGAGCCTATAGGAGTAGCCGGCCAGGAAGATGGCCCATCTCGTCATCCGCGGGGACATGAAGGTTGGGGTGGGTTGGTCGCCTGCGAGTAGTCCCAGGAGTGGCTTGTGGTCGGTGACTATGGTGAAGCGCCTTCCGTACAGGTATTCGTGGAAGCGCTTCACTCCTGCCACGATGGCCAGGGCTTCTTTGTCCAGCTGACTGTAGTTCCGCTCTGCGCCGGACATGGTTTTCGAGAAGTAGGTGATGGGGGCTTCCGTGCCGTTGGGCAGCTCGTGGCTGAGGACTGCCCCCACCCCGTATGGCGACGCGTCGCAGGTCAGCTTGATGGGGAGCGTCTCGCTGTATTGGATGAGGACGCTTTTGGACGTCAGTAGTCCCTTGATGGCCCAGAACGCTGCTTCCTCTTCCTGGCCCCACTTCCAGGAAGCCGATTTCCCCAGCAGGCGGTGGAGTGGCTCAGCAACTGTGGCTTTCTGTTTTAAGAAAATGGCGTAGAAGTTGAGCAACCCAAGGAAAGCCTGAAGCTCCGTTTTGTTTTTTGGGCTTGGAGCTTCATGGATTGCTTCCACTTTTGATTTGGTGGGGTGGATGCCTGTGCTATCAATGAGGTAGCCCAGGAACTCGACTTCCTGTACTCCTATGATGCACTTGTCCCGCCTGACCCTCAAGCCCTTGGCCTTGAATCGCTGCAGGACAAGCCTGAGCCTTTCAAGGAGTTGAGCTCTTGAGTCACCGGAGACGAGCACATCGTCGAAGTAAGGCACCACCCCTGGAACGCCTTGGAGGAGGCGTTCCATCATGGATTGGAAGATGCCGGGGGCAGCGCTGACTCCAAATTGGAGCCGGTTACATTTGAATGCCCCCCTGTGCGTGACAATTGTTTGAGCCTCCGCCGTTTTTTCGTCCACTGGCAGTTGCTGGTAAGCCTGGGCCAGGTCCAGTTTCGCAAAAATTGATCCAGATCCCAGGGAATGCAGCAGGTGTTGCACCACTGGGACTGGGTATGCACTCTGTGCCAACGCCTTGTTGATGGTACAACGGTAGTCGGTGCAGATGCGCACAGACCCATCATGCTTCAGTGGGGTCACAATGGGGGTCTCCCATGAAGCATGATCGATCGGTTCCAGGACACCCTGGGCGATCAGCTTATCCAGCTGCTCATCTACTTTGGGCCGCAGGGCAAACGGAACTCGGCGGGGCTTGAGCCTAATTGGGGTGATTCCCTTGTCCAGATTGAAGGAGATTGGCCTCCCCACAAATTTCCCCAGCTTACCATCGAAGACTTCCTTGAACTCTTCGATGAGGTAGTCGAGTTCGTCCCTGCCAATTTGGTTGATGCCCTCGATTGAGAGCCCCAGCGGCTTGAACCACTCCACTCCTAGCAGGTTCGGTCGGCTGTCCCTTACGACGGTGATGGGAAGCTTGCCCTCGAACTGCTTGTAGGTGACCCGGATGTTGGCTCTTCCTAGCACTCCGATGGGGTTTCCCCCGAAGTCGACGAGCTTGGAGTGTAGTGGCTTCAGCTCTCGTTTGGTGATGCTGGGTTGCAGGCGCTTCAACTGCTGCCAGTCCATGATGGAGTAGACCGAGCCGGAGTCTACCTCCATTTTGCATGGTGCTCCTTCCACGTGGATGGTCACATGGAACTTGGTGGCACTGTCTGACGTCGTGTGAGCGATGGTCGTCTGGTGGACCGCTCCGCTCCGGGGAAATTCATCGTCTCTGCGTCTGGGAGGGCCAGAGGACCGTTTGGATGACCTCTGGTAATCCTTCCGATTCTCGCGGGGACGGTGGCTGGAGGGCTCTGGGGCTGGTTCCTCGGCTCTGCAAGCTTCGGCGATGTGACCCCTTCTGTTGCAGCGTCGGCAGGTCGCATCTCTCCACTTGCAGGTTGCTCTGGCATGGTCCCCTGCAGCTGGCGCAGCGCTCCCCTTTGTAGTTCCGTTGGGCAGTTTCCGGCCTTGGGGGTCTGGATACCTTGTGGATGGTGGACTCTCCCTCCGACTCGGATCCAGCCGTGGAATCCTCTGTTGATGATTGCTCTGTGGAGCGAATCTTGTGGGTTCCCTTGGCTCTGCTTACTGCGGCCGCTGCTTTCTCCGAGATTTCGGATGCGGTGGCTTCCTCCACCACATCCTTGAGCACGAGCTTCTTCCTGCTCAGGAATTTCTTTTGCAGGCCTCTGTCCCTCATGCCGAAGACCACGCGGTCAGCGATGGCATTGTCCACGTGGTCGAACTCACAGCTGGCTGCGATCTGGCGTAGGGCGGCCACGAATTCCTTGATCGTTTCACCCTCCTTCTGGTCCCGTTGGTGGAAGGTGAAACGGTTCGCCACCGGTGTTCCTGTTGGGGCATAGTGGTCCTCCAGGATCTGCAGCAGGTCTGTCCATGGCACTTCTTCGATGTCTCGTGGTGCTACGAGATCGATTGCCATGTCGAGGACCTCGGAGCCGCAGTTGGCCAGGAAGATGCCCTTCTTCCGGTCATCATCGGCATCCCTGATGTTGTTGCCTCTCAGGTATTGCCGGAATTTCACTACGTAGGATTTCCACTTGTCCTTCCCTGGGCGGAAAAGGAGCAAGGGCTGGCAAAGTGACTTCAGCGGATGCCATGCCTTGGAAATGCCTACTGTAGTTCCCGGTGCCGGAGTCTTGTCTTGTTGGCTTGGTGCCGCGAGGTTCGTTCTTCTCTCAGTCCTTCGTCGCCAGTGTTAGATCGGCGCAGGAAAAGGAAGACGTGACCAGCTCGTTACATTAGTAACTTTTATTGAGTACAAGAAACAGTAGCAAGACTGGCCGTGCGCTGCCGGAGCTCTCCTTATATTCGCTCCGGCAGACGCACCGCCCCCTGACAGGGATTCAAACTTTCCCGCCCGATGGCTGGCAGCCAATCCGGGCGGATGTCCTTATAAGGACATAACAGTTTCTTTGAAACAACTGGTGTTCTGATTGGGTAAATACCTAGGTAGATCAGAGACAGATTTAGAGTCAAGGGAAATTATTACTTGTAGATTTGGTCTATTGAATCGGTACCTGAAACCATTTGTGGATTTCAGCAACCAGAATGACAGTTCACGTTTTGTATCAAAAGAGGGCAATAGTGAGGGCAGCTGTGATTTTGAGTAATAACACCCGTGAGGTGATTGTAATTTTTCTTCCCGCTAAATATCCTGTTCCTAGACTGATCTACTCTTCTGCCTACTTACTATTAAGTCTACAGAAAGAAGTCTAGTTCTTTCCTTCTTCAAAATGTTTAACAGTGGGTTGGATGATGTTTGGATCCTGAAATCAATGGTCTTTCGTTATATAGTTTAATGTATTAGCTCACTTAGCAGTATTTAAATGTGGAAACACAGTAGAGCTATCTTTGGGTGCCCCCTACTGGTCATTCTGATAATCAGGGTCAAGGAAATCTGGCCTAAATTCCAGACATACACAACAAATCCAGGATGCCAAGTGGATAAGTGGCAAGACTCAAGAGTAATATTGATGCGCCTGACAAAATACAGTAATTGTCTCTTACCTACTTTAAAATAAAAGGTTAAATAAGCAGCAGGACAGCTGATCTTAGATGTTCTACACAATGTATAGCCCTGCACAGAGTTTTAATTCAAACGCACAGGACAATGCCAAGTAAGGTAAAAGGTAAAGGCTCCCCTTGCACATATGTGCTAGTCTTTTCCGACTCTAGGGGGCAGTGCTCATCTCCGTTTCAAAGCCAAAGAGCCAGCGCTGTCTGAAGACGTCTCCGTGGTCATGTGGCTGGCATGATTAAATGCCAAAGGAGTATGGAACGCTGTTAGCTTCCCACCAAAGGTGGTCCCTATTTTTCTACTTGCATTTTTTACATGCTTTCAAACTGCTAGGTTGGCAGAAGCTGGGACAAGTAACGGGAGCTCACCCCGTTACGCGGCACTAGGGATTTAAACCACTGAACTGCCAACCTTTTAATCAACAAGCTCAACGTCTTAGCCACTGAGCCATTGCGTCCCAATAATGCCAAGCAGTATACTATTTCACTGGCATCCTTCAGTCTCAAGAGACTATAGTATTGTGCTCTGGAAAGAGATCCTAAAACAGCATCTAGTGTGACTAAAAAGGCCAATTTGAGAGTGGCAATCCCTTCCACACTGAGGGCAGATACATTCTTTATACTATTAATTTACTATTTAAATTAGATAATTTAAATTTAAATAGATACTATTTAAATTTAAATAATTACAGGATATTTATTAAGTGCTGTTTTGTTTTAAATCTGAAAATTACCCAATCACATCTGTCATACTTTCAAAATAATACCCAAACTATATTGTTGTAATTCAGCTGTCTCTTTTCATTCAAAAAATAAAGGCTCCGCTCCTTTTTATCTGCACTCACTTGATTCCTCATTGACTCCGTGGTATCCTCTCTGCTTTGCACCGTATGGGAAAAGTCGAATGCTCTCTATGCAAAAAGTTTCTTGACAGCATCTGCATATGACTGTGTTTTGAATCAGAACAAAATAATATTTTATGCCAATTTTCTATCTCCTGTTGCTTGATACATTAGGACTTATTTATCTAGCACCTACTGACATAAATATGCCTAAATTATAGACTTTTCTATTCAAATTAGGACAACAAAATTCTGCTCTTTGCACTTTCATGCTTCCTTCTTGAGGTACCACTTAAATGCTGATATGAAAAAAAAATCCCCCCCTTTTCCAAGGCATTTTCTTTAAAAATTCTGAAAACTCCTTTCAGTGAAGGAAACAAAAAAAATCCCTAGCAGTTACAAAATGGCACATTGTTAGTAATAGCCACAAAAGTCAAACCTCAGAGGACTAGTTTGACAAATAAGCAGAACATATTTGCTTATTTGCTTGTATCCTCCTGTTATGCTGCTGATAGCGTTCTACAGAGGAATAACTGAGTCTGTCATTTGTACTTCTATAACTGTCTGGTTTGGCACAACAACTAAACAGGACAAGTACCAATTCCAATAGATAGTTAAGACTGCAGGAAAAACAATTGCAACCAGCCTGCCTTCCATAGAAGATCTGTATATTGCAGGGTCAGAAGGAAGGCCGAGAAAAAAAACTGCAGACCCCTCACATCCTGGACATAAACTGTTTCAATTTCTCACCTCAGGACGCTACTATAGGACATTGCATGCCAAAACCATTAGACACAAAGACAGTTTCTCTCCCCATGTCATCACTCTGTTGAACACCTAATTCCCACACCACAGCACTATCTTATGGCTAAGGATATTTACCTGTGTAATAGGGCTGTATTACTATTATCCTTCTCATCTTTCCAGTTACCTTCTCCTAGTGGTATCTTATGATTATGTCACTTTGTTGTTTGTATGTACACTGAGAGTTTATGCACTAGAGACAAATTCCTTGTATGTCTAATCACTTCTGTTCTATTCTATTCTATTCTATTCTATTCTATTCTATTCTATTCTATTCTATTCTATTCTATTCTATTCATTACTTTTATAAATAATGGCAGCAACCATATCTAATATTCCTTCCTCTTCCTCTTTTCCCCACAACCACAACCTTGTGAAGTGGTCTGAGCTGAAAGAGACTGACTGGTCCAAAGTCACCCAGCCAGCTGTCATGACTAGGGGAGGACTAGACAGAATTCAGTCCCTTGGTTTCTAGCCTGGTAGCTAAACCACTAGGCCAAGGTATCAATATTTGCTAACCCAAGTTTTATTTCCCAATCCAAATCTTTTAAAAAGTGAAAATCAAACGGGCATAGCCCAATAACAAAATTACAAATATAGTTATAAAATATCTTAAATATAACTGACAGAGTCTTACATATCACATTTAGGACCAATCTTCATGTCTGGAGTGCAGAATTATTTTCCTCTAAGCAAAAATTCTATTGGCTTTTCTCCTACATTGAATGTGGCACAAGAGCGCACAACTGGTGAATCATCCCTGCTTGTTTTGCTGCAAAATTTTTGATGTGGCACCCTCTGGTCCTTTCTGCTTTTTGGTTGCCACTCATTGGAACATAGAAGATCTTGGAGCACACACATCTCTCTTATATGTTGGGAATATTTGGGCAAGTAGACTTGTGCTATTAGAAACAGCTCAGTTATAAAACAAATGCCCTTTGCGCCTTTACTTTGGCACTTCAGCACTAAAAAGAAAATATAGAAAGTGGTTGGATTCACATGTCATGCATTTGTTTTTAAAAAAATGGCTTCAATAAAGGAGAATATTTGTAGCTCAGTGTTGAAATTAGGGGTCTTTGGTGCTCTCTGAGCTTGGTTGTCTTCTTTCAGATGTTTGTGTTTCATTGCGGACAAGCACTGATGATGTTACCTAATTTGGGTAATGCAACATCTGCAAGAAACCAACCAACCTCAGCACCAAGGACCACTCAAAAATTATCTTAGTGTGATGTATGGACTTAGTGATGTATGACAAATTTATGGGGCAAAGGTTCACACCACATGCAGCTCTCCAAAATGATGAAGAAAAAGAAGGGCATGCAGGGAGGCACATCAAGGAGACACACGGAATCAAAGAAAAATATAAGATCTGCAGAAATTGAGTCACAAATGCTAATGCTCAGAATGAATGGAAACTTATGAAAGATAACAAAAAGAACAAAAGAAGATTCTTTGGGTATGTTAGAAACAGAAAGAAAAACAAAGGAGAAAGAGGTTAGCTGGCAATGCACTATAGTGAAAAGACTGAATTTCTTAATCCTACAGGTAAGCCTCAATTTACAACTGTTTGTTTAACAATCATTCAAAGTTATGAAGGTCTTGGGAAAATGTAACTGATGAACTGAACTCACTTTTATGACTATTGCACCACCCCAATGGGAACGTGCTTGCAACTGGTTGCAGTCTCCTGCGATCATGTGGTCGCAATTTGTGACCTTTGTTTGATGATTTCCAACAAAAATAAGGCCAAAAATGGCCATTGAGAAGCTGGATTTGCTTAACCACCACTGTAAAAATTGCAATAACACCAGGTCCAATTTGACTTATGACTGCAATGACTTACAATGGAAATTCCTATCCCAATTGTGGTTGTAAATCAAGGACCACTTGTTTTGTTTTGTTTTGTTTTTGTCTTCTGCCAGAAGAGAAGTTACACTCTGGCATCATTAAGTTGCTGAGTGAATGAGGGAACTGGAATTTAGGATAAACAAAGGTGCTCATAAGAGTGTTAGATAATGTAAATAAATTTAATCTCTGGAACCAAAGGAATTATATTTTATGACAGTAAAGAAAACCAGCAGAGTGGGTAAACTGTTGGCAAACTTTGAAAACTGGTGGTCTGGTAAGGTCTCAAGAGTGTTGGAGAAGAGCAAATATTGTCTTCAGGAAGGAGAAAGAAATTCCAGGAAACCACAGACTTTTCATACCAGGTGACATCCTCAGATTATCAAACAGCATGTCTGCATGCTACAATTAACAAGAGGTAGTATGAGATTGTTAGAAACAAATCATGCCAGTTTACCTGGGCATCTTTTTTTTAACAGAGTAGATCAGAGGAACACCAGAAGCATAATATACCTGAACAACAGCAAAGCCTTTGACAGAAGGCTTTCATAATATTTTTCTTACAGTGATAGAATAGAATTAGATGGATTTGCAAACAATTAACGACCAGGCTCAAGGTGTGTTCATCCATAGGTCTAAATAAGCTTGGAGGGAAGGATCAGATGAATGAATGGGCAGGCCATTTACCCTTAGGAGGCCTGCTGAGTTTTGCACCACTAAACAAAAATACTATATTTTACTCTTTATTCAATGGAGAAGCACCATATACACCATGCTGCACTAAAAAGATTGATTGAGAGTTTGCTGCCAACACATATGCACACACCAAGGTAACCACATGGCATGGCTTTTTAAACACAATGTGTGGGTTGCTAAGTTGCCTGAACATAAAACACTAGTAGATTTGAAACCACTGTTGATACCCAAAGCTTGTGGTAGATTACAAACCTTGGTCCCCAGAAACCTCAAATGGCAGGTCCTGCCTTAGTCATGAAACAGACTAAATTACTAAAGCACCAGCCTTGATTAATGAGACATATATAACAGTTTCTAATACGGCAGCATGTGCACCTCACTTTTTGATCTTGGCATGTTGCATTGCATCCATACCGTAGCTATCCAGTCCCTAACTAGGGTGCTGTTGCTTTGAGTACAGCAGATGTGTTTCGGAAGAAAGAAAGCTACCTGTCTTTCTACCTTTTTACCTCCCGAGTGTGTTACTGTATTTATTAAATTCAATGGCCTTACTTTCTAACCAGCCTTCTGTGATTTTCTTCCTTCCAAACCTGTGCTCTAGGCTGAGCTGCAAGCCCTGAGAATGGGGGATGGGGAAAAAGTGGTGAGAAATTCCAACATGAACATCATTTGATCAACTCTAAAATTCTTGATCTTTGTGATCAAGAAGAAACCACTTGTTTTTTCCTACCTGTTGTGAGAAAGTAATATTTTATGTTGCGTTGGGCTCTTTGGAGAAAAGAGGAAATAGGAAGATAAAGAAAGAGTACCTACAAGACACTGATGTTTATCATCCATAAAAGAGGCTCGAGCTGTAAATGCAGTTTTTTTTTTAGGAAAAGCACTGGGAGGAAAAAGTAGCACTGGATTAGAAACAGATTCGGAGAGCTTTGAGACTGAGAAGTGTTCCTTACTAAACTTTTTCTCCTTAGGCAGATTTTCAGAGGGACCAGAGGT
Source organism: Arizona elegans (assembly GCA_022577455.1). Lineage (NCBI taxonomy): Eukaryota > Metazoa > Chordata > Lepidosauria > Squamata > Colubridae > Arizona > Arizona elegans. Next base: position 66,828,141 of record JAKOOJ010000007.1, read on the forward strand.
GGGTGGGGAGGAGAAATCAGGCAAAGAGCCAGATCCCCAGAACATTTCTTTAAAGAGGCAGCAGAGTAATAAAGAAGCAGCTTGCTTTGAAGCACCGTCTGTAAAATGGGAGGCGTATTTGCACATCACGCTTACCCGTGATTAATATGGCTATAATTTACTGGACCCAATTTGCAAAACTCTGCACTGGCCCGTCAACTAATGGCATAGGCTAGTTCGTGGAACATGCATTCATGGCTAGTGTGTATATCCTGTGAATAGTGGCCGCAGTTGATTTCAAGCATCATGCCAGCTATGATTTAATCACAACCGGCTGAAAAAAAAAAGGCAGGTTCTAAATTCACACCCCACGCCCAGCTAAAAAGCCAACCAAACCACGGAGCTTAACCCATTTCATTCTTTTACTCTGGTAAGCATCCACTTCGCCTGCCAGCACAACCCACCTTCGAAGGGCGTGGCGCTGCTCCGTTGCTCCTCGGGTGCCTGCTCGACAACTCTGCCCTTCACCGCTGAGTTGCCCATGCCGGGACTCCTGTCTCCCCGCCTCTTGCGATCTCTGTTGGCCGCTAAGCGAAACGTCAGGTGCCCGGAATTGTAGACTTTCTCCTCTCTCTCCGCGGGGCAATTGATCCTGAGCTGGGAAGAGTCCTGTAAAAAAAAATAACGGAAGGAGCCCCGAGATCTGCGACGCTTGCGGCTCTTGGCGTTTGCAGACCCCGGCGGGCAGCCAGAGCGGGTTTGACGGTCGCCAGCCGGTTGCGATGGGAAATAGAACCTGAAGCGAAAGAATGAAGTTCTGAATTCCGAAAGGGGTCGTGCGACCCCTGCTGGCTGAAAAGGTGTAACTGAATTTGCAATGGAAGAACAAGATGACCAGAGCATGATAGAAGCACAGTAGAAGGGTTTGTTAAAAATGGTTAGACAAAATATACGCTTTTGGTGGGGGGACGGGGGGGGACAAAGCGTCTAGATTAATAGACTGAAAAATGCTTTGGTTATAATGTATCTTGTCTTCGGGAAGATGTTCCATAGCGTTGAACACCAGCGTGAAAAAGGAAGAGGCCTTTTTCGCCCATTTCCCCTCGCAGATTGAGGAAGCATACTTTAACTTTAGACTGTCTACTGTTGACCTCACCCAGGGGTGAGTTCTACTTACCTTTACCACCGGTTTGCAACGCGCCTTGCTTCTGTGCATACGCAGATCACCAATGACGACATCTGGGGCAGTGGGCGGGGTGGGTTTTACTATCAGTTCTTGCGAACCGGTCCAAACCAGGGGCAACCCACCACTGACTTCACCCCATTCCTAAGAAGTCTGTAAGGGGCGTGCATAAGCGCACCAATGTGCCTACCATCCCTGTCCCCATTTATTCGTATCCATTTCCTGTATTCATAATCATGTGTATACTTTTATCTGTTATCTTACATCTGCTTGACAAATAAAATAAATAAAAAATAAAATAAAATAATGGAAAAAGGTGAGATGGATGGTTGCTCCTGGAAAGGCTAATGAAGGATGGGTGTATTTTCTCTCCCCCAGCATGGCCTGAGTTATCTGAGTTGGCTAGGCAATTTGTATTTTATGGAATATTTATTATTCCATGAAATTATGGAATATTTCATGCAATGAAACTGATGTGTGCTTGTGAGGTTAGTTTCTTTCCTTGTATGTCCTACGATCTCAGGCTTTCATTAGATAAATTAGTACAGGAGTGCATGTGCCGTATTGACTAGAAGCCTTAGTTGTCAACTCATATTGAAAACAATGACAGATAACGCACGCACGCATGCACACACACACACAAACACACAAATGACACTACAAGTCATAAAAAATATTAAATTATTCTGACAGTAATCAGTACTGAAAAAAGTGACTTATAATCAGTTTTCACACTTTTAAGACCATTGCAGCATCCTCATATTCACGTAATCAAAATTCAGGTGCTCGGCAAATGGCCTGGGGGTCATGCGATAACCATTTGCAGCCTTCCTAGGCTGCTTCCGACAAGCAAAGCAAAATCCAGTAAACCACATTAACGATGGCATGATTCATTTAACAACTGCAGCCATTCCCTTAACAACTGTGGCAAAAAAAGGTTGTAAAATGAGGCACAACTCACTTAACAACTGCCTCACTTAGCAATGGAAATTTTGGGTTCAATTGTGGTTATAAATCGAGGACTATCTGTATCTAGAACAGAGCTCTCCAACCTTGGCAACTTTAAGCCTGGTGGACTTCAACTCCCAGAATTCTGAGAGTTGAAGTCCGCCAGGCTAAAAGTTGCCAAGGTTGGGGACCCCTGATCTAGAATACAGGTCTCCAGCCTTTGGGAATACATAGACATATTCATAAATTTGAGATGAGACTCCATTTCATCTATTTATGGATTAAAAATCAATTAATTCATGTAATCTGTTGTCAAGCGGTGTCTACATTTCATTTGGCAGGCTTAGCCAGACAGAAAAAAAGCAGTTATTTCTAAAATGACTGGCAAAAAAAAAAAAGGAACTCGGTTAAAATATTAACATATGCAGAATATTTATTTTCCACATTTATATATTACAGAATCCAGAGACTCCTGCAGTTTACAGCTGGAAGCACGAACTTTTAAAGACTCTTGAGAATAATTCTATCTGGGCTGCCTTCAGAAACGAAGCCAGGGTGTGCACAGATTTGATCTCCTGTAGCTGTTCTGCATGGCAGAGGCATCCACCAAACAGACCACAGTCTCTGGGTTCCCACGAACTTCACCAGATGTAGCATGGGGGCCTGTAACATTTTTATACAGGATGAACATAGAAGATGGGTCGGTACTATATTAAGAATCCTGCAAAAGCATACTAACCAAGGGTTTAATGACGAAAAACAACAGTTTGAATTTTATCTAGGAGCCTTGTGGCACAGTTCGCCACCCACAATATTGTTATAATGACTCTCCCATGTCAGCATGCAGATTGCTGAATTCTTCATCTGGTATGGCTTTCCAAAAATAATTTCATATACAGCATATTGAAGGGATGTTGGTAAAAACATGAGTTATATGCCCCCTCACCCAAGCCATAGCCTCCACCTGCTCAGCAGCAGCATGAATCCAGGAGGTACCCCAGCAGCTGATTTGCTCTTTTAGATAAAACGCTATTGTCTGGAGTAACCATCAAAGCAGAGAACTAAACCCCGAACATATATAAATATATTAAGATAAAGAATGAATGGTTAAAAAATAAAAGAGAATAAATATGAATAAGCAGGAAAATTAGAATTTGAGGGCGAACGAAGATGTTGTTTATATAAGTAAGCAAAGAAATATTGGGATATGATTAAAAAAAGGGGGGAAAAGTTGTGGCAAAAATTGTAATTGAGTAAAATGTATTTGAATTTGATAAATTGTATAAGATAAGATATGGCCAATACTCTGTTTAAAAAAGATGTGGGTGAATGGGGGGGGGGGTTTAAAACCAATAAAATTTGATTTTTTTAAAAAAGCAGAGAACTAGATGATATCTGGATAAGCAGCAGCTCCATTTTGTCTGGCTTCAACCTTGGCTTACTTGGTCCTATCCAGATCTACATAGCTTCCAGGATATCATCAATATGCTGGTGATATCTCCTGATCTGATTAATGACTTATCCCAGCAGTCTCATATAGATGCTAAATAGCAAAGTGAGAAAATCATCCCCTGTAGAACAGGTAGTCCTTAACTTACAACAGTTCATTTAGTGACTGTTTGAAGTTACAACGGCACTGAAAAAAGTGACTTAGGACCATTTTTCACACAACGGTTGCAGCATCCCCATGGGCACGTGATCAAAATTCAGACGCTTGGCAACTGACTCGTACTTATGACTGTTGCAGTGTTCCAGGAGCTTGTGATCAACTTTGTGACCTTCTGACGAGCAAAGTCAATGGGGACGCCAGATTCACTTAACAGCCGTGTGATTAATTTAACAATTGCAGTGATTCACTTAACAACTGTGGCAAGAAAAGTCGTAAAATGGGGCAAAACTCACATAACAAATGTCTCACCGATAGAAATCTTGGGCTCAATTTTGGTTGTAAGTCGAGGACTATCTGTAATGGAATATCCATGGGACTGATGTTACCACCACCGTTTGGTACTGCCTGATTAGAAAACAGCAGAATCTCTGAAAATGTCTCTAATCACTATTGCTGGTTGGCAATCCAGAAGGATATCATGGCAGAAGGTATTGAAAGCTATCAAGAGATGAAAGGGGACCAAGAAGGATGCACTCCTGTCATCCAGATCACAGAAATTTACTCCCTAACTGAAAAGAATGCAGATAATTTCCTTTAAGGTATTCTATAATTGGAACAACCTTATGTAAAGAGGGGAAATTGGCAGCTGGTTGATATCCAATCTTGCTGGTGTCTCAGAAAGGCTGTTGGCACTGGGACAACAGCAAAGAAGCATGAGGAATTAAGACCCTAGTAAATTTGAGTGATTTTATCTATGTAGTGTAACCAGGTCATAGATGTCTCTGCTCATTCCTTCCCACAAATCTATTGGGTAAGAACCCTATATCACTGTGGTCGCCCATTCAAGTCTTGGTAACAGATGCCAACCCTTTCTGCTCATCTACTATAAGTTTAAGAATCATTGTTTTACTGTAGACAGAGCTGACATGAATCCAGACACACCTGAGGTCTAGGTCACCAGCAAGTTGGCTTCCCAGATCTAGGAATGAAGAATGAGCTGGAAGTGGAAAGTAACACTAGACCAGAGGTGTCCAACTTCGGCAACTTTAAGACTTGTGGAGTTCAATTCCCAGAATTCCCCTGCCAGCAAAGATTTGTGGGCTTCAATTCCCAGAATTCCCCAGCCAGCAAAGACTTGTGGGCTTCAATTCCCAGAATTCCCCTGCCAGCAAAGATTGTGGACTTCAATTCCCAGAATTCCCCTGCCAGCAAAGACTTGTGGGCTTCAATTCCCAGAATTCCCCAGCCAGCAAAGGCTTGTGGGCTTCAATTCCCAGAATTCCCCAGCCAGCAAAGACTTGTGGGCTTCAATTCCCAGAATTCCCCTGCCAGCAAAGATTGTGGACTTCAATTCCCAGCTTTGCTGGCTGGGGAATTCTGGGAGTTGAAGTCTACATGTCTTAAAGTTGCCACGGTTGGAGATCCCTGCACTAGACTGTTGGTTTCATTTTCCACCACAGGCACCCTGACACGAGTGATGTCAAACTGCCCATGCCCACCATGCCCCCCTGAGGTCAAACGCAACCTTGATGCGGCCCTCAATGAAATCGAGTTTGACACCCCTGTTGTAATACAAACCACGACTCAAGATTTGCATCCAAAATCAGGGCATAGACGCAATTTGGATTTGTGCTATGAAGTCGCAACACACATTTTTGTGTGTGTGGTTTATCATATAGCTGATCATCAAGATCGATGTTTAGAAAATGGACTTTTAGAAAGTACTTGAGCAGGGGGTTGGAATAGAACAGGGGTCCCCAACCTTTGGGCAGTGCCCCACTACCAGGCCGTGGAACTGGGCTGTGCAAGGGGTTGGCCAGAACACGCATGCACACAACTCAACCTGCGCAAGTAGCGGACTAGCGGGCACTCGTAAGTGCACGTTGGCCTGCTGCTCGCACAAGTTGAGCTGTGTGTATGCATGCATGTACCAGCCTGCCACTTACACGACCCAGTTCCCCTCTCCTCCCCAGCTAGGCCACCAAGCCACAAAGGTTGTGGACTGACTAGAAGACCTTCAAGGTCCCTTCCAACTCTGTTATTCTGTTATTTTCTGTTACTCCAGAAGTATTTCAGGTACTCCAGAAGGTAGAAATGGGAAATTGCTCCAGAATCATTCCCAAGAAAACCACTAGGACCTCAACAGAGCCAATAACTAGCCATCATGATAGCCAGTTGATGATACATGGCATCACAGTGTGCAAATATGAGTATATAATGATGTCATGGTGTCTGACACTAGTAAATTAGGCATGTCCTTTTCATGATGCAAACATCCTTTCTTCTCCTTGCCCTCCTGCTGATGGTCATGAGGGACATGTCCATGAAGTTCCAGGGTGAACGCAGCTTGAGGAAAACCATTTACCTCAACTCAGCAATTGTAGGTTAGTTAGTGAACTCTGGCCAATGATTTATTTTACACTGTAAAATTAGCTAAAATTGTATTTTCCTTATGGGATATATCCCAAAGCCTAGGTGTCAATTACTGTATATAGGTTGTATCCACTGCAGGAAGGAAACTAAGCCTCTCCCACCATTCATTCACTCTTGGGCCATCCAACCTTTCAACTATTTCAGGACGAATTATTAGAATTACATTTAAAAGGATTTATCACCAAGGTTGAAATTAGCAAGATAAGAAAGGGCGTCAGACTTCTCAAATAAAATGTGTTTAGGCTATCAGAGGCTTTTCCTCTTTATCTGAAACTTCCCCATTTCATAAACAATGAGGCTCTTTGTTTCCAAAGCCAAAAACCATAAGCCTTTAAAAGGCAAAAACCACAAGCCCAGCGAGCGCTCCCTTTTGGCCATTAGGCTAATTGCACTTTCCAAGGTGGACTCTATTCAGGCACTTTCAAGGAGCAATGGAAAATGTTCCTATACAAGAAACTCGGGGAGGGATTGACATGTACAGGTAGTCCTCCACTTACAACAGTTCGCTTAGTGATCATTCAAAGTTACAATGGCATTGAAAAAAGGTACTCGTGACCATTTTTCACACTTATGACCATTGCAGCATCCCCACGGTCACATGATTTACATTTGGATTTACATTTGGATGCTTGACAACTGATTTATGAGTTTTGCAGTGTCCTAGGGGGGGTCATGTGATCCACCTTCTGCAAACTTCTGACAAAGTCAATGGGGAAACCAGATTCACCTAACATCTGTATTACTAGTTTAATAACTGCAGCAATTCACTTAACAAGGTCGTAAAATGGGGCAAGACTCACTTAAATTACTTACTTAACAACATAAATTTTGGGCTCAATTGTGGTCGTAATTTGAGGACTACCTGTACCTCCAAACAACTCATCTTATACTGTGCCTTTGGAAAGAAACTTCTCTGCTTCAAGCAAACGATTTTGTCTTCTTTCCAACTCGGTTTGGGAGGGACAGTTCTAACACCATCTTAACTCACGAAGTATTTCATGTATTTTCATAACAGGGATGTTATTATTCACGATTAATGTCAGTATTATTTTTAAATTACTGTATGTCTTTTGCTGATCGATGACCGTAATAAACTTTATATTCTATTCCAACACCTGATTTCCTTGCGGCAGAACATATATTGTGAATGCAGCTACTGCGGTGGATTTGCAAGGTAGCCAATCAGTGGTGAAATCCACATTTTTTTACTACTGGTTCTGTGGGCGTGGCTTGGTGGGAGTTGTGTGGCTTGGTGGGCGTGGCAGGGGAAGGATACTGCAGAATTTCCATTCCCACCCCACTCCAGGGGAAGAATACTGCAAAATATCCATTCCCTCCACACTCTGGAGCCAGTCAGAAGTGGTATTTGCCGGTTCCGCTACTGGTTCTCCAAACTGCTCAAAATTTCCACTACCGGTTCTCCAGAACCTGTCAGAACCTGCTAGATTTCACCCCTGTAGCCAATTCTTAAACCAGGGGTCTCTAACCTTGGCAGGTTTAAGACTTGTGGACTTCAACTCCCAGAATTCCTCAGCCAGCTATGCTGAGCAAAGCTGGCTGAGGAATTCTGGGGGTTGAAGTCCATAAGTCTTAAACCTGCCAAGTTTGAAGACCTCTGTCTTAAACCATGGTTTCGCATGTCATGTGAATATAATAACTCTTCTATTTCCGCGGGAAAAGGTCCCTAGCCTGTTAAAAAAAAAAAGGAGGGAAAAGGGTACCAAAAAACAGACGGTGTGTGTGTGTGAAAAAACAGACTGCCACGTTGCTCCTCTCAGCTTGGTTCGACAGACGGGGTGTGTGTGTGGTAGGGGAGAGACGGCAGCTGCCTTCGGGCGTATAAAGAGCCGAGGTCAAGGCAACGCCGTTCCCTGAGAGGCCGCCGGCGGTGTTTTGGCGGCTGATCTCAAGGCGGGCGGCGGGAGGGGAACCCTTCAGCGGGAACAGCCTCCCGCGGCGGGAGGGGGGCGGGCAGGAGGCGGCGCGGAGGGAGGGCAGGCCGGCTTCGGGAAGCGGTGCTCCGCGCTGGGACTGGTTCCTTCGCAGCCATTTTCTGTCCAACCAAACAGCCGATTTGTGGAGGGAGCCAACCAGGGCCGCACTGGAGGTTTGTGCCTGGCTCCGGCCAATGATTGCTAACCGGTTCCACTGCAGGCTCGAATGAAATGTCCGTCTCCCTCCCCGGGCTCCGGCGTTGCCGCCGCGCCGCCGCTGAGGGGACCAGGAAGTGTGGGGGGGAGCCTGGAAAAAAAAAGACGAGCGGCCGGAGCTGAGCGGAGCCCACGCCGGGCCCGCTTCTTTGTGCCGCGTCTTCTGCTCTCGCCGCGAGGGGAGGAGAAGCCGAGATGGCGGCGCTGGCCGGCCAGCCGGCCGGCCGGGCCCTGGAAACGCGGAGTGGGGGGCAGAGCGAGGCCCGAGTGAGGCGGCGGCGGCGGTGCCTCATCCTGGGTCGCCTGCGGGGCAAACCCGTCCTCGCCTCCCCCCCTTTTTTTCGCGCCCTCTTCCCGAGTGGGGGGGGTTCCCCCAACGGCGAGGACCCCCCCTCTTGCTATTTGAGGGGGGACTATCGTAACATGGGAGGGCTGCCTCCTCCCCGTTTCTCCCCCCCCCGTTTTCCTCCTCGGGTGGAGTTGGGCTTTATTTTTAAGCCGACCCGCTTTGTCTGCTTCTCGGCCTAAAAAGAAGAGGGGGTGCGAGGTTTGGGGGGCCCCCCTCGCCTGCCCCGACCGACCCTCCGTCGCGCTGCTCCTCTGCGCTTTTGGCGGTTCCAAGAAGGGGAAATGGGACGCTGTCATAAAAGGGCTCCCGCAGTCCCCCCCAGCCAGATGATGCATTCGTCCGGGCATGGCGGCCCTAAAAGGTGGGTGGTGGTGGAGGGTGGGGGGGGGCATGGGGCTGCTATTTTAATTGCCCGAAAGCTTTTTTTTTTTTCCTTTCCTCCTGCTGGGTCTCGTGTTTTTCTCTGCGCATTTATTAGCATTCAGACGTTGCTGTTGTTTTCTCTTGTTACGTCTCCCACGTGCGTCTTCCTCCACCCACCCACCCTTCCTCGTTGTCAAAGGGCCTTTATCGCTCCCGGTCTGAAAGGATTCAACGCACCCAATTGGATGTCCACTTATGAGTAATTCTTTTTTTTTTTTTCCCCCTGTCTAAAACGTACACACAACTACGGCAGATGGGTGTTGTGGGATCAAGGTTTTGTTGTTGTTGTTTTGCCAGCCTGCCTGCCTAATTTTAAGGTGGGACCATGTGAGTAAATGCTTGTGAACCTATCAAGAGTGCAAATATTTCATCGGATTTCTCTGACTTTTTTTTTATATATATAAGGGAGCCTTGCATGTTTTTTCTCTGGGTTATGTTTGTGTTAATTGATTTAGACAGAAATTATTAGTATTAAAAGTGTTTGATCCGCTACGCAGAATGTGTACGGCCTGTTAGTTCCCAGAATTACTGATCGATATTTATTAGAAAATTCGTAGGTCTGATACAGATCCTTTCTGATGTTCTGCTAATTGGTAAAGCAAATGAATAACTATATAAAAAACTATAACAGTTCAAAAGCAAGTCATGGATCTCAAGTGAGGTTATTAAAAGTTTCAGCATAAATCATTCACTGGATGACAAAATATATACCAATTAATCTGTCCAGTTATCTGTACTTTGTTAGACTTGAGATTAATGCAGGTAGTCCTTGACTTACAATAGCATTTAGTTACAATTCAAAATTAATAATGGCACTGAAAAAGTAATATGACCATTGCAGTATTTCCATGGTCACATGATAAAAATTCAGAAGCCTGCCAATTGACTTGTATTTATGACAGTTGCAGTGTCATGTGATTACCTTTTGTGACAGTCTGGCAAGCAAAGTCAATTTAACTGTGTTACTATCTTAACAACTGCAGGGATCCCCTTAACAACTGTGGCAAGAATGGTTATAAAATGGGGCAAAACTCACTTAACAAATGTTTTAGCAACATAAATTTTGGGCTCAATTGTGACTGTAAGTTGAGGACTACTTTTATATGCTTATTGGCCCTTCTTCCTTTTTTGCCCCCTAAAATACTGACCTCCAACACACGCACACACAGAGATGCTTTTGCAATTAATAACATTCCAAACATATGAAACTTGGAATAATTGCATCATTTGTCAAATATAATTTTAAAAGGGCATAGAAAACTGGAAGGGATAATATTCAATATAGTTACTAATAAGCAATGTACATTATTGTCTTTAAAAATAACTTAAAATATATGTATTTAGATTTATATAAAATAAATTAATATACTGTTAATGTACTATTAGTGTTATTGAAAAGATAGTTTATGTTAGTTTATCTAACATTGCAATTCTATACATGAATTCATGATATAGTTGAAGAAAGATATCAAAGATTGATTATCTTCACAATGGGATACATTTTCTTAGAAGTTAAGTCTAGTTGACCTTGATGAAATCATAGATAACAATGTGTAGGATTAGATCTGTAATATCTCACATCTAACTTTTCAAAGTACATTTCTCAAAATGTAAAAATGCTTTCCCTACCTAATTGTATAATAGAAATTTAATAATTGTATTATAAATTAAGATTGATGAAAATATGATAAGGACTCTTTTGGCACTTTCAGATGTGATAGCTGATTTTAACACATCTTGAAGACTTGAATAGACAATACACAGGACTTGACTGAAATACTGTACTAGGAAAGCCCAGGACTGCAAGCTACAGATGTTAGGAAAAAATATCCCAGAGGGATGCCACTTTTCTAGTGATATCAAATAGTCTATGTCAGGGGTATCAAACTCATAGCCCACAAGCTGGATGCATCACATGTTGACCACGCCCACCCCGGTTTAGCAAAGGGGAAAAAAGTTGTGATAGGTCGCTTGACGACGTGGTCTATGTGGACATATCCAGAAGCATTATCTGCATTAGAGAATCAGTTCTGACAATCTGTCATGGTTTGTTGACATGTCTTCTTCCTCTTGCTACTATGATCATGTCTTCACTCTGTTCCTATTGACTGTAATCACTTGGGTGGACAGGCTGGATCATTTGCAGCCATTCTCTGAGCAGAGAAACATGGGTGAATGTGCCCTGGGATTATGTTAGGGATACCAGTGCAGAGCTGACCATTCTCTTCCAGCTGGAATGACAGAGAACTACTCTGGTACAAATGTCTGGCTCTTGTCAAGCAATCCAAAGCAGTTTGTTCAGTGGTCTGGTGCTGTATCCCTCTTCAGTTTGCAAGGGAAAGACTGCTGTAATTTGGCATGTGATCAAAGCAGCTCTTTAACTGAATGCCCATCCCTTTCAGCCCACTTCTTTCACACTCCTCTCTGGGCACCCTTTGAGTCACAGGGTGGCTGTCTTCCTACTTCCATCCACTTTGTCTGCTTCAAGTGTGAACTACGCAGAGCAGAAAGCCCCTTCTCAGGTTAGATTAGTTTTATTCCAATATTGGCCTAGTAAAACAGCAGTAAATGATGCTTCCTTGGCAGGGGGGGAATTGAGATTATTTTGTTGCTTTTCAATTAATAACAAAAAAGGACCAAAACAAATATAATATTGATTGAGATACATACATAAATTTTCAAAAAGAAGGAACCTCCCCCCAAATTATTAAATTTATGTAATTTTATTACAATCCTTATTTATGGAAGTGGCAGTAATTCTCTTTGAAATTCAGTATAATGCTTCTTGAAGTGGAGCCAAAGCATGAAATATTTACACAAAGAGTAACAACATTGTTTTGTGAAGAGTTTATCATTGCCTAATGAACAATGGCCTCTATTGTACAGAACTTAATGCACTGAGAAACAGTTATTTGAAATAGTGGATAATTAATTATTTATGTGCAAGTCTTTAACATTTGATATGTGTTTGATAACTTCTGAAATACTTCAGTTTGCATAAGTGCCCCATAAAAAAATAAAGTTGGCTGCCTGGGGATGATAAAAGAAATGCCATACCATTACACATGAATAATAGTATCCCGGCGTGCTAAAACAATTTAGTAGATAAATTGAACTGAATAATAAGAAATGGCAGTGGGATTTTTTTCTTAATATATCTGAAAGTTCAAGTTCAGGTAGAGAAGATTATTGATGTTATATATATTGCCATTCATGATGGTGGTAATGTGTATATATAGTCAATGTTCGGTTTAACAATTATCTTATTATTATAGATGGATGGTGATAATTCTACAACAGATGCTTCACAGCTGGGAATTGCTGGAGATTATATTGGTGGTAGTCACTATGTGATCCAGCCTCATGATGGTAAGTAATATGTTGAACAGAATCTATTGATTCTTCAACAGTTAGAATTGCCCATTCTCTCCTTTCTTGGTATCCCGTTCTGTTTGAAATGCCTTTTTCTTTCTTCCTGTACAGGAGGCTGACAGGGAAGATATAAATGATTTGTTTTAGTGTCTAAATTAAAATGTTGTAAAGAACTTTTGAAGGAAGGCCAAACACTGCATAAAATTAGTACACTGACAGCATATACACCTAAGACAAATTCCTTAGGTGTCCAATCACACTTGGCCAATAAAGAATTCTATTCTATTCTATTCTATTCTATTCTATTCTATTCTATTCTATTCTATTCTATTCTATTCTATTCTAAGAATGACATCTTGCTCATAGGCTGAGCATCCCATCTTTGATATAAATTATGCCTCAGGCTTAATATTGCTGGTTGTATTAGGCTAGTGGCATGATCTTTTCTTTCTTAAAATGCTGAAATGTTGTGTAAAAATATGAAAGAAAAACTAGTAGTTTCTTTAAAGCACTTAAAGAAGAATCCAGGTAGCCCTTGACTTATGACCAGTAGCTTGGCAAACATTCAAAGTTACAATGCACCTTCCTGGAGGTACTTACAATCCAGATTTGAAGTTCTGATCGCTGCCACTCTCCATCATGTGACCAACCCAGAGATGCCCTTTCTGTGATGTCTAAGTGCCTGGAGGCGGTACGGGTCTGGATGGGTAGAAACAGGCTCAGACTCAACCCCTCCAAGACCGAGTGGCTTGGAAGGGGGCGGGGTTGAAGGTTGTGTGGAGATAAAATTGTTGTCTAATTTTTAATAAAATTAAAAGATAGATTAAGGTATTAATAGGGAAGTAAGTAAAGTGGGGGAAATGTTATAATAAAGGAAATGACAATATTAAGATATGATAAATTTGATAAATATTGGAGGAGTAATATTGGAGGAGTAAAAAGAAGACTTAAAGATGTATTCAGAAGATATATTGAATGATTGACTATGTATTGTTTGTTTATAATATTAAGGTATGATAAATATTGGAGGAGCAAAAAGAAAACTTAAAAGATGTATTTAGAAGATATATTGAATGATTGATTATGTATTGTTTGTTTATAAAATAAAAAACTTCTTAAATAAATAAAAAAAGAGTTACAACCTTGATGAGCAGGCTTCATTATTGTTGTAACTCAAGGACTACCTATAACAAAGTGTAAGTGTAGGTTTTTCAGTTGGGTATCAGTGCATTGATTATCATTCCTGATTATGTAATTAATGTGTTTTCTTAGATACTGAGGACAGCATGAATGATCATGAAGATACAAATGGTTCCAAAGAGAGTTTTAGAGAACAAGATATATATCTTCCTATTGCAAACGTGGCAAGGATAATGAAGAATGCTATACCTCAGACAGGAAAGGTAATATATGTAAAATAAATCTTTGATAGTATTCCATATTTCAAATCCAGATTAAGGATTTTGGATCTGGTATTGCTGAGTTATCAGTCTCTGTTAACAGGCAAAAGTGTCATATCTTTTGGTTAGTTACAATTCCATCTTGTCCAGGATAGAAGTTTGCATTTTTCTCTTGTGAGGGAAAATAAGTTTTAAATTCTGGGACAGTTTCATTCTCTTAAAAGGAAATTGCTAGGTAATTTTTCATATTGAGAAAAAAATGGCAATAATTAATAATTCTCAGAAGCATTCCTTCAATAACATAACATTTATTTTTCATTTAATGGCACGCAAAGTGTTTTGAGTTTCAACCATTTTCAATATGGTTGGTTTGCAAATGGATTACTTCGCTTATTTTGGAAGTGTTTTGCTCTTAAAAATATTTTCCACTTTCCAATTCTCAGTATAAAATGCATGTTTTGTTAGTTTTCTTAGTATACTAAAGAATTAATTGAGATTAAGATGGGGAATATGCTTTATTATATTATTTTAAACACTAATGGCTTTTAATATAATAGGGATTGATAACTAGCTAGATTGGCTCGTTGATTAGGCATCAATGTCCATTCATGGGGCAGGGTGAGCTTCTAAAAAATGGTTCTGCAACATTTCTGTTAGAGTACATGGTACTTCTGTTAAGAAGTACAACTTCTTGGCACAAAGATATCAATATTTTAATATTCAGCTCTGATCTGCTTGTCATCTGAATCAGATGGGACACTGGTTAAATCAAGTAAGATGTCACTAGTACTTGGATCTAGTAACAACATGGATGAGAATCAGCAAACCAAAGCAAAACTCCAGTAGAATAGATGCCTTGATATAAGTTTCCTGTGTCCAGGAATCTGTTACATACCCTATTTTCCTCTTGAACAGAAGATGTGTCATTTGGTTGTTCTTGATCTAAATGCATTGTTTGGGACCGCACTAATTTTATTAACAGGAGGAGTCTTTACCAGCGTTAACTATCCTTACATAAAGTTGGTTGACCATTATCTCTGATAATGGAAAATGTCAGCTATTATGGAAGATGTGTAAATTTCTAACAGGTTCAGGCAGACTTGATTATGTTACATTGATCCTGGAGAAGCTGAATGGGTTGCTGGTTTGATTCCCAGTCCATATGAATGCCTCATTTGATCTTTAAAGATCAAAATATTTTTGGGCTTAAATGTCTGAAAGAACATTACCTCTCTGTATCTGCCCTGCCTTGTTTTTATATTTTAGACATGCTCCATTATTATGCCTTTTATATATTTTTATTATGTTTTGGAGAGGGTTATTATAATTTTTATCTTTTTGGAAAATGATAGTTTAAAAATACGTTAATGTACATTGTGTATATTTTAGATTGCTAAAGATGCAAAGGAATGTGTGCAGGAGTGTGTCAGTGAATTCATCAGTTTTATTACATCAGAAGCAAGTGAGAGGTGTCATCAAGAGAAACGGAAGACAATAAATGGAGAAGATATTCTCTTTGCTATGTCTACTCTGGGGTTTGATAGCTATGTTGAACCTTTGAAGTTGTATCTTCAGAAGTTTAGAGAGGTTTGTAATTCTATTTGCAACTGTTTCATTGTATGCTTAAATATATTTGTATTGGAAGTAAAGATAGTTGGGTAATTTGTATGTGTTCCTATTGGAAAAGATCACTTTTTACCTGTACTGCAGTATTTTTTCTTTACTATACAAGTGTATATATTTATAGTAGAAAAAATATTCCTATTGTTCGTATCACACGGACTAGACTAAAAAAGCAGCTTGTATTTACCAATTTGTTGCTTTAACAATGTGGGTTAATCAACATTTGCAGTTAGTGCAAAACAGAACCTAATTTAACATGTTAGGTTCTGAGAAGAAAATGGATGAGAATCTCCAAGAAATCAAACTAAAATATATAAATGGTGACACAGCACATCCTTTCTTCTCTTCCCCCTCTTATTTGCACTGTTTTATTGCGGAGGAGGTTTTGTGGCCTTACTTCACATCTGTTTTATTTGTACTTTGTTTACCATAATGATAAGAATGAACAGAGTGGAGCAGAGTTGATACTTATGTATCTCATAATAAGGAATAGTGCTTATTGTTGCAGTTTCTCTCTATAAATAGCTATTCATAGCAAGTTGGAAGACAGAACCTCACATCAGCCTCTGGTTAAGACAGACTGAGCTGGCAGTAGTATGGGAAAATTCCTCAAAACATCTGCCTAATTTGCCATTTTGTCCAAGAAGCTTGTCCAGAAAACCTACTAGATGAATATTTAATATGATCAGTGATGAGGCAAAATCAACAGGCTCCTATTAGGAAAAGTCTTTTGCATAAGAGAGAAAGAGAGATTTCAAACTTATTCGATTGTATTGTGAATTGCAGAAAATGCATGTATTATATGTAAACCATTACTGTTTTTCAAGGCAATGAAGGGAGAAAAAGGCATTGGTGGAACAGTTACCACAGCAGACGGCCTTAGTGAGGAGCTCACAGAGGAAGCATTTAGTAAGTACTGTATTTCTAATACTGACTGGGGCAGATGTGGTAATTGTTGCTTAATACTTACAATTAAATAGGCTTGTTAATTGTATTGAACTGTAGCCAGTATTTATGTGACAGTTTAATGGCAAAGTACATGGAGCCCACAAAATATTGATGCTATATGTAGGTAGTCCTTGTGTTAGGGACTGGGCAAAGCGCAGTCATGTGACCTCATCACTTAGTGATAGCAATTTAGTTGCTATCATTTCCAGTTGCCATAATAATTCCAAGTTCCAGATCATTAAGCAAAAAGTGGAGTCCCAGGTAAGTAGCATGGGTAGAGGGGGAGATCCAGCGCAGGCTGCACATGAGTCCAGGGTGGCCAGGGGGCTGGACCCATCTGTGTCCTTCCCTGCCAACTTTCACATTGACTTTGCTTGTGGGAAGCTGGCAGGGAAGGTTGCAAATGGCAATCACGTGACCGTGGCTCCCTGCAATGTTATAAGTGTGAGCCAGGCAGTCGAGTGTGATCAAGTGACTGCAGGGATGCTGCAGTGGCCAGAACTTTGAGGATTAGTTATACATCCATTTTTTTCAGCACCACTGTAATCTTGAACAGTTCACTGAACAAATGGACACAAGCCAAGTGTTACTTTAGCTTGTTCATGAATCCTTGAAAACAAGATTGAAACGAAATGAACAAGGAATTATATTGAGTGATTTACAATTTTTGAGCAAGATTTCATATTGATGTACTTCACTTGTTGCCATCACTATAAATGATTTACCAATGAGAATTTCCATTGAAAATTACATGTGAGATAGTATAACATAAATTTTGATGCATGAAGATTTATTCCTTAATGAAAACACAGAGACAAAGCAATTCTGCTGCTGCTGTTGGATTGTTTACTGAAGCATATAGAAACAATGTTATTTTTTCAAATATCCCTCATTCACAAATAGTAGTCTTTGATCTCAAGTCAGCATTGTTATTTATTTGAAATAGTTATGTCCTATCCAGAGGATCTCATGATTATAATGAAGAAAAGATAATGAAACAATACAACTATGTAAAATTAAATTGAAAATTAATTTGAAATACTCGGTTTAAAATACACAGTTGTTTACCTGAAACTTGATAGACGGTAACAGTGGTGTAATTTACCTAAAACTGCATTCTTATTTAATAAAAGTTTCTGTAGAAAACAAATGTTTCTTTCATTATGGGTTATATTTAAACTATGCAGAGTTCTGATGTCTCACAAGAAAGATCCCATTGTAAAGCATTTTTTAATAGCATTCTTTGCATTTTGCTAACAGCTGTCTCTCTCTTTTGCATAGAGTTCATTGAGCTTTTAATTAGATATCTTCCACTCGTTTTGTACTCTGCATTTTTTCCAGTAGAATACAAATACTTTTGAGTGGCTGAAGATAATTATTAATTGTACATAGTTCTGGTAGAAAATCTAATCGGGCAGGAAAGGAGGAATTCTCTGATAAAACTTTATCACAACAGAACTGCATTAATTGCACAGTTGTTTTCTTCACTGAATTATATTCCAAGTATTGACTGAATTAAAAAAATCCCTATACTGATTAGAGGATTGTTTGAATGCAGATCAAAGCATGCGTAGGCATTGCTGATAGAAGCTTACTTCCTCTCTTCCTATTGCCCAAAAAGGTTCATCTGAAGGTCAGATGATCCTCCTGAATGAGAGGAAAAATGTTTGAAAGGAAGGCAGAGAGACCTTTATATAAATACTATAAAAAAGAAGTGTCTAATTTTTAATCATAGTGTCTCTCTCTCCTACAATAGAACACATATACAGGTAGGCCTCAACTTACAATAATCCGTTTAGTGAACATTCAAAGTTACAACAGCACTGAAAAAAGTGATTTATGACCATTTTTCACACAATTATTGTGGCATCTCAATGGTCATGTGATCAAAATTCAGATGCTTGGCCATTGACTCATTTATGATGGTTGTAGTATCCTGGGATCATGTGGTCCCCTTTTGCTCCTGACAAGCAAAGTCAATAGGGAAGATAGATGCACTTTACAATTGTGTTACTAACTTAACAACTGCAGTGATTCACTTAACAAATGTGGCAAGAAAGGTCATAAAATGGGGCAAAGTTCACTTAGCAAATGCCTCACTTAGCAACATAAATTTTGGGCTCAATTGTAAGTGGACTACCACCTATATTTTATTAGAATTTTAAAATACTCAGAGAAACTTTGGGAGTAGATTGGTGGAAGATAGAACATGGAGCAAGTATGTGAAACTTGATGACTGAAGTTAGTAGACCTATATCTTTGAAACCAGGCGATTTTGTCAGAAACATTGCATGTAATTTGACAAGGTTGTTGCATTAGATGGAACTTGCCCTGTTGACTGATCAGGCATATTTGTTTTGTTTTGTTTTGTTTTGTTTTGTTTTGTTTTGTTTTGTTTTGTTTTGTTTTGTATGTGTGTGTTATTCAAAAAATATTTGCCAGACATAGACAAACAATTATAAAAGAGGATAGAGAACGTTTGAGCACATGTTTCCGTTAAAGTACGATGATGTACTTCAAAAGTCGTGTTTTAAAAAACTGAAAATATTAAAATGCACTGTAAAGAATCAATCTGTCTTCCAACTGTAAGATGAGACAGTTAATATATTATTTAATGTTTTTATTCATACTACTGTGTATTTTTATCTTCCAAATTAGTTCATAGTGGAACTCTCAGTTTCTTGTTAGGAAGGTCTAACATTCATCTGGTACTATCAGGTTGCAGTTCCAGTACATATTAGTGAAAGAGATCAGATTTGACACTGTCTAATGGTAGATACTTAACTTAGATTTGGTATTTAATTTTACATGAGCAGAAATCTTCTAACAATGCTATTTTTCTCTTAGCTAACCAGTTGCCAGCAGGTTTGATAACTACAGATGGCCAACAACAAAATGTCATGGTTTATACAACGTCTTATCAACAGGTACTGCATTTCTTTCCTCCCCCCTCCTTAATTTTTTTAAATATTTCCAGTTTTGGTATCAGTACAATGAAAAAGTGTGTTATTGCTAAGATCACTACAATAGATCTCACAAACAAATGAGTTTCTGGATTGATTTTGGAAATTAATGTGTATTTGTTTTCTATTCCCTAGATTCCTGGTGTTCAGCAAATTCAGTTCTCATGACTTGAAGGCTTTAGACAAGTAAGAAATACGAACAAGGAATGCTAAAGAAAAGAGAACTTGAATTTGAATTGGCTAGCGAAGAAAGAAATGTCACTTTGTATATTCAATAGTTGTAATGTAGCTTCCTGAGGCTTGACTAATTGAGATGTGAACTCTGATTCAAACCTTTTTTCAGGAGTGATTTTAAAAGAAATTGGATTTTAAAGGTATTAAAATATTTTTTTTTGTTTTGTACAAGAGTTTGTTGCTCTGTATAACTCCTATATGCATTGTATATTGCAATTTACTACTGTCAAGAGATTTGTAGACAGTTTCTTATTTTCATATTGAATCATGTTACTTTTGTAATTCAAGTAAACAGCTGGGTTTAATTCACGTTTACCCTTTGAATAAAACATAAGGGTACAGTTCATTTTGAATGCAAGTTGCCTTTATTATAAAAATTGAGATGACCTTTTGTTTTGTATCTGTCTTGCATGAGTTGAATTAAATATTTATTAATATTTAACTTGAAATTCCTCAAATGCCCACAGTTCAAAATAAGTACTCCCAGTACTTTTAATATAATACTTTAAATAATGGGAATCCAGAAGTAAACAATCTTTGGATCCTAGCATTATAACCTTGGGTCATGGTCCCTGGGAACTATTTTGCACAAGCTGTAAAAGAATGAAGGTGGGTTTGTCATGAACTGTTGTCTTGTATGCAGAATTAGTTCTGTGGATTGTCTGGTACCCAGTATCAGTGTTAACTGTATCTGGTAGTGCAGTCCCTGTTTTGCAACAATTAGAAGTATGTAGTAAAAGGGTTTTTTTTGGTTGATCATTGAACTAGGGATATTCATCTTGCTACTTTTGAAATAAATTGCTTTTAATTTATGATTTCTTTTGAAAGAAGCCAGATTCTGTTTGATACTTTATTGTCAGATTACCTCTTTAACATCTTCATAGTCATGATGCGTGGGAACTTGGATCTTAATTACTGTGGAAGTTAAGAGGGGCATGTATTTCCAGGGATGTAAGTGAAAGGTTTGAGCATCTATTTGGCTGTTTCCTGTTGCTGCAATAAATTTTAAGACACCTAAAAATATTGTGATTTGTAGAATGATAATAAGTGAACAAATGCCACTGAGAACTTGAAAATAAAATGGTTGATCAGCAAAGCTTTGTCCTGAACAAAATCGGACAACAAAAAAGGGCTGAATTCTAAACCATGAAAAGAAAAATGTGAAAATCTGATGCTCATCCCTCTGTGTGAACTGGTCTCTATTTTAAATCATGATGGCAAAAATCCTCTAAATCTAACACATCGAATTAACACATTCCAGTAGCATTTAACATTGGAAAAACAGATACCTCACATAATTTTTGCTCAGAAAGGTTCTCAGTCATCCAGGTCATGGTTGTCCCAAAGGTGTTTTTTCAGGAGGCAACTGGACTTTCTTGTTTTTTCTTTGAAGACGTTTAGCTTCTTCAGCTCTGACAGGTTAATGAGAAATGGAAGGATTATAAATCCTGCAAGGAATATTAATCCTTCCATTCCTCACTGTCAGAGCTGAAGAAGCTCCTTGGATGAGAAACGAAACATCTTCAAAGGAAAAACATGAAAGTCCAGTTTCCTCCTGAAAAAGCACATTTGGGATATTATCATCCAAGATGATTTATTTAAAAAAATAGCACCAATAGAGAAAGCATCTCTCTCATTAGTTGCAACAGGTTAAGAGAAATTAATACACATTTTTGTTTTTGGAAAGCTGTAGATATGGTGCAATAAAAACAATTAAATGTGGGAGAATCTGAAAAGCTGTTGGAAACTTGGAATGCAAATTACCAAATTAATTTTCTAGAAAATTAATTTATTTGATATTGGTTGTCAAATGTTATAATCAGAATTAACTTATGATTCATCTCATGTGAAATCAAACTGATTAAGTGATTTGGGAAAAATGTGAATAATTACCTTTTAATAAAGCTTAAGTCATAGTGCAATACAAGCCGCAAATGAAATTGAAGTGTAGCAATCCAGTAAAGAGACACATTTATGAAGCTACCAAACATTTGATAAACAAGCTTGCATATATGAATTTGCAGTGCACTTACTAAGACAGTGGAGATGCAAATCCACTTGCAGCCACAAAGGATCACTTTATTACTTTGAGCTAGTTACTTTCAGCTCAACTTATTTCACAAGGTGATAAAGAGAGAAAAAAATATGCTCCCTTGAATTCCTAGAAGGGGGGGAAATCTGTTCAGCGTTTTATTGGTTCTATAGTTAAACATGGGCTTTGTGATAAATGTAACTATCCGGATTATAGTATTAATATCAATCACATGATTGATATTACATGATTCAGGTTGAGTTGAGATAATCGTAAAGTTTTATACTTAAAAATCAACCCTACACAGCTCACCTTGTTTTCCCCTGCACTAAAGCCAAAATAACATATTGCAGGATTTAGCTTCTTAGAACACTAAACTCCACTCTGCAATGTGAATATGTGAAACATTTATTTCTAAATATAATTATTACTGTTGAAAGTTGCATTGATTTAACTAATACCATAGGTTTTAAAAAAAACAAAAACATTAGGACAAATCACTTTATTACAAATAACAATGCTACTTTTATTATAGAAAATATTGGATTTCTCTCAAGACATTTCAGCTGCAGATCATAAGACCATAAACAGCTGGCTTTAACCATCACTTCAGAATTCCAGTTAACTGTGGTGTCATTTTTGTTAAAAACTGATTTACTGGTTCAGCCTACTTCAAAACTATGGTCAAATATTGCTATAAATCATACGTAAAAATGGCTGCATTCAGATGGTCACATTACTTTAGTAAACAAACAGACACATGAGCCTTTTTTCCTCATTCTTATATATCTTACTGAATAATTACTCAGCATTTTTACAACACTTAAGTACTGTACTTTATTCAATAGGTCAATGGGAAAAATGTCAAATTAATTGGTGTATTCCATTTTACTAAACCCAGCATATGAGTATATGTTTTAGAACAACCAGTGTATGAAACCATAAAGCTGATTTTCATACTTCAGTTTTATTCTAAGACTGGTTAAGCAGTTATGTGGAACTGCAATCCGCATACATAGGCAAAAGGCTTATTTATATCAGTTTATTAAATACATATATGACTCTCTGAACCATGCCAAAGTTTTATTCACACTCCATGTCACAAACAAAACTGAAGTTGAATAAACAGCAACAGACTTTTCCATGTATAAAGATACTAAGTCTATTATTGAAATTGGAACAGGATGGACTAATTTATACAAGATTGTTATACATATATTTACAAAAGCAAGCAAAAAAACAAACCAACAACCAGTTTCCCAAATAGTCTGATTTTATATATATTTTAAATGAACTTAGGTTGACCCATTTATCCAAATATATTGATACTTTTAAACAGAATATGGTTCAAATATAAATTTATAATTAGATGAAATACATTTTAAGTGCTATTAAGAGAATCAGGCTGCAAAAATAGCTACACAATGTATGGGTGAGGCTACCAAAGAAATTCTACACTTGTTACTAATCTAGTTCTATATGGGAAACTGCTGAATTGTGGTTAAATCATAATAGCCTATTAGCATAAGCACATGTACACTGAATCTCAGGTCTGAATTAACACCATCACAATTTTTACCTTTGGTAATCATGACATACTCTTAAAACAAGTGCAGAAATATATGAACTCAAAAGTGCAAAATACTCACAGATATACTCAACAGATCATATTGTTAAGTAAGGTATCTACAATCAAAAATTATTAATAGCCATATAATTCTCACATTCTGTCACAGTAGGCCTCCTAGTTCAAAAAAGTTATAGAAAACAAAACTCTACAACTATGTTGAGTGAGTTCTTAAAGGTACTTCTCTTTGACCCTGTGACCACTGGGATATCTGGATTCAATCCAGAGTTGGAAGTATGTGGCAGGTAAAGTGAAAGGAAGCACATTTCTTATGACAATTCAAGGAAGAGCTGAAATTCTCCGAGCATCTAAAATGGACCTTCTCAGGAAATATTACCTTCAACTTCGAAGAATGTATTTATAGATTTTTGAAGTTTCCATTTCACAGTACTCGTTTCAAAAATCTAATGTTCGCTTGAGTGATTTTTAATTGCTAAGAACAACCAGAATTGTATGGCTGTAACATACATTTTCTCTGGGGTGTCGTTACATACTTGCCTTAGGAAAGGGTAGATATAAGGTGCATGAAAGAGTATGTTAGTTTCACTCTGAGCATCTGTATTATTATGCCACAAATAGACACAGGGTTGTATAGGTAGTATAACTGACATCCCATCCCATTCTCTTTATATCACACTGCAAATATTTATCTCAGGAAAAACCCAGTAAGCAAAAGTTACTGTCAGCTGACTAATGTACACAAAAGTTTGTTGATGGAATTTATTCCTTCTTAAGAGAGTAGCCAGTAAAAAGTGCTACTTAATTTCTAATTTATTAGAAAGCTTTTAACAAGTAGGCCGCTACTTTTCATGGCATCACAGATTGTGCTGCATCAATATGATTATTGTAAAGTTAGAATTTTATTATCTTAGGGTGGCTTTCTCCAGCTGCCTCTCTCCTGATGTCTTAGGACTGAAGCTTTTAGCCACTATTCTGGAAATTTCAGTCCCCACACATCTGAGGGACAAACCACCTGTTCCCATACATCAAACTGTTTGCCACTGTTATTCAAATATCTCCGGAAGAAGATTATTCATAAGTATCAGAGATAAAGGTGGGGGAGTTGGGTCCTAATTCTATCCAAACCACGAACTCACTGGTGTGCTAAACCGTTTTGTGGAAGCCATAATGGTTTGTCTTATATTAAGCCATAAACCATGAAAATCACAGTGGCTTAATTAATATATCATAAGCAGTAATTCATATATCCAATCATCTCATGGTTTACTAGGAACTAAGCCAAAACAGACTTTCTTCAAATGAATTTATCCCAGTTTGATCTACCTAAGAATGGGTTACAACGGGCCTTCTCAAAGATGTTTTGTAACTGTGAACATGGAATGATAGTAAAGCATTAGTATTATCATAATCCACTTTAAAATTGATCCTTGCAGATCAAGTGATTCCCATCTTAATTCTTATGCATTGATGGAAAACTGAAGTGCAAAATATTCATTCTATTGCACATATGCACTAAATCAGGTTTCAAAATAGAGATTATTTTTTTAAAAAAATCATTTTATTTAGATGCCAAAGGATGCAATCCACAGGAACCTGTATAAGGTCCATGCAAATTAATGTAAAAAACACTATTGTTCACAGAAATATCCCTGTGGGATGCATCATTAAGCTCTATTCACCACCTATATTATATACTGGCACAATTTAGCCACTTTATGCTATATTATGATAAACAATTACTCATGTATAAAACGGCATCTAAATGCCTCTATTTAATACACTTGTGTGCTTAGGAACAGATTAACATTCCCAGTAAGTGCTTCATACACATTTTTGCTACATAAGGTGGTAGATAAAAGTGCACACTGGCATTCTGAACATAAGTCTAGATTATTACTTTTTGGTGCACTTGCACTATTTTGCTGTCTCATGTAGAAAAACTGTGAAGGGCAATGAAGCAGCTGGCACATTAGTCATAACATGATTAAGATAAAAATGTTACAGAAGTCCAATATTATGATAGGAAACTAAGGCAATTAGCAAAATAAAATCCCAAGCCTTTGAGGAAAGTCATGAAAAACTTGTGTTGGAAAAGCAATGCAAAGATGTGCAAATCTGCTTTAACTTTAGATCAATACAGTTAGTTTCTGGAAGCAACACAAAAATGTTACAATTCTTACTAGTGCAAAATAGCATGATTATGCCAGAACAAAGCGTAGGATTCTTTCCCTTTTTTTTCTTCGGGTTTTTTTTTGTGTGTGGGGGGGTATGTGATGCATTCATTATGGAGTACTTCTGTATACGTTCAAACTTTCTACAGATTTTAACATTTCTATGCCCATGAGAAATTAATAGTAGTGCATTTACACAGAGTTTGCTTTTCATAACAGAAGTGACTAGTTTAGCAATTTGCATATTAGGATATTCTCAAAGATTAGAATATGTGTTTGTAAACACTAGAAAAATCTTTACAAAAATGAATATATTAAAATATTCTATACATTTTAAGTTACTGTAAACAAAAGTATCTTTGTTACACTAAACATGAATACAAAATATAAGCCAGAGAAGAACAAATCTGCATATATATCAAATTCAGGTGGAACAGGAGCATCATCTGCTCACTTGTGATTTGTCATACTTGGGGATTGCATTTGATGCTTATCTTTTGGGTTCTACCTTATAATGTACATTGTATTAAGCCAAATGGCCAGAGTTTACTGGAAGCCCTGTACTGACCTACGGCATCACATCAGCTTTGCCTTGGTTCCAAAATTAGGTCATTAACCTATGCATTATGGGTAGCATTAAAAAAATTCTTTATGCAAAACTGTTCAGAAATAAGCTCTACTCAGCTCAATGGGATTTATACCCATTGCACAGTCTGGTGTTTTGCAGCCTGGGTTGCATTTTTTTTGTGGATACTAGAAAGACAGGAACCTGCCAGGGAATTAATGGAGACATTTTCCATTTGCTTCTCAGGCAGCAGGTAAGAAGGCGTTAAAGCACTAGTTTTAGCCCTTATCTTTATTAAAACCAGAAAAAATTGCACTATCAAAAATTAACAATGCTGAATTTTGGTAAGCACTGTATCTTGATGCTACAGAAATAGGGGCAACAGAACTGTGTGGGCTTGTAGATTCTGCACAACTGCAGCTTTAAATGAATGAATGTAACCAGTTGATTGTGGTGTCCACAATAGTAACTTGAGTATAGCCTCTGCTTGTTGAAGTTGTTTTTCATTCTTAGGCTGGCCATCATGTTAACTCAAGAGTCTTTTAACCTCTCACTGGACAAAGGCACACCGCTGTACGCTGTCTCAGCACAAAACTATAGTTCATTCTACAGAGATAATTTTTATATGATGGCTTTCATTCCCTCCAAGTCACTCCTACAAATACTTTTGAAAACATGTGAGTAATTAGGTAGGGAAACAACTCTTGTTTGACAAGGATACATACTGCCTTGTTTCCTAATTTTTTTGATAAGTGATGAAACTCATACCCATGAATAAAGCTGTATATCAAAAGCAGCCCTACTTATGGCACAAAAATGAATGAATAAAAGCCTAAGACAAATCACTTTTCTCTGAAATAGTTACTATTGTAAAAAGGTAACTCAATTAACCAGTATTAATGATAAAAAAGGCCATTATTATGCTGTTGAACACCAAATAATTCACTTCCAGCATCTCTGATGCTTTATATTTACGACAGTCTTCAAACAGCTCATTCTACAATAGTTTTACAGACCATTATCCATGAGGATCTGAAAACAAGCAAAGTTTTTGGGGACTTGCTTATTTGCTCCCCAAGCAAACCTCTGAGTTCTATCTTAAACATTTATAAATCTGTGCTGAAAATAATTTAAAGAGAAATTACTATTTATATACTTTATATGCCTCCCATCTCACCAATTAGGTGACTTAAACACATTATTCTTCCTCCTCCTCTGGTAAATTTCTCTTTAAGAATTTTCATAACACATCACAAATTTGCTTTTTAAATTTAATGAAATTTAAGCAGTAATTGAGCACCTATGTTTAGGAACACAAAGAGCCTTATTCAAACCATAATCTAACTCAAGATTGTCTACATTAATCATGAGCAATTCTCTGAGCTTTCAGACACGGCCTTTCTCAACCCCAGCTGGACTAGCCAGAGATTTCCCCTTGGCACCTTTCACATGCAAGGCCCATGCTCAGTCATTGAGCTATGGCCCTTCCCTATGTGTTGGAAGCTAACACAACTGGGGATCCCTGTGTTAGGAGATGTTGTAAGGAAGACTCTCCAAAAATTCAGATTATTATTTAACCTTCTGGATAGTAGCCAGTGACCATGCTGGATAAAGTACTACCAAAAAATATGATCACTATAGGCCTAGTTTTTCAAGACTGTACCATGCTGATCTCAAGCTGGCATAAAATGAAATATTTGGAAGATCCATAAAACTTCAAGAGTACTAACTGCCAATTCATAATCCGCAGTGTAATATCCTGCTTCTACTTTGAGCTTGATGTTTTCATTTCTGTAAGGAAAGAGAAAGTTTTGTTACATCTTCAAGCATACTTATTTGATTTGTTGGTTAACTGTTTGAACAAAGAAATATTGTCAAGGCTAACTAAAGCTACATTATATAGAGCTAAAACTGAAAATTTATCATATATATTCTTGAAAAATATTTTTTCACATATTTCAATAGTCCTTGATTTGTAACAGTTCATTTAGTGACTGTTCAAAGCTACAACGGCACTAACGGTCACACTTATGACCACTGCAGCATCCCCATGTTCATGTGATTTATCTTCTGATGCTTGACAACTGGTTCATATTTATGACGGCTGCAGTGTCTCAGGGTCATGTGATCACCTTTGGCGGCCTTCTGACAAGCAAAATTAACAGGGAAGCCAGATTTATTATTATTTTTTATTATTATTAATTTAATTTATATACCGCCCTTCTCCCAAAGGGACTCAGCATAAAATCCACAAATATAAAATTTAAAAAATAGTTTAAAAATATTAAATAGTTTGGCCCATATAATTAAAATAAACAACCCAATTTAAGTGTTTAAAAAATAATTAACAATTAAAATTTAAAAATTAGGCCAGCCCGGCTTGTTGAAATAGAAGCATCTTGAGGGCCCAGCAGAAGGTGCGCAAGTCGGGAATCCTCCGCATCTCAGGGGGCAATTCATTCCAGAGGCCAGGAGCCCCCACAGAGAAGGCTCTGCCCCTGGCGGTCGCCAGCCGACATTGCTTGGCCGGCGGCACCCAGAGGAGCCCCTCTCTGTGGGAGCGAGTTGGCCGGTGGGAGGCTATTGGTAGCAGCAGGCGGTCTTGTAAATATCCGGGTCCTAAGCCATGGAGCGCTCTAAAGGTGGTAACCAATACCTTGAATCGCACCTGGAGGACCACCGGGAGCCAGTGCAGCTCGCTCAGGAGAGGTGTTACATGGGAGCGCCATGACGCTCCCATAACCACCCGTGCGGCCGCATTCTGGACCAGTTGGAGCCTCTGGGTGCTCTTCAGGGGGAGCCCCATGTAGAGAGCATTACAATAGTCCAGGCGGGAAGTGACGAGGGCATGAGTGACCGTGCGTAGGGAGTCCTGATCCAGAAAGGGACGCAACTGGCAGATCAGGTGAACCTGATAAAAAGCCCCCCTGGCCACGGCCGTCACATATTCTTCTAAGGACAGCCGTGCATCCAGGAGGGCACCCAAGTTGCGAGCCCTCTCCGTGGGGGCCAACGACTCGTCCCCAATAGTCAGAGATGGCACCACCTGACTATATCGGGACGCCGGAAGCCATAGCCACTCAGTCTTGGATGGGTTGAGCTTGAGCCTGTTTCTCCCCATCCAGATCCGCACGGCCTCCAGACATCGGGACATCACATCAAGGGCATCATTGGGGTGGTCCGGGGTGGAGATGTACAGCTGGATGTCATCAGCGTACAGGTGGAATTGCACCCCAAAACAACGGATGATCTCACCCAGCGGCTTCACATAAATGTTGAATAGAAGAGGTGAGAGGACCGACCCTTGCGGCACCCCACACGAGGCGCCTCGAGGTCGACCTCTGGCCCCGTCAACACAAACTGCGACCGGTCAGAGAGAAAGGAGGAGAACCACCGCAGCACGGTGCCTCCCACTCCTAACCCCTCTAACTGGCGCAGCATGGTACCATGGTCGATGGTATCAAAAGCCGCTGAGAGATCTAATAGGACTAGGATAGAGGAAAAACCCCTATCCCGAGCCCTCCAGAGATCATCAACCAATGCGACCAATGCCGTTTCCATGCTGTACCCAGGACTGAAACCCGACTGGAACGGATCAAGATAGATCACTTAACAACCGTGTTACTAAATTTAACAGCTGCAGTGACTCATTTAACAAATATGGCAAGAAAAATCGTAGAATGGGGCAAAATTCCCAAAGAGCCTTGGTGGCACAGCAGACTAAAGCACTGTTAAGTAACACCAGCTGCCTGCAAATACTGCAAGTTCAAATCTCACCAGGCTCAAGGTTGACTCAGCCTTCCATCCTTTCGAGGTAGGTAAAATGAGGACCCGGATTGTGGGGGCAATAAGATGACCTTGTATAAAAAAAAGAACACCACTTGGGGGCCCCGAAAGCCCTACTAAGCAGGTATATACAAAAGTATGAAGGCTATTGCTTAACGCATTGTAAGCCGCCCTGAGTCTCCGGAGAAGGGCGGCATATAAATTGAACCAATAAATAAATAAATAAATAAAATTCACTTAACAAATTTCTAACTTAACAACATAAACTCTGGGCTCAATTGTGGTCATAAGTTGAGGACTACCTGTATTGAGAAAGATTTGGTTCAACCACTCAATTTACCTTGGAGCCATCGAACCTGTGTGGCTGGTCCGTACCCCCTCTCATTCTTGGCCGAAATCCTGAACACAATGGCCGGCTTGGATGTATGATCAACGTGAGCGTTTGCAAGCTGAGCATCAGTCACTGTACATGAGGTCTTAAGGCCACAATAGATTTTCATGAACATAAGTTGATTAGGATTTTCATGAAGCTGGGTGGTTCTTATTGCCAAATAAGCAGAATATTCCAAGATATTTCCCGAAGGGGAAACTGGAGGCTCCCATGAAAGATGAATACAGTCTGCGCTCTAAGGAAGAAGCAAAAAAAACCCCTCCCTTTACAATTCTAGAGAGAGAAACTGTAATTTTGTTCTCTAATTTCTGGTATGTGCAGATTACTTTGCTGCTCAATATTGAGCAAAAAACGCAGAGGCACTCTTCAGCTCATACATTGTACTGAGCCATAATATAGCTTTCCGGGTTAGCGTGTTATGAAAATTCAGTTCAAGACTGCAAATATACTGTGTTTCTGAGTGTGACCTGAGAACGGAGTAACCAATGGTTTATTCAATAAAACATGGTTAAATAAAACAGGCTTCGCATGATATGCCAATCCGGGATTAAATATTGTCCTTCAAAACACATGTCTATGTTGAGATTATGAGATTTTACAGTGTTTCAATTATAACTCCAGTAACCTTGTAAGGTACATTATTATAATGTACGATATATATCTAAGGTTCTATATATGAAAATAGAAGTTACATCATAACTAAGGGCTGCTCCAAGATCCAATCTTGGATTTAACAGCAAGATTTTTCCATTAAGAATCCATATTGTTAACCACTGTAACAAAAGTCTGATGACTACTCAGAGGTGGTTTTTTTTGATCAACTCAAAATTACTTAACTTTGCTCACAATGCCATATTTTACCACTGCTGGCTTTTCCAAGGAACATTCATTTCTCTAAGCCTTTCATGAGTTCCCTATTCAGATTTACAGAGAAGGAAGAAAGAAGGAAGAATGATTACCTTGCTAATTTTGACAATTGAAGGTGCTCCGGGAAATCCAGGGATGCATGTCTTAAATTCACTGATTTTGCTGAAAGGCCCTACACCGCATCCATTAATTGCAGCAACCCTGAACCTGTATAAAGTGCCAGGAACGAGATCCTGTTTCTTAAATAAACTGGCGTTTGGAATATCTGTATTGTCTCCCTAAACATCAATAACATGAAAAGAAATAAATAATTATTTGCTTTTCTTAAAACACAGGTGCTAAAGACTCCTTATGTTCTAGATCAAGAGTGTCAAACTCGCGGCCCATGGGCCGGATGCGTCATGCGCTGGCCATGCCCACACCTGGTTTAGCGAAGGGGAAAAAGTTGTGGTATGTTATGAGACGCCGCCGTGATGCCGTGACTTTGACACCCCTGTTCTAGATTGAATTTCCTATTAGGAAGAGCTTTCCAGCACAGCTGCCCATTAAGCAAAAACAGCTTTGAATGTTTTTAAGATCCATGGATGTAAATGGGAGAGTGGAACATGATACATGATGGGACATTGAATTTCATTTTTAAAAAAGCCGATGCAACTCTCTGCCTTAAAAAAAACAGAGTTCCCAAATTGAAAGAGGAAATTTTTAAAATTAACTGGTGACAGAAAAAGACTATGTAAATCAGTGTTGGGTTGCTCCTGGTTCTGTCTGGTTCTTGAGAACCGGTAGTTAAAGTAGTGGGAAGCTCTGCCCACCCACCCTGACATCGTACTTGGCAATCTGCGCGTGTGCAGAAGTGTGTGTGCTCCCGTTACGAACCGATAGTAAATGTAAGTAGAACCCACCCCTGATGTAAATACAACAAACCCATAGCCACAATAACTAGATTGGCATAGGGCACAAGTTTGTTTAGTTCTTTACATAAGATACTAATTCCTTCATCTCAGCTTCCAAGATCCAGTCACGTCCCTACTTAATTTTGTTGTTACTATTTAATAGGAAAATCCAACAGACCTTCTTGCTGGAAAGAATCTTTTCTTCTTGCAGCAAATAAAACTGGCTCACTAATGCCGTATTGCTTTGAAAAATCCCAACATCATTCCACTTTCGTTCTTGTGTCCTCACTCTTGCATTCTGCTTTGGTGGTGAAGTTTTCTATAATTCAAAGAGCAAGCAGTAGTTAAAAGTATGGACGTTCTCCACATCAAGAGTCTAATATACAATTCAGTCTTGGAGACCTGAATGTGGAAGGAATTAAATCTCCCCATCCTATAATGACAGCTTTACCAATAGTAGGAGGAGAGAGCAGATTATGTGATAGTACTACACATGTCAATTTCCATTGACACGGGTAGTCCTTGATTTACGACCATTCATTTAAAGACTGTTCAAAGTTACAATGGCCTTGGAAAAAGTAACTCACAACCTATGCTTCCATTTACAACTGTAAAATGACTCTCATTGTCATGTGACTGCAACTTGGGCACTAAGCTGACATTTATGACCAGTTGCAATGTCCTGCGGCTACGTGCTTACGATTATTTCCAGCAAAAAACACCCACTGAGCTGGATTCACTGAATGACTAGTGTAAAAACTATCATAAAAGTAGGCCTGATGCAATTTAGGACTGCAACGACTTGTGGAAAATTCCAATCCCAATTGTGGTTATAAGTCTGCTTGTACAATGTATTTAAAGTCATCATCTTCTTTTAACGACCCCATAATCCCTTGTGGGGTGGAGTCTGGGCAACTGAATGGAGCTAGCAGAGTGTTTTAATGGCCGGATGCCCTTCCTGTTGCCAATGTGGAGTTTTGTTCAGCAGATATATTCTCAGTGTGCTCAGAGAGAGAAATATCTGCCTCTACTTAGGATCGAACTCACAGCCTCCTGATTGTGAGGCGAGAGCTCCACCCCCGCCCACCTGCCCGGGCACAATCCCGTCCTATATTGCTGTGTTTTTGACGCTGCACGCATGTTTGGACGGTGCGCACGAGCAAATTGCTGTGTTGTTTAACGTTGCATGCATTGTGGACGCCGCACGTGAGCGAATTGCTGTGTTTTGTGACGCCGCACGCAAGCGCTCACATTTCCAGTGCTGGGCAAACCAATTGCTACAGTATGTGAAGCCCACCTCTGATTCTCTAAGCGATAAATCTTATTGGCAATATCTGCTGCTCAATATGTGTCATGTACTTACAGGCGATTGTATAGCTGAATCAAGAGGGTTAATAATTCTAGTTGAGGGCACTGGAGACTCTTTAACTAGGAGAAACACATTTGAAATTCTTTTACTACAATTACAAACACTTTCAAAAAGAAATCCATCAGCAGTGGAAATCTCGTTATAACTTTCAGAGATAAAGTTTCATAACATTTCTGTTCTACAGGCAGGAAGCAAAATGCTGGCTTTTTACTTGGAAAGCAACTGACAAACTACCTGTAATGCATGACTATCAAGAACAGATAAATATAGGCTGAATGAAAAAAATAAACTTGAATTCAATTTAGACCATGCAAAATTAAATAAAAATAGCTTCATTTTTAAAAAGTACCCGATTTTTCTGAGTATAAGACGCATCAGAGTATAAGACGCACCTTAGTTTTTGGGGAGAAAAATAAGGAAAAAGCTGATTGGCAGGTATATCGGCCTCCCAGAATACCCCCAATCAGCTGTTCCCAGAGGTGAATTTTAGCAACAGGCTCCTTAGTTGAGCTCTGTGCCTTGCTTTTTTTTGCTTTTTCTTTCTGCCTCTGAAACTCTGTTTCAGAAAAAACTTTTTCCTGCCTCTGAAAGCCTCTGAAACAGAGCTTTAGAAAAAAAGCTTCTGAAGCTCTGTTTGGGGACTTTTTTTCTGAAGCTCTGTTTGGGGTTTTTTTTTCTGAAGCTTCATTTCTTATGCTTTTTTCAGAAACCTCAGTTTGAGAAGCTGGGCAGGGCTACATTTGGAGCATAAGACGCACCCAGATTTTCACCCTCTTTTTTTGGGGGAAAAGGTGCATCTTATACTCTGAAAAATACAGTAATCAAGGGCTACCAAGGTTCAAAATCCTATATTTTGATGTGGCATCTTTGACAAGATATTGTACATTTACCAGATTCTAGCCTTTTTTAAAAAAACAAACAAACATATTCCTTCTCCTACATTTTTTGGAACATATTAAAAATATATGGCACAATGAATATTAATATGCTTAATAATATTAAATATTGTGAACAGTTAAAATTGTAATTTTAGATGCCAGTGATTTAATTAAAACTTGGAATATTTATAGCCCAACTTCATTCAAAATATAAACTAAATATATGGAAACAAATAATTGATCTGGCCTGCAACAAATCTCCACCATTGTTTTTTGAAAAATGCAGTTTTAAAAAGAGTTATTTGTAACTCAAATATCTAAAACTTCATTCATACAGCATGATAATTTCATATACTGCATATGTATCGGAAGTTAAAAAATTGCAAAAATAATATCATCTGCATTCAATCCAAATTAAATATTATTTCCAATTGAGAAGAAAACCAAAAGAAACCTAACATTCTAATGTGTTTTTTTTAAATCCACAAGGGTACAAGAACAATAAGGGAAATGCTAAATAAAATTATTACACCAAGAACTAAACAGTTCCTGTTGAGATCTCAAAATATAGATCATCTGGTTAAAGAAAAGGCAAACTAAAAGACAGCCTTATGGTTTAGACTGGCCTAAGATGTCCTCACCTTCCTTAGGAGCAGATATGCTTATCTGCATCTTAAAGAACTCATTTTATCACTGTTTTGCTTTATAAGTCACTGCATAAACAAATCTTTATACCTGCACACATGCTGAAAAACTGGAAATTGTTCTATCTACCCTAGCTTCCCATTTCATCTAAACTTCAAAAATATGAATATGCCAAGCCAGGCCATTAAACTAATATTCATCTACAATTTATTAATATTCATCTACAATAAATTAATATTCATCTACAATTTAAAGCTGGCTTAATGGCCTGGCTTGGTATAAACCAGGAAACCATCTTTCCTCAATCTGAATGAAATGAGGAATTAAGCTTAATATATTATTTATTGATTCAAGCAAAGGCACTGCCTGCATGTGTTATAAAAACCTATTTATAGCTTGGTTAAAAATGTTAGATGTGTACATCTTGATGCTATTCAAGAAATGGAATTCTATAACAAGCATGAAAAAAAAACCCATAATGAATGTGATTCAAAATACAAAACGTAACACGCTCTGACTTCCAGGTTTGAACTACCTGTTGATAATAATGAAGTTTCATCTTTTGCAACTGCCCCGTTTGACGAATTGGTTCTAACAGTCTGCTGGGTTACTATGTTTTGTGTGGTGGAGGCTATGCTAGATGTAGAAGTATCTATTTGGGAAGATCTTGAATCAAAGTCAAGTGATTCATTTAGATTTGCTGACCTCTGAGGATCTGAAAGGAGAGAAAAGCAAAAGCCCATCACATATGATCCCAAGACAGAAATTAATAGATGTTTGTTTTCTACAGAAATTCTTTTCCTTCAGATGTAGCTGGGATGTCCATGTAGCAAACTGGCTTAATAACATGGTTTTAGGTCTTCAGGGTATACGAGATATCCGTTTTGAATGTTTACTTAAATCTATTTTAAAAACTTATTAAAAACAAAATCAAAGAGGGGGTGTCTCTACATGGTTTTGTCTGGTATGCTCATTTTTACTGAATGGGACAACTCGCCGCAGCCATCTTGCCACAACCAACTCGCTGTGGGACAACTCGCCACGGGACAATTCCACATAGAATAACTCTCTGTGATAAATGTTATCCGCCACTGTTGCTTCGACATCATTTCCATTGACAATAATAATAATAATAATAATGTATTAATAAAAATTGAAGCATTAACATCCATTCTTATCCTGCATACACCTGGAACCACATCTGACAAATAAGTTTCAACTTAGTGCTGCTTACCTAAAGTGCTAGCAGGCAAACATAAAGGGACATTGGACTCTTTGGAAACGGAATGGTTTTTCTTCATATTTTCAGTTTCTGGAATCTTGGCTTTAGCCTCTGAAATGGAAATTTGCACCTAGACAGAGAAGACAAGCACCAATTTCTCTGTAGTAACCACTACGTTTATGTATGTCGGCATCTAAGGACTCGTGATTCTGCTTCAGGTGGGAAATACCTGAACAGCTTTATGAATCTTTCGCCCAATAGTCTCTATAGATTTTATGGTTTATGTAGGAACTAATATCTGAACCTTTTTTTTTGGGGGGGGGAGGGTGAGTCAACATAGGTTCTGAACTCATTCTGCTGAAGAATGGGGAGAATATCCCCTTGGGCCCCTAATCACATGAACACTAGTGTCTATTACTACATCCTCCCATATGCTGCTGTGTGAAGGGAAAACTGGCTCCCAAAAGCAGGATGCACAACCTATACACAAAGTCTTGGATTGGTCCCCCAAATCCACTCTAAAAATTGTCATTGAATTATACTTCTAATGTGGTAGTGATATATGTAATGGTGATATAGTGATCCCTTTTTTAAAAAAAATCCATCTAGCAACTGGGTCCAGGGGCTTAATATCTCTCCAGTGGGTCTGCTGGCAAGCTTGGATTTGGTGCTACTTTAGGTAGGATAAAAAGAAGCTTGGGAGATCTTAACTTGGGATGAGGAACAAGTGTTACAGAGCCCTTTAAAGTGGGTACATAGGCATGGTCTACCAGATGATGCCTCTGTTGCTTAGGAAAGCAATGGGAAAAAAGGTGTGATAGGCTGGATGGTTAGGTACCAGTGTGAGTGGCATCACCATACTGCTGAATCCTTGGATATGTAACGTTTGCATGTTAATTATCCTAGTTAGTCAACACTAAGGAGATTTGATTGGGCAAAATTAGTATTTTGGCTTAAGAACAGATACTAGGTAATAAAGGTTTTGTTTGCTAATAATCACCAATTACATTATAATTTTTTGAGCACAGTCATATTATTTGGAAAAATCCTAATAATATTCTTCACAGTATTAACTTACATTGCTTGAGGCACTGAGAGTTTTGGGGTGGAGATCCAGTTTAGTTCCTGGAAGAAGGACAATATTCATTAATTTTAGAATTTGCTGCCTAAGAAAAGGGGGAGAGGGGATGCTGTTCTATGTAAAGGTACAAATAGTTAAAGGAATTAAAGGAGAAAAGACCCTCCCATCGATTCTGAGATGGATGAATGAATGACTCAATCTAGATAGTGGGCACAATTCAGTAAAGCCAGGGAAAGTTTAATTCTAAATAATCAATCAGGACCAGGAAATTTTCCATCTCAGGTGATTATTGTTTAAAAGGAAAGGAGACAATTTCATTTTGCCTTTCATTTTTAATTTTCTGTCAAAAACAATCAGCCAACCCCAATCCTGGAATGAAGATTGATAAAGAAATTAGTCATCTCCAAAACATGGAGCTTGATCAATTATGATTATTTTGTTGACGTATATCTAGATGGGCAATTAATTTTCCCAAGGGGCCACATTAGAAACTGGGACTATTATAAAGGCCAAATCAACAGGCCGAACTTAATTCTGCTGCTGGTGCCAATGTGTTGAGGGAGGAGGGAACATGGAGCCTCGCTTCAGCCCGGCTGCTTCTGCCGCAAGTGCAGAAAAGTTCTTTCTCTTGCCAGTCAACTAAAGGAGCGCACTTGTCTTCTTCTCCTGCCCCTCCAGCATTCTTATTTACATTTTATTTTGTAACTTCCAAGTGACCTCACATGGGCCAGAAAGGGACAGCCAAAATGCCCAGTCTGATGTATATGATGGGTTGATCTGAAGCTGAAATAACATTTTTTAAGTATTTGCAGTTTTGACTTTTTAAGTTTCTTTAAAAAAGAGCATTGTTCAGAACCTGTAGGTTAAGGTTGCTTCAAAATATCCATATTATGCTTTCTTTCCATCTGTGAAATCTTTTGGTTTGTTGTAAGACTTCAAGTCTCCTCTGACATTTGAAAGGCACACTAGAAAATCAATCTTTGTAAGACAAATTGGGTCCTTTTGTCACTTTATGCTTTGCTTGCTATGACCTGACCCGAGGAAGACAGGTTAGGTGGTTACATGCACCAACCTACAACAGATAAGCAAGATCCTAGAACAGAAGTTAGGCCAGAATCAATCCCAAACAACAAGAGACATTCCAGAAAAAAAGAGTTATGCAACTATTTTACTCATGTAACTTATAAACTTGCTTTAATTTTGGAAAATGTGCTACTTTACCTTGCACACAAGATGACTGTAGTTCAGGTGTCACAGTAAAGGGTACATCAGCTGGAACCGGTGTGGGCACATCTAAATTTAGTTGAAGAAGGTATCCTTCAACAGTAGGAACTTCGTCCCATTTAACTTGAAATGAATTAGTTGTAGCTCTGATCAGCTGTACCTGTGATGGTGCTGGTGGTTTCTCTTAAAAGAGAAGAATGCATTCAATTACAATAAAATGTAAACCTTTTTAAAGGAGATTTAAAATTTTCTAATACAAGAATTATGTACACATCATGCTACAGAAAAAAAAGTATTTATTCCAGCAAGCTCTCAAATGAAGAGAAGGAACATACATTAATATTCTAAGGATAGTCCAAGCCTATCTGATATCTGGTGTCAAAAGCTCTAAGGGAGTGTATCTCAATCTCAACAACTTTAGAGTTCAACTTCCAGAATTCCTCCAGAGAATCCCTCCTGATGCCCGAATCTATAGGCACAAAATTCCTTAATGGAATCAATCACAGAATCCATTATTAAGCGAGTTGTAATTTACTGAACTAATTTAACTGCCTGGGTTCTCATAACACTAAACAACAAAGTAACCATGTTTCAGCCTTGTGGATTGTGTAAATCCAACCTAAGTGTGGAGTCTCAGAACCGAGCAATTCTTGCATATTTACATTACTGGGCTGATTTTTTAAAAATTTCAAAAACAGAAAAGCAAATACATTTAAATCTGAGCAGGTTTTTAATCACCATCAATAATGTTATCAGAAAGTATTAGGTAGACTGCTCACCTGTATCTAGATACCAAAGATCTTTGCAACACACTTGATTGTTCCAAGCTTTCCTGTAGCCGTCTCTGCCACTCCATATATACAAGCGAGAGCCAACAATGACTGTGCAGTGGCCAGCTCTTGGACCTGGTAACACATTGTTTTTATCTTCTTGGCAATCTGGGATTAGATTTATCCATTCTAAAGTATCTGATAACAAATTAAATTTAAAAAAAATATTTGACGGCATTAGGATTTAATCAAATTAACTCTATACCAACTGCTTAATATACTCTAACTCATAATGAGCAAATTTATTCTTACCAGTGCTTCTTGGAGGTAGAAAAACAAAATAAACCAGGAAATCCTATAAAATCTATGCAATGCACATAATTATTAACTAGAGTTAAACTAGCAACAAGTGTCAATGGTAGTTTACTGGCTTAAAAGATATAATGGTTTGTTTTTTTCACCCTATTCACATATTTAAACTATATAACACACGGCAGTATCCATAGCAAAGCACAATTAAATAAAAAATAACTTGTATGTGAAATCATCAGATGAATGATTATTTACTTGCATCCCAATTTACTTGCATCCTGATGCAAGTACATAATTATGGCATTGACAAGATGAAGATACTATGTTTCATCATTTGCCCTTTAGGTCCAGCAAGTCCTAGAAAGTAGGAAGCTAGAGATTCAAAACCTGATCTTCATTTTAGCCACTCCCACCTTCCTCATATGATACAGCCATAATTCCTGATAAGCGGTTTGATTCCAAAGCTTTGAAATGTAATTCAGCCTCACAATGACATCTTTAACATTTGAAGATTTTCCCATTAATCTACTTACATGTGTTAAACACCATTCCCAAAAAGTACCAATTGATCAACCCTGAAGCTGACCCAGATGTGGCCATTTTGGGGCTTCAGTGCTGCCACAACTGGAGCTGTGGGAAAGGGAGGGGAAAGTAGAGATAGCTGGAGTGCTGTAGCCAAAATAAAATACCTTCTCTTGGGAACCAAGGACATTCCCACCAGGTGTCCAGAAGGAGGGGACTGGACTGTATCCTGCTTGGACCATGTGACTGATTGTTTGGAGAAAGTAGGGCCTGGTGGCTCAGCAGACTAAAAGCACTGTGATTAACACCAGCTGCCTGCAATTACTGTAAGTTCGAATCTCACCAGGCTCAAGGTTGACTCAGCCTTCTATCCTTTCTAAGGTAGGTTAAATGAGGACCCAGTTTGTAGGGGCAATAAGATGACTTTGTATAAATATACAAAAGTATGAAGGCTATTGCTTAACGCATTGTAAGCCACCCTGAGTCTCCAGAGAAGGGCGGCATATAAATCAAATTTTAAAAAAAAAGTAAAATAACTTTTACTTTTAATTAGGTGAAAACCACGGGAACATTTAGAGTCGGTTTTCACCACCTCGTGCCAATATGACATATCCAATAAATCTATTCTTTGAAGAATCCAACTGCCTCTGAGTTCTGATTGCTATGGGGGTGTTACTTGGAACCTTGACACACAGGACCATATCAAAGAACTCTCACATGTTTTATATTTTCAACAAAGAAAATCCTTTGTCTATTCTTTCAAGTACATTTGAGTAGTTTTTCCCCCCCTAGAAGCCCTCTGGGTCCTCACACATTGGCCTTGACCTCTACTTTGGGATAGCAGTTTGGTAATTCCTGTTGCCATTAATTAATTTCCAAAAGGTACCTCACTTGTCATCTCCCCTTCCTCTGGTATGTTGCCTCTCCCTACTTGCTTCAGCAGCACATATATTTAATTGGATAGAGTTCTTACAACCTACAGTATGCTATTTTTCTGGCAATTAAAAAGTCAAAATGTAAAACAAGGAAATCATTTCATTAATGCTATCTCCTGGAAGTATATCATAGTGACAGTGACTAGATTCTTCGGCCCTTCTTGAGAGATACAGCAATACCACAGGAGATATAAACACAATCTTTATTAAAAGAAATTAAAAGAAAAGAGAAAATATAAGAAATCACAATTTTGAGTTTTAAAATGCAACTGTTCAATGTTGAAGAAAATAAATTACAAATCTGTGCATATCACCATATACCACCACTAATAACTTGTGAAAAAGATCAAAATCCAAAAGAAAAGACAGTACTCTAGAAAGACCACAAGACGATACTATTCTCCTACAAATGGAAAATTATCTGCCCAAAATCGTATGGATCACACAAGAAGTATAATGGATCATAAGAATATTAGCTTCATGTACATAACTTGAGATATGCATGAAGGCTGGCATCAAACATATTTCATAATTGATGTACAGCGCCAGAGACTTAAGACTTAGCATAACGCAGCAAAGGAATCATAAACCTAATGTTAACATGTGATTTGTTTCTACAGAAATAGCAACTACCTGAAGTGTATTTTTTCCTTGCTTAAATTCCCTGGACCTCCACAGCTTCTTGAGGTGCCACATGTTATTTAGAGTCTGCAGGAGAGATGGAGAATCCCACTATTTGCAAGTGGGCTCCACAGACTTTTGCCAAGTTCTAGCCTGAGTTTCAAAAGGACTAAATCTCTTTTAGCAATAGCACTAAGATTTATATATCACTTTACAGTGCTTTACAGCCCTCTCTAAGCGGTTTACAGAGTCAGCATATTGCCCCCAACAATTTTGGGTCCTCATTTTACCCACCTCGGAAGGATGGAAGCCTGAGTCAACCTTGAGCCTGGTGGGATTTGAACTGTCAAATTGCACGCAGCTGGCAGTCAGCAGAAGTAGCCTGCAGTACTGCACTCTAACCACTGCGCCACCGAGGCTCTTATCTCAAAGCAGAGGGCAGAGCTTGAAAAAAATCTGACTTTTTTACATACATACATACATACATAGAGCCACCTTTCACTGAAAGTGATGGGGACTATAAACCTGAAGTCCGCTTTGTGGAGTGGCAACCTACATTCATAACTGCTCCATTGGCCTCTTCCCTGGAGCTGCTCCATAACAAAGGACACAGATCCATAATCACTTATTATAAAATTAAGTGATATAGGTTAAGTGTATTGCTTTTAACATTTGTTTCAATTTCCAGTATTATTTTAAGAACACAGCCATATTATTTGCAGAGATCTACTGTCTGCAGGGTTATCCAATGTAGTGGAATCCCTGCTACGCACAAGGTAGAAAAGTGATGGCAGATTATGTCCCATGCAGACATAAGTGGTACACAGTTACTCTGTAAGTGATAAAAAATGAAGTATACTAACCTAAATTTAAGTAAGAAAATGAACCTGTACATTTCCATTCCCCATCTTGAGCAGGGAGGCTCTCATCTGTACTCTGTGGGATCCATCCACCAAAAACGTACATTCTGCAAATATAAGAACATGGAGGGTGAAAACAGGAACAAAGTGGGGGAGGATATAAGCACAATTAATTTCTGAGCTTCGTTTCATCTTACAAATTATACAGAAACTACTAGTTCCTAACTAAAACCTGATCTTACCCCCCTTTCCCATTTCTCCAGTCCTCTCAAGCCATACATTCAGAGAAATGAAGAACCAATAATGTCTTTGCTTACTAGATTGTAAAGAAGATATTAATACAAAATACAAAACTGATTACTAAAATTGCTTTAGAAGCTGCATTCAAATAATGTATTGTTAATTTATTTGTGTAGTATCTTAGCTTTGAAAGGATAGAACAATTTCAATTGGCTTCATAAATTGCATTAGTCTATGGCTTATTCAGCCATATTTTATTCATAAAATTATGAATAAAAAGGTAAAGGTTCCTCTTGCACATATGTGCTAGTTGTTCCCAATTCTAGGGGGAGGTGCTCCTCTCCGTTTCAAAGCCGAAGAGCCAACGCTGTCCAAAGATATCTCCGTGGTTATGTGATTGGCATGACTAAATGCCAAAGGTGCACGGAATGCTGTTAACTTCCCACCAAAGGTGGTCCCTATTTTTCTACTTGCATTTTTAACGTGCTTTTGAACTGCTAGGTTGGCAGAAGCTGGGACAAGTAACGGGACCTCACCCCATTATGTGGCACTAGGGATTCAAACTGCTGAACTGCCGACCTTTCGATCAACAAGCTCAGTGTCTTAGCCATTAAGCCACTCTGTCCCTTTTGAAATTATGAATATGTTGAGCCATAAAGCAATGGTTTATACTTCTGTAGGCTTAAAGCAAACATCACATTGTACTTTAGCATGATGGGTGAACCTACATTGTGCCATAATCATGAATTACTATAAAAACATATATTAAAACACCATAGTATTTCGACAGTAAATTATTACAGAGTTATACTGGGCTAACTGAAAGAGGACTCAGCTTCTTTCAAACAATATTTTCAAATCATGAAATTACTGTGTTTCATTTAGAATTTTAAGGAGAGGGAGGTCCTAATACTATCTTTCCCTTATTTTTTAATCTTTTTTTCCAAACAGAAAATTATTTTTTAAAAAGAATACAGAATTACTACATGCCTTCTGAATGGTGGTATAAACTGTTTTAAAATCTGATCATCTCTAGCAACAAGCCAATCTTAAAACAACTACTAGGCGATACTAATGAAAACATGATAATGTAGATAGTGCATAATTTCCCTCACGAGGCAGGTGAAGTCCACAGTCCACTATCTTTATTTGTGACACAGTAGACACACAATATAGTGGACTGGTTAAAAGCATGAGACATGAAACTGAATTCTAGTCTTTCTTAGGTACAAAGTCAGCTGTGGAACTTTGGGCTAGTCACTCCCTAAGGAAGGAGGCAAGAGCAAACCACATTCAAAAATGTTGTCAAGAAAACTGCAGGGACTTGTCTAGGCAACTACCTGGAGTCAAGGCTGATTTGGAGGTCCACATAAACACCATGGCAAGCAATCACAGTATCTGTCGTCATCTATTACTAAACCTAATCATTGATACATTAGATCATTAGATACATTCTCTCATGGCACAATTATACATATTTAATGTCAACATTATACAGTACATATTTAATTTTAACCATGTTCTTCAGTTATGAGTGGGTGACAAGAAGGGATTATATCCAATGAATGGTTATGGATATATCGCTTTTTCATTCTGTAAATCAAATGAAACATGAAAATCTAGTAAAGGATATGAGGCCATTTGATTCTGTAGCAATGTAGCTAATCAATAATTCGTTTGGGAGTTTCATATAAGAAGATAATATTCATGCAATGCAGAAATGAAGATTGAGGGAGCTCAAAGAACACTTGGCAGCCGTTGCCAGGGTGCTTTTATAGAGACTCATCTAGTGTTCCAGTTCTACTCATTACTGAGCCTAGAAGCTTGCTCACGGTGACCCATCCGTTAGTCACCTCCTATTTGGATTACTGTAACTTATTTTAGACTGGGCTACCCTTGAAGAACATTCAGAAACTGCAGCTGGTCCAGAATGTAGCAGAATGTAGGCAGTTTTTGGTATTTCTCGTTATGCCTCTCAAATACTATTGCTCTACAACTGGCATTGGCTCTGAGGAGGCTTCCAGGTGCAATTCAAGTTGCTGGTTGTTATCTATAAAGCTCTCATAGCATAGGATCAGTTCCTTGTGGGATCATCTTTCTCCCATTGCTTCTGTTTGGCCCACCAAATTTAGTAGAGAGGGCATGCTCCAACAGGGGCCTTCTATCAAACAATGTCATCTTGTTGGACCCTGGAGTTGTGCCTTCTCAGTGGCAGTACTTGCCCTGTGGAATAGCATCCCTCTGGAGTAATGTTTCTCAACCTTAAGACATCTGGACTTCAACTCCCAGAATTCCCCAGCCAACATGAAGAATTCTGAGACTGAAGTCCAAAGATCTTAAAGTTG
Source organism: Arizona elegans (assembly GCA_022577455.1). Lineage (NCBI taxonomy): Eukaryota > Metazoa > Chordata > Lepidosauria > Squamata > Colubridae > Arizona > Arizona elegans. The sequence goes on from JAKOOJ010000007.1 coordinate 66,873,072, forward strand.
CCAAGGTTGAAAAAAACACTGTTGTAGAGATTTAAATGGACCCAACCCTGTTAGCCTTTCATAAGGCACTGAAGAGCTGGCTGTTTTCCCAAGTATTTGAGTCAGATGAATAGGTGACTTCTGTTGTTATTGATGATTTTTTTGTGTAGTGAGTGGATTACTGTCTACGCGCAACTGAATGGAGCTGAGTGTTTACTGGCCAGATGCCCTTCCTGTCACCAATGCGGAGTTATATTCAGCAGATATATTCTCATTGTGCCCAGAGAGAGAAATATCTGCCTCTACCTAGGATTGAACTCACAGCCTCCTGAGTGTGAGGTGAGAGCTCCACCTTTAGGCCACTGCACCACTCATACGCAACTACTGTATATAAATCAAATAAATAAATAAAGTGCATAATGTAGGGTAATTTTCATTACAGAACAAACATTTGGTGTCCAGTGCTTATAGTGGTGGAATTCAGAGGCAAATCTCCTTGCCCTGAGTTCTGGTCAGATTTCTAGCAACAGTTCATGCACAGTGATTGTAGGGAAACAAATATTCTATCTATCGTGTTTCTGAACTCATCTGAATTTTATATACAAATTGAGCATCACATTAGCAGGGGTGGTATGGAGATCACATGACTCCAACTTAAATAGAAATGTAATGCCCCAAAAATGTATCTTGAGGGATAAAGTTAAATAGACACCAGAATATATGCTATAATGTATAGCCGCAATCTTCAATGAAATAATAGAGCTAGAAAACACCTAAGTTATAAAAAAGCAGTATTATTAATAATAGCAATCAACTACAAATTCTTATTTATAATGAATAATCCTGCAACATCTTAAACAAACTATATGGATTGGTTACAATATTAAATTGCAACTTCTAGAAATAAGACATTAGCATTACTCTTATGCTACTTACACTATAAAATTTTTTGCCCTCCGAATGCACCAACATATAATAAATATATCAATGCGTAAGTAAGCCTTTCCCGATTTTCAAAGCTCTTTGTCTTTTTCTTTTCCTTTCTAAAAGATGTATTGGGCTTTCTAATTAAATTTGAAGTCATGCGCAGAGGATTATATGTCCCCAAATAAAAAACATGTTTAAGAAATCCATTTTGGTTTCCTGGAGGTCTATTGTTAGCTCCCCTAATCTGCAGGCAGTGTTTCTCACAGGGTTGATGCTCACTACATTCCACATACAAGCAGGATCCCTAAATACAAACACTAGAGTAATGGTCTCCTACTAGGTGTACCTTTCTATAGGTGAGCTTTTAACAACAGACATACTTGTTTCCTATTACACTGGCTGTATGGAGACTACGGGGAAGTGGCACTGTCCCTTTAGTTTCTGGTTTCGACCAAGTCATTGTCTCTATTAAGGGAAAAAACAGAGAAAGCATATAGAAGGGATTATTTATTTATAACATTTATACAGCCATCCATGTTCTAACCAACTCTAGGCGGCTCCCAATAAAAAAACCTCTATGAACATTTTATTACTCCATGAACATTTATGTAAGACACACTTGTAAGATATTGTTTTTCAGACTTCAGGAAATTTGTTGTGCACAGACAGATGCTAAGGAGGGTTATTTTTGAAAAGTATATTTGTAGGCACCAAAAGTTAGTTACAACATACAGGAAGGTGGTATTTTAAATGGTGGAGCACTTATTTTTCAGTGCCACATGCGATGAAAATTGGTAATCTTCCTTAGACTTTTCAGAATCCAAATTCCAAATAAAAAGTTTTATGCAAGGTTACAAGCAAAATAAAAAGAAAAATTGCCATCACTAGTTTTACACTTGCATTTCATCCCTCAAACAAGATCTTTGAGTTATGGAAATGGAACTTTTCTTATCACCACTTTTCTTGCCCACCTTCAATTCTAGAGTCTGTGATATCCTACCAATTATTATTGTATTTGCAAAACAAGTGTTAAAGGACAAAGCCATCTCTCAGAACAAGTCTTTAATCTTGTTTTGACTAAATACTATTTCAAGACTATTTTGTTTTTAAATAATCACTCAAAGAAACAATATTTTGAAATTCTTTTTAAAAATTGTAGTTTAAAAAATACTTGTGTTATCAGTATTAAAACATAATGCAACAAATACTTTTGATGTAACAAATACTTTTGATGAAACTTAGAAATGGCTACAATCCATTAGGTCAAACTTCTTATTTTACTGTGTGCTGTAAGAAATAGCATTCAGATAGAGCTGAAGTTTAAGAATAAATTTACAAGGTGATGCAAACTTTCCCATCACACAACAAATCCTTCAGATCCTTCACTATTCCTTAGTGTATTTTTTAAAAAATAACTCACACAACTTTACTTGCAATTGTACTCACCTATATCAAGCTCCCAAAGGTCATTAAGCCGGCAACCAGACATCCCTCCAAACATAAACATTTTTGGATTTCCCAAGTCTTTTTTACAGTATATAACAGCTGTGTGGGATTCTCTGGGTGATGGCAAAACTCCTCTGGTCAATGGAATACTCCAGCCTATGACTCCTGATCCATGCTGTAACTCCAATTCATAGAAATCATTTAAATATCTAAAGAGGGTTATAAATACAGAAAACACCAATAACTTTCTATGGCACTACCATAAAGAAATTTCAACCTGTAAATGCAATCCCCAGGTTTTTACACAACAAAGCCTTTTTTGCAAAGGATACAGTATATTAAATGTTTGTAAAAAAAAAAAAACAGATTTCAAAAAGAAAAAAATGAGGAATTTTCCTCACCTGGAGATTTGTCAAAACTACCATATGTCTTCCAGAAGCATTTTAAAACTTTTTTTTTCATTATGCTAATTTTAAAATGGATGGGGTGGAGCTCCAACTTTTAGATTAGTTTAACTATAAGCTAAATAACAAACAAACTGAAATATGTACAGACTCTGAAACTTAAGGGTGCTAAAGCAACATTAAGAGGTTTTAAAATGTCATTCATTAGCTCTGATCAATGAACCATTAAACCATACATCACTATAAGTTTAAGATAAACTTAATGTAAACTGCTCCAAATGCTACTAGTAAGCATGTTTTTGCTGTTATTTTCAAGCATCGAACTTCATATTTCTGGATTTAAGAATGATCAGTTTGACAGTTCATTGCTAATCTTCCTCTTTGATATTAGTAATTATGAATAGATTTGAATACTAAATAGGCTTACTATGTACATTCTGATTTTACCGTATAGCTGATTAAAAGTGAAAAAACCTAAACAAATCATACTAAATATTCTGTTCCAAACTCATCCACATACCTGGGAATGTTATTGTTTGTATCTTCGCTCTCATTTGCCAGTCCACCAAATAAGTAACACTTGTTGCCGTATAGACAGAAGCTATGGCCAAGGCGAGGGCATGGAGGCAAACCTGCTGAAGGGGGCTGGGGTCTCATTTTTTTCCACAGCCATCGACTTGCCTTGTAGATGGAAAAAGAGCATGTTACAAAATTACTACTATTGTGGCTGCCAAACTCTCATCCAACAGAAGTCAATAGAATAGAATAACAAAGTTGGAAGGGACCTTGGAGGTCTTCTAGTCCAACCCCATGCTTAGGCAGGAAACCCTACAAACTTCAGACAAATGGTTATCCAACATCTTCATAAAAACTTCCAGTTGTTGTGACTCCGATTCCCGAGCCTGTCCTCATGGAGGAAGAAGACTCAGAAGGTGAGGGGGAGGAACTGACAAGGCCTCCCTCTCCAGGACCCTCCTCTCTGGCAATGCCTCAGGTTCCATCCGAAGGCCAGGAGGAAGGCATTTCGGAACACCCATTGATAGAGAGTAATAATGATGAATCCTGGCTTGATCCCAGGCAGCATCGGAGGGAGAAGCGTGCGCAGCAAAGGAAGAGGCGTCGGAGGGCCAGGGATTGAGCTGAGTCACTGATCCACGCCCCACAAGGGATAAAAGGAGGCATGATTGCTCGGCAGGCTTTGTGATGGACAAAAGTTTAAACTCTAAAGAGTCACATCGTGAATCCTGCACCTCAGCTCAGATATCTTTTGGACTAAACTCTTGTGGATAATTTGTTGCTTTGGAAACGGACTGCAGATAAGGCCTTTCTTGCTTTTTGGGAGTACTAATTGGACTTGGCAGGCGTTTTACAGTTAGCTGCCAGAACTCTCATCTGCCAGCAATTCTGGTCTGTTTATACAATAAATTATTGGCAGGCGTGTTTGATATTGCATTTGTCTGCGTGAGGACGGGGGACAGAACACCAGTGTTGGTGCATTCACAACTTCTGGAGGCAAGTTGTTTCACTGATTAATTGTTCTAAGTGTCAGGAAATTTCTCCTTAGTTCTAAGTTGCTTCTCTCCTTGATTAGTTTCCACCCATTGCTTCTTGTCCTACCCTCAGGTACTTTGGAGAACAGCTTGACTCCTTCTTCTTTGTGGCAGCCCCCTGAGATATTGGAACACTGCTATCATGTCTCCCCTAGTCCTTCTTTTCATTGAACTAGACATATCCAGTTCCTGCAACCGTTCTTTTTATGTTTTAGCCTCCAGTCCCCTAATCATCTTTGTTGTTCTTCTCTGCACTCTTTCTAGAGTCTCGACATCTTTTTTACATCGTGGCGACCAAAACTGAATGTAGTAAGTAAGCAAGCAAGCAAGCACTGTTCTTCAGTCAATTTATTTTCTAAAAATGCCTCTAGAAACTATGTGAGGACCAGAGACTATAATGGGAATAAATGTTACAATAGAGCTAGTTCTTTCATTTCCAGCATGCTAGCTTTCACATTCTTTTTTTTTTAAAGTATGGTAGCATACTTTAGAAACTTTTTTTTAAAGTACTAGTAGTCACCAAACAATGTGTGAGAAAGTGCATTGTAACCTACAGATGTCATTCCAAGATCCAGAAGATAAGGATTTGCTTATTTTACCTTCCAGAAATCAGAATTCTATCTGGAATTTCAAACGAAATCCCAAATCAGCCTGATATTATGGGTAGTTATGTCCTTGCAATCTTCTTAGCAAGGTTTTACAGGTTTATTATTGCCTCCTTCCTAGGGCTGAGAGACTGACTAGCCCAAGGTTACCCAGTTGGCTTTGCAGTTGAGGCAGGATTCATGTTTCCCTTTTTTCTAGCCTGGTGTCTTAACCATTAATATAAAGTGATATATAAGTCTAAGTGCTATTGCTATTATATCAACCTCTTCCAATCTTAATATGTACAATATATAGGCACCCATTTAAGAATTTATTAAATGATACCAAGATTCTCAACCTAGTTAAAACAATTGTGAAAATCAATCATACAGTACCTGCAGTTCATACACATCATTACTATATCTTCCATATTCAACCATTCCTCCAAACACTAATATTCTGGTACCATCACAGACAAATCCATGGGCTGCACACCCTGGTGGAATATCTCCTCTGACAGCAGGAAGAAACCATTGATTTGTGGCTGCAGCAAAAGACATACAAAAATGGACCTATTAATAGCATGGGCCTGATGCTACTTCTAAACAAGACATCCACAGAATCGCTACATTTAATAATGGGACTTTAATATTCACTAATGATTAGGTTTTAAACCTTGCATTCTTAAACGAAAAGGTATTCCTTTCTTCATCTGGAAAGTGAAAATTGTTTGATTCTTTATTTTCCAATCAGTCTCAAGATCTGCCAGTTAGAACCTGGTGCAAAAGATAGGCAGTTCTGTAATAAAACATTGATATAATAACTGTTTAAGTAAAACAGAGGTAACTATCTTTTTATGTAAATATCTATACCAAAATACCAGACAGTTTTCATTTTAACCGAATAACTTAAGGCAGGAGTTGGGATAATTTGATCACACAATTTTGAACTTCAAAACTCCATGCAAAGTATTGCAGAAAAATCAATAGGTCCCAATTTATTTTTTGCCAACTTTCCCATCAAGCAGTATATTAAAAATTAATATTAAAAAAAGAAATGTAATATGATCAGGTTCTGCACCCAAAACTATTTCTATATTTCATTTGCAGTGTCAAAACTATTATTCTCATAACTTTCCCACATCTAATTTCAGTATGGTCTCTTTCTTTCCCTCAGCACAAAGATTCACTTCATAAAACCCTGTTTTATGAAAAAAATGTTCCTTCATTCATCCTTACCAAAATGGATTGGATCATGAAGTTTTCAAAGTGTACAAATACATCTCATACATCTAGAGCCCCATTTCCAAACTAGCAGTACATTCCTGCTATTGTCTACCTCTAAATTTACTAGCTAGGCCAGTGATGGCAAACCTTTTCAGCACTGAGTGCTGAAAAGAGAGTGCGCGCATGCGCGCACCTGGACCTGAACCCAGAAGAGGAGCTGCCCAGGGTGCATGCATGCACCCAAAAACAAACTTCCGGTTTCAGCTACTGAACTTCTGGTTTCAGCCAGCTACTCTTCCGGGTTTCTAGCATGCATGAGCACGCAACGATCAGCTGGCCAGTGCGCATGCTCACGCAGGAAAAAAGAAGACCAGCTCTTCTAGTTTCTGGGACTGCCGCATGCAGAGAAGCCAGTTGATCATCGCACGCACATGCGCACAAGAAACCCGGAAAAGAAATGGGAGACGCCATACGTGCCAGGCGACATGGCTCTATGTGCCACTTCGGGCACACATGCCATAGGTTTGCCATCACAGAGCTAAGCTAATTACACTCATTGTGATATCCCAATTTCAGCAAACCTAATTGGTTATCACAGTCTATACTTTGAACAACTTTATTTTTATTTTTTTAATTTGATTTATATGCTGCCCTTCTCCGGAGACTCAGGGCGGCTTACAATGCGTTAAGCAATAGCCTTCATCCTTCTGTATATTTATACAAAGTCATCTTATTGCCCCCACAAACTGGGTCCTCATTTCACCTACCTTTGAAAGGATGGAAGGCTGAGTCAACCTTGAGCCTTGGAGAGATTCGAACCAGCAGTAAATTGCAGGCAGCTGTGTTAATAACAGGGTGCGTAGACCACTGTACCATCAAGGTTTATTACATATAATCTTCAATTTACAGCCATAATTGGCCCAAAATTTCCACTGCTAAGCAAAACAGCTGTTAAGTGAGTTTTGCCCCATTTTAAGACCTTTCTTGCTACAGTTGTTAAGTGAATCACTGCAGTTGTTAAATAAATCTGGCTTCCCCATTGACTTTGCTTGTCAGGAGGTTGCAAAAGGTGACTCTGGGACATTCTAACTGTTATAAATGCATAGCAGTTGCCAAATATTCCAATTTTGATCACATGACCATGAGGATGCTACAACAGTCATGTGAAAACATTCATAAATCACTTTTTTCAGTGTCATTGGAATTTCAAATGGTTACTAAACAAAAGGTTGTAAGTCAAGGACTACTTGTAAATACCAATTTGGTGGCCTATAATCAAGATTCAAATCTGTTACTGCCTATATACCTTCCAACTACTGCCCTCATTTATCATGTGCAAATTTCCAAACAAATTATTCTTTCCATTCATAACCTTTCAATGCAAAATTGCTGGGCACACATCATCTTTTCCTAGAACTCAACATTCTACTTTACATCTTAATACAGTTTCAAATGCTTTCACATATTCTCACCAAATATTTTGTCATTTCCTGACCCATGCTTATAGCAATATCATCCATTTTTAATATAGATTCACAATATCTTTTCATTTATCCACTGACCCAAAGCATTTTTATTGGAAAGCTTAATTGAAATAAATCATACAATAACTCACAATCCCTCCAGGATGAAAGCATTATAAATTAAAAGTATTCTACATAGTCAACTAAACAACAGAAAAAGTGTTTTGATGACTTTGCAGTTTTTGACATACTTTTATCTTTACATTGTATCTATAATTTATACACCTACATTGCTCATGTTGCACTACTTTATATGAATCTTCCTTAACTCTGGATACAATGACTTTTTTTTACTGTTATACTCGTCTTTATTCAGACCACATATCTCTGATTATCTGATTAGCATCACCATCAGGCAAAATTATGAAAGACAAAAATTACTCCATCCTCATCTAACAGATGTATGCTATACGTTAGGAACAGAAGTCTGCAGATTTATATAGCTAGTCCTCACTAGTACTTATCTTGTGTGCACAAAATACACACAGCACAAAAAGATATATACAGTATATCCCAGACTCTAAAAACCTTCATTCCCTGCTTCTACCATACTAAGACAGTAATTCCCTGCTTGAATAGGTCATTATCACAAAAAATAAAGCTGCATGCAGGGATTAAGATTATGCCCTTGGAGATAGGAACTATAAAGCAAATATAAAGCAACACACCCAAAGTTAATGTACCAACGGAATTAACCAGTTTAACTCAATTTTCTGCGTTGACTCAATTTTCTACCTTGGTGCACTTTATGGCCAACCCATTAAGCTGAAATTTGTGGTTGAGTGAACCTTGCAGGGGAAAACCTGACAAGACTGTTTCCTATCCTTCGGTCGCCAATCTGCACCCCCACCGAGGTTATAAAAGAAGGAAAAAGGCTACACAACAAGTTCAGCCCAGAGAACGAGGACTAAACCTCCGTGGATGCCGTTGAGCCAAAACGGCTTCGGAGCCTCTTCCCTTCGGTTAAGCGCAGAAGGCCGGCTCCGTGTCGGCGAATACACACGTCCTCCGTGTCCCCTTAAAGCCCAACAGGTAACGAGGGCAGGCATTTCCGTCCATCACGAAGCCACGCCAGGACAGAAGGCTGAAACCCCGTTGCAAACTCCCAAGCCCAGCATCCCCGGGCGCCCCCCACCACTACCCCAATTTTGCAGAGACGTCCTCCCTGTCGTCCAATCCGACCCTGAGGCCACCACGCCGAAGGCCTTTTCGCGGCCAGCGAAGCAGCAGCAGTTACTGCTGAAGGGGAAAGCGCCCCGCCAGGGGCAACCGAGCCCGCCCTGCTTTTCCTTCCCCTTCTTCCTCCCTCCCCGATCCGCACCGGTATTGTACACATGCAGCTCATCGGCGATGCCTTCGTTGCCGCCGCCGAAGATGATGACCAGCTCGCGGATCGCCACGGCGCGATGGCCATGCCGGGATCTGGGGACCGGCCCCGTGAAAGAAGAAACGCGCTTCCAATTCAGGACAGCGGCGCCTGCCGCCATTTTATCCGCCCACGCCCACAATGCACCGCGGCGGGGGCTGAAGCAGCTGCTGAGGAGTTTGGCGAGGCAACCGAGCTGGGACGGGCCGGCCTGGGGAAAAAGTGCGTGGAATGAAGCTGTGATAAGGTGAAGGAGAAGGAGAAAAAGAAGATACTTGGCTGATACCTAGGACGCTGGCAGCAACCCGTATCAACCATTAGCAATAGTCACTCGTATTGTGACAAATTTTTAAATGTTCAGTTGACTGAGTTTCATGTTTAATGAATAAAAGATGATGATGATGATGATGATGATGATGATAATAATAATAATAATAATAATAATAATAATAATAATAATAATAATAATAATAATAATAATACCACCACCACCAGGAGATGCCAGAGCTGAAGAAAAAGAACTGGAAATAATCATGAAATATCGCGACCTGGCCATCGAAACTACACGGATATGGATGAAACATGTAACCGTGATACCCATTGTCATCAGGGCACTTGGTACCATGTCCAAGAATTTTATAATATACATCAGCAAATTGCAGCTTCCTACAATAACACCAGCGGAACTGCAAAAAACCATGCTACATGGAACATCATATATCTTAAGAAGGTACTTGGTTGATAACTAGGATGCTGGCAGCACCTGGTATCAACCATTAACACCAGTCAATGGTATTTGTGATGCATTTTTTAATGTTCCAAAGTATTCGAAAAGTCCCACAAGAAAATGAGAAGGTGAAGATGGGATTTTCGAATATAGACGGATCGTCACTTGGAACATAACACGCCAGATATCACAGTTGTCAAAAACCGAAATGTACAATTTATTGACATAAATTGATACCAGGAGATGCCAGAGTCGAAGAAAAAGAACTGGAAAAAAATCACAAAATATCACGACCTAGCCATCGAAACTACACGGCTATGGATGAAACATGCAACAGTGATACCCATTGTCATCGGGGCCCTTGGTACCATGTCCAATAATTTTACAAAACACATCAAATTGCAGCTTCCTGCAATAACGCCAGCAGAACTGCAAAAAGCTGTGCTACTCAGAACATCATATATTTTAAGAAGATACTTGGTTGATACCTAGGACGCTGGCAGCAATTCGTATCAACCATTAGCACCAGTCAATCGTATTTGTGACACATTTTTAACTGTTTAGTTGACTGAGTTTTGTGTTTAATGACTATAATAATAATAATAATAATAATAATAATAATAATAATAATATGGCCAACAATAATAATAATAATTAGAACATCTCGCATCCTGTGAGGATACCTTTAACACCATCAAACAATGAGTTCGTTGGGAAGGTCACAAAATGGTCACAATTTGTCTGCAGTTTTGTGAATATGCTTCTCGGTATCAGCTAAGCAGAAAATTAATGCTAAATCCTAAATTTCTTTGAGATGTTATCTGAGGGCAAGGTCTTGGTACGAATAGATTATTTGGCAACTGTTGTACCCTAAAGGTACTGTGTTAAATTACTCAACCTGTAGTCGTCTTGAGTACTTGCGCAATTGCCATTCATTACTTCTACTGAGGAAGAGCAAAATGGTTATAAGCTAATCTATCTGGAGATGTAAAAAAACCATTCAGATTCAAGATTTAAGGCATCATTTCCCTCTCAAGAGGGAAACCCATCATTAGCCACAGTGGTGCAGTGGTTAGAGTGCTGTACTGCAGGCTACTTCTGGTGACGGCCGGGCTGCCTGCAATTTGACAGTTCAAATCTCACCAGGTTCAAGGTTGACTCAGCTTCCATCCTCACAAGGTGGGTAAATGAGGACCCAGACCCTGAAAAAGGACATAATGCAGTTTTCCTATCACTTCATAAATGCAGATGTACATGGAGATATGAAATCTGGGTTGCAAAAACCAAGTCAATCACCAGAAGGCAACAGTTTTCCTGTAGCTATACTATATATGTTGCATCAAGATGTTTTCAGGGTGATTGAGCTCATTTCTGTAAGCAAACATCACAACAGGAAGTATGTCTAATCCATCTAGTCTGGACTCTAAAATCTGTATATTTTTGCCCTTACCTTAGCATTTGTCATTGGTGTAGTGTGGCCTTAGAGGTAGCTTAGATGCATTGGAGGTTGTACCTTGAGGGAGACACACAGCTCTGGCTTGTCTAAAAAGTGGTGCTCAAAATGCCACCACAGATATGTGCCTGAGGACCTGTCCAAATAGTGATGGATGCCAGCCAGCATCATATGCCTTTAGCTGAAGACTAGATTGGTTCCTGGGAGTGCAAAATTGTGCCTTTAACACATGCATCTGCACACTACCATACAATACAAACATTGCTTTATATATTATTTAGAACAGCAGCCTTCAATCTTTCTGGCACCAAGGAATTGGTTTTGGAAGAAAAATTGTCTTCCACCGATGGGGGTTGTAATGAGTGTTTGACACGTAAGCTAGATCCCATGCATGCACAGCTGAAGCTTTGCTCATTCACCTGCACCTTGCATGACCCAGTTCTTTACAGGCCACAGACTGGTACTGGTTCATGAACCAGGAGTTAGGGACCCCTAATTTAGGGGACATATGCTAAACATTGGCATTTTTAAGAGACTGCAAGGCCATGTCATATAGGGGGCCAAATTGACTAAACCAATGTTTATGTATTCATTTGAAATGATACAGCTTCCCATTAAACATTTTTGAAAAATTATTTAAACTTATTAACATATTTTAATCTTGTATTTCTAGTTTAGTAACATATTTTAATCTTTTCTTTCTAAATTAATAGACCTACCATGGGTCCACTCCACAGTCTAAAATCCAATACTTTCTTAACTGTTAAAACCACAACAGAAGCACAAGAGAAGCAGTAAATATCTTGAACTGAGCTCAGAAATAAACAGAATCATTAATGAGTGTACACACACACACACACACACATATACCCTGATAATAAGCCCAATCAGGCTTTTGAGTGCATGGCAATAAGGCCAAGTGCTTATTTCAGGGTTCAGAAAAATATAAGACAGAGTCTTATTTTCGGGAAAACCTGATATATCATAAAAGATTTCCCCATCACTTTCTTCACTGGTAATTTTTTACATTTCTCCAAGGTAATTCTCTGTACAGTGTATCAATAGTGCAACTGATGTGGACACAACAAAGCTACACAACATTTCTCTTTGTACAGTATCCCAAATCAGATATTTGAATTAACAGAGTGAGTTCAGATCAGAATGATAAGCAGAGTTGTACAAATATACTGGTATGTATGAGAAAATCCTGTTCAGCATGGTGGTTAGAAAGCTTTCTCACATAACTTTCCTGTCCTTTTTGCTTTCTCTTGGAAGAGATGAGAGTTTTCTTTTTTTAGGTCTGCTTTATTAGAAAATTGGGAATATTTTAATTTGGATTCATGCAATAAATAGTCATGAATTAGACCTCTTGGGCAAAACGATTCCTTTTACTATGATTCTAGTTAAATTTCCTCTTATGGCACATCCTCTTTAACTGTAGGAGGAGAATTGGGTAGTCTATGATCATATTAGCCTTCATCAGAATGAGTTAGGTGGCACTTTTTCCAAAATGATGCAGCTTCTGAAAGTATATGCCTAATAACATTTGTCAGCTGGAAAACATGCTTCCAGACTTCTGATTTTCTCTCTCTCTCTCTTTCAGTAATCAATGGCTGTTTTGTGACACAACTTTTTTCCTCCTGCAGCAATTATCAGTTTTCATTCAAGATAGGCAACCTAAACAGTTGTTTTTTTGGAGCATTTAAGGCAGCATGATAGCCATTTTTGTCATCGGGATTTCTTAAAACTCTTTTTTAAAATGTTATTTTCAAAAGGGGGATGATCATGAAGTATCTGCATGGGGGTGGAAATTTTAAAAAGTCAAAATGTTTTTTGTGATTGTATCTTTAAATCTCTTTTTTAACTTGTGACACATGTAAAAAGGGGCCTGAACTGACACACTGCCTCCCCGTGGATGCCCCTGAGTGTTTCCCACTGATAGATTGTAGGTCTGCTCTCATCTTTAATGACCTCTTGAAATATTCAGAGCGCAGAGCTAAAATATATTCTGTATGACTATACTTTAACATTATAGGGTGAACATTGCCCTGTATCTTCTAAAAGATGCAGAACCTGTAATTATTTTTTCAATGCAAACACAGACTGGGGTTATTATTTTAGATAAAATAGGGGGTTTTCTACAGTTACTCATTTTTCATGCTTATAAATTTATAGATGCTTCTTTGTTCACGATGATCCAAAATATACACAACATTTTTAAACAAAATCTAAATTTGAGCTCTTCCTACAATCTTTTCCCTCCTGTCTCTGGAATTTTCTTTCTGATGAAAAACTAGGGTGGGAGGAGGAAAGTTCACCAATTCTGCAGCTGCCTTATTCACCACATCTGGAAGCAGTTTACTTATGTAGCTCTCTCATTCCAACAGGCCTGAGTCTGGATTCTGTACAGTTCCGTAATCACGGAGAAAGGAAGGAAAAAAGTAATTTCCAAGTAAAACACCGAAGATTTTTTTTTAAACAATTCTGCCTCAAATTAGTTTTGAAGAAACTAAAAAGGACCTTGAAGTATCTTGCATGTAGGATTTCAGTGGGAATCCCAGGAGAAAAGTGGTTCTGACATGAATGTTTATTACACTGAATCAGCCAGCTACCCACAGCAACTGCTTGCTTGAAGTTATTTTTCTGGAGAAAAAAAATCCACACTTGCTCTGCTGTTGCCTTGAAAGGTAAAACTTTGAATTTTATTGGAAATGGAGTATTTACAGTTTTCTTTTCTTACTATTGTGTCTAGAGTTTGTCAGCCTTTAGGGGAAAAAATCCCAAGTATTGAAGTATCAGCAAAGTACTGAGCTAATATAATGAAATTCTCTTCATTATTAAGTAAAAGTGGGCATTAGAAATTTCTAGTTATAGATATAATTATTATCTGTTTACAGAAAGTTTTGCATTCACTTTGATTTGCATTTGAACTTTGCATGATGGTTGAAAAGCAAAAACATGTGTCTTATGTGTACCAGAAATGAAAGAAATTAATTCTTTGTGTGTGGAATGAATGATTAGATTATGAGTATGTTTGCTATATTGAGAACTAGACCCTAAATGTAAAATCTCTGTGAATGTCGTTTAATATTATTAGTATTACTTTATGGATTTATTATCAAATACTAATTTTTTAGGTTGTTACAAAACCTAAAAAATATGACAAGATCTAACAGTATTACTTAGTTGACAATATGGAATTATAAAAATGTTTAGGTTAAAATCACCATTATGATAATGGCCTACATTTAATTTTCATAGTTCACATGATTTTCTTGCTAATACTATGGCAAAATAATGCTTACCTTTTCTTTACTTTACTAACTACTCTTCAGTATTATGTTAGGCAGAACACTGAAATTTATTTAAATACAAACGTGAGTTAGTTTTCCTAAGATGATTGAGGGAGAGTACTATAAACTGGAGGCAAAGTTAAAGTTTGCTATTTACAGTATTTTATAGTATAAAACAGTGTTTCTCAACCTTAGCAACTTTAAGATGTCCATGCTGGCTGGAGAATTCTGGGAGTTGAAGTCCACACATCTTAAAATTTGTCAAGGTTGGAATATATTAGTATAAAGAACGGTGAGAGACAGCTCTTCATTTATGTAGATGTACCTGTAGCTACAGTAGTTAGCAGACAGAATATATACGCTTGCTTCTTCATTGTCAGTTGTTAATTGTTGAAGAGAGAGAAATAAACAAAAAAAAAGTAGAAAGTGTTGAATAAATTATGGTGAAGTGCAATAAGAAAGAAACTGTATCCCTTCAAGCTTTGTTCACATATTTCAGGTTCAAACACACCAGTATTTAACTTAGACCTGTAGAGGTCTCAGTATACCTATGGTAGATTTGATATTTTTGTTATGTTTTAACTTTCTGATTTTTTCCTCTTATTTCATCCACAGGTTGCAACCAAATGAAAGGGCCATATGGCTTTATTACGAAAAAGTAAGACATCTTCAGAAAAAAATAGTGTAATTTAAGAGTCCATATCTTTTTTTTTGCTGTTAGGGATTTTTATAACTTTGTTACTTGTATCCTTACGATTTATATTAATTGTTTCCTAGTATGATTTGATTGCTTATTTGTACCCTATGACTATCATTAAGTGTTGTACCTTATGATTCTTGATGAATATATCTTTTCTTTTTATGTACACTGAATGCATATGTGTTGTGACCTAGGCTCAAGTAGTTATTACCAGACACAATCAGTCCTAAACAAACATATTTTATTAGAACAGCTGAGAATTACTTCATTCTCAGCTTAGTCCACATTAAGTCCAAAACAAATTCTTCATAAACAGTCTTTGGCCTTATCACCAACCTTTGTCTACTTTGGCATCCTGCCAAAGGCTTTTCTTGGCAAAAGTTCAGAAGCAAGAGATGCTGACAAGAACAAATATAGCAACGTTGCAAGAGCTGTTGCTGCTCTTTTAAGCCTTCTGGGAGGGGCCAATCATCTCCTGGCTTTGCTCCCAAGTCGTCCCTTTTGCTTTAGCTGCTCTTGCCTTCTGGCAGCTCTTCACATGTGTGCACTAGGAATAGGCTCCTCCTGTTCCTCTGCCTCTCTGCTATCTGCCTCTGGAGGTTCCGGAGTCCGTGCATTGCTTCCAGATGGCCAGGGCCCCATCTCTGCCTCTGATGCAGAGCCCTCGTCCGGGCCTTCCCCTGACTCCAGGACTGGCCCATTATCCTCCCCAGCCTCCTCACTGTCCGACTCTGCTGCCAGCTCTGCAGGCTGCTGGCAGACCACAACAATATGTACCAAAGACAAATTCCTTGTGTGTCCAATCACACTTGGCCAATAAAGAATTCTATTCTATTCTATTTTGCAAACATGTAATGAGCACTCTTGTAAAATGGCTGTGGGAAGGGGACTTTCCCATCCCACAAGATAGCTTCTATTGAGGGCAGAGCCAGTTATACAGATGTACCGAAATGTTGTCTTCTCTAGCCCACTCCCAATTCCATAAAATGCATGGTCCTACATTTCTGAACTTTTGTAATGGAAAAGAAATGCACTTACAACCAATACGCTGGGGTGCCCAATCCTTTGTTTGTATTTTCTAAAATTAATACATATAATTGGAGCTATGAAAATAATGTTTTATGCACTATATTGGTGATCTTTAGGTTCCATGTTTAAAACTGAAGTCTTCAGAGGAAGTCAATGCTTCCATGCAAATTGGTAAAAATGAGCAGTTTACATATATGGTTACTGTAATTGGTGGCTAAACATTAGAAGTGAGAACATAGAGTGAGCTGCAGAAAAGAAAGCAAGATAAGTCTAATATTATATGACAAAGAGCAAAGATCAGATGCTGTTAGATGTTACTCCATTACTATTCTGAAGCTTTTGGAGGCATGTTCTTGATCATTGTAAGAAGTTTCTGCCTTCTTACAGGTAGTCCTTGACTTATGACCGGTTGTTTAATAACTGTGCAAACTTATGATGGACCCCCCCCTCCCCCAGAGCTTCTTATGATCCAGTTTTGAAATTTTGACATGGGGTCATTATGGGTGCTTGGCAATGGGCCCCATGATCACATCATCATAATTTATGTGGTTTTACCAGAAACTCGCATTTACTTCCGGTTTGTGAAAAAAAACTGGTCCGTTGCAAACAATGGGTTTGCTTAACGACTGACACATTCACTTATTGAACACAGCAAAAAAGGGTGCAAAACTGGCTCCAGTCATGTGATGACCTGGTTTACACCTATCACAACTAACAACCATAACCCGGCTCAATTACGGTCATAATTTGAGGGCTACTGTAAGAGGCGATCAAATCTTAGCATTTAATTCTGCCGTTTAGGGGTGTTTTTTAATTGCTCCAAAGGCAGCAAGAGACACATTAGCTTGCCAAATTACTGTGCCTCTTGTTGCCTTTGGGGCTATTAAAAAACACCCCTAAATGTCAGAATTTCCAAGGCAAAAATCATCAGCATTTGAGGATGTTGACAAGGGTAAGAGATAAGAAACATGTTTACTGAAGAGTTTTTCTTTGGAATATTTTAAAAGAGAATTGCTTGAATAGTCCAGGAAGAAGGTGTTGGAGATTTGAATTCAGTAAAAAGCTCTTGAAGTTAAGCAAACTGCTGAAAGTATACTAAGTAACTGGATACCATTGAAAAAAAAGATAAATATTCATAATCTCGTTTCCTTGGTTGCAGAGAATAGCTGTAACTGTAATGAATGCTAATAAACATTACGTAATACTTAATGAATTCATTATGAATACTAATATATATTACATAATGCACATTATTACAATGTACCTTTATTTGAAGTAAAGGTAGATTCATTAGGACATACTAATGTAGAAATGCCTCATTTTTATCTAAACTACATTTTGCAGAGAGAAAAACAGAAGAGTGAGACAAGAAGTTAGTTAAATGGGTTTGTGTTTAAAAGAGACCCATTCAACTAACTTCTTGTCTCACTCTTAACTAATTTAATTAACAATAGGCCGTGTGGGAGAAAAACACAAAGACAGAATGTGAAGGCCCTTCTTCTTAGCCATCTCTCACCATTGTTGTCAAAATAGCCAGATAGGTACAAAGCTACAGAGATGCAATTGTTGAACAGAAGCAACTTTCCCATTCACTTGTCTTTGATGTCTGGCAATTGTTTTTCTGATATCATTTAAAATTCTGTATAGAAGTAAAACTGTTTGTAACACATAGGCACCCTGCTTCCAAGGCGATTATTTAGAATTTTAATTCAACACTTTGGGCAAGGTGGCATTTTAAATTGTGATAAGAGAAGGGGATTTAGTGTGTGGGAAAAATAGACTTGGAAAGCTACACATACGCAGACACGCACACACACATATATCTCCTTATCCTTTCCCTACTTATAGTAGTGTCCTTTAGAAATATATTTTCTGCTAAAATATAGTGCAGGAATTAAAAAAAATGTACATGTTAAGACTTGACATGTAGCTAATTTAGTATTTTTTAAAAAACTGAGATCTATAAATAATTCTAGTGGAATTAATTGGATTTCCGAGTCAGATTCAAATTCTCCTCGTTCTTAAAGTTCCTATGACAAAATTACAATCAGATGTTGATTGTATGATGGTAAACTGTGTAACGAGCTCTCACTTTTGGCGTCATCAATACTTTCATTTAATCCCATGGTATTTACATATGAATAGAAATAATTTCATGGGAAAATGTTTAAGTTTATAACATGTAGAAATTTATCTTCAGTTAGAGATTCATTGAAATATAATGCAGTGTTTGTAGCCAAGTGTACATAATAAATTATGCAGTTAAGATATAAAGTTAAAATCCAATTGCATTTATTAATTAGTAAGGGAGCATACTAATGAAAATATTTGCTGCAAATTATGTATATGTGATTGATTGAACTGCTTTCTTTATGTTTCAGTTAATCAGATCCTACTCTTCCTTCTTGTTTTGACTCTCTGTGTTATACTCTATAATAAAGTTCAAAAGATGCCATCTGCTATTCTGAATAATGAATCTAGTAAGCACCTATTTTTATTTTTTATGTTATTGAGACCGCATATGCTTTGTTGGTAGCATTATAACTCATATTAAAATTACCTTTCAAACTAGTACAGAAAGAGCCTCGTAATTAGATTTGCTTTGACTTTCTTTTAGTAACGCCTCTAAACATTTTGTACATCTTGATGGCTACTGACTTTGCAGACTGAGAATTATAGCACATGACACGGTGGCTCAGTGGCTAAGACGCTGAGCTTGTTGATCAAAAGGTTGGCAGTTCAGCGATTTGAATCTCTAGTGCCATGTAACGGGGTGAGCTCCCGTTACTTGTTCGAGGTTCTGCCAACCTTGCAGTTCGAAAGCATGTAAAAAATGCAAGTAGAAAAATAGGGATGACCTTTGGTGGGAAGGTAACACGTTCCGTGCGCCTTTGGCATTTAGTCATGCCGGCCACATGACCACGGAGACGTCTTCGGATAGTGCTGGCTCTTCGGCTTTGAAACGGAGATGAGCACCGTCCCCTAGAGTCGGGAACGACTAGCACATATGTGCGATGGGGAACCTTTACCTTAGTGCCTACAACTGGTTGAAAAAGGCTTGTATCATTAAATGCTGCATGTAAAACCTGTGGGGTAGGGTAGCCATAACAGAAGGAATATGGAACTAGGAACAGATACGTGAGCTTGCATAAGAAACACAGGACCATTTAATGTAATTAACAGAGACTTAGAAGTATATTAGCTTTCAACAAATTCTCAACTCTTTCAGAGGCTTTTGTAAAATGCTTATTGCTTAATGCAACAGAACTAAATAACTTGCAATATATATGATAATTTATATTTCTTCTACTGCCGTTACTACTCTCATTGCTATTACTTACTCTCACTATTAGTTGATTTGGAGAGCGTAGAGGAGATGGAAGAAGAAATTCCAGTTGTGCTATGTGCTCCTGCAGGCAGAATGGGCGCAACAATAGCTGCAATCAACAGCATTTATACCAACACGGATTCAAATGTCTTGTTCTACATAGTTGGGATAAAGAGCAGCATTCCACATATCAGGTAAAATCACACAGTGCTGTAATATAAGTGAGTGAAAGTATAATCCCTTATCCAGGGAGGTTTATTACCCCAATTGAATGCTACATATTTATTTATTTATTTGCAATATACACAATATACACAATGCACTGGGCAATCTATCAGCCCATTAAAACAAATTTACAGTGTTTTTCAGCCTTGGCAACTTTAAGATGTGTGGACTTCAATTCCCAGAATTCCCCAGCTAGAAGTTCCTTAGCCAATATCTGAGAGTTGAAGTCCACACATCTTAAAGTTGTCATGGTTGAGAAACACTATAATGGATAATAATATCAATAAGCCAACATAAAACCAAACAGCAACATTATTAAAGTAAAAATCTTCATTGGGTATCATAATGCCAGGAATTGATCTGCTGTGATGAACTAGTGTCAGAATAATTATAATTGGTCAGAAGTATAGGTTTAGCAAGGGACACGGTAGCTCAGTGGCTAAGACGCTGAGGTTGTTGATCGAAAGGTCGGCAGTTCAGCGATTCGAATCCCTAGTGCCATGTAACAGGGTGAGCTCCCGTTACTTGTCCCAGCTTCTGCCAATCTAGCAGTTTGAAAGCACGTTAAAAATGCAAGTAGAAAAATAGGGACCACCTTTGGTAGGAAGGTAACAGTGTTCCGTGTGCCTTTGGCGTTTAGTCATGCCGGCCACATGACCACGGAGACGTCTTCGGACAGCGCTGGCTCTTTGGATTAGAAACGGAGATGAGCACTGCCCCCTAGAGTCAAGAACGACTAGCACATATGTGCAAGGGCAACCTTTACCTTTACCTTATAGGTTTAGCACAGGTGGGCCAGTGGAGGACACGGACTGATTAGGTGGGAAAGGATAGTGAAGGACTCTCTAAGAGGGCTTCCAGACAGAGGCCACCTAGGCTACCTTACCCAAATATACAGTATTACAGCATACAGTTCTCTTTCCTTTATATATTATTTTTTCTACAAACAAAACATGGGAGAAAATGGTGGGAACAAACAGGGGCATTATTTTTAAAAAGTGTTTGTAGTAAAATTCTATAAAGCCATATCTGGAAAGGGTGCTTTTAGTATGGCTTTGTTGTGTAATTATTCTCCAATATTTACAGAATTTTACCTATTGTGTCTTTAATGTGTAACCATCCCTGTAATGGTAGTTGTCTAGAAGTCACCAGAGGCTTGTATTGAATGATTGGAAGTTTCTCCTGGCAAAAATTCAGACTTATTCTTCCCTTTGCTCTTTCTTTTCAAATTTGTTTTTTTGGTACAGCTTTGAAGCTACAATTCCCTTGTATCATTAATCAATGTTTGAGACTATTGGATTCCAAAGCCTTAAGCCACTACTAGAATTTCTGATACTAAACACTAAAATTACTAATTAAGGCCACTAAATACAATAATTAAAACTAAATAAAAGTAACTTAAATTAAAAGTTAAGAGCTCACTAAAAAAAGCTATTCCTCTGTGTAACCAGCCCACTTTTTCTGTCTTTTGTCTTTTTATTCAGTATTGTAAACATCAGTTTGGGAGGGGAAAACTGAACAGCTCACTGTGTTATTTGATCCCTAGCTCAAGGCATCATCCATTTGGAAGCTTTCTTTTTAGTTGAAAGAACATGAAGTTGTTGGGTCATTACTATATTTCAGATGTTAGTGTGTATTCACACAATTCAAAATGATTTCTAAAACTTAATGCACTAATAAGCAATTAAAGCAAGTGGCCAATTTAAATTGCATATGGAGTTTATCTTATGGAAAGTTTTATCTTAGTAAACTGGAAAGTTAAGAAACATTAGATGATTAACAAATGTCATATAAAGTATTCAGAAAAATCTCTCATTTTATAGTGTTAATAATAATAATAACAAGGTACAATTTGTTACTACACAAAGTCCATGACTTTGTGTACCTCGGCTCAACTATCTCTGACATTCTCTCTGTAGATACTGAGCTGAATAAACATATTGGTAAAGAGACCACCCCATTTTCCAGACTTACAAAGAGAGCATGGCTTAATAAGAAGCTGACGGAACATACAAAGATCCTGTGTCCTGAGCACACTCTTGTACTGCAGGGAGTCTTGGACCCTTTATGCATGGCAGGAGAGAAAGTTGAACACCTTTCATATGCACTGTCTCTGACGTATTCTTGGCATCACCTGGCAGGACAAAGTTACAAATAGAGCAGTCTTGGAACGTGCTGGAATTTCTAGCATGTATATATTATTGAAACAGCGACGTCTACGCTGGCTTGGGCATGTCATGAGAATGGCTGATGGTCGGATTCCGAAAGATCTCCTGTATGGAGAATTAGTGCAGGGAAAGCGCCTCAGAGGGAGACCACAGCTGCCATATAAGGATATTTGCAAGAGGGACCTAAAGGCCCTGGGAATGGACATTAACAACTGGGAAACCTTGACCTCCGATTGTTCAGCTTGGAGGCTAAAGACACAGCATGGCCTTCTCCAATTCGAAGAGACACTTGTTCGGCAGGCTGATGCAAAGAGGCAGTCCCAGACCCAGCGAAATCTGGGGGCTGGGCAGGGGACAGAATGTATCTGCCCTCAGTGTGGAAGGGATTTCCACTCTCGAATTGGCCTTTTTAGTCACACTAGATGCTGTTTTAGGACCTCTTTTCAGAGCACGATACCATAGTCTTTTGAGACTGAAGGATGCCAATGAATGAATGAATGATGACAATTTGCTACTTAGGCTGTGAGCAATATTCAGTTAGAGAAAAGCTATAATGCTCAGACCAAGGTTTATGAAATGAAAGAATAATAGCAACTATTTACCACTCTATATTTATTGCTATATAAACCTAACATCTTCTATTTGTTCTGCATTTCAGGCAGTGGATTGAAAACTCTAAACTGAAAGATATCAAGTTTAAAATTGTGGAATTCAATCCTATGGTGCTTAAAGGGAAAATCAGACCAGACGCAACACGTCCTGAATTACTTCAGCCTGTGAGTATGCAAAACTTCCTTTATTAGATAAACCTATGAAAGAAGGGGGGTATATAATTTAAAGTTCATGAAACTGCGTATGCTAATGTAGTCTCAAAGATTTCTAACAATTCATATTAAAATGTAATTTTAAATGTGTAAATAAGGAAAAATTATAAGTTTTAAAAACATGCCACAAACCTTAGTTCTAGCAGTGTATTCTTCAACAGTTTTACTACAGATTGGGATGAGGAGAAATAAATGCCAATCAGATTTGCTGATGATGCAAAATTGAGTAAGAGAGCTAATAGGATTAGGTTGGCACTTCATATTTAAGATAAAAAATGTGTGTGAGTGAATAGAGCACCTGATTGCAACTGTTTAAAGCAACTGTGGCTTTTTTGCATTATAATTTATTTTATTTATTTAGAAAATTTATATTGCCACCTATTCGACATGGCGACTCAAGGCGGCTCTCATAAACTTATCATAAAACTTATTATGTGTCAGCGTTGATATGATTGCTAAAAATACAAATGCCACCTTAGGCATTTGTACATACTAAACATATAATTGCAAAATCAGAGGAAGTAATAATTCCACCCAACTTTGCATTGGTCAGACCCAACCTTGAGTATAAGTGCAGTTCAGAGCATTTTTTTTCAGGATTCAGATAAACTGAAATAGGTTTAGAGAAGGGCAATAAGGATGTCCAAGGAGTTAGAAACTGAAAATAATTTGCAGGCTCTAGGAATAAGAAGACTGAGGGGATATAACACCACCCTTTAATTAGTTGGGAAAAAATACATAAATAGAATTACACTGAAATATAGAAACCAAAGATCAAGCAATTTTTAAAAAAGATTTTTTATTGTGCCTGTACTGTCATTATAGGCAGCGAACATATCTAATACTCCTTTCTCCTCCTATTTTCCTCACAACAACCTTGTGAGTCGAGTTGGGCTAAGACAGTGTGACCAGCCCAAAGATATCCAGCTGGCTTTCATGCCTAAAATAAGAGTAGAACTCCCATACTCTTGATTTCTAGCCTGGTGCCTTAACCACTAGAACCAAACTAGCCTTCAGTTCTCATCTTTCATCTTTCCAAATGCAGGATATGAAATAATGGATTTGTTAGAGAAAAGCAGGTTCCGCTTGAATGCTAGAAAAATTGTTTGGGGGCTATGAAAGTTGAATACATTTGAAGGGTCCTGAAATTTTCTTTATTTTTCTTGGCAAAAATGGCTGTCAATAGGGATATGTTCAGATAATCTCCCAAACACTAGAGATGGTAGATTTCAGTAGATCAAAGAAGAGAAAAAGAGAACAAGACTAGCAACAGCAGATTTACATTATATTTTTTGTTGACAACATGCAAATATATACGCAACCAAAATTCCACTGGTGTACATTATATGGGTGTTTGCTTGTTTGTGGTGGTGGTTAGACATATTATTGTGTGAAAGATATGTTTACATTAAATAATACTATCTAATAAACTAGATACAAAGAATTTTTATTGTCTACTTTGTTAATATTTTTTTAAAACATTCAACAGCTAAACTTTGTTCGATTTTACCTCCCTCTACTTACCCATGAACATGAAAAAGTGATTTATCTTGATGATGATGTGATTGTACAAGGTAAGTGATTAAAAAAAATCCTGTTTTTTCCTAATAGTCTTTCCAAAATATTTATGTCATTGTTACAACTTTGCTCTGCCTTATACATCTGAATGTTTGAAAGTAGTTGCAAGGATCTTATAATGAAATTCCTAGAGGCTTTTTAAGTGTTATATCAGAATATATAAAGGCAATTGATAATAATATTTCTCTAGAGAGGAAACAACCTTGCTTTTTCTGTAGGAGACATCCAAGATCTATATGATACGAAGTTAACCCGAGGACATGCTGCAGCTTTTTCAGATGACTGTGATCTACCTTCAACTCATGAAATGGTTAGAAGTGTAGGAATGCAGGTAAAAAAAAAATCTAAAACATATTATTTGATTAGGTGGTGGTAGGGGGATTATATTTGTCCTTTCTTAAAAAAGCCTTAACCCTAGGTTAGAGGTTTAGTAGAGTTGGCTTATATTTGGATGAGAGACCTCCAGGAATACAAGGCTGTAGGATATGTTGGGATAGTGAAAAAATAATAAAACAATCTTGGAAGAACTTCTGTAGAGATGCCCAGAAATCTACATAGATTATTCAAGAGTCAAACATGAGATGTATTTTTAGTGCAGGAATGTGGAATGAGGAATTAACTAGTTAATTTGTTTTGTTTTGTGCTTCATTAATACTATAAGGGAAGGAAGTTGAGGCAGAAAAGACCTCTATAAACAGACTAGAGATTTTTAATGAATGCTGCCTGCTTTTAAAGGTTTATAAATGTGACATCTCCCCTCAATTTAAAACAGACTAGGTTCTTCAGTACCATTGGAAGAACTGAAAGACCAGGTTAGGAACAAATCATCAAGGAGAATACTGACACAGACTTGATGACACAGCATAAATAAATTAGACTTTTCAAACCATCATATTTAATAGGATCATTTCAACCAGGCAGCATATCCTATGTACTATTAAAAGCTATTATATATTCAAATCTCTTTGCTGTGGATGATCAGTAACTGTCTCCATGGATGTGCCCTCTATTTCTCTGTGAGAGAAACTGTGAGATAGGTTGGGTATAAGTATAATTGACCATGTGCTATCGTATTTCTGCTCTATCTGCTCTTCTGAATACTAAATAGAAACGATTTATACCTCCCAAAGTGGCCAGCAAATTTTAATATACTTGTTATTGAAAAGGGGAACTAAATACATGGAAATAATATAAATTGCATAACATAAACATAACCTTATTAAATCAAAATGGATTTTTGTCCTAGTCACATCTTTTTCTTTTAATTCTTAGCCCATATTAGTAGTAAAAGGCATCTGATCTCTGTCCCCATAGCTCCTACCAATTGTGCACACATAGTTTTGAGATTTCATATATTCCTTTCTTCCCTAGAACACGTATATGGGCTTCCTGGACTATCGAAAACAAACAATCCGAGATCTTGGTATAAGTCCCAGCACCTGTACATTTAATCCTGGTGTCATTGTGGCCAACATGACAGAATGGAAGCACCAACGCATCACAAAGCAGTTAGAAAAATGGATGCAGAAAAATGTAGCGTATGTACCAATAGTCTTCTATTAGCAGGAACTGATTGCCCATTGAGTTTATTTGGTAATATACCGGTGATGATTGTAAAAATGCACACCATATTTATTTTATCCTGCTCTATGAACAATCAGACTCCTACCACAAAGACTAACGTGGTATCAATACTCCCTGGAATGTGTTTAATTTGCACTAGCTCAAAAGTGATTCTCACTACAGCATTATATTAGTGTTTGAACTAAGTATGTGAACAATATTGCATATTTTTGAAGGATGTATTTAGTATAGCAAACTAATAGTTTGATCAGTTTCTGATGATGCTCAGATTAAAAACAAAAAAGCCAATTTTTAAGCTAAAGAAGTTGAGTTTACCTAGAAGTGAAAGTGTGAGGGTGCGTGATTGGCCCAGTCACCTATTGTACTGAGCTTCAAATCGTGGTCTACTTCTCCACAGTTCTAATTGAATTGTATTTTGCTTTATTTACTGCATCCCCATTTAGTAAAATAGCTGTTTTAAAAATAAATCTACCCATTTGACAATCTAAAAAACTTTTTCAGAGAAAATCTATATAGCAGCACTCTTGCAGGAGGTGTGGCCACTTCTCCAATGCTCATTGTTTTCCATGGAAGATATACAACTATTAATCCTTTGTGGCATATTCGACATTTAGGTAAAATTTATTTCTGATAAAGCATGTTTTTATCTTGTTTTCTTTTATTATATTAAGCTATTTTTTTAGAAAAAAGTTTGCATTGTGATATAGTTTAGTTTAAGAATTAAAATGCAAGATATCTTCAACTGAATGTTTATGATCATGTATATTCTGTTGCTGTACTTTACACATATAATATTCAGTACAGTATTCTCTGCAACTAGTAAATTGTGCCACTTTTATAGAAGTACAGAATATTATGTACTTTCGTATAGACACATCAGTTGCTAGAAGACAACAATTGAATGTTATTATATCTGCTGAATACAGGTAGTCCTTGATATATTACAGATCATTTAATGAACATTTAAATTACAACAGATGCCCCCAAATTGCTTATGTCGCTTCAAAATTACAATGGCTGGACCCTGTGGTCATTAAACATTACAGCCAACAACAAGGATGCTGCAGTGTCCTCCTCACCTCTCCATCCCCCATTCCATCCTGCTCCTCACATATCTATCACCCACCTTACTTATCTCTCCAGACCTCATGTTAGGGAAGGAGGTAGGCCATGATGTTCCTGGGTCATGCGGTGGCAACCTGAATAAGGCCATTTTGTCCCACCTGCTTGTGGGTGGGGACAAAATGGTGGCTGTCAGACAAACCACTTTGTTTTGCTGCCTTACCAGGTCTGCAGTGTTGCAGAAGCTTCTGAAAGCTGCTAGATGCTTCTGCAGGGCTATTGAGATCCCAGTAACGCAGCAAAGCAAAGCAGTTTGTCCCTGTGTCATGTGGTAGTCACCCAGAAGTGGCTACCATGTTTTGGGCGGAACATAATGGCGGTTGCTTTTGGCCCGCCATGCAGCCCGGGAACAAAGTGGTCCATTTTGCTGCCCTAATGAAGTCTGCACAGCACTGCAGAAGCTTCTGAAAGCTGTAGAAAGCTTCTGCAGCACTGTGCAAACCACATTAAGGCAGTGAAATGGATTGCTTTATCGCAGGGCCACATGGTGCTATTCCAGAAGCAGCAGCAATACCAAAATGCAATTCAGCCAGTGGAAACGCCATGGAATCATGTCAGTGCAATGAAGCAATCTGTTTTAGCCCTCTGGAAGGCCTTGGAGCTCCTCAAAAGCTAACTGAGGAGGGTATTTGGCCTGGTGGGATGAGAATCGTGCCTAAGGGGACGACTGGTGTGGGAAACGGCCTATGGGGACCCAAAGGGTGGGAAGCAGAGCACAGGACTTCTCGGAGGGTGAGGAAGGCCTTAGGCAGGAGAGTCTGGGCTTCCAAAGGCCTTCCTCACCTGTGAGGCACTCTGTGCTCCACTTACCTCATGCACATTTGTTTAATGATTCATTGGGGAGAGATGGGATGGGATGGTCATTAGTTGAGCTGCGTAATTTAATGACCTTTGCAATATACAACTGTTATATTACAACAGTTGTTTGCTCTGGCTCCGCAGGCTCCATCACAGTCATATCTCTGTATAGCTGTAAGCTTCTGAGATGCATCTGGTTGGAATTGTAAAAATCCTAGCATCATTTGAAAAGGACTGATGTATTTTACGTATGTATGTATGTATGTATGTATGTATGTATGTAAGTATGTATGTATGTATTTAACAGATTTATATGGCTGCCCACCTCACACATTGTGTGAATACAGGTGGATTCCCCTCCACGGTCCACCTGTATTTACTACTATGCCTACAGATCCCAAAGTACATTGAATTCAGCATAACTTAGATCAGGGTATACAAGCCTAGTTTAGCATTGGACACCTTTAACTAAATGCCACCTACATAGAATTTACTGTTAAGCAAAAGAATTTTTTGGGTCAAAACTAAGGTTTTCCTTTCCCCCCCTCATAGGCTGGAGTCCTGATGCTAGATACTCAGAGCATTTTCTTCAGGAGGCCAAGTTGCTTCATTGGAATGGGAGATATAAGCCTTGGGGCTACCCTAGCGGACACATTGACTTTTGGGAAAAATGGTTTGTTCCTGACCCTTCAGGAACTTTTAAACTGATTCGTCCTAATAGCTAATTATGCCATTTTATCTTAAAGACATCAGGAACAGTTTTCAACATGATCATGGTTTTATGTTTTATGATGAGATTTATCTCTTATAGTGAACATGGCTCTACTGTATAAGATTGTAATTGAATCCTATGATGTAGAAGCGTCAAAATGAAACTTTACCACAAATGCAATGAGGCCACAAAGTATGAACACTATCATCTTTTTAGCAGGAGCTGAAACTGAAACATTGTTTAGGGGAAACAATCTTTATAACACTAAAACCTCTATTTAAATAATTCTGTAAATAAGAACTTACCAAAATACTGTTTGTAATACTTCTGAATAATTTTTTTTGCCATAAATGCATTTTTATATATAAAATTAAGCAATAAAATTAAGCATCCATTATTTTATTTCAAATAATTTAAAATTGCTTTCTTGTAACAACACCAATACAATTAATCATTGACTTTTAAACAATGTTACAATAAAGCACCAGAAAATATTATAAGAATTTGTTTTTTTTTTGCAAAAAAAAAGGCAGATCAGACATATTAAATACATTTTAAAGCACCGTATTCTAGAACTGATGTGCATTCATATCTCATTTACCTGGATGTTTCTTTCAAAACAAGTCATCCCCTTTTCACATCATAATAGTGAGCTATGCATGATCTGCAGCAAGATAATTCTCTGTTTAAAAAAGTGTTCCAGATCCCTGATGCAAGGCACTTCAAGCACTTGCAAAAAAGTATCCATGTAAACAGTGACACATAAGTGTGCAAGCTTAAGCACACTTACTAGGAAGTAAACCTTGTTGAATATCGTGGAGCTCAATTTGAATAAACATGCATTAAGATTGTGCTACAAATGAATTTACTAGATTATTGACATGGAGTTTCCACAGAGACTAACCAACATGATCAGAACTAGATACACATCTTAATATTAAAAAGAATTGGCTTGGAGGATTAATGTACATTATTTTGTGGCAGGTCATAAATATGCTCATCTTTTAATGAGCAAGAAATCAAAACACTCTGGAAAACTTCCAAAGTGATTAGCAAGCTATGGTTTGACTTTAAATTGATCCATACAACCCTACTTCCTAACGCCAATAAAACATTTTAAACATTTCCAGCTATTTGTGAAGTAGTTAGATAATCTAAATTATATACACACTGAAATAGAGTTCTGGTACATAATTCAAGTATCTAAAGCACCTAATCAATAGATTCTGAAAAACTCTGTTTACTTCTTTTATTGCTTTTATCTCTACCCCTCAAGGAGAAAGCAGGCTGGAGGAGAAAAGAAGGAATAGATAGCACAAACATTCTCCATAGGAACTATGTTTTTAAAAAGACAATGGTCACAATTTGTTGCACTGCAAATTTAGCACAGCAGGCAGAATATTCTAACAGAGTGCATTTCCTCCACAAGCAGTGGAGTGTCACAGAAAAAATAGTGCAACTCCTGTTCTCACATCTATCTTTCCTTCTCCAAGCCTAACTTAGAGCGATAAATACAAAAGTAGTTATATCAACTGCATAGAAAAGCATTGTTTTACTCAAAGTGAACTATTTGTTGATACCAGCAATGCCAACTGAAACAGAAATAAAAAATACAGACTTGGGTCCCTGAAAAATATTTTTGAATTTAAAGGTAAATGTGGCTCAAACCCCACATTTTTTAAAAGGCAATTTTCACATTTGATTACCAGCGACAAGACCCAGAGAGAATTAGGAATCTAGTCCTTTTTGTGGAAAGAGAGGACCTGGTGTTCTGTCTGAGTTACTTCTCTTAATGGGTAGGCTTGCATTTCTACTATCTTGTATTGTTACTGTTTGATAATTTTAAATCAACATTTCCGCCCTTTAATTCATATAAATGAGCACACATAGGGTATATCCCAACACCCAGGAAAGGATATCTTAAAAATATAACTTCACAGAATATCTTACAAAATATGGATTTAAAACAAGACATTGGACATCACAAACGAGAAATCACTTGGCTAAAACTGCAAAAATGGAATAATTTTAGCTATAAAACTTTGTACCAAAAAAAGAAAGAATGGGGATTTTCTCTAACAAAGGACACTTTTTAAAATTAATCTAATTCATCTACCAAGAATGACTCACCCTAAGAAAAACTAAGAGGTACAATGCTATTCAAATGCTTCAGTTGGGGAACTGAGGTACCATTCTTGACCACTGCATTAAAAAATGACCGTAGAATATAGAGTTGATTCTAAGTACTGACTCTTCCTTCTTCTTGTGCTCTTGAGAGGCTAAATGCAGGAATCTGATCTGTGAAAGTTTGCATCATCCACTGTCCATTAGGCACTTCACCAGCGGAAGAACCACTACTGTACTCCATGTTGGTTGCTGCATAAAAAGAAACCTACATCAATTGTTGCTATTAAAACTAAGGGAGCAAAAAGCATAACTACATGCAAAATACATGAATACAGAAGCACATATTTTATAACATTTATGCTGTTCATGTGTTTATAGTAATTTCAAAATGCATTTTTATTTTTAAGGATTAAAAAAAAATTAAGCAAATCTGGCTTTCTGGGACACAATTTCAAGCCTCAAAGACTATGCTGGAATTCCTCTTCTGAGATTGGAAAGAAAGCTCCAATTTCAGAAGAGGCAATCCAAGATTCCTGCTCTCTCTCCTTGAGGATATTTTTGCACTCGTTATCATTCACACACTGTAGAGAAGAAACAGAACTAGAGGTGGTATTGGCTTCAAAAGCCAAATCTCTTGTTTTATATATTTATATAATTTATATTTATAAAATATAAATTTTATAAATATTTTATAAATATATAAAATATATATAAAATTTATATATTTTCAACACAAGAAAATTTTGAGCCACCCTTCGTACTAAATAAATACCTTCCCACTGCATACAATGCAAAAGATGAATATTTCTTAAACTGACAAATGGAGTTATTTTTGCTTTCTTTTATTCCATCGCTTCAGTCAATGTACTGGCAGAAGGATTATGAAGTCAATGGGGGTCATGAAGATCAGAGCATTCTAATTACAGCTTGCCCAAGAAACAATTTTACTGCCTTCTTAGTTGGGGACAATAGATTAAAATAAAGACGTAATTTGAATTTTTTCATGCTGTACCTGTTCCATTTGTGGGGAAGATACACTGTTCATTCTCAGAGGTTGTTCTCTCACCATAAGCTCCTCCATAGGCTGCTTCATATCCTGGATCATATTTTTCTTCTTTAACAGCCATCTTCTTAGCTTCCTCTGCATAAACCAGACTCACAATGTTGAAATTGTTCTTAAACACAGAACCATTTGTCAATGTTATCCTATTTCAGAATAAAATCAAATCATAGTTTGAAAACTTGTAAATATTCTGTTCTATCCATAAGAATTGCCTTCCAGAAGAAGTCACACAATGGAATTTGCATTACTATGTAATCATTAAATCTGAAATATGTAAGAACTGTAAACCATTAGTTCATAGTATGAATTAACTGTCTGGGTCTACTTTTATTTACTTTTTGAAGATTTGACATATTAAGTATTTCATAACTACTACTTTGATTTCACATGGAATACCTTGTGCAAGCTGCAAATCAAATGTATACTGTACTTCCTGGACTTCAGCAGATGATGCAACCCCCTTCAATTGATCCCTTAAGTCTTTTAGTTTTATGTAATAATGAACTTTATCCTGTGCACGAGGAAACTGAGCACATCTTGCACTGGATGATGGCATGACATAACAAAGCTGTACCAAAAAATGGGAGAAAAAAAGCAATCAACTGTCATCAAACTGGTTATTTTCAAATACTAAAATTGTTTGTTACAGAGCTTTTTGATCTTTGGCAGATTTTCTGAAAACTTAAACTCTTAAGAGAACAGCAGTAATTTTAAATGAAGACTCATATCCTAAACAGCAAGATGTTTGATTTACATATTGAAATAAATATATTTAAAAAGTCCTTCCATAAATGGGAAAAATTTATATTCCAATCAAGATAAGAACTTACTGTTTCTGTATCTGGAACCTTATGTGGCTGTAGTCCAAATTCTAATTTTTTAACTTTCACTCCAAAAACTTCTTTACTAAAAATGTCATAAATACCTAGTGAAATTGGAAATACATCCATCAGTTATAATACATACTTAACCACAATAAAATGCCCGAGTCTCATTTTTAAAAACTTACATTTTCCATTAAAAACCGCTATTTTGGGTTGATACTTCTGCAATTTCTGCACTAGAATACGTCCTCCTTCCCGAAATTCTTTGCTGAAAAGAGGACAAAATAGCACAAATAAAAAATAGGACCATAATTTTCTGATAAATACTGTATGATAAAAAAAAATCTACCTGGAAAGGTCTTTGCTACCTGGTGTTGTCCTTTCCACCATATTTGTAAATCCAATACCATATTTATGTGGCAAAGTATGATCATCCATATGATTCAATTGTTCGTTGCTTAGCCCAGACATAAAAAGACATTTCCCTATGGAGCCAAAAAATGTATTTGTCATATTTTCTGGACAGTACATATCAAAACTCTATAATTTTCTTTTTAAATTAATTTATTAAATTATATTTATTTTTACTTTCAAAAATAGCAAAGTAACAATAATCATATGCAAAATGAGGCTAGTCAACATAATATGGCATAATCTTTATTATTATTTAAAGAAAAAAATGAAGTCTCTCTTGAATCAAGCTCAACTGATGGTCTCTACATGGTTATACAGTATCTAAGCAGCTTTCTTGTCAACCTGATGGTAGGTTTTTGCACTCTTCAAGATATTTTTTCATTTAGTGGTCCAGTTTACTGGTCCCCTGTCCAGGTATCAACAAATTCAGCTATGTTTTTCTATGTCCTAACAGGCAATTTGTCACATAATTTGCTTTGAATTTATGCAAAAGAAATGTTTGAGTTACCTTCATTGACATATGAACATATTGACTAATCTGTTCTAGCAATAACAATTCTTGATTACAATCATAACCTATTGCTTTCTGTTACTAGAACTAAAAAATTCTAGATTATAAGAAAATTTCCAGAGTTCATGAAAAGGGATACTCACAGAAATGGTTTCCGGGTCCTGGATAATGATGGCCTTTGTAGGCTGCCATTAAACCTGGGTTTATACCAATCTAGGGAGGAATACATAAATTAAATCATAATTTTGTTCATGATAAAAATGTATTAGATGCAATGAAAAGAACAACCACAACGCAAGTAAACCACTTGGATAAATAGGGGATCTGTCACTCATGATTGTCCAATAAATGCATCTGTTCATGGTGATTTATATAATTTGCATAAAGACATCATTAAGCAAATGATACAAATTACAGAAACACTGTCATATAAATTAATACATGTCCAGTCCACATCATCCAAATGAATTCTGTATTTATTTTAGACATGCTCAGATGGAAATTCCGCCTGCTGCACTGAAAATCCATTAAATGGCATTCCATTAAATTGAGTCCTTTTATTATATAACTTTAGGTTTCCTAAAGCAGGGTATTAGATTAAGACAGTATATTAAAATTCAAAGTTAATAAAGGAATCATGAGTTTCAATCTCCACAAATTATAACCTGTTTTGTCTGGTCAATCAGTCCTGTAAATTCTTCCAAGATAGTAAAGGAAAACCAGAAATTATATATTATAAGGAGGTCATTAAATATCAATGTGGAGCTCTATACTTCCATATAAAAATGAAACATATCCAAGACTCGCAACAGGCTATCATGAAGACCCTTCAAGAATTTATCAACAAATTGTTTAGTTAATTGACCATAACCATTATCTACAGTTAAACCATTTTTACAATTGACTTACAATTACAATGTCCAAATTGAAGGTCAATATATCGGGAAGAGTTTTGGTCAACAATTCAGCTTCTGAAACACCATTAAAGCGATCAACTTTTCTTTTGACTTTGAAACTATCTGTGATTTTCTCCTGTTTCCCTTTGGATTTTACAGGTTTAGGTTTAGGTTTAGGCTTAGGCTTAGGCTTAGGTTTAGCAGCAGATTTTTTGGGTTCAGTAGATTTATTTCTTCTTTTCCTTCCTTTAGCAGTTGCTGAAAGACAGGAGTCATCTTATTTAATAGTGAAGGCAGAATAATTGTATGTTTTAAGTTTAGAAATGTTCTTCAAATTTATCAATTTTTTTTTCCAGTTAAACTTACCAACTTCCAACATAACAATGGAGAAATTTCGGTCCACAGATCTAACCAGAAACTTCATTGTCTCTCCACACAGCTTCTCCCACATGTTGTTACATTGTTCATCAGTGTCTTCAATACACAATTTCTTGGGCTTTCCCACCCTACCGCAATTCCTTAGAAGACTACCTTTCAAAATCCCTCAAAAACCTCTTTAGTGTTTTGAAGAACTTCCACCCTAAGGTTAAAAAAAATCTATACAGGACAGAAGAAGTTTAAAAGTTTGATCCCCCCCTCCCGCCACATCTTTATCCCTGATCAAACAAATACTGTCATCTTTAAATTGTCCCAAATACTGGCAATTGGCAAGTCATAAATTTTAATGCAACTGAGTCACACCGCACTTAAAAATGTCTCTGAAACCAACTAATACAGGTAATCCCTGGGATACGAGCATTCCCTTAGCGAATGTTCAAAGTTACGCGATAAGCGCCCCCTAGCATTTGCGAACAAGGTCCAAAACTACAAATCTTGCAGCACCATGGCACTTGTTCGCCCTTACGAACAACCATAGAGATTCTGCAACATTCATTCTGCATATTGCTGGCTGAAATGGAGCTTCTGAAAGGCGGATCTGCCCCTCAGAAGCTTCATTTGGTTGTCCAGAGGCTTCACATAGCACGTTATGGGCTGAAAGTGAGCTTCCGAGGGCAGGATTTGTCCCTCCAACGGTCCGTTCGGCCCTCCACGGGACTCCCCCTGCCCATTGCAGGCCAAAATGGAGCTTCTGGGGGCTAGATTCAACCCTCGGTTTGGCCTTCCCCTGGCCCGTTGCAGGCTGAAATGGATCCAGCCCCTGGAGGGTCCATTTCGACTTGCAATGGGTCGGAGAAGGCCAGTGAAGATCTGAATGGAGCGTCAGAGAGCTGGATTTGCCCATCAGAAGCTCCATTTTGGCTGGCAACCTGCCGGGCGAGATCTGTGAAGGCCCGAACCTAACTGCAGAGAAGTGCACGAGGCTGGAGAGGGGACTGTTTGTTAGATCTTCACAAAGTAAATGACACAGCACAGCAGTTTGGGGGGGGGGGGAAGCAACTGTGGGGAGCATGAGGTATTTCAGTGGGGAAAGACCTTGTGTGGTCTTAGGTAGATGGCCTGTTCCATCAGTAGGCCTCCCCCATGGCCTTCCCCACCCTGAAATACCTCATGTGCACTTAACGAGCCTTGCATTTGATTAGTGAATGCATGGGCGAAAGGAGGGAATGATCTTGTTCAAGGTACAAGATTCACTCCCACAAATCCTCGGATTACGAATGGAATGGGCATTCGTAACTCGAGGACTACCTGTAATTACTAGAAAATATTATAGAATGCTATTAAAATGTGTATAATGCACAATAATTGCAAGCTAACAATAACCTAGGGACACGGTGGCTCAGTGGCTAAGACGCTGAGCTTGTTGATCAAAAGGTTGGCAGTTCAGCGGTTCGAATCCCTAGTGCCGCATAACAGGGTGAGCTCCCATTACTTGTCCCAGCTTCTGCCAACCTAGCAGTTCAAAAGCACGTGAAAAATGCAAGTAGAAAAATAGGGGTCACCTTCTTTGGTGGAAAGGTAACAGTGTTCCGTGTGCCTTTGGCATTTAGTCATGCCGGCCACATGACCACGGAGATGTCTTTGGACAGCGCTGGCTCTTTGGCTTTGAAAAAGAGATGAGCACAGCGCCCTAGAGTCAGGAACGACTAGCACATATATGCAAGGGGAACCTTTACCTTTACCTTTAACAATAACCTATTATTTTCATATAATAGGAGAATGGTTAAGATTGCCGTTTAACTTTTGGCAGAGTATCATCACTATTTCCAGGAGACACATGGGAGAAATCCAGTGAATTGGTCCTGCTGATTAAATGGTGGTTGATTTAAAAATTGCATTAATTTCAATGTATTGTGTGAGTTCAGCCCCTGTGATTTCTTGAGTGAAAACTGATTTAGCATGATATGTGAACTCAGTTGTATATTTCAGAGGACATAGAGGAATGAACATTTCCTTTTCAATTAATAACCTATGATTCCCTGTGCAGCTTTACTGAGAAGACCTGAGTAAGGGATGGGAGAAATGAGAAGCCCCATCATGCTAGTAGATATGAAATTCTATACTGCACTACTAACATGAAGAGCAGTTGGGAAATATGCATAGAAAACAACAGATTTACAAAGTACTCACAAAATGTAGTCCCCTTGAGACTTTCTTTAAAACAAATATGTACACGAATGCAACTTTTAAATGAGAGACCATTTTAACTGAAGTAAGTAACTCATTTTTGAATGTCATGTTGTTGGAATATCATTATTTGGTAAGAAAAAAAAGGCAAAATTCAGTATGTGCTATTTTAACGTATGTTCCATATAGCTTGCTGTTTCTCAAGGGTAATAAAAAATGTACATTTAACATCAGGGTTCATTTATTTAAGCACACATTATATCTTAAAGAAAAG
Organism: Arizona elegans; assembly: GCA_022577455.1. Taxonomy (NCBI): domain Eukaryota; kingdom Metazoa; phylum Chordata; class Lepidosauria; order Squamata; family Colubridae; genus Arizona; species Arizona elegans. The sequence goes on from JAKOOJ010000007.1 coordinate 66,910,293, forward strand.
CTCTTCACAACTGAATCATTTCTGAGAAGAAAACAATCCTGCAATTTTCACAAATTCCAGAAGAAATTATTGTTGCAAGTTTGCGCTCAATATTTCAAGTGGGAAAAAAACCCAAAGATACCTTGAATAGGTTCCTGAGCAATGTTTGGTTCCAAGTCTTCCTGAAGATCTTCATGCTCATTCATCAACTCCAGATTAGGAGCTGCAGCCATCGTTTGGTTGTAGGAAAAGGGATAAAAGGCTGGTTGAAGAGGAGTGTAGTATCTTTTTTTTAAAAAAAGAAAAAAAATATTTCAAATAGTAAGTTAAGGAGGAAATTCCCATAGTATTGGACATACATTTGCATAGCTGATCTGAATACATTTCATATGGTGTATAATTCTTAACCCATGTATATTAGATCAGGAATGCCCAAAAAACTGTGTGGAGCCCACAACCAAAAAGAATCCAGCTTCAGAAAGCTTCTCACCCCTCTCCTTACAAGCAGGTCAGCCGATGGGCAGAAAAAATTTTCTCCTGACATTAACAGCAAGTGGCTAAATCCTGGTTGTCCTTGACTTACAACCATTTGTTTTGTGACCATTTCAAAATTACAACAGCACTGAAAAAAGTGACTTACAACTAGTCCTCATGCTGATAACGAACCCAGTATCCCCACAGTTGTGTGATCAACATTTGGGTGCTGGCAACTAACATGTATTTACAATAGCTGTAGTATACCTGGGTCATATGATCGTCATTTGCGACCTTTCCAGCTGGCTTCTGATAAGCAAAGTCAGTAGGGGTAGCCAGATTCACTTAACGACCACATGATTCAGTTAACAATTACAGTGATTCACTTAGCAACTATTGCAAGAGTGCAAAAATTAGCCATGACTCATTTAAAACCGCCTCAGTAACAGAAATTCTGGTCTCAATTGTAAGTTGAGCATTACCTGTAACTGAGTCAAATTAAGTAATCGGCCAACTCACAGAGGATAAGACTGCTGGGACTCAGTGAAGTAAGATAGGGATCAAACCAGTGGTGGGTTGCCCCTGGTTCGGACCAATAGTAAAACCAGTGGGAGGCCCCGCCCACCGCCCCGGATGTCGTCATTGGCGATCTGCGCATGCGCAGAAGCAAGGCGCACGCACGTGCGAAGTGACCATGCGCGATCCTGTTGCAAACCGGTAGTAAAGGTAAGTAGAACCCACCCCTGGATCAACATGTGCATGCTTTCATACACAGAATAGATGAGAATGGTACCCAGTATGTGAATGGTACTCAGTAACATGACTGTCTAATTCAGGCCTTTAAACTGGTGATCTGCGGGCAGGATATGGCCCGCGGGGGCTATGCCCATCCCAACTCCGCAAAGGCAAAAAACATCCCAATGCATCACGACATGGATCGATACATCACAATATGGACCACGATGCGATCGGGTTTGACACCCCTGGTCTAATTCATTTGCTCTACCTTTTTATTAACACTCACAATCCTTGCTGCTACAGGATCACAAATATAGTGAAATTTGGAAGTCAACATGCTTTATACAAGCCTACCAGATGTGGCTGCAAAAACTAGATCACCATTCAATGTGGTACATAGATACAAATGTCTACAATGTGGTACAGTAAAGACATCGTAAACCTAGTTTAAGTCTCAATATAGATACCCTCCCAGCATCTATGCCCAGGACTGTCTATTAAAACACATGTCATTCTGGTGGGCCAGACTATTTTGCAACAGCTTAGGTTGGCTTGATAATATGACATAGCAAAAATTGAGTCATATAGATGCTTGTTTTTTTTATCTATGCAGATTGGATGACAGTAATACAGTCTGTGGGGAACTGTTTGGAAACTGCAACCGATACTAAAGGATGAAACTACATATTCAGCTCATATTACACTTATTTCATATCATTAGCTTTAGTTGCTTATTTGTTTCTGGACTGCAATGCTAAGGGTACTGAGAAAGGATTATTTGAAGAAATATCTAACCAAAAGTTTATTCAAGCATTAAAAATACTGTTTAGGCCCTTTTCACTGTCCCTCTGGTGAATACTGCGTGTAGGCTAAAAACAGTAGAGGCTCTCTCTACCTTCTTGATACTGCTGAGCTACAACTCACAACAGCTTTAACTGCATGAACAATAGCCAATGCATACTAGGAATTGTAGGTCAGCAGTTTTTGGACAATGCACCAGCTGCCTATTCCTGCCTTAGGGTTTTTTCACCAGTGGTTTCATATTTATCAAATCTTCCCCCAGCAAGACATGCCTTTATTAAGCAACAACCCAATGAGGACACATATTTCCAGTATGCATATTTTTTTAAAAAAAATCCAAGAAGTTCCTATTAAGAAAACTAAGCTATTGTTGCTTGTGCTGTGTTTTAATGAAATTTATTAATTACATGTCAGCTTTTTGTAAGCCTATCAGGTGAAGATAATGCATCCTGAAGTACCATTTAAAAAATGTTAGAAAATATAGTTAGTCCTCGACTTACAACCACAATTGAGTCCAAAATTTCTGTTGCTAAGCGAAACATTTGTTAAATGAATTTTGCTCCATTTTACAACTTTTCTTGCTACAGTTAAAATGTGAATCACTGAAATTGTTAAGTTAGTAACACTGTTGTTAAGTGAATTTGGCTTTTCCATTGACTTAGTCAGAGGTTGGCAAAAGGTGATCATGTGACACTGGGACATGCAAGTGTCATAAATATGAGTCAATTGCTAAGTGTCTTTTGATCACATGACCATGGAGATGCTGCGATGGTCGTAAGTGAGACAAATATTCATAAGTCACTTTTTCCAGTGCCAGTGGAACATTGAACAGTCACTAAACAAACTGTTGTAAGTCGAGGACTATCTGTATTCAGAATGAATTCCTGAAATTAATTAAAACATTTGCTACTATACATACATAACTTACATAATTTATGAGTATTTTATCAGTTATTCTGGAAAAAAGATGATGAACATGTACAATGATTTACACCAGAGGTCTTCAAACTTGGCAGCTTTAAGACTTGTGGACTTCAGCTCCCAGAATTCTCCAGCCAGCATAGCTGGGAGTTGAAGTCCACAAGTCTTAAAGCTGCCAAGTTTGGGTACCCCTGATTTACACCAATCTGAGCAGTTATAAAGTAAAAGTTCTGCAAGCAGTATCCTAATGTGCAAAGGAGGAAAGAAAGGGCAACACTTCCTGCCACCAATTTATGTATGGATAAAGAAAATAGGAAAAAAGCCTCTTCTTAATCAAGCTAGTAGAGTTATTGTGTGAGGTTGGACAGTCTTATCCAGAACTGTGTTCAGTAATTCAGTTGGAATTACTGGAACTGGAGTAATTCCGCTCAACCTTAAAATTTAAACTTACAATCATCTACGGGTAAGTACACCAGAGTGCAAACCTGAAGAATGAATTAAAAGATTTCCAAGAAGTAGTCAACCTTTTTTTCTTCATTCTGGCTGCGTCCTAAGTAGGATACTTAGTGGAAAGTGATTTGTCATCTACCTTAGCTTATCTTAAAAATATCTTAAAAATATCACCCAGAGAAGTACCGGTATTTGTTTTAAGTAAACTCTGTAAAAGAACACCTTTGAATAAACCTTCAGTAGATGTTCAGATTCCACAGAGAGCTGTATGTCTGGTGTGGATAGCATTTTATATTTTATATTTCATCTTTCTTACAATGATTTCTCATCAGCAATACAGGGTAAACTCTTTTTATCATCTGCTATTTGAAAGCAGATCTGAAATATTAGCAAGATTTACAGGGACCATATGTCAGATATTTATCCCATTCTTAAAACATTTTACAGTGATTTTCAATACATTACTGTAATATCACAATAAAATCATAACAGTAGCTTTCTTTAAAAAGTAATCTCCCTGCTCTCACTTGCTCCTCTCTCTCTCTCTCTCACACACACACACACCTTTGAAAATACACAGAAGCACAAACACACACACCTGGAATAGTGGACTGGACTCAAGCTACAATAGAAGCCCAGAAAAATAACTACAGTAAATCATGTCCTTCAGTCACACAGCAAAGTTGACAGACTATTTATCAAACAGCATAAATGACCATGGAATGTTGCAAGTACACCAGACAGGTAAAGAAAAAAAAAGCATTGGCAAAATATGTAGAAGACGCATTGAAGCTAGTACACCATGAAGGCTTTCTGAATACGAGAGATTAAATTGGCCTAATTAAAATGAAGAAGAGAAACGAGACATGGCAAGGCACAGTATTACATGGCCAATAAGTACTTTAAAAAAAAAACACCTAGTAGGCAAAATAGATTAACACTAAGACCTGAAAATGGCTAACAGCAACAAAGTAGAAAAAACAAGCAAGAGGGGCTAATTCTGGTTTAAGCCTTAAAACCAAATGAATATAAAACTAGAATTGAGAAGACAGCAACAGACAGCAAATGTAAAGAAGCTGAAGAAATGATGGGCCACTTAGCTGAAACCTGCAAGAAAATTGCAGAATGATTACAAACAATGGCATGGGCAAAGTAGCACAAGGATGCATCGGAACATTTCCTAAGAAACAGGATTTGTCTGCAAGCAAGAACTGGTAGGACCACAAAACAAGATTATAGAGAACTAAGAAGCTGGAGGTACTCTGGGACTTTAGAATTCAAACCAACAAGCATCTGCCGCACGAAGTTTGCACGCTTAACCATGTTGATATAGACAAAAAAATAAAGTCTGGATAGTGGATGTTGCTGTACCTGGAGATACTGGTACTGCAGGAGAAAGAATTGGAGGTAAAGACCTGCAAAGAGAACGACTATGGCAAAAGAAAGCAAAGATCGTACCAACAAGTAAATAGATGCCTTAGGTGCCTTTCCAAAACATTTTGAACATCATTAGCATTGACAAAATCGGCCACAAAATCAATTGCAGGAGGTAGTTCTACCTGTATTAAGCTTCCATCCTGCAACAATCCCTTTAATATGTATATTGCTCAAAAAAATAAAGGAAACACAAGCAGAAGACATCTGAGATCTGAATGAATGAAATAGCCTTATTAAACACTTTCTTCGTTACATACAGTAGTTTATACACTGCTCAAACACCTAAAGGGACCACAAAAGTACTATATGTAACGAAGAAAGTTTTTAATAAGGTTATTTCATTCATTCAGATCTCGGATGTCTTCTGCTTGTGTTTCCTTTATTTTTTTGAGCAGTATATTAAACTAGGGGTCTCCAACCTTGGCAACTTTAAGCCTGGTGGACTTCAACTCCCAGAATTCCCCAGCCAGCAAAGCTTTTAATATGTATTAAACTTTGCTGGCTGGGGAATTCTGGGAGTTGAAGTCCACCAGGCTTAAAAGTTGCCAAGGTTGGAGACCCCTGTATTAAATAACATCTGCCTATCCCTGGGGAAGATTTTAATCAATGGGCAAAAAAAATAAAAAAATAATAAATTGCAAAATCCAGTCTAAACAAACTGCGACCAATAATAATAACAACAACAATAATAAAATTTATCTGCCGCCCTGGAGAGCAGCAAAGGAATGGAAGCAAGCGCGGGGGCGAGGCTGCCCTCCCTTGGATGACCGTCCGGATTTTTCCCTTCCTAAAAACCCCAGGAAATTCAGGCCTCGGCCTTCCTCTGGAGCTCAGCCGGAAGCCCTTTGTAGTAGCCGCCAACCCGGCGACAGGAAAACTCCCACCGTGGAGGGGGAGGGGAGGTTGCCGTTCCTTTCCTCCCCAGCAGCGTTAATATCCCCCTCCCCATTCACTCCCAGCCAATACCTGGTCCCGGGCTCCTCGGTTTCCATCTCCGAGCTTTGGTGTATCATAACCACCACCCCGCCGTCCGCTCTGCCGGCCAACGAGCCTCTGTCGGGGGGAAGGCCGGGAAAGAAGCGCCGAACCCAGACGAGCCCCCCTCCCCGCACAGCCCCTCCGCGCGCCCCTTCCCCCTCCAAGCTATATATATATAAATATATATACCTTCCGCCGCCGCCACGCGCGCCCTCCTTAAACTCTCACTCAGCACGCCGGGGACTAAGCCAGCCAATAGAGATAGGAAAGTGGAAGAGAGGTCCACCAAAGCAAAGTTCCGATTTCCTCAGAGAGGGGAAAAAATAAAAAATAAAAATAAAATAACTTCATCTTTTTTTAAAAAAAATTGTACAGCAATCTTTCTCCTCAAACCTAGCCTTTTTTTAAAAAAAAAACACGAAGTGGAAGAAAGGCAGCCCTGAACAGACAAATATAAATATATTAAGGAAAAGAATGAATTGTTTAAGAATAAAAGAGGACCACTATGTATAAATAGTAAAGTTAGAATTTAGAGATAAATGAAGAAGATGTTTACATATGCAAGTGTAGAAGTACTGAGATATATTTAAAAAAAAAAAGGAAAGGGTGGAAGACGATATTGATAAAAACTGTAACTGAATAAAATGTATTTGAATTTGACTAACTCTATAAAACAAGAAACGACCAATACTGTTCAAAAAAGAAAAGAAAAGAAAAATGTGGGTGAAGGTGGGAGAGGAGAAAAGAAAAAAACGATAAAACTTATTTTTTAAAAAATAAAATAAAATAAAATAACTTAATGGTAGGAAAGCGACTCACTGGAGAAGAGCCTAATGCTGGGAAAGATTGAGGGCAAAAGAAGAAGGGGACAACAGAGAAGAGGTGGCTGGATGGAGTCACTGAAGCAGTCGGCGTGAGCTTAAATGGACTCCAGAGGATGGTAGAGGACAAGAAGGCCTGGAGCAGTGGTGAAATCCAAATTTTTTTTACTACCTGTTCTGTGGGCGTGGCTTGTGGGCGTGGTGTGGCTTGGTGGGCATCGCTTGGTGGGCATGGCAGGGGAAGGATATTGCAAAATCTCAATTCCCACCCCACTCCAGAGGAAGGATACTGCAAAATCTCCATTCCCACGCCACTACTGGGAGAAGGATATTGCAAAATCTCCATTCGCACCCTACTCTGGGGCCAGCCAGAGGTGGTATTTGCTGGTTCTCCAAACTACTCAAAATTTCTACTACCGGTTCTCCAGAACCTGCTGGATTTCACCCCTGGCCTTGAGGAACGTTGTCTATGAGGTCGCGATGGGTCGGACACGACTTTGCAACTAACAACAAGGAAGGCAACACTATAATTCAAGAGCGAAATATTGGCGGGATCTGAAGCCAAATCAGAGGGTGAATGAAGGGCGAAGAAAAAAAAAAAGTTGAATTCCTCACTTGGAAGTTTTAAAAGAGCCTGCCTCAAGGTAGTACCTGCAAATGGATCGGCTTTCCAAATCCCATAATTCCCTTCTAAATTTGGTCATTCTTTGAGGATTGTTGAAATCGAAATCTCGCAATCCAAGTAGAGGAAAGGCCGGTTCATACAATACAGGTATCCTCGATTTACAACAGTTAATTTAGTGACCGTTCAAAGTTACAAAGATACTGAAAAAAATGACTTATGACTGTTTTTCACAGTTACAACCTTTGTAGCATCCCCCATGAGCATGTGATCAAAATTCAGATGATTGGCAACTGGTTCATACTTATGATCGTTGCAGCATCCCAGGGTCAGGTGATCACTTTTTGCGCCCTTCTGACAAGGAAAATCAATGGGAAAGCCAGATTCACTTAACAACTGGGTTGCTAATTTATCAACTGCATTAAAAATTGTGGCAAGAAATGTTGTAAAATGGGGCAAAAACTCACTTAACAAATTCTCACTTAACAACATAAATTTTGGGCTCAATTGTGGTCGTAAATTGAAGACTGCCTGCACAGTTCCAGTTAGAAATAAGGCATTGCTCAATAAGTGGGGAAGATCATGGTTTTGAACAGCATCAAGCTCTCACACGCGGCAAATACACGCAGACACATTTGGAAACGATGATGATACTGGATCGATAATGCAAAGGCTATTTTCAAATGCAGGGGAAAGAAGCAATATATTATAGGGCAGTGTTTCTCAACCTTGGTAGCTTGAAGATGGGTGGACTTCAACTCCCAGAATCCCCCAGCCAGCAGCGCTTGGGGGATTCAGAGTTGAAGTCCACCCATCTTCAAGCTTCCAAGGTTGAGAAACACTGTTATAGGAGAAAAGAGACCCGAGTTAAATTGGCCCTATGGTTTGATTAGACAGTCGCTAATAATAGTTCATTAGAACTACTACTATAACATTCTAATTTTTCCATTGATTTCTGTAGGCAGGCTCACTTCTACTGGACTTACTGCGGTGAAGAATAATGAATCTATAACAATAACCTGAAAACTTAGCAGAAGCCTGTCGGTAAAGGCAACCAACTAAAACAATGTGTGCTTTTCTTTTAAACTTTGGCCCTTTAAGATGGGTGGACTTCAACTCTCAGAATTCCCCAGCCAAGCGTACCGCAGAAGTGCTGGCTGAGGAATTCTGGGAGTTGAAGTCCACTCATTTTAAAGTTCCCAAGTTTGAAGGGGAAAAAAAAAAAAAAACCCTCACTGAATTGAGAGGCAGCCAAACGACAGTCAACAACAGCGGAGCAATTTCGGATTGATACATCAGAGGGTTCCAAGTATTCCTTTTCACCAAATCTAGAAAAATACAGGAGGCTTTAAAACCAAAAAATCCACGCTTCACAACTCTCGCTACCGACCGCCTCGCTTTCGGCTCTCTCTTCTTTCCTTGCTCTCTTTTGTCTATCCAGAGGTGACGTCTCCTCCTCTGGCACGTGGCTTTGCATGTTGCAAAGTTGGCTTCCGCCTTTGCGATTGGCCGCTTGGAGGGATCCGCAGATCCTTCTCTCTTTCGTTCTTGCGGAGATTCGGAATTTATTCTTGCGGGGATCTGGAACGCTGATGCGTGTCAGGTCTCTGGCGTCCTTTGTAGGGAGAATCTGTTCGGTAGGACCTGAGTTTATCGTATTATATTTGTTTCGCGGCGGGAGGCGGGAAATAATCCACAACTGTGTGTGTGTCGATCAACGTGTTGGTAAATCTTGACTCCTGATGACTGCCTGGACTAATCCCTGCAGTTTTCTTGGTAAAGTTTTCAGAAGTGGCTTGCCAATGCGTCATTCCTAGAGCTAAGAGAGTGACTGGCTCAAGGTCACTCAGCTATCTTTACATCCGAGGCAATACTTAGCTTAGTAATATTTTCATACTTTTGCTTTTGCAATCGATCGCTTGGGCTCTTTCCTAACACAGCTATATAGTGACATTCTGTATCCAAATATAGTCCATCTGACAGGGGAAGAATGCAGGGCCAGGTGTTGAGGGAACAGTCACAGCATACTAGGATGTTATCTCCTACCTAGCTCATGCTAAGATTTCCTGTGCTTTACTAAACCTATTTCTTTGGGGCTTTGCTAAACCTACCTCTGTTTTGGGATAGAGGTTTACATTTGTTCTAGAAGGAGAAACTTATTTATTTTATTTTATTAGTCATATTTCTATGCCGCCTCTCCGAGGACTCTGGGCGGCTTACACCAAAGACAGTAACTAAATAGCATATTGCCCCCAACAATCTGGGTCCTCATTTTACCCACCTTGGAAGGATGGAAGGCTGAGTCAACCTTGAGCCGGTGAGATTTGATCTGCTGAACTAGCAGTCAGCTGAAGTAGCTGCAGTATTGCACTCTAACCACTGCGCCGCCTCGGCTCTGATAGAACCTGATAGAACTTTTGTCTGTCTCACTACAGCTCCCAGATATTCCAGCTCCTTAGTTGATTGATTATGTATCAAGTCTTGGTAACAACATAGTTAGATTTTCTCTGTGATGATCTGTCTGTAACCTGGTCCATCAGTGATCCAAGAGTAATAGAGTGCTGACAGTAACTGGCTGTGACCTGCAAATATCCCTTAAAGCAGGGGTGAAATCCAGCAGGTTCTGGAGAACCGGTAGCGGAAACTTTGAGCAGTTCAGAGAACCGGCAAATACCACCACTGGCTGGCCCCAGAGTGGGAAAGGAATGGAGATTTTGCAATATCCTTTCCCTGGAGTTGGGTGGGAATGGAGATTTTGCAGTATCCTTCCCCTGCCTCACCCACCAAACCATGTCCACAGAACCGGTAGTAAAAAAATTTGGATTTCACCACTGCCTTAAAGTATGTAAATGATACTCCTACCCAGTAATTAAAACAGTAGAAAACATAAGCATGGGAACCGTTCTTGGCCTTCCAAAGATGAATGCATTAGTTTATAGGTAGACCTCGGCCTGTGTCCATTTGTTTAGCAACTGTTCAAAGTTATGGTGGGTTGAAAGTACGGTCATAAAACTGATCATAAAGTGGCAGACACTGCAGCAACCCTCTGATCACAGGATTATGATCCAGACACTTACCCAGCCTGGCATGGCACTCCGTGCTCCTTACCTTGGATTCCTGCCACTTACAGCTTAACAAGCCAGGCATATTGGGGTTACAACAGTAAGCAGGAGTCCTGGGATTGTTATTGCTAAGCAATGTGATATTGCATTTCATGACCATACTACTTAGCTACAGCAATCCCTGTCCCAATTGCTGGTATATCTTGAAGATGTCCTGTATATTAAGAAGGATGGAAGGTTGACTCAGCCTTCCATCCTTTCTAAGGTAGGTAAGGTACCTAAGGTAGGTAAAATGAGGACCCAGATTGTGGGGGCAATAAACTGGCTTTGTATAAAATATACAAAAGTATGAAGGCTATTGCTTAACGCATTGTAAGCCGTCCTGAGTTTTCAGAGAAGGGCGGCATATGAATCAAATCGAAAAAACAAAAAAACAAAAAACAAAACAAAACAAAAAGATCCCATATAGTAATATAGCTTCCCAGAGTCACTTCAAAACAGGGTGGGCAGCAAATAATAAGTGAAATAAAATACCTGAGTGACTCTCTTGAAGGCATAGGTCAGATTCTACAGGTTCTGTAAAAACAAAGTGTGTGGTCTTTTCCTTCATCTCAAGCCATAGGGAAGGGCCATGCCAATCGCTCCTCAATCAGCCAATAGAAAATTGCAGCCTCTGATCTCATCATCACCAAGTTCATGAATGCTGCACTATAGATTAGATTTTGTATGTATATATATATGTGTCTGTCTGTCTGTCTGTCTGTCTATCTGTCCAGTGCTGGAGGAGGATAGAAAACCCTTATTTAGCAGCTATGACACATTTTGTATGCCTTTGGTTGGCTGGGAATAAACACTACAGTTGCTTCATGAAGATGTCTCTTAAAAATGATTAATCGGGCATCTCTGTGCTATTGTGAGCTTGTGAGAAAGAGCCCTGATTTGTAAAACCGTCTTGATTACTATATGTTCTTGCCATGGTTCATTGTTGCTTTGACTTCAGTGGTCTGCTCTATATCTATATATCCCAATTCTGCTTTGGGACTGCTGAAATATTATTTTCTCTCCAAGTTTCTTATACACTCCCCCAACTCTGGCTAGTTAAAAGTTTGATTCCTGCATGTCTTAACTTAAGACATGTCTTAACTTCTACCGTGCTTGTTTTTCTTCTAAGGTCCAGAACCATGCCTGCCGGTGTAAGTTGGCCCAAATACTTGAAAATCCTTACTGCAGCCTTCTTGTCCATGCTTGCTGGTGCACAAACCGTCCACAAATTTTACAAACCTGACCTCGTAAGTGCCTTTCCCCCTCCTCTTGATTGCTGTCTTGTCTTCTGCTTCAGATACAATTGGGGCTTTCTTCTACCACTTAGGATACATCGCATAGCTCTTTGGTGATTGCCTTGCCTTACTTGCAATTTTGTCTTTTGCAGAGATGAGAGGTCTGCAGTAGGTTACTTTTGTGGCTTAACTATAGGTTCTTCTCCCTAGAACTCTATCCAGATTTATTTTTAAAAATAAACACCCTTTTTTAAAAAACTCAGAACTTGGAAATGTGTCATTGAAGTTACTTATATGTTAGTTGACAGCATATACTGTATCTTTCGGTGGGAGGTCAAAGCAGTACAACCAGGAACTGCCACCATTTTATCCATAGAACAACCCTATGAAGCAGTTGGTTGGGAGTGCAAAACTGGCCCTCAGCACTAGTCTTGGCAAATATGGCTGTAAAATCTAGAAATAGCAATTTTTAAATAAATTAATGGTTTTATTATAAATGAAAATATTGGTAGCTTGGATTTTTTTTCTCAATTCAGACGTCGACAGCTTATTAAAAGATGCCTGGCGTGCTCTATTTTCTCTATGTATGAGATGCACCAAAAAGCGTTTTAAGTGGTCACAGCTGAGGTGATTTTTCACTTTCAGTTCAAGTTGCTTCTGGGAGCTAGTCATTGAACATAGAACATGGAATAATAGAGTTGGAAGGGACCTTGGAGGTCATCTAACCCCCTGCTCAAGCAGGAGATCCTATATCATTTCAGACAAATGGTTGTTCAGTCTCTTTTTGAAAGCCTTCAGTGATGGAGCACCCACAAGTTCTGAAGGCAAGCCATTCCATTGGTTGATTGCTCTCACTCCTTAGTTCTAGGTTGCTTCTCTCCTTGGGTAGTTTCCAACCATTGTTTCTTGTCTTGCTTTTTGGTGCTTTGGAAAATAGTTTGACTCCCATGTCTTTGTAGAAGCCCCTCAAATATTGGACCAGTGCTATCATATCCCCTCCTAGTTTTTTTCATTAGCTTAGACATACCCAATTCCTGTAACCGTTCTTTGTATGTTTTGGCCTCCAGCTCCCTAATCATTTTTGTTGCTCTTCTCTGAATTCTTTCAGAGTCTCAATATCTTTTTTATATTGTGGTGACCAGAACTGGATGCAGTATTCTAAGTGTGATCTTACTAAGGCTTTGTAAAGTGGTACTAGAACTTCATGTGATCTTGATTCCATCCCTCTTAATGCAGCCAAGGATTGCATTTTTGGTTGCTGCAGCACAGTTGGCTCATATTTAAGTGATTGTCCACTAGGACTTCAAAATCCCGCTCACAGTTACTGGCACTAAGCCAAGTTTCACCTAGTAGTCTATACAGTTGGGTTGTTTTTTTTTACCTAAGTGTAAAGTATTACTTTTATCTATGATGAATTTCATTTTGATAGGGTCCAGTGTTCCAAGTGTGTCAAGATCTTTTTGGATCTTGAGGTCTTCTGACATGTTGGCTATTCCTGCACGCTTTGTGTCATCTGCAAATTTGATGAGTTCCTCTTCAATTCCCTCTAGATTGTTTATGAAGATATTGAAGAGTACTGGGCCTAAAACGGAACCTTGGGGTACCCCACCGCTTACTTCCCTCCATGTGGATGTAGTTCCATTGAGGACTAGATGTTGAGTTTGTCAGCCAGATAGAAACCCACCTGGCAGTGGTACTGTCATAGTCTGAGAATGAATAGTCGCTGTTTAGGAAGTGCTAAATATAATCTGAAATTCTAAAATGTGTGGGTTGACATGGACATGTGATGGATTTGTTTTTGGATATTATTTTTTTGTAGACACCAGATATTCCTCTGGAAGCTGGGGAGCTCAGAACAGAAATGCCAAGTCTAAAAAATACGAATGAGCCAGTTCAACCTTTACAACCACGATCATGAAACATCCCTGCCTTATGTTTCCTCTATTTGTATCTATTTTATGTATCCATTATACTTATTACCTAATACGTTCTTGATAAATAAATAAATAAATAAATGTTGCATCCTCCATAAAGTGTTCCTTAGTAGGATTTATAATCTGAACACATACAACTGGAAAATCATGAATATTTATAAGGACTTATTTTGTATCTGTATTGTTTTCTTGAGTCCAAGACTGCCTCTCCTACGGTCTGCTCCTTTTAACCCCCCTTACAAAGGGGACCTCCTCCTCAACCATTGCTTTTGTTTCTGGTTCTACCTGTAACCTTTACTTCGCTACAATTGCTCTCAGTATTGCAGAACTATGTCAGTTTTTCCCCCTTAAAAATTATTTGCAGGGTATATTATGTTTTGGAGAATGCTGGGATATCTCTGTATTAAGTTCAATTACCATTTAAAAAGCAAATGTTTGGAAACATGTTTTGCTATAAGTTAATTAAACAAGGTATCCATTTGAAGCTTCCCCTGAAGAGCACTCAGAGGCTCCAACTGGTCCAGAATGCGGCCGCGCGGGTGATTATGGGGGCGACTCGTCGCACCCACGTGACACCTCTCCTGTGCGAGCTGCACTGGCTCCCAGTGGTCTTCTGGGTGCGATTCAAGGTGTTGGTTACCACCTTTAAAGCACTCTATGGTTTAGGACCGGGGTATATACGAGACCGCCTTCTGCCATTGACAGCCTCCCACCGGCCAATACGCTCTCACAGAGAGGGGCTCCTCAGGGTGCCGTCGGCCACAGTCGACTGGCGACGCCCAGGGAGAGAGCCTTCTCTGTGGGGGCACCAGCCCTCTGGAATGAGCTGCCCCTAGATGTGCGTATAATCCCCAACCTGCACACCTTTCGCCGCGCCCTGAAGACCCTCTTGTTTCAACAAACCGGGCTGGCCTAACATGAATATAAATTTTAATGGGTGTTAGTTTTTAATTTGTGGGCCAAATTTTTGTATATTTGATTTTAATGGTTTTTAAATTTTGTAAATTTTATGTGTTTTAATATGGCTGTACACCGCCCTGAGTCCTTTGGGAGAAGGGCGGTATAGAAGTCTAATAAAAGTAAAAAGTAAAAGTAAAGATTAGGTTTAGCCTCCCACACTACTGTACTGCAATATGGTTTTCTGCAAAGCAGGCATCCGATGTCAATAACTTAGCAATTTTATTTCAGTGATATTTGTTGACTATTTTGAATTTTCACAATCAACTTTTCATATTAAATGCAGTGTTTAAATATAGTTTCTGTAAATGTTAATTTATTTCTAGAATAATTCACTATTCTTTTTGTCTGGAAACTTATGGGAACTGTAGTCAGCACACTTGGTGGACACTAGGCTGGGGAAAGCTGGGCTATGTATTTCAAAGTTTTTATTCAGCATCAGCATTAACTGCAAAAGGGCCTGACTCTTCCAATCTATTCAAAAATACACAATCTGATGTATTTAATTAGAAACATTTTATTGTAAAGATATGACTCAATTTTCTGTGTATTTTGCATTGCAGTTATTAGAACTACTTAGTAGACAATACAGGTGGTCCTCGACTTACAACAGTTCATTTAGTGAACGTTCAGTTACAATGGCACTGAAAAGTGACGTTACAACCTTTGCAGCATCCCCATGGCATGTCATCAAAATTCAGAGTTGGCAACTGACTCATATTTATGAAAGTTGCAGTGTCCCAGGGGCATGTGATCACCTTTTGCGACCTTCTGACAAGCAAAATCAGTGGAGAAGCCAAATTCACTTAAGAATTGCAATGATTCACTTAACAACTGTGGCAAGAAAGGTTGTAAAATGGGGCAAAATTCACTTAGCAAATGTGTCACTTAGCAACATAAATTTTAGGCTCAATTGTGATCGTAAGTCAAGGACTATCTGTACCTAACCTAATATGTGAAAGTAGTTTCTTGAACTGTGCAAGTGGGATAGAATCTTTATGGGACAAACTGAAAAGAACAAGTCATCTTTTTTACATTCTTCATATACATATATTTTTATTCTTGCGTCTAACGGAAGTATTTTGATTCCACATCTGAGCGAAATCCTCTATTCAACCTGCGTGTATTAAAATGCGGGGAAAACAAATTTTAACATTGGAAATTACAGAACCAAGGAATGAAATTCAAACATTTACTTGATGATAGAACTGCAGCAACTCCTTGTATTAACACTGTTCAAGTTATCAAGTTTTATTACTATTTAAGACAACTCAGATTATCTTCCATTCACAGAGAAGCATTGAACAAGGTAACAGAAACACCATGCTATAAATAAATGTTATAGTTTATGAGGAAGCATGAACATGGGCAAAAACATGCCTATTATGGCATGCAATGACTTGAGTTAGTATTGTACTTTTTTGCAAAGGTGCACCTAGCCACTGTTTTATTGCCTTAAGCTTCTTTTTGAAAATGACCAAGTTTCTATTTCTCTCTTTTATTTCACTTTAAATATCACATGTGAAATTTGGCTGAGGGTGTAATTGGCTTAAAATTATACAATCTGCATGGTAAAGATTTGTCAGAATTCAAGTCCATTTAGTTCTCAGGGTATGATAGATGCAATCAGCAGGATGAGCTAAAGGCTCCACTGTATATAAAACCATTATTTGCTTCTTGTTTAAAAATAGATGCTAACAAGTTTGATAGGAGTCATTCGTTTCTGAGTATCTAATGGCTTACTTTATCTTAAAGCATCTCTGCAGGGTAACAACACCTGTCTTCCCTCCAGCAAAATGTAATCCAAAGTCTGTTTTCTTCTGTCACCATGAAGGGAATATATTACAATGGTTCACAAAACAAAGCTTAAATGGCATTTTACTAAATCCAATGTATTTAAGGTTTGTTCAGAGGGAAACTAGGATGAATTGCTGCAAAAGAAAACTCCCTAAGCTTTGCCAACCAGCTAAAAAATAGATTCCACTAAGCAGAAGCCTGCCTTAACAGGCTAAGATTCTGGTACAAATGTTAGTAGAATAGGAAATAATTGAAAGGTATCAGCTCTAATGTGACCTTTAATCCTTGTCCTAAGTGTTTTCTTTTCCAATGTTTCTTCTGTTACAGAAGAATGTCACTGCCAAATTGAATCTATATAAGTTTTCTTTACAACCAAAACTAGTAAATAAGCACTTCAATGCCCCATACAACTGGTGTGAACATTTTAATTTTGTACACATGACAAGATTTTACACCAAGCAGTCAGTTAAATAGTACAAATTTACATTGTGAGGAATGTTTAAAAAATGCAACTTAAAAAAATTCTTCTGCCCAAAACCCTACACCTCCCCCCAACATTTTACAGTGAAAAAACAAATTCAGTTCACATTCCTGCTTCATCCAAAACACAGGATAGTATTTGAGAGTGCATTTTACAATTCATCCTTTCCATCTGTGGACTCCTGCAAGAAACAAAGCATAGATTAAGTTAAATCTTGTAGATGTGCAGAATCCCCAATAAATCACTTATAGATGTGTTCAACTCTCCCCCCCCCTTTTTTTAAATACAGCATGGTTTAAAAATGGCAACTATCTCCTGCCTGTTCTCACTGTGGTTTCTTCATGAGACAGGAATTTTACAGCTTTCAAGTTTTGAGAGGAGAGTGACAATGATCCAGCAAGTGCAAATTGATTATGACACTGTTATAATAGCCACACATGGTAAAATCAAGACAACACAAGGCCCAGAATGGTAATGCTGATGGTAAATATTGTAATGCTTACACCCCAAACTTCTGTTAGCTGAGACAAATTATACAAATAGAAAAGATGGTACCTTATGATACACTTGTTATCGCCCCTCCCACTTCCCCAATTTTTCCTAATCACACTGACCGTTTTCTCTGTTTCACTGTCTTCAGTATCTTCCTCAGCTTCAATTTCCTCTTCTGGTTCTACTTCTTCAACAGCTTCCTCTGGTTCTTCAGGCTCATCTTCCACCTTTTAGAAATATTTAGCAAGACAAAACTTTATATACCATTTGACACACACACACGCAGAGAGAGACTATGAAACCCCTATCAATACAAAGTATGTTTTAGATATCACTACACAACAAATGGGATCATTGTTTCAAATATATTTACCAGATTCCTCAATGCCTTCAATAATGCCAGAGTATAATTTCTATTGCTAAGCAAGGCAGTTAAATTGTGTCTGATTTTACGACCTTTTTTTGCCATAGTTACATGAATCACTGCAGTTAAGTGAATCTGGCTTCCCCCCACTGATTTTGCTTGTATTTATTTATTTACTTATTTATTTTATTGAATTTGTATACCGCCCTACTCCCGAAGGACTCAGGGCGGTGAACAGCCATGGAATAAAACATATAAATATAAAATTTAAAATAGATTAAAATGAATGAAATAATTTGGCTGAACAAATTTAAAACCCCAATAATTTAAAACCAGATTTAAAATTTCCATTTAAAAAGGGGAAAGACTTAGGTCAGGCCGGCTTGGTGAAAGAGGAAGGTCTTAAGCGCGCAATGGAAGGTACGCAGATCCGGGATCCTCCGTATCTCCGGGGGGAGCTTGTTTCAGATAGTAGGTGCCCCCACAGAGAAGGCTCTCCCCCTGGGGGCCGCCAGTCGACATTGTTTGGCCGACGGCACCCGGAGGAGCCCCTCTCTATGGGAGCGTACTGGTCGGTGGGAGGCTATTGGTGGTAGCAGGCAGTCCCGTAAACAACCAGGTCCTAAGCCATGGAGCGCTCTAAAGGTGATAACCAAAACCTTGAAGCGCACTCGGAAGACCACCAGGAGCCAGTGCAGCTCGCGCAGGAGAGGTGTCACATGGGAGCGCCACGTCGCTCCCGTCACCACCCGCGCGGCTGCACTCTGTGCCAGTTGGAGCCTCCGAGTGCACCTCAAGGGGAGCCCCATGTAGAGAGCGTTACAATAGTCCAGACGGGAGGTGACGAGGGCATGAGTGACCGTGCGTAATGAGTCCCGATCCAGAAAGGGACGCAATTGGTGGATCAGGTGAACCTGATGAAAAATCCGCCCGGTCACGGCCGTCAAGTGCTCTTCTAAAGACAGCCGTGAGTCCAGGAGGACACCCAAATTGCGAGCCCTTTCCGTGGCGGCCAATGATTCGCCCCCAATAGTCAGCGATGGCACCAGCTGACTATATCGGGACGTCGGAAACCACAGCCACTCAGTCTTGGATGGGTTGAGCCTGAGCCTGTTCCTCCCCATCCAGATCCGCACGGCCTCCAGGCACCGGGACATCACTTCAAGGGCATCGTTGCGGTGGAGATGTACAGCTGGGTGTCGTCAGCGTACTGATGGTACTCCACCCCGAAACCACGGATGATCTCACCCAGCGGCTTTACATAAATGTTGAACAAAAGGGGCGAGAGGACCGATCCTTGTGGCACCCCACATATAAGGGGCCTCGGGGTCGACCTCTGCCCCCCCGTCAACACAGACTGCAACCGGTCAGAGAGAAAGGAGGAGAACCACTGTAATACGGTGCCTCCCACCCCCAACTCTTCCAACCGGTGCAGCATGATACCATGGTCGATGGTATCAAAAGCCGCTGAGAGATCTAACAGGACCAGGACGGAGGAGCACCCCCTGTCCCGAGATCATCCACAACGCGACCAATGCCGTTTCCGTGCTGTACCCAGGCCTGAAGCCCGACTGGAACGGATCTAGATACGTCGTTTCATCCAGGTACTGGGGGAGCAGTAGGAAGCAGTCTGTAAAGATCAAATGATCACATGAACCTGGGATGCTACAATCATCATAAATACTTGCTGATTGCCAGCAGCCTAATTTTGACCGTGCGATTGTGGGGATGCTGCAACAGTCATAAGTCATTTTTTTTCAGTGCTGGTATAATTTGAATGGTCACTAAACAAATAGCTGTAAGCTGAGGACTACTTGTACCAAAAAAAAATCTTTAAAAATTCAGGGAGATATTCAGAGATGTGCCTGCCTTGAAAATAGCTCCTACCGAACTGCACTCTCAAACATCAGATGGTGACCACAGGAAATGTTTGTTTTTGTATTATCATAAAATGTTTTATAAAATTTGCTGAATTTCAATTCCATGGGAGTCAGAAGTCCTGTACTGTGAATGCATTCTGTAAATTTGAAGTACCTTGGTTGAAAAGCTTTTGCTCTATGATGCACTGTTTTGCCCAGTTAAAGGTTACAGACAGAAATTTTAGTATCATAGAGATGTCAACATCATAACTTTAAAAAGTTGTTGAATGAGTGTATTTGTATATCTGCTGAATTTTTAACAAGCCAAATGTTGTGCTGATGTAATTCCAGCAGTTGAATGGGTTCTTCAAGTACAGGATAGTCCTTGACTTACAATCATTCACTTAATAACTCTTCAATAGCTCTTTAATAACAGCACTGAAAAAAGTGACTTATGACCAGTTCTCACACCTATGACCATTGTAGCACACGATCAAACTTTGTATGCTGGCAACCGGCATGTATTTACTATACTTGCGGTGTCCTGGGATTGTCATTTGCAACCTTTCTAGGGAGCTTCTAGCAAGCTCCAGATTTGCTTAACAACTGCATGATTCACTTAACTGTACTTAACAACCATAGCAAAAAAGTCATAAAATGGGGCACAACTCACTTAACTTCCTTGCTTAGCAAAGGAAATTTTGTTCAATTATGGTCGTAAGTCTTAAGGACTACCTATAAAAGAGAATAGGAATGACAAGCAGACAACATTTTGAATCAGAAGTGTTAACCCAGAAAAAGAAAATGGTCCCAAGAATTATTCTGGCACATTCAACTCAAAACGTAAGTCACGAGTCTACCTCCTCTGCATGTATTACACTATCTGATTTTCACTAACCTTTTCCTCTGGGTCAATGTTCAAACTCAGGCGAAGCATTCGTTCTATCCTTTCTCCATATTCCTTTGTATCTGGCAGCAGATAACCTGATCTTAGGGTAGCAGTTTCAAGCAGAACCACAGCAAGATCTGCAACTACTTGATCATCTTCATTTTCCTAACCCCCCAAAGAAACCAAACAAAACACCACAGAATATTATAGAAATTGTTTAGTAATTTCCAGTTTGAGACTCATCAAATCTCACAGGCTGCAGTGTTGAATTATTTTTTGCGTTTCTTGTCCAAAATTTTAGGATTACAAAACTATATTAGATTCATCTGTAACTTTTAACATTCTTACCTGAACACGCCTGAGCATGTCTTTTATGAGAGGATGCTTAGGATTGATTTCAAATATCTTCTTTTGGCTTGCATAGTAACTAAAAAGAGATGACAATTTTAAGGGCAATTAGATATATTCTACTGTCATGTTACAAGTTCTAGAAATAAATTGAGCAAGTTTACTTAATGCTACTAAAGAAAGAACTTCCATCTGACAAATCAGTAATTTAAATGAATACAGAATTGCAGTTTATAGAAAGACGAATTGTTTGGCGCATTTCCATGTAAATTTAGCCACATTAAATGAGACCAACCATAGATTAAGCATTCAAATATTCAGATTACATTATATCACCTACAAACACTGATAACAGAATTCCCAGTTTTTCCCTAGGAAAATTTTTAGTGCAGATTATTGGGGGATCCTCCCTGATCTATCCACATGCATTTAAACAGCATGGATCATCCACTTTGCATAAATTTATTAACTAAGACTTAAGTGACCAACTTCCTATGTTGTATTACATCAAAACCAAACAAATTACATTAGGATCCAAATGAGGCACAGAAATAATTGTATAAATTATATTTACTTGGTAGCGATATCTTTCCCAGTCTGGTAAGCCTGAGCCTTCATGATTCTTTCCATGTTGCCAGACCATCCATATTGACTAGCTACAAGAGCACATGGTGACTGAGTTAATCGCTGAGATAATACTGCTTTTTCAATCTAAACAGAAAGAAAAAGTAGTGTTAAGTACAAATATAGCATACATTTTTGGAAGAATACCAAATTCTAAAATACGTACTTTGTCCTTTAAAGCTTTGTCTTTCATCCAAGTTAATAGGGGTTCATACTCTTTTTCTAAAGCCTCACGAGTTTCCTTTGACTTTTCACTTTCATCGAACTTCACTCCTTCTTTAGCAACATTCTGAAACCTTTTGTTGTCAAATTCTGGGAGAGCCTGAATACAATATTCATCCACTGGTTCTGTCAAATATATAACTTCATAACCTTTCTTTAGAAGCCGTTCCACAAAAGGTGAAGATTCAGCCTACAAGATAAATTCAAAACATTTAGTATGACATAATGCTGTAAAATTTTAGATGGAAACAAATACTGCATTTACCACTGCAAATCATATTTATTGAACAAGATTTCACCAATTTTCTATGTTTATAGCTTCAAAAGAATGAATTGGAAATGGTTAGTTAGAAAATGACTTTTTACCTCTTTTCTACTTGAACCAGCCATGAAATAGATTTTATCTTGCTTCTCTTTCATTCTTTCTACATACTGATCTAGACTAGTAACGTTGCTTTCATGATGAGAAGTCTGGAAACGAAGAAGTTTAGCTAGACGAGTCCGATTTGAATGATCTTCAATCACTCCAAGTTTGATATTTGTGCCAAATTCTTTCCAGAATGTGTCATTGTATTTTTCTTCAGCAATCTTTTTGATCATATCAAGTGTCTTCCGGACAAGTTTCTTTCTGATTACCTAAAAATTCAGAAAAAGATATGTAAGAAAACATGATTAATCTTTTGATCCCAGTTTAAATGAACAATATTTTACAATCTGAGTAACTTCTAGATGTACTGACTTCAATTTATGGTATATCTAAATGAGAATTGCTGAGAATTCTAGGAGTTGAAATTAACTTATATGGAAATTCTTCCCTTTTGTGGGAAACATTGCAGGTGAATCTGAGAAAACTAAAACCGTATAATTTGTTGGGCTTAGTTTCTATGTCATAATGTTGGCTCCTATGTACACTCATCCTCCTGCCTTTAATATCTCGATTGTGCCCAGCAACCAGAAGAATCCATATTCCCCTGGCTATCACAGCATGAGTGGGAAAAGATAACACTGCAATGATATTATACAAATAACACAACTCCTGTACATTTTTCAGGTATTACATTTATTGAATTTATATGCTGTCCATCTCACAATTGAGCAACTCAATTTAACTATACTGTTTGTATTGATCATGATCTTTCATTTTGGTATCAAAGCTGTTATGAACACTGCTGCACATTCCCTTCTTAAACTAATTGAGAATAAAGTGATTTTCATCCTGTTCTTTAGCATGACGAATTTATATATAAGAGAACATCCAGTTTGTCTTAGTGGTTAAAATATCAGTCTAGAAACTAGGAACTGAATTCTAATCCTGACTTGAACATGGAAGCCAGCTAGATGAGCCATTCATTCTGAGCCCGACCCACCCTCACAGGGTCATTGTTGTAGGGTAAATAGGATTAGGAAGTATTATGTTCATCGCCTTGAGACATTTATAGTTAAAATCCATTCTAGTACATGGTCTTTTACCATTGTGGTTCTTTAACCAACATATAGAGTAACTGAATCTACTAGGAAGGACTGGATGCTAATGGGGCTTGAAAGATTTCACTACCATCCTTGCTGAGTTAAGTAGGAAGTAGGGAATATAAAAACAGGCCTAGATATTATCCTGAAAACTAGTCAGAAGCTACAGTAGTAATTGACATACCTTTAATAGTTTGTGCTGCTGGAGGGTCTCACGAGACACATTTAAAGGAAGATCATCTGAATCTACCTAAATTTAGAAAAAGAACATTTACAGAGCTTTAGCAAAAAATAATAAAATGATACATTTTTAAATGGCTAGTGCATATTATCCATGAAAATACTTACAACACCCTTGACAAAGTTAAGATATTTGGGCATCATATCATGGAAGTCATCAGTGATGAATACTCTACGAACATACAGCTGCAAAACAAAATTTTAACTGTGATTAATTTTTGTAAAACCATATCTGCAACTTCTCTTGCTTTTTAAAGAGTTGGATCTAATTTTTACCTTTATAAAGTCACTTTTTTTGGATCCATATTCATCAAATAAGCCACGTGGAGCAGTACTGGGAACAAATAAGATGGACTTGAATGTTACTTCTCCTTCAGCAGTAAAGTGAATGTAAGTCATTGGATCATCGGTTTCCTAGAAAAAAAAAGCTAAATCCTAAGTCCTCACTTCCACAAAGGTTGAAAATAAATGCATTACAAATATAAGTGGATATTTTACTCATTCCACCCAACATATGCATGGTATGGAGAGGAATATTCTTGCTCTTGTTCCACATATGAGGGATGCATTAGTACAGGACACAGCAAGATTAGAACAGAGCTGTTTATATTTGCTCTAATTCTTTTCCCCATACCTGATACTAAGAATTTTGATAGACATGATCCTAGATCAGTCCCAAGCTGTAAAGGTAAACCCACCTTAGAAAATGTTTTGTAGAAAGCTTTGTATTCATCTTCTTCTACTTCTTTAGATGGCCTCTGCCAAATTGGTTTTATGTCATTCATAAGCTCCCAATCCCAGACTGTTTTCTGAACCTGCAATTTCAAATTCATTCATTTACTCTCTGATAAAATGAAACCATCAGTTTTTGACAAATTAATTTGATGAAATCTAAAAAAGCTATGTTAATTAATTTGATTGAATCATTTTAAATGTTAAGAAATCTTACCGGTTTAGTTTTGGGTTTTTTCTCTTCCTCCTCCTCCTCCACAGCAGCTTCATCATCCGTCTCATCTTTGTCTTTCACTTCTTCATCTTCAAGAGGCTCTTCTACAGTCTCAGTCTACAGAAATATTGCATATTAATTCAAGTAATTCTTCAAATATGTTCTCATAAGCAATTAGGATACATTACTATCATAGGCGATTAATGTAAACTTCATTTATCTGAAATAGTATAGGGTTTTCTGCTCGAGCAGAAAAGTTGGACAAAGACCTTCAAGGTCCCTTCCAACTATTATTCTGTTCTGATCTAAACTTATCTTGTACTTTAACCAAGCATAGTCAAAAACACTGAAGAGATATTCCATGTAAATGTCATGTCAATTCATTTAAAATTTATGTATGTTTTTATGTAGTTTTTATATAGTAATTGCTAAACTAAGAGTGCTGCATCTTCAAGAAATCATAATTTTTGTAACACTACACTGGTAACTGACTTACATTGCTGCAAAATGCAACTAAAAATAACAGGCAGGGTATATGAATCTATTCATATTTTAGATCATGAAAAATTCTTACAAACTTCTCAAATTTAATTTACTTAACTAGTATCCTATTTTTTCCTACCAAAGTTGCCCGATTTGTTTTTCCTTGTGCCAAGCATGGAGAATAATCCAATAATCTTTATAAATTTCATCTCTGAAAACTGATTTTCATAACTAATATATCTTCCACTTTAAACATTAAGCCGATTAGCTGTATTACAAAATATGTACCTTGCTACTCCATACATAAATAGGGAAGTTTATGAACTGGGAATACTTCGTGACCAGGTTTTTAACTGTATCTAGTTCAAGATAATCTGAAGCTTCTTCTTTTAAAACAAGGCTAAAAAAAACAAAAAACAAAAAGCAATTCAGTGTTGTATTAACAACTTTGGAAATTGAACTATTAACCTTACAAAAGTTACTGAAAGTGCAACAATGCAAATTATATTTTACATAGAACTGATAAGTTCTACTGCTAAAATATTTCAAACAAAGAGAGCTTTGAGATTTCATATACTGTCTGTTCCTTTTATCAAATATAGTTTCATTTGGTGGCAGTAGCACTAACTTCTTTTGTGATACTTTGATATAGATAACAATGGTATGTTTGCTGTATAATATTGAACAAGAAATTTTTATCATCAGGGAAGTTCAGGTTTTAAAAAACCAACAACTGCTAACCTACTTTTTGGTCACAATCAAATCCTTCCTTTCCATAGAAGATAATGAAATACATAGTGGTTCAAAAAATGCAGTAAACTACAAGAAATGGTAATTAAATTCAAAGCCTCCAATAAAGAAAGCTGGTCTTTATCACTAAATCTGTTTACCATGTATAACATAACAACTCCAGGTTGAGCATACAAAAGAATTACTTGCCAGAACTAAAGTTTAAAATGAAAGAGATTTAGCTGAGATTTTATGTACACTTTATCAACAGAGGAAATAGCAAATTGGAATTGTGATACTAGCTATAACTGTAACAGATACAGCTAAAAATATCACCCTAGTTGAGGAATCTTTAATTCAAATTTTAAGTATTACGCAGCACTGAATCTTTCGTTAGAAACTTTCTGTACCTTTCTTTGCAGATTTCATCAAAATACATTTCATTCAATAAAAACCAAATAAGTATTTTCATTAATACATAAAAATATTAATAAAAGTTGTAAAACTTACGTTATAGTAGTGCCTCGTCCCAAGGTATCACCCCGAGGATCTTCAATTACAGAGAACTCATTTGAATCAGATTCCCAGATGTGTTGACTGTCATCATTATGCTTTGAGGTAACAATAACCTTATCTGCCACAAGGAAGGCAGAATAGAAGCCAACACCAAACTGACCAATCAATTCAGAAGTTGACTGATTTTCTTCCTGCATTTCAGTTATTTTATTTAGAAATTCACTTGTACCAGATTTGGCAATGGTACCCAAATTTTTGATTAGCTCATCTTTGGTCATGCCAATTCCAGTGTCTGTAACATGAAGCATATTCTTCTCTTTATCACACTGCAAAACAAAAATAACTAGTTGGATATGAATTTAACATGCCTATTTAAATTGCCAATTTAACAGACATCAATTTTAATAAATAATGCTGTACTATATGTTAAATTGGTGGTCTATAATGAACTAAATGATAGACCTGTCATAAAGAAGCTGTTATAGAATAATCTGAAGAAAAAAAGGGCAGTCTCTTAAATGAATCTGATGCAACAGTTTCCTCTCATCTATCCTTTTCTGTAGTTAATTCCTTCCAAAAAATGTGAAAAAGTCACACTTGAATCTTTGCATTAACCACTCCAAATTATACAAAAGATGTATTTAAAACAATAGAAACTGAAATAATTTAAACAAACATTACGGGAAATCAGTAGTATCTTACCTTAATTTTTACTGTGAGTTCCTCATTACCAGAAAGAGCATTTTCATCAGTCAATGACATCAACCGAATTTTGTCTAGAGCATCTGATGCATTTGAAATCAATTCCCTAAGGAAAATCTATAAGAAATTTTAGAGTAGTCAGACATAACCACAGAAAAATTTGTGTCAAAACTTTTAGAAAGATATATTAAGGCTTACCTCTTTATTTTTATACAGCGAATTGATAATAAGTTTCATCATCCTGTTTACTTCAGCCTGGAAGGCAAACTTTTCTGATTTTTCCCTAAGTTGTTTTATTTGTGATGCATTTAAACCATCCAATTGAATAGATTCCTCTTCCCTAAAGAAAAAAAAATCCATTTATGTATTATTAATCCTTTATTTTTCAGTAATGCTGGCAAAATAAGAATTTGTTCTAGACTCATGTATGCTTTTGCTACAACTCCAGGTGAAGTCAAACACTAGCCTGCAGAAGGATTCCCCTGCTATATGTGAAGTTTACATTCTCCGAAAATAAGACACTGTCTTTTATTTTTTTGAACCCTGAAATAAGCGCTTGGCCTTATTGCCCTGCGCTCAAAAGCCTGATTGGGCTTATTATCAGGATGTCTTATTTTGGAGGGAACAGGGCACTACATTTCAACCTTCTTGGGTAGCTAAGACAATATACCTACTATAAACTATTGTAGGATACATTATTTTGTTTTACAATTAATTTCCATGCAGCTATTTCAACAATTGTATTATGTCTACTGGTAAGTTATAATAAATCTGCACACTTTAATAATTGGAAATTCATTAAGATAATGCAAGCAGTAGTAAAAGCACATAATCTTTCTTGATGAATTGGCTAAATTAATGAGAAACACGAATATTTATCTTTCATTTATCAACAAGAAACAATTGCCTTCCTGGAGACTCTATATAAATTATTTATCAAAATTCTTGCAAAGAATTTGGTTGCCTATCCCTCACATAATCAGTTCTCCAAGCACAAAAGCAAACTATTCTGATATCAAAACTATTGTCTATCTGTGAAAATACATAAAACAAAACCATGTTAATTTTCATTGTAGTGTCAATTTCAGCTATTTGTCTTATCCTTTTCTTGCAGCTTGAAAAATTTCAAGGACTTCCATTTTATTTTTCAAACTAAGTTTTCCATAATGCATTCTGAATGCAACTATAGAATCATTAGGTTTTCATGCAAGCTTTCCTGTATTAAACGTATTTCAGGGGGCAATCTTCTTTTGGAAAAATAAGCATTTTTGTTAAAAGATTTATCACAATAGTAAATTTAACAAAGCACCTACCCTCCCAATACATAATGCCTTACAAAAATGTTTACAAGTTGTTTCATGGCAATTACAGTCCAATTTTCCAAAGTAAAATGGGCAAATGTTTTCTTACAAGTTTTCACCAGCATTAGAATCTTTATATAAGTCACCAATATCCCACTAGATCAAAGTATTAGATCTGGATGGCAGGCATCCCTATTTAGAGGCGTGTCTCATTTTTATCAGTAAGTGGGGCATGTGTTTGAAATATGAATTATAAAGCCTCGTTTAAGCATTTTAAAAAGCAAACCTCTGAACAACTTCATCATCTGTCCGAGATCCTTCTCTGCTTTTACCCAAGTCATCTTCGACAGTGCCATCCACATCAGGTTCATCAGCCTGGGCAGAGGCTGTAAAAATGATAATTTGGACAAGTTAGCTCCACACCACTATTCAAAGTAAAACTGCCAATCCATGCATACACACACACACAGAGCATGGAGGATCTCAGAATGCTTAAACAAGAAAGTGCAAAAGAAGAAAATGGTGCAGTTCGCTTTTCCCATCAGAAAGCTGCTGAAAATTAGAATGGGGAGCCAAGCCAGCAGTGTCATTTATAGGGTCATAAACAATGGGGCACCTACCCATTCAATAAAAAATATTTCATAGCAGACATTATGGCGAGACAAGCAAAAAAAAAAAAAAAGGTGAAAGCCCCTGGAAAGATTAAGCATGCTTTCAAACTCTTGTGAATAAGCAAAGTAGACTTTTAAAGAGTACTCCCAGGACAGAAGCTAGTCAAGTCTCTTTTCTTAACCCAATAAAGGATGGGGAGGCTTGAATTACACACCATGTGCCAAATTGGACCTAAACAAATCCAGCCAGCATAAATCATAAATCTGACTGACACCAGCGTCCATTCCTGGGACCATTTGGGTAAACTCCCTCTTTCCATCTCCGGCCAGACTTCCACAAAAGGAAAGCGGCCTTGCTAGGCTTGAAAAGTTTAGAGCGCTTTGATGTTCAACCTGTTCAACCCGTTACCTTGAGTTCAAAGGATTTTCAGAATGTTCCAGGAGTTCAAAGGATTTTCATTAATATTCTTCCAGGAGCCCTTCCTCCCCCTCCCCCCCCCCCAAGCTACCGGTCCGCCCCTCAGTGCCTCGGCTTTCTCCTCTACCCCGACAGGCAGCACACCTGCGCCTTTGGGACGTCCCTTTAAAAACCCCGCATCCCAGAAACCGGGGGCAATTTCTCAGAAGGGCGACTCCAATTGAACTGCCACAGAGCCACAAATCTCCTCGGGCCGAAGAGGCGCCTCAGTTTTACAATCCCCCCCTCCCCCCCGCCATTTTAAGTTCCTTGTCCCAGAGGAAAAGAGGCACGGAGGAAAAATACCCAACCTCCTCCTTCCTTCGGCGACCGAGGCAATCACGCCAAAAAGCCGTACAAGTGCGGTAGGAGACTCGGCTGAGGTAAAAAGTTGAGGGGAGACACATTCTCTTTTCCCTCCGCCACGCAGGGAATATTCCAGAAGCCGTCCCCCACGCGCACTCACCAGCCAGCAGCAGGAGGCATAAAAGGCCAAGTCCCCACAGTTGCTTCATCTCAATGATGCGCGGGACGGAGAGAGATACAGCTTCGTACCGTCCTTCTACGTGCCTCCAAGGGCAATCAATTAAGTGAAATCTCCTCTCCCTCGCGGGAGCACCTGAGCGGGTTTTAACAGTTGAGCCACTAACCAAGGCCAGCCCGACCCCCAAGCTTATCACTAGCACACGCAGGGGGCGGGGGGGAAGCCTCTCGGCCGCGCCAATCGGAGCGCACCACGCCAAACACAGAGCCAATAGCAAGAGCGGAGGGGGTAGGTGGAGCTATGTTCCTGCCAATCGTTGTCTTCCAGGTGAAGTTTCCCGGCGTCAAAGCGTGGCTGGGCTCCATTGGTTGTTGCTATGCTCGATGGCCAACCACGGTTAAAGGCGGGAGTAGTAGGCCTTAGTTTGACTGTTTTCCATTCATTTTTTCAAAATGTATCTCTTGGACTATATTGCCAACAGCATGTGATATTAAGTGTAAGAGTGGACATCATTAAAAAAAAAATAAGACATGCATGTTCCACTTCTCCCAGAATTTTCCAGAGAGTTAGCAAAAAAAAAACCCCACCCGTTACCATGACGACGTTAATTTCCGTTTTTTTATATTCCATGGCAAATGGAAGCTAAAACAGTATAGACAGAAATTAGCAAAAGCATTTTTTATTTCACGCATTTTTTTTCTGACTTTATGGCTGGTGATCCATTGGACGAAGCTACATTTTAAGAATTATTTTTTAAAAAGGAATTCTGCAACTTTTCCCAGCTTGCCATGCTCTTCGCGTCATAAACCCGCGCGCCGTAAGTGCATGGGTGCTCCTGGATGACGTCAATATTGCGTTGTATGTTGAAAACTGCCTTTGTGTGTTGCATGATGGGAATTGTAGTATCTTCGTGTAAGAACGGGTTTACTACTGTCCTTATGCAGATCGGCGGGGTGATGGGAGTTGTAGGCTATATAGGAAACGCATCAGGTGGGCTGATCCCAAAAATGCTTGAAGAAGCATTTGAAGGAATGAAAAAACTAAAGTGTTGGGCTATGAACTGATTATTTTTATAACAATACTTTACATCTTACTTACCTGAATAGCCCTTTGAAGTGGTTTCCAAATAATGTAAGTACCTGTAAATAAAAGGGCAATAAATATTGTTTAAATATTTGTCAAACTTCTAGATTCTGTCCTGCAGGACATTTGGTGATAATAGTCCTGCAGGAAAAAGGATTAGAAGAGAACAAGTGAATTGGGGTAGTTGTTGCCTTCATGCTAACAAACACTTTTGATCTTTGTTGCATAGCAAGCATATTAAAGAAATTTGAACACTAGTTCTTTCTTCAGTTTCCAAGTAGCTAACTGGAAAACAATGTTATTTGAACTGTGCTTATCTGAAAGGAAGATGAAACTGTGTCTTAAGTTAAAAACTGCTTAAAGAAGAAGGATAGAATAGGGAAAAATTGTGCTACAAGATTCCGAAATTAATTGAACTTTCAATCATTGAAAGATTGAGTGAATCAAAAATTGTTTTATAAGTAGATTAATTTGAAACAAATTAGTCTTCTCTTAGGTAAATCAATATGTTAAATTTTAAGATCTGGGGCTTCCAGAATTTCTAGCTACTTAACAGAAAAGCTTTGTATGACTGCATTTTTCTTACTTTATGAATCTTGAGGGTATATACATAATGGTTATCTTTTGAGAACCGAATGCAATAAAATTTAATTTTAATGTATGCTGATTAGTGTACATTTAAAGTTACAATAAAGTTTTTATTCTATTCTGTTCTTTTGTTTGTAGGAAAAAAAGAAGCCATAGAACAATACAGACCCATTACTTGCTCTGTTATTTGAAGAATTGTCTCCTGTGCATCCTCCAACCCAGCCTATTACCCCACTGATAGCAAACACTCTGCTTCTAGATATGGAAAAGAAAAATATGTCAATTGCATCAGGCCACATTGTTTCTAGATTACAAATTGAAGATGACAACCATATTTGAGGCAAGAAAGTTTTTGTTAAATAAAAACCTGGTTTGGAAATATGGAAGAGGATAAGATATCCAAGGAATACATCTACTGTTGTAGGAAGTTAGCACCCACCCCTCTCCTAGAAGAATGAAATATTTTAGGAAATATTAAAAAGGCAGAATATTATATTTCCCTGGAGGAGAAAAGGGGAAACATGTTTTAAAGACAAAGAGAGCTCCCTGCCTCCCCCTTCCGTACCAAGGTGATAGGATTAAGACATGGCCCTCAGGACATGATAGGATTAGCCCTCTACTCACCTAGCAACAGAACTCGCCACATGGAGATTACTTTATCCAGCAAGATTCAACCAAGCTTGGGACTCAAGGCACTACAAAGTTACCACTGCATGGCCCCATGGGAGTCTGACAACCAGTCAGAATACAGAAAGAGGAAGCTCCAAGGCGGGCCCAAGAGAGGGTATAAATCTCTCCCTCCCTCTCTCTCTTCCCTCCCCCCCCTCTCTCCCTCCCTCCCCCCCATGTGCCTTTTTTTGCCCAGGACTTCAAAACCACGTGGTCCTGTCCACCATTAAACCATTTTTTCAAGCAGTCTCCATGTTTCCAGTGTCTTTCTCCCCACTTGGAATCCAGATGGACATTTCTTCCAACACTGTGTTAATATCGTTCTATCTCTTTTTCTCTGAACACAAAGCATTCTTTTCCCATCAATTTTACTTAAATATCATACTTAATGTCATACTCACTGATTTAGTTTGGTGGGAAATAAAGAACCTGTCTCTTGAATTTAACTGAAAAAAAATTCCACTTGTCCATACCTCTAAAATGAGTATTGTAACTACCAGTATATATTATAGAAAATCTTGTTTGTATCATATAGACATTAATAAGATTTAGTCAGATGTTGAAGATTTCAAAATTAAATATAAATTTAATTTAATTTAACAAAAGTTTGACATCAGGACTCAAATAAGGACAAAATAACAGACCATTTTAACTTCCCAGGACATTCCAAAATAGCTTTGAGGAACAAAGAAATTTTACCAGCACAATCAAACTAGAGATTGCTGAGTTGCTGAATGCATCAGCAGGTTAAGGCTATCTCAGATGATCTTAAAAAACACAAAAGTTACATTTGTTAATTGATAGGGTACTTGATGTAACCTGCATTTGATAGGATGCTTGATATAACCTGCATTTGAATAACCCCTTTCCTTCTTTTCTGTCCCCATCTCCTGATTTAAATTGTGTGTGTGTGTGTGTGTTCATGTGTGTATTGGTTTAGCCATTCAGTGCATCTGATGAAGTGAGCTATTAAAAGCTTACACCTTTTAATAAAATTTCTCAGCCTGAAAAGGTGCCACCAGATTCTCTCTCAGTTCAGGTGACCTGTATAAATAATTCCAATGGTTCATCTAAGAATATTTTAGAGCTCTGTCCCTTCTGTTATAATTTGTGCTATGTGGGAAAACTAGACTCCTAGGCTTCAGAACATACTCATGGTTCAATATGTTGTGTACGAGATTTTCCTATCTATTATTTTTTGCAGTGCCAACTATTAGAATGACTTGGTACTTTACTTACTAGTTCCAGTGTAGACAGGTGAATTTCTGTTATGAAATACCATTAGTTTTTCATCAAAGTTATTTTCTTAGTTTAAAACAAATAGGAAGAATTTGATTGAGAATATAACTGCATTTTTGTAAATTATGCATCCTAGAGCTGTCCCATGCCCATTAGGTGGAGCCATAAAGCTTACATAGATTCTCCTACCCATTAAACATTGTCAATGGAAGAAGGTACACAAAGTAGGAGAAGTAAGGAGAATTAAAGATTACTGGAGAGGACATGCCCTCTCTCTCAGCCCATAAAAGTATTTAGAATCCCAAAATCTGTTGAAAGGGCAGGATAGCTGGAAGATGTAGCAGTCTTTTTCTCAACAGAAGAAGGAAATGAAAGATAATACTGAACACTTCATGCATGTACAGTATATACTGTGTGTATACTGTTTGGTTCACCCATAATTTATACTGATAGTGTTGTGTGAATAATATATTGCTAGTTGGTGTTTGCAGTCAAGTGCATGTGGAATGATCAGTATTTCAGCCAGACAGACCTACAATTTTCCAAAATTCTCCATTCCATTCTTTCTGTGTCCTGATTTTACATACCTTCTTACCAGTCAGCATTCCATGCCCATTATAATGCTCTATTTTATTGGCTGTTTTAATTATTTATTAGTTGTGATAATAGCAGCAATTATTGTTATTATTATTGCTTGTGAAGATCTTATCTTTAAAGTTTTTAGAAGATTTCCCCAAGTGATGCCTCTTTCTGAGACTTTATTATTTGAGGATGATCACACACTGATTGACTTTATAAGAGGAGAACCCTGTCAGTCTGTGGGGACAAACAATCAGGAGTCTGATGGCAAGTTTTCTGACCAACAAATGTTATTAAAAGGTGTACATTTACAAAAGCTTATGCCATTTAGTACAATATAATGCTACCGGTCTCATTTTTTTTCCACATTGGCTGAGTTTACATATTGGCTGAGTTTACATATTATGCTATGCTATAAAGTTGGCTTGGCATGATTTGCTGTACAGACCAATTATTTGTGTTCATACATTGTGCTAAGCCAGGGGTCAGCAACCTGCAGCTCCAGAGCCGCATGCGGCTCTTTGGGCCCTCTGCTGTGGCTCCCTGTGAGGTGATCCCACCACTGGCTGGTCCACCCCTTGCCCTCCCCTCCCAGTCACTCCTCACCTGGCCTGAGAAGGTAAGGGCGACGGTGGGGGATGGAAAAGCGGCCAGGGCAGAGACAGAGAGATACAGAGAGAGGGGGAGAGAGAGAGACATAGAGAGATACAGAGAGAGGGAGGGAGGGGAGAGAGAAATATGTCAAAAGGATTTTGTGGTTTCTGGTATTTTTTAACAACCGATTCTCTGCCCTAATGACCGGTTGGGTAGGTGTGGCTGGAGGGGAGGTCATGTGATTGGTGGAAGTGAGTGACATTGAGTTGGCCACGCCCACCCAGGTTTTGTGGCTCCCGATGTTTTCTTTTCTGTAGGAAATGGGCCCAAATGGCTCTTTGAGCATTTAAGGTTGCAGACCCCTGTGCTAAGCCATGTGCCATGAGTTAAATTCCACAATGGATGTTTTTATATATTAAGCCAAATTCTAGGAGACCTCCTTATGGTTGGATTTTTAGATCACACTAAGCCAAAATGTGATGCATGTGGGAGCCTAACTGTTGCAGCATGGAATCTGATTTATTATGGTTTATTTTGCAATGCCAATACAGCCAATTGTGATTAGCTGAAAGGTAAACATTACAGTGCCCATGGATACCAATGTACTCCAAGATATCTCACTAGTCCATGTTAGGTTCATTCTCTGATATTTTGAATGCTTTCAATTTAAGAAGTAGAAATAAATAGCTTAACTAGATGTAGAAAAGCAATGGCCTCTAATGTCATATTTATTTGCAGAAGGGCCCATTTTGTGGGGGATCATTTTGCCTGCTCATAAATGGATATTATTGGCCAGGCCTAGCATGGTTACCATTTTGAGAATAGATGGTCTCCCATGAATGTCATATTGTGAGCCCTCAACTTGTTACCCAATCATGATGGTTCTAGCTTGCCCTTATTATAGCACCATGTGTGAAGGTAGCTTATGTTAAAGAATAACGTCAATAGTTTTGGAAAATAAGTTTGCTTAAGTGCACAATATAGAATTCAAAGGCTCATATGTCTCAATTATATTGTTTCTTGCTCTTACACCAATCTGGTTTTTTTTTTAGCTACGGAGGTTCAAGATGGCAAATATTATTGTTCTGCAAGCTTATTTGGGTGTAATTTTATCCAATTTGTACTTCCATGTCAAGTAATAGATTTAAAGCATGTAGTATTACATAGGATTTTGCACACCTTTCATTTTGCTTTCTTTTTATGGATTAAATTTGGATTCTGCTGAGTCCAACCAACCCTTGACTGTATGAAGCTGTTTAGAGAACACCATGGATAATTCTACCATATTTGGGCAGCAAAAATCCAGATGTCCACTAGAGGGCAGCACAGAGTTTTCAGCATCTCTTTTTGCTTTCCAGCTATCATCTAGATTTCTTTGGCCGAGATATGGTAGGCTGACTACTTATATCCTGAATCATTGCATTTGTAGACAAATGGGAGAAAAATGGGAAAGGGGAAGAATAGCAGAGGAAAAAGAATAGGTAAAGTAATGGACAAACAACCATTTTATGATTTTTTTTCCTGTTCACATTTTATGTATTGGCCATTAATCTTTGTTTGGTTTGATTTCTGTTCCAAGGAGAGTAATTTAGTGGATTAATTTGTGGAGGGAAATTACATTTAAAACTCTGTGCCTCTTCTGGCATTGAGAGTTATTTGCCTGGCTATATGACATTATTTAAATCATACTTGGAACAGCCTGTTCTAACTAGCTGTATCTTTTTAATTTAGTGATATAAATTCTGGAAGTAAATTATATTAGAATTATATGTCTCTTCTTCCATTAAGGGCTATTTATGCAGTTAATGCATAATTCTAATTCCATCCTCAGTGAAGAACAATTGGAATACATTGGGATAAGTAGTTTGCAACCAAGATGATTAAATATGATTGTGTAGACATAAGTGTAACAAGCCTTACTGGAAACCAGATGATTAATAGTCGTTGTAAGGTTGGAACCATTTATAGCATTAGATTTACTATGTTTTACCATTTGACCTGAAAAGCATGCTAAGAAGTATGACATCTGTAAATCTGTTGACACAGTATTTTGGTTTTCTAGAATAGAGTTCAGCTAAGCACCTGACTTCACAGGAGCAATTTCCAAACTAAGCAACAGTGAAGCCAGGCGCTTTAAAAAATGAATGAATATTAGAAAAGACAGTGGTGGCGAACAATTGTCTGATACTATCCTGAGGATTGTGGCAGATCTCTGCAAGGCCATGATTTTGGGAAGTGGAAAGAGCCTCACTTTGTTGGATTTGAATCATCTAATTTTTTCTTATTTACTTTTTTTTTCTCTTGGAAATATATTATAACTACTTTGAGTTATAAGGCAGGAGAGTTTTGCTGGGGCATGCAGAAGATCTGGATGTTACTCAGTAGGATGACGGGAATTAACAATCCTGATGAATACCACAACTATAACCATACGGATATATTCATAATTATAATGTCACTCGGGTGGTTGTTTTTACTTTTATACAGGTGTGAGGATATCTACTACTGATGGGGGCAGAAGATGACTGAAGATTTTGAACAAACTGTTGCACCAGCATGTTATTTTACCCTATTATGGGTGATGGATTTAACAATCTAGTGGAAAGACATCAAAGAAGATATTATATGGATCATAAACTTAAAGTTATTGTCTTTTCTCTTTTTACATAATGAAATGCATATATAGATATGTGTATATCTTAGTAAAGTGGGCAGTTGATTATATTTAGAATTGTATTGCATGATTTTGTAGGAATTGAAGGGCTGAAATAGGTTAGTTTACTGATTGTTATAAAATGGGATGCATATATAGATATGTGTATATTCTAGTAAAGTGGGTAGTGGATTATATTTAGAATTGTATTGTCTGATTTCAAGTCATATATTTAGAGGAGTGGAGGAAGTGGACAGAATTGAACAAATTTGGTTGCAGGGAGAAGGCCGATTTAAAATGTTATATTAATATATATAAAAGATTAAAGGTTAATTTGTAATAATACTCAATAAGTTTAGGGGAGGAGAAAAAGGGCAGATTACCGTAAAAATGGGAGTTATAAGATTAACAAGTTAAGGGTCAGTATTCCGAGAAGGGATTAAGGGAAAGGGAAGATATTATGTATGTAACTAGTTATGAAATAGCCTATTGTTGTGAAGAAGTCACAGGGGGGGTTGGGTGGAAAGGGTGGGTTAGGGAAGAGGGGGGGGGGAAAGGGGGAAAAACTTGTATTTGAAAACTTTTTCAATAAAAAAAAAAAATATTTTGTAAACTACCAAGAGCCCTAAGATTGTGATGATCTAAAAATCTAATAAATAAAAAAATTACATACATTAAATTTCTTCATTTCCATACTGCTATATATAGAATTGGATTGATAAGTTCGCCTAGAGTTAGCCTATGGTAAGATGGGCAGCCAATACATTTTATAAAATTAATAAGTACTAAATTTATGTTGATTTATCTGATTAAGGATAAAATCTTACATATAGTACATTTACCTGTGAGCAAACCTTGCTGGGCACAAGAAAACGTATTTTTGAAACGTCATACTCAGAGCTGCATGGTTTTGTTGGCTAAGAAGTAAAAATGTTACAATGAGGTACAGTATGTTTACTCCTATGTATGAATTTCAGTTTTCTGTCTATCGGCTATGAAAACATCTTAATTATTTTAAAACTATAGTCACACTGAGATCTGAAAATAACATCCATTGCTATTTATTTTTTTCAGTCCAGATATTTGGACACATAAAAATAAGTGCAGGTTTATTTTTCTTAAGTAAAAACTCGACTTATTCTCACATCCATATATTCCTTGCAAATTCAAAACCTAGCTGGCAAAATCAAGTTTGAGCTCCAGAAGAAAGGAAGTGGGAGAACCACACAGAATGTTTTATCTCTGTGATAGTTCCCAGTGATTATGGGTCCCATACAATCTTGCATTTTCAAACAGCTTGTCCAGTCCATCAAAGTTTGGCCATCCTGGCACTTCCCTCATATATACTGGTACTTTCTCACTGGAATATAAT
The DNA here is from genome assembly GCA_022577455.1 of Arizona elegans. NCBI lineage: Eukaryota > Metazoa > Chordata > Lepidosauria > Squamata > Colubridae > Arizona > Arizona elegans. Next base: position 66,948,533 of record JAKOOJ010000007.1, read on the forward strand.
TGCAAGTTCATATGTGAACTCTTGTTTTGGGAACCATATTTTGAAACTCTTCATTCTGCCTGGTGTAAAGGGTGAAATCTTCCTGAGTAAATTCTTCTTTTTGGCTTGCTTTGTGTAACATATTTTTCACACGTCTATTCAAATATATATGTGCCACAGAGTTTATGCATTATCACTAAATCATAGAATTATATATTGCCATTAAATGCTAATGACTAGTATAGATATACTGAGGCAAGTCAGTTTGATGTACTGATTAAGACATCAAAAAGTGGGAGAATTATGAATTCTAGTCCCATCTTGTCTACAAAGGCAGCCAAATGACATTGGGCCAATTATTCACTCTCAGCCCTAGGAAGCAGCCCAAGGGCAAACCTCCTCTGAAATGTGGTTTTAAAAAAGTCACAATGACATCAGTGTCATTAACACACCACCCCTTTATGTATTGCACAGAAAAAGGAGCAGTCTCTCCTACTACCTTGACTTTTATATCCCACTGCAGATGCCCCTAGTATATTAAGGTAATAAATCTAAATCGAAAGTCTATGTGACTAATAATAAAGCACCTCTGAGATAGAGATTTCTTTAACATATATTCCACTGCAATGAACAAAACCATGACACTATGTCAGAGGTCTTCAAACTTGGCAGCTTTAAGACTTGTGGACTTCAACTCCCAGAATTCTCCAGCCATGCTCCAGCTATGCTGGCTGGAGAATTCTGGGAGTTGAAGTCCACAAGTCTTAAAGCTGCCAAGTTTGAAGACCTCTGCTCTATGTACATAACCATAAAACAGGGTGTCTAATAATACAGGTAGTCCTTGACTTACAACAGCTCACTTAGTGACCATTCAAAATTACAGCGGCATTGAAAAAAAGTGACTTATGATCATTTTTCACACTTACAACCTTTGCAGCATCCCCATGGGCACGTGATCAAAATTCAGAGCTTGGCAACTGATTCATATGTATGATGGTTGGTGTGTCCTGGGATCTTGTGATCACCTTTTACAACCTTCTGACGAGCAAAGTCAGTGGGGAAGCCAGATTCACTTAACAACTATGTTACTAACTTAACAATTGCAGTGATTCGCTTAACAACTATGGCAAGAAAAGTCATAAAATGGGGCAAAACTCACTTAACAAATGTCTCACTTAGCAATAGAAATTTTGGGCTCAATTATAGTTGTAAGTTGAGGACTATCTGTATTGGTAATATAATTGAGTATTAATACAAATTAGTTGATGGCCTATTTTTTGCTCTGGCAATAATGGGGATACAAGCACTTTGTTGTCCCATGTTGTTAGGCACAATATTTAACAAAGGTTTGCCCATTTTCAGACCATTGATGGTATCCCAACCCTTATACAATGTTTTGCATATCCGCTCATGTGGCAGTGCATTGGGCCATCCAAATTGTAGAGCTTAGTAACAGGAACACCTTATTATTTTATTTTAAAAGGTATGACAGTGTAGGACAATTTCATAAATATAAATGTGAGTACATAATTGTGCAATTTTACAATTCTATTCACTCTTCATTGGTGATCATAGTTGGTTAATCATTCTTATTTTTGACTTTAACTTTCCAAATACACCTAAGCAGTGATGATTACTACACAGTTGTTTCATTTCAAAACCTGCACTCTTTCATACCTGTGTAAGTCTACAGGGGGTGCTGATTTAATGACTGCAGTAGGCACCAGCGACTTAGTCATTAAGCAAAGTGATCACTAAATGAAATAACTGTCTAATGTAGGCAAATATACATGTTCCAAGGTAATGTTGCAGGATCCAATCTGAGTTGATCACCGGGACCAGAGGTTTATTCTTCCAAGCATTCAGGCTTGTACTGGAGCCCATCCTCAGGGAACTTCTCTGTCTCCAGAATCTGTGCACTGGGCTGTTCTAGTTGGATTTGTACATTGCCTGATTGTGTGTGGCTTTTAGTTGCTAACAGCTGGCCATCAACGCCCCAATTAACAACTAAAAAGCCACACAACCCACTACCATATAAATACAACCCACAGAGAGAGGTTCCCTGAGGGTGGCTCAGTGGCTAAAACGTTGAGCTTGTCGATCAGAAAGGTCGGCAACTCACCGGTTCGAATCCCAAGTATAGGTCTCCATGAGCAGGGGGTTGAACTAGAGGACCTCCAAGGCCCCTTCCAATTCTGTTACTGTTATTATTATAATGCCAGCACCTTAGATAAACCTCTGGTCCTGGTGACCCATTCAGATTGGATTCTGCAGTCACAACTATGCTTATGATTGTACTTCAATTTTCTCATTTGAAAGATCATTCACAAGAAAGATATATATCGGAATGGAGAAGATGGATTGATTATATTCAAAACAAATATCAAACTAAAAAGTATCAAATAGCTTATGAATGAATAGAAAAGTTAAGAGTATGTATATTTAGTTAAGTAAAAGGCGAGTTAAAGTGTCGAGGGGGGGATAGGAATCTGTAGTTAGTTAGCTTAGCTTAGCATGATTGTTAATTGTTTTACCCTGTATTTTGTTCTGGGAAGTGGGGGGGTGGGGGGGGGGAGGAAGAAAGATGGGGGAAGGGGAAATATTTGAATTTTCTTTTTTTTGTAAAACTTTTCAATCATTTTTTTTCCTCTTGCTTTACCTGTGAAGGTTTAAGTGCAAGATAACTAAGTTATCTTTTTCATTTTCATTGTAACTGAACGGTTGCTTCAGGAGGCATTTTCCACCAGCAAATGGAATCTGAAGTGGTTTGTCTGATCATCTCATTCTCCTGTGATTGCCCAACTGTGCTGTTCACAGTTGGGCAATCACAGCTATGCAGCTGTTCATGCTATAAACTAATTAAATACATTTTAACCTTCTCCTGTTTGTTCATCAATCATTTGCATGTGACACTTTGTATTATTGCTCAGCAGATACTATGGTACTAAACTATTCTGTAATGCAATACAGTATTTTGATTTGGGAGCGGCGTGTTAGATGATGTATGATTCCGAATTTCCTTGCCTTTTTCAACAGTTCCTTTTTACAGAATCTGATCACTGTCTAGTTCACCTCATGGTTGAACTTTCAAAGTAGTTTACAAGTAGTTTACAAGTCAATCATTTTATGCTTTGTTTAAAATTCCAGCTGTAAATGTCAAGACTGGCTGACCCCTATTCCACTGCATCCTATTCCCACCCCCCTTTTAGGAAGATAACAGACATTTCCCTCTATCCAGTCATCTGGGACATCATCTTATCCCTCCAGGATGTCTCAAAAGTAACCAAAAGAGGCTTGGCCCACCCAACAGCAAGTGGCTTCAGTCCCCCCTGAGGGGCAATCCATCCAGATGTGGGAGATGTGAAGTTCCTCCCTACCGCCAATATAATGCCCAGGTGCGGCCTCTTATCTCCGACCATGAGCTTCACCAGCGCAATCCTTTCTTTTTCGAGCTGTTGGAAGAAATCTCCTTCTGGGTTCTGCTCCAAGTGGGGAAAAAGACACTGGAAACATGGAGACTGCTTGGAAAGATGGTTTAATGGTGGACAGAATCACATGGCTTGAGTTCCTGAACAGAAAAGGGATGAGATACAGTGAATCCTCGGGTTTTTATGCTCTCTCTGGCTTTGAACTTCCTGGGGTCTCGAAAGAGTATCCTGATTGGTTGTCAGACTCCCAAGGGGTAGGGGTTTTAGCTAGCCTTGCTGGCTGATGTAATCTTCTCAAGTGCCATGTGGTGAGTTTTGTCCTACATGGGCCCTATTGTGTTGCAAATGATGGTCCATTGACAAAGATTGAGTTTGTGCCTCTGGTCCATTAACAAAAGGTTGGGGGCAGGAAGGTGGGAACTGCTTTAAAACATGCTTCTCCATTTCTCTAGGGAAACATAATATTCTGCCTTTTTAATATTTCCCAAAATGTTCCATTCTTCTAGGAAAAGGGTGGGTGCTAACCTCCTACAGAACAAAGCATTTCGATCCCACACATGCTAGAGAGAGGAATAAAGGCGAAGGACTGTCAGATGGATGCCGCAGAAACCCGGAGGCTCATCTGAGCAACAAGAGCGGTGGTGGCGCAGCGGTTAGAATGCAGGACTGAGCGGCTCAAGGTTGACTCAGCCCTTCCCATCCTTCCGAGGTCGCTAAAACGAGGACCCAGATTGCTGCTGGTGGTGGCGGCGGCAATATATGCTGACTCCGTAAAGGTCCTGTGAAGCGGTGTATAAGTCTAAGTGCTATTGCTATGTGTACGCTGGGGGGTGGGGGGAAGGGAAGGGGGGGCGGAGCTCTAGCACAGCCACCCGCGGTGCCCAAGACCCCAAAATTGCCTTCTGCGAGCCCGACCAGCCGGAGGAGGCGGGGCGTGAGGAAGTGACTTCAGCCGGCGGCGCTTGGAAGCGTGGAGAGAGGAAAACTCCGACGCGCGGCTCACCGACGTTCCTGCCTGAAGGCGCTTTGTAGCTGTTGCGCCGGTCATGGCAGCGGCGGCGACTACTGCAGCTGCTGCTTGTACCTTCAGGGTCCTTCTCAGAGCAGCAGGGAAAGACAATGCGGGCAGGACGGCTGCTGCTGTCCCTTTTCCTGACCTCTCCGCCGGGGTTTCTTCTCTTGGCGGCGGCGGCGGCTTAAAAGCGAAGCCTTACTGCACGCTGTCTCCGCAGCAGCAGCAACAGCAGCCCTCCGCTCCGCCTCCGGATATGAAAAGCTACCTGTGGAAAAGCTACAACGAGGCCAAAAGAGTCACCAAAGGTGAGAGAGAATATGAGGGGCTGGGGCCGGTGCGTGGGGAATCGGGAAAGAAGGGTGTCCCGCAAGGCGAGCGCGCGCGCCCGCCTGCCTTCTTGGCGCGGTGCCTGTTGCACGTTTTTGCAGCTTTTTGTGCCTTTTCAAAAAAAACAACAACAACCCCGAAGCTTCCGGCTTCCCTCGCTGCCCCTCGAGGATCGCAGAAAGGGAGGCTTTGCCTTCCTTCTCGTCTCACTTCCCTCTTTGGTTGCTCTTCGTTTTGGGCGGGCTCCAAAATGACTTTTTTTAAAAATAAAAATAAAAATAAATCTTAACTCAACGGTGCGAGGTGATGCGCTTCGGCTTCGCTGTAAAGGAAAGCGATCTCCTTGGCCAAGGTCACCGGAGAGCAGGTTCGTGTGTCGCCCTGCCATGGCTTGAGCTTAGAAGCTGAGAGTTGAGCAGGTGATAAACCAGGCAATGGTAGTGGTATTGGATTTGGAAGTAGTCGGTGAGGATGCCTACACACACACACACAAACGCAGAGCCCTCTATCAGTAAGAAAATTGGGGTGTTTTTATGACGTTGGGATGTCCTCATAGAAGAATGGTGTGGTGTTGATGTCTGGATAACGTATAAGGAAATGAACTTGGGAGACCCATAGTAAATCCTTAGTGCAGGGGTCAGCAACCTGCGGCTCTGGAGCCACATGTGGCTCTTTCACCCCTCTGTTGCGGCTCCCTGTCACTCAAAATATGCATCACAACCACCAATGTGTGATACCTGCTGGCAGGTGATTTATTGAGCTTTTCAGCCCCTGGTAGACCAACCATGGATAAATCCAAGAAAAGAAAAGTTTCAGAAGAAAACAGAATGTTTAATTCAACTACATATGCTAGTTTTGTGGCCATACAAAAAATAGTCAGGCACGCGTAGGGTTTTCTGGCTCCCGGTGTTTTCTTTTCTGTGGGAAACGGGTCCAAATGGCTCTTTGAGTGTTTAAGGTGGCAGATCCCTGCCTTAGTGAATCCCCTCTGCCTGTGGATATTACTTCAAGAACTCTGAGAGTAAGGTAGGTTAAGCATCCTATTTGCTTAATTCTAGGCTGCATCATAAATTACTGCTCTAGTAGTTGTTTTAATGTTTACTTTTAAATAAAATGGGAATATCCAATCAGAATCTTCCCAACTCCAGTAGTTCTAATTTTGCTTCTGCCTCATAGGCAAGTTTAGTTTAGTTTTACTTTATTGTCATTGCACCTCGTGCAACGAAATTAAATGCCCCCTTCAGTGTACATCATACATAAGAAAACTATACAAATAAAACAAAAACATACATCCTTCACATTCTGTACAATTGAATCGAAAACCCCATATACTGTATTAATATTACACTATGCAGTAGAATTCAATATAGTAAGCAAGGATTACTAGGAACCTTAGGTAGGAGGATTGCAAGCAAATGCACAAGAGAATCAAACAAAGCTCTCCCGCCAGGAAGAGAATAATTAAATCGGGCATTCTGAATAAGAAGTACTGGGAATAAAAAAATAATCAAAAAGGAGGTAATCCCTAGGGAATACTTTTTTTAAGAAGGGACGGTACAATTTCTATAGGGGCCCTTTCTCTTTTTAAAATGTAAAGAAAACGTTATTGCCATTGCAGAATTCCATCTATGCTTAGTTTGCTGCAGTTGATAGTACGAGTCTGAGCTCCATTCAAAGTGCTACTATAAAGTGTGCGGTTGGGATATGCCAGGAATGACTCTCCCAGGCATATTCTGCCCATCTCATATAGATTTTCAAAGGAGTGACTTTTGTGAATCGTTACCCACACAAGAAATCAATGGGATATGGTTGGTAATGGCCCTTACATTCTGGCACGCTTTCCCCCTGAGGACAAAGAAGCTGAAGTCTCCTGTAAGTCTTTCTAAACAGGAATTAAATGGCTCTGTATAACTCCACCCTGTATAACTCAAGGGGTTAAAATAGCAGAGTTCTTGAAGAAATAAAATGAGTGATTTCGTCTATTTTATAACGCGTTATAAAATACCTTCAGCCTTTCAGACATGGACTTGGTTGCAGTGAATCACTACAGTGAGTGCAGTGCACTGTGACTGTGACCTTCCTGGGAATATTTTATTTTTATTTATTTTATTTATTTATTTAATTTATATACCGCCCTATTCCCGAAGGACTCAGGGTGGTGAACAGCCAAACAGTAAAAATACATAGATACAAAATTTAAAAACAAAGTAAAATCGAATTAAACAAATTTGGCCCAAACGTATTAAAACCCCAATCATTTAAAAACCAGTTAAAATTTACATAATTAAAAAGAGGGAAAAGATTAGGCCAGGCCCGCCTGATGGAATAAAAAGGTCTTAAGAGTGCGGCGGAAGGTGCGCAGATCCGGGATCCTCCGTATCTCCGGGGGGTTGGGGGGGAGCTTGTTCCAGATAGTAGGTGCCCCCACAGAGAAGGCTCTCCCCCTAGGGGCCGCCAGTCGACATTGTTTGGCCCCTCTCTGTGAGAGCGTACCGGCCAGTGGGAGAATATAGCCCTCGTATATCTCTTTCCTGACAGCTTCTTCTCCGATGATCAACATGTTAGTTGGATGTATCATGAAGCAGCTTTCTGGTCTTTGTAGATGGACCTGTCAAATCTATCCTATTTAGAAGTGGAAGAAGATTAAGAGAGGATTCAAATGACTTGAGGATTGAGATGCAAGTTACTACATAATACAACAGATGTTCTTGAACTTGCTAGCTGGTGTGGGTGATAATTGCACTTTAATAACAACCAAAAGGTCATATTTACTCCACTCCTTAAAATTCTAGCTGCAGCTAACCTCTATTGGTGAATTTTAACAGAACTGTGGAACTTACCAGCGATTCTTTCAAAGCATTAGCAATCATTTTATCTACAACAGTGAAAAAAAAAATCTGAAAAGCCCATTCCTGATATGGTATCTTTTTCTTTTCCCGCTTTTAAGAGAGCTATGCTTCTTGGATATTGTTTTTTTTTTAAAAAAAATAAACCATGAAACATCGTAAAGGCATTGTTGAAGGTGATAGGCATTTGAAAATTGAGGAAACATAAGAGATACTAATCTTCCAAACATGATTGTGGATCAGTTTGCTTTTGGGATTCCTTTGAAACATTTATGTCTTCAGCAGCAAAAAAATAAATAAAATGATTGTGCTGATCAGTGTGACATGGAGAAGGTTAGTACATGGAACCAGTTTTGGTCTAGTGCAGTGTTTCTCAACCTTGGAAGCTTGAAGATGGCTGGGGGATTCTGGGAGTTGAAGTCCACCCATCTTCAAGCTTCCAAGGTTGAGAAACAATGGTCTAGTGGTTAAGGCACAAGCTAGAAAGCAAGAGACCATGAATTCAAGTCCTACCTTAGCCATGAAAGCTAGCTGGGTGAATTTGGGCTGGTCAACCTCTCAGCCCAACCCATCTCACAGGGTTGTTGTGGGGAAAATAGAAAACCGTGTTGGATATTTCACAGTCCTGAATTATTTGTAAAAATTAAAAGTGGGATATGGAAGGAATGAATGAATGAATGAATGAATCAGGATGGCATGAAGATATTTTGATTCAAACCTGGGAAATTACTTTGCTGCAATGAGCATGCTAGAAGACAAGAGACATGGGCTTTCTATCACAATGAGTTACCTGGGCAGCAAAGCTGTTATTAGAAAAGATTCAAACTGGAGAATGAACATTTAGTATAGGCCTCTATTGGTTAGAGTTTTAATTGGAAACTTATAGGCAACTACCTGCAGGGGCCTCAGCACAGCTGCCATCTAAAAGTCAGTCCTTTGCAGAGCGCATTGCTATAGTCCCATGATGGTGAACCTATGGCGCGCGTGCCACAGGTGGCACATGGAGCCCTCTCTGCGGGCACGTGAGCCATCGCCCAGCTCAGCTCCACCATGCATGCATGTGCGTCTCCCGCCAGCCAGCTGATTTTTGGCTCTCTGTCGTGAGGGCGGGGCATATGGAGACGCGTGTGCATGCATGGGGGTCTCGTGCGTATGTGCAGGGGTGGGGGGAGCGTGGGGTGGAGTGGTGCGCCCCCTATGCCAAAATGGGCCATGGGGGTGTGTGGCACGCCCCCTCCACGGCCCATCTTTGGTCCCAAGAGGCTTCAGGGAGGCCTGCCAGGCCCAAAACGGGCCGCGGGGGTCACCCACACATGCACAGAAGGGGGGGTCACACACATGCGCAGGGGTGGGGGAAGCATAGGGGGGGTCACGTGTGCATACACGGGGAGCATGGGGGTGTCACGCGCATGCACGGGGTGTGGCGTGCGGGGGGGCATTGCATTATGTGTGTGGCACGTGCACACATGACCTTCCCACACTCCCCCTGCTTTTGGCACATGACAGCAAAAAGGTTAGCCATCACTACTATAGTCCAATCATAATTGCATGGATCATTGTTGTGAGGGCCTCATACCATGTTTCCCCGAAAACAAGGCTCAACTGGAAAACAAGCCCAGCATGATTTTTAGGATGCTCATAATATAAACCCTACCCCAAAATAAGCCCCAGTTAAGATCATCAGCCAGATGAATGCATTTAGTACCATATTTCCCCAGAAAATAAGCCCTAATGCATCTTTTAGAGCAAAAATTAATATAAGACCCAGTCTTATTTTCAGGGAAATACAGTAATTAGATAAATTTCTGGGGACTAGCAATATGTTCCTGGCTGATTTTACTCCAAGATAAGCCTGGAGTTCACATATTGTACAAAACCATAAGGTTGTCTTTCTGTTCTGTAGTGTAGTGTATGATGAGCTGCTGCAACCATGGCATGTGAACTAGTGTGTAGTGTGAACCAGACAATTTGATTTATTCACAAATCATGACTAAACAAACCATGGTTTTGCATAATGTGTGAATTCCAATAAAATGAACTACAAACCAGACTCATGTAATTTTCCTTAATAGATAATAAGAGTAGAAGTAGCTAATTCAACAAAGAAGTGCTAAAACAAGTCATAGTTTAGTGTGGTGTATGAATATAATATACTTGTTTTTCATAAAGAGAAGCTGCTTCACACTATTGAAAGCTGGGCCAAAGAGTTTTTTCATTCTAAATCAATTTATAATACCTTATTTTAAATTATTTATTTTAATTTTAAATGTACTCTTAAAGCAAGGTTATATAATACATACATGAGTTAAGATGTTTGCTATTTTTTCACAATGCTTTTCAAATGAGATGCTGCATAAATTAGCTTAAATTTTCTCTCTAGATTTTGTGCTGCAGAAAGTATATTTCATCTATGCTTTCATACTTTTGTTTAAATAGGGCAGATGCATCATGCTGCTATGCTAAATTATGCCTATTTCAAAGTACTATTTGTCAGGTGCCATATGCATTTTATTAAAAAGCCAAATTATGTTATGTAGGGTCAGGATTTGAAGAGTGTTCCAGAATACATTCATTTGCCTTATTAGGTAAGGCTTTTCATGCAGCAATTTTATCTTACTAAGATAGTTGCAGGTTTTGTAAACAGAAGACAGAACGCTGAGTGCTGGTATATTTTAAATGAGAAAGTGAGCTATACAAATCATGGAGTAGTTTGGTTTGCTTTAACATTTTTGTGCTGCAACAAATGCTTTGGGCAATTTGTAAGGAATTATAAAAATTAAAATGCAAACCAAGATGTAATATTAAATTCAGCAGTAAAAAACAAGAATCAAATAGTTCAAACATTAAAATATTGAGGTCAAAATAATGAGAACTGAAAAGTTGGGCAATGAACAAAAGGTTCTTTATGCAGTGTCAAGATAACCACAAAGATGACAAAGTTAAACAGAAGAGAACTGACTGCCTAAATTGTAGAGGCAAGTCTACAACAATTTCTTGGTTGTTACTGCAATTGTTGGCAAAAGTAAGTTTTTAATGTAGCCTCCTGATCCTAGCTTTGCTGAACACTTTAGCCGTGTATTTTGCTACATGTATTGTCCCCCAAGAATTATAGATTTGTTTTTTTGTAACCATAAAACCAAATGTTATTTAATGTTATAAAATAGGCAAGCTATTACATACTTATGTACAATCTTTATATCTCAGTCTAATTTATCTTTTCAATCTACTCTAACTTATAAATATATAATGTAAGAAAGATGAGGTGATTATTTTAAATTTAGGTTAATATAGGAAAGAACTATTATATATTATTATTATTATTATTATTATATTATATATTATATATTATGATATATTATATATTATGAGGAGCCTGAGTGGCGTAGGAGGCTAATGCTTCCTACTAAGGCAGCATTTAACATCCAGCTGCCTGCAATTACTGCGAGTTCAATTCTCACCAGGCTCAAGGTCGACTCAGCCTTCCATCCTTTCTAAGGTGGGTAAAATGAGGACCCGGTTTGTGGGGGCAATAAGCTGACTTTGTATAAAATATACAAAAGTATGAAGGCTATTGCTTAACGCATTGTAAGCCGCCCTGAGTCTCCGGAGAAGGGCGGCATATAAAAATAAATAAATATAAATATATAATGTAAGGATGTCAAATAAAAGCTGTAGAAACTTTTAAATTGCTCAGTAAAAATTAAAGAATACCCCACATTGGTAAAATCGGTGGGAATTTTTCCTGATTTCATTTGTCCAAGATCTACTTCTTGGTTCTTCTGTTGATATTCTGTTTTGACATTTCTAAAGGCAGTTTTGGATTGGACCAAGATGGAAATTTCTTCAGTTTTTTAATCTCTCTGTTGTACATAAATATCTAACAATGTGTTCAGTTAGTGTTAAAATTGACTTTATCATACAACAAAATAGCATGTTATTTTGTCATATGGCATTTATATGTGCATAGGTCTGAATCTTTTAAGTGTGTGAAGTCAACACTGCATTAACCAATTACGTGTAATACTCAAGTGCTTCAGTGTTGTCTCAGTTATGATCCCTGTAACAAATGATTTATGAACTTCAAATTTAACAACTGAGCATCATTACATTTAACATAATAATTCATTTTTTATATTTGCACTTCTTCCAATGAGCTCAAGATAGCCTAAATGGCCTTCCAGTTTCATCTGCAAAGGAACGTTATGACTACGTTCATGCCTAAATGAGGATTTTTATTTTAACTATTTTTTGAAATGTGACTTCTGGTGACTTATCACAATAGTTTCATTGGCAATACTATGGAAGTAGTTTGCCATTGCATTCTTCTAGGATGTCTTTTTTTAACTTCTTGGTCTAGCACACATCAGTGTCAAAGTCGTGGTGTCACGTTGCCGTCATGTGACGTTTCGCGATGTTTTTTCCCTTCACGGAGCTGGAGTGGGCATGGCCTGAGCATGCTGCATCTGGCCTGTGGGCTGCCAGTTTGACATCCCTGGTCTAGCATAAAGCTGTTACTGTACATCTGGTGGTCTCCCATTCAACTGCTCCCCAAGCCAAACTCTGCTTAACTCCTTAGCTAAGATAAAATCACCTAGGTCATACCACATGCTGAGATGTCCAATGCAAAAGTATAGGCATGGACATTTAAAATACAAAAGGGCAAACCATTTCAATAAATATTGAACAGGCAAAGGATATCCAGAAAAGGAGCCTCTTGTGTTTCAAAGACATGTTCTAAATTCCAGTTAACTCTACCAGCATAAGGAAGTAATCTGTTCATGAAAATGGACTGGGGGAAAGTTCCCAAGAATCAAATCATGGGACATTTATCTCAAGGGGAACAAATGAGAAGTGCAGCCAGCCACATGTTGGGTCAGTGATGATCTGGGACAAACCCGTTCCTCTCGTGCTGGCCACTGAGCTCCATTGAACAAAGAGAGGGGGGGATTGAAACAGCCATCTCCACAATGAAATCTCATAGATGATGGTGTGGGATGTCACTATTTAACTGTACTCTCAGCTTGTCCCTTTGGTTCAGCATCTCAATTTAGACCTCGCTTCTGGCTTCCAGAACAGTATTGTTCATGACAGCTAGTATTTCCCAGTAAATTATTACCATATCATTTTCCCTGCCTTAGGACCAGGATTGAGCAAAACATGAAACCCAGCAGGACAGATCTCTGCGAGGGGTGATATCTCTTCATCCAGCACATTTAGTAATAGAGTCCATGTACTTTCGTCTGCAGTTGTGGATTAATCTGTTTATTACAGATGGATTTGGTGTTCAGTAACTTCATCCTGAGCTCTGAGTTAATTTCCCCATCTGGCTTCTTCCATTAAATTGCCCATGTAATGGCAAGAAGCAAGTTTATTGCTTAGCTTGCAACAGTGCTGCTTTTTGTTTCTCTATTATATTTATATTCTGATCTTCCTTTGGGAAAATCTGAGTGGTCATTATCTGAATGAGCTACTAAACAGATCAGAATCAGCCCGATGTTAGCTAAAGAATAGCATTAAGTACATTTTATGTAGATGCATCCCATTTATGATATATATTATGAATACCTATTCTTGAACAAGTGTTTGTATTTGTCTTTTTCTTCCATAGACTTAGTCCCATCAATCATGAGTAATTTGTTGAATCCGGATGCTATCTTTTCCAACAATGAAATGAGTCTCTCAGATATAGAAATCTACGGCTTTGATTATGACTACACTTTGGTCTTCTATTCCAAGCATTTGCATACGTTGATTTTTAATGCTGCCCGGGACCTTTTGATCAATGAACATCGGGTAAGATGATATACCAGGATGGGGTGGTACCATAATATACTTGAAATTCAGATACTTAAGCTAGTTGTATACCAAGAAATAAATTCTGGATAAAAAGCATATAGAACAGCTGTGTTGTATTGACATAAATTATATTGCAGAACTTTCATAGATTTTTCAAGTGGATTCTAGAATGTAAATTGGCCAGAAGTTGACTCCATTGCAACTTCTGGCCAATACTGCATGCTGTATGCTTTTCCTTGCATACGGCATGCAGTATTTCAGAATGAATTTAGCTCGTCCAGAATTAAAAATTTTATAATTTCTTAGAAGAATCTGTAATCATGATGTCATCCTTAAATTTGATCGGTTTATAGGATACCCTTCCCCAAACTAGGTGCTCTCCAGATCTGCAAACCATAACTGCAGAATTCACAGGAGGGACCATGCTGCAAAGTGAATTCTGGGAATTGATATCTGCACATCTGGAGGGAACATAGGCTAAGGTTTCCTTAGAATCTGAATTGGCCTAAATTCATGAGTTTTGGGGAAATTGTTTATCAAAATCTTGAAGACAGGCATTATTATTGCTATGTTATCTTTCAGGAGTGGGGAATTTCACTCCTAACTCTATTGTACAGGTAGTCCTCAACTTATGACTGGTTATTTAGTGACCAAAATTACAATAAACCACCAAAGATGGTCACATGTTAACCTGCTTTACAATTAGAAAATTCTATATAGGCAGTCCTCAACTTATGACCACAGTTGCACCCAATTCTACAGCCTTTTTTTGTGCCATTGTTAAACAAATCACTGTAGTTGTTAAGGGAATCATGTGATTTTTAAAGAAAATCCAGCTTCCTCATTGACTTTGCTTGTTGGAAGTTGGCTGAAAAAGTTGCAAATGGTGATCATACAACCCTGTGATGCCCCAACCATTGTTAATACATACTGATTTCCAAGCACCTGAATTTTGACCCTGTGATCCTGGGAATGCTATGATGAAAACCCATCATAAGTCACTTTCATTGAACAATCACCAAACAAATGGTTATAAGTCAAGGACTATATGGGGAGACGAAAATGTTCAATTAACAGATTAATGCAGTAAAGTGCAATATGCAACTATGCTATCCTCAAAAAATTCCCCTTGAAAGTAAATAGAGTCTTTGTTGCTGCTTTTGCTGCCTAGAATGCTGTCCCAATCAAAGGACTTCATTGCATTAGTAAACACAAGTATTAACCCTCTGTATACTATGAGGGTGCGAATATCTTTTATCTATGTGAACTGAGTTCCCAATATAGTTTGTTAAGCATACAGTACCCAGGGCTGCATTTCTGTCCAAAGGTCAGTGGCTATATATTCATATCTATAAATATCTTTGTAATAGTAAATAAGAAATTGGATCTTAACACACAACTGGTTGCAATCTCTGGTTTAGTGCATGCCTGGAATAGAACTATTTCTACAGGGCTAGTCGTTGGATGGAACCAAAATAATGGCCAAGAATGAATTACTTTGTTTTGTCCTGTGAAATAAAACTAGATCAAGTGCAATTTAATGAACGTTCCCCAGCTTTCTAAGTTCTGAGTAGAGAGAGTAAGTGTGAAAATTTTTTTCACAGAGCCTCCTCTTCTGTAGAGGCATAATGGATGTGAATGGAAGGAAAGAGTAAGCAATGAATATTTGAATTTAGAACTGGCCTTCCCGTGGATGCATGAGATTACACATTTGTAATGCAGTTGAAATTAAAATAACAGGTAAAAACTATACTGTAGTCTAAGAGGGGCTTTCTTTTTGCTCTTTTATTACTCTTCTGAGGATTCGTACGATAGCATGATGTCTTACAAACAAATAGTTCCTAATTTTAAAAATTGTAATGTAAAAAATTGTAATGAAATTTTTCGAACAGTGTTACAGATATACGGGAAGGAGAGAAATGGGAAGGAAATATTAACCAATGTTTTTCGTAACTAGCCCTTTTAATTGCAATTTCTAGCACTGTTGTAATGCCTTGGATAAATAGAGCCAGAACTATTTCTTCTACATTTGAATTGTGTTCTTTCTCTTCCCCCTTCTTAAGTTCCATCCATGGTGTGGCTACAGATTATGATGTAGCTTTCCTGATAAAAATTGAAAACAAAAGAGGTGTTTTGTAGAAGTAGAAGAAAGGGAACTGGATCTCGCTAGATCTATTGAGATATGCTTCCTATATGGCTTATATTATGTGCTAAAATTACTATTATTTTTATGATTTTGCCAGTATCCTGCAGAAATCCGAAAGTATGACTATGACCCGAATTTTGCAATAAGAGGGCTTCATTATGATGTGCATCGGGTAAGTATGGATTGTTTATTTGGAACTACAATGGTTATTACCTGTTTTCATTTCTAAATAATTTGAAATAGTTGCTAAGTGCAAGTTAGCATGTTTACTTTTCAAATTTGAAATATTTATAGAAATTGTATTAGAAATTAGATCTTATGTATTAAACCCAAGGTTCCTTACAACCTAATTGATCAATTATGTGCCATCAAATTGTTTTTGATCCCTAGCAACCACATAATAGCTCTCCTCCATGATGATCTGACCCTCTCCTGTTCTTTCAAGTCTCTCAATGGCACTCATTACCACCATTGGTCCATCCACTTTGCTGCTGGTCATCCTCTTCTCTTTCCTTTCACCTTTCCCAGCATTAGAGCCTTTTCTAGAGAGCTGATCTTAGTATAATGTGTCCAAAGTTGGATAATTTGAGCTTAGTCACTTTTGCTTTGAGTGAGAACTCTGGGCTGATTCACTCAATTATATGTTTTTTTGCACTTTCCATGGTATTCTCACTCTTCTCCAATATCAAATTTACCTCACAGCATATATAAAATATTACCAGTTAGACAATTATTAGGAAAGACTCAAGGTCTGCATAAGATTTTCTCAGATTACAAACCATCCAGCCTCTTCTGGCTCCAGAGGGAATGACAGTTCAGCAGATTGCTTGGTTACCTTGCCTCAAGTGTTACTGCAGATACATCACACAATTTTGCATCCTGTTCAGGTTCAGGAAGTGGAAAGGTGCCAGAGTACTTAATCCACTGTCCCTAGTTGAAATGCTTCTTTGTTTTTGAGGCTTCACAGAAAAAGGAAATCGGCTTTATAATGGCAGAAGAACGTTTTTGCTGTCTGTCAATCTCAGTTGTTTACTCCAGTAGAGAGATTCATATCAATCTTTATTAGGGTCACATAATGTAAGGGATGTGAAAAGGATATAGCCAATAAAAATTTTTAAAAGAAAGCATAGGAACAAAAGATATAAAAAGATATGAGGAGGGACATAAAAAGTTAACCTTTGAACTAAGATAAAGTATAATTTAAAAAAAAACCCCTTATTTTCCTCCTTTTGTCTGTCACATTTGTATATGCCAGTAATTCTATAGCCCCCTCCATTGTCTTCCTATATCTAATCAAATTATAAAATATGTAATTTTAGATATGTAATGGGGTTTTTTTCAGGAGGGGGGAAGGGCTGCTCATAACCAAACTGTATCTTTCACAATCAAAACAGAAATGAAATTGACAGTTCTCTTTCTCAATGCTCCAAAATCTGCTTGCCAAACATAAATCATTGGAGCACGTTTAATATTTCATTTTAAATCTCTGTAAGTTACCACAGGGTTATGATTACGAGGATCAAATGAAGTTTCCTTTTGTCAACTGAACTCAAGAACAGCACCCTTGGGTTCTAAATGAAGATGAATAACCATGGAAATGGGAATTGATGAATATGTCCATGGGTCATTTAGCTGCCTCTGCTGCTAACATTTTCTATAAAATTAGCAAAGACATTTATCAATGAATATCAGCCCTGGTGGGTTGCTGTTATGGAACTTTTCTAAGATTTCTGGTCATAAAATTTAATTGGAGGCTGATTAACTGAAGTATATTTTTATAATACGTAGTAGTAAAGGCAAAAAAGTTTCTCTGAAATTTAATCAAAACTGTTTAGGATCATTTATAAGTTTAGCCTGTATTTTTTCTTGCTTTAAAGGCATTATTAATGAAGATTGATGCTTTTCACTACATTCAACTGGGAACTGTGTATAGGTGAGTCAGGAAGCATTTTTTTTCCTCTGGGCACCTGTAATTCACTATAATAGCAATATATGAGTAGAATGAACTCCTGCCTTGTTTAAATATCATCAAATATTCATCATCAACCCGTATTCTCTGTGCAGCACTTTGACTTTCACTTTGTTCTATCTTCTGTATTAATGGAAAAACCCAGAATGCCATCTGTAAATCATTCTTTAACCATTCTTCCCATTACACCCAAGACATATAGATTATAGTACTTTAAAAAGACAGGACTTGAAAGTCAAATTTAAATATATGTTTAGGTGTTTGCCAGTAAAAAAGAGAGAAACAGATGGCTGGACTGTCTCTTAAAAATCACCAGAATTATTAAACTGATTCTCTGCTGCAGTAAAGATCTGAGTGAGATAATGTTTTTTTGGCCAAACTAAGTCAAATCTTTTCTTTAGCTGGAGTGGATTAGCTGACTAATGTTCTTGCTCCCAGCTGTTAAACCCTACTGGCAGGCTGCTAAAAATATTCCACTGTTTGCAATCAGTGTTGCTAACAAGACTGATTCTAAATATTTTTCAGCATGAATCACCATTCTGTTTGTGCGCAACAGAAATTCAGATATAAGCATAATGTTAATTCTGCAGTCTTATTGATTATTTAGTCTGTTCAATTTCTGCAAATGTTTAAAAACTCAGTTGCATCTCTTAAGCAATTGTCTTCTATTAGGTTGCATTCCTGCATTTAAAAAATTGGGATATAACCTAACTATTGTATTTACTAAACAAAAATTAGTGTTCAGCATGCCATAATGCTAGAGATTTTTTAATATATAATAAAGATCTGCAGTGTTTTAAGATAAAAGGCTTTAACCTAGAGAATATTTGACCCAAACTGGTGGGCAAAAATGTTTTTGGACTTTGCTTCCTAATTAGTATGGTCTTCAGAGATTTAGAGGAAATTTAGAGATTTAGGACCTACAAGATGGAAGATGCTAACTGAAAAAGTTATCCTAGCATTTAAAACTTAATACATTGAACTCTGTTACTTGGAAATAAACCCATTGAATTCACAAGGGCTTAGTGCTTTTTACATATATTTTGCAGTGCATTGCCTTCAGTCTTTGAGCAGTTAAGTCATCCAGGATACCTTACTGGGGAGAAGATTAATTCTCCTTTGCCACTTTGTAATGACTTTCTGAAAACCCATGAATTAAACAGACGTGGGGGTACTTTGCAGGCTGAATGTCATCCACAATACTCTTTGTTGAAATTGAAACCCTTAATTTAACAAATTGCCATGTCCTCAAACATTGGTGGCTAATTTTTGTCATGCACTAAAGACTGTTAAATGCATTAAGTCTTTGGATAGGCTTAACACACCTAAAATAATAATTGGGAGGGAGGGAGCAAAATGATGAGAAATTCTCCCAAATGTGGAAACCTTTATTTCCACAACTTCATCATGTTGTTGTCCTGCTCTGTCTCCTCCAAGTGTCAACAAGTTGTCACTGTTATAACCTTAATTACATTTTAAATTTCTCTGATGCTTCATTGTAATCTAACAGCTGGGAATAGCACTCCTACCTTCTAGTATTATGCTACTACTGAGGATAATACGAGTTAATTATTTTATTTAATATATTTTAAATAAAAGCATCTCAACGTGGATTGCACAATATTAACTATTCAACAAAAGTGATACATTTAAAATATTAACAATTTAAAAGAGGGGGAAAGCAAAACAGATGCAGAATAAGGAACTGTTCGTCTTGTATTTACTTAGGAAGGCCTAAGTAAAGAGGGAAGAAACCATAGGTTTCCCACACATTTCATGAAACATTTCAGTACAGCTCATGTTATCAGAAAGAAAGCTCACCTGGGAACTATGATAATAAGATATTTCTGTTCAAGGATCATGCAGTAGGGCTTTCCTTGACGTTTTTAGGAATCAAAAGTTACTGAGCTTTGCTTTGGTAATTTGTTTATCTCAATTAGCAATTAGAGAATTTAGAATTCTTCCAACCACTAGTATTTTGCTTATGGCAGGCTAGAAAATGGTACATATACCTGTTAATTTGTAAAACCTGCTTGGCTTTTGCACTGATATTACTGCTGTTATTGCCAGAGGATTGAATGTTGTGCCAGATGAAGAAGTAATTGCTATGTATGATGGTTCCCATGTGCCCTTGGAACAAATGAGCGACTTCTATGGAAAGGTAAAACTTTTTTTTTTGGTGCTTTTAATGAGTTTTATCATTCCCTTTTATATTAGTTTGCATCTTAATGTATGATGTTGAAACTTAATAAAGGTATTATAAAGAAGAAAATAAAACTACATGAGTCATTTTCTGTTACATGGAAATTTGAATTCATATAAGTGTGTTTTTCTCCTGCATCTTTTGTAGAATACTAACTTACAACTAGGCGTCTCATTACTTCTGCTTTTTTGCAGGGCAAAAATCTTAAAAGATTTTTAAGACTTCAAAATTTAAAGCAGTAATCTAAAGCATATTTAGAATCCAGGACAAATCCTTTAAAACAGAAACCAGGGGTCTTCAGTTCTTATGGGCTAGTGACAGTGGTGGAATACAATTATTTTTACTACTGGTTCTGTGGGTGTGGCTTGGTGAATGGGGTGTGGCTTGGTGGGTGTGGCTTGGTGGCATGGCAGGGGAAGGATACTGCAAAATCTCCATTCCCACCCCACTCTGGGGCCAGCCAGAGGTAGTATTTGCCGGTTCTCCAAACTATTCCAAATTTCCGCTACCGGTTCACCAGAACCTGTCAGAACCTGCTGAATAGCACCCCTGGCCATGATTCAAATTTGAGTGTGTTGTGGGTGTTTTCACCAAGTATCTCAGAAGACTTGCTGCATCATAAAATGGATGCCACTAGAGAAATGTAAAGGACCAGTTTGCAGAATAGTGTCTGCCATCCAATTGAATGTCCTGCCTGTCCCAGCAGAGTGCTTCCTATCTCCTTCCTATTGCCTTTACACACCACAACTATCTACAGCAGCAACCCCCAACTTTTTGGGCACCAGGGACCAGTTCTGTGGGGAGAGGTTTTTCCGCGGACCAGAGGGACCATAGCATCCTTGGGATGCTGCCTGCATCCCAAGGATGGAGCTTGTTTGCGTGGCCTTGTTTTTGGCATGCTCTGGCCTGGTGTTGGTCCATGAACCATTGGACCGGGGGTTGCAGACCCCTGATCTTTGGGAGATTTTACAAAGTCAAGAAGACAACCATAGCTACATGACCATAGCCATCATCTTAAACTTTTTTGTTCTCCTACCAATAAATATTACCGGTCCCTTCCCAACAAAGTGATGGAATGTTCATTATTATGTCCTAAGAAAAATTGAAGAGCCTATTTGCAGCCTCTTAAGCTTAGAAATAAAAACCGTGTTGGAAACTGCTTTGCAGTGACACAGTTTTTTTTAATGTAAAAAGACAGGAGGGGCAGAACCTGAGGAATGGCAAGAAAAATACCCATGGGTGCCTTGGAGCCCATCAACACCAGTATATATAAAATTTAGGTGTGAACAATTTAAAAGCTAGCACAATATCTTTCAATAAAACGAGGTTTTTTTTTTTTAAATTTGATTTATATGCCGCCCTTCTCTGGAGACTCGGGGCGGCTTACAATGCGTTAAGCAATAAAGTTCTTTCTAAGGACAACAAAAAGAGAGCCCATTGTATATTCATTGGAGATGCTGCCAAAAATTTGTTGTTTTTGTGTCTCCTAATCTGAGACTAAATTGCAACTGGCCCAGGCTAAGAGACGTTATTGTATGTCATCTTTCTGTTTGTTGCTCGTAGGCTGATTGAAAGCATTATTAACACTTTCTGAAATATCTGATATTGTTTCATGGCACATACATGAATGTGGTATGTTTGGTTACAGAGTTCACAAGGCCACACTATGAAACAGTTCATGGACATCTTTTCTTTGCCTGAGATGACTCTCCTGTCTTGCGTGAATGAGTATTTTCTGAAGAACAATATTGACTATGAGCCAGTTCATCTCTACAAAGATGTGAAGGTATTGGGCTATCCCAGTGTGACAGTCATCCATATAACAGAATTTCCCCAGCCTGATGCCTTCTAGCTGCGTTTTACTTCAACTCCCATAATACCCATTCTTCGGGAATAGGATTCTATTTCTTGATGCACATTCCACAGGGTTATTTCTTCACTTCTAAGAGCCATAATCCTTTTGGTCTAAAATAAAAAAAACCCTATGACTACAAAAAATGTGGTAATACTATTATTTTAAAACATTAAGACCCAGAGAAAAACTTACAGCTTGGGGTTTTTGTTTTTTGCTATTCATTTTAAAAATATGAAAGACGTTTGCTTCATTCAGATTTAGCTCATTTTTAGATATGTGTATTTTCCTGTTTGACACATCTAGTTACTGAAAACAAGATTTGGGTCTTTGGAAACAAAGTTTATAGATTTTGTAGTTGTAAAAATGTCCTTGAAAATGTATAAGCAGTACCTAAAAATCTTAAAAATTGAGTGAAAACCTTGATTAGGTAACTGAGTGTCAGCAGCATGTGGAGAAAGTGCAAAAGGGACAAGGCCACTGAATGATTGACCAAACACATATACTGTAGATTTCTTTATTTGCATGAATTTGGGATTGATTGGAAGATTGGGTGAAAAACTCTTGCAACAGATTGTAGTCTCCCCATGCTTAATCTGAGAAACTGCAAAGGAGGAAGGAGGTAAATAGACTTCTAAACATTTAATACTTTAGTTAGCTTCCTGTGATTAGCAGAATGGAATTTTCATAGCGACCATCCAGTTATGAACTTAATTTACATAATTTATACAACATAATTCAATTTCTTTTACAAAGTGGCATAAAATTACATTAAAATGTAAACAGGATTTAGCCAATGGTTTATGAACTTGGCTTGTTAGTACACTGGTTTTTAGACACTGAATTTATGAGAGTCATTGGGTTAACATAATTTGAGCAAATGGCTTTGATTTGAACAACTTGAGTAAATATAAAGTTTTGACTTTGATATGGGCAACCTCTTACTTTAAATTTTGACTAGGCTCACCCTGAACCATCATCTGGCTTGTTTGATTGTGTTTCTTATTATGGTTTCTAAAATATGATTTATGCTTAGTGTGTGCAAAACAATTGGGGTTTTATTTGGGAAACAACTATTAATCTATAATATAATTCAAGGTTGAAACCAATCTATTTTCTAATCATAGATAAAGAAAGTTGAGCAGTAGGAAACTGGATGATATTATTAATAGTCCCTGAGTGAATAATTTGAAAGCGAAATCTGGGGGCTGGGCAGGGGACAGAATGTATCTGCCCTCAGTGTGGAAGGGATTGCCACTCTCAAATTGGCCTTTTTAGTCACACTAGATGCTGTTTTAGGACCTCTTTCCAGAGCACGATACCATAGTCTTTTGAGACTGAAGGGTGCCAATAAAGAGTGAATAATTATTTTCTTGGATAACTCTCAATCTTGCTAGTCACAGGTTTGCTAATTTATTTATTTTTTTTATTTTTATTTTAAATTTATATACCGCCCTTCTCCCTGAGGACTCAGGGCGGTGTACAGCCAGAATTAAAAAACATGAAATACAAATATTAAAAACAATTAAAATATATATAAATTTGGCCCAAAATTAAAAATACAAACCAATTAAAAAATAATACCTTGTCTTGCCATGTTCCCAGCAATATACTATATCAGCAACTGAAATAATTATGGAAATCGTTGGAGGTAGAAGATTCTGCTAATTATTTTCTTTCTTATATAGAGAAATATCTCATTCTTGGTTCCGTTGTTCCTAACAGGATTCAATCAGAGATGTACACATCAAAGGGATAATGTACCGTGCAATTGAAGCAGATATTGGTGAGCATGACTGAAATTCTTTGAAGCAAACGCTTTTTCTTCCAGTAATGGATTTTTTTTTTTTGCAATTAGCTCTCTGACCTTTGAATTACCATATATTCCAGTTCCAGAGAATGCCAGATAGTAAATAAAAACAAGGCAAGTGATTTGCAGGTGTCCCCAACTGGCACCTGCAAATCATTTGCATTATTTTTGTTTATAAATGAATTGCCAAAATTTCATGCTGCTTATACAATATCTTGCAAGATTTTGGCATTTTTAGAGTCATTTTTAGAGTTATGCTACTGTCAGGGTTCCAAGTAACACCCCCAACGAAATCAAACTCGGAGGCTTGAAGTTCCTCAAAGCTAACTTTTATTAGAGATGTCATATTGGCACATCTGGGAAAACCCGAATCTGAGAGTTTCTGGTTTTTCCTCACCCAAGAGAAAGTTCAAGTCCTTGCCCCTCACCAACACGTCCATCATACGAACCAATCAGGTACCCTCCAGAACAGAAGATACCTCCTCATTCTTCTCAGCACAGCTGCAGGGCACAATGGCCTTGACCTTCTAAAAGAATTCTATTTTGACTACATATCTTCTTCACTCTATACAATCCCCCCTTCCATTTTCCCACAGTAGAATTTGTGGCAGGCCTGAAAGCCTGAAGGCACAAAAGTAGAAAGATGGCTTCCAGGTCTGACAGCTATTTCTTGTAAAGTTTGGGATAATTTTTTTTAAAAAATAAAATAGAATAAAATAAATATGAAAAGATTATTAAACCTTTGCTTCTATAGTCCTTCCCTAAAAAGTAGAGTCTTTGCCTAATATGCTTTGGTTTATTGATGGAAGCTAAATATTTTAGCAAGTTCAATTTCATCTTTGTCCAAAACTTTCTAGTTGCAGAAAGTCTGTAGAGATTCTTACTTTCTCAGTCATCCAGATCATGGTTCTCCCAAAGGTGCTTTTTTTCAGGAGGCAACTGGACTTTCTCGTTTTTTCTTTGAAGACATTTTGCTTCTCATCCAAGAAGCTTCTTCAGCTCTGACAAGATAGTGGATACTGGTTGCAGTTTATTTTTTAACTATATTGAGAATTGATTTCTGTAAGAGTCCCTACAGTGATTGTGAACAGATTCTTTTCATAATAGGCAATAACTGAAACAAATTGCCTTCTGTTGTGATGCAAATGTGGCAAACCTAAAAGTGAATAAGGTTACAATTTAAGTTGCATGCTAAATGCACTCCTATGAAGATGTTTAGATACTTATGAATTTTAAAATCTTGACACATGAAGTATTCTTTAAACTGTTTAGGTAATTTAAGAACATAAGAATTTTTATCTGTAATATAAGAAATATCACATATTATGTCAGCCTATAGAAAAACCTGTTCTTACAGACTGATATATTTATACATCATTGATTATTAGGAACAACTCTCGAGGTGTCACAAATTTACCACAGCTTTACCACAAATTTTGGTAAAGCTTAAGTTCTTTATCTAAGATTTGTTCTGAAACCAATTTTCTATGCCAGGTCAAAACCTTATAGAATATGTCTCTGAAATCTTATGATTGGACCATCTTTCAGCAATGATTAATTTTACACTGTTATCAGTTCATCTACATGGTACATCTAAGTAGTTTTCTTAAGAACTTATTTTTGTTTATAAAAATGAGTCTGAAAAAAAGGGAAGGCAATGCCAAATAAAATAGATCAAATTCTATATGCAGTGATGCCAGTTTCCATAACAAGGCTATTTCCATGCATTGGTTCATATGTCTGCAATGTTTGTCATCCAGTCAGCTACCATCAAGGTCATATATTGTTGCCATGGTCCAGTGTGTTTGTGAACTAAAATCTCCAGTGCTGTGGCAACTATGTGGAGCATCCCCAAAGATATGGGCTCTTCAGTACTACTGCTTAAGTAGCCTTAATAATAATTAAACTTTTAGTATATGAATAGGCTTTTCATTGCAGTTTTTTCATCAAAGCACCTCCAAGATTGCTTGTTTTTAGTGATAATGCTGAATTTGGGGTGACATGACTTATGCAAAAAAAAAAAAAGAGGAAAAAAGATGACTTTGCTATAAATATTCATTCAATTAAAACTTTATGATTTTTTTTCTCTTATCTTGTTCTCTTGTCTTCTAGAGAAATACATTTGTTATGCTGAGCAGACACGTGCTGTGCTAGCAAAGCTGGCAGCTCATGGAAAGAAGATGTTCTTGATCACAAATAGTCCTAGCAGTTTTGTGTAGGTGGTTTCTTTGAGCATAAACCCGTCAAAGATTTAATCTTAATGTTAACCATTAGTTATCACTTTTAAAAATTCAGATTGGTTATACTTGTGTCATTAAATGTTGGATTACTTTTTATAGGGACAGAGGCATGAAGTTCATAGTTGGAAAAGATTGGAGAGATCTTTTTGATGTAGTCATTGTCCAGGCAGAGAAGCCAAATTTTTTCAATGATAAGAGAAGGTGAGTTCCTTGCTGCTGAGTTATAAATATCTCTAAGATGTCGTGATGAACTCACTCAAGCATTGCAGTCAGCCAGAGAAACCCTTCCGAATATGCGCTATTGCCCAACTGCAATTGCTCCTGCATGGTCCCCAGGCTCAAAACTTGCACTTGAGCTACTGAGCTCTCTGCCTTTAGAAGAGTAGCTGAGATATATCTTTTGCCAACTCTTTAGAATAATTTTATTTATATTGTTAACCTCATGATTGTATTGCTTGAATCAATATCTCTGTGTGTATATGTGAATGTGTGTGTGTATATATATTGTCAATCTTTTTGTGCCAATCTTTTTGTGTTTTCATGGAAACCATCTTGATTGTTCTCTCTGACATGAAAAGCAACATTTAATAACAAAGCCCCCTCTGCGATATATTTATGGATACTCTGTGTGTCTGTGTGTGCGTGCACGTGTGTGTGTGCACGCAGTATCTCTGATTATATTATTCTAGTGGTATCTCTTTCCAAATTGTTGCTTTTTTTTCCCTCCCCCCTTTTTTTTTAGACCATTCCGCAAAGTGACTGAAAGGGGTGTTTTGCTTTGGGACAAAATTCATGAATTACAGAAAGGCCAGATTTACAAGCAGGTATTCTATTAACTTTTTTTAAAAAAAAATCTTATTTTTTAAATATACCTGTACTTTCAAACCAGCTAACAATCATGCTGAAGTAAAACAGAATATCCAAACAATTGAAACAATGGTTATTTCATATTTGCATGTGATATATATATATATATATATATATATATATATATATATATATATATATATATATATATGTATGTATGTATGTAGGTCTTTGGTTATTCGGGTCTTCTCCCACGTAAAATTGGAAGTGTCTTGGCGACGTTTCGACGAAGTCTCATTCGTCATCTTCAGGCTGGTGTTCTCGGCTTCGTGCTTCCAGGAGCAATGTGAGATCGCAGCTGCGATCTCACATTGCTCCTGGAAGCACGAAGCCAAGAACACCAGCCTGAAGATGACGAATGAGACTTCGTCGAAACGTCGCCAAGACACTTCCAATTTTACGTGGGAGAAGACCCGAATAACCAAAGACCTACATACAAACACCGGCGAAAACCTGAGAAAACATATATATATATATATATATACACACACACACACACACACACACACACACATATACATACATACATACATACATACATACATACATACATACTGTATATATGCAATCTTATTTATGCCATATTGTTAAAATGATTATGTTGATTAGATATTTATAAAAATAATAAAAGATGAGAAAAATAAATATGCATTGTGAAACATAAAAAGAAATAGCAATAAATAAAACTAATTACATTCCCCATCATTCTGGATTTTCCTTGCTGTTTCTAAAGGAAATCATTTTATTTTATTCATTTTAAATTGTAACTATGAATCCTGGAGAAAGAGCTTTAGCTAAGCAAATAAACTCCATTGCCTTAAAAAGGATTCTAGTTCAGACCTCAGATTGGAGAATTCTTCTGTCTAAATACTGTTAAACTCTACTAGTTACTCATTTTAATCAATATAGAGATTACTGATCTGATTTGCTATACTGAATTTTCCTGTGATCAACTTGAAGTGCAATGTAATAGTCTGTAAGTTGAAACAGTAACTCCAGAATTACCAATGCTCAATGAAAGCTTGAATAACGCCAACTGAATTACTTTCATTTTAAGTCATAAATTTAGCTTTTGGCATCGTCATAGCATAAGTCTCTGTTACCACTTCAAATTATATCATGTGAATTGAACAGTTTGTCTTCTGCACTTAGTTTCATGAACTTCATGTGCAAGACAAAATAGTCCAAAAATGTTGTCTAGTTAGTCTAGACCAGTGATGGCTTGCGTGCCCACAGATATGGCTCCACAGGTTCGCCATCATGGGTCTAGACGACAGCTAGTAAGTAAGTAAGTAATAAAGTAAGTAAGTATTTCTTATTTTCCCCTGTCCCAAAAATTGATCTTAAGAACATTCCTTAAAGCAATACTTAAAGGAGAGAAGCTTCATTTAACTCATAACGTCAACAATGTAATCTCGGGGCTGGTAGATTAGAGGACATTTTGCTTTAATGAGAGCATTGAAATCAGATTTTTCGATTAACAGTAACAAAATTTTGCTGGTAACTTGGTGTTTACTACTTCCCTTCCCCCAATTCTTTCTTTTAGGGTAACTTGTATGAATTTCTGAAACTGACTGGTTGGCGAGGTTCCAAAGTCTTATATTTTGGTGATCATATTTACAGTGATCTAGCTGTAAGTACTTTCTTCTCCGTGTGGTGTGTGTGTGTGTGTGTGTGTGTGTGTGTGTATGTGTGTGTATAGTTAATATTTCGGGTTTCTTCCCGTGTAATTGTGGATATATCCCTAAAAGGATATATTATATATATTTAGGGATATATCCACAATTACACAGGAAGAAACCCGAAATATTAACTATACACACATACATACCCGTGAAAACTTACATAAATATATATATAGGGAGACTAAGGAGACCAATGGGCAGCAGGGAGCTTGCTGGCTGCTGGAAAAAAAATGCCTAGAAACTAGTGGATTGTGATTTCACTGAACTATAGCTGCATAAAAATCTTGGTTTACGTAGGAAGAACCTGGCTAAAGAGAAATACACATAAAGGCCTACGAAAAGAAAAGAAAACACACACACACACACACACACACGCACATATATATAATGAAGCAGGTGTGATCCAGAAGAATGAGCTATGTATTATGAAATTAATTAAAGCAGACAGCTACTTTAAAAATGAAAAAGAGCAAAGGACCATATTTAGCCATGGTGGCGCCGTGGTTAGAGTGCAGTACTGCAGGCTACTTCTGTTGACTACCCGCGGCTGCCTGCAATTTGGCTGTTCGAATCTCATCAGCTTCAAGGTTGACTCGGCTTTCCATCCTTCTGAGGTGGATAAAATGAGGACCCAGATTGTTGGGGGCAATATGCTGATTCTGGAAACCGCTTAGAGAGGGCTGTAAAACACTATGAAGCTGTATATAAGTCTAAGTGCTATTGCTATTTGGTAATAAAAGTAGGAAAAAATCATGAGTAGGATTAGTCTGGTCTTCAGAAAAGACACAAGGCTCTTACCTTATTGCTATGTATATTTTTTGAATTTGTTTTATACAGATTTCAGCAGCCTGTTCCTTCCTAGTAGCACTCATTCTGCAATAATAATTGAAATAGAACTCAGAGTTCCAAACTTATAACCTTCCCTGCACCTGCTGGTACACATTATACTGCTCTTATATCGTTAAAAATTGCTAACCAACAAGAGAAAAATATCTCCCTGATTTATTTAATTCAGATTCTGTTAATATTTTACCATTTTCTGATCCTAAACTCCTTTCTCTTAATTTACTCACCCTTCTGACCAAACAATATCTGATCAGTTGTGCTTTATTTATTTACCCCCTTGCCCTTAAGTATGGTTACCTGGTTTAGAATGGATTTGTTCTACACTTTTAATTATTGCATGACGATATAACTAAGATGTCAAAGTACAGATATCTTCGGATGGCATCTAACCTGAAGGAATAGAAAGTATGCTTTAAATGAAATTAACACAAATGCTTTTCTTTTCTTTTTTCTTTTGTGTGATCTTGGTTGCCAAAAAAAGGATTTGACCTTAAAGCACGGCTGGCGTACAGGGGCAATTATTCCAGAATTACGAAGAGAGATTAAGATCATGAATACAGAGCAATATATTCAGACTATGACTTGGCTGCAAACTCTCACTGGATTATTGGAACACATGCAGGTTTGTTTTTTTCCCCATTCCTTTCATCCCCACCTCTATTTTTTTTCCATTGCTGATATTGCAGATAAAAATACGCAATATACAGTAGAAACCATCAGAATCGATGCATGTAAACTCTAGATAGGATAGAGATGAGATTAACCTCTTGTTTCCAGTTCTCTGTCTACTTGATAATTAGAGGGACCTTCACCTAATGTTCTTTTGCCCTGGTGATAATAATGCAGTTCAAATTATTATGTGAAAACACAGTGCACATATATGTTTATATTGCTTTCACTGTATGCGGGAGATACAGCTATTTTTTAAAAAATAAAACCTTTCTCCGTGTTTCTTGTTCAATCTGTCCTGCCCATCTGTTATTTTTATAAACGTGTCTAAATATGTTCTATTTTAAAACTCACAAATTTATATTGTTTATGTCATGTCATTTCAGATTCACAAGAATCCTGATTGCCAAATGATATTAAATGAATGGAAAAGGGAAAGAAAGGAAATGCGGTAAATATTAAAAGATCAAAATTGGATACTTGTGGTTTATCCAACGTTAAGCTGAACTCAACTTTGGGGGTTATTTTCGGGTTATCTGTGAGCGTATATGGTATTATTCTAAGTTTTAAAAAATTGACCTGATCAGGGTGGATAAAAATTGATGATTTAATTTTTTTAATCAGATTTTTTTTATTTAAATCGGATTTTTTTTATTTTTATCAAATTTATTTTAATAAAATGCTTTTGGAGTAAAAATCTATCTGAAGATAGTTTTCTATTTAAGATACATTAAGAATTTGATTTATTCAGCATGAAACGAAGCTTAGTTATGTAGCATGAGGCTGTATATTCTGCTATATTGGGACTGTCAGTGAGTCAACAGCGGGTCAGAGGAGGAGCCACTGCAGGACAGAGATGACAGTTGCTCTTTAAAAATTATTTAAAATTTTAAATTATTTAAAATGATTTAAAACAAGTTGATTTAGATCAAGCCTTTTTACTAGTGATTTAAACCACAATTTAAATTGTGATTTAAATTGACTTGATTTAAATCAAATCCATCCTGGACCTGATTAATTTCTAATAAAATAAAACTAGTCCTTGCTTCATTTTCCTCATAACTTTGTTAATAGTAATAATTAATGCACAGGAAATTCAGCTCCATTGAATTCTGAATGTCTACTCTTAAAATGATATATTTACATTTTTAGCTTTAGTTTTGTCTCTCATAACGTTAATTACAAGCCTACACAAACATATTTGAGGTGGTTTAAGTTACAACTACGAGAACTATGGAGGTTGCTTGCAGAATCTGTCTATTTTCAAGATTTATCGGCCACCCAACTCAAACAGTGTGACACTGGGCATTCTACAACATAAACACATAATAAATTAAATGTGTGTGTCTTCTGGCTCTGTCTACCTCCATCTCACTTTCATGTAGCTCATCTATCCCCATCAGTGATTGGGCAAGAAGTGTAGTTTTGCTTTCAGTTACATGATGCTTTCACTTGTGAGAAATTAATATATCACAGATAAGAGATGAAATTAAGTCACCTTTAACTATGGAATTCACTGAATTATTTTGGTCCCCCTCTGTTAGCCCAAACTTCAGAGGATGGTGGTTGTTGGGGAGAAATGAGAGATCCCATGCATTCTACATTGAATTCCCCACGCATAGGTGGGGTATAAATGAAAAGATGGTAAAAGTATGTATTTTTTCTCCTTTCCTGAGTGGCCTTTCTTCAGTGGACAGTTTTGATTTTGAGGCCTTATTGATATAACAACAAATCTGTCCTAAACTTGCTAAATGTCTCTGGTCCAAAAGAAGTACAGTATTTCATGGTACGTCCATGGAGATTTTCAATAATCCAATTTCATGAATGGTATTTCATGGTTGTCCCAAAGATGCTTCTTCATAAGGCAACTGGAATTTCTTGGTAATTTTTCCTCGAAAACATTTCACTGCAGAACTGAAGAAAACCGCAAGAGAGTCCAGTTTCCTTTTGAAAAAGCACTTTTAGTTTTTTTTTCATTATATTTCATATAACGCACTGACTGTTCTAAATGTTTTTTCTTCTTCTTTTCTTCTCTCACCAGAGAAATGAACAGGGATTTCTTCAACTCTCAGTTTGGAAGCTTATTCAGGACTGACCAAAACCCCACCTATTTCTTAAGGCGCTTGTCTCGCTTTGCTGATATCTACATGGCATCATTGAGTTGCCTGTTGAACTATGACCATGATTACACGTTCTATCCACGAAGGACTCCTTTGCAGCATGAACTTCCAATGTGGTCTGACCAGTTGTGCACGGGTACATTCAGAATACCATTTCTTCAGGAGATGATTCAGATCAAATAACCTTCCGGCCCCCCAGATTTTTTGTTTTTTGTTTGTAATGTAATGGTTACCATATTGCTATGCAGTGGCTTTTTAAAGGATATTTATTGTAAGAGCAACTTTCTCTATAGTAATTGATTCTTGCTGTACATGCTATGGAGCAAATGTGTCAATTCAGCTGCTCTCTTATTTTTTTCTAGTGAGAATTGATAAATTGATAAAAACTATGGTTGCACTGAGAACTGATTTTTTCTTCCAGTTGAATATTTACTGGAATGGAAAATTATTTGCACATAAATTTATATATAGCCCGTAATATTTGTCTTACACACTCTAACCCAGGGGTGTCAAACTCACGTTGTCATGTGATATATCGGGACTTTTTTCCCCCCTTCACTAAACCGGGCATGGGCGTGGCCAGCATGTGACGCATCTGGCCCGTGGGCCGCAAGTTTGAGAGCCCTGCTCTAACCAAAGGTCATTACTTGAAATTTAGGCTTGATTTAAATATTTAGTGAGATAAAAGCACAGCTACTATTGTGCTTTATAAGGAATGTAAAATCTTAACAAGGTTTCAAATCCATGCAGGGCTGGGTAACTCTTATTTTTTTTAATCAGAATAGAAAACAATTTTTAGTGGATGAGAGATTTAAGTCCATAGAGCACTCAGCCATTTATTTTTCACTGACTTGTATTTTCCTTAAACAGCCAGGAAAAGCTATAAGTAGAATACAATATTGCATTGCTTGCATTAAACCAATCAAAGCTTTCATTATAGAGATTTCCAGCCAATGAAAATTGACAGGACAGTTAGTAAAATCGGCAGTAGAAACACTACAATAGCACCACAAATGTAGAAACAGAACAATACATCTACTAAAGTGTGTTCAATCTGAACAATTTTATAATTTAACAGCTCTGAAGAATTAATGGTAGATATAGAGTAAAGCCTTATAGCACTGGGCACTTTAGTAGAATGTCATCATGTACTTTAGAACAATATTTTATATATTGAGGCTGCAGTCCTGTGCTTACTTTCCTGGGAGCAACTTTCATTGAATGCAATAATAATTTAATAATGTATAATAGTAGTATTGGCCTGTCTTCATGATAAGAGTGAAACAGTTACGATTTTTAAAAAAGGTGGAGATTTTGTGTCTCTTTTTAAAATTCTTATTCCCATGCACTTAAAAATCATGTAGGCTAAATGTTGGAGGGTTTTAAGCCAGTTCTCACTGTGCTAATGTAAGAGAGCCAGTTCCCACTGCTCTTAACAGGACTAAAACTCGTATTTATTTTATTCACTTCTTGAGTTCAGCAGGAAAACAAATTATATATTAAGTTGAAATCATAAATACTAACACTATTTCTAGGCTGATAATAAAACAGTAATATAGCAAGAGCTTTGAACTAACAGCCCCCTTCCTAATAAGCTATTTCAACTAATGTAACAAACAATTTTTTCTATAACATATTAATAGCCCATAAAAAAACTACC
Source organism: Arizona elegans (assembly GCA_022577455.1). Taxonomy (NCBI): domain Eukaryota; kingdom Metazoa; phylum Chordata; class Lepidosauria; order Squamata; family Colubridae; genus Arizona; species Arizona elegans. The sequence goes on from JAKOOJ010000007.1 coordinate 66,981,991, forward strand.
TGGTAGTTGATAAATAACTGGTTACTCAAATTATTCAAACTTAAAACTCTTTAATTTGCAATTTTGGTTGTTTCTAAGTGAGCCAGAAATTTCTAAAATGCTTAAAGCAGTAGAATGCAATTTTCACGGGCATTGCAGTCCATCTATTTTGAAAATCTCAAAACATTCCTTTAAAATATATATTAAAACCTCATGTATTTTATGAAGATATTCAAAATATAATCAGAATTTATTTTAGGAAATAATTTGGCTCTTCAAATGCTGTTTACATAAATATTATGTGTTTCAAGTTTGCAAAAGCATTTCTATATAGAAATTTGCAACTACATATACTTTTAAATTTTTTGTTGTGTAACTTAAGAGCAGTAGCTGGCATTATTCCATTCTGGTTCCAAATACATGCCTTGAAACAGATTTTCAAGATGTGTGAGTATATTTCCTGGTTTCACCTTTGCTTTCATAGTTTAAATCCCTAAACAAATAACTCTTCAGAGAAAAACTGGTATTATTGCATTTCTGCTACTATAGCAGTTCTTGTACCCTGGTATTCAGTGGTCGTGTCATGAAGGTCTGCTGCAGTGCACTATTAAGTGAGATGTGCAGAAGATTATGAAAGATGAATAAGTCCTCATTTAGTGCTAGGATTCATGTAGCTCCATAGGCTTTTCATAGAGATTCAACCATCCAAGCCATACTTCTTCCCAAAGTTGCATTTTGAATGAAAGGTTTTCATAGATTGTCCCCACTTTTTTGATACCTTTTGTAAAATTGCCTGATCATGTTATTTATTGAGGAACCTGAGCTGACCATACAGTGCTGTTGCAATGTGACATGATATAGACACAGAAAGATATTGATGCAGAATGGATGATTTTGATTGACTGAAGGAAAGAATAATACCTAACAGTCGAACAATAGAACACTAAGTGGAAAACCCAAAGGACAGAATTAGGCACAAACTTACAGCTCATAGCTTGACATTATTTGAACAGTTTGTATCAGTCCTCCTGTCTTTTGAATGATATTTGTTCACAATATTAAAAAGTCAAATTAGCACAGATTCTGAAAATTAAGCATAGCGTGAAATCTTTTGAAGCTTACTGTAGCTGTTCTTGTATTAGCGTATGCTATCAAGTCCTGTGAACCTAGTAATTGTGAGCATTCCTGCTCACCATGCTCAACATTTTGAGATCTGCTTTAAAGAAGGGTTCTTTTACTGCAGAATAAAATTTTATTTCTTTGTGTAAAGTACTCATTGCTGCTACAAGTTTTTTAATGACAAATATTGTAAAAATGTGCATGAACAGTGACTGTGGAGAGTCTTTGCATACACAGCTGCAAAATATTTTAAGGTAATGTTATGTTTTATGTCCTTATTCTGATGTAATTTTGAAATTTTAAAGCACACTTAAATTCTGAAACTTCTCATTTGCAATTACTTTGCTTGTTGTAGACTTTTGTCAGTATGTTCCACCTGAATACCAAAAGTGAGACAAGTTCATTTGTCAACAATTTGAAGCCAACAAGATTCTTAAACTGAAACTTGTTATTGGAAAAATATTTTCATACATACAAAAATAACTTTCTAATAATACAGCATTGTTAATTTACAAACTAATAAATATTTTATTAGAGGCATTTATTGTAATTGGGATGGAAGTCAGTGCAAGGTTTTAAGGTAGAAAGCTAGTCGGAGGGAAAAGATCTCTTTGGTGAAAATATTCATTGTGTACTTGAAGGGAATATGTGGGGAATATGTAAATTGAATTTATAGCTGATGGTTTTGATAATTAGTGTCTATTTCAATAAAGTACCAAAAGTAAATATGAGTGAGTTCTACAAATACTAGTATATAAAAAAAATCTACAAGTAGAATTTTTGCTGCTTTGAAGAATGAGTTATTATGAACACATAGTACATGCTTTAATTTCTCTAATCAACGCTGGTAATGTAGTTTTGTTATCTAAAATAAGCTGTTAATGTAAGTATGATGGATGAGACACTTCTCAAAGCTTATAACAAAAGACTTTGAAGTAGTAATTGTTGGGAAAAAACTATTCTTGGTAGCACAATATGTTAATTTTGTTTAATATTGGGTAAAATGTTCTTTAAAAATGGTTAAAAGAATTTGAGTTTTGGATTCTTTGAAAGTATATAAAGTGCTTCTACACATACAGTGTATTATTATTCATTATGATGAACATTAGAATAAGTAGATGAATTTGTCTACCTTGGTATAATGTTTTTAAAGGAGGGACAATGGAGTGATGCTTAGTAAGTACTAGCAAATATATAATTGCTAATTGTGACCTACTGCAAGAAATTAATGTTCATGAGAAGAAGCCATAATGGTGGTGTCTATGCACATGTTTCTGTTCATTTTGTTACATTGAACTGAGAATTTTCCTGTGGCAGGAAAAAACAAAGTTATATTTGTGTGGTAAAATTAGAAGAGAGAGAGTCGAGAATGAAGTTGAAAAATGAATGAAGATTGAATATAAAATTAGTATTGGTGTGGTTTATGAATGAGAATCTATTGCAAACAAGATGACATGAGCCTCTTTTTATCCTCAAAAAAAGAGGTAAAATGTTAAAAAGAATAAGACATAAGAATTAGTGTACTGAATGGGTGTGATGGAAGCAAGGATGATTTGCACAGTTGCATGGATGTATGTAGAAACGTGAAAACCCATTCTACTCAAATCTCTCATAAAAATTAAGATTGTGCTATTATAAAATATAGCCTTTAATACTTTTAGAGCAGCTTATCCAACCTTGCTACTATTAATTTGTGTTACAAACACAAACTATAAATGTGTGATTTTTTTTAAAAAAAACCTGGAAATTGTAATGCTATCTGCTTGTGTAATATGCAGTAAATCATTTAAAAACATTTAGATTTTTTTAAAAAAAGAATATCAACATTCCTTTAATGACATGTTCGTAGCAATCCAAACAGCATAGCTATACCTCAATCTTTTACAAAATGAAGTGCTATTTTGTAATATTAATTATTTCTGGAATACATGGAAGAGAGCAAAAACGAAAACAGTGATATTAGCATCTGCATAACTAAAATGACAGAATTACTTCCTAAAGAAATTAAAACAACGTTCAGTTTTCTTAGGAATTTTCTTAGGAATTATGTTCTTCAATGGCCCTTTCCTGAACCAGATGTGTTGCCTTGTATCTTCATTATCCAGTAGGAAAACTATTTCTCCGATGAAGAAGAAATAATTATTAGAAATCATTGTGGGAATCACTGCTCACCAACTGCTGCTCATCAGAAACCTGTTTTTTTTTTTAAAAAAAAAAGTTATAATCAACATTAATGAATAATGCTCTAAAAATTTGTTGGAAAAGTAGTTAGCAATATATTACAAATGAACATAGGAGTTATTTTCACTCTAAAATGATTTTAATTAGTGCTTTCAAAGACCTGATAAAGCAGTTAAGTTCTTGCCTTCTTCAAAAGAAGGCTGGAAAGGGGCCAGATGTAAATGCCTCATGTCCATTGAGCCATTGCGGAGAAATCCCTATTTCTAGTAGACTGCAGAGCAGGGTGATTTGAAAGCCATTATTCAGACAGCAAACATTATTGAACAGGAAACACTACTAAGACATTGAAGGGTCTTGTTCTGTTAATAATAAAACAACTGTGAAGTTGGGTCTAGTCTGAATATAGAGTTGATAATATATTTAGCATTTCAGGCTGTAGAATGGATTAGACTGTAGACTAGTTGCAGAGGATGTACTACAGATGCAGACTCTCAGAGAGGATGGTTGGGTTCACACATGGCACCAAATATAATGTGAAGTTTTGATCCTAAAACAAGTTATTTTGACTTGGGCACCCTGCCTGCCTGAGAAGTGCAGAGATGAAGCTGGTATTTCTGTGAAATTGCCTTCCAGAAACTTAAGCCAATCTTGAGCCTACCCTAAAAAGTATAGTCCTACCCAGACAGGCTGCTGCTGTAGGGAAAGCTGTTGGTGTGGTGTTTGAATCCAGTGACTACAATTTATTGATGGGTTTTCTATTTAAAAATACATATTGAAAGCTAAATGGCCGAGATAGGTGCTTAAGATTAGCTTTGATGTTGTCACAGATAGAGTTGTGGGGTGTGAGTATGTATCATCTGATGGCCCCAATGCATGCTAATTCAAAGGGGATAACAAAAAGGAATAAAATACAAAAACAAAAACACCCCATACTATGTGTTGATAGTTGTGTTACTAAAAGAAGATAAAACCATGTGGTCAGTTAAGTAGAAGCCACAATATTTTACTTTATGATCCACATTCTGGCTTCTGACATATTTGGAAGAAAATCCTACCCCATCAGAATAAAAACTTACCAAAAATGGATCATAAGGAGGATCTGATGGAGGAGCTGATGAGGTGTCATAATTGGGATTTGAGATGTTGGTTGATGGTGCTTTGTCCAATGTAGTTACATCAATATCATCTTTTTCCTATGTGACATTTTTAAAAGAATAGTTTATGTTCAAATTCATTACAAAGAAAGCCACTTTGGTGTAGTACCTAAAGCAGTGATGGATTTCAATTTTTTTTACTACCGGTTCTGCGGGTGTGGCTTGGTGGGCATGGTTTGGTGGGTGTGGCAGGGGAAGGATACTGTAAAATCTCCATTCTCACCCCACTCCAGGGGAAGGTTACTGCAAAATCCCCATTTCCTGCCAATCAGCTGAGACTCAGGAGGCAGAGAATAGATGGGGGCGGGGCCAGTCAGAGGTGGTATTTACCAATTCTCTGAACTACTCAAAATTTCCACTACCGGTTCTCCAGAACTGGTCAGAACCTGCTGAAACCCACCTCTGACTTAAAGGCATTTGGCTAGGAAATTGAGAGACCATGAATTCTAATCCTGCCTTTGACTTAAACCAGATGGGTGACTTATTCGCTCTCAGTCATAGAAAGAAGGCAATGGGAAGTCATTTCCAAAAAAGGCCAACCAGTTGCCAGAAGTCAAGATGACTTGACATCAAAAGCAAAGCAAACAGGAAAGTCAGAACTGATGGTTGTATTTATAAGTTATTTAAATACTAGTGTCAGCATTCCAAATTAGGCTCTTTTCCAGTGCTGACATGAACGAAATGAAGCAGAGCAGAAGCGTTGATTTATTGCTGAGATGAACTTTTACCTAGTTTTCTGAATGCAACAGATAGTGTTACCTGGGTGATGGAGAGTGGAGGGCACATTCCTGTGAAAAGAACGTGCCGGGACATAGAGATGGATCTGCATGATGGCCAATGGGACATTGGGGTTGGAGAGCGGAAGAGGAGGGGGTTGGAAGGAAGGGCCAGTTTGGCTGCAACTTGAATCAGGAATGTCGGATTTTTCTATTCTTAAATAAAAGTGATTCATTAGAGACTTTGCGTTTGAGAATGAAGTTTATTTAAGATAGCACCAAAACCTGACAAGTAGGGTTTGATTATCAGGAATTCGCTAAACCAGTGGTTCTCAACCTATGGTCCCCAGATCACTGCGGGATTGTAAAGGCTTGAAGAAATGTTATGATTTAAAACTTGAATTAAGTCTTGGTAGTCAATGCCATAGTCCTTGGCCACAAAAGGTATTTAAAGGAGGTCCGTGGTGAAGAAAAGGTTGAGAATCATTGCATTAAACTAAGCCTCATATGCTTCTATATCCCTTGCTTGTCCTCTTCTAGATTATATTCCATCTTGACTGAAATGTTGAATCCATTCTGGTTAGGATTATTCTGTTATTCAGAAGTTGTGAGAGCTTCATCACTGGAAGCTTTCAAGGAGAGACTGGACTGCCATCTGTCAGAAATGGTATAGGGCAGTGATGGCTAACCTTTTTGCTATTGCGTGCCAAAAGTGGGGGGAGCGCGGGAGGGGTCATGCATGCGTGTGCCCACACCCACAATTCTATGTGCCCCATCCTCCAGGCATGGACGCGCGACCCCCCCCTGCGCTCGCTCCGCTTTTGGCACGTGATGGCACAGTGAGCCTCATAAGCCCGTTTTTTGCTCTTCCCCAGGCTCCAGAGCCTCTCTAGGAGCCTGGGGAGGGCGAAAACTCCTGGAGGCCCTCCAGAGGCCAGAAACCGCCTGTTTGCCGACTTCTGGTGGGCCCAGAAGACCTGAAAATCAGCTGGCCGGCTAAGCTCACATGCCCACTGATATGGCTCCGCGTGCCACCTTTGCCACACGTGCCATAGGTTCGCCATCACGGGTATAGGGTCTCTTGCTTGAGCAGGGGGGTTGGACTAGATGAACTATAAGGTCCTTTCCAACTCCATTATTATTCTTTTATTCTGGTGTTAGACTATAGTCACCAGAAATAGCATCCTCAGTAGAGCACAGGTAACTCAACAGGCGTGATGGCAATTTCTTTCTCCTTTTCTGCACGCTCTATTCAATGAAGCTGAACTGATAAATCTGTTCTTTGTACAAAAGAACAGTTTTATCACATATTCATTGTTTTTGATTTCCTTGCATGATCAAAGTTTATATATATTTGTGTGTGTGTGTATCCATGTACAAATCAGTTTATGTTACTATGCTTTTTCTTACCCTGAAAAGTTGGAATTGGATGGTTCTGTTCTTAAATCTGAAGTACGAATATCCAACCAAAGCAATGATTCCAATGACCAGAATGATTGCAAAAAATATTCCTGTACCAGCTCCAGGATGTAGAGAAGCCTTGAATTGAGACAAAGTAGGCGAATGGATAATAAGTAGGAAGTATAATTAAATATTTCACAAATGCTAGAGGAAAAGTCATCTTACTGTGTGTTAAGATACACAACAGAACATGGCATCACATGGTATTTTAAAATTGATCCAATGTATTGTGGCACAGAATTTGGTATGTTAACTCGGGATGAAGGAAAATGTCATTTTTAAAGCCAAGAAGCAGACTAGGTTTTCTTTATGCATGCCATTTTGCTACAAAGGTCTCGGTGTGAACCATGGTTAAAAATATTCATATAGGAAATGTGTACTACATTGCCTAATTTAACAATATGTCTATATTGGAGAAAACAGAGAAATAACAAGAAAAGAATATTTTGTAAATAAACCAACAACTTGTTCATCACACTTTGCTAGCTCAAACAAATGTTTCTAATGAAGGAGACAGTTGTTTTACTTGTGTTTTTTTCCAAGTACTTTCACAATTGTCCTGAAGCTGGGTTCTTCATTTTTCAAATCTCAAGATGATGTAAGTTCTCCAACCAAGAGCTCTTCCATGGCAAGATGCATATCTATATGTCCCCAAGGCACATAACCTATAGCTCCAGAAATGCAAATTCCCTCCCCTATACAAAAAGTGTTGAGTAAAACCATCAGACTATCTCCAGAAGATGAAGTAATATTAACATGACAGAAGAGGAAAGTTATAGTGTGTAATGGGAAAACACATTGCCACTTTAAATTCAGTTTTGAATTAAAATCTAAGGTTGCTATTTTGATTCTAAATTAAGGCCCAAAAATGCCAATTAAGCAAAGGATGACCAAGTGCCCCAATATAATTTTTCCTTCTTGACATACTCTATCAAGCCTGCTTCCAAAAGAAATATTCATTCATAGTTTTTTGGAAGCCACTCCATTCAAAAAAATACATTTCTATATGCAAAGCACTTACATAGGTTGCAGGAGGTGCCTTTAGTGATGCTTCAATCACATGGATGACCCCATTGGAGGCAATAATGTCCCACTCACGGATAGCTTTACCATTCACATACTTGGTAGTTATCTGAAAATATATATATAACTTGAGCCACGACATGATGAATAAATTATATGATCTTACTAGGATACTCCCTGTAACACAACTGATGTTTACAGTGCGTAGATCTTTTGTATATGATCTGCTTTGTATATTTATACTAATACTGCCTACAAAACTCACCCTTTTTGTGCTGTTGGACATTAACCCAAAAAAGACTCAGCTCTTCCTTGGCTGAAGTAGCGGAAATGGCTGGCCAAGGAGGAATCTCATGCAAAGAAATTTGCTATTGCTACTCATTTGGTTTAGAAAGAAAGTTAAATCACTAGTTGGGCAAATGCCATTTCCCCCTGTGTTATTTAATCCAGATAAATAATATATAGTGGTTGATATACTAGCTTTTAGAAAGCTAGTATAGAAAAAGGCTACATTACTGAACTATACACAAAGATTATACATTAAAAAGTACATACAGCAGGGGTGTCAAACTCGTGTCATTACAGCAGCGTCATGTGATGTATCGTGACTTTCTCCTTCGCTAAACCGGGTGTGGGTGTGGCCAGCACATGATGCATCTGGCCTGCGGGCTGTGAGTTTGACACCCCTGACATACAGTATATAACATAAGATAGTTGTGGACAAACCCTGTGGAAAGTGTAATTCTTTGCTCCTTTTTTCTTGTTTTCTTAGTCAATGAAAAGAATGTAGAAAGACATTTACAGTAGTGGCCAAAATTGTGGAAACCTTTTGGGAAAAGTGTATTTTTGAGGTTTGATGGCTAATAACACCACTTTTTTTTTGGTGTTTCAAGATAATCATATTCCACTGCTGGAATGGCCTGGGAATATCCCAGACCTTAACCCAATTGAAAATCTACGGAGCCGACTAAAGAAACTTGTTAGTCAGAAGCGACCCAGCAATAAAACCCAGTTAATAGAAGCAATCATTCAATCTTGGTTTTACATTATAACAGCTGCAGAAATAAAAGACTTGTTTCACTCCATGGGAAGACGTTGTAAGGCCGTAAGTCATGTGAAAGGTTACCCAACTAAGTATTAACTGACATGGTGATAGTTTTTGTATATCTCGTTTTTTCTACGTGTTTCACTTTTCTTCTTTATACTGTAACTGCTATTCTAATAGCAAATCCTTCATAAAAGTTATTGCATTACATTCTTGATTACATTATCTTTCCATTGATATATAATTTTATGGTACTATACCCCCCCCCCAAAAAAGTGGTATTATTAGGTAGTTTTAGAAAATACATTTTTCCCAAAAGATCTCCACAATTCTGGCCACTACTGTATATGTAAAATCATAGAGAAGGAAGTCCAGGAGAACCCAGGCTACTAGCTTAATTTAAAGAAAAATATTAGGGCTGCCACAGATGCCCAGTGGTAATAGAAAATGAGCAGGTTAGAAATAAAAAGAGCGATCATAGAAGATAGAAGAGGACGACAGAGATATACGAGACATGAAGCGAGGGAATACGCTTGTGCAGATTTTGTGATGTTCCAGGCTCTGTGATCCTGAAGTTCCATGGAGTGCTCTAATCTTTCTACATTTGGGATCTGCATCATGAGTACAGGTCCTCCACTTACAACAGTTCGTTTAATGACTATTCAAATGGCATTGAAAAAAGTGAGTTATGATCATTTTTCGCATTTATGACCATTGCAGCATCTGGCTGGGGAATTCTGGGAACTACACACATTTTAAAGTTGTTAACTTTCAAAAACACTTTGTTATATGCTGGCCTATGACTGTAATAAAGATTTGAAAGGTTATTTCTCCCCCTGAAGACTTCTCATTCATGTCCAATTCATATCAGAATTCCTTAGTTTCTGCTTTTTGTTCTTTTGGAGGGGGGGGGGAAAATCAATGCAATATAGGCAACTCACATCAAGCTGTATCCTTATGAGCAGCATATTGATGAACAAATCATCTACCTTTTTAGTGAGTGAAATCTGTTCCTGGTTTTCTTCTTGGTGTATAATTAACAGGCTTTCCCCTATTCTGCTTTGGAGAGTGGTTCCATTGACCAAATCTTCATAATATGTGCTGTTCTTGGTTAGATGATATTCAATGTCTCTTCCAGAGAGTGTCTTAAAGCAGCAAAAAAAATAACAATGTCCACAATCAAAATGGCAGCATTTCACAGCTGATATCTTTTCCCTCCATTTTTTTAATTCAAGGTTGATACCTTACCTTTGCATCTAAAAATGAGAATCTTTATTCCATAAATTGTATGGGGAGTACCTTTTCTATTTCTACTCTGTCTAAAACAAATCCAAGTAGTTGCTGTTAGAAGAGCTCAATTTCAATTAAAAGAATTTAGACAGGGAAATCAGGCGGAGCAAGGAGCCTGTTGGATGTTAAAGGAAATGCCAGCAAATACATAAGGGGCTTGCATCTGTCTGTGGATCAGACTGTATATTATTAGTATTTTTACAAACTAAAAACTCTTAACTAAGCTAAACTTGATTTAGCTCAACAGACAGAAGCACTGTAATTTAACGCCAGCTGTCTGCAATTAGAGTAAGATCTCGCCAGGCTCAAGGTTGACTCAGCCTTCCATCCTTTCTAAGGTAGGTAAATTGAGGACCCAGTTTGTGGGGGCAATAAGCTGACTTTGTATAAATATACAAAAGTATGAAGGCTATTGCTTAACGCACTGTAAGCCGCCCTGAGTCTCCGGAGAAGGGCGGCATATAAATCAAATCAAATAAATAAATCAAATAAATAATAATCTCATCTGAAATTTGCTTCATCACCTCTATAGATTCAATATATGTTCCATCCATGTTATGAAAACAGTGAGAAGCAGGCAAAATTTTATCTGATTTAATTTCATAAATTGATGACATAAGCCTTAGGAACAATGAGAATTCAAAAACAGCAGAAAAATTAACATTACTTTCCACAATCGTCCTATTTAAGCTTCTGGAAGCTTCTGGAAGCTTAAAGTTGGCAAGGAAAACACTATTTTTTCCCCCATTTACCTCATTCTTCCTCAAGCCATCATTGTTTGGTACAAACAAAGTTGCTTTAATGGAGAGATTTGTGAGGTATTTCATGAACTCTTGGCCTTTCTTTGAGGTATTTGAGTAAGTGAAAATCTCCTGTGAAGATAGTAAATTGTGATTGTAAATCATTATGACATATATTCTGCTATGATAACAGTCTTGCAAAATAATTAACTTCCTGAGAGAAGAAAAGAATGCACGATAAATAAATAACGCTGCTGAGATATTTTATGAAATCCTCATATTCTTCTTGTATGCAAGGATCCAAAACATATTTCTTAATGACACATATTTAAACAAATGAGTTGAATCAGGGTTGGCATTTTCCTTTAGAAATGGAAAACTCTGCTTTTAAGGACAGTTGCTGAAAGGCAGGGGTGGGATTCAGCCGGTTTGGGCCGGTTCGCGGGAACCGGTTGTTAAATTTCTGGCTGGCCCCTCCCCTCCCTTCCCCTCCCCATCCCTTCCAGGAGTCTGCAGGTGCCTCATTTTGGCTTCCAAAGTGCCTACTAGGCCCAAAATGGGGAGCAGGGGTGTGTGGCATGGCCCCCCGTGACTAAGGTGACCAGATTTTAACATTGGTAAATAGGGACATTGTGGGCGTGGCTTATTTTGTGGGCGTGGCTAGCTGGTCATGTGACTGGGTGGGCGTGGCTAGCTGGTCATGTGACCGGGTGGCCATGGCTATGTGTATAGGGTAAGGTGAACAGATTTTAACATTGGTAAGAGGGACACCATTGTGGGCGTGGCTTATTGTGTGGGCGTGGCTTGGAGGCCATGTGACTGGGTGGGCGTGGCTAGCTGGTCATGTGACCGGGTGGCCATGGCTGTGTGTATAGGGACTACTCAGAGGGCTGAAAAGTCATTTCTGACAGGTCCTCACACTTTTGACTGGTCCTCACACTTATGACCATCTTCACATTTATGCCCGTGCAGCATTCTTAACAACCATGTCACTCATTTCACAACTGCTTCTCTTCACCATGGTGACAAGATAGGGCAAAAACGTAAAATGTGAGGACAGTCGTAAGTTCGAGGACTGGTCAAAAGTGCAAGGACCAGTCAAAAATAACTTTTTCAGCCCTCTGAGTAGTCCATATGCACAAAAGGACTAACCAGAGGGCTGAAAAAAGTCATTTCTGACAGGTCCTCGCACTTTTGACTGGTCCTCACACTTATGACCATCCTCACATTTATGCCCGTGCAGCATTCTTAACAACCATGTCACTCATTTCACAACTGCTTCTCTTCACCATGATGACAAGATAGGGCAAAAATGTAAAATGTGAGGACAGTCGTAAGTTCGAGGACTGGTCAAAAGTGCGAGGACCAGTCAAAAATAACTTTTTCAGCCCTCTGAGTAGTCCATATGCATAAAAGGATACAGTAATAGAGAGGGATGAAGGAAGGGAAGGGAAATTAGAGCAGGAGTGACGGTTAAGAGAGGGAGGAAGAGAGGAGGAGAAGGAGAAAGGAAGAGGAAGTAGGGAGGAGAAGAAGAGGGGGGGAAGAGAAAGTAAGAAGGAAAGAAAAGAGAGGTGGTAGGTTTGAGGAGAAAGATTGCTGTACAATAAAAAAGATGAAAGGGAAGAAAGCCAACCCCAAACAAATATAAAGATATTAAGATAAAGAATGAATTGTTAAACTTTAAAGAATAAAAGAGAACAAATATGAATAAGTAGCAATAATTAGAAACACACATACATACAATGTATTTTCTTTGAACAGAATATTTGGCTGGTTCACAAATTTAAATAGTGTTTAGTCATTTCAATTAAATTTACAATTTCTATATTTCCTTTTTGCCATATTTATTCCTCATCTATTTTTTTAAAAAAACAATTTTACCCTTCATCCTCATCTCTAATCTTAATCAAATTCAATTTTTCCCTTCTATTCTATTTTATACCCCTTCCCATTGTCATCTATTTTTATATCCATCCTCACATTGGTTAATTATGTAATTATGTAATACAGTTGTTTAATACAAATTCAACATTTTAATATAAATCAATTAGTTATATAACTATCTTTTTTGTATATTAATCAATATGAACATGAATATTCCAATTATTTCCATGCAATCCAATTTCTTACAAATCAATTAATTATACTTACCAATAATAATAAACCAAATAATTTCCCCCATATATTCCTCCAAACCACAACTTAACCATTTCTGCTTTCAACACAGTATACAATTAATACAACACAGTATATCAATTATTACAATTCCCTAGTTAAAAAGAGCTTTTTTTTCTTTTGTGTTTTAAAATCTTGAACTCTCCTCTTTTGCCCTAAATAATTTTCCATTGTTTGCACTTACCTTTTTTGGTGAGGAAAAGGAAAATAAATCTGCTGCCTAATTTTCCAACGTTGCAAGCAAACCGCAAAGCCAACAGCCTGTTTTACTTTCAGTTTCGTTTTGAGCTTGGTTTGCACAAAGAGGAAAAAAAAACTGAGCAATTTAGCAAGAGCAGAGCCCTGTGCAAATCAGCTGAGAGGGGGAAGCCGAGCTAATTAACGTAGGGCGGCCCTTTGAAGCCCCGCGGCAAGAGTTTAAACAGGTTTTTTCCCTCTAGCCATCAGCGGGGATTCAGGAGGCAGCCGGGAACCAGGAGGCAGAATGAAAAATCGGGACTTTTTTAAAACGCCACGGGACGCGGGACAAATTGCTCAAAAGCGGGACTGTCCCGCCAAAAGCAGGACGTCTGGTCACCTTACCCGTGACCCATTTTTGCTCCCAAGGGAATGCAGGAGGCCCAGTGCTGCCTGTAACACCCCCTGGCCATGCCCACCATGACCACGCCCACCCAGCTGGTCATTAGGGCAGAGAACCGGTTGTTAAATTATTTGAATTCCACCACTACTGAAAGGACAATGGGAAAGGTTAAATCACTTTCTTCTAGTAGAGTAAGACCACTGAAAGAAGGCATATAGTATGTGCTTTCAGACTGAAGCTTTCACAGATAACTATTTTATGCTGTTATACTATTGCAGGGGAGGCCAGAAACTCTTGTCCAGGCCTCCTTTTCTCCCTGTCCTCCTCCTCCTCCTCTTTGGAATTCAACCAGCAGTCTTGTCAGCCCAGAGGCAGAGCAGATCAAGAAATAACCCCATGGAAGACTACAGACTTATTTTATTTAGATTGGCTATAGCAACATAATCTTGTAAGATTGATTGTGTTCTCTACGAGTCTCAAGCAGAGTTACTGGGAAGTAAGAAGCATCATCAAGCTTTCCAAAAAGGGAGTCAGATTGCTGGCTTCTTGTTGCTATTGGTAGAATAAAATGAGCAGAGACTGTGCAGCCCAGTGGATTGCAGACTTGTAGAAAATGTAGAAGGCATTTATAAGGAGCAAAACATAAGAAAAGTGGCTAGGTCTCTTTTAGCTCCAAGGATGTTATCTTCTGCAGCTGAGGATCTCATGCCATCTTATGGCATTTCTGGACCCCTGCATAAGTGGATCGCTGCGTTCCTGTCAAACAGGCAATAAGTAGTCAAAATAGGGAGCGTCCTATCAAACCCTGTACCTGTTAACAGCGGTGTCCCCCAAGCGTTTTAGGACCCACACTCTTTATACTTTACATAAATGACCTTTGCGATCATATCATAAGCAACTGCGTTCTCTCTGCTGATGACGTAAAACTATTCAACACCACCAACAATGCTGCTACCCTACAAAGACACCTTGACTATGTGTCAGAATGGTCCAACAATTGGCAACTCCCAATCTCAACCAACAAATGCTCTGTCTTACACATTGGCAAAAAAAATCAGAGCATCAAATACAAGCTGGGCGAATACGACCTCGTAGACCCTCATTCTGTCAAGGACCTTGGAGTACTCATCTCAAATGATCTAAGTGCCAGAGCTCACTGCAACAACATTGCCAGAAAGGCATTAAGAGTTGTTAACCTAATCTTGCGAAGCTTCTCTCTGGTAATATTGTACTGCAAACTAGGGCATACAAAACCTTTGCTAGACCAATTCTCGAATACAGCTCATCTGTCTGGAACACGCATTATATATCGGACATTAATACAATTGAGCGAGTCCAGAGGTATTTCACGAGAAGAGTCCTCTACTCCTCTGCTCACAACAGAATACATTATGCCACCAGGCTTGAAATTTTGGGATTAGACAATTTAGAACTACGCCACCTTCAGTCTGACCTAAGCGTAGTACACAAAATTATCTGCTACAACGTCCTACCTGTCAATGACTACTTCAGCTTCAACCACAATAATACACGAGCACACAATAGATACAGTACAAACAAGGTAAACTGCTCCAAACTCGATTGCAGAAAATACGACTTCAGCAACAGAGTGGTCAATGCCTGGAATGCACTACCTGATTCTCTGGTTACCTCCCCAAAACCCCACAACTTTAACCTTAGACTGTCTACTGTGACCTCACCCCATTCCTCAGAGGTCTGTAAGGGGAGTGCATAAGCGCACCAACGTACCTACTGTCCCTGTTCTACTGTCCCCATTTATTCGTATCCTTATCCTGTATTCATAATCATGTTGATACTTATGTCTGTTATCTTATACATGTTTGACAAATAAATAAATAAATAATAAAAATATATAAGCTATAGGATGCCAATTTGCATCTTGGATCACAACAGAAAAGGAAACCTGTTGCTCCATCCTCTCAGGAGGAAGTATTACTGTTGTTAGTCCCTCCTATAGTTGGCTTTGACTTTTTCCAAACAAAGATAAAAACAAATTTAAAGCAGATATTTTTCAATAATGTCTTCTTGACCTTGAATGATAATGAGCCCATTGATAAAATCCTGGCATCTCCAACAGTTACAATATTTTCAACTATAGTAACAGGCTGTTTATGTCACATTTATTGCTCCCCTTTAAACAAATAACTGATTCAAATCATAAATGATTCAAATTTGTTCTTTTACTTTCTAGGGGAGAAAAAGCTTTGCTTTTTATTACTCACCGAGCGAAAGTTTGTAAGTGTTGGGAAAGTAAAGAGGACTTGAAGCAAGTTTCCACTGCATGTAAATCCATCTCCCACATAACCAGTCTTACAAGTGCAATTGACATCTATAAAACAACAAAGAGAGTTTAGATAGGAAACTGAGATGGTTCAAGGACTTGAATATCTATTAGGAATAGGGGGTGGGGGCTTTTCCCTAAGACTTACCAGCTCCCAGGCCTACAAATAATTAATTTCCCTGCAATCTGAATTATATAATTATATGCTAGGATCTATGCCTATTAAAATGTTTACATATTGTTTCTCATTTTAAAAATTGCTTATAACTGTGATATGCTTAAATACAATGTAAATATAATGCAAATCTGCCTGAGACTGCTACAATTATAAAAATTTCCAAGGTCTATAAAGACTTTAATTTAGACCTCGATGGGTTGAGCCTAGAGCCAAGATGGCAGATGCTGAGAACTCAAACATTCTTCTATTTTTACCTTTGACTCTGTAACAGAAAACATCCCAGGTTTCACTCATGTTGACTCTGATTCCGTAATCAATGATGCCAACAACTCCTCCACCACATTTTGGGGCAGAGAAAGCTGTTGGATATGCGACTTTTCCATTAGCCAGCCAACCAGCAGCACACAGATGATATCTGGCCTGTTTTTAACATGTAAGGAATATAATCATGAAACAAAAGAAAATGGATAACTAGCCTAAGCTAAAGCTATGGGGCTTATCCAACCTAATAAATGCTAGAAGACGAACTGCTTTCACTGGGAAACAAAATGAATATAGCAGTCCCTACTGCATGAACATGCACATGATGGTTACATTAGTGAGAATGCTACTGGCCACAGACTTCTGTGATATTTATAGAATCCTAGAGGCATTCTTTGAAGCTTTGACAAGCTGGATGAGTCACAGCAACAATATGAAAGACAGATTGACTCATTTTCCAAATAGAACTTGGAATTCTATCCCAACTCTGGTTGGCAGACTGTGGCTGTTACACACTGGCAGCCTGGATTTTTCCATAGAACTGGCTGCAAATGGCTCATACTTGCAGAAGAACTTTTGCAACCTGGATGTCTCTGGAGTTTCTCAACCATCCAGGTCATGGTCACCCAAAGGTGGTGTTCAAAAGGCAACTGAATTTCTTGGGTTTTTTCCCCCTTGAAATCATTTTGCTTCTCATCCAATATCAATGGAGATTCTCAGGCATCCATGGTTGTTCCAAAGGAGCTTTTTCAAGAGGCAACCGGACTTTCTGTTTTTTTCTTTTAAGACATTTCACTTTTTATCTAAGAGGTTACTTCAGAACTGATGAAGCTTCTTGGACGAGAAGCAAAACGTCTTCAAAGAAAAACCAGAAAGTCTAGTTGCCTCTTGAAAAAGCACTTGTGGGACATTCTCATCCAATACCATGCATATTTTCCAGGATAAATAAGCATTCTTACCTTCTGAGCATATAAGAGCTGAGTGTACGTAGCTACTGTAGCACTTTCATCTTCACAAGTCTTATTTGCATCAGCAAAAGTCAATTTATACTGCCCCTTTGCAGAGCGTACATGAAAAACACCAACTGTAGCATCTGCAAAGAAGAAAGATGCAAAAATATTTAGAGGTTCCCAGACATGATTTATAAAAAGCTGGAAAACATCAGATATAAATGGTGTTGCTTTGTAAAGACAAGAAAGTGAAGTATTTCCTTTGCACAATTTCATATTTCATACCAGCTTTGGTATATCCTGACAATATGATTATATAAAATGTTGACTCTCTTTGATATCTCAAAAATCTATACAGATAATACAGTAAGTCTTGATGCCCTGGGGACTGATGCACACACTTTATGTGTATTTAGACATGGTTGTATCAAATTCATATGCGTCCATGTTGTAACAAGGTGCATATTCTACACCTGAATGTTATATTTTTAGGACTATAAGACACACTTGACTATAAGACACACCTAAATTTAAAAGAGGAAATCAACAAAAAAAGTTTTTGGCCTCTGCGGGCCCCATTTTCAGGCCTTTTTCCAGGCCTTTTCCAGCCTTTTTTTGGCCCATTTTCAAGACTTTTTTCTGCTCATTTTCTAGGCTTTTTTGGCCCATTTTTGAGGCTTTTTTCTGCCCATTTTCTAGGCTTTTTTTGGTCTGTTTTTGAGGCTTTTTTTGGCCTGTTTTTGAGGCTTTTTTCAGGCTTTCCAAAAACAGGCTGAAAAAAGGCCTGAAAAAGACCTGAAAATGGACCATGAGGAGGCAAAAAAAAAATGACCAGTGAGTGGTTGGGGCTTCGGCAATATTCAGTCTATGAGATACACAAACATTTTCACCCCCTTTTGGGAAACAAAAAAAGTGCATTTTATAGTCCCAAAAATATGGTATTTTTGTTTTGAATATTTTTGGTAATATGCATATGCACGCATGGAACTATCATGAATAGTGCGAGAGTAGATCTGCTCTCTCAGATCTACTCTGTCTGAGAGTAGATCTGAGTAGACTCTGACAATTTATTTAAACAATAAATTGTCACCAAATTATTGTTTAAAAAATACCTATAAAGATTGACTATTGTTGAGTTATTTCATATTAGAACCACCACTTTACTATAAAGAATTCTCAGATTTGGCATCATTAAGAAGCATAGACAAGTTGCTTTCAGCTATTTCTAAATTAGAAGACTGACCCTGGAAATGGAGGTCGGCACAATTAGCATCTGCATGGCACTGTCCATTATCCTGTAAACATCTGTCTATTGGCAGTTGATTTACTTCACAATCAATTCCATCCCCAATGTAGTTATCTTTACATTCACATTTACGCTTATCCTGAAAGGAAATTTTAGTATAACTGAGTATATCAACAGACTTATAGATTTTGTGTCATAAGTCACTAGAGCTGGCTTTGGACTTCTATTTAAAAACAAAAACTACATTTCAAATACCCATGATAATGTAAAAAAACTACAAAGCTTTAAAAACTTGCAAAACTTAAAAACAGTTTTTCTTTGATAAGTAAGTCTATTATTCTGCTATAGATCTAGTTCAAGAATAGGCAACCTAATGTCCTTCTGATGTTTTGGCTTTGGTCTCCTGTTTATATTAGAGACTTTGTGCCAAAATCCAGGGTAAACCTAGTTGGATTATTCTGTATGACTCTCTAAAAGGTGATTAACCAGATGGCTCTCTACAAGGAACTTATTTTTCCCTAGGAAACTCTTGCATATTAGATAACTTCATCTGCAGGCATCTATGCATGCTTCTTTATATAAATAGAGAAACTAATTCTACAGCAATGTTTGAATACATAGTACTTACTGGCCCTGTCATTGTACAGAAAGCATGTTCGTGACATCCACCATTGAGTCCGTCAGTACAAGGGTTGATAGCCATGCAGGTATAGCCATCTCCCTGGTATCCCTTCTGACATGTACAGTTGACTTTCACATCGGTTTGTACACACTTTGCATTCTTATGACAGCCACCGTTGCTTTTCTTACAAAGCTTCTCAGCTGTGAAGTGCAAAAAAGCACAGGTCAACCTCTATACAGTAATAAAGGGAGATTTACATCAGAGGGCCCTTGGAACTTTGTGACAAAAGTTTCCTGTCATTTTATAAATTTATAAATAAACTTAACATAATTTAGCAAGCAAAGAAAACCCACAAACTCCTTCCAAAAACCAGAGGGAAAAAAAGATACCACCCATCAAAAGATTACCCATCCCTGTTCTGCACATTTCCCTTCCAGTATAGAAAGCAAGTATGTCAATCAAACAGAAGATAACAGAAATAACAAAAGATAAGAATGGTTATATAACTTTCAACATTACATAGCTCACTCAAGAGTAACTTTGAAGCAACAGTTTCTAGTCCACTTTTGTGTTTGAAGATATTTAGCCCCAATGATCAGAACCGATGGTTAAACAAAATATTGTTCCATAATAATAGATGATCGGAGTATAGAAAAATATCTGCTTTTTTTGGTAAGAATCCACATGCGGCATGCGGTTTTTTAGATTACACTTTCTAATCCAGCAGTTTAAGTAAGTATACTGTTTCTCTTCATTCATAAAGTGTATATACTCTTTCTTGAAAGCTGACCCAGAATTCACTAAAATACTTCTTTGTGGACTACATATGGTTAGTTTCATATTCTAGAGCAGTGTTGGCTAACCTTTTTGCTGGGGGGAGTGGGGGGAGTGTGGAGGGGTCGTGCATGCATGTGCCCACACCCATAAATCAATGCGCCCCGACCCCCCGTGCAAACGTGTGAAACCCCCTCCCTGTGCTCCCCCCCAACTTTTGGCACATGATGGCCCGGTGGGCCTGATAGACCCATTTCTTGCCCTCCCTAGGCTCCAGAGGCTTTCTTGGAGCCTGGGGAGGGCAAAAATGGCCTTCCCCACCTCCCTGGAGGCCCTCTGGAGGCCAGAAACAGTCCATTTCCCGATTTCCAGTGGACCCGGAAGGCCCAAAAATCAGCTGGCCGGTGCACCCATGTGCACTGGAGCTGACCTAGGGCAATGCTCATGTGCCCACAGATATGACTCCACATGCCACCTGTGGCACTCGTGCCATAGGATCGCCATCACGGTTCTAGAGTGTTACATGGAAGGATGGGGAAAGAGTGGAGGGGAACAGGACTTTATGAAGAAAGATTTCCACAGGAATGATAAAGATAAATGAAAAAATGCATTCCTCAAGTTTGAGGAACAGCTGATATTTATTTTGTGCTTAGGATAATTTTTACCTGTACATGTAAGTCCATCCCCAGTATAATAAGGCTTACACTGACAAGTACCATCATCACTACATACTGCATTGACAGAACAGCTGGGTGAACATACTGGGGTTGAAGCTGTGAAGGAAAATTAAAAACCATAATTTAAATTCATGTTTTTCTCAGAATCTCAAATCTAACAGTAAAGAGTAAAAGAGTGAAATAAATATTTTGAAAGATAAAAAAAATGGGCAGCCTTATTGATTCCATGCTTACTAGCTGAATGAAATTCAAATATATGAAATGCAATTGCAAAAGTTTGCTTTAATTATTGCTGTTTTGTCTCTGCTTTATACATTGTGATGAATAGTTGTCGTTAATCGTAAAAAGAAGGATGTTTTGTTTCAGTTGTAGGTCTATGTATCAGATCTAGCTGTAAAACCCTAAAAACAATAAATGGCTGTGAAGGGAAAGATAAAACTCTCTTTACTGCTATCTAGAGTTTATTCAGCCATTTGACCAGTCTAAAAGACAAAAGCAAAATGAAAATGTTCTCTACAAGCAACAGATTTACATGATCAAATATTGTAGTCAGACCTAATTCCGTTTCACAGAGCCGTCCAGTCCATCCAGTTTCACAGAAACAATGTCCTGATCCAGAAATTCCTTCATCACACTGTCCATGTGCTGTACAATCGCAGGCTATGGATAGAACATTATTAGATTATTAGGAGAATGATCCACATGGACTACTCACCGTAATTCATAAATTGGCCTTCTGCTTTAGGATTATTAGTTAGTCTTTAAAAAAGGTGATTATCCCAATAATTAGAAAATTAACAATCATCTAAAATATGGCTTTGTATTAAGGGTCTATTTATAATAACTGTCTATATTGCAGATTTCCTAGTCCTGCTAAGATGAATATATGAAGCTCCCTTATCCTGAATTGTAGGTCTCATTACTGGTTCGCATGAAGGCTGTCCTAGAACTCTAGAAAATAGAAAATACACTCTAGAAAATAAGAGTGTAGTGTACAGATTTGAAGGGAATAATGTGATTCAGAGACAGATAATCCACAGCCTTGAAATCAAAGTAAACTACATTTATCTTTTTCCAAAACTGCATGGGAACTGCATAACAATTTAGAGAATCTTTGTGACAGAAATTCCTGTGAGCAGGTCAGAAACTTAAAATACAGAGAGCTTATACATAAAGCATTTTATAGTTTTTTGTAGATTTTTTTTTTTTTGGGGGGGAAACCCCAAATACACGAGGAAAAAGTGATAACAATAGAGACTTCAGCTCCTAAGAGCTATCTAGACATTTCTTTATTTTTTTTTTATGTTCATTTTATCTTCCATGGGATCCAAGCTCTGCAGGTTTACAAGCAATCTCCCACCCAGGCACAGAGTAAATTTAGTTCAGTAGCATTCCTGCATTATTTGTTTCAAATATGCTAGGGATCATGGTTCTTGTTTGGATTAGAAGAAGTGAAGTTAGCTCTCCCAGATTTAGGTCAGACATTTGATCCAATGAATCATGCAAGCCCTCCTACTCTGGCTCAATGTTACAGTATATTTGTTATTTAACTGTAAGTCAACAGGTAACCTACTTTTGCATTCCAAGCCATATCTTCCTGGCATACAGAGCTCACATGAAGTCCCATTGAAGGGAGCATTACAAACGCATTCTCCTGTGCCAGCATAACCTTCATCACAGTATCCATGGTTATTGCAAGGAGCTTCTGGGCCTCCTGGGCAAGCTGAACAGGAGTAAAAGGCAATGAATCAATCCTTACACATATAGATTTAGGAAAAAATTATTCCATCTATGCCCTCCAATAATACATTGGGATTTAACTGCCATAATCCCTTGGTCCATGCTTACTGGCAATTCTATGGGCAGAAATCCAAGATATCTGGAGACCACTAAATTGGTGAAAGCATAGTCATTTAGGATTTCTAGTTCCACAAGAAGAGTCTCCATTTTCAGACCCAGAATATCTCATTCATCTCCCTTAGCAAAAGTTCAAATTATTTTCAATCTCTATCAGGAAAATATAGAGAAATTAAAAATTGCATCAGCCTATTTTTCAGACATTAAACATCTCAAAAGAGTATATCAAGAACTGAGGATCAGATACAACACACGGGGCATAGCAATTTGCAATAACGGGATTGTCCTGTAATAAAATAGTGCAGTGTGGGACTATATTCGTATTAACTGTTTACCCTTTTTTGTCACTTTAGTAGTCTATTAGCATTCCAAGGCTACAGGTTTTCTGCTTTTTGGGGTACTTTTACAAACCTCTTTTGCACTTCTATAAGCTGGAGGCTACTATTGATCCTGCAGATATTTTCCTCATGGCAATGGGGGATGTCATTTTGGGCACAAGGAATTTACATTCAGGGTGAGTTTGGTATTTGTACGTGAGCACACCAACATTCTGAAATTATTTTAGAGAGTTCAAATGAAGGTATAATACAGGGCAGAGGTTCAGTTCAGTCTGCAAAAAGCAGATAAGATGCCCACTGGAATCAACATACATTTTCTTTATAACAACATTCTTTCTTGACTTTAATTATGGAAATTAGCCCAATAAAAGGCAAAGAGCATTAATCCTTTCAGTCTCTTCAAAAGTTAATTATACAGACAAGGGATCAGAAGCTCTTGATTTCAGATAGGTCAATTCCCCCACTCCAAACCTCAATCAATTTAGTCGAAGAATTGAATCTGCTGAACAAAAAGCTTCAATTAGTTTAACCTTAGCTTTTGCAACCTGACCTATTTAGATGTGTTACACTAGAATCCTGATTTTGTTTCACCAGCACGACCAAACTGACTGAGGATGAAAGGAATTGTAATGCAACATAATCGAGGAACATCATTTTGGGGATGGCTGATCTAAACAAAGTGATCTAAGACAAACAACATTTTTTTTAAAAAAAAAAAGAAAGATGATTTGGCTACTATTAACTTAAGTTTCTCCAAATTTCATTTGGTTCAGTGCCTCCACTACTCAAGCACCTACTCCATTTTTGAAACAGGCTGAAAATCCTCTAAAACATACTTCAATGTATGATAATGAAAAGAATATACCAGGAGAAACAACTTTTCACTTTATTAGATTTTTTTTAAAAAATACCATCTGTCTTTATCATATACTACATGGTTGGCTTGCCAGCTTTTCTGCTTAAAGGTCAAAATAGACATCATGTGGGAGAAATGTGATAATATATTTCAGGGGATTTTTTTAGACAGCTAAAGAAGGATCCAGTTTTCACTAGAACAGTGGACCAACCTTCCCCTTGTTCTTTGTCTAGATATGAATTATGTCCACTCCTAAGCCTGCTAAAAACCCTACATAGATATCCATAGTCCTTCATTAAAGTTCAAGTATTTAAGATTGCAGAGACTTACCTTGGCATTTATTTCCAAAGAATCCTTTACAGCACTGTGGTATCCTCATTGCCAAAGAGCAACTTCTCCGACAGCCTGGCAGGGTCCTGTGAGCGATGGTATATTCACATTGCTGCTTGTCTCCCTTATTATTTTGTATATGGAAATAGGAAAACAAACTAACCAACCAGGGTATTAGCAGGCATAAACATCTCATAAGGCATAAACATCTCATAAGGCATAAACATCTCTGTCTGACTGTTGGCATGAATTCCAACCTATTGTATACAAACAATGTACGGACTTACTTTGTTAGTAAGGAGAGACCGTGTGGTGTAGTGGTTAAGGTTAGGGGTGGGTTCTAAATTTTTTTACTACTGGTTCTGTGGGCGTGGCTTATTTTGTGGGCATGGCTTGGTGGGGGGCTAATGTAACTGGGTGGACATGGCTAACTTTTTTTTTTTACTTTTAAAAGCATTTTTTCGGCCAAAGAGGTTGTAGAAAAAATGCTTTAAAAAAAAAAGCCTCTGATGAGGTGGGCGGGTTAAGCAAGCGGCGATCGGGCTGGGGACTGGTTCGGGGGAGTGGCCAGCCAATGTTATTACTGGTTCTCAGAACTACTACAAATTTTTACTACCGGTTCTTGTGAACCGGTGTGAACCAGGAGCAACCCACCACTGGTTAAGGTGTTGGACTAGGAATAGGGAGACCCAGGTTCTAGGACTTCCTTCCGCATGGAAGCCAGCTGAGTAAACTTGATCCAGTCACTCCCTCTCAACCCTAATGAAGGTCAGCCTGTGCAACATACTGGCTGGCTACTCCTCATTGCATGAGACATTGATAGTTTCCCAGTCTCCTTGTGAACTATGTGAGCCCAGTTAAAAGAAGCTGACATTGGAACCAAATGGGACAAAGCTAAGAAAAGTAACAACTTAATCTTTTGCACACTCTGATTTGTTCAGAACAAGAAGATAGTATGATTTTTTTTTTCTTCTCCAACACTTTCAACATCCTAGGGCCATGATGGCGAACCTATGGCATGAGTGCCACAGGTGGAACTCAGAGCCCTCTCTGTGGGCACGTCAGCCGTTGCCCCAGCCCAGCTCTACCACGCATGCGTGCGCGCCTCCCACTGGTCAGCTGGTCTTTGAGTTTCTGCTGCACATGCGCAGGGCACAAGCAGGGGGATGCGTGTGCATGCGCAGAGGGCAGGGTGCAAGCACAGAGCAGGGCACATGTGCAGGGCGTATGCATTGGGGGAGCTCGCATTGCATTTTGGGGGTTCACATGCATGTGCAACCCCATGCCCTGTTTTGGGCCTGGAAAGCCTCCTGCACCAACCTGGAAGCCAAAACGGAGCACGGGGGGGGGGGGGGCTGGGGCACATGCAGGGGGATGCACACATATGCGTGGGGGGCTCTGATTGCATTTTGGGGGTTTGGGCATGTGCACGTGCATTCACGCGCATGTGTGCGTGCTTTGGGCACTCGGCACCAAAAAGGTTAACCATCACTGTCCTAGGGCAACAGAAGACTGGATAATAAAAGCATAATGGTTTGCAAATAACTAGTACTGATCCCCCCCCCCCCCCCCCCCCCCCCAGATTTCATGATTATTTTGGGAGGATTTGTGTGGTAATTTTTTTTTTTTTTTTTGGCCTTTAAGGTACACTAATCCTATGTGAAGGCATATAAAACCTCTTATGTCTCCCTGCTCATCTTCACATATAGGAGCAGATATTTACCACCAATATTTGGTGATTTATCAGGAAATTTGGAAATATGGTAAAGAAATAGAAATTGGAGGTTTTGATTCACTTTCTCCAAACTCTTTTTTTAAAAATCAGTTGATTATTTAAAAATTGAGTAAAAAAATGTAGAGTCACAATTACCGTTATTTTACTTCCACCAGGACACTGATAATTCCTGAAACAGTTGACACAGTCTCCCTATTGAGAAAGGAAAGTACATGCTTTAGACCAAACACTTAACATTTACCAATTTTTAAAAGCACACACTTCCTTATGCGTACAATGTAAATGCCTTAATGCATGAGCTACATAACCCAGCATTGTGAAATACACAGCAGACATAATTTCCCCTTATTTTTGCAATCACACTCTTGTATAGATAGATATAGTGATTTCCATATGCCAATATAGAATCTAGCTCTTGCTATTTGCAAAAATTTCATAAAATCAGCATATTTGTTTTACCGGTCTTGTTCATGTTAAAACTGTATGGAATGCACAAATCACTGTCAGAGAAATACAAGAAGAGTTGACAAGTTGGAAACTGCAGCTTCCTACCCTGATGAGGCGTCAATGCTTTTGGTTGAATTTGGCAGAATCTATGCCACAAGGAATCTCAAATGCATAATGGAGAATTTTTCAAAAAGCAAGTCTAGTAAACAAGATAAATGAAGATAAAGAAAGCACTGCATTTCATCAAGTTGTCTTTATAATAGGATCTATTACCACTGAGTCATAATGCTTTCCACGTTTATATGTAAGATAATTATTCTTGCTAGACCACAGCAACAGCTAGCTTATTGGCTACTTAAATACTGTTGTTTTTTTAAATAACAAAACAACTAAGACATAAGAAATGTCACACCTATTTTAACCCTTGGTCTAAATATGACCATCTATATAGCAATGAGAGCAAGTTTGGTGTAGTGGTGAAAGATACCAGACTAGGAAATGGAAGACTGGGAGTTCCAGGATGACCTTAAGCATGAAACCAGCTGTCACTCTTGCTCAACTTTTGGAAGTAGGCATTGGCCAACTACTTCCAAATCTTGCCAAAGACTTCTGGAGGAAAAAAAATGGCAACCTGAAGATGGCCCCATTAAAAGCAGAACCAGAGATGTGCCAAAGAGCTAGAGAGTAGATTGGCTCCTCAAACCTCATAATAAGGAGAGGAGATGCCCACAAGTGTTTCAGACATTTGCTCCTAAACAAGGAAACAGCAAGACAGAAGTCTCTGGCCAATTTAGAGCTCTGGAAGATGAGAGATTAGTCATCTTACTCAAACTGCAATTGGTGCCTTTAATTTTGCATGCTTTCTTTTCTAATTACATCTAGAAATTGCTTGTTAACTGCTTTTTAACTATTATAAACATTTGGATCACCAAGTCTGAAAACACCAGGTGAATTCTCCCTTCAATCCTTAATGAAAGAAAATTTTAACTACAAGCTTAACAACTTTTTAAAAAAATAAAAACAGCACAATGCTAATTAAGACTTTAATTACAGAAAATTATAACCCGATTAAGAGTCCAGATAAATTTGTAACAAGCTTGTAGAAATTAATTGTAAATAATGCTTTCTGTGGGAAAGGAAGCTCATTTTGAATTTTTTCTAAGAGACAGTAGAGATAACCAATTTTAAAAATTGGACACTTTTTGGAGGGTACAAAATATTTTAATTAAAGAAGAATATATAAATATAATTGAATGAATCCCTGCGCCTCAATGAGTAATAAATAGATAAGCATGAATATGTGTTTATATATACATAAGGTGTTCCAGAAATAATAGGGCAGCTACTGAAATAAGTGCCAATCACACAATGTTGATATTGTTATTATTAATTTATTATCTTCATTTTGATTATTATATTTTATTAATATATTTGTGCAAGACTAATAATCTCTTTTTGAATAATGTATTACTTTTTAAAAAAAATTACTTTCAAATTTGGAGTGCTTTATTGGTTCTGGGACAGGATGGGTGGATGGATGGATGGATGGATAGATGGAAGCAAGCAAGCAAGCAACTGCATTGGATTCATGTGATATCTGGAATGGCAACAACATTTCATTAGAAGGACTGACCGGAAATTCAGTTGTCATAAAAGTGTCACAACGACCACCAAGAATGGGATCAGTTAACATGCAATCAATCCCATAAGCAATGCCATCATCAAACTCTAGATGCCTTTGTATTATCTTGCATCTCCTATCATTAAGGAACAATTCACCCTAAAAATAGATATAAATTCATGATGATATTAATAAAAACTATATGACATGATTAGGGAAAAAGATTAAATTAATCAACCTGGTACTTTTCTTACTTCTGGATAAAACTTCCATAATCTAGCCAGCATGGTTTATAGACAGAAAGCTTATATATATATATTTCTCCATCATACAATTCTGTTTTAGAGTAAGTAACTTTTTGCAAAGCACCAAAAAGGAGTAAGAAATATTGAAAATAAGAAATCAGGCATTCCTCGAATTAAAACTATAATGGAGCCTACCCATTAGGGTCATAAATCATGATGGTCATAAAGAAGATCGTCATGTTGTTGAATCCAATTTTTATGACTGCAGTGATTATTAAAGGACCATCACAGTAGTAAAGTGAATGTCATGGTCATTAAGTGGAGCCATTGTTCTCTACTAGAAGTAAATTTATTTATAATATAAATTTATTTATTTAGAAAAATTATATTGCTGCCTATTCGCACATGGTGACTCAAGGTGGCTTACAGGAATATAAAAATATCAAATATAAAAATTAAAACTAACAGAAGGAAATAATCAAATAATAAATTAATAAAATAGTATAGCTCCCCCCTCCCACCCTGGCGACAACACATCACGTAAGCTATTTAATGGGCTCCATTCCACTCTGCATTTCCCAGGCCCACTGGCAGTACCAGGTCTTTAGCGCCTTCCAGAAGAGTGTTAGAGTGGGGGCCATTCTAATCTCTGGCGGAATGATGTTCCAGAGAGAGGGAGCCACCATGGAGAAGGCCGTTCTTCTGGTATATCTCCCTATGGGATGGGACCCGCAACATTTCTTGCCTCCTCACTCTAGTGGGTTGGGTAGATGTGACCGGCAAGAGATGGTTTCTCAGATAACCTCAGATAACCTGCTCCCAAGCCATGAAGGGTTTTAAAGGTGACAACCAGCGCCTTGAATTGCACCGGAAGCAGTGGTGGGTTGCTCCCGGTTCGGTCCGGTTCTTGTGAACTGGTAGTAATGGTGGCAGGAGGTTCTGCCCACCCGCCTGGACGTCATCATGGACAATCTACGCGCGCTCCCATTGCAAACCAGTAGTAAAGGTAAGTGGAAACCACCCCTAACCGGAAGCAAATTGGCAACCAATGCAGCTCCCGCATTAAAGCTCCCGCAGGAGAGGTGATACATGTGCACATCGAGGTCTGCACAAAACCATGTGGTTCACTGCATTTTGCAACAATTGGAGTTTCCGGATGTTCTTCAAGGGCAGCCCCATGTAGAGCATGTTGCAATAGTCAAAATGGGAAGTGACAAGGGCATATAAATGTTTGCAGAGATTGTTTGAAATCTAGGGTGATATAACACCCTGATTGCCAGATGTAAGACTTTATAGACTCCTATGACATTTGGTCAAACTATGTTGGTTCTATTTTTCCTCTATGCTGCTACAAGTAGAATAAAAATATTTGATTGCCCTTTGTACTTATTTGACACTGACATTTATTTATGATGCTGCACAATGATAAGCACAATAAAAATATGGATCAACTTATTTAAAAATGAGAAATACTCACAATATTGGTGTCATCATCACCACATTTCACACTAAGATCTGAACCTTGAAGTGTTTTCAGTGACTCTGAGCTTGGGAGGGCATAAGCGAAAATCTGTGGAAGACACAGTGAAAAGATGGAGGAAATTCACGTTTAGAATAGACAAGTTCTATTGTGTTTATTTTATAAATTTAAAACTAAATCTGTAAATTTTATAAATTGTGACCTTAGTACTCCTTACCTTAGCATTCCCAATGACATGGAATTTCAAATACTGTAATAGTTTCTCTTTGTTTGACATTTTGAATAATTCATCTTGCTGTTCCTTTGGCAGAGCTCTGATTACGCTGTCAGTGGGCCAGAACAAAGTAACTGGCTGATGAAGAGGATCATTAATAAGATTTATCAATCCTGACTTCTAAAAGAGGACAAAGAAGAAATCTGATTTTCTTTCTCAAAACAATTTGCATGTAATTTATCAAGCAAACAGTGAAAAGAATGAATGGGGTCTTTTTGACATCAACAGTCAATTAAGGCATATCCACCATACAGGCTACCAATCGATTTAAGTGGAATTATGATTTTGAACTCTAAGTCAACCATGTAGACCAGGGGTGTCAAACTCAAGGCCTGTGGGCTGCATTTGGCCCGTGGGGTGCTTAGATCTGGCCTATGGGCTTGCCCTGGAAACAGTAAAGGACCAGCCCGTGGTGCCTCTGCCTGCAAAAATGGAGCTCGGGAGAGCCGTGCGCAGCCATGCTAGACTCTGTTTTCGGCCGTGATGGCCTCCTGCAACTTTCTGCCAGTGAAAATGGAGCTTGGGAAGGCTGCGCACGACCCGCCCAGGGTCCGTTTTTAGCTGCATCGGCCTCCTGTCACCCTCTGGCAGCAAAAATGGAGCCCGGGGAGGCCAGCCCTCCCCAGCCCCCCCCCCCCCAAGGTTAAACACAACCCTGATGCAGCCCTCAATGAAATCCAGTTTGACACCCCTGATGTAGACTTACTTCTATCAGGTTGTAGAACATGATGTGTTCACTGTTTGCTGCAACAGTTTTGAGGTTTTCCTAGGAAGAAAAGAAATACTTGGCTCAGTTTACCTATTTAGGCAATAGAAATATGTGTTGAGAAATACTGTCAGCACACTATGAATAAAAAATGCAATGCTGCTTTCAGAAATATATCACAGGAAATATTTTTGGCTGTAGGTGCTTCACTTAGTATCTTAACAGAAGTGGGAAATGGGAACAGTTGCTTTTGCAGATTCCCAAGAGGAGCAATGGAATATGCATACTGTACTACTTGTTCTGAGAATAATATATAGAAACAATTCTAATACATAGTCCTAACTTGGGGAGGCAGTGGAGGACAGGAGAGCCTGCTGTGCTATAGTCCATGGAGTCACAAAGAGTCAGACACAACTTAGTGATTGAATAAAAACAACACACAGTCCTAACTGGTGCAGTGGATTGCATTTTAGTGAAAAACAGGAATTGATTTTTGAAGTCAAGAAACTGTGAAGGCATATCTTTTTCTACCAGCATCAAACTGTTCTTGATTTTATCTGGAGCTTCTGCACTGCCTATTAATCTTGATAGTTTATATTACCTCTACCACGGTGAAAATAGTAGTTGGTAGAGGCTGACAATGAAGAAAGATTCTCACTCTCATGTCTTGTGAGGTTCCATTATGCCACTGAGATCCAAAATAATATGTACATTTGTATGTGTAAGCAACATAGACATGCCTGTGTTTTATATAGTTGTCCTATGTCACCAACTGATAACTTAACAATGTTTTCTTGAGGAAACTTTTTTCAAAATTCATTTTCCCTATCACTTAATTAACATTTTAATTCTATTCTAACTCTAACAGGTTCATTTGTTAGCAGAAAACAACATTGTGATCCATAACCCAGTAGCTTTTCATTCGTTGATAAATTCAATGCGTATGGAGGGCACCTTTACTCCTTTTCCAAAAGGAAATTCTTGAGTCTTCTGTGGAGCCAGGACCTTATCTATGATGTGGATTACTCCATTCGTGGTGATTATATCACTGGTCAGTATCTTAGCTTTGCCATTCAAAAGGACCGTGTTCTAAAAATAAAAATAAAAATGTACAGTACGAAGTAACAAAGCTCTCCTGCAATCCTGAAATAAAGCGAAGTAAACAGTTTTATTGCTGATTAAACAATTAAAGGAGAAACCACTTTGCCTTTCAGTGCTATGTACAGTGCTGCTCAGCATGCTTGCCAAGAGGAAAGAGCAAGTGAACATAGCATTCATTACAAGCAGGATGGCACATTTGAGCAAGTGTTGCTCTATTGAATGGGCTCAGTTTAAATGCACAGGAACACCCCTTGATGTGATGTCCCGCTGCCTGGAGGCCGTGCGGGCCTGGATGGGGAGGAACAGGCTCAGACTCAACCCCTCCAAGACCGAGTGGCTGTGGCTTCCGGCGCCCCGATATAGTCAGCAGGTGCCATCGCTGACTATTGGGGGTGAATCCTTGCCCCCCACAGAGAGGGCTCGCAATCTGGGTGTCCTCCTAGACACACGGCTGTCTTTAGCAGATCATATGACGGCCGTGGCCAGGGGGGCCTTTTATCAGGTTCGCCTGATTCGCCAGTTGCAGCCCTTTCTGGATCGGGACGCCTTGCGCATGGTCACTCACGCCCTTGTCACCTCCCGGTTGGACTATTGCAATGCTCTCTACATGGGGCTCCCCTTGAAGAGCACTCGGAGGCTCCAACTGGTCCAGAATGCGGCCGCGCGGGTGGTTATGGGCGCGTCCCGCTGTGCCCATGTGACACCCCTCCTGCGCGAGCTGCACTGGCTCCCAGTGGTCTTCCGGGTGCGATTCAAGGTGTTGGTTACCACCTTTAAAGCGCTCCATGGCATAGGACCCAGGTACCTCCGAGACCGTCTTCTGCCACCAATAGCCTCCCACCGACCAGTCCGTTCCCACATAGAGGGTCTCCTCAGGGTGCCATCAGCCAAGTTATGTCGGCTGTCGACACCCAGGGGGAGGGCCTTCTCTGTGGGAGCCCCAGCCCTATGGAATGAACTGCCCCCGGAAATTCGTAAGATCTCCGACCTCCGGGCGTTTCGCTGCGCATTGAAGACCCTGTTGTTCCGCCAAGCCGGACTATCAACACAATAGTTTTAAATTGGGTATTTAAATTTATTGGGGTTTTAAATTTGAGCCACCTATTTAATTATTTTAAATTTTATACTCTTGTTTTGTCTGTGTTTTTAAATAGGCTGTACACCGCCCTGAGTCCTTTGGGAGAAGGGCGGTATAGAAATAAAATTATTATTATTATTATTATTATTATTATTAACTGTTCTTGCATTTAAAGCAGGGGTGTCAAACTCAAGGCCCGTGGACCAGATGCGGTCTGTGGGGTGTTTAGATGTGGCCCATGGGGCTGCCCTGGAAACAGAGCCTTGGTAGTACAGTGGTTTAATGCACCCTGTTATTAACACAGCTGCCTGCAATTTCTGCAAGTTCGAATCTTACCAGGCTCAAGGTCGACTCAGCCTTCCATCCTTTCTAAGGTAAGTTAAATGAGGACCCAGTTTGTGGGGGCAATAAGCTGACTTTATATAAATATACAAAAGTATGAAGGCTATTGCTTAACGCATTGTAAGCCACCCTGAGTCTCCGGAGAAGGGCGGCATATAAATCAAATTTTTTTAAAAAAACAGCAAAGGACCAGCCCACGGTGCCTCTGCCAGTGAAAATGGAGCTTGGGAGGGCCACCTGTGGGCCTTCCAAGCTCCATTTTCACTGGCAGAGGGTTGCAGGAAGCCGACACAGCCCAAAATGGCGCCCCTGAATCCGTTTTTGTGGACAGAGCACTCGGGCCACCACAGGAGACCCTGACACAAGTGACCAGTAGTGGGTTGCTCCTGGTTCACCCCAGTTCGGGTGAACCAGTAGTAGCGGCGGCGAGAGGTACCGCCCACCTGCCCAGACAACATCAAAAATGCTCTGTGCATGCACAGAAGCTTCTGAGCATGCGCAGAAGTGCTGCATGCCCATGCGCTACCGATAGCAAACCGGTAGCGCCGGTATTTGAAACCCATTACTGCAAGTGATGCTGAACTGGCCATGCCCATCCCGGCCAAGCACACCCAGGCCCCCAAGATCTGGTGCGGCCTTCAATGAAATCAAGTTTGACATCCCTGATCTAAAGTGTAAACATTGATTGCAGGTCAAGGTTGTGAGAAGAGATCTGTGGATTATGACTTCTCAGAAGAAGCAACTTAACATCATATTGATTCAGAGAAGTGTCTGCATCTAAAAAAAACATGATATTTCCAAAGCCAATATAAGAGAGTGGGATGGTGACCCAACATTTTAATATTAGAATTATAGGGACTTAGGTATTGCAGAAGATTTGGCAGATCAAAAACTGTACAATTCTATCCAGAAAGGATCAGTTTATTTTCCCTTTCCAAGTTTTCATGATATTTCTGTGACATCTGCAAGCAATAAATCATAATTTCAAGTTCCTTATTTTACATGTAATAATTTCAATATTGCATCTTATCCCTGGAAAGTCCAATGAAGGTGTATACCCAGTTATATACCCAGTTATATACCCAGTTGATGAAAATTGGTTACCTGTGCAAATGTGATCTTGAGTGGTTCTCCTTGGAGCGTGATGACAGTTTTATCTGAAGTCAGATCATTATACAGCAATCCTGTACATGATACAATATGATAACGCAGGATCTGGGGCAGCACACCTTTGGAAACCCAATTGGTCATCTTGAAAAAGAATTGTTCAGAAATGATTGACTGTATTAAAGTGGCAGAAAGCAAAGAATGAACAATTATATTTGGACTTTGCCATTATATTATTGCGAACTAAACTCATAGATCTTTCCTAAGTGATTCTAAGTGAGAGACTAAGACAGTGTTTCTCAACCTTGGTAGCTTGAAGATGGGTGGACTTCAACTCCCAGAATCCCCCAGCCAGCAGCGCTGGCTGGGGGATTCTGGGAGTTGAAGTCCACCCATCTTCAAGCTTCCAAGGTTGAGAAACACTGGACTAAGATCTCACATTGGACTCTCCTGCAGGGAGTTCTGTTCCTTGTTTAATTGGAACCTATTGGAAACAGGCTGCAAAATATATGACCACTGAACCGTGCTGAATGTCCCATTTAAGATCAAAATGATTTTGTGTACTTACTTGTAATTCAGTTAGAAGAGCTTCATTCGTCGGTGCAAAAACAGTGAAGGGGCCTGTTCCTGTAATATCTCTGAGCGAAGCATCCTATGATAGTGAAAAACAAAATGCACATTTCGGTCAATATATATTTCAGGCTTCTTTATATCTCTCAGAAGATTATTGAATCTGAAAAAAAAAATTCTTAAAAATGCTTTCTACAAGTCAAGACACTGGGAAGAGATGGCCTGTGATTTTCTTACCATTAGCTTCCCACCAAACCGAGTAGTATTGAACTCCTTTGAAAGTTCCTGTAATAATAATAATAATAATAACATTAAAAAATTAAAATAATAAAACGGCACCCAGTAACACTGAAAATGTAAATATATGAAATTGTTGTGGAAGTAAGTGAAGTAAGAAACAGCTAGATCTAAGTTATGTTCTGAACTAGAAACTGATGTTTTAGCATCTTCACAGGTCTCTCTATGGATCAAGTTGTCTTAAGGCTTGTTGGGTATAAAGGGCTGCTAGGTAGCCTCGTGACCCTGCTAGAAAAGGCTAAGCCATGGATACAATGGTTTTAATAAACCTTTTAGATGGCTTTGTTGCACTGGGTTATGAAGAACTTAGCTAACATTACTCCTCTGGCATCCCATGCAATTTTATTATTTAAGTATATTGATATCCAGTGCTTCTAGTGTTCCTTAAACATAGGGATGAGGATTATTTGCATTAGAAAAGCATACTAAAAATTAAAGACATGTGTAGCCACCCATCTTTTGGCTACAGAATATTTTTGAAAATAAATAAATAAATAGCAACCATGCTTTCCACTTGCCCATGCAGGCTGATACAAAGCCAACTTGCAATTGTCCTCAACATTTCTCATTTAGAGGATCCCTGGCAGGAGTGGGTTCTAAATTTTTTTACTACTGGTTCTGTGGGTGTGGCTAATTTTGTGGGTGTGGCTTGGAGGTCATGTGACTAGGTGGGCGTGGCTAGCTGGTCAGAGTCATTTCTGGAAGGTCCTCGCACTTACGACCAGTCCTCGCACTTACGACCCGACTCATTTGTTTGCTTTTAACACTGATCAGCTGTAGGACGGCCCTTTGAAGCCCCGCGGCAAGAGTTTAAACAGTTTTTTTCCCTCTAGTCATCAGCTGGGACTCAGGAGGCAACAATAGATTGGGGATGGGACCAAATAAAAGGTAAGAATAATGTGGGTGGGTGGGTGGGGGGAGAACCGGTTTGGTGATGTCATATCGTCACCGCTACCAGCTCAGCTGAACCGGACCGAACCGGGAGGAACCCACCACTGATCCCTGGATCTATATATTTGGGCTCCAAGATCTAGGCTTAGGTTCCCACTACTGGTATAATTATAACTGGTCAATTGCTAATGTTCTTTCTTGTGATATCTCACCCATACTCTGGTGTAATTTGGCCTGTTGCCCCTGAGCACAAAAACTGATCACAAATATTCAGTAAGGAAGATATCTCACCAGTGAGATGCTACCTCTGCAAAGAAACCCATCTCCAATGTAATTGGGCTTACAGATGCAAGTCCTTTCTGACGGTAAAGTATCATTGCAAATGGCATTTTCTCCACATCCACCATTATTCTGATAAAGAGAGAAGCAAGGAACATTAGCTAAAAGGTACTTCGTCTCAATAAACGTCAGTACAAAGTTCAGCATATAAACTAAGGGGAAGAAATGAAGGATGCAAAGGAGAGGATGGTAGAAAGAACAAGGGCTGAATCCTTGCTTCAAACCAGGGGTGCGTTCTACAATTTTTTACTACCGGTTCTGTGGGCATGGCTTATTTTGTGGGTGTGGCTTGATGGTCATGTGACAATTATTTAGGATTTAGCAGAGGTACTGGTCTACCAGGCTTTTAACTGCTTGCAGAGCTGTACAGATCTACCCATTTATTTTTTGCAGGCACTGGTCTACTCGTGTATTTTTGCAGGCACTGATCTACTCATGTATTTTTGCAGGCACTGGTCTACTCATTTGTTTTCTTTTACCACTGATCAGCTGTAGGGAGGCCCTTTGAAGCCCGGTGGCAAGAGTTTAAACAGTTTTTTTCCCTCTAGCCATCAGCTGGGACTCAGGAGGCAGCAATAGATTGGGGGTGGGGCCAAATAAAAGATAAGAATAATGCGGGGGGTGGGGGGTGGAGGGGCACAAGGGGGGCACGGGGGGCACGGGGGGGGGGCAGAACCGGTTCGGTGATGTCATATTGTCACTACTACTGGCTCAGGAGAATCGGGCCGAACCGGGAGGAACCCACCATTGCTTCAAACCCTTTGCAGATCCCTTCACCATCAAGCAAACAGGGAGGCAGCAAGGAAACAAGTTTGAAATAAGAGCTGGGGGAAAGTACAAGAAAGTACACAGCAGCTTGCAGGAGGAAGGCTAGACTAGGACATTTCTGCTGAAAGTTTCTCCAGTGTATAGCATGCCCCCATGTGGAATGGATTTGCTTAAGAAAAGCAGGAATAAAAATGAAAATATCTGGGATAGTTGTAGCACTCTAAAAAGTAAACAAACAAACAAAAAAGACATTCATTTCAGTTGCATTAGCATCAGAATCAAATTCCTGATCTTATTTTAATGAACCTTAGCTGGAGCTAGAGTAAATTCAGTAGTTTTTCTCACTTCTCCTTACAGTTCGTATATCAATAAACGCAGCCAATGTAATGGGGTTAAAAGAAGCTGCCAGTTCTTGATTTGCAATAGAGATTGTTGCCTGAACTCTGAAGGACAGGCATGAAGGACAAAGTCTAGACTCACCACTGTACAGGGACTGATGAAAGTGCACGTTTTCCCATCTCCAGAATATCCATTCAAACAGTTACACGCTGCCTGTCAGAATAAGGAAATAATCCAGGTTAAAATATAGAGAAGGTTAACATTTTATTCCTTGATCCATGGAAGTCCTTGTGATAACTTTCTCCTGTTTGGTTTCACTTGGGTGTCAAGTCTCTGTGATTCTGTTTTCAGTTTTTCTCCCTACTTGTGCAATCATTCAGAGCCCCAAATGATTAAATTATATCTGACTTATTAAATTATGAATTTGTGTAGTCCACCTAGTTCAGCACAAATCATATATTTTGGTATCACATTTCTTTATTCATCATTTCTTTGGATAAATATGATCCTAGGCTTAGTTCTTGACATTTCCAGTCAGATATGATCCCTGGAAGCAAACAAACTATCAGCATGAAAAGACAAGGAAGTGCTGTCAATCAGAAGTAAGGCAAAATGAACAAGTGCCTTAACTCAGTTGAGTTGCATTGAATTATATTGTCAAACTGTAGCCTGTGATTTGCCACTATTTTATATTTTATTTATTTGTACATCAAATTTGAAGGCTGTCCATCTCACTCACAGAGTGACACTTATTACTTACAAGCAGTATAATGCACAATTAATACAAAATGGGAATACTGTTTTACCTTGTTGGGACCAATGTGAGTGCACTCTGCATTTTTAGCACATCCTCCATTTTTCTCCAGGCAGGGATTAATTTCTTTAGGAAACAAACAAACAAACAAACAAAAAAAAAAAACAGGGGGAGGAAATCCCATTTAACTTTAATGAAACTTAGATTAAATAAGGGATAATTTATTGTAATTATTTTTGCTTTTTTACTTATCACAGCTCCTTAAGAAAATCCCTCTTAGTTTGGGAATGAGTGCAGTATTTGTAATACAGATGTTATATACTTTCCTGAGGTTTATTCCAATATGTAAACTTTGCATAATCATAAGCTTTTCACTCACATGGGAGCACTTTGGTACAATCCAGGCACTATATAAATAGTGAAATAGTTCCATCTGTAACATTTGTACCTTCTAAGTGCTCAAATAATCTCTTAAACCAGATGAAGTCAGTGCAACAATATTAGCAATGGATAATGTTCCCTTTGAGAGCCAGTTTGGTGTACTGATTAAGGCATCAGGCTGAAATCAGGAGATTGTGAATTCTAGCCCTATGTTTGGCAGGAAGCCAGCTAGGTGACTTTGGGCCAGTCACTCTCTCCCTAGGAAGAAGAAAATGGCAACCCACTTCTGAAAACACCCTGCCAAGAAAACTTCAGGGATGTCTCCAGGCAGTTAGAATAGAATAGAATAACAGAGTTGGAAGGGACCGTGGAGATCTTCTAGTCCAACCCCCTGCCCAGGCAGGAAACCCTACACCACTTCAGACAAATGGTTATCCAACATCTTCTTAAAAATTTCCAGTGTTGGAGCATTCACAACTTCTGCAGGCAAGTTGCCAGGAGTCAATGGTGAATTAAAGGCATAAAAACCCCTCCCCACAAAAAAACCCAAACGCCTTTCTTCAGAAAATTAGTCATCCCCACAGCAGCTTTTCCCAACTAAATTAGTGCCTCAATTCTTAGATCTGGCTTGGCATTCTGAAAGCCATACCTCTAAGGCAGGGCTCCCCAAACTTGGCAGCTTTAAGACTTGTGGACTTCAACTCCCAGAATTCTCCAGCCAGCATAGCTCCAGCCATAGCTGGCTGGAGAATTCTGGGAGTTGAAGTCCACAAGTCTTAAAGCTGCCAAGTTTGAAGACCTCTGCTCTAAGGGATATGAAGTTGAGAAAAGATGCTCCCATGTGTTATCAGCTTGCCAGCTGACTCATGAATACCATGTCTGTATATGTATATGCATATGCATATAATTCTCTATAAGTAAACATATGCAGTTAAGATATCACATAGCACATTTGCTGATAAAAAGTGATTTTGCATGACAATTTATATGACTCCAACTGATCAACATAATAAATTTAATTTAATTAATTTAATTTAATTTATCGAATTTCTATGCTGCCCAACTCCCAAGGGACTCTGGGTGGCTTACAGCAAAAAATAATACAACAAAGAACATAGGAAAATTATTAAAAAACATTTTAAAAACATTAAAAGCCCATGCATACCATTCATGGCCAGATCTTGCAAGATTGCAACAGCGAGATCAATGGCCCCAAGCCTGCCAGAAAAGCCAGGTCTTCACTGCTTTCTGGAAGGCCAATAGGGTGGGGGTAGTCCGGATCTCAGGAGGTAACTGGTTCCAGAGAGTTGGGGCAGCCACAGAGAAGGCTCTCCCCCGTGGGCCCGCCAACCAGCATTGTTTAGCTGACGGGACCTGGAGGAGACCAACTCTGTGGGATCTTACCAGTCGCTGGGAGCTATGCGGTAGAAGGCGGTCTCGAAGATACCCTGGCCCTGAGCCATGTAGGGCTTTAAAGGTAATAACCAATACCTTGAATTGTGCCCAGAGACCAATAGGAAGCCAGTGCAGCTTGTGGAGAATTGGTGTAACGTGGGTGTATCTAGGTGCACCCATGACAGCTCGCGCAGCTGCATTCTTGACCAACTGTAGTCTCCGAACACTCTTCAAGGGTAGACCCATGTAAAGCGTGTTGCAATAATCTAACTGTGAGGTGACAAGGGCATGAGTGACTGTGAGGAGAGTCTCCTGATCCAAGTAGGGTCGCAATTGGTGCACCAGGCGAACCTGTGCAAAGGTCCCCCTAGCTACAGCTGCCATAAATATATGCGCTGTCCCTTTAACTTATAAGTTTCAAATTCAGTTAACAAAAACTAAAATGAGATATTTACAGAGGAGTTGCTAATTGTAAATAAATGGGGAGGGAGGGAGGGAGGGAGGGAGGGAGGGAGGGAGGAAGGAAGGAAGGAAGGAAGGAAGGAAGGAAGGAAGGAAGGGGCAGACATTGTCATGTTAATCAGATGGAGTAAATTCTGATCTTGGAAAAGTACAAAATATGGTAAGCATAGAACAAGCACTTACCAAAGCAGGCAATTCCATCGCCAGCGTAACCTGTTCTGCAAGCACATACTCGTTTTCCTGGAGTGGTACGTCTACATTCTGCTTTGGCTGAGCAACCTCCGTTGTTGTTCTCACATGCATTAATAGCTGAAAGAGCATGCACAATTGAAGTTATGTTGCAATGCTTGCACCACTTAAATTCCTTTACTTTGAAAGCAAATTTAAATAGATCAAAATTAAATTTAATTTTAGTGAAAAATGTCTGCATGGCAAGTATACGGTACCTCTGTTATATAAATGTGGACATGAATTTGTTTGATTCCTTATGTGTATACCTAGAATAAATGTTGCTGTAGACTGGCTGGCCATTTCTTAACCAATCAGGATTTCCCAGAAACTGTGGAATGTTATCTATATAGGAAAGGAGACCCCAAAGGACAAGTTTATTGAGAGGTGTTAGATGGGATCCCTCTGGGTGGGCAAAGAATTTGTTATAAGCTATGCAGATTTAAAAATAATACATATTAAAGATACAAACGAATTAGCTACAGGCAGGAATCCCTCTCTTGGGAAATATGATGTGGGATTGACTATCTGTAAGGATGCCTATTGTTTCCTCTACTAGTGATCTATTTGCATATTTGCAAAAACCCAGACATTACAGAAAGAAACCATCCCAAGATTGCAACCCCTTAATTTATATCTACCATATTTCTCTGAAAATAAGACCAGGTCTTATATTAAGTTTTGCTCCAAAAGACATATTAGGGCTTATTTTCAGGTGATGTCTTATTTTTTTGTTGCAACGGGCATACTAAATATGTCCGTCTGCTGATGAACTTAACTGGGGCTTATTTTTGGGAGTAGGAC
This sequence comes from Arizona elegans, assembly GCA_022577455.1. Lineage (NCBI taxonomy): Eukaryota > Metazoa > Chordata > Lepidosauria > Squamata > Colubridae > Arizona > Arizona elegans. Next base: position 67,023,212 of record JAKOOJ010000007.1, read on the forward strand.
TTATATTACGAGCATCCTGAAAATCATGCTAGGTCTTATTTTCCAGTTAGGTCTTATTTTTAGGGAAAGCAAGAGGTAGCAAGAGACAACATACTTACCTCCATGAGCATCATATGGCATTACTAGATTTTTATTGTCTAAACCCCATTATGGTTCTGCACTCTTCAGCTTTTTGGCATGTGGATATGACTAGCTATCCTAGGCTGTTCTTAAAAAAAATATACATAAGTTCAACTTGGTTAATAGCAGCAGTGAAATCCGGCCGGATCTATCTGGCTCATGCAAGCCGGTAGGGCCGCCGGCAGGAGGCTCCCATTTTTGACCTCTGCTCATGCACAGAAGGCTCTGCGAATGTGCAGAAGTGGTGCGTGTGCTCACATTTCCAATCTGGTAATAAAGGTAAGTGCATTTTACCCCTGGTCAATACCTGGATGAGATACTGCCTTGAAATTCCAGGGCTAAATACAATGTTCCTATGGTAATATAATCATAACCTGACTTAACTCAAAAGAGTATTTTTCTAGTTTTTCTTGTTTGGTGAAAGAGAAACTGAGAGGAATACAAGAATCACAAAATATTTCAGGATTACTGGACAAGGTACTTGTTTCCAGGAATCTGTCCAAGGTCCTGAAAGAGCTGCCACTGATTAAATACAATCAAGTTTAGATTTTAAAAAGTGTCTGATTCCTGACTTCTTTCTTCTCAGGAATTCTAATTGATTTACAATTAATTGCCAGAGAGTAAACATTCTCCAATATCTGCTAGCTATCAATGTTTTCTTTGGCCGAATGTTAATAAATCAGTATTTTTCAAAGCTTATTTTTTTTTAAAAAAGAAATTAATTAGAAATTAATTTAATTAATATTTTTAATGTAACTCATTACAATATATTAATTCCACCTCCTGCTAGATCAGATTTTTGAGAATGTCAAAAATTGCATGAACAGAATAAATCCCACTTACCTGAACAATATGTACCGTTGCCTTTAAACCCAGCTGCACACTTGCAATATGGTGGACCAATAGGATTAAGAAAGCAGCTAAAGTAAAAATCAAGATAGATTATAATTTGCAATTGATAAAAACAAAAAGAAATGGCATGCTTTGAAAACCCAAGGTAGTTGGCATCAGATAAACTCACTTCATTCACCAGGGTCATACTAAAAGTCTACTACATTTTAAGTAGATGAGGTGTGCATTTATTTAAACATTAACTTTGCAAACGAAAAATACAGAATGTTTTCTCTATTAAAAATAGTTCTCTGCCACACTGAAAATATTTAGTCTGCAGCATGAGCACCCTGTGGCTGTTGGTTTAATTTCTAAAGTCATTTATAACTGTCAGTCTCTTGCATTGGATTGGGAGAAAGAGAAGTCACAGAGGGGTGGAAGTCAAGGGCAAGTACAATGGCAAAAGTAAAAAAAAAATTGTGTGGCCCATTTAATCACTTGCAATTGCAAGATCAAGTCCCTGCAGTTTTCTTAGCAAGATTTTTCAGAAGTGGTTTGCCATCTGTTCTGGAGCTGAGAGAAAGGAACTGGCCCAAGATCACCCAGCTGGCTTTGTGCCTGAGGCAGGAGTCAAACTCACGGTCCCCCAGTTTCTAGTCCAAAGCATTAACAAATACACCACACTGGCTCTGATTGCATATTATTTCAAATTAAATGTTATAGTTAGAGAAAACATTAGGGTTAGGGTCAGGCTCAAGTACAGGATAGTATGGATTCATTAACTAGTTTGATGCAATACATACTTGGCACTGGTGTGACAGGTATTGTTGCACTTATCATCTCTGATTTCTGGGAAGAGAAATTTTTTTTTTGTTAATCAATATTCTACAGTCCAAGATTGACATCTTCTCCTTCCTCCCCTTTATTTTGTTGAGCTGAAATGTATGTGTAGAGCTCACCTATATGCACAGATTTTCTTGGACTGTATTACATTAGAACTGAGGTGGGTTTAAATGTTTCTTCTGTTACCTTCCCACCAAAGGTGGACCCAATTTTTCTACTTGCATTTTTTACGTGCTTTCGAACTGCTAGGTTGGCAGAAGCTGGGACAAGTAACGGGAGCTCACCCCATTACGCGGCACTAGGGATTCGAACTGCTGAACTGCCGACCTTTCGATTGACAAGCTCAGCGTCTTAGCCACTAAGCCACTGCGTCTCGTGTTACTCTGGTATCCGGGTCCAAATGCCACCTTTTTGCTGTTAGAAGTAAGCTCACTCTGTCTAGAATTTACTAACAAAAACGGCACCTTTTCTAAGCAAAATCTCAAAACAAAACCCAGGAGATACAGCATAGGAGACACAGGAGAACAAAGAAACAAATTCATGATGTTTCTTTTGAACCCTCCCTAGATGTTTTCCTCTTTACAAGCAGAGCTAAGAACGGGGTTCTCAGCCTTCTTTCTGACTCAAATGCCTTATTATTGTAAATTTAAGTTGTTAGACCAGCTACTTTCTGTTGATGGAATGTAAGAGGCCTATTTTGTCCTTGATCTTCAGCAGCAAAACATTGTTCTGACCCAGCCTTCACAAGTAATGATAAGCTGCTTACTCATGAGTAAAATGAACCCCTTTTCCAAACAGGGCTTTAGTGTTTTATTCATGTGAATAAAAAAAATGTAATTAGTCCCAACAAACCTGGCTCTGGCCAAGGAATCTGAATTGCTTGCTGTATACTAGAAAACCAATGGTTGTCTGTGACAACTGGCCACTAACAAACCCCTACTATTTGTTTCCCAGCCAGGATGGGGCTGGCTAGCTCTACATGTGCTTTTCCCTGAGAGCCAGCTTATTGCTTTCCTTTGCTCTCCTCTCCTTTCATCTCTATGCATATGCACATTGGTTCCTCCCCCTCACTCAGCTCAGGCCCTGAAGACAGCTGCGTCTCCACCTGGGGGAGGATGGAAGGTCCTGACTCTGTCTCTGATGCTGTTTCCTTATCAGAGTCTTCCAAAGGCTCTGAAGCTGGCGCAGGTTCTCCCTCCACCTCCTCTTCATCTGACTCTGCAGCTATCTCTGCTGGCAGCCGATGGGCCACAACAAAAATGTGTGGCTAGGTCCTACATATTATACAGCTAATGAACTCTCTTTGAAAGAGAGGCTTGGCCAGAGCTGCTGATGACACCATTACTACTTTTAACTCTGAAATAGGAGGCAGCAATCCACTTACCCCTGTCACATTTGACACCTCTCCAACCAACATTACATTCACAGGTCCCGTCTCCTTTAATACCACTGTTGCATCTCCCATTGATGCAGGCACATTCTAAAAACAAAGGGGTGATTTTAATTCCAAATAGCTCATAAAACAGTAGTAACAACTAGCACACCATCAGTTCACCTTTACTCTCTTCAGGGCTTTTGTGATTCAATTTACTGAAATATTTTATCATCTTTTAAATATTTTAAAATCAAATATTAAATTTTAAATATTTTAATATTAAATTTTAAAAATTAAATATTTTAAAATTAAATAACTAAAATATTTTAAAAAATATTTTAAAAATATTTTAACATCCTCTTTGATGATGATGTAAAACTATTCAACACCACCGACAATGCTGCTGCCCTACAAAGCGACCTTGACTATATGTCAGAATGGTCAAAGAATTGGCAACTCCAAATCTCAACCAACAAATGCTCTGTCTTACACATTGGGAAAAGAAATCAGAACATCAAATACAAGCTGGGTGGATAGAACCTCGTAGATGACCCTCACTCTGTCAAGGACCTTGGAGTACTCATCTCAAATGATCTAAGTGCCAGAGCTCACTGCAATAACATTGCCAAAAAGGCATTAAGAGTTTTCAACCTAATCTTGTGAAGCTTCTTCTCCGGTAACATTGTCCTGCAAACTAGGACATACAAAACCTTTGCTAGACCAATTCTTGAATACAGCTTATCTGCCTGGAATCCTCACTGTATATCCGACATTAATACAATTGAGTGAGTCTAGAGGTATTTCATGAGAAGAGTACTCCACTTCTCTGCTCATAACAAAATACCTTATGCCACCAGGCTTGAAATTTTGGGCTTGGACAACCTAGAAGTAAGCTGTCTATGGTCTGACCTAAGTGTAGTACACAAAATTATCTGCTACAACGTCCTACTTGTCAATGACTACTTCAGCTTCAAGCACAATAATACACGAGCACACAACAGATACAAACTCAAGGTAAACCGCTCCAAACTCGATTGCAGAAAATATGACTTCAGCAACAGAGTGGTCAATGCCTGGAATGAACTACCTGACTCTGTTGTTACACCCTCAAACCCCCATAACTTTAACCTTAAACTGTCTACTGTTAACCTCACCCCATTCCTACAATGTTTTCCCAAAAATAAGATCCTGTCTTATATTTTTTTGAACCCTGAAATAAGCGCTTGGCCTTTTTGCCATGTGCTCAAAAGCCCGATTGGGCTTATTATTAGGGGATGTCTTATTTTGGGGAAAACAGGGTAAGAGGTCCATAAAGGGGGCGTGCATAAGCACACCAGCATGCCTACCAACCCTGTCCTACTGTCCCCATTTATTCGTACCCATTTCCTGTGTTCATATCTGTGTTTATACTTATTCCTGTTATCTCGTACATATTTAACAAACTAACTAACTAACTAAATAAATAAAATGATAATTTATGTCTGTTTTGCAGTTGCATCAATTATACCTTCGTCTACATTCATTAAAAAATGCCTAAACTATAATGTTACAAGCATAGCACACATAACCTGGTGTGAATAATGGTGCTGTTTCTTTCTTTTCAAAACCTGAGCCCTGAAGTGAAGTCTGAAGAATCATAGCTGGTTGCCTTGTGGAAATCACTGAGATCTAACAAGCTATTTTACATGCAGTTGATCAACGTCTAATACAAATGGCAGAGTGGATCTTCATATTTGTTGAATGATTGTTGATTCATTTGTCAAAGGACCCTTCCATGTGTACAACAGATAGATACAAAAAGAAGTATCTATTTACCAAACGAAAACAATAAATGCAGTTGGGAAGCATATGGGCCATGAACAATACCATTATTCAGAAATATGAATTGCGATGAAAAATAAAGTAGGAAAATAAAGTTGTAGTTCTAATGTTGTTATTTTTGACTGTGTCAAAGAGAGTCAGAAGTTGGTGCTTTTCCATATTTTTTTTCTTTGTATTTTATACTTTGATAAACTAATTAAAAAGTTTTAATTGAAAAAATAAAATAAAATAGGAAAATGTAAAACATTAGAACATAAAATTAAGCAAAAGTTTGATAAAATGTTTGATTATTCACTGATAGCACTTCAGCCACTTGGATGCATATGAATCCTACTAAATTGCACTCCAAGGAAATCCCTCTGGAATTCAATGTGATCCACAGGAAACAAAAGTGAAAAGATTGGGGTAGCATAATTTGTTATATCTGTGACTATAACAGTACTTGACAATTACTTGGAAACTTAGCAAAGTAAATGGTTCTGAAACCAGAAGTACCTTGGTCACAGTTTGTGCCATATTTGCCTTCAGAACATCGCTCACAGGCCACACCATCGAATCCTGTTTCACACTCGCAAGACCCAGTGCCATTGATGCCATCCAAGCAAAATCCATTGCCAAAACATGTTTTCCCAGATAATCCTGGACAAGGCTCACACTGTGGGCCATAAAAGCCTGCACAACATTCTCTGGTCTAAAAAGAAATAAAGACTTTAGGGCTACCACAATTGGGATCCTTAGAAAGGAAGAAAACCTCCCTTTGGATTAAGTATCACAGGCCCCGAGCAATGTAAAAATCTAACCCTCTTTCCCATGGTATTGTATCAATAGTATGCTTACAATTCTACTCTTAGTACATTTTGACTGGCATCCAATATGCATCGATATTCCATACATGGAGACATAACGGCAGATCCCCTTCTTGCCTGGCTGTATGAAAGAATAACCATTTTTTAGTGAAAAAGATTGAATAAGACGTATGTGAAATATTGCAAAAAGCTTTTCTAAATTTCACGTAGTATTTTACCTATACTTCAAATAATGTAATATTTTAAAAAATAAAACAACTCTATTGGCTTTCATCTGAACTCCAAACTGAGGCCGAGACCTGCTGTGATTAAATTTCTTAAATCAACTATTCATGATAATATTTTAGTTTTAGTTTTAGTTTATTTTAGTTTTCTTTACAAGTAAATTCTTTAGAATTTTAAGCAACAAAGAATGTTGATTTTTTTCCTGATCAGATAATCCAAAATGATAAAACAGCTGAATCAGGCATTTCTTGGGCTACTTCTTTCTCCTCCTCCTCTTTTTTCCACAATAGCGACCCTGTAAGATTAAGTGTTTTTTCTAGAGAGATCGGTCTATCAGGGCAACCTGGTCTACCCAATTATGGGATGGAGCATATCACTTCAGCTTTTGCCTTTCAGCCCCAATCCAGGAGCCTTCGCAGGCAGCCGCAACAAACTATTTTTTTTAAAAAAACATAAATTTAACACAACCCTGTAAAATGAGTTGGGCCGAGAGAGAATGACTAGTCCAAAGTCACCAGCTGGCTTCCATGCCTAAGATGGGACTAGAACTTGAAATTGCTACCAACGTGCCTTCCATTGAGGATCTGTATACTGCATGAATCAAAAAGAGGGCTGTGAAAATATCTACAGACCCCTCACATCCTGGACATAAATTGTTTCAACTTCTACTTTCAAAACGACGCTATAGGGCACTGCACACCAGAACAACTAGACACAAGGACAGTTTTTTCCCAAATGCCATCACTCTGCTTAACAACTAATTCCCACAACACTGTCAAATAATTTACTAAGAATGTATTACTATTATTCATCTCTTCCTTACTAGTATCTATCTCTTTCCACTTATTACTATATAATACTATGCTTGTATCTTTCAATTTATATTGTTTTTATTTGTTTCCTAGTATGATTTGATAGTTTATTAGTAACCTTGACTATTACTAATTGTTGTATCTTTTTATTCTTGATGAATGTATTTTATTCTCCTTATGTACACTGAGAGCATATATACACTAAAGACGAATTCCTTATGTGTCCAATCACACTTGGCCAATAAAGAATTCTATTCTGTTCTGTTCTGTTCTATTCTATTCTATTCTGTTCTGTTCTGTTCTGTTCTGTTGTTCTGTTCTGTTCTGTTCTGTTCTGTTCTGTTCTATTCTATTCTATTCTCTCTTGGTTTCTAGACCAGTGCGTTAATCACTGCATCGCACTAGCACTCACCTACTGCTCCCTATTTCTAGCAATTTCATTCTCAAATACTTACAATTTTTACACTTCCAGTAGGGCAGCTAGATATCTGTGAGCAGGGTACACACTTTCCCTTAAAAAGAAAACACACATTTGCCAAATGGTAGATCCAGAAATCATTTCTGTATTGCCAGATAAGCATAAGAGATCTTACATATTCAGAGAAGCTTTAATTATTTCCTCAATTAATTTGCTTTCCTTATCTTTCTTACAATTATTCCCCAAGATGACTTTGCTCTGTGGTTTGAATATAAATTGCATTCCCATTTCATTTCTTTTGTGTCTCTTATTTTGGCATCTGCTGCTCAAACAAAAATAAAATCAGTGGAGGAAAGATGATACTTGAGAGTCACAGGGAAAAACTGTGATACTGGCCCAAGCACTTCCTTTCAATCTTGATCCATAATAGATTGTTGTGAGGCTGTACAAGAGGGAATGATAAATGATGTCCTGAACATCTTGCAAAATGAACAGTGTGAGATGGAAAATCTGGGAGTCCTGACAGGCAAATAGATAGATTTGAGTTTGCTATGGTGGGAGTCCCCAACCTGTGGCCCATGACCTCCTATGGGTGATATGTTTCCTCCTCAATCTCAGGTCCTCTGCCAGAGGCCTAGGAGCTTGAAGGTTCTGTATATTATCTTAGCTGTACTGCACTCTTCTGGACAGAAAACTCTGATGCTTTTCCTGAGATCTGTTGGAGCCATTCCCCCAAGTGTTAATTAACCACTGGTTAACCCACAATTAACCACTGGAATGGCTTGCTTTCAGAAGTTATGGTTGCTCCATCACTGGAGGCTTTTAAAAAGAGACTGGACAGTCACTAGTCTGGAATGGTATAGGCTCTCCTGCTTGAGTAGGGAGTTGGATTAGAAGATCTCCAAGGTCCCTTCCAACTCTGTTATTCTGTTATTGTTATATGTATCTATTACAGAAACTAGATAAAACCATTTTAATAGAAAGTTCTGGATTGCTTGTGTTAGACAGCTGTGCTATTATAATGCTAATTGCAATATATGTCATTAATATTTAGTACAAGCCAAGAATCATTACATTTTAAGTATATATTGATTGGTATTTTTTTCAGTACACATTAATTAAAAATGCAATGCATGTTCAGAAGCACACAACTTACATTTACAATCACAGTATCATTAATATCACATCTGTTCTTTACAATTTCCATTACACTTCCCAGTCCATGGATTATTCCTTTATCTGTTGCAACATTTGCGTAATTTATAGGTGCCTCATTTATGTAGAGCTGTGCACAAAATGTTAACACATGTGAGAGACATTACTTATAAAAATATAGCTTGTATAACATTTACTCCCCTCCCCATTTTATTCAGCCAATATGTTTAATAAAGGACCAAATTGCATTCTAAAACCTTGATCTGAAAGTCTCCAGTTGCAAAATTTACATCTTATTCAAACCATTGTATATCTCTAAGAGCAGATTTTATTTATTTCTGATCTTATGACTAAACTGCATATGATTAAACCATGAAAATAAAACTTGGTTATCATTGTGCAGCTGGTTCTCTGAACAGCATCATCCATGGGCGGGATAAGGAGAATCAGACTGTTGTAAGAAGAGTTGCAACGCAAGACTCACACCTTTTCTAAGTATGTCTGAAGGTGACAATTGTCACCTAGCAAAGCATGTGTTGTCATATCACAACATTTTTTTCATTTTTTTCATCATGAAAGTAGTAAGATCTTATGGATGCTGTTGTCTCTTTTAAAAATCTAGTCTTTAGAGTAGATCTCTGGAACTGATTACTAATAATCATGCTGGGTAGAATGATGGGCTTATATTTCATCATGTCTGGAAAGCACCAGACATGGAAAGTTTGATTTTGACTATTTGGGCAAAAAAAAAAATTACTATCCCACTTCAAAAATACAGTCTTGGAATAAGCAACAAAGAGACATTAAAGAGGTAACTCCTAGTTAAAGCCAAAGATTAATGTTGATTCATTTGTTCTCAATCCTACTTTCTCAGTTCTCCCTCAAAACCAGCACTTAATGCACACATTTAATGTTTACATCTGATGAGTTGCCTCATTAACTGAGAGCACAAATACATTTATATTAGGACATCCTCTTGGGGAGTTTAGCTTAAAATCCTGCTTACTGAAACCAATGGGATTTTTCTGACACAGACAATTAAGCCAATGTAAATCTTTTCTAAAAGCAGATGTTTAGATAAATAAATTACAGCAAATGCCATGATAATGAATACTGGCTTCACCTGACCATCATGACTGAAGAATCCTACTCTGAAGGACAATCCAAGCATGGTTGTCTTGAACATCCCAATATGCAGGTCATTTTTCAAGAGCTTCTCTCCCAGGATAATATGATACCGGATCTGATCTTCATCCTGTGGTTTCCGGGAATAGTGATTGTTGAATACTTTAGCAGGGTGTCAAATGTCCAATTTTTCTAATAAAAAGTTGGTTGTCAACAAACAGAAGATGTTATTACTAATTACTTTTTGACTGGATGTAAGGATTTTAATTTAAAAAGAGAGCAGGCTTATGGTGTCATGATAGAGAGATCATAATTTACAACATGAACACACTTTCTGGATTATCTGCTAAATAGGATTTATAATTTTTTAAATTACAAGCCCCTATTTAAAGACTCCAATGAATAAAACGTGCAGATCATAGATTATATTAATTATATCTCTAGCAGGAACTTTCTGAAAAAAAAAAGCCTATTCGGAATTTAAATATGTACAAAACATAAATGCCAGATCCTATTCATGGGCTTACAATTTCTTCCGTACTTGCTTCCCATTATATTTGGCAGAGTGACAACAATAGGGTAAAAAGCTCTTTTGCCCTTTTATCAGAAAAACTGTAGAAGGGAAATGATTAAGAGGTTTTTCCTCATCTGTATGATTTTTCCTCTAGAAGGCAGACTCTACATTTCTTTTGGATTTAAATAGAAACAGGACTTGCATTTGATTCTAAGGCCTCCTGTGTTCTGTCTTCATTTTTATTCAGATACACTGAGTTTGAGAGTAGTGGGTCCACAATGGTGTAATCAAAGGTCCATCTATTTTTATATAAAGGTAAAGGTTCCCCTCGCACATATATGCTAGTTGTTCCCGACTCTAGGGGGCGGTGCTCATCTCCATTTCAAAGCTGAAGAGCCAGTGCTGTCCGAAGACATCTCCGTGGTCATGTGGCCGGCATGACTAAATGCCAAAGGCGCACGGAACGCTGTTACCTTCCCACCAAAGGTGGTCCCTATTTTTCTACTTGCATTTTTTACTTGCTTTCAAACTGCTAGGTTGGTAGAAGCTGGGACAAGTAACAGGAGCTCACCCCATTACACGGCACTAGGGATTGGAACCACTGAACTGCCGACCTTTTGATTGATAAGCTCAGCATCTTAGCCATTGAGCCACCGCATCCCTTTTATATAGGTGTCACATAAAAAACAGATACGAGTTTTGACAGCATTGTTGTGGCCACCATCTTGATCTTTTTTTTAACCATACACTGTGGAGGCCCCTAATGTATTAATTTACTATTTGCTCATTCATATTTTATAAAAGCAAAGAGGAAGTTACTTTTAGAAGAATAAGTGATTTGGTTAATAATCACAAACTCAGTTATCACTTTGTTGCATTGCTCCTGGTTTTTTTTTTTAGTTAACATTTTTATTGAGTTATAACAGGGCTGACAAACTCATGGCCTGTGGGCTGGATATGTCATGCACTGGCCACGCCCATGCCTGGTTTAGAGAAGGGGGAAAAAGTCACAATATGCCACATGACGCTGCTGTGATGATGCGAGTTGGACACCCCTAAGTTATAAGATAAAATAAGATACAAAATACAAAAGAAAATAGGAAAACAATGGGGAAGAAGGGGGGTGGTGGGAAGGGGAAAAAGAGTGAGGAAAGATTAGGAAAAAGAAAAAGAAGCATTGACTTCCAACTCTCTCTGCTGCAATAAAATAAGGCATTAATATCAAATCACAACTTTTTTTTAATAATATAAATTAGCCATTTCTATAATGCTCCTGGCTTGTTTTATTGAATGGTGACAGATTTCTCTGTTCAATCACCATCTATTCTGGATTTTGAATACCACCTTTAATTCTATTTATCTATCTTAACATCCTCTTATAATTTATTCATGAATCAATTCATTTGGGTTCATTCTGATACAGAATTTCGGCAATCCAGAAATAGAAAAGAACGAAGTGATCTACCTCTTCTGGCAAATTAATAACAACATGCTTGTTGGCTGCAGAAAGGTGCCTTCTCATGCTAATTTTATTTGTGCCCAATATCAAAGAGTCAAAGACAAATTAGAGATCATGACAGATAGTTCTTGACTGATGACCACAATCGAGCCCAAAATTTATGTTGCTAAATGAGACAGTTGTTAAGTGAATTTTGCCCCATTTTATGAACTTTTTTGCCAGAGTTGTTAAGTGATTCACTGCAGTTAAGGGAATAACATGGATGTTGAATAAATCTGGCTTCTCCATTGACTTTGCTTGTCAGAAGGTCGCAAAAGATGATCACATGATCACATGGTTCAAAAATATGAACCAGTTGCCAAACATCCAAATTTTGATCATGTGACCACGGGGATGCTGCAACAGTTTGTAAGTGTGAAAAACAGTCATAAGTCACACTTTTTTCAGTGCCCTTGTAACTTTGGACAGTATTAAACCAATGGTTATAAGTCGAGGACTACCTGTATGGAGTTCCAAAGCAAAGCCATAGTTCAGTTAGTCAGTCAGTTTAGATAGGCAGAGTTAATGCATCTCACCCGGACACTGCTTAGTTAGAATCACAGAATCTCAGAGATTCTTATGCCAGAATGTTCGCCAGTACTGCCACGATTTCAGTTTTGCTCTGAGCCATCGGACAGTTAACAAATAAATCTCAGTTAAAGATATTTTCTTAAGGAAAGGCTTGGGAGTTAATACCTACTAGAGATGCTGACTGTTTTTCTTTCAGATAACTTTCAATGGCGTTATTACTTGGAGCGAAAACCGAGTACTCGCGAGCAGCTTCAATTGCATTTGCCAGGTTGTAGTGCTGTTATGGAAAAACAAATGCAAAGTTATGAAACAAGTTTGTTTGTTTAATACGTGGTAATTTGAATAAGAACCTGAGGATTTACAATGATATAGTTCTTGAAAATGGAATAGTCTGGCATCTGTTCTAAGCGAGGAAGTAGTTTTGGCAAAGAGCCACTTAGTCCTCTGAGAGGTGCCAGAACCTACAAACACAAAAACACACAAGGTCAGATTCAGACAATTCATTTTGCTGCAGTAGGGTCCAACCTATCAAATAATATAGGAAAAGAAATAATGTATATTCGGTATATATTTGTCATTCAAGAGATTTTTAAAAAAAATATTCTGAATTTAGCAAAATGAAAGTGCTGCTATGGATAAAAATTGTCCCTTGATTTCCAGACAGAGAAGGACAAAGATTCACTTCATCCCAAAACAGAACAGTTTTGTAAAATGCCAAATTCCTAACAAAATGGGTTGGGTAATAATAGGCATGAACTTTGGTCAAAGAATATCATGATTTTAACATAGTATTTTACATGGTTTACTAAAGTTCTGCTAGTGGAAGGGGGAAAATAAATCACAGTTCACAATTAGGCAGTACTAAATTAGAAGTAAAAATATTATCAAACATTATAGCGAATAAATTTTCAAAAACTACAGAATGTTCTCCCAGTTGGAGGGACAAAATAACTGGGGGCATTTAAGAAAAAAAAATATTGATAATACCTTGTCTATTATATGAATAATCCCATTTGTGGCTGCGATATCACCAGATACTATGTTAGCACCATCAATTAAAACATTCTGAAAAAGAGAGGACAAAAGTGGCTTATTTAAAATGCATATAATTTGTTGGATTTCTAGTAAAGAATTACTAAGTATAAACTATCTTTTTCCAAGGGTATTCTAGTCCAGACTTTTGTTAGCAAACTGTCATGCCTCCATTGGAGCCTGAATCTCCGGGGGAAGACGAGCTGGAACCTGAGCTGACAGAGATTGAGGGGGCAACTTTGTTGTCTTTGGAAGAAAATGGGGAAGGCCAGGGCCTTTCAGGATTAGGACAGCTTCTAGACAGGGAGGAACAGGAGCAGGATGAACATGAGAGACAGAGCTCAGGCGAGGATCAAGGACCATCCTCTCCTGATCCAAGAGCTTGGAGAGTGGAAAGAAGGTGTGAACAGTGCAGACTGAGCAGGCTATTCGGGAGAAGAGTGTCCCATTCATCTTTACAAGGCACACTTGGGAATGAGACTTAAGGAGATGCTGTGGGGAGAGGCATTTGTCGGGAACAAATGCTGAATTCCTGAAGTGTTGAGTGCTGACGTTTGAACTTTCCAAGAGTCCTTGCATTCTTTCTGGTGTTCTGGACTAATTACCTGCATCTTTTGCTTCCTGAACTCCTTACTTTGCCCTGCTGGATTTATTGCTGTGCAGCCCTGGTGTACACAGTGCTGGGTTGGACTAATTGCAATCAGAGGCTGCTTGAGATTTGTGTGGAGGTTAGTTATCACTCTGCTCTGGGACTTGCCAGAAACCTGGCAGCATTTGGGGAAATTTGGAGCAATAAAGGGGCTCCACAGTTTGAACTGCCAATTGTTTGTGTTATTTCTGTGCCATGCCCTGAGTCATCACACAAACTCTGCTTAATATTTGCAGTTCGAGATTAGGGAAAGTAAATGTGAATAAACGATGGAGAGAAGAAGGTGACAAATGTGCAAAATATTGTAAATGAAGAAAATTAAAAATAAAGGGACGATAGAGATAATGATAATAAAGGATGGGAAAAATGGGGAATGTATATAGTAGAAAGTAAGAGGAATGAAACTGATATATAAAAAGAAACACATATCATGTGTTTGTGTTTTGTATGTTGTGTTGTGTTGTGTTGTGTTGTGGTAAAACCAATAAAAATTAAAAAAAAAACACTTGCAGTTCCCTCTGGGTGCAATCCAACTATCCCAAAGGTGCTTTTTCTAAAAGGCAACGGACTTTTTCTCTTGAACTAAAGAAGTTTCTTGGATGAGAAGCAAAGCATTTTCAAAGGAAAAAAAAAACCCCAAGAAAGCCCAATTGCCTTTTTAAAAAAAGCATATTTGGAACATGACATGGATGATTGAGAATCTCTGTAGACATTTAGCTGTACAATCGAAATATTCTCTTCTATTTGCAACTTTCCATTTTAAGCCATTTGTCCCTTTTATAGATTAATGGTAAAAATTCTGCAAATTTTGCTGCCATTTAATTGTCATCTTGGTTTTTGCATCCAGGATCTGGCAACCCAAATTCTGTAATATATTAACTGTTAACCCTAGATGTATGGAACAAAACCACTCTTCATCCTTTCTCACCTGAGATTACAAGATTGGGCCTGTTGGTAACATGTACTTTGAGTTACTCAATGTAACACTCATCTGTGGTTTTCAACAGAAGGAAAAAGTACAAAAAATAATAATTATCTTTTGGGGAAAACCAGTTTCAGCTCTGTCATACTATGATCTCAATGTCACATTTCAGCCTATAGAAGATTTCTCATTTTGGCTCTTTGGAAAAATATGTTTAAATTCAAGATAACACAAGTTCAGTATATCTTTTCTTAGCACATATGTGATGAATACCCTAAAGTGATGGGTTGTAGCATAATGTCCAACGTACCCCGTTTCTTTCAGACAATGTTAGGAAGTTGTCCTGCAATGTCCTTGCAAATCCATTAGACTGTGACAGAATTTGGAGATCCTCAATTCTGTATGTTCCATTTAATATGTGATGCCTAATGGGAGAAAGCATATTTAAATGATGTAAAGTATTGATTTGCTTATAGAATCCAAAACTGTTAGTGTGGGACCAATTCACAGCTTACAGCAGCACTAATCAAACCATAATCATCTCCAACATATAAATATCTGTAAATATGTTCATCTACCTAGGTGGTAAAGTCTTTTCTGTAAATGGGGCCCCCTACTATGTAGTTCCTTGCCATAAATGATTTCACAAGCATATGGAAGGTAAGTAGTTGATTCCACTATTATATTTTCAAGTAAACATTCACATCTTTTCTATGCAATGCCAGTTGTTTTTTGATTTCATCTTCTTGATCATGCTTTGTTTTCATTTTATTTCATTTAGTTTTGTTTTTCCAGTTGCTATGGTATTTATATCCTACCATAAGTTTCTTTCATTGTTAATATTTAATTGTTATGCCACACTGAATCTTGATTTTTCTCTCCGAGACCTCAAAGCAACATGTATGGGGAAGTCTTTTCTCTTGAACCCCCACAAAAACAATCCTGTGAGGGAGCTTTGGGTGACATCAAGGGGGATCTTGACGGACTTGAATACTGGGCCTTATCTAATAAAATGCAATTCAGTAGTGACAAAAGTAATGTTTTATATTTAGGCAAGAAAACCTATACATATATAGAATTGGTAGCATCTGTTTACTGTGAGAGGAGTCCTAGTAGATAACCACTTAAGTATAAGTCAGCAGTGTGCTACAGCTTCCAAAAGAGCCAATGCAGTCCTTGGGTATATCAACAGAGATTTGTATCATGATCTGAGGTGTCAGTACTGCTTTATACTGCTTTGGTAAGACCACACTTGGAATACTGCATCCAATTTTGGTCACCACCATATAAAAAAAGATGCCAAGATTCTAGAAAAAGTGCAAAAATGGTGATTAGGGGCTAAGGGCTAAAACATACGATGAACAGTTGCAGGAACTGGGTATGTCTAGTCTAACAAAGAGAAAGAGTAGGGGTGACATGATAGCAGTCTTCCAATATTTGAGGGGCTGTCACAGAAAAGAGAGGTCAACCTTTTCTCCAAAGCACCTGAGGGCCTGACAAGAAATAATGGATTGAAATTTATCAAGAGGAGATCCAATTTAGAACCAAGGAAAAATTTTCTTAACAGTGAGAACAATTAACCAATGGAACTGCTTGCTTCAGAAGTTGTGGATGCTCCATCACTGGAGGCTTTTAAGAAGAGGTTGGACAGCCATTTGTGTGGAATGATATAGGTTCTCTAGCTTGAGCAGGGAGTTGAACTAGAAAATCTTCAAGGTCCCTTCCAACTGATTCTGTTAAAATAAATGAATAAGTCTATGACATGCTATGAGCTTTCTGATTAAAGGGAATCTTGAAACTAGATCTTAGTCCAGCACTTTGTTGTTTAATGCCAGCAAGCTAATAAATGAACTGAATGTTCATTTATGAATAATGAATGTTCAGGGAAACATAGAAAGAGACATCTGAGCTGTTAAAATATGGGTTGCTTCTCAGCTGCTGTCCTACTGCATCACCGAATCACCAAGAGGCTTGAAAGCATACCTCTGATATAAAAAGACAAAAAACAAATTAAGTGGCACAAGGCATTCATAGCAACATAACTCCTCCCAGAACCAGAACCTTCTAAATCTGAAGTAAATATAGTAGTTATCTCCCCACTCACCCAGGGGAGAAAAACAAATACAGTTTTGCTAATGTTATGAAATTGAATTTTGGGTTCAAATACAATGAAAAAAAAAAAGAAAAGGGGTTTTTTTGGGCTTGAGCTTCAGGATTCCTAATCATTTCATGAACCTGTAGATTTCATGGTAAGAGTTCAAAATTGCTTTTTTTCCTGACTTTTCATTTTCATTTTAGTCTCTTGCTGAAGAATATTCTGATTGGATATTAAAGATTGGTAAAGATCAACAGATGATGCCACCTCTTGTGATAAATCTTTAGATGCTGACCATAGTTGTTCTGAAATCAGGTGATGCCTAAATCCTTTAATAGCAATAGCAATAGCACTTAGACTTATATACAGCTTCACAGGGCTTTACAGCTCTCTAACTAAGTGGTTTACAAAGTCAGCATATTGCCCCCAACAATCTGGGTCCTCTTTTTACCAACCTCAGAAGAATGGAAGGCTGAGTCAACCTTGAGCCAGTGAGATTTGAATTGCCAAATTTGCAGGCAGCTGGCAGTCAGCAGAAGTAGCCTGCAGTACTGCACTCTAACCACTGCGCCACCTCGGCTCTTTAAATTAAATTAAATTAAATTAAATTCACATGAAATTTACATGAAATTTACATTAAATTAAATTCTTTACATCAGGATGTAAACAAAGGTTTAAGACCTAAAAAGTATTTTAGAACTATTTTCTTAGGAATGTCAGAACTTTTCACCTTCAGCTCCTCTTTTGCTAATGTACAACTTGAGTGATGATCTTGCAGACAAATGTGTTATAAAAATTAAGATCTCTGTACAGTATAAAGGAATTTCAAACTATAAATATGAAATAAACAGAACAATAATTATGACCAAAATACTTTAACATACTTGGTTAGGAACAGAATGTTGTTTTGGGATGTCCAAAAAGCAGCTGTATATTGATCCAAGTTTTGAATAGCTTGGAGAGAAGGTGCAAGGATGGTTATATTGCTCCTATCTGTCAGCAGAGTTCTTATTGCAGCTGTCTGGAGGCACAGAATAAAATGCATTGTTATTACTAACTGATTTTTTTCCCCTACAGGCCAGGAGGATTCCAATTTTTTAAAATTATTATGCAATAGTAAGATAAAAAGGAAAGGACTTCAAAACTACAACAACAGTTGAATGTTGAGAATTCTAAAAAGCAATGAGACCTTTTTAGAAGCAAAGTATCAATGTCAAGCAGTTGAGGTTGTTTTTTCAGTAATTTTGATTATTATATTTAATTTTATTAAACGTAGGAAAACATTACATCTCGACAAGTGATTATATCATCTTTGGAAGAGAGATAATGTATTGTAAAAACTATTAGTCAAATTGCCACTAAGATTGCAAACTCCTATAGGAAATAGAGTAATTGAACTCAAGGAGATTTACATACATAAGAGGTTTGCACCATCAGTCCCTTTCTTAGTAGTTTTGAAGAGTTACTCACATTAAACCATTCATTAAAGCCAGCTGTGCCAGACAGAGAAGTCAATTCCTGAACAGGGAAAAAAAGAAATTACTATTAGCAGTTATTATTATCATTATTCAGTGATGTACTTGGTATGCATAAAGGTTTATAACAAATGGCTTCCTGATGCTTTGGTAGAATCTTCCTTTGTACATACAGTTGAGTTCAATTCAGGAAACATCTGGATCACTAAAATCCTAAAGTCTAAGAAAGAATTCCTCCCCCCCTCCCAGAACTATTTCTTACCTAGAGCTGTGGTATTCTCTGGATGGCTTTATAGGCACTCACTCATATAGCTATTCCTGTATCTGTATAGACATCATTGACACATTCTAGAATTCAACTGCATTTCGGTAGACACACTGCACATGCCTGAAAAGACCCCCATTATTTACCTCAGTTCCGGCAGCAAGCAAATTTTTAGTATATGACTGCCTGTGAGTGGTTGATGAGTGACCCATCAGTCTACTCATTGAGTAAATATCTGAATAGTCAGATATTTACTTGAAGAACACAGTTACAGGTTCTTCAAAATTTTTGGTTTCTACAAAACATTGGTTGATGTGTAACAATATGTCACTTATTGTTGAAAAAGCAGGTATTATAATGGTGCATCTAATAGCAGGGCCACGTCTATATGCATCCACACAATAATGACAGAGAAAGCTCAACAGATAAGATCACATGTACATGACACAGTGCAAAACTCCAAACTTCTATAGTTGGAGTGACCATTTCCTTCACTGAGTGCATCTCTAATGTTAGAGATAAAAGAAGCTTTAATAATTGTGGACTTCAATTCCCAGAATTCCTCAGCCAGCAAAGCTGGCTGGTTGAAGTCTACAAGTCTTAAAGTTCCCAAGATTGGAGACCCCTGCTCTATGCCATAATTTGCAATGACTGATGATCTGAATGATGAAATGTTACCTGAACCATGGACAGGAGATCTAGAATGTGGGGCAGGTGATACCAAAAGCTTATTATTTGTTGCAGTGTTGGCAGATTTTAGTGATACGTCTTGTTATTACTGGGTATGGGGGGAAATTTTAAAGAAATGTTCTCATTCAATAAATAAGGAAATGCCCATGGGAGAATTGGTACTGTGGCAGGTCTCTGTATTGATGCTCTCGTAAAGGACATTCTTCAATTTTGCAAATAAATCTGTAGCTGGTTGATCCTGAGTCATGACTATAAAAAAATATGAGAGATATGGGACTCCAATTGTTTTACATAATTCACTCCTCGTAGATAATTGAGGCAATCCACCAATATATTCTTGGTATAATAAAAGTTTATAGGGAGTAATAAAAACACCAAGCATATGCTACCCTGTTTCCCCCAAAATAAGACATCCCCTGATAATAATCCCAATTAGGCTTTTGAGCGCATGGCAATAAGGGTTCAAAAAAATATAAGACAGGTCTTATTTTTGGGAAAATACGGTAGTTATATGCAATAGTGTTGAATACTTAATCTGATCCTATTTATTCAAATAAGAATAACAACTAGGTGGGAACATATAGTTGAAAAAGTAGTAGAAAATGAACAGGTTAAAATATTATAGGATTTCCAAATACAAACGGATAAAGTCTTGCTGCGTAATACACCAGATGCAATTGTTTGAAAAGAAGAAAGTGTGAATAATTAATGTGGGAATAGTAGAATACAGACAAAGATTTGGAGAAGATCACAAAGTATCAAGTTCTGAAAATTGAATTAGAAAGACTCTCTGTGGACACACGAGCGGTCACCAGCTGCTCTTCCAGGTTCCAACGCGTGCAAACTCCAGTTTTGGCACTCGGTGCTGAAAAGATTAACCATCACTGGACTAGGTCATAAACCGGTTGGTGAGCCCAGTGGTTATTGGCACACTAGATGCCATACCAAAAAACCTTGAATGGTACTTAGAAAATCTGTACATTGACCACATTGCCATCTTTCAATAGTAAAAGGCCATACTGCCTGGATCTGCATATATACTACCTTGATCTATGAGTACGTCCTATGTTCTTAGGAAGAATTCCATGTGAATGAAGGTCAACACCAGCTAAAGAATTGGCAGCTGTGATTTCATGTGTTGTATATGTAATCATCATCATCATAGTCATCATCTCTAAATATGTGGAACCCCACTTGAATGCTATCAGTATTGACAAAATACTTGTCAGTCAATTGCAAAAGGCAACTTTACTTGGAACAACTTGCATCTTGCAATGATACTTTTAACACTATCATACAACAATCTATCTGTCCCAGTTCCATGGGAAGGACTGGCCAAATGCAGTCTAAACAGCTTCTTGACTGTGTGATGGACAATAACAATAATTTTAACCTAAGACTGTCTACTGTTGACCTCACCCCATTCCTAAGAGCTCTGTAAGGGGCGTGCATAAGAGCACCAGAGTGCCTACTGTCCCTGTCCTAATGTTTCCTCTACTTGTACCTATTTTATGTATTCAATTCATGCTTATAATTATATAAATTACCTAATACATTCTTGACAAATAAATAAATAATAATAATAAAAAAGATCACTTAAAGAGTCTTTACTCACATCCACAATGTTGCCATAGCATATACTGCCATCTCCCTTGTATCCCCTTGAACACACACATTTCCAGACTCCGGAAGTTGTGAGCTGACAAACTGCCTATGGGGAATAAATTAAACATTTATTATAGTAAGTTATATAATAAGATAAACACTTGTGCCTGTGAATTCTTGGTGTGATGTGGTTTGCAACATACAAGATAACCAGTGGTGGGTTGCCCCCGGTTCACACCGGTTCTATAAAACTGGTAGTAAAACCAGCGGGAGGCTCCGCCCACTGACCCTGATGTCATCAAAACGCTTCTGCGCATGCCCTGTGTGGCCCATTGCGAACTGGTAGTAAATGTAAGTAGAACCCACCCCTGAAGACAACCCATGTGTAGCAGAGCTGCTAAGGCTTCTGTTGATGGCCATGCTTCTGTTATTTATTTATTTATTTATTGGTTCGATTTATATGCCGCCCTTTTTCTGGAGACTCAGGGCGGCTTTACAATGCGTTAAGCAGTAGCCTTCATACTTTTGTATAAACCTGCTTAGTAGGGCCTTTACCCGCCCCCCTCCCAAAGTGGTGTTCTTTTTTATACAAAGTCAGCTTATTGCCCCCACAAACCGAGTCCTCATTTTACCTACCTCGAAAGGATGGAAGGCTGAGTCAACCTTGAGCCTGGTGAGATTTGAACTTGCAGTAATTGCAGGCAGCTGGTGTTACTTAACAGTGCTTTAGTTTGCTGCACCACCAAGGCTCTTATAAGTCTTTTGTTGAAAGACTCAAGTGTGCTTATTTACATGCTTGTGACTAAATCATAATGCAATTAACTACAAGACTTTGAGGATCAAAGCATTTGCAACACAACTTTTTAAAAAAATTCAAATAGAGGAATTAACTGTTTTCATTGCAAGAATTACTTGCTAATATGCCGTATTTTTCGGAGTATAAGACGCACTGGAGTATAAAACGCACTGGAGTATAAGATGCAGCTTAGTTTTTGGGGAGGAAAATAGGGGAAAAATCTGCCTACCAGGTATTCATCTGGCTAGCGTCCTTAGTCTGGTCGGCTTCAGCACATTAATTTGCTGGTTTTTTATCCCCTCCTTGGGGATAAAAAACAGCTTCTAAGGCCCAGTTGAGAGGAATCAGCAATGAGAAAAGCAGGCAAAGCAGGGGGGGGAGGGGGGAGATCGCTTCACTCAGCTAGTGCCTAGTTAAGACTGAAAAAAGCTTCTAAAGAACAGCTGAGAGTTGGAGCAAAGTATAGAGATGCTTCACTCCCTAGTGCCTTGATAGTGCCTCATTAGGGCTGAAAAAAAGCTTCGAAAAAGCTACATTCGGAGTATCAGATACACCCAAATTTTCAGCCTCTTTTAGGGGGGGCGGGAAAGTGTGTCTTATACTCTGAAAAATATGGTAATTTATTTATTAGATTTTTCAGTATGATACACTTACTGTGTCCTGTGAAAGCTATAATCTCATTTTGTATAAATAGTTTCTACAAGAAAAAAGGACTTTCTTTGCCAATCTGGCATTCATTTTGTGTGAATGCAACTCTGGTACAAGATTCTCAGAGGAGAGACAAATCCATTAGAGAGGTATTTAGGGTGACTTTGATGCCACAGCTAGAGTTGATTATACACAGTTAAGAAATGTGAAACTGGTAGAAAGTTGGAGAGATATCTGGATCTATCATATTCCTGGATCACATTTGAAAAGCAAATTGTTTTCTGAGTTTGAGAGAAACTGCTTGGCTTGCCAAGATACACTTTCAAATTTGAGATCACCCCTCCTGAGCTGAGGTCCAACCCTCAGAGCATTGCACTAAGCTCATCTGCAAGCTGAACCATTGCTGATTGCCAAGAAGACACTGAGATATGAATATGTGGGGATGATAGGAGGAACAGAACCTATCTAAAGAATTCCAATCAGGAGGTTGTCCAGTGGGGATCTGCAGGTGATAGTCTTTTGGGATGAGGGTTAATTCTGCATCTTCATAAAGTAGGCCAAGTGATTGCTTGAGTAAATGACTCATAATATCAACTGGTTAGAAATTAGAACTCTCTCCATGGCATTACTAGCATTCCAATTTTTTAAAAATATAAGTGCTAAAACATATAATTGGGTTGTAAAGATTAGACAATTTTAACATCCCATTTGGGGATCCCAAAAGACTACTTGATCTCCAGTCACAAGCTAAAGTTTATTTCAATATTGTTCAATTCAACAATAAAGTTACAGAGAATTTTAGACCTTTTATAAACCAATCCAAATGAAATAACTCACCAATGGATGGCATTTCCAGTTTTGTTCCAAACAGTAGTTTATTGGTTCACATTCATATCCATTGCCCCGGAATCCTTCCTTACATTCACAATCATTCTGTGTTACATAGAAAATAAGGAATACATTAGTGTGCTTGAAATAGATTTGCTCACTCCTATAAATCACTGACTCAGTAAAAGTTTTGAAGAAACAAAGTTTAGGATGAAGTATTGCAACTGTCAATTCCAATGGACAATGCTGGAAATTGACTCAGAATATCCTGCTGACTCAACAATGCATTTATTGTATCAGTACTAAAACATAGAATTAAGTTATATAGACAACTTGAATATCCCATACAAGGAGCAAGAACCAAGGATTGCTGATGCACAGGTTCAACTATTCTATACTTTGTACAGGTTCTATTATCAGATAGATACTCATGATGTATCTGTTAAGGCTGCATTAAAGTGAATATATTTCAATATTTTTGAAAAGTATCCCAACATTTCAGATGATACAATATGCAGTATCTAAAATCTGAAGAGGAGCCAGTTTCTTGGATCCCGTCAATAAAATTCATGACTATATTGTCCTTATTATTTCTTGATGTATTTCTAAAGCCTAATTCAGTGTATAGGATCCTGAATGTCCATCATATCCACCATAAGATTGTCCGATTAATCAATACCACTACACCAAACCTTCTCTTTGCTCAGCACTCCAGTTGATAGATGTATGAGACAAAATCATGTTGGTAAAATTACAGTGTACCATCTATTGGGTATGTTTAATGAAAAGAAGGAGTAGGGGTGACATGATAGCAGTGTTCCAATATCTCAAGGAAGCTATTCTCCAAACCACCTGAGGGCAGGACAAGAAGCAATGGGTGGAAACTAATCAAGAAGAGAAGCAACCTAGAACTAAGAAGAAATGTCCTGACAGAACAATTACCGTAATCAGCAGAATAACTTGCCTCCAGAAGTTATGAATGCTCCAATACTGGATGTTTTTAAGAAGAAATTGAACAACCATTTGTCTGAAATGATATAGGGTTTCCTGCCTGGGCACAGGGTTGAACTAGAAGACCTCCAAGGTCCCAACTCAACTCTTCTTTTCTCTTCTCTTCTCTTCTCTTCTCTTCTCTTCTCTTCTCTTCTCTTCTACTCTACTCTACTCTACTCTACTCTACTCTACTCTACTCTACTCTATTCTCTCTGTCTTACATTTTTTCTGTATCACGTCTTCACATCAAGAAATAGTAATTTCATTTATATGAGTCTATGGGTTTGGCTTGATGGTATTCATTCTTTTTCTCTTTATGCCCACACATATATCTGCATATGTGCACACACACAGAGAGTTGATCTTCACCTCAACTGCTTATCAGATGCCCTGCTACGTTGATATAAGGCTGATAGTAAATATATCAATTGTTTTCAATCAGTGCTTCAGCAATTCTAGGATGACTATAATTCCTTCAATGGGTATCCTTCTTATCCATGGACTGCATGCTAGTGAACCATACTATTATTGCAAATACCATAAACCCAACTTTATAGATCTGCCTTCTTCAAAGTTGTGCCCTCCAGATATATCAGAGTCACCACTGACCGAGTTGATGGAAAATGTTTGGTGTTCCATTTCCCGTATATTGGAAAGAAGCCCATGAAGAAGGGTGTTCTCCATTATTGAGATCAGTAAGTTGACACCTGGTCTATTATCACTGCATAAAATCTATATTATGTAAAAAGTTAAGCAAGAAGGAAACTTACTTGGCCTGGACCTACGTATTGGCAAGTAGCATTAGTGTGACACCCTCCAAAAGTTGTCAGCAGGCAATTGTTTATTTCAGAACAATCTCTTCCATTTCCTGTCCATCCTGGCTGGCATACACACTCATGAGTTCCAGGACCGGTCTTGATGCATTCTGCCTACAAGTATATTTCTGGGAGTAAATGTGACTCTTTATACATAATAATTAAGTGAGAGGAAAGGAAAGTACTCTCGCTCAATATAAATTGTGTAATAGCATGGAACAATGAAGTCTCTCAATGCTAATTGAGATGATCAGATTTTATTCACGATGCACTGGTTTCTTGTTCAGCTTTGCTTATCCCTATTCTAGAATTACTACTGTGTTTCCCTGAATATAAGACTGTCTTATATTTTTTTGAACCCTGAAATAAGTGCTTGGCCTTATTGCCATGCGCTCAAAAGCACGATTGGGCTTATTATCAGGGGATGTCTTATTTTGGGGGAAACAGTATTTTATGTGCAATCTTCATTTTTGAAAAAATGACTGGTCTCAGGACTGAAAAAGCAATACATTGGTTAATTTGAATAACTAACCTAAAAACAAGAAAGATAACTTCTTATTCAGAAAAATAAACTGTTCTTATTCAGAAAAATAAACTGTCAAAAATCCATGGTTAGGCAACTAATAAATGCATTGCTCAAGGGACTAATTAAAGCAGATGCTATGAAATTATAAAAAGCAAAAACAAAAAACCCAAAACAGGTGAACTGAACCTGAAAAATGACCTGTGTGATTATTATTTATTCTTTTAGTGAATTGATGCACGTACTGGAAAAAAGAAGAGGAAAGTGCTTCCTGGCCATTGTTGAACTTGCTTCCTTTGCCTATCATTCATTCAAATAAAATAATGAAACCAATTTGAGATAGACAAGTGTTTTATTCACCCTTGGTATTGATTGTTTTAAATGCAAATAGGTCTATGTTTGGAAAATGGTATCAGTTTGGAAGATGTAATTCAGAATTTAAATGGGCTCAAATAAGATTTATGTCTATATTTACTGCTTACTCAATCAGTAAACAGTAAGAAATTTATACTTACATTAGCATTGCAGCTATGTGGATTTATATGAGCACAAGGATCAACTTCACTGCAAATTATTCCATCTCCTTCAAAGCCAGGTTTACAAATACAGCTAAAATTGTACATAAAAGAACGTAGAATTAATAGTGGAAAGGGTAAAACAGTTAGATACATTTCAGCACTGAACAGCAGCTTCTACTTTTTTATCTTCAGCAGCAACAACAGCTTCTACTGATAAAATAAGCGATGGTGTAGGAAGCTTGACATGTAGCTGGTCTTGCCAAAGACCAGCCATGTTGCACTTCACTGTTATCATCTGGATATGCTTTTGCAATTTGCTACTTGCATTTTATGCAGGTGGAGAAAATTATATCAAGACTCCAGTACGCCAGAATAACGTCTATGTCAAAAGAAGATGTATTGCTGGCTAACCTGTCTATGAAGATGGCAAGCACTTTCTGAGTGCCAGTCAGAAAAGATTTAAATTTACTATATTACATTGTGAGTTGAAACAATGGATCAAAAGCCAGTTTGTGAGTATGAAAATGTCTGTATGCTCATCGGTGTATGGTATGAAATAAAAAAGAAATACTTAAGAAACTGTCAAACAGGAAGAATCAGAACCATACATTAAGTTCCAGTTAAGATGATTTAGTACACATGCCTATACACAAGAATTGAATCAACTAATGGTCAGCACTAAATTGGTGCTAGATAAGAGTCAATTGAATTCAAGAGGGGGTTGAATTTAGACTGTTTGTGAGAATGTTCTGACTCAAAGTTGATTACTCGCTTGACTCTGCCTGCTCTTCTCTTACAGAAATTTCTTGTGAGGACCTTTATCAGGGTTCCAAGTAATAAAACCATAATAAATAGAACTCCAAGGCAGGTAGATTCCTCAAAGAACTGGTTTACTGGATATATCATATTGACACAGGCTGGTGAAAACTGATTCTGAATATTCTTGTGGTTTTCATCTAATTAAAAGTAAAAGTTTCCCCCCCTTCCCCAAACAATCAGTCACATGGTCCAATCATTGTGTCTTCCAGTTACCTGGTAACTTCTCTCCTCCTCTCTCCGACCACTCCATCTGTGGGAATGTCCTTGGTTCCCAAGAGAAAGTATTTTGTTTTGCCTACAAACCCCATCTATCTCTATTCTCCCCCTCCTTATCCCTCAGCTCCAGGGTGGCAACACTGAAGCTCAGAAAATGGCCTCACTCAGGCCAGCTTCAGGGTTGACACTTCCCTTGATGGGGACTGCTGGTCCATAAGGTGAAAAACAGTACTAATAACAATCAGTCCTTTTTGTTTGAAATGTTGCATAATCAGATAGGAGAGGCCAGAAAAAAAAACAATTATGAAGTTACAAGTATATGCAAGAATGTTCATAAAGCAAATAACTGAGAAGGTCAGTGTTATTCCTAGGTAATCTACCTGAGTGGCACAAAAGATGTACATTATGTACCTACCTCATGGTACCATTGCTCAAGATGCAATCAGCATGCACATCACAGAGCTGAAAAAAAGGCCCGCATGGCATCACCTGTGCATCACAGAAATCTCCAGCATAGCCATTTTTACACGATCCAGGAAGGCAACTCCCATCACCGTCTATCTGGTTGTCACATTTTCCATGAACACACATACATTCTGCAGAAGGATTGAGGTATGGGGAGGAATATCAGTGAATTAAATGAAATGGGCCTATAATTTGGAGTCATGCTTTTTTTAAAAAGGTAAGTAAATCTCTGGTTATATTTCTTAGAGAATATCTCAGTAATTTGGCGTTAAGAAGAAAGATTATATTCTAATACCTATCTCCACAGAGAATGTGCTCATTTATAATGGGAGTTGTAAATACATAGAGAATGCCATTTTAATGGGATATGACCAGTGCCTTTTTAGATTTAATTTTTTTTTAAAAAAATATAAATCAAACTTCCTCTTCCAAATTCATTCTGCTATTACTTAATAGCAAATGTTAATAACCGTAGGTGTTCCTACAGTTTGCTGAAATGATGGTTGGATTCTCACATACTAAACTACCTATCCCATTGTAATCTAGGACAGGGGGTCTCCAACCTTAGTGACTTTAAGACTTGTGGATTTCAACTCCCAGAATTCCTCAGCCAGCTGGCTGAGGAATTCTGGGAGTTGAAGTCCACAAGTCTTAAAGTCGCCAAGGTTGGAGACCCCTGATCTAGGACATGTTCATATTTATTACTATTTGTACTTCCCAAACCTTCAAAGCAGTCTGAAAGAAATGGTTCAGAAATGAGGAGAGCAAGGAACAAAAGCCATTACCCAATTTTTTTTTAGCTGCCATAACTACTGCAGCAATTCCCCTCATCTCCACAGCACACACAAAAAACGAAAGGAGAAGAGGGGGCAAATAACAACACTTTAATCAATTTCATCCCTGCTTGACCTGCCCTGTTGAAGACCAACCACTTTTAAAACTGTAGTCTATCTTGGTGCAAATAGATCTATATAAATTTCATTTTTATTTGGAAATGTGTTCCCGGTAAGTTGGGAACAACTACTTCTAGGGTGTGCTTTAGCACAGGGGTCTACAACCCCCGGTCCATGGACTGGCACTGGGCCGTGGCATGTCAGAAACCTGTCCATGCAGTGATGTGATCCTTCTGGATTAACAACCGGTTTGGTGATCGCAAGCTTCATGCGCGCACATGCGCAGGAGAAACACAACTGAGGTGCAGCAATCTGCTCTGCCACGCAAATCAGCTGAGAAGATAAAGGTAGGCAAATAGTGTGGGCGGGCGAGTGGGCCCATCTGATTATCAGGGAGAACCGGTTTGCCCCCAGCTGATTGTCAAAGCTACCGGTTTATCTGAACCAGTCCGAACCGGTAGAATCCCACCCCTGGGTCCATGCAAACAAGAGAAGCCGCATCTGTGGGATGCAGGCAGCATGTGAAACCACAGCATTGGTGGGTTCCTCCCGGTTCAGTCCGGTTCAGCCGAGCCGGAGCAGTGACAATATGATGTCACTGAACTGGTTCTCCCCCCCCGCCCTCCCACCTCCCCACGTTATTCTTACCTTTTATTTGGTCCCACCCCCAATCTATTGCTGCCTCCTGAGTCCCAGCTGATGACTAGAGGGAAAAAAACTGTTTAAACTCTTGCGGCGGGGCTTCAAAGGGCCGTCCTACAGCTGATCAGTGTTAAAAGCAAACAAATGAGTCGGGTCGTAAGTGCGAGGACTGGTCGTAAGTGTGAGGACCTTCCAGAAATGACTCTGACCAGCTAGCCACGCCCACCTAGTTACATGACCTCCAAGCCACACCCACAAAATAAGCCACGCCCACAGAACCTGTAGTAAAAAAAATTAGAACCCACCCCTGAACCACACCCCTCCAATCTGCAGAAAAACCTCTTTCTACGGGACCAGTCCCTGTTGCCCAAAAGGTTGTGGGGTTTCTGCTGTAGCAAATTATAAGAAAATAATGAGACATTAACAGGTATTTAAAGAATGTGTTTCCCTGCTCAAATTGTAATCACAACAGCACATCTATGGCATTGTGAAGGGTATCTGTACCTTCCAAGCATAGCCTTTTGGAGCTGCAAAAGGATGCAGTGGGAAGTTTCTGTAAAAGTCCCAATGCCTGGGCAGAACCCTGATTGTATTGGTTTTGGATCTGACACTCCATGCTGAATTTGCATGTGCATTGCCCCCAAATAGCTGCTTCCCTAATCTTCTGAAAGAGGAATGCTTACCTTTCTCACATTGTGGTCCATATTTATTGGGATCTGCACAAAATTGGCACTGCGAGCGTTCAAATCCACTCTTGCAAATACAAGTGCCATTTCCTTTCATCCCATCCATGCACTGCATTGTGGGGAGAAAAAAAATGCAAGTTTGAATGTGGCCATTAAATGATGTTAGAAGTCCTTGACCTGGAAGAGTTAAGAACTGACAGTTCCTGCTATATTCATCAGAAAGATGAATCACTGAAAGGAACTGATCAAGGAATGGAGCCCATTTTCTAGTATACAACCAGTGACATAATGATGTAATAACATTTGTATTTTGATCAAACAGAAGGAACAGGATGTTAATTACATTTCTCTGAGGTATCTTTTTAATGAGAATCTTGCTTCCTTCATCCATTTTGAAATTTTTGGAATCAACTTGAAGTATACTCTCAGGCATCTAAATTGTTACTAAAACCATGTCAGAGATAATCTAAATTGCTATTAACAATAGAAAGCATTATTTTTATAACAGTAGTACTGGTACAAGGATTGCATTTGACAGCCACAGAAATTAAAGAGGATTTAAGTTAGTTGTGATTAGATTTTCATACTGGTTTCAGTAGACCTAAATTTCATAAATATACCCTGAATCATTTTTATTGGTTTCTGAATTGGTAGACATTGATCATTTGCCTATTTAAGATAAATAATTTAATTGTACTAATTATATATTGCAAATACAGACATGGCCCTGCTATAGGAGTGTATACAACGTTTAAAAAAATGCTTGGTTCAGAGTGTCTATGGAGATTCTCAGTCATCCAGGTCATGGTTGTCCTAAAGGTGTTTTTTTTTCAAAAGACAACTAGACTTCCTTTGTTTTTCCTTAAAGACGTTTAGTTTCTTATCCAAGAAGCTTCTTAAATTCTGACTGATCCTCCAGATGTGGTGGGTTACAGTAATTCCTAACATGCGCAGCCATTTATTGTAACAAATAAATTGAATGGCTGGAAATTGTAACCATCAGTCTTCTTCATTCCTTGATTATTAAGTTTCCATGTTTCAAGTATTGGTACTTTTTGTTTTGTTTGTTTGTTTGTTTTTTCCCTGTTAATATGAAGTACTTCGTGAACGTGCAAGAACATATATGTTACCTTGGGAGTTGGACTAGAAGACCTCCAAGGTCCCTTCCTATCCATGAAACATAGATCCTGATAATGCCATTTGCATCCCTTTATTTACCTGGCCATTTCCAGAGCACGGGTTCAAAAAGCCACCAGGACACTGATTGCATTCAGAGCCAAAGAATCCTTTGCAACACTCAGGCTCCTGTGAAACAAGTGTGGAAAGTATTGTAATTATTTTAGAAACCTTAATTCAAAAGTAGATTTAACCCCCTGATGTTTCTGTCCCGCTGACTTCTGATAATCAACACAATCCACAAATGACAGACAATAGAAACTGTGTATATTGTTGCAAAAGATTGCTGAATTGCATCTGTGCTAAATAATTGACAGCAGAGTTGAAAATGATGGAATTAAGTAAAAACAGCAAATAGGGAAAATCCTTTACATAAACTTCCTGAGTTAGCCAAACTTAACCCACACATCAAAAACAGAGCTTTGCAAACCCAATAGCGGTTAATTAAAATAAATTCCCCAATTTTCACCTCACGCTTAAAGTGGAAGGGGAATATAATTTCTCCATCAGAAAAGGAAGGCACCTGTCAATAGTTTTTAATTTTTTCCCCCAAAGGACATTTCTGTAAATTGAATCAACTGAGTCGTGTTTAAAATTTAGAAAGGCCACAAAGAGGGAGCATGTCTTTTTCGGAGTGTACTATGGTGTAAGATGGTAGAGCACCAAAATGTGGTCTATTGTTGAACTCCATTTCCTAAATCTTGCCTGTTCATTTTAGATTATATCCTATCTCTCTAACTAGGCTTGGTGCGTGTGATTAAAATGCCTAGCATATAATTTGCTAATGACACTAAAAAAGGTTGATAGGCTTGTAATTGCATGGACCATTCTTACTACTCTTTTTATAAATTGGGACTATTATTGCCAGCTCCCAGTCATTTGGAATATAACCAGTCTGATCAATAATATAAACAGAGATGCTAGCAGAGGCCGCCATCACTTGTGATTCTTTCCAATTATTTCAGGCAAAACGCACACAGTGCCTAGAACCTTGTTCACCTTAAGGCATTCAATCAATCAGATTATGTCTTGCACAAAGACTTTGAGAAACAGAATCTTAAACAGAGACTGTGAGAAAGTGAAGGTTTAAATTCTTTCATATTTTTGATTTTCATCTCTTACCTTTTTTGTCACATTACAGTACTGAGCACACCCATATTTCATCAGAAATGAATCCTGGTAGATACATTTTCTACTTAACAAAGCCTGGAACATTTAAAAAAGCAAACATAGAAATATTCTTAACCATGAAGGGTAATCTGTGTTATACTATAAGGCAAGCAGTGGAGTTTTGCTAATTTTACTGTAGAATAAATTATTTTCATAAAACGTTGATTGGATTTATTATTTTTCCTATGATATAAGGTGTAACAAATTTTATTGTAATGCATGTAATATCTTATTTATTATCTGATTGTATAGCTGATGCTTTTACTTACAACAGGTGATGAATTTTCTGGACAACCATTTCTACGGAGTGTACATTTTCCACAAGTACCCTGAAATGAAACAATTGACTTTAGAATAGGTGGACTGACAGGTGTGATGAAAGGTATCCATTGAGTAAAGCCAATAAAGCCAAGATGGTGGCCATAACAATGTGATTAAAGTTTCAGTAGTTTTTCTGGACATTAAAATGGCTGGAGCTTCAATTACACTTTCATGGCTACCATCTTGATTTTTTAAAATCATATTCTGCTAAGCAAGTCCGAAACAAATGCAATAACAAACCAAAAGTTTACCAATAGAAGAGAATAAATGTAGTTTAGGGTTGAACTATGGAGTCCTAGGTGTCCTTTGAGCTTGGTTATTTGCTTGCAGATATTTCATTACCCAACTAGCAAACAACCAACTGCAAAGAACTCCTAGGTCTACTCAATCCTATGTTTTCAAAGAAACTTAACCTTGGCAGATAAATTAGTTTTTCTTTGCTGGCATGGGCTGGAAACCCTGACAGAGGAACTTCAGGTCAAAAGTAGACATGTTGAATGTATCTGCTGATGTGCTGAAAATATTTCTAGTATGGCTATAATACTTTTATCCTTATCATCTGCTCCTCTACTTCTACCTTCTCTATTGGTATCATTATTATTCTTTGTTATTATGATTATTTTTGTTATGATTATTATTACTTTATAGTTTTGCATGTACACTGAGAACTTATGCATTGGAGACAAATTCCTTGTATATCCAATCACACAGCCAATATTCTTTTCTTTTCTTTTCTGTTCTGTTCCAATACAGAACAGAACAGAATAGAATGCTCCAATACTGGAAGTTTTTAAGAAGAAATTCGACAACCATTTGTCTGAAATGGTATACGGTTTCCTGTCTGAGCACAGGGTTGGACTAGAAGACCTCCAAGATCCCTTCCAACTTTGCTATTCTATTCTGTTCTGTTCTGTTCTGTTCTGTTCCGTTCCGTTCCGTTCCGTTCCGTTCATCTTGCTATTTATGATGTTACTGATATTCTGCTTACATAGCTAGTGTTTTATATGTTTCTATGATTCTGTGTGTATGTGTATATATACACAGACATACATATAACATGCAATCTCTCTCTCTCTCTCTCTGCAATTTTAAAATTTATAAAATATATTTAACATTGTACATTCCATGGATATGCATGGTGTGATGAACAGTTCAGAAACATTTCAAATAAGTATAGAAGCGGAGTAAGTATTATTTAATTAGGAGAAGGAAGGCAAAATAGGAAATAAATATTGATTGGAAACTATTTTGAACTTTACTGGACAGAAGAACCTTACCAATTTAAGCTCATATTTCTCTTTATCACATCTTTGTGGCAAAATTGGAATTATTGAAGGAGGTATAAGCACACCAGAAAGAGTATAAATCCTGCCATTTTTTGCAGCAATGTCAGCTTCTTCTATTTTCTTTCCATTGACCAAGACTTGTCCCTGTATAAATTATTACCATAAATTGAGATTATTATCTTTTGAAATTACTGCATTTCAGAATGTTTCTGTTATTTTGTGCCATTCTCTATTATTCTTAATGCTTACTCTTCACAGGCAAAGCGTTTGCAGTCCAAAATATTTTACTGAATTAAAACAGCAGAACAAAATTATTACGTTAGAATTGAATTTGCATGGATTTACATTTTCAGTGAAGTTGAAATAGATGAACTGTTGAGCCAGAGTCTGGATGTGTCTTATAGAGATTAGGCTGGCAACTTCCAGCTGTAAGAAACAAATGAGAATTTAATTTATTTTCTGTACTAAAGATTGACAGGAGTTACTGTTTTGTCATGGATTATAATGAGTAGTAATATCTTTATCCATGGAAATGCTGGCAGCTAAATGATGCATCTATTTTTTTCCAGCACCAATCATTATTGCAGACTCCCTCTTTTGTGATAGTTGGACATTAATACTCCTAATTGTGGAGACATCACAGATTTTAGCAGTGGGAAAGTTTATTGTAAGTTTAATAAACTACCATTCATTTGTTGTGGGTGTGGTTTAGACCTCACAAAGCTGTGATATCATAACAGCTGTAGCAACATTATTCATTTATTATCAAGCAATCAGTTATCACTGATATACAGATGACTCATCTACAATATATATTGGAGATAGGAGAAAGGAGGGTTGGTGAAGATGTTCCATCTCTGATCCATCAAGGACCCAGTTTGTGGGGGCAATAAGCTGACTTTGTATAAAAATATACAAAAGAATGAAGGCTATTGCTTAACGCATTGTAAGCCGCCCTGAGTCTCCGGAGAAGAGCGGCATATAAATCAAATAAAAAAAAAATAAATAAAAAAAAATGGAAGCCCAAGGGGTCAAAGATCACTTGAGATGCTACATATCAACTACCATTGTTAAAATGGTAAATCATATTTGTATATCTGAGAGGAAAGTTGCACACATATATATTCATTCTGCAATAACTACAAATGAATTGAGTAGAGAAGATGTTTTCACATTTACCTGTGTATGAGAAACAATGTGGTACTGAATCAGTTCACGAAGCTTTCGTGAACCCTGCACAAATAACAGAAAAATCTTTATCAAAATGTAGACTTGCACAGAGAAGCATCACTTAAATGGGTTGTCAGGAAACACACACACTGTAATAGTGCTTGTTTCTGTAAAAGCACAATGCTGACATGTGATTGGGAAGATGGCAGTTTCCTATAGCTCCTGCCTTCTCTTCCTTCCCCTTCTTCTAATTTGTGTGTCACTGCTTTTTCTCCTGGAATAGACCAGATTCTAGTTTAAGATCATAAGATATTATCAAGCAGAATATTATAGGTCAAACAAACAATGTCTCTGTGGAGTTATATGTACACCATACATGACTGCTGTCAGCTTTGGAAGCCATATTAGGCCGGAAGCTCCAATGCTGCCACCTTCTCATGTGTGGGAAAGTAGGAGAGGGGTTTTAGTAGATATAATAGCATTCTTCCTGTTGGTCAAGGTCAGGGCGATCCCGCATCTGGAGAAGGAGTGGTTAGGGGGCTGGATTGGGATGGAACGGATGTTGATTGGAGTATGTGACCGACTGGGTGGAAAAGGGGATGGTTTTGGGGGCTTTGACTTACTGAAGGGAAACCCGGGCTTTTCAGATTCGGGTTTCCCCAGATGTGGCAGTTTGCCTATTTTAGTAAAGAGGACTTTGGAAAATGCTTGCTTCTGCATCTTTACTTGGAGTGGGGTTTTTTTCTGGAACGCTGACAACTGCATTCACAGAGTAAGATTATGCAGTTTTTGGACTTAGAACAACCCATTTATTTATGAAGTTCATCACATTATTACAAACAATATTCACCAAAGGTTAAAAAAAAAAGTCATGCATAGACCAAACATGCCATACAAATGATCAGGATTATTGGATTATTTGAATGGTAACTCCAAAATTTTATATATTAAAAGTATAAATTGGATTAGCCCATAAATCCCATTGAAAGGGGATCTGTGGTTAAGGCACCAAGGTAGAAACTAGGAGACAATGGATTCTAGTCCCAGTTTATGCACAAAGCCAATCGGGTGATCTTGGGCCAGTCACTCTCTTTCAGTCCTAGGAAAGAAGCAATGGCAAACCATTTCTGAAATCTTGCTAAAAAAACTGCAAGAACTATGGTAGTCCACACAATCACAAGAAGTTAACACTGATTTTAAAACTTCCACTACAACATAAATACAAAATTTAAAGACATACCTCGTTTGTTGACAAGTAGTCCAGAATGTCCTCTTTCAAGTTTTCCAAAGCATTATTGGTTGGAATGAAAACGGTATTAGGGCCAGAATGTTTATCCAACATTGTCCCAAGGAATGTGTTCTGTTTTAAAAGAAGGGGGAGGCAGGAATTGCACAATAGTATTAACATATAAATTGAATTAATTAAATTAAATTAAATTAAACATATGTTTTAAAAGAAGAGCCTTGGTAGTACAGTGGTTTAAGGCACCCTGTTATTAAGCTGGTTATTAAGACCAGCTGCCTGCAATTACTGCAGGGTTCGAATCTCGCCAAGGCTCAAGGTTGACTCAGCCTTCCATCCTTTCTAAGGCAGGTAAATTGAGGACTCAGTTGTGGAGGCAATAAGCTGACTTTGTATAAATATACAAAAGGATGAAGGCCATTGCTGAGCACATTGTAAGCCGCCCTGAGTCTCCGGAGAAGGGCGGCATATAAATCAAATAAAAAAAAAAGGGGGTTATCTATTTTGTTTTGTTCATTATTTCTGGCTGTACCTTACCTCTACCATGGATCTAAATCTGGAGAATCTTGGTTTGTCTTGAAGGATTGCCATTACAGATTTCTAAGAAAACAAAGCCAGATTTGAATATTGATTAGGTGAAAGTGTTCTGTTCTTTTTTTCTCCTTCTTAGCTTTACATTATCTCTTTTGAAAAGTGTGTAAACTTCCAGGAAAAAAAAAAGCTAAAAAACAAACAAACAAACAAACAAACAAACAAAAAAAGACCAGAATACATCATCCCTAGCAGCTAATACCCAGATAAGTAGGGATTAAGCCCAGACAAACAGTGAAGCAGAAAACAATATCCTAATCAAGGAACTATCAAGGAGAAAAACCACACCCTCAATACTGACAAGGCAAGCTATATATAAACAAGGAGCAAACCTAGTGGTGGGATTCAGCCAGTTCGCACCACTTCGGGACAACCGGTTGTTAACTTTCTGAGCAGTTTGGCAAACCAGTTGTTGGAAGAAATCATTAGGGCAGAGAACCGGTTGTTAAATTACTTGAATCCCACCATTGAACAAACCCCACTCTCACTAGCACTGATGAAATTACCTAGTTAGGTAAGGAAATGACTGCAAGCAAACAGCCAAACAACCAAACAAGCTCAGAGAGCACCAAGGATTTTATAAGCTATTTGATAATAGAATTCAGAAGTGAAGATAGACCATGATGGCTTGGTAGGAGACCTATTTTGTATGCAAAAATTCTAGTATTCAGCTATTGGGTTCTCTCGGAAGGAATGAAAATATTCCTCATGGAATCATTTAGTGCTAACAATAAACTTGGAATTCTGGAAGTTCAAGTCCAACCCATGTGGAGACTTTCAGAACAGAGAAGGCAGTTTTATAGGCTTATTTTATATATAATTAAAACAATGCATTAAATGCATCTTTATTCTTCTTCCTTAACTGTAGGCACGCACTTGTTTTCTTAAATTGTCACAATAATAATTGTGGGATTAATTGTCACAATTAATCCCATTCAGAATTATAATTTGAAATCCCTTGTATTTTATTTTTGACCTCACCTCTTTGTCACTTTTAAAAGCAGGTTCCATGTTGTCCAAGGCTGTGTCAATAATATGAATAATTCCATTTGAAGCAGCAATATTCCCTTGTAAGATTTTACCTATCGTCTTACCTCCCTGTATTCTGATTCTTAGTGTATTTTCCTAAAACAGCCCAGAAGAAAAATATGAAATAATGGATCTATATCACATAGATTATTTATAAACTATCTAAATATATATATATATATATATTAATGTAGTTATTTAAAATTTATGTTATTCAAGATTTTGTTGCATTCAGCATTTTCATTCTGCCATCAGATATAATGTTTGCAATTTTATACTGCTTGCAGTACATAGATAAATCATTCAAAGAGTCTACAGTACAAAATACTTTAATTTTTAATAAAATAGTTTTATTTTGCTTGATCTTTGCCTTGAATTGCAATGATTGCTCATAGGAGGTAAGGGTGGGGAAGGGAGAGTCAACTGATCAGTATAAAGAGGCAACGAAGATCCAGATCACTATTCCTTTCTGGGGGTACCATACTGGAATGGAGAAAAGGAGTCACTGGTTTGGGATTGCAGTGGGAGATAAAGGGTGACACTTCTTCTCTAGGCATATCACGAGCCTGTAGATGGAGATAGGAAAAATCTTGACTCATTGCATTTAGTGATAGTATTGTCTATCCTGAGCACCCAAGGATATACCAGACTGCTATAAGTCAATCAGGAATGCATTGTAGCTTCAATAATACTCTGTTTACTTCAGTCTGACTTGTGCAGTTTAGGAACAATATACCATACTTTTCGGCATATAAGACACACTTTCTCCCCCCCAAAAGAGGGTGGAAATGTTGGTGCATCTTATACACCGAATACAGCCATTTTTGGCCTCCTGAAACCCCATTTTTGCCAAAAACAGGCCCGGTTTTTTTGCAAAAATGGGATGCACAGAGGGTTTGGGAGGCCTGCAGAGTGCTCCTGGAGGCTGGGAGGGCAAAAACAGGCT
Organism: Arizona elegans; assembly: GCA_022577455.1. Taxonomy (NCBI): domain Eukaryota; kingdom Metazoa; phylum Chordata; class Lepidosauria; order Squamata; family Colubridae; genus Arizona; species Arizona elegans. The sequence goes on from JAKOOJ010000007.1 coordinate 67,061,793, forward strand.
GGGTTTTGGCTTCCCAAATGCCCCACACATTGAGTTTTTGCCTTCCCCAGCCCCCAGGAGCACTCTGCAGGCCTCCCAAACCCTCAGCGCATCCCATTTTTGCAAAAAACCGGGCCCATTTTCGGCCTTTCAAACCCCTCACATGTCGCATTTTTGCCCTCCCCAGCCCCCAGGAGCACTCTGCAGGCCTCCCAAACCCTCTGCGCATCCTGTTTTTGTGAAAAATGGGCCCATTTTGCAGAGTGCTCCTGGGGGCTGGGGAGGGCAAAAACTATTTTTTTTCTAGTTTTCCTCTTCGAAATCTGCATCTTATACTCCGGTGTGTCTTATAGTCCGAAAAATACAGTATCTATGTATAGTGCAGCAGAGTGGTGTTGTGGCCTAGAGGTGGAGTTCTCGCCTCACAATCAGGAGGCTGTGAGTTCAATCCTAGGTAGAAGCAGGTATTTCTCTCTATATTCACACTGAGAATATATCAACTGAATAAAACTCTGCATTGGTGACAGGGAGGGCATCCAGCCATTAAAACACTCAGCTAGCTCCATTCAGTTGCCCAGACTCCACCCCGCAAGGGATTATGGGGACGTTAAAAGAAAATAGTGATATCTATCTATAGTGCATGCACATCTACATACAGGTAGTTCTTAACTTACAATCATTCATTTGGCAACCGTTCAAAGTTAAAATGGCATGGAAAAAAGCAACTGGTCCTTGTACTTATGACCATGCAGCATCCCCAATTAAGTGGTCAATATCTGCACATGTGGCAAGTCATTTATATGTATGACAATTGTGGCATCCTGGGGTCATGTGATCACCATTTGCAATCTTTCCAGTTGGCTTCCAACCACCAAAGTCAACAGGGAAACTGGATTTGCTTAAGGACTGTGATTCATTTAAGAACTATAGTGATTCATTTAACAACCATGGCAAAAATATTTGTAAAGTTGGGTACAACTCACTTAACAACTATCTTGCCAAATAATGGAAGATCTAGCCCCAACTGTGGTTGTAAATTGAGATTATCTGTATTAGGTCTATATGTCTATATATTATCTATCTATGTCTATATATTAGATGAATAGTGAAACTGCGATATGAAAATTACTTTTTAAAACATTTATTTTAAAAACAACAATTTGAATTATGCTGAATTAAGCTAGTATAATATTGTAAAAAGCATTAAAAATTGTTCAAGACACAATAAATTTTACAATTATATCTAACCGTTTCATCCTTCAATATGTCTGCTGGCTTGCCTGTCAATGTATAAACCGTTCTTGTGACATTCTGCTCATTCAGGCTGAGTTGTCCAGCAAAAATATGAAGCTTGACAAAATATTGTGTGCTGTCTTTATCAGAAAGAAGTTCTTTAATCTGAAAGGTTTCCAAAGAATCAAAAAGATTACTATTTGAAGCTTTTATTTTATTTAACCATAGAGAACACTCAATAATGTAGAGAAGAAGTAACCATAAATGAGCTGAATGAGAAAAAGTGAACTTTGGTGAACTTGCAAGTTCAAGCATGAAAAAGAGGACAAAATTCAAATACTCCTATGAAGCATTTCAGGGGAAAAACAGTAAAATATATTAAAACGATAACACATTACATACAGGTTAGAGGTTACTAGGCAAGAGAGAAACCTAAACATTTCAGGATGATTATCAAAATTTTAGTCCAAATGGAAATGGTACATACACAATTAGTGGAGTTAAGTACTGATCAGTTCTAAAGTCATAAAAATGAAACAAATATCAGATTTCATTTGAGTTGAGATGAAAAATATTATGCCCGGTTAGTAACGATATACCCTAATTGGTACTTAGAAAAAGAAATTGTGACAATGCATATTATACTTCCAGGAAAAAAGCACACATATATTTCTTGTTAGAAAGTGGTATTTTGTACAGATGTGGATGCTTTCACAAGATTTGGATGAAGTGACTCAGATCTCATGTCAGCATAACAGTTAAAATAGCCCATCCTTTTTCAAATTTCTGCATGACTCTGAAAGAAAGATGCAGCTGTTTCAAGAAATTGGTTCATGGACAGGGGTGAAATTAAAAAATTTCCCCTACTGGTTCTGTGGGCATGGCTTGTTGGGGGGAGGTCATGTGACTGGTTGGGCATGGCCAACTCCACATCACTCACATCGAGGGGCTCCTCACTGGATCCTCCCCTCCCAGCCACTCTTTGTCACAAATGGCAGGAAAATGGGGAGGGGAATATTCCTGCCTACCATCCTTCCCTCAGTCTGTGCTGAGATTGAGGAATGGATGACAGGCAGGAAAATCCCCTTCCCCATTTTCCTGCCTTTCATAAAAACGGCTCCATTCCAGCTGTTCTAGCCTGGTCCCCCTCCCTCCTGGGGACTACCTTAAAAGGGACAGGCTGCAGCAGCTCCATTGTGAATGGAGGGAGAAAAGTTAGCATTCTCTCTGCTGCATTTAACATTGAATTCTGTGGCAGAGAGAATGCTAAGATTGGTGCAGGGAAAAAGAATACGCGAGCAGCGAGTGGTCCGTTCAGCACTTTTATTAAGAGAATCAGAACAGCCGACTGTGCTGCCGGGCTCGCCTTATAAAGGGAGTCGGCAGGCAAGCCGGCCAGTGACAGATCTTCAAATCTCCCACTGGTGGACTAGCCAATCCGGCAGGGATGCCCATATACGGACATAACACTAACTTTTCTCCCTCCATTCAGAACAGAGCTGCTGCTCCCTTTATGGTTCCCCCTTGGCCCCCTCCCTCCTGGGGACTACCTTAAAGGGACAGGCTGCAGCAGCTCCGTTCTGAATGGAGGGAGAAAAGTTAGCACTCTCTGTGCTGCATTTAACATTGAATTCTGTGGAATATCGAGCGGCCGAAAGACGTGAGCAGGAACCGGCCGGGCATGGGTGGGGCCAAGGAGGGGTAATTACTACCAGTTCGGCAAACCGATGCCCCTTCACCCAAACTGGTCTGAACCAGTAGGATTTCACCCCTGTTCATGGACCATTTAAAGGAGTCAATGCAATCCATTTTCATAATAATCACTTTTTTTTTTTCAGGATTGCACAAAACCTGAAAAAGAATCTTTTGAATGCAGAGAAGTAGTATTCTCAAAGTCAAGAACATTTCTTCTTACTTATTTTGTAAGAATGTAGAGTCTAGTGTTTTGCAAACAAAATCCCAACAGACAGATTTTGCTTGGCATACATATGCATAGCATGCATTAAAGATAGTTTTTGTACATTTTGGATCACATCACTTTTGAAGCATTAAACAAGTAAGTAAAGTACCATGCCATTTTAAAATAATCCATTTACTTACATTGATTCCATTGAACCCCTTATTTATTGGAATAAGAATTGTAAATGGTCCCAAACTAGTCAGTGGCCATTCATAGGCACTTTCTGAAAAGAAAAAAAAGGGAGAAACAAGAAAAAGAAAAAAAAACCGCATAGAATAATGTAGTTTTAACTAACACATGTTTTGCAGGCATTGTAGTCCAAAGATTTAGTTCTGGAGAGTCCAAAGTTGCATTTCTTCATTTTATTTCCTTTCAACTTGGAAAATTTAACTGATACAGAATCATCTTTAAGGGGAGATGGGTGGCATACAAACTTAATAAATAAAATAAAAATACAATTAAAAATAGTGCTGCTGATGGGTTGATAGGAAACAGAATAGTAAGTTTCCTAGTGACTTTTCTAGATCTGGATTTAAGTGTTCCAGCAGTAACAATATTCTCATACTTGCAGAGTTCACGTTTTATGTATAATTATTAAATTATGCACTGAGACTTTTATTTATAGAGTGCAGGAAGACTTAAAAAAAAAAAAGACATTTATTTTAACCACCAGAGTGGTAGAGAATATAATACTAGATTAGTACAAATACAAAAACTAATTATAGTTTTTGTTATATAAAACTATATATTTTTATATTATATTGTTATATAAAACTATATATTATTATATTATGATCCTTTACTATCTCCAGTTATCAGTTTCCTTAACTGTTCTCATCTATCCTGTTTTCTTCATCAGCTAACATGCCTTTTCCTTCCATTTCCCATTTAGCTATAGACTGAGAACTAATGAAATGTCCTCCTATACTTCAGTGAATTAGGGAGGTGTCTGTCTGAGCTGCTTCTGAATGTTATTTGGTTTCTCCAAAATGTTGGAAGTGTTTAAAAATGCTTCAACCCTTTTGGCCTAAACCAGTGTTGGAGAACCTTTTTGGCACCGAGTGCCGGAAACCGGAAGAAAAGCTGCCCGGTGTACATGCATGTGCCAGGAAGATGATCTCCCGGTTTCCGGCGCATGCATGTGCACTGGCCAGCTGGTCTTTGCACATGCATGTGCACCAGAAACTGGAAGACTATATGGCCGGCGTACATGCGTGTGCTGAAAACCAGAAGAGCAGCTGCCCGGTGCGCAAATGCGGTGCGCAAAATACAAATAGGTATTTTGAATAGAATTGTATTTTTATTGTATGTTTTTATGTTTTTACTATATGCTGATTTTAAGTTTAAAAACCCAGAGGTTACTAGGTCTTTACATAGAAATATTGAAAGTATTAGAAGGGATGCAGACACTGACCACTCTGACCCAGAATCTTTCAAAAAGTATTCCAAATATATATTTAACACAAGGGAAGGAGCTAATTACTAAACATCTATATTTAATTCTAGTTTAAACTATAATTCAAGTGGTATGTATATGACATATATTATTGAATTGTGGATTTATATAAATATTAAGTAACTAAAGCAAAAGAACTCTTCAGGCATTGTATTGGATGGCCAATATGGGTACATAAATAAAATCATAGAGGTTAAAAGTAATTCAGCACACAGGATTAATGCTTATGTTGACCAAGAATTGAAGTTCATTCAAAAAGGAATAGTTTGGTTGATTTTCCAACGCCTTTACCTCCCTCTCTGATGTTATTACTAAGATTACCAAAATTTACTACAGTAGTGTAACTCCCGATATACTGTACATGTATCACAGTTAACATTCAAAGAATGTTACTCTGTTTATCATAAGTGTATATATGGATTTTATAGCCCTTGGGTGTTCCCATGCTATAAAATACTGAAAAAGTGGTGCTGGTAGAGTTTAAGAGAGTCAGTTTGGTGTACCGTGGTGAAAGCCTCAGGCTCAAAATAGAGGTCTATGAATCTCAGCCAGCTGGGTAACCTTGCACCAGTTACTCTGTCTCAGCCCCCATTAAGGAAGTAATGGTAAAACTCTTTTGAAAAACTTGTCCCAGAAAACAGAAGGGGCTTTTTCAGGCAGTCAACACTTTACCATGCGTCAATGCTGGTACTATCTATCAAAGGTAAATAGAAAGATAGACAGACAGACACAAACACATCTAGCTATATTTAAGGAGATTTTAGTATCCCTCTAAATTCATTTAAATCTAGACTTTTGATAAGTAACAACATATTTCTAACATTTTTGTCTTTCTAAATTATATTTTTTGAATTTACCCACCAAAAAGTTCCATAGCAGATATCAGATTTCCTTGCCAATATCCTCCAGGTTCGTTATTCATCTCTTTAATTTGATCTATGATGTTTCCATAGCATACAAATCCATCACCTACATAGCCCTTTTGGCAGGTGCACCTATGCAAAAAGTGATAAAGTATTTTACGCTGTTATTCAGCCTAAGAACCCATGTATTACAAACAATGCAATTAAGCAGTGCAAAGTAACGATATTGTAAACTGCTTTGTGACATGGTTGCATTGGAAATGCCACAAAATACATGTCTAAATAGCTGAAATTGCCTTATAAGACTACCTCAAGGAATTGTATAGAAGGGATTATTAAGTATTGTAAATAACATTTTCAGCTCTCCTTTTAGTATTTAACATGAGATTTAGTCTGCCTTTAGATCAAGGGTGTGAAACCCAAGGCCCGTGGGCCGGATTCGGCCCAGGGGGTGCTTAGATCTGGCCCGCGGGGCTGCCCTGGAAACAGCGGACTGGTCCACGTTGCCTCTGCCAGTGGAACAAGGAGCTTGGGGTATGTGTGTGTGCAAAACAAACTAAAAAGAAAAGAAAAGGAGAAATGTTTCCCCTTTTGCATTTGAGCATCCAAGAAGGGATAGGGAAGGAGAAAGGGAAAGAAGAAAGACAAGAAAAAGAAGGAAAGAGGGGAAGAGGGGAAGAGAGCAAGGAAGGAAAAAGAAGAAAAGAGGGGAAGGAAGAAGAAAGGAGACTGAAGAAGGAAGGAAGGAAGGAGATTATAGTGAGAGGGAGGGAGGGTCTGAGGGAAGTCCTGCCTTAGCACTTGGCCACCACAGGTGCCCCCAACACAAGTGACATCGAGCTGCTGCCCCTGCCCCTGACGTCAAACACCACCCTGATGTGGCCCTCCATGAAATCAAGTTTGACACCCCCTGTTTTAGTTGAAACATGACTCAGAACAACAATCATGGAACTGATGACAGATCTTTTGATTTTGGACAGTATATAATAGTAAGCATTTGGACCTCTCACCAGTATTTTTCCCCAGCCCTTCATTCCCCCCTGCCAAACTTTCTGATTAGCTTTCACTTCCTCTAAAGTATCAGAAGATACCGTACTTACAGGGTTTGTCCTGGCGCAGTCATTGTACATTCTGCATTCTTATGGCAGGGATTGTTGGTTGCACAGATATCTTTCATACTGCATCCTCGACCAGGTACAAAGTTCCTGAAATGTTCTTTGCATTCACAGTGAGACTTAATGTAAAGGAAAAACATGTTAGTTTTGTTTAAAACAGGGATTTACTCATCAGACCTTTTATTTTATTTATTTTACTTTTTTTTCTTTTTCCATTTCTTTGTCCATATAAACTTGCAAACTCTGAAGGACTGAGATCTTTTTTTGTGCTTAAATTACTCTTTAAATTGTCATATACATTAATAATGTTATATTAAACAATAATATTTTATTTGTAAATGTCTTATTATCACTTGACGTGTTATCATAGAAAGGCTTTATACTTAATAAGGAATGCATTTCTACTTAGATTAAGTACTTTTTTCCCCAATTTCTCTGGAATTAATTTATTTTTTGAAATCCTATTTGTTTTGAGTCAGTATCTGTTTCATTGATTATTGAATGGCCTTTGATTGGAACAAATTTATAGAATAATAGAGTTGGAAGGGACCTTGGAGGTCTTCTAGTCCAACCCCCTGCTTAGGCAGGAAACCCTACACCCCTTCAGACAAATGGTTATCCAACATCTTCTTATAAACTTCCAATATTGGAGCATTCACAACTTCTGAAGGCAAGTTGTTCTACTAATTAATTGTTTTAACTGTCAGGAAATTTCTCCTTAGAATTAAGGAGAAATAAGTTGCTTCTCTCCTTGATTAGTTTCCACCCATTTCTTCTTGTCCTACCCTCAGGTGCTTTGGAGAATTGCTTGACTCCTGCTTCTTTGTGGCAGCCCCTGAGATATTGGAATACTGCTATCATGTCTCTCCTAATCTTTCTTTTCATTAAACTAGACATACCCAGGTCCTGCAACTGTTCTTCATATGTTTTAGCCTCCAGTCCTCTAATCATCTTTGCTGCTCTTCTTTGCACTCTTTCTAGAGTTTCAACGTCTTTTTTACATCGTGGCGACCAAAACTGGATGTGGTATTCCAAGTGTGGCCTTATCAAGGCATTATAAAGTGGTATTAACACTTGATTGTTTTGGTCACATCAAGCTATAGAAAGTGTGCAGAAAATTGGGACTGCCAGAACATCTCCTTGTCCTCATGAGAGACTTATATACAGATCAGGAAGCCACAGTATAGACAGAACATGGCAAAACAGACTGGCTCCAGGTTGACAAAGCAATGCAACTAGATGGCATACTCTCCCCTTATTTGTTCAACCTATGTGCTAAATATACTGTGTATTAAGGGAAGCGGCATTGGAAGAGGATCAACGTGCTTTTAAATTTGGAGAAAGAAACATCAATGAACTGTACAATGTTAATTTCAGCCAGAATCTATTCCACTTGTACACTTACCTTTCCAGGGCCATCATATTTACAGACTGTGGAACCTATAGGGCAGTTACCAAAGTTTTTTTGGCAAGGATTTATTGGTATGCATACTTGGCCATCGCCTTCATATCCATATTGGCATGTACAGTTATGACGATTGGGTCCAAGATGTAGGCAATCAGCATGAGGATCACAAACCATTTTGGAGCATGGATTGATAGCTTTGGAGAGGAAATAATGATATAAAGACAGCAAAATAAGAGTTCACACAAGCATGTACTACTATGTTCATTTTTTTATTTGATCAAATATCATCGATCAGTGTTATTGTACCATGATTAAATTATACTTTATCAGATTTGGCACTTGATCTGAAATCCAGTGAAACATATATTTGTTAAATTACTGTTGGAGTCATTGATAGTGGAGGGGAATGGCCACCTTTGCCACCAGAGCTGGCCTTGGGTATGTTTATGGTTGAGCCAAAGGACAAGAAAATATTCCTAGTCTGCCTAGTGCAGGGGTCAGCCACCCGCAGCTCTGGAGCTGCATGTGGCCCTTTCATCCCTCTGCTGCAGCTCCCTGTCACTCAAAATATGCGTCACAACTGCCAAATTGCGACACCCACCAACACACAATTTATTAAGCTTTTCAACTCTCCAGTAGGCCAATCATGGATAAATCCAAGAAAAGAAAAGTTTCAGAAGAAAACAGAATCTTTATTCAACTACATATGCTAGTTTTGTGGACGCTCAGGAAATAGTCAGGCACGGGAAGAGTTTTGTGGCTTCCGGTGTTTTCTTTTCTGTGGGAAATGGGCCCAAATGGCTCTCTGATTGTTTAAGGTTGCTGACCCCTGGCCTAATAATATGACTAGTCTTCCTTGCCACTAACATTCACATTTTGGTGATGGAACATCTCTCCATTGTAGCAGGTAAAGTATCAAATGAATGAATAAATAAGCATATGAATGAATGAAGTCTCATTGAACACTTTGCATTATTGGGAGTTTGATAATCTTTATTCTAAGTACTGATATTAAATTAGCTCCTAAACTAGTTAAAACTGAAATAAAGAGCTATTTTGGGTTGACTGCTACTTACGTTTACACTGTTTGCCATCACCTTCGTAATTGGGCAGGCACTTGCATTCAAGTTGGCTTTTGTCCACACTTGATTCAGAACATCTGGAATATTCTGGGCACTGTAAGGCTTCACATTCTGGTATTGCTGGAGGGAATAAAGAAAATCCAATAGACCAAGATTGCTATGCTAAGCTACAAGGCTAAGCAAACTAACATATCTCTTCAAGTGTACAACAGCTTCAACATTAAAAGACTATCTTTCCAAAAACTTGATTGTATTTTTTGGTAAGAGAAAAAGCACAAAAATACAAGTCATTCTTAAATTAGCTTTCTCCAACTTGGTCTCTTTCTGAAGTAGTAATACTTCAGTAACTGCCATCCCCCAAATCCTTTTTTAAAGCCAGTGAATTGTAGTTCAAACACATTAGTGTTTGTTGAACCAAGAAATCAGTGTAGCATCATATGTTACTCTGACAGACCAATGTTTATATCCTTGGAGCAGAACTCAAGATACAAGATGGCAAATAACAATCATAGTCACTTAATAGATAAAGAAAAAAAAGCTAAAAATATAATGTATTCCTAAAAAGAAGCTTGCATAATAATTTTAATTCTGTATTATTTCACTTATTCTTAGTTGCACAGTTTTTATGAGATCAATACTTGCTTATGGCCTAAAAATATGTCCTGACATTTCCAGAGTTTGCTTATGTACATGGTTAATGTCATGCTATCTAAAAATAAAAACGAAGTAGTACTTTCAAAGGAAGGAATGAGAGAGTAGATATGGAGAAGTAGAAAAGCTTTGATATTAGGAAAGGACATAAGACAAATGATGATTTTTTCAAAGCTAATCACAGGGGAAAAATCTTTTTCTGACCTGTTAGGTAGAAACACAAGCCCTAGTCCTATTACATGGGATGGAAAGCATTAGCAGTACTTCTCTCTTTATTTTTGAACCTAATCACTTTGCTTCTACAGTTGCTGCTACTATTGAACTAGCACCAGATGTTGTACATATGTAGAAAACTACAGTTCTGAACAGAGTTTTTAGAAGGGGATTTATCTTCAGCAGTTCATGATGCATTCATCATTTTTTGAATGGCTTCTAACTATATGATGAGTTCATTAACATGACTCTCATTAGCTGCCATGAATAAAAAGATGTGCCCATGCCCAAAAATGTGCTACTTACGTTGATCACAATGAAGACCTTTGTATCCAGACAGACACAGACATTGTCCATCACCAGTTAGCCCATTGTTGCATATTCCGTGAATGCAGCTGCATACTAAGAGGAAGGAAGACTTGATTGGAGTCTGCAATATTTGAGCTGTACGTTTTGTCCTATAACTATTGAGGATGGAAGATACCTGAACCTGTGAGATATGATCTTCCCTGAAGTCTATTAAAATAACCCATAAGATATACTAGTTGGACGCCCGTGCTTCGCTATGAAACTATGTGATAGGGCATGATAAATTGACACTTAAAGCCTGAAACTTAATGTAGAATGTGTAACTCCATATCATCACAGCATGTTAATATAAGGCAACTGGCAGTTGGAACAGAGGGGGAGGGGCAGTAAAATGTCCTAGCTCGCAGGCCAGATCAGTCACACGCTGGCCACACCCACACCCAGTTTAACAAAGGGCATGTTAATATAAGGCAACTGGCAGTTGGGACAGAGTTCCTTTCAGGTGGGGAGGGGGAGTAGAATATCTAACTCCTTAGCATCAGTGTGTGAATATAATACTGTATATGAAATATTAATGATCTGATGGTCATTTCGAAAAATCCTTTCTTAGCAAGCACCTAGAAGCCAAGAGGAACATACGTGTCAAATTTCAAGTTTGTAGGCTTTACCGTTCTGGAGATTTCGTGATGAGTGAGTGGTATTTGGCTTTTATATATATATATAGAAAATGAACAAATCTTTCTTTTGCCTGAGCTTTACTTGAGTTTATTGATAGTTTAAAGAAAAGGAAGGCAGCTCCTGGGCCTCATCTGATTCTAAACTCTTACGTTATTTTATCCTAAGCCTCCTCACACAGGTTAAATATTGGTGGCAATTTACTAAACCCTAAAGAATTTAACTTTTTATTTATTTTATCTATTTAATTAAGAAGTGCTCAACTTTCAGACAGGCTTAGTGTACCTTAAACTCTCTTCTACCCCACTTGTTTCTGTGACATGATTGCTATATTTATCTTTTATCCCAACCCCTCCAGACCTTCTTAAGCAGTCAACATCTCAAAGATTGTCCATCACTCATTCACAGATTTCAAGAAGGCCCATCATAACGAGATTCATAATGGCTGCTTTTCCTCAAAGCATTTATAAATCTATACTGTTTAATTGTTACAATTCCCATCCTCCAAGCATGGCAAATGTTTGTCATTTGATTTTAGTGTATTGTATCAACCATCAATTGATTTTAGTGTATGTTTATCAATTGATTTTAGTGTATTATATATTTTTACCTTTGTAACTATTTAAGTACCTAAAATTGTTGGAGAGACTTAGAAATAGCAAGGATAAATAAATACACAACAAACTGTAGTTGAGGTTGTTAGGGGAAAAATATCTACATACAGTACTTATAGAAATTGCTTATGTAACTGTAAAGGGTTCTGGGATTTTGGGGGCAATTAGGATACATTTTATGCAATAAGGTAAGAAGAGTCATGTCCTTGTACTTTTCTTATATATACTTGTTTTGCATAAATTCTAATTTCTGACTGTAATAAAACTTTGTCCTTAATCTGGGCTACATACCTGTCAGGCCCAAAACTAGAATGACACGTGGCAATTCTTGCAAGCTATTTTACACCTATAGATGAAATCTTGCCAGAGTAAGGATTCTAGTACAGTAAATGCAACTACAATATACCGTATTTTCCCGAGTATAAGTATACTGGAGTATACCAGAGTATAAGATTCACCTTAGTTTTTGGGGAGGAAAATAGGAAAAAAAAATCTGCCTACCAGGTATTTATCTGGCTAGCGTTCATAGTCTGGTCAGCTTCAGCACATTATTTTGCTGGTTTTGAGTGCGTGTACGCACGCTCTCGCACGCACCAGCTTGGGGATAAAAAACGGCTTCTAAAGCACAGCTGATCTTTGGAGAGAGAAGCACTGAGAAAAGCAGGTGAAGCAGAGAAAATCACTTCACTGGCTAGCACCTCGTTACGGCTGAAAAACAGCTTCGAAAAAGCTACATTCGGAGAATAAGACGCAGCCAAATTTTCAGCCTCTTTTGGGGGGGGGGAGTGCATCTTATACTCTGAAAAATACAGTACTCTATGAACTATTAAGGAGGAACTGTCTTCACCCTCTTTCTCTCATATATTATATTTCTGGGCTATGTTTTCTTCTACTCCTCTGGAATGCATCCCCTCCCTCCCTCCTAGGGATCCACCTTCTTACTATATTTCATCATAATCACCTTCCATTTAATGGCACTCACAAAACTGGATTTTATGTGGGACACATCCTCGTGGTCTTCCCAGATTATTTGAGATAAGTCCCAGAATTACTTTTAGCACTATAGGCTGGGATTTCTGGCTGTTTACTGCCTGGGAATTATGTTGACTCTTGGCCTCCATACTTCTCATATGCTTGTTAAAGTAAATAACTGTAAGGTTAAACTATAGTATTGCCTAGGAAATAACCGTAGGAAATGTTTTCAGTCTATTCTCAGCACATCCTCAGCCACTAACCTAATATACTGATTATTGCTGTTTCCCTCAACACATAGAGCAGAAGCTATCTACAGGAAACATTGCTCAATCGAAGCATCTCAAAAAAAGTTGGTTATGTATAGAACTACAGTGGTCAATTGTTGGATGTCTTTTCTCTATGGTTAGAGAAAGAACTGAATGGGAAGGAAGGGCTGTAGTTCAGCGGTAGGGCATATACTTTACATACAAAAGATACCAAGGACAATGCCTTGCATTTTTGTTTAGTTAAGCAGTAAATTAACCTTCTCCAGCTTGAGGTTTCCAACTATAGTCTGTAGAGACTATAGAGTAAGGAATGTGAACACTAGAACTTTGCAACATATTTTCAGAAAGATATTGTAAATGATCAGTTAATATACCTATTTATCTATTGCCATTTTAAAGATTTTAATTGTTTCTGCAACTTTGTTTCATTCATTCTTGTCTTACTGATTTTATTTTATATTGTACTACACTGTATTTTTAATAAAACTTAAAGTATGTTTTATTAAACCTTTTAATTAATAAATTTAACTCATTTTAAATTGTAAATGCACTCTTTAATAATAAGTCACTTTGAGATTTCTTTTAATAGGAAATCATATAGGCATGTAATAAATAATATTTGTTAGATTTTGGGGAACTAGAGTCCTTGCTAATCTAGTTCAAGTCAGCCAGAAATCTACTGATGATGATCTATCTTTTTAGGATATCTACTGTATGTGAATATTAACACCAAATGTAACATACATGGAGCTCATGTATGGTAGATGAAATTGTAGCTGATCTAACTATCAATTTAGGGGGAATTTGTGTTTTTAGATGTACTTCTGAGGAATTCCTGGTTGTAAGAAAGAAGCCAAGGGTAATTTCATGAATATTCTTCTACTCAGCTCTCTCAAACTCTCAGCTGTGTAGGATTATAAATAGTTGTTCTTACTCTTGACTTCAATACCTGTGGTTTTACATCTACATGCTGGGGATCTGTTTGATATCGTGGTGGTAAGATGTTTTGTTGACTTGGATTTTTATTGCATAATTCTCTTGGAAGGAGGATTTTTATAGTTTCTTTTTTAAAAAAAATTCTTGCACCTGCAAAATGGTGGGCAGATCTTGTTCATTTTCCAAGCTTCATTATCATGATTTTGTTAGACCAGAAGGAAACTCTCATGTATATCAAAAGCTAACTTGTAGAAAGGTTTTGCTAAATTAAAGTGTTATATCTCATAAGAAATATTTGAAAGCCATGACTAGATAAGACGTATCAACTTACTTTGGATAATGTCCCATTTTTATACTGCCACACAAGACATCATGCAAGCTTCTGTGTGGAAACATTCATGCAATTTTAATGTGATTTTATTATATTCACTTTTTAAAAGGAAGCCCACACCAGATATACCTGAAGTACAATTAGATCCAAAAACATTGTCTTCTGCACACTTTTCACAGGCAGTTCCAGCAAATGCTTTCTGCAAAAATTAAGAAATACCAACTTTGATTTAGTTTCACCCAGGAACTAGGTTGACACTCAGTTTATACACACTGACTATATATATCCTGGTAAATTGGAGTTCTGGTTTTCATAATCATTGTATCTTTGGGTGCAAAGATTTGTAGAAAAGAGAGTTGAAGCAAAAGCAACTGCATTTGAGTCTCTGACAGGTGCTGACCTAGAAATAGGCAGACCCTGGTCCATCCTCACCCATACAAGCTCACTAGATTATTTTTAGAACACTTGCTCTTTTCAGCCCAATCTACTCACAGGGTTATTGTTATGGGGGAAATATGCCATAGGCACATACCCAAAGATTTAAATAAATAAACAAATAAAAACATCCTGTTAACACTATAGTTTATTCAACTGCAAACTACTTTGCCAAAGATGATAGTCCAGAGTTTTTAAAACAAATAAAGCCCATTCTATACACAACTCTATTGCATGAATCTATTGCTAAAAAATATTATTGGGATAATGCCAATAGATCACTTTATGCATTATTATGTGGGAAACTCCAGCCAACAATTAGAGATGAAATGATTACTTTGTTTTCCAAAGCTAGCAGGTTATAGTAATTGGAGGAGGGCTGAGTTAGTCCATGGAATGAAACAATAATTAGGAATCTTGAATTTTTTCAAACTAAGTCTTTTCATTAAACTTTCATGAGCAGTAACTCATATCAGTCATGAAATCAATCAGCAGTAGAGCCCTAAAGTTATATAACTCTTACATAAAGAGTTGATCTAAGCCAATCGGAACATATATATATACATCTATGATTCTCAACCTGGGTAGGATTCAAATAATTTAACAACTGGTTCTCTGCCCTAATGACTGCCTGGGTAGGCATGGCTGGGTAGTCATGTGACTGGGTGGGCATGGCCAACTCAAAGTCACTCACGTCGAGGGGCGCTTCCCCTCGCCTAGCCTTTCATGACTGTGAGAATGCTACACTGGTATACATTAATAGGTGATCTCATTAGAGAAAGAATTGCTTTATAACTAATAAAGAGACCATACTGTATAACCTCAAGGGACAAACAGATATTATTTATGGTGTGAAAATATTAGGTTTACTATATGAGAGATGTCAAGGATCTAACCTGTGACTAACAAGCTCACCCTCTACTTTACTTGAGGAAGGAGGGAAAGAAATAAGGAAACATAGCAGAACATAACCTTAACTCTAACATCTCCCCTTGAATTTTATAGGCATTTAATCATAAATAGGGAACAAATTGGCATTTTAATAAGAGGTCCACTCTTTAAAAAGTTTACAGATAAATACCACTAATACCATTTTAATACCAATACCATTAAGTTGTGGGTAAATGTAACCCATGCAATAAATATAGGTACAAATTATTCATCATGTTTCTCAAAGAGGCAAATTGAAGCAGGACTTACAACATTAAATTTTCATAACTTATGTCAGATATAAACTGGCAAAAGCATTTTGAGTCAAATTCATACTTTATATTATGTAGACAATGTATTCCCTGTTCTTTGGTCAATTTTTTAAAAACAGGATGAAATCTAGATTTTTACGTTAGTAGAATAGAGATGGTTAGCAAACGCCTTTCATTTTCTGTAAAACCGTCTTAAGCCCTTATGTTTTTTTTTAAAAAATGTTAAATAATTACGAAAGAAACACATACCTGGCAAGTGCAGGTTCCATTCCCCCAAATACCCTGAAAACAATGTCCTCTGTTACTGCACGGTGATGATGGTCCACCTGGACACTCTGAAAATGACCAATAAACAAGATTTGTTGATTATTAGACTTGGAAGAATCTAGGCAGTGAACCAGTCATAGGTTGTTTAATTGTAATTGTGAAAGCAAATTCTGTAGAGCAGTGGTTCCCAACGTGAGGCCCACGCCACCAGTGGGGGCGGGGCAATTTGATTTTTAATGGGGGAAATTGGAACTTTGTTTAAACCAAGTTAATGGTCTTTTAGGCGTCCTCCGTGTGAGTAGGAGTCACTTTTTGAATAGTAAGAATTATAAGTCACAGGGGTGGGGGCATCAGGATTTTAGAGATGCTTAGGTGGGCCATGGCCAAAAAAAGATTGGGAACCACTGTTGTAGAGGAACAGTGCTTGCTAGTTAACCATATCACTAGCTTGGCTAAATTCTTTTTAACTTGCCATCTATCATGGCAGGATTATTTTAGCAAGGTGTAACCTTAGATTAAGGGACAACTAGCTCTTGTTCTTTAGTCTACAAAAGCCATTATGATTTGATTGTTGTTTAATCCCATAATCCCATCTCATCCAACCCTGAGAGTTGATCCATATTTTGGCGCTGATCCCTAGTCTCTATCTAGATGATTTTATCCAAACATGCATAAAGTAATGAAACAATTTAAAATCATAATCTGACATGGTATGTTATTCCCTCAAAACCAACTATAAATTTGTATTCAGAATTAAATCCCATTGAGGCTGATCAGCGTGTATACTGTATATATGCTTAAAATATAAATTATATAGCTTTAAGGTTATAGTCTAACCAATAGGGATTTGAATTCAGAGATTAGAACCTGAAATTTAAAAGCTCGTGTAATGCCTTTCTTAGTTTCTTTCAGACTTAGTGCAAAATGTACAATTCTTGTGCTGAAATTTAAGCAATTTTAAGGGCAAACCATAATAAAAACTTAGTTGACAAAGAAAATATTTAATTACAGGCTTGGATTTGAAATTAAAGCAAAGGAAAGACATTTTTAATCCTCTGTAGGATCTGATTTTAGAAAATACAAGAAGTTCCTACAGAAATGACTCTTATTTATAGTATAATATCTTAATAGGTTGTTGATGGTGTGGCCTATATTGGTTAAAGAATGATTGTCCCTCAGATGTACAGTAGATCTAAACTAAACTGTTTAAGTCTTTGAAGGTGAAAACCAAGACTTTAAACTGTACTCAGAAATAAATAAAAGAGGAACTGTTTGAAAAGTTACCAGGGCTAATGACACAAAAGCTGCTAAAAGAGCAAGATCAACTAATACAGAGGTGTCAAACTTGATTTCATTGAGGGCCGCATCAGGGTTGTGTTGGACCTCTGGGAGCTGGGGTGGGTGTGGCCAGGATGGGAATGGCCAGCTTGACATCACTTGTATTGAGGGCGCCAATGGTGGCCTGAGTTCTCTGCCAGCAAAAATGGGCTCCTGAGCTTTGTTTTCAGCTGCGACAACCTCCTGCAACCCTCTGCCAGCAAAAACAGAATTTGGGAGGGCTGCATGCAGCCCTCCCGAGCTCTGGTTTCACTGGAAGAAGCACTGCAGGCTAGTCCTTCACTTTTTCCTGGGCGGCACTCCACGGGCTGTATCCGACCTGCGGGCCTTGAGTTTAACACCCCTGAAGTAATAGGATTGAACCCTTCTTAGTTCTTTGAGTACTAATTTGAACTAATCTGATTCAACCAAATGATCGAGCATCTTTCTGTCTGAAAATCAAATTTAAATTGCAACTGGAATAATGAAATCAAATAATTGGGGAAAAAAGTTGGTTTTCTAAGAACTGCTGACAGTTATTTTCCATTTCCCTGTTGTCTCTTGTTTGGAAGCTGCACCAGAAGCAATTCTTTATCAGTTTATATTTTTGTGTTAATACCCCATTGTTCTACAATTGTTTCTTGGAAAACAAAGGATTTCCTTTTTTTCTTTGTGTTTCACAGAATGCAAGACTTTTCTCTGTAATGGTAAGAACAGAAGCCTATGCATGCTGATCTAAGTGTGAAAAAAGGAATCCTACATATAATTAATTCCACTGAAAGCAGCAACATTTGCTTCCAAGTAGCCCATGAATGCAGGGTAGAAGTGCTGAACAATGAACAAGAGGGATTAATATAAAATATAACTCTTTCGAAAGTTTCTTTTTGTTACATTTTTTTTCTTTTGATTCACTCAAAGGCAACTTGTGGTCTTTACTTGCACAAAATTCCTAATCCATCTTTTTATAATCACCTAACCTAAACCTTATTGCTAAAACCTAACATCATAGTTTTCAGTATTGTAAGACAGAAAAGGCATGGAAAAGGTGATGTAATTTCTATGCCTGACATATAACATTAAAAAAGGGGGCTTCTCCTCCAAATCTCAGAGGAAAATCCAAACCAAACATTTTTTATCTGCACTAACATGTATAATGGTGGAATATCATCCTTTCTATAGAACCGTGAGTTTTTCTTAAAAACAGTAAGCATGGACTTAAGGCTCTGCTATGTTTCTGAGACATCCAAAATATTTCTCTTCACACAGAGAAATGCAAAGTTGGCTTCTAAGTATATTGCATAGTCCTCATTGTAAAGTAATGAGTTGCAGTTTTTAAAACTCTGGGAATGTTAGGCGCAAACAACCAGACCTACCCTTGTAGAATTCAAACTAGCTACTTTATTGTCCTATATTTATTTTACAGGAATCTCCTCAGAGATTCAGCTATCAACTGGGATAAGGCTCAAAGGCATTTGGAGGGGGAGATTCATTATGTAAACATATAATGAATCCAGACTAATTCTCTGCTTAAACCCACCTCCTGACTGGGACAGTTGGTCTCCAACAGGGAATTCTATCTTCTTTTTCACTTACCATGGTATAATTCAGGAGTCTTCAAACTTAGCAAGTGTAAGACTTGTGGACTTCAACTCCCAGAATTCTCCAGCCAGCATGGGATATTCTGAGAGTTGAAGTCCACATTAAAGTTGCCAAGTTTGGGGACCCCTGTATAACCATTACTTTATGAATAAAATACCAGAAGTACTGGTGTCAAACTGGTGTTTGACTGTAGATATAAATGTATTGCAAAGAACTCCATTTTTTAAAAAAAAATCCTAATTTAAATTAATGAATTAGGAGCCTCAGGATGTTCAAACAGAGCTGTTAGGTTAGGGTTAAGAATATTGCTAGTGTTAGAAACCTTTTAGGAACATTATAACCTAAAATATCATGTAGTTCATGAATATTCTGACCTACAGTTTCCCAAGATTTTACCACAACAGACTGCCCAACCCTCATAGGAAAGATCTATCTCCTCCTGTTAAAAAGTATTCTTTGCAAAATATTTTCAGATAAATCATGAATGTCCCTGTTAACCAGGGGTGAAAACCAGCAGGTTCTGACAGGTTCTGGAGAACTGGTAGCGGATATTTTGAGTAGTTCGGAGAACTGGCAAATACCAGAGTGGGGTGGGAATGGAGATTTTGCAATATCCTTCCCCCAGGAGTGGGGAGGGAATGGGGATTTTGCAGTAACCTTCCCCTGCCACGCCCACCAAGCCACGCCCATCAAGCCACACCATGCCGACCAAGCCACACCCACAGAACTGGTGGTAAAAAAAAATTGAATTTCACCACTGCTGTTAACTAATGCATAAAGCACCAAAAGATAAAACAGAGGAACTGATTTATGAAAGCAAGAAAAAAAAAACCATTATAAAATATCACAAGGATGAATATTTTTACCTAGACAGTCTTGTCCCCAGTATCCTGAGCAACATTGTGGCTGCTGCAACGTTCGCATACAGGTATGCTGACAACCATTGAAAGAAAGAGATAAAGAGCTGATTTCATACTGGTATCTATAGGACAAAGATGTAGACTTTTGTTAAGGTTCTTGATTTCCACTTCGGGAATATTTTCTTTTAATGGAAAAGCAATAGTATGGATAATATCTGCTGTATATAAAGAATGAATTTTGTCAAAACAAGTGTACAAGAGCATGCTTGTGCCCACTTCATTACATACAAGTGACAATTTGACTATGTCAGGACAAACATAGAAATTGAATGCAGTGAAATTGGGTTATTTAAGAAGTGTGTGTGATAAAAGAAGAGATGAATATCCATCCAATGTCTACGGGAAAAAATTATGGTCTCTCAGCAGAAGAGACGAGGGACCTGGCTTGTGACATTTTTAAGTAAGTAAACAATAAGCTTGGACTGTACGTAATAACATTACACTCAGAGAAACAGCTGAAACTTCAAATATGCTTCCTTCCTATTGCACAAGTGGCTGAATTGATGTTTACTTTAGTTTACTGTGGTAGAGATAAGAGCATTTTTCTTCCTTTTCTTTTTCCTTTTCCTTTTCTTCTCTTTAAGTTTAGTTTGTATTACGGCAAAGAGAAAGCCAGCACAGAGGAAAGGATTAAATTAGAATTATTCTCCCTGATGTTCTGTTATTTCTTTGCAGAGCTCTCTCTCTCTCTCTCTGTCTTAAAATTATATTCTTTTCCCCCTCCAGGAGCATAAGGTAGTTTACACTGGGGGAGTCTCTATTTTATCCCCATAACAACCTTGTGAGATTAGCTAGGCTAAAAGAACGGGTGAAGGTTGAACTGGATGTGCATCTCTCCAGTCCTCATCTTTAACTATTCCACCCCACTGGTATTCTCAATGTTTTAAACATATAATTTCTATTAAGAATTTTAATTTCAATAGTAAAAAAAAAATACAAACGAAACAGAAGTAAATAAAAAAGGAAGAAAATTTTAAAAAGAAAAGAAAGAATATAATGAATTAAAAAATATGAAGAAGTATAAGTATAAGTATAATTTTATTTCTATACCGCCCTTTTCCCGAAGGACTCAGGGCGGTGTACAGCCTATTTAAAAACACAAGACAAACATCAATTAAAAATTTAAAATTATTAAATAAATTCGGCTCAATTTAAAACCCCAGAAATTTAAAATACCCCAATTTAAAATTATTATGTTGATAGCCCGGCCTGGCGGAACAACAGGGTCTTCAGTGCACAGCGAAATACCCGGAGGTCAGAGATCTTATGTATTTCCAGGGGCAGTTCATTCCACAGGGCTGGGGCTCCCACAGAGAAGGCCCTCCCCCTGGGGGTCACCAGCCGACATAACTTGGCAGATGGCACCCTGAGGAGACCCTCTCTGTGGGAGCGAACTGGCCGGTGGGAGGCTATTGGTGGCAGAAGTCGGTCTCGAAGGTACCCAGGTCCTATGCCATGGAGCACTTTAAAGGTGGTGACCAACACCTTGAATCACACCCGGAAGACCACCGGGAGCCAGTGCAGCTCGCGCAGGAGGGGTGTCACATGGGTACAACGAGTTGCACCCATAACCACCCATGCGGCCGCATTCTGGACCAGCTGGAGCCTCCGAGTGCTCTTCAAGGAGAGCCTCATGTAGAGAGCATTACAATAGTCCAGCCGGGAGGTGACAAGGGTGTGAGTGACCATGCGCAAGGCGTCCCGGTCCAGAAAGGGCTGCAACTGGCGAATCAGGTGAACCTGATAAAAGGCCCCCCTGGCCACAGCCGTCATATGTTCTTCTAAAGACAGCCGTGCATCCAAGAGGACACCCAGATTGCAAGCCCTCTCTGTGGGGGGCAAAGATTCACCCCCAATAGTCAGCGATGGCACCTGCTGACTATATCGGTATGCCGGAAGCCACAGCCACTCGGTCTTGGAAGGGTTGAGTCTGAGCCTGTTCCTCCCCATCCAGACCCGCACGGCCTCCAGGCAGCGAGACATCACATCAAGGGCATCATTGGGGTGGTCTGGGCTGGAGATGTACAGCTGAGTATTATCAGCGTACAGATAACACTTCACCCCAAAACCATGGATGATCTCACCCAGCGGCTTCACATAAATGTTGAACAGAAGGGGCGAGAGGACCGACCCTTGCGGCACTCCCCATGCGAGGTGCCTCAAGGTCGACCTCTGCCCCCCTGCCAACACAAACTGCGAGAGGTCGGAGAGGAAGGAGAACCACCGCAAAACGGTGCCCCCATTCCTAACCCCCTCCAGTGCTGCAGCATGATACCATGGCCGATGGTATCAAAAGCTGCTGAGAGATCTAATAGGACTAGGACAGAGGAGCAACCCCTGTCCCGAGCCCTCCAGAGATCATCCACCAATGCGACCAATGCCGTTTCTGTGCTGTACCCCTGCCTGAAGCCCGACTGGCACGGGTCCAGATAGATAGCTTCATCCAGGTGTCGGGGAAGCTGTCGTGCCACCACGCTCTCAACAACCTTCACCACAAAACGAAGGTTGGAGACCGGACGGTAGTTGGCTAATTCATCTGGGTCCAGTGAAGTCTTCTTGAGGAGGGGCCTCACTACCGCCTCTTTCAAGGCGGCAGGAAAGGCACCCGCACTCAGAGAAGCACTTATAATTCCCTGGAGCCAGCCTCGTGTAACCTCCCGGGAGGCCAGTACCAACCAGGAGGACACGGCTCCAATAAACACGTGGCAGCACTAATCTTACCCAGGACCTGTCCACATCCTCGGGAGCCACAGGATCAAACTCCTCCCAGATAATATTCTCAAGACCTACCCTCGTCTCCTCCCCTGGACTCATCCAATCAGAGTCCAAGCCATCCCGAATTCGAGCGACTTTATCATGCAGGAATTGCACAAAATCCTCAGCACAACCCTGCAAGGGATCTTCCCCACTCCCCCCCGAAGAAGGGAGTGGGTCACCCTAAACAGGGCGGCTGGGTGGTTCTCTGCAGATGCGAAAAATAGTTAGATTTCACCACTTTTATTGCCACTAGGTAGGTCTTGATATAAGTGTCCGGTCGGAATTGGATTGACTAGTCCTCCAAATGCTCTCTCGGCATCTTTTCTGACACTTCATCTCTCTCAACTCCTCAGAGAACCAAGGAGCCAATTGAGATCAGCATCGGGTCAGAGGCTGCAAAGGCACGATGCGATCCAAAGCTCCGGTGGCTGCACTCTCCCAGGCGGCCACCAGCTCTTCAGTCGAGTCATGTGTCAGAGTCTCAGGAAACGGCCCAAGATCCATCAGGAACCTTTCGGGATCCATCAGGTGCCTGGGACGGAACCATCTGGTCGGTCCCGTCTCCCTGCTGCGGGGGGAAGCGGTAGGAAAGTCCAAGTGAAGGAGCGAATGATCTGTCCATGACCAGGGTTTAATATCTAGGTCCCCTCTACCAAGATCATTCAGCCACTGACCAGAGACAAAAATCAAGTCCAGAGTGTGTCCCCCTATGTGAGTGGGGCCTTGAACTAACTGGGTCAGGTCCATGGCCATCATGGAAGCCATGAACTCCCGAGCCACCTCTGACACCTCACCCGCAGATGGAAGGTTGAAATCCCCCATGACAATAAGTCTGGGGGTATCAACCGCCACCCCAGCAATGACATCGAGTAGCTCGGGCAGGGTCGCTGCCACATGGCAGGGAGCCAGGTACGTAGTCAGCAAACTCATCTGCACCCCACGGCTCCACTTCACAAAAAGGGACTCACATCTGGCTATCTGAGGAACAGTGGTCTCCCTCGGACAAAGACTTTCCCTAATAATCACCATTACTCCCCCACCCCTCCCCTGGGCCCTTGGCTGATGAAATGCACGGAAACCTGGTGGGCACATTTCAATGAGGGGGACCCCCCCCTCTTGGCCCAGCCAGGTCTCCATAATACCTGCCAGGTTCGCACCCCCCTCCAAAATAAGATCACAAATGAGGGGGGCTTTATTAACAACCGACCTGGCATTACACAACATCAGTCACGGACCCTGGGCCTGAGACTCTGCACAACCCAGGCCACGAGTCGTGCATTGGGGGCCGGAGTGTGCAATTGCTCGTAAACAGCGGGTGCACACCCCGACACATGATATGGCCCCCTGCGCCCATCATACCTGCCCCTCCCACTCATTATTTCAATTACATTGCCCTTCCTGTCGCCCCCCTGTTCCCTGGATAAATTTCCTTTCCCGACCCCTCTGCTGCAGCCAATCAACCTATCACCCCGTTCAGTTGCTATCTGGAACCCCCGAGGTCCACTTTTACAACCCCCTCCCTTCCTCCCGGGTCCCCTTAAAATTTTCATTAAAAAATTAGATTAAAAAACCCCTCAATCCCCTCTTCGCTGCGTGCCAGAAGAAGTGACTTCCAACTTTCATCACACGTATAAATAAATTTAATAACTCTTCACCTCCTATAAGATTACAAATCGGTATCTCTTCATCTCATTTACCACCCATTATCTATAAGCAAATCCATAAAACATCAACTTTTCAATCCTGATGTCAGCAAAAAGTTTATTAAAGGTTGACAGAACTTTGCAAAAAAAAAAAAAAAAGAAAAGAAAAAGAAAAAAGAATCTTACTTGAATCTCCATTTATTTTTAAGTGTTTTAATCTTTAATTCAACCAAATATTGTAGGATTTGATTTCTCTTCAATCCTTCTTGGTTTCTTTCACACTTACACATGTAGTGTAACATTAAAAGAAATGTAACATTAAAAGAAATTAAAAAGTAAATAGTTCCAAACTCGATTACAGAAAATATGACTTTAGTAACAGAGTGGTCAATGCCTGGAATGCACTACCTGACTCTGTAGTTTCTTCCCCAAACCCCTAAAACTTTAACCTTAAACTGTCTACTGTTGACCTCACCCCATTCCTAAGAGGTCTGTAAGGGGCGCTCATAAGTGCAACAACATGCCTACCGTCCCTGTGCTAATATTCCTTTTTTACTTACTCTTTTCATGTATTCAAATTATGTTTATACTTTTACCTGTTGTCTTATATATGCTTGACAAATAAACTTATGATTATGATTATAAATCTTAGAGTAGTAGAATCTTTGTTGCTTCACTTATTAGCACAGATATCTAGATCCAAACCACTATCTTTTGAGTTTAACCCTTCCCTACAATGGGATAGTGAACTAATTATAAGCTAGTATATCAGACTTCTTTATGGGATTTTCCCAAGGACTATTTTCAGTTAATGAACACGACTGATGTTTTCAGTTGTAGCTTGGTCCCTCAATTCGCATCAATCAACCATTACCCAGATCTTGATGCTGATTACTTCCACAGCCTACCCAAATTTTCAGTTCTTCATTTTCTTTCAAATAACTTGGAAGTACTTTGCTATGAGCACCAGAACAGTGCAACTGTTTAGGACTCGACAGCAACGTATTGTTTGAAAAGGCTCTCACCCCACTTCTGCTCACAGTTGTAAGTGGGGTAGGATTCAACTCTCTGTGTTTAGGAGGCTTAGAAATATGGGGGGGGGGTTCCTGAATGCCCAGAGGAATTCTTTGTGCATCTATAAGAAATGTCCAGATACATCCCACCATCTTCACCTCCACACACCATATGCTTCAGATAAAAACATGAAGATAGAAATATAGGATCTGCAGGTTTGTGTATATGTTCAGTATGTGTGTAACTGTAAAAAACAGAGCTTAACCTGACCCCCCATCCCCCAAATAGCCCTTTAAGTAATTAACTTTCAGAGTAGAAAACATCTATCAGTGATTAACATAAGTATTACCTGCAGCCGCGTTTCCCAGAACCTTTGGTAATTTTGCTATAACCTTCAGGACACCGGATTTTATAATTAACAGAACAAGCTCCACATTTAGTTTTTGTGGTAAACACTGTATCCTCATCACATCTCTGTCTTTCCTTAAAGGGCAGTAAGAAAGAGAGAGAGAGAGAGAGAGAGAGAGAGAGAGAGAAATTAAGGAAACAGTTTTTGATAGAGCATAACCAGAGGTGGGTTTCAGCAGGTTCTGACCAGTTCTGGAGAACCGGTAGTGGAAATTTTGAGTAGTTTGGAGAACCGGTAAATACCACCTCTGACTGGCCCTGCCCCCATCTATTCTCTGCCTCCTGAGTCTTAGCTGATCGAGAGGAAATGGGGATTTTGCAGTAACCTTCCCCTGGAGTGAGGTGGGAATGGAGATTTTACAGTATCCTTCCCCTGCCACACCTACCAAGCCACACCCACTAAGACATGCCATGCTCAGCAAGCCATACCCACAGAACCGGTAGTAAATTTTTTTTGAAACCCACCACTGAGTGTAACTGTGCTTTTAATAGCAGTTTGGCTCTATTTCATTTTATAGATGACATCAAGGATGATAAGGAATACTGAATAAAAAAAATAGTAGAGCAGCAACAGTCTACAACATTGCTCCATTATGGGATGGAGTAAAGAAGGCTCTCATAAAGTCAGAAAAGAAGGGTCCATATATGCATTTTCTGGGGAAAACTGTTCCAGAAAGGTTGAAATACTTCAAAAAAGATCATGTCTGCATTCTTTTTAACAGTTCTACTCTGATGCTGAGTACGATAATAGCCTAAAGAAACACACAAATGAAGTAACTTCAAATTAGCTAGCGTTTAAAGTTTAATAATACCATATCGCATTGATCCAAGAAATAGAGTCACAGATCATACAAGTGGCCTTAGTCCTTAAATCAAGTTCTCATTTGTGTTTTGCATAAACTGAAATTTTCTTTTTTTAAAATTTTTAAATTTTTTAAATTTTATCTTATACATCCAACAAACATTAAATCTATAGCGGTCTACATCACAACATGAGAAGGAAATAAACTTGTCCCATTACATATATAGGGTAGCATAAACTGAAATGTTCATAGAGTCTTCAAGGTTGGTCCCAACAATAGGGCATTATGGCAATTTAGTTTGAGCGTAACCATAGAACGTGCCACTGAAAATGATTATATTTCTTAAGTAGGGGAGACTATTTTTCCTGACAAAATTACCTGCAGAAGTTATTTCCTTTCTTTGAGCCACACTTAAATGGGGCAACATTTTTGTTCTATGACAACATCCTTCCTTGAATCATAGAACTAAAAAAGTCCACTTAGGTCTTCAGACAGAACCTCTTGCTGAGACACAGGTTTCGTCAGGAGACAGAAAATAATTTTTATCTGTTTCTGATTTTTTCCTGTAATTTTTCAATTAGTTTTTTTTTATTGTTTAATTTGGCATAGGTATAAAATCAGGATATAATTTTGGGGGATTAAATAAATAAATAAATATGTGCTTGAGAAAGGGAATAGCTTTTTGCATTGAATTCTTTTTTTTTCTCAGATAAAAGTCCTCCAAATCTCACTAGGAGAAATTTCTTGACCATCAAACTTCTGAAGTTTGAAGACATCATAAACCAGTCTCATCCAACTTGATTTACAGCCCAACCTTTGCATCTTTATTTGAAGTAAATTCTGTTTAAGAATACTTATTCCCAAGGAATAACTAAATTTTAAATTAACTAAATTATATTAGCAAAATGGTAATATAAATACTGATTTAAATAATTTATGATGTATCAGCCAGATATTCCAATCCTGAACTTTTGAATCATGCTCAAAATTCACCCCAAAGTCCTTGCTGTATGACTACTTGGGGTAGAACGTGTGAATTTACACATAAGCTTCTGCCATCACCATAATATAAAATACTTCTTACCTGCTGAGTACTTTCCACAAGACTGATGGCATTTGTCATCACAAATGATAGAAGTATTGCAAGTGGCAATTGCTTTCTCATGATGAAGAAGAAATGGCTGTCAATGGACTGTAACAATGCATTAATAGATCATTCCAAGATGCCGTTTTGCTCAGTTCTTCCACATCAGCAGATAGTGTAATTCAAACCACACATTCCTTTTCTTCTTCTCCTGCAGTGAGCAAAGAATAGAGACCACATGAAACCTGATATTGGACAGGAAAAGCTACCCCAAAGGCATGGGATTATGGAAAATGCTTACGGCAAGCCCAGTTAACACTTCCTACTGGTAACACTCCACTGATATCCTGCCTTATTTCACTCTATCAACTCTCACCCACCAACTTCCCCCTCCCCAGTTTCTGCTGCTGTTGACAGCAAAGTTTCAAGGACAGATGACCAAGTGTCATTGACAGAAGATAACATTTCGGACACTAGTTTGGGAAAGTAGCTGTGACACAAAGTCTCACCCACAAATCTGTCCTAAATGGAAGTCAGTCAGAAAACCATTTGCCCTTGGTTGAAGCTCTAAATACCTGATGAGAAAATTTCCAGAGGTGGGAGAAATGTATTTATGTTTTGGTTAAACGTAGACAGTATTTGTTCAGTGATTCATCTTTATTGATTGGTACAATGGATCAGATGTATCCATCCATCAGATGGATACATCTGATTTGTAGAGTAATAATTGCATATCTGATCTTATAAATCTCTTGTTTCTTTAAAAGTAAATCTCATTGTATTAAGTAGACATTGTATTAAGTAGCCAGAATCACATATTATCTGGTTCCATCCCTTAAACTAAAGTGTGATTTGCTTCACTCTGACTTCATTAACACAGCTGTAGCAGTTTATAAATCATGCTTATTGGTTTAGTTGATGTGACTACTGCCAATTGTGGCTATTCAATAAAAAGACATGATTTAGTGTAAGGTACAAACTGAAGTCCTGGTTGCTTATGCTACTTGCTGGAAAATAAATTAGTAGATTTGAAGATAGTTTATTGTAAAAAAAAATTCAGTCAGACTGAAATAGGTTCAGAGAAATACAATAGGAATCATGAGTAGAGTATTCAGTAAAGGAAACGTTATTAAGATAGGTGGAAATACCTGCAAATATTCAGCCTTGAAAAGAGGAGATTTAGGGAGTGATGTACCTGAAAGGATGTCACACAAGATGGAATCCATGAGCAGCATATAAAATGTTGGATTTACATCGCAGGAAAGTACATTAGGTTCCAATTGTCCTAGCAATAAAATAAATTATGCAGTGGAATGAATTATCTAGAAAAATGTTGGTGGACTCCCCTTCTACTGGATTATGGTCAAACAGAGACTTTCTGGGTGTAGTGGGAAAACTAAGGGAGAATCATCAAATAAGAAATATTCCTGTTTATTTGATAAAGCATAAATCTGCCTGTTTGATTCTAATAGTGACATGAGAAAAAAAAATCTGTCTGCCTGTTCTGGTGTCAGTTAAACTTCTGAGAAACCTGGAGGTGTTTTATGTCTATTCTAACTTCTGTGCAATAGTGTAACAGTATCTGGGAATGACTCTGGGAGGCAGGGGAACAGCTAGGGCAATGGCAGGATAAGAGGCACCTTAGTCTATAGCAAGAATGGTGTGTGTGTGGTAAATGTCTCAGAAGAGACCCTTCTTGGTTTTTTGGGCTGTAAAGGTGACAGAACAAAACTCAACAGCACTTTTTCATGCCACTATTGATAAAAATAGGATCGTCAACATGATTGCCAATGTCCCATGACGGATATGGCACAAGAAGAAGAAGAAAAGTGACAGGGGACTTTGTTAATGTAATTTTAAAATAAAGTACAGCTAATACTTCTGAATGTTCTTCTTGTCTGGATTATTGTAATTTGCAAGACTGACAGGTAATTTATGTCCTTCAGAAGGTTGCATCAATTTTGAAAGGTTTCTTTGATGGCCCAAATCTCCTTGTTAAATCTATCTCTTGGCTGGTAACAGCTGCTAAGAAATAATGTCCAGGGAGGAAGTTCCAGAAAGCTCTGGAATAGATTATAAAAATGCAGTCCCCAAAATGGAATTAGAAGCATAGCAAAAAGGTGAATAAGATCAGAAGGATGGATGATGAATTACGAAGTGAGTGTGAGTAGGTTTGAGTTGAAAGTCTTTTTAAAGAAACCGCATCCCGTTCTTATGACTACTGCAATCCAGGGCACTGCAAAGTTAGCAATTAATTTACAGTAAAAATTGGCAAAGCCCAATGCTGTATATACCTTATTGTGTCGGGAGGTTTCCTTCCCAAGACAAAATAGATCGCACCTTAGCTGGATCCTTCCAAATTCTATCAGAGGAAATACAGTTGGCCAAGAATAAGATATAATCATGGGAGTGATGGCAAGGGATGATAGAATTGGTGTTTCTCCCTTTCCAAGCATGTTTGCACTCTGCACAGTTGAGACAGTTGAAAGGCAAAGATATGAGTGGTATGGATTTGAGATATTACAGGCTGTGAGTTTTGCAATAATGAAGTTCATATAGTCTCAATGAATCAGTGGAAGGTGAATCTGTACTTAATTAACTACAGGGTTATCAAAAAGAGAGATTAAAAAGCTCTGATACCTATCTTGTGATAGGCAGTGGTGTTCATGGTTGGCAGTTGCTTAATTCATCAAATCCTTGAAAGTAAATTTCAGGTACATGCCACATAATGTGTCTAGTTGTCCGCAGTTTTCTGGAGATGTTTTATGTCCATTCTAACTTTTCAGCTTTCTCAATCCTTAGACCACTTATGAATCCTACCCGTACTCACCTACACAATGGTGAACAGAGAGGTAAAGGTCACCTTAAATGAGGAAGGAAGTGAATTTGCTTGGATTCCAGTCGTATTTTTTTTGGGCAAAGAAATGGAAACATGGTGTTGGATACCTGCAAATGTTGGCAGATGCCATTGTTTGAAAAAGTGTTTGTCCTCTTCCATACTGTATGAACTATGCATATCTTTGCTCCCAAATGTTGGCAGAGCTTCATGAGCAAACAAGTAACACCAACATTCATAAACAAAATCATCCAATATTCAATTTGCTCCTCGTTCGATCAATTCTATTAAAATGATAAGTAGGGCCATTTCTGTGAGCACTTCATTAAGCAACCAGTGAAGAATATGTTTTCACACAAACACAAAATAGCTTTATATTTCCTGATTATTTGTACAAAGCTTAGGAGTTTAGGAACTGATGTTATACATAGCTTGTTTTTCTTGTACCCCTGTTCTTGTTACAGAGCTCACACTACTTTGGGGTCACAGTAATTTATTTCCTCTTATCCTGTGTTAACCAGGATATCTCTCAGAGGGGCTAGAAACCAGGCATTTCCCTTTCCTGTGCAATGGTCAAGATGAAACCAAACAAAAAATATTCTTTGACCATCCCAACTGAATAGGGTTGCCAGGTGTCCACTATTTGAGCGGACAGTCCACTTTTTTCACATTATGTTCACTATTATTTTTTCACAAAATAGTGGACATTTTTTTTATTCAAAAGCTTTATGATGAAATGGTACGTAATCTAAAGCTGTATAGTCTAAGAGAATAAGGATAGGAGAATCGCGTTTTGTCTTTTTTTTCATAAGTTAGAATGAGACAAAGATCGAATGATCATTGCAATAATCACATTTTACACAACAGCGCAAAAAATGCATTAAAGCAGTTATCTTTTGATATCGAAAATGTAGTGCTGAAGGTTTTTGCCGAATTTTCGAATTCTGCGAAGAAACGAGAAGAGTTGAAATCATTTTTTGAGTTTTGCAAGTCAGAATTCCATGAAGTTTTGCACCATGTTCCAACACGTTGGTTAAGTTTGTTTAAAGCGGTCGAAAGACTTCTTTTAAACTGGATACCTCTAAAATCGTATTTTATTTCTCTTGGATCTGATGAGTGCCATAAGGTTATCTGGAACCTTATTTTGGATCAGGAAAATGAACTCGCAAAGGACGATGAACCAACAATTTCAGAATTGTATTTATATTTCACACACTTCTTCATGTCAATAATGCAAGACACCCTACTGAAGCTGGAAAGCAAGAAAATTCTTGCATGTGATCTTCACATTATCATGTGTAAGCTGTGTGATTCTTTGCAAAAAAAATACGATGAGCAGTTTTTTGGAATGAAAGTTTTATTTGCCTTACGTAAAAAACATTTGCCTGAGAATGCCGTGCAAAAGTTCAAGAAAGAAGCCATCAATGTGTATCAAAGAGCCATTGCGTACCTAGAAAAGTGGTTTAATTTCACCGATTCAGTATATGAGATGCTAAGTTGTTTCAATCTAATTGATCGCAATAATCCTCCAACTTTAGAAGAAATGACGAACATCTGGTTATTATCACCATGGCGAGAAGAACTTCCACCCAACACTCTCTTCAATGAAATTTCTGCCTTAGAAGAAGTTTATGTTCATCTGCAGGGCAATTCATCCCTTGATAAGTGAAGTGGTTCGGGAATAATGAGAGGCACAAGCAAGCAAGTGACAACAGCTCTTTAATATACAGTGAGACTTCAGCAAAAACTCAGAGGCTGCAGCCCTCCTTATATACAATCCAGGAGGGACTGTCAGCCAATCAGAAACGTAGGCAGGTTTGAAACTCCCGCTTAAAAGTATCAATACATAACACCCCTCCCTTCCCAGAAAGCATTAATATTCAGAAATTTACATATGTACACACAAAATCTCGCAGGTGCCTAGGACGAGTTCTCGCCCTAGTTGACCTGCGCAGTTCAGTGTCTGGTGGGGCGTCGAGCTGGTCGGAGGGACTCTCCGTCTCTCCTGGCTCCGCCAATGGACCCTCCTGGATTTTGTCCGGGGCATGGTTATCCCCGGCTGGGAGTGGCGACTCGCTGGGGCAGCGCTGGAACCAGGGCTTGTCAGCTAAGTATTCTCGCGAACCCGGGCTTGAGTTAGCTGTTTTGGGAAAGTTGTTATAGTTAGGTTCGGAGATGTCTAAATTGATGTTTGCCTCGCCGACCACCCTTTTTCTAAGTTGGTCTATGTGGCGCTTCCAGAGTCTGTCCACCCCTATGTTTACCGTATACGATTTTGGGCCTGTTATACCCACTATGGTTCCTGCAACCCATAGAGGTCCACTGGCATAATTGCGAGCGAACACCGGGGACCCAACCTGAAACTGTCTTAGGCCACAGGTTTCTCCCTTGAAGTTTTCGTGCGAGTAGTTAGGGTGAAGCCTGTCTAACACGCACCGGAGCTTCCTGCCCATGAGGAGCTCTGCTGGGCTTCTCCCTGTTGCTGTGCATGGTGTGGCATGCTGGACTGCTAGGAATTGGTCTATCCTGGCCTGCCAGTCCCCGTTGTCTAATCTGGACAGTGCTTCTTTGGCTGTCCTAACAAAGCGTTCAGCCAATCCGTTCGAAGCCGGGTGAAACGGAGCTGATAGGGCATGGCAGATGCCCAGTCCGGCCAAGTAGCCTTCAAAAAGAGTTGCCGTAAATTGAGGGCCGTTATCAGATACCAGGGTATCCGGCAGGCCGTGGGTGGCAAACAGCTTCCTTAGGACCTTGATAACTGCCTCGGCCGTTGTTGATGGCATTAAGATGATTTCGAGCCACTTTGAGTAGGCATCAACAACTATTAAAAACGTTTGCCCGTGGAAAGGGCCGGCAAAATCAATGTGGATCCTCCCCCATGGGCCTTTTGGTTTCTCCCACTCTCGGATGGGCGCTACTGGGGGATCGGGACGAGACTCCTGGCAGGGTCTGCACTTCCCCACCCACTCGGAAATGACCTGGTCCATGTTGGGCCACCAGACATAACTGCGGGCTAAGCATTTCATCCTAACAATGCCCGGATGCCCTTCGTGCAGCAACTCTAAAACTCTATTCCGTAGCTTCGTTGGAATTACCACCCTGTCACCCCACAGCAAGCAACCCCCTTGCATAAACAGTTCATTGCGTTTGTTGGCATAACCTTGATACTCCCCTCCGTCCACCTTGACCAGCCACCCCTTCAGTACCCAACCCATAACAGTATGGATGATTGGGTCTCTAGCCAAGGCTTTCTCCACCTCGCAAGAGGAGATAGGGCCCAAAGACAAAGTGTCCAACAAAAGAACGGAGGCTTCCGGCGTTGGGTTGTCAAGTAAGTCGGGAAGGGGGCAGCGGCTAAGGGCATCCGCATGACCCAGGGTTCGGCCAGGTCGATGGACGAGCTGATACGAGTAGGCCGACAGAAAAATGGCCCATCTGGTCAAACGAGAGGAAAGGGCAGCGGGGGTTGGCCTATCGCCCGCCAAAAGTCCTAGCAAGGGTCTATGATCGGTCACAAGTTCGAATTTTTGGCCATAGAGGTATTCGTGGAACTTTTTAACCCCCGCAATCGCAGCCAGAGCCTCTCTGTCCAACTGACTATAGTTCCGCTCTGCGCTGGACAGGGTGCGAGAGTAAAACGCAATGGGCGCCTCTAGGCCATTCGGCAGTCTATGGCCTAGGATGGCACCAACTCCTACGGGGGAGGCGTCGCACACTAAGACAAGCGGCAGCGCTGTATTGTACTGAATCAGGAAGCTGTCCTCAGACAGGAGTTTCTTCACTGCCTCAAAAGCGGCTGCTTGTGGTTTCCCCCAGACCCATGGTACATTCTTCCCTAGAAGCTTGTGTAGGGGATCTGCAACCGTGGCTTTGTCCTCCAGGAACATGGAGTAAAAATTGAGCAGTCCAAGGAAGGCTTGGAGCTCCGCTTTGGATTTGGGGGCAGGTGCGCTCTTAATAGCTCTCACCTTGCTTTTGGTAGGGTGGATGCCTGTGCTGTCCACCCTGTACCCCAGAAATTCAACGGAGGGGACAGCAATCATACACTTGTTTTTCTTAAGTTTCAGTCCCGCTTCTCTGAACCTGGACAGGACGTTCCTTACTCTGTCCCCTAGCTGGCGTTCATCCTGGGCGCTGACTAGAACGTCATCGAAATAGGGCACCACTCCTGGGAGTCCTTGCAAGAGGCGCTCCATGGTGCTTTGAAATAGGCCGGGTGCGACGCTCACCCCAAACTGGAGCCTGGTGCATTTAAATGCACCCCTATGAGTTACAATTGTTTGCGCCTCTGCCGTGGTGTCGTCAACTGGTAACTGCTGGTAGGCTTGGGCCAGGTCTAATTTGGCAAAAATTTTTCCAGGCCCCAGGGAGTGTAGTAGATGATGCACGATCGGCACCGGATAGGCGCTCGGCTGCAAAGCCTTGTTGATCGTACACTTGTAGTCGGCGCAAATTCTTATTGAGCCATCGGACTTTACTGGGGTCACTATAGGGGTTTCCCACTTGGCATGGTCAACGGGAACCAACACCCCTTGCTTAATCAATTTGTCCAGTTCCGCATCGATCTTCGGTTTCAATGCGAACGGCACTCGTCTGGCCTTAAGTCTTACTTGGGCTACGTTGGGGTCTAAGTTTAGTGAAATAGGGGTCCCCACATACTTGCCCAACGTGTCCCCAAAGACGTCCTGGAACTTGGACAGGAGACTGTCTTTCAGAGTTGATTTGGACATCAGGTGGACGTCGGTGAAGCCCATGCCAAGGGCTCGGAACCACCCCATGCCCAGAAGGCTAGGGAGCTGCTTTGTGACAATGGTCAGCGGCAGGTCTCTTTCATAGTCTCCGTAGGTGACTCGGAACGTGCCCACGCCTTCGAGGGGGACTCGGTTCCCCTGGTAGTCTAGGATGCACAGTCTCTGCTTGGAGAGCTGGTCCTTCTGGAACGACGGCAGGAGGGTCTTTAGGGTCGCCCACGACATTATGGAGAGAGCTGATCCGGTGTCGATCTCCATCGAGCACGGCTTTCTGTTGATCTCGACCACAGTGCTGACTTTGTCCTCGATCGCCGTGCTGGCCTGGTCGATATGTATGCTGCGGCCATCTCGCGGTTCAAATTCGCGCCGTTTTTTCGCGCCGCCTTCTCTCGTTGGCTGCTTCTGGCGCGCTGATTCCGGTTGGCTGCGGCGCTCACGTGGTTGGTGTTTTCTGGGCAGAATGGCTCTACAGACTCGCGCCAAGTGCCCTTTTTTCTCGCAGCGCCTGCAAATAGCCTCTCTGTATTTGCAGGACAGTCTATCATGGTGCCCGCCACAGCTGGGACAGCTTCGCCGGGGGCTGCCAGTGTCTTTTCTCTGGTGCTCCGTTCGGAAGACGTCCTCATACGACTCGGACTCTGAGCTGGATCCGGCGTCTTCTCTGTGCACCGGGGCAGACTTGGGGCTGTCTTTGCTGGTCAGCGGACGCTGCAGCGTTTCTGCAGCTTTTGTGGAGGCTTCATGAGCCCTGGCTTCGTCTAGGGCTCCAGCAAGCGTCAAATCAGGCTTGGCGAGCAGGCGCCGTTGCAGCCTAATGTCCCGAACACCACAGATAAGTTGCTCAAGCAACGCATCGTCCAAGTCTCTATAGTCGCAATGGGTTGTGGCTTTTCTCAGGCTAGCCATGTACGCGCTGACCGGTTCTCCCTCACGTTGAACGCGCTGTCTGAGTTGGTATCGTTGCACGAACTTGGAGGGGACGGGAGCATAGTGAGCCCGGAGAGTTGCCATCAGGGTGTCCCAGGAGACGGTTTGAACCGGCGTTGGCTCACACAGTGACTCGGCCATCTCGAACACGTCCGGTCCGCAGTGGCTTAGGAAGAGGGCTCTCTTTCGATTAGCAGAGAGGCCCTGCATGTCGCTGGCTTCAAGCGAGCATTCGAACCTTGTTAGGTACGAGACCCATTTTTCGCGGGTCGGATCAAAAGGCTTGGGCGGAACGTAGGCAGACATGTTTGGTATGCCTCCTGTGGTTCGCCTCGTTGCCCAGCTGAAGCTCGTGGTCTCACTGGTTGGCTTCTTGTAGCCTCTATCCCACCTTCGTCGCCAATGAAGTGGTTCGGGAATAATGAGAGGCACAAGCAAGCAAGTGACAACAGCTCTTTAATATACAGTGAGACTTCAGCAAAAACTCAGAGGCTGCAGCCCTCCTTATATACAATCCAGGAGGGACTGTCAGCCAATCAGAAACGTAGGCAGGTTTGAAACTCCCGCTTAAAAGTATCAATACATAACAATAAGTGGACGTACGTTTTCAAGAAAGAGCCAGCTCTGAGTTTACTGAAACTGTTCCAGTATTGTGCATCAATTCCGGTATCAAATGCAAACGTTGAATGAATTTTCAGCGTCATGGGAAATTTGTGGACTGACGAACGTAACCGACCGCTTATACCATCAGTTCGAAGTGAACTTTGTATATTTTTTAATATTTCTCAACGTTGTACTGAAATTAAAGAATTATTCCTTAAACCCAAAGAATTGATCAAAGCTGCACAGTCAAATAAAAAATACACACGACAGCAAAGTAAAATGTAATTTAATATTTTACATATTAATATATTTGATGTTTTGAATTTTAAGTAAAGTTTTGAAGTGATTATTTTAATACGTGTTAAAATGTTTGTAAGAAAATATATAATTTAATTGTAAATTTTTTTAATTTTTTTACTACTTAACACCCCCCCCAC
Organism: Arizona elegans; assembly: GCA_022577455.1. Taxonomy (NCBI): domain Eukaryota; kingdom Metazoa; phylum Chordata; class Lepidosauria; order Squamata; family Colubridae; genus Arizona; species Arizona elegans. The sequence goes on from JAKOOJ010000007.1 coordinate 67,098,862, forward strand.
CTCCGCTTGTCCGCTATTTTTTGGAAGCAGACCTGGCAACCCTACAACTGAAAAAGAAAACAAACAAACCAGCCCTTCTTTTTTCCTGAAATTTACAACATCTCTCCTTACTATCTGCAATATTGGAGCATAAATGATTGAAGGTTTTATCAGAACATAGAGGCACCTTCAATCAGGTTGGCAGATATAGAAAACATTGGCATTCTCATGGCATTACAGACTATCTGAAAGGCACCATTAAAGAAGAATATTTGTAGTTCAGGATTGAAATGAGGGGTCCTTGGTGCTTTCTGAGCTTGCTTGTTTTCTTGCAGATATTTCATTACCCAAACTAGGTGCTAGCACTGATAATGTTATCTGGTTTGGATAATGAGATGTCTGCAAGAAAACAAGCAAGCTCAGAAAGCACCAAGGGCCCCTTATACCTGAAAGGCATAAACCTTTAGTAGCATTTAGGAAAAGGTAATAGCTATACAGTTAGGCCTCAACTTATCACTGTTTGCTTAACAATGATTCAAATTAACAATAGTCACCCAAAACGTCAGTTACCACCTAAATTCAAACTTATAACCTGCGCCACCATCCCACCCTGTTATGGAGGTTAATAAAATCAATGAACCGTGATGTCTCTATGAATTTCTACTTTAATTTCTACTTTAACAAATGAGCCTTTAAATCATTTAACAGTTAATCAGGGTGGATAAAAATCAATGATTTTTTTAAAAAAATCAAAAAAATCAGATTTTTTTTATTTAAATCGGATTTTTTTAATTTAAATTGGATTTTTTTTTATTTTTATCGAATTTATTTTAATAAAAAACTTTTGGGGTAAAAATCTATCGTAAGATAGTTTTCTATTTAAGATACATAAATAATTTAGTTTATTCAGCATGAAATGGAGCTTAGTTATGTAGCATGAGGCTGTATATTCTGCAACACTGGGACTATCGGTGAGTCAACAGTGGGTCAAAGGAGTAGCAGAGATGACAGTTGCTCTTTAAAAATTATGATTTAAATCGAGTTGATTTAAATCAAGCCTTTTTACTAGTGATTTAAATCATGATTTAAACTGTGATTTAAATCAACTCGATTTAAATCAAATCCACCCTGTAGTAAATGTTTTTATTTACATAATAAAAACATAACAATATCTATACAATTAATAAATAGCACTTAGTTACTATGATTAATTATCCTGTCAGCTATATATCTATATATCTATTTTCTCTAAGATATGTTATCTATGACTATTCTTCCTCAGAAGAAATATTGTTATAAACCACCAGAACTACTCTTCTAACAGACTTCCAAACTGCTCACAGTTGTTTAACATAAGATCCTAGAAGAGTTAAGACCTAAGACCAAATAGCTAAGACGAGTAAAGATCGAAGAGCAAAAGTTCCTGACAAGAATCTCCTTTTATACTGCTAACTATGACAGTTAGGGTAGGACCCTGGAGATCCAAACATATTAGCTGCCCTCTGATTGGCTTATGTATCTGTCCATTCCAAAAGCAATTAATAGGCACAGCTATAGAGAAGTAAATTTTCTCTAACACCCCCCCTATGGTCAAGTGATTGCAGTTTGGGGGCTTTGCAACTGACTCACATTTATCTTCATTTCTAGTACTCAATAGTCACACAATCATGGTTTGCAATGTGTTTTGCAAAAATTTCTGGCAAAAAATGACATTGGTTAATCTGGATTCACACTTACGAACACATGGCTTGACTTAAGAACATGATAAAAATGGTCATAAAATTGGGTTTGATGGCAATGACTTGATTGCAACAAATTATGATGGAAATACCATCCCCAATTGGGATCATAAGTGGAGGAGTATTTGTATAATGATTATGACCAGTAGACCAGAGTCAGTATATTCTCCCTTTAGACAACTTTGTCTGTATCCTTCTTTTTTTTTTCTCCTGGGACATCAACCAATGCAGTTTGGCTTGAGCTAGGATTTGCCACTTACATTTTTCCATATTTCTACTCTGAAGGCACTGTGGAAAATGGACATGGTTATTGTTATGTATTGTATATAGTTGTCAGTTGAAGTTCTCAGTCTGGTCCTCTGTTGGAGCGGGAAAATACTCTCTCTTGATTGGTTGTGGGCTGATCAGCTTCCCTATAAAAGGAGCTGTGTCAGGCAGTGAGCAATATTGCCTCACAGGCAATATTGAATAAAGAAGCTGTTAGAAATCACTCTGGCCTCACCTCCATTCTTCACCCAGAACATAACAGTTATTCCCTATGTGGTTCAATTGTAAATAACCTTACTAGACCTTCCTCCTGCCCCTGGTGTGGAAGCTGCTCTTGAGAAGGAATTATTTTGCTATGGATTTCCTCAAACTCCCCTCCAATTCTAACTCGCAGCCCAGTTTCTCCTTTGAGATAATTTGTCGGTAAATTTTATGTAAGGCTTTTCCTGGATGCTCTGGCAAAGCCAATGTTCAGAGGCATGAGTAGCTGTGTCTGATATTGAAGCCAGCATTTTTGCAGAAGAAAGATCTTGCCACTATAATGAATGTGCTGCTGGCCATTTTTGACTGATACAGAAGCCTGGAATCCATCATAATACAGACTAATTTCTCTTAGGAAAACCAATCATCTCCTCCATCTTCTTTGCTTCTCATGAAAAGGAAAAGGGTGGATACAATCAGCGCAATGGTGAAAAGATTCTGATGACCATCCATTCCTAACTTCTGACATTACGCAGAAACTACTGCGGGCCCAAAATTTGATATCTAGATGATTTGTCAATGTTATCTGCATGCCAGAAAAATTAAATATCAATTATGAAAAGAAATGCCTTTGTACTTTTAATTATTTTAATGATGTACTTTACTCCCTTTCTCCGTTTTTCTCTCTTTGCTAAAGATACTGCTGTGAATGCTCTGAGAGAGTCAATATTTGAATATGGGCCTAAATATGGTCGCCCACAAAATAAACCCAGTTTAATAAAGTGTATGGTAGGCACTATGCAATAATCTTTTTATTTGCATAAACCCAGGTAAGTTTCTACAAAGCCACTTCTATGAGTGGCAAAACTTAGTTATTAAAGATTACCTTGAACAAGTCTGTATTGGAAAGGAAAAAAAAATCCCTATGAACAATTTGTACATCTCAGGAAAGGAGAATACCGAATAATGGAGTGCTGCGTTGGGAGGTGGCTAGGGTTGCCAGGTCTGCTTCCAAAAAATAGCGGACAAGCGGGGGGTGGGGGGGATTAAGTAGTAAAAAATTAAAAAAAATTAACAATTAAATTATATATTTTCTTACAAACATTTTAACACGTATTAAAATAATCACTTCAAAACTTTACTTAAAATTCAAAACATCAAATATATTATAATAATATCTAAAAAATTAAATTACATTTTACTTTGCTGTCGTGTGTATTTTTTATTTGACTGCGCAGCTTTGATCAATTCTTTGTGTTTAAGGAATAATTCTTTAATTTCAGTACAACGTTGAGAAATATTAAAAAATATACAAAGTTCACTTCAAACTGATGGTACAAACAGTCGGTTACGTTCGTCAGTCCACAAATTTCACATGACGCTGAAAATTCGTTCAACGTTTGCATTTGATACCGGAATTGATGCACAATAGTTTCAGTAAACTCGGAGCTGGCTCTTTCTTGAAAAAGTACGTCCATTTATCAAGGGATGAATCACCCTGCAGATGAACATAAACTTCTTCTAAGGCAGAGATTTCATCGAAGAGAGTGTTGGGTGTAAGTTCTTCTCGCCATGGTGATAATAACCAGATATTCGTCATTTCTTCTAAAGTTGGAGGATTATTGCGATCAATTAGATTGAAACAACAGCGTCTCATATACTGAATCAGTGAAATTATACCACTTTTCTAGGTACGCAATGGCTCTTTGATACACGTTGATGGCTTCATTCTTGAACTTTTGCACGGCATTCTCAGGCAAATGTTTTTTACGTAAGGCAAATAAAACTTTCATTCCAAAAAACTGCTCATTGTATTTTTTTTTGCAAAGAATCACGCAGCTTACACATGATAATGTGAAGATCACATGCAAGAATTTTCTTGCTTTCCAGCTTCAGTAGGGTGTCTTGCATTATTGACATGAAGAAGTGCGTGAAATATAAATACAATTCTGAAATTGTTCATCGTCCTTTGCGAGTTCATTTTCCTGATCCGAAATAAGGTTCCAGATAACCTTATGGCACTCATCAGATCCAAGAGAAATAAAATACGATTTTAGAGGTATCCAGTTTAAAAGAAATCTTTCGACCACTTTAAACAAACTTAACCAACATGTTGGAACATGGCGCAAAACTTCATGGAATTCTGACTTGCAAAACTCAAAAAATGATTTCAACTCTTCTCGTTTCTTCGCAGAATTCGAAAAAAACCTTCAGCACTACATTTTCGATATCAAAAGATAACTGCTTTAATGCATTTTTTGTGCTGTTGTGTAAAATGTGATTATTGCAATGAGCATTCGATCTTTGTCTCATTCTAACTTATGAAAAAAAAGACAAAACACGATTCTCCTATCCTTATTCTCTTAGACTGTACAGCTTTAGATTACGTACCATTTCATCATAAAGCTTTTGAATAAAAAAAAATGTCCACTATTTTGTGAAAAACAATAGTGAACATAATGTGAAAAAAGTGGACTGTCCGCTCAAATAGTGGACACCTGGCAACCCTAGCAAGGTGGCTGGAGGTAAATCAGAAGGGAGTAAATCAGAAAGGAAACAGAAGGAAAGGAAAGGAAATTGGAACGCATTTACCTTCCTAAATTATATCTTTGTCAATCAGCAGAACATAACAGAAAGATAGTAGGGCAATTATGGTATTTTGTGCTGAAGCAAACTGGAAAAAGTAGCATTCCGTGATACTGGAAACATGCCTAGGAGTTTGTTACATTTCCTATAGTTCCCCTCTCCAAATCTTTGCAAAAAAAAAGAAGGTTAAAAAAAAAAAGAAATCAAGCAGAGCTAGAGCCATTTTAATCACAAGTTGCAGCTTCTCGGAGAAGCAGAGCCTGATTGGAGTTATATAATTCCATACACTGGTATCATGCATAATGAAAGTTAACTTTGATATATTTGTGTGTTTGTGTCAGTGGTGGTTGCTACCGGTTTACCCCAGATCAGGTGAACTAGTAGTGGTGGCGGCGGGAGGCTCCACTCACCCGCCTTGACGTCTCTGCGCAAGCGCAGAAGCATTACACGCGTGCATGAGTGTGCACGCATCCACGAGCAAACCTGTAGCGACAGGATTTGAATCCCACTACTGCTTTGTGTGTGTGTGTGTGTGTGTGTGTGTGTGTGTGTGAGAGAGAGAGAGAGAGAGAGAAAGATAGAATGAATGGGGGGCAGAATGAATGAATTCTGAGAAGCCCATTGGAAGTCATAGGGTGGGGCTGCAGATGGTATGCTGAGGAATGTTCGGATGTCTGCTGGAGCCTACAGCTTTTCATCAGCATTAATGAGGAAGAAAGCAAAGGCATCTAACTGGGCTGAGAATGCACTCATGGGGCACCCAGCTGATGGTGGCACATGCTGTCAGTCAAGGGGTGGTCTTATCCACAGATTAGATCTTTTCAGCCGCCTCTGTGGCATGCTTGCCCCTCCCTTTTTTTCTTTTTAAAAGGCTCTCTCAGCTGGTGAAATTGCAGACAAAAGGCAGCTCGATTCAAAGCAATAATGCAGAAGGCATTGCCAAGGAAGGACGTTCAGAGGAGCTGGATCAGTTAGGCAAGCACGGCTGAGACAATGAAGAAGACCACCGGCTGTAGTGCAGAGATCTCAAGGGGAGTCTGGTGGTTAGGCTCTGAGCTCCCCATTCTGTTCCTCTAGCCTAAAGTCAGGAGAGAAAGGGGTCTTATTCACACGTGCACTCCTACACACAAAGCACAAATGAGCACTTCCCATCCCCTACCCATGATCTGTGATTGTATGAAATAATTTTAGCTGGTGTGGTATTTCCAGATGGGGTGTTTTGTTTTGTTTTATTGTGCAGACACCATACCCTCATTCTGTAGAGTTTCTCAGCATTAACAACTTGGATGGATGAACTTCAGCTCCCAGAATCCCCCAGCCTCTGGGGAGTTGAAGTCCTCACATCTTAAAGTTGCTTAGATGCTACATATTATCATATATGGTGGACATGCAAGAAAGCGAAGGCTTTCTGGATAAAAATTTGGTGGATTATGCAAAATGTTCTGAAGAAAAAAATTCAATTTTCTCCTCAATTGTTTTTACTGGGTATAGTTAAGGGCTTTTCAGTGGGTGAAACAAAATTGATATTGTATATGGTGACAGCAGCTAGGTTATTGATTGGTCAATATTGGAAAAGGGATGATATGCCTACAATTCAAGAATGGACTTTGAAGATGGCCAGTTTTGCAGAAATGGCGAAGATATCAGCATATTTAAAAGACCGGACTCAGGAGACTTATGCATGGGAATGGAAGAAATGGATAGATTATGTGCAGAATAAATATCAAACTAGGAAGTACCAGATAGCTTTTAGCTGAATGTTGTGTAGAAATGTATAGTATATAGGGGGCAAGATAGCTTATTGTTATTTAGAAATGTATAATGCACAGGGGGGAGAATAGAGGGGTGGTAAAGTATGTTATAATACAATGTGGACAGATTTCACCTTGGGGAAGTCATGGGAGGAGGGGAGGGTTAGGGGGGTTAGGGAGGGATGGGGGGGAATGGGGGAAAAATTGGTATTTGTAAAACTTTTTCAATTAAAAAAAAAAGTTGCCTGGGTTAAGAAACACTGCTGTTGAAGCTGAAATGTCACCACCAACTATATCTAGACTTTGTACTATATGCTTTCCCACAGCTTTAAAAGAAAAATTCTTTTTTTTTCTTTACCTGATAAGCAGGGAATGTTGAAACAGCTCATTAATATACTTTGACTGTGGTGTTAGAAGGTCTTCCTGTGGAAGCATCCTTACTTATTTACACAGGGAAGGAAGGGGCCTGTCAGCAACTTTTTCACTCTTGGGAGCTGCAATTCATCTTCTTGGCTGTTCACTGAACTACAACATGGAAAATCTGTGGTCGTGTTCCTAAATGCAGATTGAAAATGCCAAAATAAGTAAAAAGAAACTCAGAAAAAATATCACTGTCATCAGGGGTGAGTTCTACTTACCTTTACTACCTGTTTGCAATGGGAGCGCACTCTCAGAAGCTCCTGCGCATGCGCAGATCATCCATTATGACGTTGCTTTTACTACTGCTTTTACTGCCGGTTCGCAAGAACCGGACAGAACCGGGAGTAACCCACCATTGACTGTCATCCATTAAGAGAAGAAGCCTCCTTAGCAGCAGTTCCACACCCACCATCAAGGGGGACATTTTGCACACTCACTCCTCTTCTAGAATTCTCCTCAATGGCTATGCTGGCTGTGGAATCCTGGGATTTGAAGTCCACATGCCTGGACATTGCTAAGGTTAGGAAGCACTGCCTCAGTATTATTCCTGTGGTATAACAAAGAGTTTGGTGCAGCAGTTAAGGCATCAGGCTAGAAACCAGGAGACTCTGAGTTCTAGTTACGTTTCAGGAACAAGTCCAGCTGTGTAACCTTGGGCCAATCACTCTCACACAGCCCTAGGAAGGAAGCAATAGTAAACCACTTCTGAAAAATCTTGTTAAGAAAACTGCAGGGACTTGCCTAGGAGAATTGAATAGAAGAAAAAACAAAAACAAATAAGAGTTTTATTATCGAAGAAGCCCTTGGTTCTGGGGTTGGGTTTTTGTTTTGTTTTTTTTTGGTGTGGGGAAGGGGATACTCCTAGGAGCCTTCATGTACTCAGTTCTTTCTCTCCCTGTGGATTCTGCTGTCAGGATAGGGATTCATTTGCTGTGTTCAGTAAACTGAACTAGAAATTAGCCACATGGTAACTGTTGGAGCCTATTGGAAAAAGTTTATGGTTTACTGTGTCACTTAAGTCCATAAAATTGGATTAAATTAATTGTGATTGAAGCATGCTGTGCAAATACAGCTGGTGTTGGAAATTGGACAACTGGAGCTGAAGAGCAATATATATCTCCAGATGGAATTTTTCCTGGAGTTGAATTCTATGGTTTGGTATCCTAGCAGTCACTTAGCCAGGCTTGCAGATGCTCCATACCTTGATAACCTCCACTCCTCTCATTCTGACATTTTCCTCTGCTTTTCTCTTCCTATCTGGGGCACCTCAAGCAACATTTTCTTCCACCGTGCCTGTTTCTCCTGTCCTCATCCTGCCTCTCAGCGTTGTCCTGATGCTCTTAGCAGAATGTGTCAGGGTGTGCAAATATCCAGACTGAAAACTAAAACTGTGACAGATAAAATAAGATGTATCAGCTTTAGTACTGATCAGACAACATACAATTTACTTAGAAGTGTGGATTTGGAAGCCTTTTTGGCATGAATGTTTGGAATTATGACTAATGTTTAATTATGTATTCTCACCACACCTTTCCAAATTAGGTTAAAAGAATCAGAATACAGCTGGAAGGGACCTTGGAGGTTTTCTAGTCCAGCTCCCTGCTCAAGCAGGAAATCCTATACCAATGATGGCTAACCATTTTGTTGTTGCATGCTGAAAGTGCGCGCACCCACACCAATAATGCAATAAGTGTGCGACCTCCCCCTCTCACCCCGCCCCGCTGCACATGTGCATGTGACCCACCCCATGCCCCATTTTGGGCCCAGTAGGCCTCCCGGCAGCCTACTGGGAGCAAAAACAGGCCGTGGGGGGGCTGCACCATACCCCCGTGTCCCGTTTTGAGCCTAGTAGGCCTCCCTGCACTTATAACCCATAATGCAACCCGCATATGCGTGTGCAACCCCCCCATGCTTCCCCTGCGCATGCGTGTGCATCTCCCGCATGCGTCCCACGCATCCACGGCAGAAACCCAAAAATCTGCTGGCTGGCAGGAAGCGCATGTGCATGCACGGTGGAACTGAGCTGGGCTGACGGCTCGCGTGCCCACAGAGAGGGCTCTGCGTGCCACCTGTGGCACGCATGCCATAGGTTTGCCATCACGGTCCTATACCATTTCAGACAAGTGACTGTCCACATCTACAGCTGATGTTTCTCATGATTGGGTTGTATTGTTTTAGTTTGGGAATCATAGTGTTCTGCCCCAACACATAGGTGGTTGATTTTAACTGTTGTTCTAATCCTTGTATACTGCCCAGATTCACTCTTATGAGATGAGTGACCATATCATCCTAACATTCAATCCATCTACCCATCCATCTACCCTGGCTGTGTGTGTGCGTGTGCGTGCATAGACACAATACTTCCCCTGTATTTTTTCCTCTTTCCTGTTTGCATGTCAGCCCACCCTGGTTTTAGCTGCAAAAGATAGGAAGGCAGCATGGCCTTCCTTCCTGCCTCTGTGATCCAGCAGAGGAGATTATTCAGAGGAAGAAGCACTGCAAGTCACACACTCACCGGCTCCTTCTTTGCAAACTAAATATTTATCTTTTGTAGTTTTAATGCTTTTAGTGCTATGAGATGGGTGGCAAATAAACCTAGTAAACAAACGAACTGTATTGTACATACTGCCTCTACACAGACACACATATTCAACAAAAGGTCAGCTGTTCGTTTCAATAAATGCTGCTTTTCTAAAAATGAAAGTGAGATGTATTAGATGGTTTCTCTTTTTGGAAACACAAGTGCTTGAAAAATACCTTGTTCTTGTTTCTTAATGGTATAAATCTCGAGAAATAAAAGAATAAGTGGGACCATATTGTAGAGCTAAGCTATAGAGATATTTTTCAGGAAAGACTAACCTTAGCCACACAGAACTGCAGGATCTGATGTCATAGCCCACCTACCCCTTGACCCCCTGGCAGACCCTCTGCATTTAATTTTTTGAGGGTGCCAATAATAGCTGGGTAAGTGGAGTCAAACAGCCTTGCCTTTAGTCTCCTATTTATTTCAGGAAAATCACTTAAAATTAGGGTTGCCAGGTGTCCACTATTTGAGCGGACAGTCCACTTTTTTCACATTATGTTCACTATTTTTTTTCACAAAATAGTGGACATTTTTTTTATTCAAAAGCTTTACTCAGCAGATAATGCATCGGTCAATTATGGAGTGAACAAATCTGTTTACCCAAAATTATTGCTGGAAAATGACAATATTGTAGCTGCTCATTGCAATAATCACATTTTACACAACAGCGCAAAAAATGCATTAAAGCAGTTATCTTTTGATATCGAAAATGTAGTGCTGAAGGTTTTTGCCGAATTTTCGAATTCTGCGAAGAAACGAGAAGAGTTGAAATCATTTTTTGAGTTTTGCGAGTCAGAATTCCATGAAGTTTTGCGCCATGTTCCAACACGTTGGTTAAGTTTGTTTAAAGTGGTCGAAAGACTTCTTTTAAACTGGATACCTCTAAAATCGTATTTTATTTCTCTTGGATCTGATGAGTGCCATAAGGTTATCTGGAACCTTATTTCGGATCAGGAAAATGAACTCGCAAAGGACAATGAACCAACAATTTCAGAATTGTATTTATATTTCACGCAATTCTTCATGTCAATAATGCAAGACACCCTACTGAGGCTGGAAAGCAAGAAAATTCTTGCATGTGATCTTCACATTATCATGTGTAAGCTGTGTGATTCTTTGCAAAAAAAATACAATGAGCAGTTTTTTGGAATGAAAGTTTTATTTGCCTTACGTAAAAAACATTTGCCTGAGAATGCCGTGCAAAAGTTCAAGAAAGAAGCCATCAACGTGTATCAAAGAGCCATTGCGTACCTAGAAAAGTGGTATAATTTCACTGATTCAGTATATGAGACGCTAAGTTGTTTCAATCTAATTGATCGCAATAATCCTCCAACTTTAGAAGAAATGACAAACATCTAGTTATTATCACCATGGCGAGAAGAACTTCCACCCAACACTCTCTTTGATGAAATTTCTGCCTTAGAAGAAGTTTATGTTCATCTGCAGGGCGATTCATCCCTTGATAAGTGGACGTACTTTTTCAAGAAAGAGCCAGCTCCGAGTTTACTGAAACTGTTCCAGTATTGTGCATCAATTCCGGTATCAAATACAAACGTTGAACAAATTTTCAGTGTCATGGGAAATTTGTGGACTGACGAACGTAACCGACTGCTTGTATCAGTTCGAAGTGAACTTTGTATATTTTTTAATATTTCTCAATGTTGTACTGAAATTAAAGAATTATTCCTTAAACACAAAGAATTGATCAAAGCTGCGCAGTCAAATAAAAAATACACACGACAGCAAAGTAAAATGTAATTTAATATTTTACATATTATTATAATATATTTGATGTTTTGAATTTTAAGTAAAGTTTTGAAGTGATTATTTTAATACGTGTTAAAATGTTTGTAAGAAAATATATAATTTAATTGTAATTTTTTTTTTATTTTTTTACTACTTAACACCCCCCCCCCCCCCCACTTGTCTGCTATTTTTTGGAAGCAGACCTGGCAACCCTACTTAAAATCACTGCCTTAAAGCTCTTGCTAGCAGCTGAGAAACCAAAATGGCCCCTGCTCAGTGTCAAACTCAGTAAATGGAGCCGTAAAGAATCCAGTTTCATGTAGAATTTGTCTTTTGGAATAGTCAGTCCCAATGTTTCTCAGAAAAGGCAGAAGAGTTTTGCAACTCTGCACTTCTTGTTGGCACTTCTTATTTTTATCTTACTACTTACTTACTTACTTACTACTTATATCTGAATATTTTGCTTCCAAATTCTCCTTGCAGGTCTGGACTTTTTTGGAAAAAGAACCCTCCCCCCTCGAAATTCCTTGTCCCTAATTATTTATATGGCAATTTTTTTAAAAATGACATTTCCTCAGATTATTTGTAGCATCAGATGTTGTCATTTTGGTAGTCTGAAAATTAGGAACTTGTTTCCTCATTTTTCCTAAAAGTGTTAATTGTGCAAAGCTTAAAGTAGCCTGATAATCCTTTAAAAATTCTCTGAGTAAGGGCATATCCTGACTGCCATCATTTAAGCTAATTTTATTTCCAAAATCTTCTTTCCTGTCATTTTAATCAGAGCTTGATAATTTGTCATAGAACATATTTTTTAAAATTATGTCTCCTCCTCTCCTCCCCTCCCCTCTCCTCTCCTCTCCTCCCCTCCCCTCCCCTCCCCTCCCCTCCCCTTTTATATGGCATCTTTTCAATATAAGGAGCCACTTTTTAGTGACACTCATGATGTTACCTAATTTGGGTTGTAAAATATCTGCAAGAAAACAACAAAGTTCAGAGAGCACCAAGGACCCCTCGTACCATTCCTGAGCTACAAATTGTCCCAAAGGTGCTTTTTCAGAAGGCAATTGGACTTTCTTGTTTTTTCTTTGAAGACATTTCAAGAAGCTCAGAAGCTTCTTGGATGAACTCAAGAAGCTTCTTGTATGAGAAGCAAAACGTCTTCAAAGAAAAAACAAGAAAGTCTAGTTGCCTCCCAAAAAAGCACCTTTGGGCAACCATGACCTGGATGACTGAGAATCTCCATAGATTCTGAGCTACAGATATTCTCCTTTATTGATATCATTAGGCTGTCTAGCCCTCTCTGTATATCCACCAGATGGCAGTAGAATAAAAGCAATTGGATTAAATTAGGGCACAACAGTGTGTTTTCTCACACCCTCTCCTTTGTTGCAAACATGGGCAATAAACTTATTTGTGCTTCTTTGCCCCCCAGTCAAGGAAAATAGACCTATGCTCCTGGGATTAAAAGCTAACATTACAGATAGTAGAAAATGGCCCTTACTAGTTCATAAGAAATTTCTAAACACCATATTCAGGCAATGTCTTTATTGGAATCAACTACGTATTCAGCATTGTAGACAAGCTTTTCAGAACTTCAAGGACTGGGAAAAGACCATTTAAGCCATCAAGTCCAATTGTCCCTGCTAGGATGCATCCATGTTGTCCATTTCCTGCTTTAACAGATCCATTGAAGAGGAGTATTCTCCTTTTTTATTAATTGGTTCCAATGTCCAGTGTCTTCCTGTTGGAACAGTATATTAACCTGGAGTTCACTTTCTGCAACTTAAATCTATTGCCCTTATGTCCTAAGATAATCAAGAGCAGACCTTCTGCTTGATCTTCTACTATATTCTTGAAGGTATCTGAAGAACACTGTCATATCTCCCAATGTTCTACTCTTCTTGAGGTACTCAGAGCTGGTCCTAATCAAATTACGGTATTTCCTGATTATGGATGAGTGTCTTTTTAATTTGAATTAAAAACAATAGACATTGTTTTCTTGTTAATAATCCCTTTGTGCTATTTTTCATATGAACTGTAGGCAAAAAAACTGGATATACGGTAGGGACAGGATATGGGGAAACTAAAAAGAAACTGTAAAATGAAATATTTTCTTTTCCAAGAAAGACTTGACTTTTCCCAAGTTTTTCTCTCTATGTTTTATACTCCAGAAATCTCAAGTAACAACTTTAGGTACCAATGCTATAATATTTCTGTTGATAGTATTCCTCCATGGGCATTTTGTCAAGTAATTTGGACCCTGAACTGTCATTGAACTATCAACAAATTAGGACAGAAATTTCAATGTATTTTAGCAAGAAATCAACACTTCTGTCAAGAGTAGAACTGTACTAGATTTATTCAGATTTCCTGGAATCCAGTTGCCTATCATGTATGTAGGTTTTCAGAACTGCTTAGCTTTGGTGTAAGAGTAGGAGACCTGTTGCCTAAGGTCTCTTTCTGCAGCTCTCCTTTGACCATTATATTTCAAAACTGATGAAAGCTTCCTGATCTTCTCAGTTGGAGGTCAGCTGGATTCAGTAATATAAACTCTAGAACATAGAATAATAGAGTTGGAAAGGACCTTGGAGGTCTTCAAATCCAACCCCCTGCTTAAGTAGGAGACCCTATACTATTTCATACAAATGTTGTCCAGTCTCTTTTTGAAAGCCTCCAGTGATGGAGCACCCACAACTTTTGAAGCCAAGCTATTCCATTAGTTGATTGCTCTTACTGTTAGGAAATTTATCTCTAGTTCTAGGTTTGCTTCTCTCTTTGGTTAGTTTCCATCCATTGTTTCTTGTCTTCTCTTTTGGTGCTTTGAAAAATATACTGCTCAAAAAAATAAAGGGAACACAAGCAGAAGACATCCGAGATCTGAATGAATGAAATAGCCTTATTAAATACTTTGTTCTTTACATACAGTAGTTTATACACTGCTCAAATAACTAAAGGGAACACAAAACTACTGTATGTAACGAACAAAGTATTTAATAAGGCTATTTCATTCATTCAGATCTCGGATGTCTTCTGCTTGTGTTCCCTTTATTTTTTTGAGCAGTGTAGTTTGACCCCCTCACTTTTGTAGGAGTCCCTCAAATATTGGAACATATTTCCCCTAGTTCTTCTTTTCATTAGACATCCCAATTCCTATAACCGTTCTTTGTATGTTTTAGCCTCCAACCCCGATCATTATTGTAGCTCTTTTCTGAACTCTTTCCAGAGTCTCAACATCTTTTTTTATATTGTGGTGATCAGAATTCGATGCAGTTATTCTAAGTGTGGTCTTACTAAGGCTTTGTAAAGCGGTACTAGAACTTCAAGTGATCTTGATTCTGTCCCTCTATTATAGGTATATATAGAATAGGTATATCACAGTTTCTTATTAAAACCACTTCATTTATTTCAAATCATTCCAAGTTTTTATTCTAACCAATACAAAAACCCATACCCTAGCTTTAGATTCCCTGTGCAGAAAATTAGTTTATAAATAACAAATATCATAAATAAATAAACACACAAAAGAGCTTTCAAAGGAAGTTTATGAGGGTAGATTTGAACACTGCCTCAAGTCTTAATAAGATTTATCTGGTTTTAGATAAGTCTGTTGTGTGAATATAGGTGAATGTGGCTTGTTCAGTAAACATGGTTAAGCAATTAATGATGTGGCACAAAGTGTAAACTCAAGATAAGATGTTAAACAAGTCATTGTAGCTTGTAAACTGTGGCTCTTCATTTTCTATTACCCCAATCAATTGTGGTTTGTTCAGACCAGAAAATTATGATTACTGACGTGGATGGACTGAGAGGAACCATTTTCTGTCAGATGTGATGAATGAATTGAGCAATGAACTTTTGTTTGACTGGTATTAGTTCCAGTCCTGCTAGTGAAACAAAATTCCCTTTTGTTTGTATACTTTGTGCTCATTTTGCCTACAGGGTGAAAGAAGTTTGATGTGACCTCTTTGGATGCCAAAATATGCATCTCTATCCCTTTAAGTGGTCATGTCATAAGGACAAGCTGGCAATAATGGTTGTAACTATTATCCAAAAGTTTTCTTTTTCTGGCTAACTGGTCAGATCAACTTCACTAGTTGTGGTTTTTAGTGGCAAAAATATGTGATTAGAATGTCACAAATTGTAGGTTAATAGCATACTGTGATGATAATTAAGATAAACTGAATCCCTGGTCAATGCATATAAAATCTTTCTAACAATAAGCAAGGTGAATATCATTAAGTATTCATTATTTCAACAATTGTACTTTTGGCTATATCAAAATGTGAATAGAATAGAATTCTTTATTGGCCAAGTTTGATTGGGCACACAAGGAATTTGTCTTGGTGCATATGCATAGCGGTTCTAATATCCAAATTATCCATTAAATACATTTGCAGGTCTAGTCAGGTTTTTACTAGGCTTTTAAAGGTGCCTGATAAACATGTTTCTGCTTTTGAGTTCTCAGTTCCCATCATCAATCATCAAAATTGACATACTCCCAAAGACTCTGGACATTATATAAATCCTTTATTTTTTACCATTACTAAGTTTTCTGAAGGTCTCCTGTAGAATAAGGTAATAGAACCTCAATCCAAATTTAATCCGCTGCATTCTTTTATGCAAATTTCTGTCTTTGGAGAATGCAGTCTCAAGTTATCTTAGGCTTTCCTTTGTCCTTTCCTTATAGTTATGCTTTCTAAAACATTTTTCCTAGTACTATCTGTTCAGAATTACATACTGCTAAAATTGAATATTCCAGTTATGGGACTTCTGAGCTAAGCTTAAATCCCTGAACCTCTTCAGTGGTTTCGGCATTCTTCTGCTCTTTCTGTGGAGCTGGATGAATGAAACAAATTATTTCTGATCCCTGTCATTTTAAAATCTTTTACATCTCTTTCCCTCCAAAAAACAAAAATCTCATATTAAAATATGCATTTAACATGCATTTATGCATGCACCTTGATTTTTTATCTCCAAATGCACATTTCAAAATACAGTTTGACATGGATTTGTGGAGCTGCAATTGTTGTAAAAGTCAGATAAATGTGAAATTTGATGTACAGCAATTATTTGGCACTATTCTATGCACTGTAGATGTATAGATAATAATGATAACATTACAGAAAACAACCCTTGTACAGAGTAATATTAATTTTGAATATATTTGGCAATAAAATCCAATATTGATTTTAGTTTAGTCTGAGCATGATTTCTGTTCATTGCCCATGTTCAGTTGGGTTTATCCGGCCCAAAGGGTTCCTGCTATGTACGAGAGGAAGCTCACAATAAACCATCATCAACCTGAGTTGCAATGTAGCTTTAGAATATTCTTACCAATGTAGCACTTTACAGATTTACTAAGTCTTCAATTCCCAGACAACATGATTGAGAAAAAGAGGACAGTAACATCCAGAAATAATCCTGAGCATGTTCAGAGACTGTGGAAAACGAGGATGTGAAGTAGGGAAAGGTACTATGGAATGGAGAGCTTGAAATCTTGCACAAATGTTTGCAACATTTTGTTAATAGCTCACCACTGAATGCATCTCTTCAACCATGCCTTGAAAAATTCCTTCCTTCCTTCCTTCCTTCCTTCCTTCCTTCCTTCCTTCCTTCCTTCCTTCCTCTTTCCCTCCCTCCCTCTTTCCTTTCCTTTCCTTTCCTTTCCTTGCCTTGCCTTTCCTTGCCTTGCCTTGCCTTGCCTTGCCTTGCCTTGCCTTGCCTTGCCTTGCCTTGCCTTGCCTTCATTCCATCTTCCTTCATCTAGCTTTATTATCCCATGAAGAACATGAAAGTGCTGCCCAGTTCTTCAACATGAGCTGCGTTGGGCCTACTCCAGGGCAGGGATGAGAAGCCTCCAATCTGCTGAAAAAAAGCTGGAGCAACACATGGCACTTTCCCACTCCTCACAAATGATGACTGCTGTGCTTGTTAACCTTTCCTAAGGCTCAAGTGGAAAATGCCATGGTCTAGGGGAGAGATTTCAATGGAAGAAAAGGCACTCAGAACTCCCCACCACACCACAGTGTCTTTCTGAGAGAAAGGGAACGGCTCCTTCATCAGACATTTGAGGCTTCTGTGGGAGTGACAGTTCAAGATTCCAGAACTAGTGATAGACTGTCTGGGGGGGTATACATAGATTTTGACAACTGAGGTAAAACATCCCATAAATTAATATATCCAAGAGAAAAGCTAATTAACTACTGTTGTGCACCTTTCATGGCATCTAAACAAAGCTATATAAAGCTCAAATAATACTCATAAATATGCTTATATTAATGGAAATTGCATACATAAAGGATATTGGACAGAAAAAAAAATATATATACAAAGAAAACAAGTACATCTTTAAACATTTAAATGGAAGATATATGAGGAAATCAAGCAGACATTGCTAAATGCATTCAAAACTGACCCAGACAGCACATAGATGAAGTCAAGGTTCATATACTCTCCTAAGCCATGGCTTGCATATTTGTAACTTGTTGTATGTGGGTGAGCTAATATATGCTGAGCCACAAATGAGGACATCATATCATGGTATAGCAGGACATGGAAACCAATCTTCTTGTTTCATTGGTGGGCTGTCAAAATTAAATCCTGAGTATCTGCTGTTTTGTAATATAAAGAGATGAGAATGGGTGTGTGTCAAATTCAGTGGTGAAATGCAGCTGGTTCTATCCAGCTCAGGTGAATCGGTAGCACTGGTGGCAGGAGGCTCTGCCCACCTGCCCGGACATCATCACATCTGTTTTTTACCCTCTGCGCAGGCACAGAAGGCTCTGCACATGCATGGAGGAGGCATGCATGCTCACATTTGCAAACCGGTTGTGAAGGTAAGTGGATTTCACCCCTGGTCAAATTCCAATCCAACCCTCAAGGTCAGGAACAGAGCACACCATGGTGGGATTGGGCCTATCAATCAATGTTGATTACACTCACAAACCAGCATTACAAATAAAAGAATTAAAACAATAATAATATTAAAAATATTATTGATGTACAGTTAAAGTTTGCCTGATTTTACAGCGTAACAGAATTTGGCCACTGTTAACCACATTGTACTGAACTGATAACAGTAGTTGCACGTAAAAAAGATTAGTATTTCCCAGATATTTTGTTAGGTAAGGTGTCATAAATGGAATCTGTGAGTCCTTACAGAAGATGCAGTGTAGCAGGATGTGGGTGGGTTGGATTCAAGAAACATTGTTCACCAAGCCAAAGATGTCAGAAAATTTATACTTTGATAGGCAGAAGCATGAGGTATGAGGTGAGGGAGAATAGCCTCACATACTGTATATCATGATGTAATTGTCCCACTTAGTTGTATAAGATGTCATGACATATCACAGAAGGTCAAACTTTTTTCCAAGTGCTAACTCCACATGGAAAGCTTTCGTGTGCCGCCATTCATCAGGGATTATCCAACCAGAGAGACTACTTGAAAGTAAGGATTTATTTATTTATTCCTAAAAGATCTATTAGAGATATCTTTCTTGTAATTAAGTCCCCTTGTATATTTTGGTTCTACAGCTCTGCAACTTCTGGCCTCTGTGTTCCTGTGGGTAGGCTTAAACTCAGCTTCAAGATTAAGTTCAGTACTATATGACCCTTTCTGTAACACAGGTAAGAAGGTTTGCAGGTTTGGGAGATTTTGCATTATTTTAAAGGACCATATGACATTCACAGGTGGCTTCTTGTAAATTCTTGTACTTATTATGTCCGACTTTAAGTCTAGGCACTACCGGTTTAGCTTTCAAGATATATTAAAATAGGTCAGCAGGAAGAATTAGTCCATTAGTATCAAAAGTTGTCAAGTGACCCAGTCAACTAACCCAGGGAATTAAATTTAACTCCCAATAGACCTTGTCTTATATATAGTTTGACCCAGACATCTGTATCAAAACCTAATCCATTGCTTCTCTAACAAAAAGAGCTGAAGAGGAAAAAAGAAAACACAGCTTCTCTGTTTGGTGCTTGCTGCTAAGACTTGGCAACATAGATAACAACTCTCAAATGCAGACTCACTGCAGCAGCCGCAGCTACTGTGGTATATTTGGTAAAGAGGAAAGAACCTGTTTTATACCAAATACTTGCTGGTTCATGGGGATACCAGACAGTCACTGGAAGAAGAAGGTGTGGACTCTGCACTCCAAATTTGGATTCAGTCAGGGACAGTGCAGATCCAGTACAGCCTTCAAATACAGACTCTTCTTTTAGGTGCCAGTCAAGACCAATAACTCACCTATTTACTAATGTAAACAGTACAAAAAATGTCAATGTCAATGTCAACAATACAAAAAATGAGATTGTGCCAATAGCTTTCTTTGGTCAGAAAACTATGTGGTTTCCTGCTCTAGGAAAGAGATTTAGATGGGTAGTTATGATCATGAATATTCTTGTCCAGGGAAAAGGCCTTGAGTAGAAAATATATCAATAGTCTCTTCCAAAGCTAGTTGTTACCTATCAGTGGCTTAATTACAATCAGTTCATATATCACACCAGGCCATAATATAATTTGTTATTTGAACAACTCAACCATTAAGGTTTGGAATTCACAATATATTATTTACCAAGTTATTTATTTAATAAGCCAAACCTCAATTTGAAAATATGTTTGCTACAAATGGGCAATGTTGGTCTCTCTGTGCTTACAAGGTGTACATTACCGTAAAGAAGTCTCCATTGTTGGTTTATGAGCCACACACAGCACAGCTAATCCTTAATAGAAACTTACTGTGTATCTTAATGTGTTACATGAACAGACATGTAATATTGAGAAGGCTTGTAAAACAAGCTTTCTTAATACTTAATGTCTTTATTAGTGGTTTTATATATATGTATTAATTGAGGCTAATTTAAAATTGTTTTCTGGGGTTGCTTTTGAATTGAATTTGAATTTATGTTGTAGGAATTTTTAGGTGTTAATTAATGAAGAAATGGGGAGTATTTAAAAAAAAAAACCAAATCAAATAAGTCAGTGGTGAATAATATAAATATTGTGAGTCCAGAGTTTGAGCACAAAAATTGTACGTAGTAGCATCACAATCACAACTTATACCTGTGTTATAGGTAGACTGACTGATGTTAACAGACTGATATTTTTCAGGCTGCCATAGAACAGAGGACAATATTTTACAACACCAGTATCACTGCTCAAATATTCAGACTTTCAAGAATGACTTTCCTACATTCAGGAAAACTTTTGCAATGGTAGTTAGAAAGCCAAATTTGTCTGAATTTGTATGTTGCGCTTTGCCATGGTTCATTTAAATATGATTTACTGAATTACATCATAGTTGCCTGAAATTATACATGCCAAACCATAAACCATAATTTACAATCCCAAATGCTAGTTTGCAGGACACACTAAACTAAAACCAAACACAATCTGCTGTAGCACATTGTGTAAGTTAGATTTGAATGGCAGGTATTACCTGCCATAAAACATGTGAGTACTTTAATATAATGCTACTGCTGTATCTTCCTATTATTAAAGGTAAAGGTTCCCCTCGCACATATGTGCCACTCATTCCCGACTCTAGGGGGTGATGCTCATCTCTGCTTCAAAGCTGAAGAGCCAGCGTTGTCCGAAGACGTCTCCGTGGTCATGTGGCTGGCATGACTAAATGCCAAAGGCACACGGAACGCTGTTACCTTCCCACCAAATGTGGTCCCTATTTTACTACTTGCATTTTTTAACGTGCTTTCGAACTGTTAGGTTGTCAGAAGCTGGGACAAGTAACAGGAGCTCACCCTGTTATGCGGCACTAGGGATTCGAACCGCTGAACTGCCGATTGACAAGCTCAGTATCTTAGCCACTGAGCCACCACATCCCATAATCTTCCTATTATTACAAGCATATAAATATGCAAAACTATAAACTCATAATCCTGAAGTCTGAAAGGAGCCATGTTTTTCTTTTGCAACGCTAGCAGTGAGTGGAGATATTTAATGGCAGCTTCTTGCAGTGTTAAAAATCATTGGAAAGTTGAAATCAACATTACTAGAAATGGGCAAGGTTCATAACAGGGCAGCATTTTAATCCATTTCATAAGCAAACATTTCAGGCAAACATTTTGTGCTGAAAGAACCTTAAGCAGGAAGGAAATCACTGCAGAAGTTATTTTTATCTTTGCTACACACACACGTGTATATATATGTGTGTGTGTGTATGTGTGTATATGTATGTATGTATGTATGTATGTATGTATATATATATATATATATATATATATATATATATATATATATATATATATATATATATGGAAGCACATCAAAAATCCTTCATCAAGAGTTGCATAAGTAGTTGAGTTTGTAAGTCCATGGTAGATCATAAGGCATGGCTTGCAGTTGTGTACATGCAGTCACTAATTGTGTAAGTCCAAAACAGACTGAGGAAACTGTCTGTAAACCAATAATTCTACAGCAAAAATAATGAAGGCTTTTAAAATGCCACTGGATTCTAACAAATGTATTCTGGCATGAAATGTAATGAACTGCATTGTCTATATAAAATATTTGAGCTACATCTAATGAAATGTACATATTTGATTCATGCTAAATTATTTTGCTAATTGTTAAAGTTATAAAAGTCTTGACAATATCTCCTTTAATGTTTGTAGCAATGTGATTTGAAATATTTTACTAAAACGATTGAATGAAGTTTCTTGTGGAAAACTCCTAAACGCAAACACTATGGATGATTTTGGATTAGTCCCATTTTTGCTTTAATCACAGTTGTGAGATAAAATCTTAAGAACAACATTTGATTTCTTAGAGGTATGAAAGGGGAATATGAAAGATGAATATTAAGGAAGAGTATTCTGAAATACCCCATGGGGGATAGATTCCAAAAGCCCTTTGAAGTTCAGCACCTCTTTACAGAGTCAAATGTAGTTTGCTTGCTCTCTTAGCATGCTATGTTAAACGAATTGTGGCTTATTCAGAAAACCATCATTAACAACATCTGAAACAGAAAGGCTGTGTGTGTGTGTGTGTGTGTGTACGCGTGGGCATATCCCCAATTTTATTTTCTCCTTCTCTCTTGCCCATACACTATAGCAAAATAGATGGTAGATTTGCTTAGCCTGGATGATGGAACACTTGATGTGATTGCAAACATTGGCCTGAGTTGTTTTTACATGCCTTATTGCACATGTGAAGGGAACTGTTTTTAAGCAGGCTCTTTTAATGTTTAAAAAGTAAAATTCAAAATGGATCTTCAAATTAAAATAATATCTCTTGCAGGCAGGGTACATGTTTTGACAGCCTCTTGGGAAATACAGTGATTAAATAGAAGTCATGCTTTATTTTTCATTGATGCAGCTGCACCATAAACCTCTGGGTTTTCCATCATGCTTAAGAACTTCAGTACATTGGAAATCGTAACAACATCCTGCAATATCACTTAATTATCCTTTCAAGGGTATTCAGAAGAGCTCTTTCTTTATTCCAAGGTTTTTCACAAACAGTTCCATTTTCCTGTGTTGACAGATTGCCCAGTCTAAATTTGTTTTGCAGGCTCTCTGCTTAATATACAGAAGTTAATTTAGCATAACCCTTGTAAAGAAGCTGCTTTGCAGAAATAATTTTTGTAATATAAACATCAAAATAAAACTTTGGGGCAACATGACTTTCTAGTGCAATCTGGATGTTTTAAAAATGTAGTTATATTTATCAATATTATATGAATGTCACACTGTAATTTTTGAAAAAAATATATCAAGGATTAATTTACTTACACCAATACTTATATAGCCCATCCTACTTCCAAGTCAGAATTTTTTTGCAATAGCTCTATTCCTTGCTATATTATTTCTTAAAGTTGTGACACTGACTTCACTTTTAAGAAACACTGTCCCACTAAAAAACAAACTCAACAAAATATAAAAAGAAGTCCAAAAATTGGTTCTTATAGGATCCACACAGGACTGACACGAATCTACCAACTTTTAATGGAGAGATCAAATTGCTTAAATACACAAATCCTACATTACTTATATATATTTCTGACAACTTTTAACAAGTGTTCACTATCTTTTTCTGATCCAAACCTTCTAAAATTAAAAGCAACATTCCATACATTCTTATACATTAAAGGAAATAAAATAGTACCCAGTTAAGAATTTATTAGTGCTCATATCCAAATGTTATCCCAAGCCATCACCTACTTTAGATTTTGACCAGAACACAGGTAAGAAAGACATTGTAACAATAAGAAATGATGAAACTGAACCCAGGGCTGTGAAAATCTGTGAGCCTTTCCTGAAAATGTCAGTCACTCTGCCTTATTGGATAAACATGTTCAAGGTTGCAAGTTTTGAGGTGAAATCCTATGTACCATTACTTGGAAGGAAAGGTTACATTCAGGAAGCCCGAATAGACAGGCTGACCTAAATATGCACGTGAGACCAGATGGCAAACCTAAATGTAAAATAGAAACATTCGTTAATACATTTTATATTGCTTTAATCGGGCCATCGTCGCGTGAAAACATTAGGTCTGGTTGGAGAAAGAGCCTTCATGGTTTGCAAAAGGACACATGAATATATGGTCTCTTTTGTTCGGCGATCTGCCTTCTTGTCCCCAAATCAGGCAGGCAGAACAGGCGAATTTTGACGATTTGCTTATTGTGATGGGTGTTAGCAGGAGTCCCCCCCCCGCCGCCCCACTTTCCCTTCCCTCCCTCCCCTTTAGCATTTCAGCAGCAGCTATGGAAGGGGTGTGGTTGACCCTTGGCAGCCTCGCTGAGAAACGTGAGCCAGGGGGAAAAATTCCTCGCACCCACAGCCCCGGCTTGCGGCCTTTATGAGAAGAAGACAGGAGTTAAGAGTCGGTGAGCTTTGCTTCCAGCGGCGCCCGGCTCTTCTTTTGCGCCTGTCAAGCCTGCCCTTTCCCTCCCCCCGCTTCGCCAGCCCAGTGTGAAGGTACAAAACAGGCTCCCGCGGCCGCCAAAGCTCCCTCGCTCTCCTTAATCCCTCCACCCACCCGTTGCCCCGCCAACAAGTCAGACGAGCAGGTGATCCATTGACAGGGAGCAGATGGTCTCCCGCCGAGGTAAGCGAGGCCCCCACAAAGAAACCGTATTGATCATATTGCTTCCCTTTTCTCTTCGGCAGAGGCAGCGTCAGGCGCCGCGTTTTCTCACTTGAGCTCAGCCTCGACCCCACCTCCCCCCACCCCGGGCGCAATCAGGAATTACGGTAAAAAAAAAAAAAAAAAAAAAAGCAAGGCCCGCTGCCGCGCCTTTTGGGACAGGAAGAAGCGGGACACCCAAAACCCGCTGGAACCCGTTGGACGCCCGAAACAGAGCCTGGGAAAAAAGGCGCCTCTGCCTTGTTGGACCTCCCGTCCAGAGGCGCGCAGGGAAGCTGGAGAATTGTAGGTTGTTACCTTTGCACTTCCCCCCCCCCACCCCATTCCCGGTCTGCCGCCCAATTCTCAGTCAGAAACGGCGTACAAAGAGTTGTGTGCACAGTCAAGGAACTTTGCCTAGGGATACGTTGTGGAAAGCCGAATATGGGGTCAAACTAAGGCCCAGCATCCATATGATAAAATACTTCAGGCAGATGAAATGATGATCTCAACAATTGAGGCAGAAACTCCAGCAAAAGCTGCTTTTCCTCTCTGATAATGAGGGATGCAACAAATAAGGCTTTAATAATCGGTGGCCCTGGAGTTTTAGTTGCCAAGGCAGCCCTCAATTTTGCAAGTTGAATAATAGAATAACACCAGTTGGAAGGGACTTGGAGCAGTGGTGAAATCCACAATTTTTTTACTACCGGTTCTGTGGGAGTGGCTTGGTGGGTGTGGTGTGGCTTGGTCGGCATGGCTTGGGCATGCCAGGGGAAGGATACTGCAAAATCTCCATTCCCACCCCATTCGGGGGCCAGCCAGAGGTGGTATTTGCTGGTTCTCCGAACTGCTCAAAATTTCTACTACCGGTTCTCCAGAACCTGTCAGAACCTGCTGGATTTCACCCCTGCCTTGGAGGTCTTCTAGTTCATCTTTCTGCTCCAGCAGGAGACCCAATACCATTCTGGACAAATTGGCTGTCCAGTCACTTTTTACAACTTCTATGTTGGAGCACCCACAACTTCTGGAGGCAAGTCGTTCCACTGATTTGTTCTCCTGTTGCCTCCAGTTTTTCTTTGCCCCATCTTCTGCCTACGCTTGTAGGGTATTCTTTGTGCCTCACGTGGATTCTTTCTTTGCAAAGTAGGTAAACAGAGGCGCCCGCAGGGAGGACTATCAAGATGGAGGCTGCAACTACACAAAGTCGCATCCAATTTTTATATGGCATCAAATGCATGGGTGGACTCCTATGGACACCCTGCACCTGAGAATGGAGCAAAAATGACCTTTTTCTACAATGACCTCATGATATTGATCTCATCCCCAGGATGGTGCCTTCATTTCATTCTTGCCAGCTAAAAAAGACAGTCTTAGTTCATGTTTAGCAACATTGTGTTAAAGTTGTATTTTCCCCATTAGTCTGAAAATTTTCAAGGGCAACTTCAAATTCTATAAAATCTGTTAAACTTTGTCCTCTGGAGCAAAGGTTAACAGATTCTGTAAAATCGATTAGGTTTTGTCCTCTTGGGGAGCTGCCAAAAAAGTCAAGATGATGATGATTATGGTTGCAATTGAGCCCTGTCCTATTTATGTGCATTAATGTTGCATACATACAGGTAGTCCTTGACTTACAACCACAATTGAGCCCTGAATGTCTGTTGCTAAGTGAGGCAGTTATTAAGTGATGCCTCATTTACAACCTTTTTGCTACAGTTGTTAAGGAAATCACTGCAGTAGTTAAGGGATTCATGCTGTTATTAAGTGAATCACCGGAAGCTTTCAAGAAGAGACTGGACTCCCATCTGTCAGAAATGATGTAGGGTCTCCTGCTTGGATGGGGGGGTTGGACTAGATGACCTACAAGGTCCCTTTTAACTCTGTTAATCTGAATCTGGCTTCTCCTGTTGACTTTGCTTGTCGGAAGCCGGCTAGGAAGGTTATAAATGGGGATCATATGAACCTGGGACACAGGGCAGCTGTCATAAGTACATGCCAGTTACTCAGTGTCTGAGTTTTGA
The DNA here is from genome assembly GCA_022577455.1 of Arizona elegans. Lineage (NCBI taxonomy): Eukaryota > Metazoa > Chordata > Lepidosauria > Squamata > Colubridae > Arizona > Arizona elegans. The sequence goes on from JAKOOJ010000007.1 coordinate 67,125,234, forward strand.
TCACGTGACCACTGGGATGCTGCAACAGTTGTGAGTGTGAAAACTGGTAATAAGTAGTCATTTTTTTCAGTGCTGTTATAATTTCGAATAGTCACTAAATGAATGGTAAGTCAAGAACTACCTATATATAAAGGGAAAGGGCTTCAGCCACACTGTTGTCCCAAAGGTGCTTTTTCAAAAGGCAACTGGACTTTTTGGGTTTTCTTTGAAGATGTTTCGCTCCTTATCCAAGAAGCTTCTTCAGTTCTTGGATGAGAAGTGAAATGTCTTCAAAGAAAAACCAGAAGGTCCAGTTGCCTGTTGAAAAAGCACCTTTGGGACAATGATGATCTGGATGATTGAGAATTTCCATAAACATTTGCACTCTCCTGATCCCTTCTCCCCTTGCCTTTCTCCTGTGTTCACCCATTTATTTGGAGGAAAGTCAGCTGACTCTCCTGAATTGGGCAATAGAATAGATTGGACAATAATTAGCAGTGAGGATAGCAAATTTAATGCTCTTATAGTTTATTGCCAGCTGGAAGACAGCACTAATTCAGCGGTTGGAAAAGGCTCTTAAACTTTTTGCCCCTTCAGAGCCTGATCCAATTGGAGGTACCTGCATAATAGTTCTTGACTTACAACCATTCACTTAGTGACCACTCTAAGTTACAACGGCACTGCAAAAAGTGACTTATGATGGTTTTTCACAGTTGTGACTGTTGCAGCATCCCCGTGGTCATGTGATCAAAATTTGGATGCTTGGCAACTGGTTCATATTTATAACATTTGCAGTGTCCCAGAGTCACGCGATCCCATTTTGCGACCTTCTAATGAGCAAAGTCAATGGGGAGGCCGGATTTACTTTACAACTGTGTTACTAACTTAACGACTGCAATGATTCACTTAGCAACTGTGGCAAGAAAGGTCATAAAATGGGGCAAAAGTCACTTAACAACTGTCTCTCTTAGCAACATAAATTTTGTGCTCAATTGTTGTAAATCAAGGACTACCTGTAATACACATGGAGCAGAACAATTGCATGAATGTTTTTGTTCATTACAGCAATATCAATTTTACCTTTCAAATAAATTCCAAGATCACATTATTATAGATTCCATGGGGAAAGTGCTATTGGTTATTAATTGCAATTTGCAGTTCTTTGAGCTGATGTCTTTTTCTTTCTACTTTTTAATATCAAAGGTCTGCAAGCAGACTAAAGACTAAAGCATACCAAACTACTACCATACCTAGCCCAAACTAGTCTTCAAGGTTAAGAGTTTCCTCTGCTTCTTTTGATTTCTTCAGTGAAAATTTATTTCCTATAAATTGCTGAACACGTCTGTTTTCCCTGTGTAAATGATATAAAAGAGCCAAGAAACTTTGGTAATTTCTTCTATAGTCCAGTGATCACTCTTGGATGCGCTTCAATTGTCGGTTTGATTCTACCACTGTTACCCTTCATACTTTTTTCTTTTCATCCATTTCTTCATTTCTTCTTTGTATTACAATATGGGCAAACTGGCAAATACAAATGACTTACATTTTAATATTTGATATAACATTGGTTTATGTGACGTGAGGTGAGTTTATGCCCACTCACAAAACAATGTTGTATTGCCACTGGATAGATTTACTATGGTTTGGCAAAAAAGTTACATAGTGATGGAAAATTGCACAGATCTCAAAATGGGGGTGGCTCTAGATTATTTGGAAAGGTCTTCAAATAGCTTCTCTTTTTGAATTGTTTCATAGGTTCAAGGAGTAGAGTCATAGAAAACAATTTGCATTAGCCCATTACATATCAGGCTTGGTTTACTAGGGAAATATAAGAGAGAAAAAAAGATCTTTATTTTCATCATGTTACTAATTACAACTAGGAACATCGCAAGCAAAAGTTAAAGAGTGCATGGAAACAAGTTAGTCATCACTAGTTGACTCTCAGCCTAACACTCCAACCAGATTTTCTCAAGCTTAAACACAGCTCGCTAGAGGCAGTCAGAAAATTACTCTTTTTTTCCCTCCCAACTGCCTCATTTTCTCCCAACCCAAACCTTTATAAATGCAGAAAATTTGCAGCCCTTCAAACTCAACCGTCTCCCTCCTGCTCACCAATTCATCACTTTTGGCTTGGTATTCATGGCCGTGTAAGACCAAACTGCGACTCCACCAACAGGGGAACCGTGAAGCAGTTCACAGTTGGCATCCTACCTTCATAGCTGTCACATAAATTCATTGCCAGTCTTGGGCTGATAAAAGAGAGAAGATTTTTTTAAAAAAAATGCCCTCAAGAACAACAGCGACGACAACAAAAGCCGAGGGGCACACTTTGCCCGCGATATCTGCTCTTGTTTGCAGGTGGTTCTGGAAACCATAACTACAGTAGCCTCTGTGTTTTTGCAAGCCGTTGCTGTGTGGCTTCTAAGATAAATTTATCCTCCCCTTCCCCCAGTACATTTTACAGTAAATAAAAAATGCCCTAAAGCTCTTTTATTGCACTCAAAGGGTGAAATGCATGCGTTCATGCACACCGTACACAAAAACTCATGCGAGAAAGAAATGAAAAGAAACAGGTTTTGTGAATAAGGACCAGACAAAACAAGAGTCTCAAAGCTGTCTCAACTAATGTCTTGGTGGAACTGCTGGGCCAGTTTACAGAAGGCTACTTGTTCCTTGATTTTTATGGTGATTGGTGTAATGCATGTGACAATTTGGGAGTAGTTTTAGGACAAGTGGAAAAAAAAGGGGGAAAAAAAAGAAATCTTTTCACACTAACCTCTTTGCTGATGCACTTGGATCATTATGTGCTCCTGAGCACCTGTGGTTGACAAAGGAAGAGGGAAGCGAGACAAACGTAAGTAAATAAATGGAAGGGCACAGCAATCATTTTGGTGTACACAGCCTCTCTTGGCTGAGTACAACAGAACTTTCTCCACATTAACTTAGCACTTTATGAACTTCAGGAATGGGACAGCGGCATTACAAAGAGAGGGTAATTCAAAGTTACAGCAGTGGTTTTGTTCCACAGAAGTACTGTACAAAGATAGGATTCTTTCACGCTGTGAAATTTTCTAAACCTTTCTTTTTTTCATTTTTAATGGGTCCTAGCTCCAAGCACCGTGCAGCCTTTGTGAACGTAAGCCACAAATACGATACTGTTTCATAGAACACATGAATTTATAAAATAATGATATAATTAGGCATTTTTAAAGCTGTTCATCTTCAACTATGAAGAAATTGCAAAATCTTTCTCAGCTATCTGCATGAAGAATTAGAATATGGCCAGCATGAAGAGGATCATATTTGCTTGCTTGGAAGATGATGAATTGGCTGAGGAAATTAAACTACATACATTCAATATGCAAATACGGACGAATGCAAAGAAATCTGAAACCCAACTTTTAAGAATAAAATACTAAAAAGACTCATTATTACTGGATGGATATATCAGTTTCTTTTCCCCCATGTTCAACATTTTAAACCCTCAGATTATTTAATGCCTTTCATATAATACTATGGAATTCATTTTTCCAGAAACTGAGTTTGGCACTGATATTGTCTAAGCAATTAGAAGAATTTGCTTTTCTTTTCTTTCCTTTCCTTTCCTTTCCTTTCCTTTCCTTTCCTTTCCTTTCCTTTCCTTTCCTTTCCTTTCCTTTCCTTTCCTTTTCTTTTCTTTTTCCAATTAGGCTTGTACCAATGAATTTTGGCATTCATTTTAATGTGGGTTTTTAGCTTTTGGATTCTGTTTTTTGAATTTTGTGAACTGCTTTGAGTGTTCACATAATAGGTGTATCAATTGAATGAAGAAAAACACAGAATAATTCTATTTCCTTGTGCTGCTAGGGATATGGTACTAGGAATAATAGACCAACTTATCTTGTGGGCATCATATTGGAAAAATCCAAGAGCAATGGTGGGTTTAGTTTCTTATGCAGCCTAATCATAGTGCTAGTTAAGCAGGGTATCTGAGGAGCCATCTCACCCCCAATAGGACTAGCCTTCCTCATGCCACCGAAAGGGACCTCCTATGGCCCCTGTCTGCTAAGGAATTCTGGTGGTTGGGTCAAGGAGAAAAACCTTTTCCACTGTGACCCCATCCCTGTGAAACACTACCACTGGAGGTGAGAACTTCTCCCACCTTTTTGGCCTTCTGGAAGGGTATTAAAACTTGGTTTTCCACTTGGCTTGGAGCCCTGAAGTGAATGCTCACTGCTGGAGGTGGTTGATGGGATAAGAAGACCTCATCCCTGTCTGTCTCATCCTGTTTTTGTGTACAGTAGTTTTAATTTTTTAATTTGCATAGTTCTAATCTTTTAATTACTTTCCCTTTTATCTTTTTATAATCTCTACGATGCCCAAAATTGCTATATAAGGGAGATGGATAGCATAAAAATTTAATAAATCAATAAAATAAAAGAGCCTTGGTAGTACAGTGGTCTAAGGTACCCTGTTATTAAGCTGGTTATTAAAACCAGCTGCCTGCAATTACTGCAGGTTCGAATCTCACCAAGGCTCAAGGTTGACTCAGCCTTCCATCCTTTCTAAGGTAGGTAAATTGAGGACCTAGTTGTGGGGGCAATAAGCTGACTTTGTATAAATATACAAAAGAATGAAGGCTATTGCTTAGCGCATTGTAAGCCGCCCTGAGTCTCTGTAGAAGGGCGGCATATAAATCAAAATTTAAAAAAATAAAATAAAATTTCCTATTGTTTCAAAGAGGGAAAAGGAAAAATAAATTCCGGATCTCCCATAATTGTCATTTTGTTCCACAACTGAAGATTAGATTGTGAGAAACTGCAGGTTGGTATAACTTCATGTACAAACATTCAAGGAAAAGTACACTTAAATCTTTAGCATTAAAAAAGTCAGAGTGACTTTCCTTGAGAACAGATTTGCTTTCATCCCTCCAATGACAAATTAAAGATTTGTTTTTTTACCTGGTATTGTATTTCTGCGGTCATTGGAATATGAAATAATATGGAAACAAATTCAGTGTGGAAACTTGTATTGCTGGCTCAGGAATTCTTGGAGTTGAAGTCCACAAGTCATAAAGGGACCGTGGTTCCCAACTCCTGATTTAGGGCAATGGTTTATATAATAAAAAATAAAGAGATCTATATTGTCCTTAGCAGCTGTTGAAGTATAGATAGTCCTCAATTTATAGACATTTGCTTAGCAAGTTAGAATGGTATTGAAAAAAGTGACTTACAACCGTTGCAGCATTCCCATGGTCATGTGATCAAAATCCAGGCACTTGGTAACTGGCATGTATTTACAATGTCACATGTCAGGATTCGGTGTTATCTCAAATAAACTTCATTCTCAAACGCAAAGTCTTTGATGAAACTTTTCTTTATTTAAGAATTAACTACGTCATTCCTGAACTCTTGGTGCAGCCAGAACTGGCATCTCTTTCCAAACTCCTCCCTTTCCGCTCTTTATTCCCCAATGTCTCATTGGCCATCGTGCAGATCCATCTCTCCGTCCCAAGCCCTTTCCAGTCACAGGAATTCCCCCCTCCCTCTATCACCTAAGTAATGTTATCTACCAAGGAGCAGGAAACTAAGTGAAAGTTCATCTCAGCATTAAAGCAAGGCTTCTCTTTCCTCTCATGTCAGCGCTGGGGAAAATCATAAATTGGAACGCTGACATCACAACTGCCCCAAGGTCATGCAGTCACCATTTCAGGGGTGAAATCCAGCAGGTTCTGACAGGTTCTGGAGAACTGGTAGTGGAAATTTTGAGTAGTTCAGAGAACCGGCAGTGGAAATTTTGAGTAGTTTGGAGAACTGACAAATACCGGTCCCAGAGTGGGGTGGGAATGGAGATTTTGCAGTATCCTTCCCCTGCCACGCCCACCAAGCCACACCCACAGAACCAGTAGTAAAAAAAAATTGAATTTATCCACTGCACCGTTTACAACTTTCCCTAATTGGGTTTTGACAAAGCAAAGCCAATGGGGAAACCAGATTCGCTTAATGGCCATATGGTTCACTAGACAACTCTAATGATTCACTTAACAGCAAAAAAAAAAATGTCATAAAACTGGCCATGACTCACATGCAATGGAAATTCTGGTCCCAATCATGGTCATAAATCGAGGACTAACTCTATATTTTAAGTTTTGGCAATTATGTCATTTACCAACCCTTGGCTATTTCCAGGCAAGGAGGTGGGTTTACGGGATTTGACCAAAAAATCAACTTGGGGCTACAATGGTGTCATCAGATCATGCTTGGCTTGACTGATTTATATATTTTACTTATAGTTCTGTAAATACACCAGTCCTGTTTGAATAAACATGGACTTACTTTTGCCCTTAAAATGTAAGTTAAAATATTAAGGCTGCTCCAGTGTCCTATTTTGAAAATTATGGGCTCTAGGCCTGTTCAGTTAGCTGGTGCTGTTCAGTGATTGAACTTCTCTTTGGAGAAAAATTAAACCCAGAAAAGGCCATGTAAGAGACTCAAGAGTCAATGGGAACAATGTTTTCAGGGTACCAGCTGAATAAATTCTTTAAAACTCATATCTCTGGCGGACAGGTATTGCAGAGTAAACCAAGTAACAGTAAATAGCCAGAGAAGGTGAGGTTTTACTGTATCATAGTGAAGTCGAGATGATACAGGCATGGCTGTACGCCTTCCATGCCAGCTTGGAAGGTGCCCGTTTTATCTCCTACCCATGAAAATGCAGCCGACCATTTGGGATATCTGCCTTAGTTGAAGGAAAGCCACTGGCATTCCCCAACTCTAATTGGACGAACTAAGTTAACAAAACATTTCATATCTCCTAATGCTGCGTTGTAGAATGCAGGATGGTTTTCTGCTCCCTCTTGTTTCCCTACAGTTACTTAGCAATGGCTAATCAAGATATGTGCACACCATATTGTTCTACGTGTTTGACTAAGACCCTGACAGATTAATAGGAAGGGTAAATAGCAGGCCTCTCCGTGGTGGTTCAGTGTCTCTTGGCAGGGTTGACTGCTGCCTTGTCTTTGTTGTAGTTGCACAGAGGAAGCTGTAGCAAAAGCCTGCTGGGGCAAAGTGACCCAGGTCATGGGTATTTGTTTCTCATCTCCATAGAAAACAATTGTCTTCTCAATGGAAGACGGCTTTCCGAAATGATGTGGTTCCACAGGAGAGGAAGCAAGTTTGTTTCCACAGAAATATAAGGACATGGACAGAAAGCTTTCTGCTTTGTGAAGAGCTTGCAAAAAGAATTGAGGTTTGGGGGTTAGGGTTGGAATGGTACTGGAAAACCTAATGATAAGTATTAGTAAAGGATCTATGAAAATGATCTCATTCCCTTTTTCTGGAAATGCCTTATATATGTTGTCTATGGATCTACACATGACCAGAAACCTGTTTCATGCTATGCATCTTTCTGATGCTGGTCAACATGATGCTGCACCACCAAGAGCCTTGGTGGTACAGCGGACTAAAGTGCTGTTAAGTACCACTTAGCTGCCAGCTGCCTGCAATTACTGCATGTTCAAATCTCACCAGGCTCAAGGTTGACTCAGCCTTCCATCCTTCCGAGGTAGGTAAAATGAGGACCCGGATTGTGGGGACAATAAGCTGACTTTGTATAAAAAAGAACACCACTTAAGGGGGGCCGAAAGCCCTACTAAGCAAGTATATACAAAAGTATGAAGGCTATTGCTTAACGCATTGTAAGACGCCCTGAGTCTCCGCAGAAGGGCGGCATATAAATCGAACCAATAATAAATAAATAAATAAATAAATAAATAAATAAATAAATAAATAAATAAATAAATAAATAACAAAGGCACAGAATTGGGTTATTGATGGAATCACTTCAGTGGTGAAATCCAGCAGGTTCTGACAGATTCTGACAAATCTGTCAGGTTCTGACAAATTTCCGTTAGCGGAAATTTTGAGCAGTTCGGAGAACCAGCAAATACCATCTCTGGCTGGCCCCAGAGTGGCATGGGGATGGAGATTTTGCAATATCCTTCCCCCAGGAGTGGGGATTTTGCAGTATCCTTCCTCTGGAGTGGGGTGGGAATGAAGATTTTGCAGTATCCTTCCCCTGCCACGCCCAACAAGCCACACCACTCCCACCAAGCCACGCCCACAGAACCAGTAGTAAAAAAAATGGATTTCACTACTGGATCACTTGTATATTGTCCTGTCCCGCACAGTCTTCCCCTAAACTGACAGACTAGATGTGCCTATCTTGAGGATGGATGGTGGATTGACAGCCAGAATGTATTTTTTTTTAAAAAAATGGTTACCAAGCACCTCAATTTTAATTGTGTGACCACGGGAACATTGCGACAGTTGTAAGTGTGACGAGCAATCATTTGTCACTTTTTCCGTATTGTAAATTTGAATGATCAGTAAATGAATGGTTTTAAGTCGAGTACTAGTTATAGTAACATAATCTTACAAGTCTACTTGTACTTTTCCTTTGCCCCAGGGAATAAGGGGGAACCAGGCTGACTCTTTTTCCAATTCTCTCCTGTCTTCCTGGGCTTAATGCTTGCTTTGTCTTATTGTTGACCTAATGGGTTCTGGATGTCTTCTTCAAGGTCATCTCCACGGCACCCAACAGCAACTAGAGCAACCATATAAATTCATATATCTTCCCTTACTTTATTTTTCCATACATCAATAACCCTGTCAGGTAGGGTACACTGAGAGAGAGAGAGAGTGATTGGCACAAAGTCACTCACTGAACTTCTGTATCTGAGGGTGGAACAGAAATTGAATTTCCTCTTCCTTAATCCAGTACCATAACCCTCAAACCCCACTGGACCAACCTTTCTTAACCTTGGCCATTCTGGGAATTGGAGGCCACCTCTCTTCAGATTGGCCAAGGTTGAAAAACATTTAGATCTTCTGCCTATTAGTCTCTCTCTTTGAAGAGACTAACTTCCTTTTTAATCATGTCCTGTGCCAAGTACATTGGGCTACAAGCATATTCTACAGTTCTCAGTCTGCAGCTATTTTTTTTTAACCTCCTTCATTATCAGTTTCAGTCATGTGACCAACTACCACTCTTAACTTTATTGTTTCCTCTATTAATGGGATGTTATACTTCTATAATGATTCTGCCAGCCCATTTGGAATTTCAACTAATATGTTTGATACTGTACACATTTTGGGGTCAAAAAATCATTAAATTTTGAATGATTCCTTCAACCATGAGTGATTGTAGAGAAATAAGTCTCAATTAAGCCCTTCAGCCATGAATAATTATTGAGAAATAGGGGATGGCAAGGCTACAAAAGCCACCGTTTTTGTACCAGTACATTTCTCTTTGGCATGGCTAGCTTTGTGGCATTTCTCTTACTATTCCAGACTGCTTCTATTGTCTTTGCTCACCAACTGGCTAATATGAGATACTATTAGTAAGCTACAATTCGGACACAAGGTTTGCTAATATGCCCTGACCAACCTGGAACTCTACCAAAACTAGTGACAAGAGGTATCCTTTCTGGAATTATCCAAATTTATCAACTAATTATGCCAACTATGGTCCTGGTATCCCAGAAACTATAATCTAAAAGCTTTTATTTTTAAGTTGGACAAGGACACTACTAGTTAGTCCACGTCCCCACTTGCATGTAACCCTGGTACAAACATATCTTTGTTCTGGCCTGTCGTCCTACATTATTTTAACCCAATGTTTCTCAACATGCTGCTTCATGATGGATAGATTGCATATCAATACAGAAGCAGGAAAAGTGCTCTTTGATTTTGTTACCTCTGCTTTAAGAAAAACGAAGGGGAAATGTCTAAAAAAATATTACAGGAAATTTTTTGAAGATATCTAGCTGACATTGGGTGGGATATCCTCCAAAGCATCTACCATCCCAGCTATTCTAACCTCATTCTTCTAATAAATGAAACAGCCACAGATGTTCTGATGTTTCCTCATGTTAATTTGTAGATTAATCTTCACGTTTGTTTGTATAAATCTCTAATTTCAAAGTGGTTTAAACTGGAATGGTTTGTTCTCAATAGCCAAAACAACATTTTTGTATTTTAAATAAGAAACATGCCTTTTACTCAGAAGGTCTTTGAAGAGAAATTGCCATTTTCTTCCTCAAGACTTGTTTGAAGAACCATGAGATGGCTTTGCAAAAATTATATCGAAACATACATAGAGAAATTGAGTGTCCATGAGCATGTGGTCAACCTGTAGCAAAATGATGAAATTTGCATTATGTAGCAATAAGTCTTTTTTATTATTCAGAGGAAAACCTATGTACTTAGATTTTGAAATCCTATGAAATCCTTTCAAACAGCTCCTTTTCTTCTGGAGTTTCATAAAGCTTTTAGACAGCATCACTTCCTCAAGCTTTTAAGAAGGATTGAATGCTTCTGGCCATCTGAGGGTTTTCTATGGATTTTATACCTTTTATCTTATTTTTATTCTGTAATTTTACCCTGTGATATCTATCCAGAGTTTACAGATTTCAAAAACAGAGAAATGAATGCCTAAGCATATTTTGGCAAATAAACTTTTTATTTTTATGAACTGCATCAGATAATGTTCAGGTAACATACAATAAACCTGCAATGGAAACCAGCATTCTACTTCATTAAATAAATACCAAATACCATAGGAATAAAATGTTCAACATAATTAAATATGAGGGTCACTTTTGTTTATTTCTAATTACATAGTTTTAACTTCTTTCATTATTTCAAATTTTGACAGATAACTAAATTATGGAATCTGATACAAATTTACTATTTATTTATTTATTTATTTATTTATTTATTTATTTGTCAACAAGTACAAGGAAACTGGTATCAGATTAGACATAGACATGGACACCTGAAAATTGGCACAAATAAATGGATATAAATAAGCAAAACATAGCCATAAACACCTAAAATGAATACATATAAATGGGGACAGTATGACAGGGACGGTAGGAACGCTAGTGCGCTTATGCATGCCCCCTTAGGGACCTCTTAAAAAATATGTAAGGTCCACGGTAGACAGTTTAAGGTAAAAGGTATGGGAATTAGAGAAATTAACAACAGGATCAGGCAGAGTGTTCCAGAATTTTATTGCAAGCAGTTGAGTACTCTTCTTGTAAAATACCTCTGGACCATCTCTAATGTATTTATGTCCGAACAGGGCTATACATGCCTGCGCAGGGGGGCGTGGCATGTGCGGGGGCGGGCGGGCATGCATAGGGGCGCGCGCATGCAATGGGCCCGCGAACATGCGCAGCGGCCGTGCACACATTGCATTTGGGGTTTTGGGCATGTGCTTTGGGCACTTGGTCCAGAAAAGGTTAGCCATCACTGATATAGATGCCAGAAGTGTTCTTCAAATGTCTAAAACTGGAGTATTAGAGGACAAGTAGGTACTATGTAATTTCTGCATAGATGGACAAATGCATCTCCCCATGATTCTCTTGGGGTGATGGCCTTTTAGAAATAATAATTTGGGAATTAATAAAGAGCTAACTGAAAGTTTTATTTGTATGTCTTTAGACATACAAATAGAAACACTCAGCAAATAGATGTAGTGAAGGAGAAGGCCACAGTGGGAGGGAGAGAGAGATTGCTGGCCAAATCCTTATTTTAAAGATTCATGATCAGAGCACCTGATAGAATTTGCCATCCGCAGATTCCTCTTTAATGTAATTAAGCTTCCAGATTTATGAATACAAGAGGCCAGAACTTGATCCATGTTCATTTTCAATTACTGCACTGAAAGGCCTCCATCCAGATGTCTCTATTTACAGCATTCAAACAGACGGGACCAGGGGCCTTGAGGGGGAGGGATGGCAAATTGTCACACTTGTTAATTCTTCTCTGAGGATACTCAGCAGAGGTCTTGGCTTTGACCCAGTTACAAAAGACAAGGCCCTGCTGGAGCAAGCGCATCAATGATTAGAGAACTGACCCGGTGACCTGCACGGGTCCCTCCCTCTGCTTTGTAGGTATTTGTGTCATGATGGGGGGGAGGAGGGGGTGTCATTCCCTAGTTTTTATTTTTCGTACAGTTCTGGGGTACAGAAAGAAAGCCAGCCAGCTCTGATGTGAAAGACAAACATACATAATGAGAAGATCAACCCTCCCTTGGCAACAGTAACTACTATGAAATGCTACAGGGAAAATACACAGTACTTGGTGACCCAGATAAATTGGCCTATTTTAGTGACATTGTTTTAAAGGTGATTTCCCCCCACCCACCCACCCTTCCTGCTTCTACTCTATCCCATGTTCCCAGAATCTATAATTCTACTTGGAATATTTGGAACACATTATCTTTTCTCGGCCACCAGATGCAGGTCAGGATTTTAGGTATAATTTGAATTAGAAGGATTTTCAGTAGAACAAATAGCCATTTTTTTTTTTTTTTTTGAGGTTCTAATGTCTATTTGATGTTTTTTTTCCATGTTAAGCAAAGGTCAAAGATTTCCTTGATTAGATATTGCCTTTCAAAATAATAATAAAAAAATCCTCATACATTTATGGAAGAAAAAAAAAAAGCATACATGAATTAGAAATAGCTGGTTGTGTCTTTATCTTTAATTAAAAATGCTAGTATAGATAATGGTGCTTCTTAAGCCTGCTGTCTCTACAATCTTTTTATATCCCAAAGGTATAAATGTTAGTTTCTCCGCCATGTGCTGTAAATATAAAACTTTCCAGTAAAATTTGTTCATTTTCTTTTAGAAGAATTGTTTGATCTTAGTTTTCCTAAATAATATGGTGCTCTAAGAATTGTGAAGTTCATATTGAATCTGTCATAGGCAGAAATATCCAGAGCAGAATCCCCATAATTATTTGTCACTTTTCTACTAAAATTTGGAAATTCTACTACATCCTCACTAAAATTTTAGGTGGTAAATTTGATTTGCCCTTACTTGACTGGAAAAAAATAATCAAACATCAAAAGCTAAAAAAGCCAAATATAATTTCCTATAAAAAACAAGTCAACTTATTAAAAGGGTATGATGACATTTGTATGCAATCTGTGTCAAATCAAATTCCCTTTTCTTGGGGTCTGGACAGTAAAGAAGCATATCTGTCTACTTAGGAAAGTGTTATGCAATAAAATGAAATAATTCAACTTTACATAGACAAGTACAAAGTCTGGCAAAAAACCCAATATATCGTGTTTCACCGAAAATAAGACCCTGTCTTATATTTTTTTGAACCCTGAAATAAGCGCTTGGCCTTATTTTCGGGGAGGTCTTATTATTTTGGGGCACGTAGAGCAAGATGTGGCTCCTCTTGCCATCTTACCTGATTTCCAGCTCTGCATTTAAATATTTTTGGGGACGGCTTATTTTCGGGGGGAGGCTTATTTTAGTGCTTGTGCTCAAAAGCTCGATTGGGCTTATTATCAGGGAATGTCTTATTTTGGGGAAAACAGGGTACTGGTATGCTACTTTCTAAGTTCTGAAAAACCAACCAGTAGAGATAAACCTGTATATGATGTAGATTTAGTTGTATATTGCAATTATTTTAATTCTAGTGTATAGGACTTAATGGCTCATGTCTGAAAGTGCTGAATTACTTGCATAGTTATAGAGTTTACATGGGTCAGAAGAATCATTCTTTTTCCTTCAACAACAGAACAGATATTCCACGAATAAAGAAGACCATTGAGCTCCACTATTAGTAATAACTAAAATAAAGACTGGTTTGTCTCAAGTATCTTGGATGGTACTCCAAGAATTACCATTTTTATTTAAATCTCAAGCTAACATATTTTAGCATAGGGATTGTCGGGAACAACTTATAGTAAAAAGTAAAATATGCTGCTTTTTTTCAAATAGTGAGTAACAATGTGCTATTTCATATCATTTAATTTGGTTGGAAGTGAAAAAAGAAGGCTGAAATTTGGCTTTTAGATGCATTATGGCAGACACACAGAATGTAAAAAAAAATTGCATTTATTTATTCAATGTTTACCCTTCTGCAATCTTGCAACTTTCAGCAATTTACATGATATACAAAGAAAAATAAAATTAAAATACCCATGGCAACAAAATCCAACTAAATAATAATATTTACAACCACTTACAGCATAACAGTAGTTTAAAAAAAGATGGCGTAGTGGGTAAGTGCTCTCCAGAAAAACACAGTTTTTAACAATTTTCTGAAGGCCATCAAGGAGAGGACTATCTTGATAACCATGGGAAGACCATGGGCCCTTCTGTTGAGAATCTTTACCTCCTAACTTTGGTTTGATTCACTTAATGGAAGCATGGGCCCTCAAAGAGTTTATCCCTTGATATTCTAGTACTGTGATGGCAAACCTATGGGATGCATGCCACAGGTGGCACGCGGAGCCATATTGGTGTGCACGTGTTGTCCTAGCTCAGCTCCGGCACGCATGCATGCGCCGGCCAGCTGATTTATGGGCCTTCCGGGCCCACTGGAAGTCAGGCAAATGAGCTGTTTCTGGCCTCCGGAGGGCCTCCAGGGGGGTAGGGAAGGCTGTTTTCGTCCTCCCCAGGCTGCAATAAAGCCTCTGGAGCCTGGGGAGGGCGAAAAATGGGTCTACCGGGCCCACTGTGCCATCATGTGCCAAAAGCGTGGGGAGTGTGTGGGGGTTGCATGTGCATGTTTAGGGGAGGGGGGGCGGGGCATATTGAATTATGGGTGTGGGCACACACATGCACAAACCCCCCGCGCTCCCCCCATTTTTTGCACGCGACGGCAAAAAGGTTAGCCATTACTGTTCTAGTAGGTTGGGCTGAGAAGTGCACCCAGATGCCAAACCGTAAAGGGATTTAAAGCTTAAAACCAGCACTTTAAATTGTTCCAATAGAAGAGAATATATGTAGCTCAGGGTTGAACTGTGCAGTCCTTGGTGTTCCCTGGGCTGGTTGGTTTGCTTGCAGAGATTACATTACCTGAACAATACAAATAGATTAAGTTGAAAACACATAAACTCATATAGGTTTAACAGTAAAATAATAAAGTAATGATAAGCAATAAGTCAGTAGCTGATATAAATCAGCTATTTTAGTGTCTAATTGACAGCGGGCCAATCCAGGCTGCAGCAAATGTATGCCCATTGACTTCTGGTAGCAACTGCAATGGAGCAGAACGTACTGACTTACTTAGAACTTTCTTCGTTATTATGACCTTCGCTATTATGAACTTGAACTTGGTTAGCCACAGCGAGTTGTCCCATTACGTTCCTGAAGTCAAGAAGCATTTGTTAATCAGTAATGTTATTTTATTGAAGACATTTTTATGCTGTTTTTCAAACCCCAAAGCTTACACTCAAGAAAAGTATAAACACATAAACAAAAAATGCTGTACTAAAGTGCTAAAAGTGAAAGTGTCCATAAATGGCCACTGCCAATCACAAATGATCAGGGGGTGAGTAAGAACAATACTTCCCCATTCCTGAAGATTTTTAAACTATTTTAAATAACTAAATTGAATTCTTGAGTTGTGCCTTAGCCAGTTGTCCTGTGACAAATTGGCTATGGTGAATTAGCTGTGACGACTTGACCATGGCAAGTTATCTGTTGGCAAGTTAGTTAGTTGTCCCATTATGTTCCTGAAGTCATGAAGCATTTGTTAATGCTGCAGTTTTATGGGAACAGTATATGGAAACATGAGGTAAATCCAGATGGGGAATGTTTCTTCATAAGGCCTATGTCACTTTAGACCTTAGATGTTCTGCTTTTTAATTAGTATTTTCTAATTTTTTTTCATCCTGGATTCTCAAGATTCTTTTGTGGAAGTTGTAATAAATAAAGCTTAAATTAAGATTAAAGAAAAAAAATATAATGAAGCAACTATGTCTGTATATTTTCTTGGTAATTTATTAGCTGCCTTGGAACATTCTTTGCTTTTCAGGTCATTAAATAGACTATGATCTAAAAGCTTCCGGCCTGTGTAGATATGTACATTTTTTGTTGTTAGAACAAAACTTTTCCTTTGAAAAAAGTTTGTAGCATAGGATTAATTTTGAGATTATTCTATTGAATTTTCTCTTAGTTGGATAAAAGTGTTTGCTCTAAACTAATTCATATGCAGTTGTGTAAAGTTATGTGAATTCCTCTGTACAATTTTAATCCAGAGAAGAGAAATCTAGAAAATGTCTGAGTGTAGGCACTTATCAGAATAATTTCCCTTAACTCATTGTGTTCTTATGGGATTCTTTTTCAGGAAATTGTGTATTGTCTGTTCTTTGGCCTTTATAAGGGATGTAAAAATATATTACATCATACAGTATTTGTTTTGGGCGATGCCATGTTATCTTTTTCCTTTGAATTGCAAAAATCAAGTTATGTAAGTAAGGCAATCCAGAAGGTAATTCCTAAATTCTAAACAGTGCCCATCTGTCAGTTTTGACCATAATGAATCTTAAGTAGATTTGTGAGTTATTTATGGGTATCAAAGTGATGTCCCTATTGTAGATATAATGTCATGGGAAGCCTCTCTTGTTTTCTTGACTTCCCTCTTGCCGAGCTGTAAATCTAACTTCTGCCCATCCTATTGTTAGAAGAAAAGCAGCCATATTGTGCTGATTGCTACTAAATTAAAGCAGAAAGAACAAGAAACAAATGGGGAAGCCAATCTTACCAGCAGGGGTGCTCCTACCATTTATTTGGCAGTTTGGAGGTCATAAAGTCATTGCATGGATCTGACCTCCGATAACCCCCTTTGCTGGGACAGTATGCAGTTTCTCTCTGGAAGAACTTAATTAAACACAATTGAATTTCCTTGCTAACATTTGTAGCTGAAAAGCTTGTTCTTTGATCTTAGTGTTAGTTGGTAAGGAGAAAACCCAGTTATAGCTTTTGTTCCTGGAAGAAAAGTTAGCATACGTTAGTTCAGGATTCATGGTTTTCTTTAGTTGCGTTGCTGCTTTCTTTTAAACTTCCCACGGTGGTTTTCTGGCATATGAAGGAGCCGGAGGGGGAAAAAACACATTGGAAACAGAAAACAGGGATATAGGAATAAAGATTTGTTGTTGTAAACAGCAAATCAAAACAAGACTTGGAGACTTGATTTTGATATTGTTGCTTAGTTAACTGAAATCTTGTATTAGAAGAAGTCTATACAATGTAGTATAATAAACATAGAAAGTATCTTTTGAAAATACATTAATTTGTAGATAATGAACCCAAGTCTTTGCAATTGTAATTCATGATTTAGTCTATCATATCTTCAATACCATAGTTCTAGGCATCACTAGAAAAAAGAAAGAAAAATTACAGTGCAAGAGTGTGAAAACCATGCAATTGTTCCTCTTCATTCTCGGAAATCTCTTTGAAGTCATTGCGGTATAGTAGCATGGTATAAAACTAGAGGCATGTAGACCAAATCTAGAAGACTTTTAAAGTTATACTGATTCATTTGTGATAACAGTGGCTGCTTAGACATTCACTGACTAGTGATGTCCATAGGATATAATAAAAACAAAATCAAGATGATGACTCCAGTGCTGTGATTTAAACACTGTTTTTATGTGCAATTGACAGAACTTCACTTGTGCAGGGAGACTTTGACGTACAACCATTTGTTTAGCAACCATTCAAAGTTACAACAGCACTGAAAAAGAATGACTTACAACTGGCCCTTGTACTTATGTCCATCCCAGCATCCCCATGATCACATGATTAAAATAGCAATAGCACTTGGATTTATATACTGCTTTACAGTGCTTTACAGCCCTCTCTAAGTGGTTTTATAGAATCAAAATATTGCCCTCAACAATCTGGGTCCTCATTTTACCCACCTTGGAAGGATGGAAGGCTGAGTCAACCTTGGGCCTGGTGAGATTTGAATGGCCAAATTGCAGGCAGCTGGCAGGCAGCAGAAGTAGCCTGCAGTACTGCACTCTAACCACTGTGCCACTGTGGTCATTTGGCAACCAGCAGGTATTTGCAATGGTTGCAGGATTCTGGGGTCATGCCTATTTCTTGGTAAAATAAAACAATGTGGGATAGAGAGTACCACTCCCAGATGGACTAAATTTAGTTGGGCTAAATTTGGTATGTAGTCCTCAATGGAACTACATCTGCATGGAGGGAAACATGCAGTGGGATACCTGGAGGTTCTGTCTGGGGCCCAGTACTTCTCAACATCTTCATAAATGAGCTTGATGATGGGACTGAAGAGGTGGTGGTTGGGAATTGCTAACACTTTGGAAGATAGACTCAAGAAGGACTCAGGAAGATATTCTGAAGGATCTTGACAGACTTAAGCATTGGGCCCTATCCAACAAGATGCAGTTCAGTAAAGTCCTATTCCTAATAAGCACAAGTACAAGATAGACAGCTCAACATTAATGCCTGTTAGAAGGATCTAACTGACCTGGGGGGACCACCATTTAAGTATGAGACAGCAGTGTGCTGCAGCTGCTAAGAAAGAGTTCGGAGAAGAGCAACAAAGATGATAAAAAGTCTTGAGGCTTAATTGTATGATGAACATGTAATGGAACTAGGTATGTTTAGCCTAATAGGAGAGACATGATAGCATATTTCTCCATTAGTTGAAAGACAGTCACAAAGAAGAGGGGTGGTGGTGTCAATTTATTCTCCATAGCACCTGAGGGCAGGACAAAAGCAATGGGTGGAAGCTCATGGGGGAAATCCAACCTGGAAATGAGGAGTTTCCTGACAGTAAGAATGTTTAATCAGTGGAAGAGTTTGGCTCCTGGAGTTGTGAGTTGTTTCATTGCTGGAGGTTTTCAAGAAAAGATTGGACAACCATTTGTCTGGGATGGTATAAAGGCTCTTGCCTTGGGTAGGGGGTTGGACTAGAAGCAGTGGTGGGTTCCTCCTGGTTTGGCCCGGTTCCGCTGAGCTGGTAGCGGTGACGATATGATGTCACCGAACCGGTTCTGCCCCCGCGCCCCCCCATGTTATTACCTTTTATTTGGCCCCACCCCCAATCTATTTTATTTATTTATTTATTTAATTATTTAATTTATATGCCACCCTATCTCCAATGGACTCAGGGCGGCTCACAACAATAAAAACCACAATAACCACAGTACAAAGTTAAAATACCTAATTAAACCAGATAGAAGTTAAAAACGGCTCACAACAATAAAATCCACAATAACCACAGTACAAAGTGCTGTGCTGAGCAATAGCTCAGGAGGCTATTGCTGCCTCCTGAGTCCCAGCTGATGGCTAGAGGGAAAAAAACTGTTTAAACTCTTGCCGTGGGGCTTCAAAGGGCCGCCCTACAGCTGATCAGTGTTAAAAGAAAACAAATGAGTAGACCGATGCCTGCAAAAATAAATGGGTAGATCAGTGCCTGCAAAAATAAATGGGTAGACCAGTGCCTGCAAAAATACATGAGTAGATCAGTGCCTGCAAAAATAAATGGGTAGATCGGTACAGCTCTGCAAGCAGTTAAAAGCCTGGTAGACCAGTACCTCTGCTAAATCCTAAATAATTGTCACATGACCATCAAGCCATGCCCACAAAATAAGCCACGCCCACAGAACTAGTAGTAAAAAAAATTAGAACCCACCCCTGACTAGAAGACTTCCAAGGTCCCTTCCAGCCCATAGTTCTATAATTGCCATTTGCAACTTTCCATCTTTGACAAGCAAAGTCAATGGGGGAAGCCAAATTAATTTAACGACTACCTGACTCACTTAATAACTGTAGTGATTCACTTAGCAGCAGTGAAAAATTATAAAATCGGGTGCATCTCACTTAATAATTGCCTTGCTTAGCAATGGAAATTCTGTTCCCAACTGTGGTCCTAAATCATGGATTACCTGTATAATGTAGCCGCTTGTTAGACCTTTCCAACCATACCATGTGGACATCCCTATTTGACCATAGTCCATGGACTAAGAATGACAGGCAAGATGAAAGGCTTATATGATGGTTCTAAACCATATGTTGAAGGACAATTGTCTTAAGAATTGATAAACTCAGTGATAAACTCAGAGCAAAAGGTGAGTGCAGAAATGTCCTTTCTCTTTTGTTTGGCTACTCTATTTCCATACATTTTTCACTGTCACTTTTCTTCAAGCATAATCTGACTTTTTAAAAAAGGATGAACATTCCAGGGGGAGCGTGCAGTTGATGACCATGTATATTGCTCCTTTTAATATTACGATTCTGAATCCCCAAATATACTCTTAAAAACAGATGTGTCCCACAAGCTCAGATATCTCCATGTTTGCTGAAAGCAACAAGCACACAATGCATATAGAGACATCCACAAGTACTGATGATCCCCTAGAGAGATTCATTAGGAAGAATACATTCTGATAATTGTTAAACAAGCTTCAGCCATTCCATTCTCCTGCTCTCCTTTTTTGTATATTTAATTTGCTACACAATTTCCTTTATTTGTGTAGATTCAAACAGCCTAGACCCTTGTGCCGAGCCTTCTGTATGAAACAAAAACATTAAGAATCTAGTAAGCCACCTGTTTGTACTCCACTGTTTACTCAAAGGTTTCTTTTTTAATTTGGCCATTGTTGTTTGGTCTTTTTCCTTCATTAACTTGGTTCTTCATTAACACACAAGCTGGAACCCTCTTCCATTTAAAAAAAATCTATACATGTACTCTTTTTGCCATTAAAACCATACTTGTGTCTGCTTTTCTCTGAATTTAAATTGAACACAAAGCTCTTTTTTTATTTTTCCTGGACATGTACCTTTAGTTTTTTGCCTTGTTCCTTATGTTTTTCCCAAACCTGCTTGATTGGGTGACAATATATAATTACAGGAAAACTAGTTAAATTGCTTTATAAGTATACAAAATTCCCTCATTTATCAGTCCCTATTGTGCAGCCATAGACCCGTATAAACACAAATGATTGTTAATGAATGCTTAATGCCACATTCATTAGAGAATTGGGTTAATGGTTAGCAATGAATATCTAAAATCCTTGGTAGCATCAAATTTTTAATTAATCTTTGTGCTGATTACAATACTTTGTTTTCATTCTAATGATTTTCCTCTCTCATATGCAGTCAAACTAACTTTAAAATTTGGAAATTAGGATTTTGTTCTAATCCTGCAATTGCTTTCTCTTACAGATGCTTTGAAATAAAAATGTCTCTCATATTACTAAGTATGAGAGTCATTTATTGGCTATGTTGTAGAATAAAAGTATGTTGAAATTAACATTTTTTTAAAAAAAATACTTCTGTATAAAAACTCAATATCCAGAACTATAAAATAGATGAAGGAAAACATGAATCAGGTTTTCCTGGAATACTCCTCCACCTCCCAATAAATATCCATGTGATTTAAACATACATATTTGGGGAAATTCTGATCTCAGTAATAAAAGAATATATAGGAAATTATGTTAAATCATGCATGACTACAGTATATATTCTTCTGTTAGATTTGCATGAGTATAGATACAGATAAATCCACCGAAGTGTATAGTTATTGTGTGACAGTATCACACGTCTAAAAGCAGTTGTGCCTGTTACAAAACGGGATACTCCATTGCAAATGATCTGGAATTGGTGGTGGGGCAGGATGCTGATGTCCTTGAGGGGGCATTGGTTGCCCAGCTATTTTGGATAACTACCTCATAGACCAATGATGGTAAACCTTTTTGGCACCAAGTGTCAAAAAAGGGGCGCACGCATCTGGGCCACAACCCGGGAGAGGAGCTGCCCAAGGAACATGTGTGCACCCAAAAACGAACTTCCGGTTTCAGCTACTGAACTTCCGGTTTCAGCCTGCTACTCCTCCAGGTTTCTGGCATGTGCACACATGACGATCAACTGGCCGGAGCGCATGCTCACGCAGGAAAATGGAAGACCAGCTCTTCTAATTTCTGACACTGCTTCATGCAAAAAGGACAGCCGATCATCGAGCTCGCATGCCTGCCAGAAACCCAGAAGAGGAACGGGGGATAGTGTGCCACTTTGGGCATGCATGTCATAGGTTCATCATCACGGTTATAGACTCTAATCTGTTTTTCAGGACATTTGTTGATAGCTCAGAGACTCCTAGAGACTCCTAGAGGAAGCAAAATTTCCCAACCTTTTAAAGATATGATTCATGTCTGGACATGGGACATAAATGGCACTGGCTGCTCTAGTTGTGGCAGATCCAAATATAGAGGGAGGGTGATCCAATTTCCCCTACTGGATATTTCATTGGCCCTACTATGTTATTTGCAAGGGTTGACAGTTGGAGGCATCATTTTGTTAATGCACATGGGGGAAAAAGATGGGGCTGTAGGACATTCCAACAGGATGTGCCTCCAGGTTCAATTTAACATTAGCATGATGCCTTGTGTTAAGTATGTATGTGATAATTTGGATTTAGTGTTGTCAGTGTACTAATGTTATCCAGCTACATACCGTGTTTCCCCGAAAATAAAACCCTGTCTTATATTTTTTTGAACCTTGAAATAAGCGCTTGGCTTTATTGCTATGCGCTCAAAAGCCTGATCAGGCTTATTATCGGGGGATGTCTTATTTTGGGGGAATCAGGGTATTTCTACCCCAGATCAAGTGAGAGATGCAATGGTGACTAGAGACTTTGAGGACGTCTGATCCAGAAATCAACCAAGTATGGGACAAGTAAGGTCAAATTTACTTCTTGATAGGATGTGGTCGTCCAGAAAAAGTTGGTCTGCAAGTTGGTTGCCTTTCTGGTTGTCTTATTCCTACTAGTACAATGTGTGAAAGCTGTGTCTAAAAAGACCTTTGTTTGGTGTGCCAGTTCTGGCCAATTCTGGACCAGGAAATGCTGGCACCAGTCACTCACACCCTTGTTATTTCACAGGGAACTACTTTATAAGGAACTGCCCTGGAAAAATGTTTGGAAACTGCAGCTGGTACAAGATGCTCTTTTCTGTGTGCTAACTGGGATTGTTTGAAGTAGCATATGAGGCCACAACTGTGTGAGATGCACAGGTTGCCAATTTGCTTTAGATTTGCAATTCAAGGTGTGGGTTAAAGTGAAAGCTGAGTCTAATTATCTATGACAAGGCTTATGTCAACAGAACCTGCTTTCTCAAGGTGAACTAGCGCAAGAGTCCCTGTTCTCCAGGAAATATTAGAGGAGGAAACTTGAAGGCAGCATTTTCAACAGGAGTCAGCTTCTTAGAGAATCCCCTCCCTCTGGATGCAATACTGGTATGTTTACTTCTCATACTTTAGAAATTTTGAAGACTATTTGGGCTGTGAAAGGGAGGGATGCATAAACCAGTGATGAATGTCTGTGTGATCTGGATATAATGCTAATAACAATGGTTTGAGATTTTTTTTGTAATTTATAATGATAATATTATATCAATTTATGATTGCATTATTGCTTTGTTGCAGGAAGTTTAGCTTCATCTTAGCTGAAGTGGCATACAAGGGTGAAACACTCAAACAAACAAACAAAAGTAACTGGATATTTAACAATTCTTGCTGAGTGAAATGATGGTGAAACGCACCACCATTCTCCAGTTTGGTACCTTCTGGATCAGACCAGGGCATTTTATAGCCCCTGGGCCACATCCACTCTTTTCACTATCACTGTCTGACCCACATGAATTGCTTTAATTTTGAAGTCAACTGCTATTTTAATTTTAATTTTAATTTACATATGTGCGTGCATTCATGCCTACTTCAAAGCCCTGATTCAGACTTCCACAACAGTCCCAGTTACCCATGTAGCAGGCTGGGAAAATTAATTGCCCCACAGCTGTTCTAGATATATTGAAACAATCCATGGTGACTGAAATTTAACCCATCAAGAGTACTCAGTTGAAAAAGGCTGCTATATATATTTCTCAATGGGAACAAAGTCCATGAAGCTCAATGGGTTTCTTTCTAAATAAATATGCAAGGATTGTACTGCCTGTCTTAAAGAATGGGTATTTAAGCATAGCTCAAAAATTTATCCTTCCCAGTTTTCCATCTGAAATCAGAAGTAACTACTAGAAATAAATCAATCTTTTTTACTTGTATTTAGGAGAGATTTAAAATGTTATTATGAAAGTTGTTGGTAAACAGGTAATTGGCCTGGAGTTTCCTGGTGCTGCCCCTTTTTCATTAACATCTACCAAAACATTTGGTAGATTAACAATCTTCGGTAAAATGCTAATCTTCAATTCTATCTCCTTGTGTACATTGTTAAATTGCTTGGCAACAAGTAGGTGTAGACCAGGCGTGTCAAACTCAAGGCCTGGGGGCCGGATCCGGCCCACAGTCTGCTTAGATCTGGCCCGCAGGGCTACCCTGGAAACAGCAAATGATTGACACGTGGGGTCTCTGCCAGCAAAAATGGAGCTCAGGCCCTCCCACATGAGGCCCTCCTGAGCTCCATTTTCGCTGGCAGAGGGTTGCAGGAGGCTGCCAGAGCCGAAAATGGAGCTCAGAAGCCCATTTTCACTGGCAGAGAGCTTGAACCCCCACAGGCATCCCCTGACATGAGTGATGTCATGTTGGCTACTCCCACTCATGCCCCCCCCCCAGCTCCTTCTGAGATCAAATATGACTCTGATGCGGCCCTCAATGAAATCAAGTTTGATACCCCTGGTGTAGACCATCAGATGTTTCAACCAAAACCCATGCAATTCATCTTCACCTGGCGCTAAACTAATTCTTGATCTTCCTTGATATTTTTGTCCCCCTTTTCTGCTGTTATTACAAGTTCTTTCATTTCAGTTTCTCTTTTATTCTTATCCACCTCCTTTATCAAAGCTATATTCATATTCTACTTTTTAGGTTGTCCCACAGCTACACCCAGAATTGTGCTGTTTGTTCTTTGTCAGATGTTGACTGGATTGCAGTCCTTCCACTGATGGATTGGTAGGAAGGTTTCTGGGATGATTGAAATTGGAGAATAGGCTTCTGTTAGAAAAAAAAAATTATGAGAGAAAAAAAATCCAGAAATCACACATTTAAAATATGTCTCATTGAAAATTCCTTTCTTTACTTTGTGCATACAAAATTTGATTCTCAGTCAAATGTAATTGATTGAAAGAAACCACTATTAATTTATTTCTTAGCCTAATGTGGCCTAACGATTTACCTCAATATATTATACATGGTATTTTTATTCCAATTACAAGCTCTCTATAACCAGCCAGCAGATGTCACTAACTTGTAGTTTCATGGCCTTTAATTTCACCTGCAGAAATTGTTGATCAATTCTGCAATACTATTTTATTACCTACTTTGGAGACATTTTTATTCTGGAAACTATTCCAAAGTATTGAAAAAATAATATGAGTATGGCAATTATACAGAGTTACCAAAATAAATAATCTAAAGCTACTTATGACTCATTAATTTGGAGCTCTGTGCAAAAATTACAGAAAACAAATGCATTAAAAAAATTATGAAGCAAATATTAAATGTTTCTTTTTGAAAACCTAGCAAATTCCATACTGATTTCTTTAGCCATAATTATAGCTAAGAATGATTTCAATCATATCATATATGATAACAGTTGAACAACGCAGTTTTGCAAATCAGAAAATCCCATTTCAATCTGTTGTATCATTAGTTTAAAGGACCTGGTAGCAGATAAGAAATCTCTGCCATAAGTAAAGATCTTTGAAGATGGTGTTCAGAATAGACCAGTGGTAGGTTCGGACCGGTTCTATAGAACTGGTAGTAAAACCGGCAGGAGGCTCCGCCCACTGACCCAGACTTCATCAGCAGCGATCTGCGCATGCATGGGCACGATGCAAACTGGTAGTAAAGGTAAGTAGAACCCACCCCTGGAATAGACAATATAGGATTACATGATTAAGCAGTACACAGCAGTTTCCTATGTTCCTATATAAAAGGATTGACAATAATAACAGTTAGTTTATAAACTATCATTTAGATGTGAAGCTAGACCTTAGGGTTACTAGACCCGGGTTGCAAAAGTCCAGTTGCCCACTAGATGGCAGCAAAGAGACCCAGGAAATTCTCTTTGTTCCCATCTGTTTATCCAGATAGTTATAGCACATATCTGCTAATCCTAATTGACACTGATTTGTAAAACTCAACCAGATACACAATATTATCAAGCTTAATGGATTATTATGTTGAAACCAGTGTTATTGGCTATAATATCCATGGTCCCTTTTTCTTTCTCCGTGGTATCTTATTCTGATTAATATATCTGCTGAGTTTCTTATCATCTGTATCTTCAGATGATAAGAAACTTAGAAACCACAACCCGCAATAATTAAGTAGTTACAAGACACATTTTAGGAGATCTTGGGAGTGAAAACATGTGTATAAGCAGTGGTGGGATTCAGCCAGTTCGCACCACTTCGGGAGAACCGGTTGTTAACTTTCTGAGCAGTTTGGCAAACTGGTTGTTGGAAGAAATAATTAGGGCAGAGAACTGGTTGTTAAATTACTTGAAGCCTACCACTGTGTACAAGGTAAGACAAAGTTCTTCAGCTAGGTAGCACTCTGTTACACTACAATATATCGCTTGAAATATTTATGTTAATTTACTATATACCCTTTTTCCAAAGTAAAAGCCAGATATCTTGCAATTCTCATGTGACATTGGCACAAATATTTTTCAAGACAGATTATAGTATTTTGGATGTATTACTCATCAGTAAGCATAATTACTGATGAAAAGGAGCAGGTGTTCAAACATGGAGAGAAAGTAGCATTGAATTCCCTTTATTTGTGCTTTTTAAAGATGTTGATAGAAGTGCAAACAATAAATCATACAGTTATAGAAAATGTTTGATAAAAACTATGGGGGCATAAAATATTTTTTAGAGATTAAGGTTCTTTTTATTGCATAACTAACAAAATGTATTTTACTCCAAATGTGTCAAAAATGTCCGTCTTCAGACATGAATGTATCTAACTCTTTCATCTGTTAGATCCTAGCTCTCTAGAAACCTATCTTCTGTTATTAGAAGATTGCTGAAATGTACAAATGTACACAAGATTTAGCAAATAATGTTAATAATTTTATTTCCTACTTATAGCAATATTCTGACTTGTGCTTTAAAACAGAACTATTTGAACTATTGCAAGTCCCATCAGAAATTCTTATCCTTGCTAACTTTATTGTGGCATGTTCCATGCATATGCTAAATGAATAAAGATAAGAGCAGTAACTAATAAAGGAGAATATTTGTAGCTCAGAGTTGACATGAGGGATCCTTGGTGCTCTTTGAGCTTGCTTGTTTTCTTGCAGGCATTTCATTACCCAAACTAGGTAATATTATCAGAAGCAGGACTCTACTTTTCTTGGTCTTGATGATAGCTAGATGCATTATCAGCCACATTCACTTGATAAAGTATAAATGTACCCTTGAAAAAATTAGTTGCTAATTTCCCCTACCTTTTGAATCAAAGTTGCTAAGCTGGAAAACTGGAGAAAAAGAGTGGCTTGATGGATACAGGTTATGTTAGAGGTTTAAATTCCTGAATTGATTTTATTTGGTAAAAATAACTTGAATTTAATCCCAATATTAAATTTAATTCAAGTTATAAATATTATTTAATAATTACAAATAGTAACACAATTTTATTCTTTTTAGAGGCTGTCAATGAGCAACATGTGATTAGCTAAGACAGAATTCTAATTGCTGGTCTGATTTAGTATGGGTCTTGAATAACAGAGCTGGAAGGGACCTTGGAGGTCTTCTAGTCCAACCCCCTGCTAAGGCAGGAAACCCTACACCACTTCAGACAAATGGTTATCCAATCTCTTCTTTAAAAATTCCACTGTTGGAGCATTCACAACTTCTGGAGGCAAGTTGTCCCACTGATTAATTGTTCTAACTGTCAGGAACTTCTCCTTAGTTCTAAGTTGCTTCTATCCTTGATTAGTTTCCACCCATTGCTTCTTGTCCTACCCTCAGGTGCTTTGGAGAATAGCTTGACTTCCTCTTCTTTGTGGCAGCCCCCTGAGATATTGGAACACTGCTATCATGTCACACCTAGTCCTTCTTTTCATCAGACATACCCAGTCCAGCAATCGTTCTCTATATGTTTTAGCCTCCATATTTGTTGCTCTTCTCTACACTCTTTCTAGAGTCTCAACATATTTTTTACATAGTGGTGACCAAAACTGGATGCAGTATTCCAAGTGTGGCCTTACCAAGGCATTATAAGGTCTTGGTTTTCTTGATTAGTCTAGGCTTTTTTGGAATTTAAAAGATAAAACTTTTGACAATACAAACCAATCACCAATGTAATACAAATACTTTCCATGAAAACCTGGTTGAAATTTGCTCCTTCACCAAATCTTTGTGTGTGTGTGTGTGTGTATGTGTGTGTGTGTGTGTGTGTTTTATTTTGCCTTGTACTTTTCAGTTGCTTGCTGAAATGGTGAGCTAAGTTTCAGCAAGAACTAGTAAAAAACTGTACAGGAGAAGATTTTGGCTAAACATAGAAGTAATTTCTTAACAGCAAGAATTTCACAATGGTGGAATAGACATGCTTGTTGCTCTGTCTCTTTGTAGATATTTAAGCAAAAAATGAGGCCAGCTGAAACTGTAGCTCAGCCATTTCAAGGTGCTGAAAAGTTATAGATTCTTGCAATGGCCATGGATTATGCATGATGCCTTTTAAAAACCCATCTGGCTCTTAAAAATATACAATTTTTATTATTGCAAGATTTATTATGATCTAGCTCTACTAGACAACACTAGTTGGCAGACTTAAAGTCTTAACGAATCAAGGCATTAAAGAAGGAAATGATTTATAGTTATATATTTATAGCGACCAATATTAAAATTACAGTTAAAATTACAGTAGCCAGCCAGACAAACAGGTTTAAAAATAGCTTTTATCCATGGGCTGTCAGACTCCTAAATACAACTATAATCACTCCATGCATACATGGAAACATATGACTCGTTTCTCCCTAATTACTTGTATAAGGACCATTTTCTATATTATTCATGTTGTTCTGTATTTTGTTATGGATTGCACCAGTAGAGGCTAAATCAATTTTGTTGTATATATGTACCATGACAATAAAGGTTGTTGTTGTTGTTATTACTATTATTATTATTGTTTGCACTAGAAGTAATAAAGTCAATGGAGATAGGAAGTTCAGCATCATAAAGAATTTTCTCTCCGAAATATATATATATTTTTGAGATGAAGTTAACATTCTAGTCCTGTAAAATTTTAGCTGTTAATGTCCATATAACAAGAGGATTCTGCATAAAGTTTTGTAGACTGCTGAAATAGACTTTGGCAGATGTTGCCTTTGAACTTGATGTTAACTTCTTGGCCTTTTTTGAAATTATACTTTGACATGAAGTTTTGACTTTTTCTGGCTAATAAAATTATCGGGGCGGGGGGGACGACTACTCTATGTAAAAAATAAAGCTCATCGTTTGTCTTTGCCCATTTTGTTCTTTTTACTATTCATAGTATTGAGGACTATAGATACTAAATACACTTACGTAAGACTTAACGAACAGTAATTATCTTTGGGCTAAAGAGAAAGCCCAAACAAATGCTAAACTGCATTATCATTTGGCTTCTGACATGAGCTGATAATCAGATTTTCTTGCTTAAATCCATGGTGCTTGAACAATGCTACTCACTGTCTGTCCTTCCCGATATTACCCTTAATTAGAAAGAACAGAAACACAAATCTGAATTATTTCAAAATCTGGTTTCCATGGTCAGTGGTTTGATGGGCTTAACTTTATTACAAATAAACCTGGTTTTATAGGCTAATGAAATCTGAAATGCTAGAGAAGGAAAGAAATGAGCGCTTCAGAGTGGTGTTTACATATTGAATAATCTGCTGTAGGCAAAGCATTTTGTAATAAATAATGAAGTAACTGATTTATTATGACAATTTATCCTAAATCTCGGGTAAACAAAAGAATACAGGGATCATCTGAAATTGCAAAATAAAGCCTGTTGTGCTTTAAGTTCGATGTTGGTTATATAATAGAATGCTATAAAAATATTATTATTACTGAGCCCAGGCATGGTTTTATGTTTACTTGAAAGTAGTACTGTAGTCCACAAAAATATATGTCTCATCATGGAATTTCCTTGGAATCTATTTTCCACAATATTCAATCTTTCGTGTTTGCTTACTTTTTTAATTAAAAACTTAAACTTACATTTAATGGACTAGTTCTGTAATACAAATAGAAGGATTTATGGAATATTTTGGAAGTATTTGCTCACCTATCTTTTAGGATTATAAATGAATTTTCCACCCTACCTCCGAATAGCAAACTTGGGAGGGAGAAACATTTAACTAAATATTCTCCAGGTGAATAGTAGAATTCTGCATACATTATTTTCTGGGGAATGTTGATGTAAATGATAAAATGAATAAAGTAGCATTTCTAGGTGAAAGGTAGCAGAAACTAAGATAAAAATTGAAAGGAAAAGGAACCATGAGGCCAACAATATAGTAAATTTAAATAAAATCTGGACCTCATAATCCCCAATATTATTCTATCTATTATAATGGGGGAAAATAATAAATATACAATGAATAACTATTTCAGAGTCAATTCTCCATATGCAATATATGCACGAAAATTCTCCCAATATAAAAATATAGTCTATGCTATTTATAATGACTGTCTTTTGTATAGTTTATGAGTTAACAGGATTCTCAGGTCAGGAGGAGGCCTCTGTAACATGCCTTAAGCCCCCAGAATCCTGTTGCATCTTCCACCCTATGCCAGCATCCTACACTGGCTTGCCTGTCCACTGCTCCTTCTTCTGTCCATATGCCTACCTGCTTTTTACTTAATGGGGGCAGTGGAGTAGGCTTCATTGCTTCCACAGATTATTTTGAAAAAGAACTTCCAGAAATACGTAGCATATTCCTTTGAAAAGATGTAAGTAGCAAAATAGTTATGGGGCAGCAGTGTTACCAGGGGTGCTATTCAGCAGGTTCTGACCATTTCTGGAGATTTGCAATATCCTTTCCCCAGTAGTGGGGAGGGAATGGAGATTTTGTAGTATCCCTCCCCTGCCATGCCCACCAAGCCACACCCACAGAACCAGTAGTAAAAAAAATTGAATTCCACCACTGAGTGTTACCATTGGTCCTACATCCACATTCTAAAAAAGTATAGAGACAAATCAAGAAAACTATGAGCTGTACTAAATCAAATCAACAGTTTACTTTTATCTTAGGTAGTCACGTGCTTCTGACATCAGCATCACTACTCCCCATGGAAAGGTGATTGCAATTTGACCACTCAATCTATCTCTCTCTCCCTCCCTCCCTCTCTCTCTCCTGAATTTTTACAGTTCCACAGATAAAGTGGCATCTTCAATGAATTGTATAGGGCAGCTGTTTGTCTTCTCCCATTCTTTCAAATAAACCAGGCTGGATAAGTGAACCTGTCTCTGAAAAATGGTCATGCTAGAAGCAATCAAAAGGTAGCCTCCACTGTAATTATCCCTCACTGGATTTGAGCAGAGTATACTTGCTAGAAATTTGGGTTGTGTGATTGCAGACAGTGGCCAGGAGCTACTGTTTAGCACTCTGTGAAAAATAGATCCCAGGACAACAACATCTTTAACTTGGAGCTATGGGCAGCAGATTGCGACCTCCTGGTGCTAGGCTAAGGACAATCTTACCTTTGCCTATTCTTCCTTTTATCATTTGTGATGTCTGCTTTGTCCATATGTCAGTTTCATGATGGCCCTGGAATTTCATTGTCTTGGAACAGACTGCTAAAGAGCAGCTAGTGGGATCCTGAGGGGTGGGGGAAGTGTGAGCGGAATCACTTCTGCTTTATCTTTCTATTTATTGTGGGATTTAGAGAAACTTCTGAGTTTCTCTTATGCTTGCAGTTCTAGACATCTTTACTAAAGGTGGTAAGGTTGTAAACACACATGTGAATTAAGATGTGTAGTTTGGGGAAGGAAGGTACACAAGTACATGCTTGTATTGTTTTTGTCTCCTTTTTTAAATGGCCAGACGGCCTCTCCAC
Organism: Arizona elegans; assembly: GCA_022577455.1. Lineage (NCBI taxonomy): Eukaryota > Metazoa > Chordata > Lepidosauria > Squamata > Colubridae > Arizona > Arizona elegans. The sequence continues at coordinate 67,157,052 of JAKOOJ010000007.1, forward strand.
TTGAACCTACATTTATAAAAGTCAAAGAAGCTGCAACAGTATCTTGGCAAGCACAAGCGGAAAAGTACAGGTGCTAGGAGTGTGCACAGGCCCAAAGTAAACACTTCTTCTGAAAAAGAAATCTGAAGAAGAAATCTTTCATGCTAAGAAATTTATTTCTCTTCAATATTTGCAATGTGAAACTGATAGCACATAATGCCACTTGGCTTTGTTTCCTGATAAAAGCGAGTAGCTTGTGGTAACGAGCAGATGCTTGAGTTCTCTGTGCAGCATGAGGTGCACCGTCAGTCAAAAAGATCAATATTTACTGTTCTTGTGAGGGGAAGAAAATAATGTGTGGAATATAATGCCTGCTTCCCAGTTCATCTATAGCAGGATGAGCAAGCTTTATGAAGACCAAGTTTTTTTTTTTTTTTTTAAATTTGATTTATATGCCGCCCTTCTCCAGAGACTCAGGGCGGCTTACAATGCGTTAAGCAATAGCCTTCATTCTTTTGTATATTTTATACAAAGTCAGCTTATTGCCCCCACAAACTGGGTCCTCATTTCACCTACCTTAGAAAGGATGGAAGGCTGAGTCAACCTTGAGCCTTGGAGAGATTCGAACCAGCAGAAATTGCAGGCAGCTGTGTTAATGACAGGGTGCACCAAACCACTGTACTATCAAGGCTCTTAAGATAAAATGGATATGACCTGATAGGAACATAATCCTGGCCTCAACTGGATGGATCTTGGCGTATTACCATATGTTAGGGGCACCATTTTGTTTTTCCCTCTGCCTTTTTTAAAAAAAATTATCCATTCCTCTTTCCTTCATGTTCTCAGTCTCACCTGTATAATACTTAAAAAGTGTAGGCGTGAACTAAGTACTTCAGAATATCTTTAACATTCTAATTCTCCAGATGTATGAAGAGATTTCCTCAATAATTCAAAACACTTTGTAAAGTGTATTATATTTTCAGTGAACAACCTCGTTGTTCACAATCAGAGCAACACTGGGATTCTATCTTCTTCTTTTTTTGAGTGTGGTTCTTACATATTTGATTTGCTTGCAGAAAATTATGTACAACAGCTTGTGTTTTCAAAAAGAATATAACAACATATCTTGAGGAGGGATTACTTTAGAGCAGGTGTGTCCAACCTTGGCAACTTTAAGACTTGTGGATATCAACTCCCAGAATTCCACAGCCAGCCATGTTTCTGAGGTTGGACATCTCTGCTTTAGAAACTTATTTTGAGTTATTCAGTGCTTTGGAAAATAGTTTGAACCCCTCGTCTTTGTAGGAGCTCCTCAAATATTGGAACAGTGCTATCATGACTAGGGGTGACATGATAGCACTGTTCCAATAATTGAGGAACTCTTACAAAGATGAGGGGTCAAACTATTTTCCAAAGTGCCAAAAGTGGTGACAAGAAACAGCGGATGGAAATTTATCAAGAAGAGAAACAACCTTAGAACTAAGGAGAAATTTCTTAACAGTGAGAGCAATTAACCAATGGAATAACTTGCCTTCAAAAGTTGTGGGTGCTCCATCACTGGAGACTTTTTTTAAAAACTGGACAATCAGTTGGTCCCACCCGGCTCTATTATTCTATGTTCTGTGTGCTATGTCTATTTCTGTTTGTAGATTTATAAATTACAGGGCAACAATAGTTTCCATGAAGATTAAATCTGATTAATATAATTCAATGTGAATGGCATAACATGCATACATTTTCAAAATGGTGTGGCTTGGTGGGTGTGGCACGGGAAGGATACTGCAAAATCTCCATTCCCACCCCACTCCTGGAGGAAGGATATTGCAAAATCTCCATTTCCACCCCACTCTGGGACCTGTCAGAGGTGGTATTTGCCGGTTCTCCAAACTACTCAAAATTTCTGCTACTGGTTCTCCAGAACCTGTCAGAACCTGCTGGATTTCACCCCTGAAGTGGGGTTGTCTCCAATCCAGAGCTTCAAAGGAATTCACTGCTTCAATTCTGTATCTTCCCCTGAAGGGAATGCCTTGACTGAAACTTCATCAGTTGGAAGCACTTCTTTGAAACTTCACATAATCCCAACTTTCAAAGCTTGGCAACATCTGTAGGAAGATATAGTAGCTGTCTTTCTCCCAGATCAGTGGTTTTTAAATTGTTTGACCCAATTATTCCTTTTTCTAGTCTTGTATAATGTTGGTACCTCCATACAAAAAAACACAGTTGTTTTACACAAATGTCTTGCCAGCGGCAATCTCAAACTGGATCCTAGACTTAAAAATTGTTCTATTACCCCGAAGATATCTCCATCCCCCCCGCCAAATTTAAGAATCACTACTTCAAAGCAAGTGCATTATCACATTTTAGGTTATAGCCCCCTTGTGGCAAGTTTTCTCTTTCATTTATGCAAAATGCTAAGGGTACTGTTGAAATCAAGAGTGACCAACTATTACAGTTAAAACATATACTTGTTTTGAGGTTTTTTCCAACACGGCTTAATTATGCTTTTTGAGTCATATTCATGAATGCTTCAGTGTGTTGCAGTGCAATTGACTACTGTAGTGTAAAAAAAAAAAGCACTGTTTAGTTCTTTTTTTTCCTGACAAAGAAGCATCTATTAGATACATGCATATGTAACTTTCTTCATTCTTTGTTCCTACCTCCATGGTTACTTCAGCATTAATTACTTGACTTCTGTTGTACCCTTAGTATGCACAATTCACTTGTGGGTTTAGCCACTTTTGTCATCTCCCGATGCTCACTTTGTGCATGGGAAATGAGTCCGAGTCAGCTTTCAAGGTTTTCACTTAAGTAAAATTTAATCATTTAATTTATATCTTGCCTTTCTTCTCAGAAATGGCACTCAGGGCAGTTGACAAAAGAAATAGGCAAGAACCATTGAAACATAAACATTTAATTAAAAAAACACTATATAAATTTCTATGTAAAAGAAATAAACAGTCTCTGTGGAGTTAAAACCTACTTCAGCAATCAAATCAGCTTAAAATACCCAAATCCTGCATGAATAAAAAGGACTTTGCCTGTTGGCAGACGGACAAGAGAGCAGAAACTAACTTGGCTCCCTTGGTGACCGCATTCCCTCCAAATGTGCTTCTGACAATTGCTGAAGAGAAAGTGGCCTCTTCCCATGAGCTTAAAATGGAAGCAGGTTAATATATTTTCATGCATTTTTCAAAATAGCCTCATCTCAAGTCTGGCAACTGTTGCAATAAAAGAACACATGTTTCATTTGAATGGACTTGACCAATAATGTGGTTTTAGTTTTCTGGATCAGTTCTTCAATGTTTCTTATTTATTTATTTTATTTTATTTATTTAGTTTGTCAAACATGTACGAGATAGCAGGTATAAGTATAAACATGGACATGAACACAGGAAATGAGTACAAATAAACGGGAACAGTAGGACAGGGACAGTAAGCACACTGGTGCGCTTATGCATGCCCCCTTTACGGACCTCTTAGGAATGGTGTGAGGTCCATGGTAGACAGTTTAAGGTTGAAGCTGAGAGGGTTTGAGGATGTAACAACGGAGTCAGGTAGAGCATTCCCAACATACCAGAAGTTGTATTTTCTGCAATCGAGTTTGGAGCAGTTTACCTTGAGTTTGTATCTATTGTTTGCCCGTGTATTATTGTGGTTGAAGCTGAAGTAGTCATTGACAGGTAGGACGTTGTAGCAGACAATTTTGTGTACTATGTTTAGGTCAGACCATAGCCAGCGTATTAATGTCCGATATACAGTGTGGATTCCAGGCAGACGAGCTGTATTCAAGAATTGGTCTGGCAAAGGTTTTGAATGCCCTAGTTTACAGTACAGTGTTACCAGAGAAGAAGCTTCACAAAATTAGATTAACAACTCTTAATGCCTTTTTGGCAATGCTGTTACCATGAGCTCTGGGGCTTAGATTGTTGGAGATGAGTCCTCTGAACACTTTTAAAAAGCATCCTGTATATGACACACCATATGAATATCATTGTGAATAGGTCTGGTAGATCTGGGAATGGCTGCATTGATAGAGTTACTTTAGTTGTACAAATAAACTCCTGGTCTTTGCCAGAAGATTTTATCTAGCCAAGCTTAACATCATTAATTCCAGTTGATTTCAGTGGCACAGATGTATTGTAAAGCTGCTCAACATTGCTACTCAGAGTGTATTGGTCTTAAAAATGCTAACTGTTTATACATCTTTCCCTAGAAAAGCATAATTTAGTCATTCAAAGAACAATAAGGACATGGGGTTACTTTTTTGCTTTGTGTGTGTGTGTGTGTGTGTGTGTGTGTGTGTGTGTGTATTTGTTTGTGGTTGTGATGAAACTATATTTTAGGTCAGGACTAGTTATGGATCATACAAACTGGGCATCAACATTTGTATCAGTCTGGAATCTCACTGTTTTAGTTTTCTCTATTTAATCAGATGATGCTATTGCTTAATGGCTGAATCCAGGGGTGAAATGCTCCCGGTTCGGACCGGATTGCCCAATCCGGTAGTGATGAAGGCGGGTGGTTCAGAGAACCGGTAGCAAAAATCCCTGCCCCCACCCCATGCCCAGCTGAGCCGCACAATTATCAGAGGCCTTTTTTTTACTTTTAAAAGCATTTTTTCTACAACCTTTTCGGCTGAAAAAATGCTTTTAAGAGTAAAAAAAAAAGTCTCTGATGATCGCATGGCTCAGCTGGGATCGTCAAAGGCTTTTAAAAACATTTTTTCTACAATCTCTTCAGAGGTTGTAGAAAAAATGCTTTCAAAAGGCTCTGATGATCCCAGCTGAGTTGCCTGATTGGCAGAGGCCTTTTTTCTTTTAAATGCCTCTGACGATCAGGCAACTCAGCTTGGATCATCAGAGGCTTTTAAAAGAAAAAAAAAGCCTCTGCCAATCAGGCAACTCAGCTTGGATCATCAGAGGCATTTAAAAGAAAAAAAAGGCTTTTTTTCTTTTAAAAGCCTCTGATGATCCAAGCTGAGTTGCCTGATTGTCAGACGCATTTAAAAGAAAAAAAGCCTCTGCCGATCAGGCAACTCAGCTGGGATTGTTAGAGCCTTTTGAAAGCATTTTTTAACAACCTCTACGCCGAAGAGGTTGTAGAAAAAATAGTTTTAAAAGTAAAAAAAAAAAAAATGGCCACGCCCACGCAGTCACATTACCTCCACCCCCACCAAGCCATGCTCACAGATCCGGTAGTAACAAATTTTAGATTTCACCACTGGGTGAATCATTAATAAGCATTAAATCACCGCAAAAGTGATTTAAAAAAAGGGGGGGGTTACTCTGAGCATAGTTTAATATTTTATCAGCTGATATCTCAATGGGGTCTTCTTCCATTTTTCAAATTTTTAATTCTCCTTTCCTTCAGATCCTTTATTTCAGGGGTGTCAAACTCAAGGCCTGCAGGCTGCTTAGATCTGGTCCATGGGGCCACCCTGGAAACAGTGAAGGACCAGCCCGCGGTGCCTCTGCCAGTGAAAATGGAGCTCGCAAGGGTTGCCTGCAGTCCTCCCGAGCTCTGTTTCAACTGGCAGAGGGTTGCAGGAGACCATCACAGCTGAAAATGGAGCTCGGGAGCCCATCAACCATGGTATTATGCTGCACCGGCTGGAAGGGTTGGGGGTGGGAGGCACCGTGTTGCAGTGGTTCTCCTCCTTTCTCTCCGACCGGTCACAGTCTGTATTGACAGGGGGGCAGAGGTCGACCTCGAGGCCCCTTGTATGTGGGGTGCCACAAGGATCGGTCCTCTCGCCCCTTCTGTTCAACATTTATGTGAAGCCGCTGGGCGAGATCATCCGTGGTTTTGGGGTGAAGTACCACCAGTACGCTGATGACACTCAGCTGTACATCTCCACCCTAGATCACCCCAATGATGCCCTTGAAGTGATGTCCTGGTGCCTGGAGGCCGTGCGGATCTGGATGGGGAGAAACAGACTCAGACTCAACCCATCCAAGACCGAGTGGCTGTGGTTTCCAACATCCCAATATAGTCAGTTGATGCCATCACTGACTATTGGGGCGAGTCTTTGGCCCCCACGGATAGGGCTCGCAACTTGGGTGTCCTTCTGGACTCACGGTTGTCTTTAGAAGAGCATATGACGGCCACAGCTGGGAGGACTTTTTATCAGGTCCGCCTGATTCGCCAGTGGTGTCCCTTTCTGGATCGGGACTCATTACGTATGGTCACTCATGCCATCGTCACCTCACTCCTGGACTACTGTAATGCTCTCTACATGGGGCTCCCCTTGAGGAGCACCCGGAGGTTCAAGCTGGTCCAGAATGCAGCCGTGCAGGTGGTTATGGGAGCGACGTGGCACTCCCATGTGACTCCCCTCCTGCGCGAGCTGCACTGGCTCCCGGTGGTCTTCCGGGTGCGCTTCAAGGTTTTGGTCACCACCTTTAGAGCGCTCCATGGCTTAGGACCAGGATACTTACGAGACCGCCTTCTGCCACCAGTAGCCTCTCACCGACCAGTACGCTCTCATAGAGAGTGGCTCCTCAGGGTGCCGTCGGCCAAACAGTGTTGACTGGCAGCCCCCAGGGGGAGAGCCTTCTCTGTGGGGGCACCTGCCATCTGGAACGAGCTCCCCCCGGAGATACGGAGGATCCTAGATTTACGCACTTTCTGCTGCACCCTCAAAACATTTTTATTCCAACAGGCTGGTCTGGCTTGACTCTCCCTTTTAATTTGATTTTAAGTTTTATACAAATTGGGTGTTTTAAAATTCGTTTTTGGGCCAAAATTATTTAATGTACTTTTAAATGGTTTTTAACTTTTGTATGATGTATTTTTATCTTGTGGCTGTTCACTGCCCTGAGTCCTTCGGGAGCAGGGTGGTATATAAATTAAATTAAATAAAATAAATAAAAATAAATTTTCGCTGGCAGAGCACTCAGGTCACCATAGGAGCCCTTACACAAGTGACGCTGAACTGGCCACACCCACCCCAGCCACACCCACCTCAGCTCCTCGAAGTCAAACACAACCTTGATGCGGCCTTCAATGAAATCTAGTTTGACACCCCTGCTTTATTTTGTGGAGAAGCGTCAGAATATTCCCCCTATCATATTCTATAAGATTTGGGACTGGTTTACCCAAAGCACTTCTTAAAAAAGTGGAATTTTTGCCTATTATTTAACTATCTGAATAAGCCCTTATTGTACTTTAAGGTGGATTGCAATGCTCATCCTTCAGACACATTGCTTCACAAAACAGATAGCCCATGAACTTCAAGTAAGATTGATAACAAATGATAGTAAGAGCAAATAACTATTTCTTTCCTGTGGCAGAAACAATTTGGTTTTTTTTAAAGGGTGGGTGGGAAGAACCTCCTTTTTTAATAACAGGAAAAGTTACAAATTGCTAAAAACGAGGAGTCTTTTACCTCCAAAACAGAACGAGGATGAATTTGCTCAGCCATTTCTGTAGCAGGACTTTTGATTGTGATTCCTTCATCAAGTAATCTGAATATACAGCAACCAACTTCTCTTGATTCCTTTCTCTTATTCTAACACAATCCTGATGGAATGATACAAATTGAAAGCAGCAGGTTTACATCTCAGGAGCAACATTCTGGATGCATCATATCTACACAGAGGTGGAGGGAGAACAGTTATCAAATCCCCATGCTGTGGTACCCCTATAAATGCTTTCCCTTTTGTCCATGAAAGTTTCTAAAGAATAAAATTGAAGCACAAAGAAGTGAGCACACTAGGGAGTGAATGCAACAGCATTTCCTTAATCCATGTGGATAAAAAAAACATGAATGTTTTGATTCAATAAAGGGTCTTCCTCAGCATGCTGAATTAATCACATGGATTATTAAAACACTTGTATTCAATCTTTGGATCTTCTTTTGCCTTTTTTCTTCTTTTATTGTTCTCTACAGCTGTACTAAAATAAAAAGAGAACGTTTATATGAGCCTCTTAGTCATTGAAACTGATTGAATTTCTTCCCTGAAATCTACATTTCCCCCAAATGTTTCCACATTTGTGGGGATGGAGAAGAGAGATAGCTTTACAATGTCTCAAACAGTTCTATTGATGCCATAAAATTTGCCACTAAATCAAATATTCTTTGATACCTAAATCCAGCATGTTGTTCCATTAAAGATCGACAATTTAGCAGCTTGTGTATAGTTTGTAATGTTTTGCTTACAGTTTTTTTCTTAACCTTCTATCTTTTCATTAGTATAGCATCATGTTTATAATATTTTAACAAATATTCTTCATTTTAAGTGGCAACATAAATTGGTGCTGTTATTTGTTAATTGAGAAAGTCTGACAAGACATTTTTGGGCACTTGTTTTCCAGATAAGAACAGGAACATGAATTTCTTTCAAGGAATTTGTTATAGGGGAAAAAAAAAAGGACTGAAGGGCAAAAAATCCACAAAAGTATTTCAACTGAGATGTATCCCAGGTTACTAATCCATCTGGATTCAGGATTTATCAGATCCTTGGGAAGATAATGTAAGGCCAATTTGATTTTGTTTTTTGTTTTCCAATCCATTCACATGACCCTTCAGGTCTTCATTTAAAAGAGGAAGAATGCATAAAACAGTTCATTATCATTTACTGTATTTTAGTTTAAATAATACTATCCTGTGCATTTTGATTGTAACTGGAAGACGGTTTTAATGAGACTTTGGCAGCACTGGTCTGAAGATACTAAAACTCCTTCAACTATTTCTTGGCAAACTTTAAATGAGAAAAAAGAATAATTGTGGCTTAGTAACCATTGCTTGTTACTTGCATCACAACAGCAGCAACACGATAGTACTACAATATCACACTTGCTACCTTACATCCCCCTACATCAGTGTTTCTCTGACAACTTTAAGATGTGTGGATTCCTTGCTGGCTAGGAAATGTGAATTCCACACATCTTAAAATTGCTAAAATTGAGAAACATTGCACTATATCACAATCTACCCTCTCACAAGTGAGTAAGAATATTCAAGTCTGTGACCAAAAGCCTGATGGATGCTTGTATTTTTAACAGATTAACAGAGTTGGAAGGGACCTCCCGCCCAAGCAGGAGACCCTACACCATTTCTGACAAATGGCAGTGCAGTCTCTTCTTGAAAGCCTCCAGTGATGAAGCTCCCACAACTTCCGAAGGCAAGCTGTTCCATTGATTGATTGTTCTGTCAGAAAATTTCTCCTTATTTTTAGGTTGAATCTCCCCTTGATCAGTTTCCATCCATTTCCTTGCCTGGCCTTTGGGTGCCTTGGAAAATAGCTTGACCCTCTCTGCTCTGTGGCAGCCCCTCAAATATTGGAACACTGCTATCATGTCTTCCCTGATCCTTCTCTTCACTAGACTAGTCATGCCCAGTTCCTGTAACCGTTCTTCATATGTTTTAGTCTCCAGTCCCCTAATCATCCTGGTTGCTCTTCTCTGCACTTTTTCTAGAGTCTTTTTTATAGTGTGGTGACCAAAACTGGATGCAATATTCTAGGTGTGGTCTTACTAAGGCTTTATAGAGTGGTATTAGTCCCTTACTTGATCTTTTTTTTTTTTATTGCAAAAGTTTTACAATTACATTTTCACCCCTTTCCCCCCCCTCAAACCACCCCAAACTTCCCAACCTCCCTAACCCACCCTAACCCTCCCCTCCCCCCGGACTTCCTCACAGTATACTCATGTCAAATAAAAGGAAAAACCCTCCTTTATATATAAAACTTGAACCCCTCCCTCCCCCTTACAAGTTTTCATCTTCATTACATTAACCTATTTCTATCTTAATATAACATTTTCAAATAGATTTTCATCCTGATTACCTTAAAAATATTTCTATCTTAATATAACATTTTCTAATAAATTTTCATCCTTAACCTTAAAAAATTTCTATCTTAATATAACATTTTCAAATAAAAGCTATTTGATACTTCCTAGTTTGATATTTGTTCTGAACATAATCTATCCACTTCTTCCATTCCCATTCATAAGTCTCTTGAGAACAATCTTTTAGATATGCTGAAATCTTCGCCATCTCTGCAAAACTGGCCATCTTCAAAGTCCATTCCTCAATCGTAGGCAGCGCTTCATTTTTCCAATATTTACCTATCAACAATCTTGCTGCTGTTATCATATACAATATCAATTTTGTTTCACCCGATGTAAAACGAGTCCCTTACTTGATCTTGATTGTATCCCTCTGTTAATGCAATTTAGGATTGCGTTGGCTTTTTTGGCTGCCACTGCACACTGCTGGCACTGATGCATGGGACTCTGAGCGCAGTATCCTTTATTCCCTCATGTTCAATCCTCTCCTCTTCATGCCAATCATTCTTCAACAATGAAACTGTATTTTTTAAAGTCTCTCCTTTGCTAGAAATCGAGACGAGTGGCTTTGAAAGGTCAACAATTGACTCTGAAATGTACACTTGCACCTTTCCATCACTGGTGTATTTATTTTGAAGCAAATGGAAATGGAAAGACTTGGGTCTCTGTTGTCTTTGATATCAGTTGAGGGAGCTTGATGGAGTTGATCTCAGTGGGCCAAAAAAACCATGCCATTTAGAGGTGGAAAAATCAAGGTTTTATTCAGCAGCCAAGGCTGTAAGTAAAAGCGGTAAAATTTAATGGAAATAATGTCAGTGAATGAACTGGGTTTTCATTCATTAATGAAAATGAATGACATGGGAGTGATGAGTTGTTTGTATCTTTGAAATGAAATCACAGGTAGAGTTTGGATGTATAAGAACAGCAATGAAGCTTTAAGAGATATATAAATATAAAGATACATTTGCCCAGATGTATAAAATAAAATAAGTGACAAATAGAGTGTGGCACATTGTCTCTTAAAAACGGACTATCCCACTCCTTACACATTCTGCATTCAGTCCAGTGAGTACACTTTCTATTGATATGGATGACATATAATTAACCATCTGGGAATAGATAACTCTTTTGTGTTTTCATTTTAAGAACTTTCCCCTGCTCATATTCCAGTATCTTTATTGTATTAAAAATAGTGTGGACATCTTTACATTGCAAAGGATCTGACCAGATTAAAGTTTCATCAGTTTTCTGCTATCAACCACCAGAGACCTATTTCCTTTTACTTGACTTAACATTTAATAAAGATAGTGTCGTGTTGTTTATTAAAGTCCCTCATGCGATACTCTGGCAATGCAGAAGGCGCCTACATCTTTATATTGAAGAGAAAAGCACTTACAATTTCCTCCTTTACATGCAAATTAGAAACCATCCTCACCTACTTTCAGAACACTTGCAACCCAGTTCTTTCCCCATTCAATTATTTATTTTCCATGAATCAAACAGTTTTAAAGGTTTTACTAGAAAAAAATAAGTTCTTAAGGTTGTGTGTCTCTCTCACACTGATGTCAGCAGGGTAGAATTTTCCCCACTTTTCCCCTGAAAAATAGATTTTAAAACACTATTAAAATTAGCTAGTTACTAATTTTAATAGTGTTCAATACTTCTTATGTAGTAATAGTATTCAATAACATGTATAGGATACTCATAGTATTCAAACTACAAAAAGGTATATAATAAAAATCATATAAGATTGGAGTCTAATGACTTTACAAGCGCTATTCATATGCAAGTCAAAAATTATATTGCACCTGTCATTCAGCTACACACTGAGTTTTTGATAATCCTTTTGAAATGGATAGTACCTGAAAATTAACATTTTACTGCACTTATCCCACTGATTAGATTAGAATATATTGTTAAATAGTTTTTGCATGAACATGCACATATGCAAATATGGTTGTATAGGTAGTCCTTGACTTACAACAGTTTGTTTAATGACTTACGGCATACAACTGACACTTATAACTGGGGCCCTACTGTGGTCATATGATTGCAATTTGGGTGCCCAACAACTGGTTCACAACTACAACCAATTGCAGCCTCCTGCAGTCAATTGTTCATGATTTGTGAACCCTCCCTTTTTTTTTTTTGCTGATTCCAGCAAAAGCATCCATTGGGAAAGCTGAATTTACATACAACCATAGTGATTTGCTTAACAACTGTCAATAAAATGTCATAAAATCAGATCTGACTCAACTTACGATCACAGTGACTTCTGGCAGAAATTCTGGTCCCAGTTGTGGTTGTATGTTGAGGGCTACTTTAAAGCTCCTTTGAGCCCAATGTAACTGACATTCACAAGTATATATACACAAGATTATATGGTTATGGCTTTGCATGTGAGCTCAATGAGCAACTCTGATTCTACGATTGAAACTTCTCTTAAGTTATTCCATTATTATTATTATTATTATTATTATTAGTTGGTTGTGCATCTGAGATACTAGCATGAGAAGATAATGATAGTGAATAAAGTTCACTGCTACACCACAGATTTCCTCTCACTGGTATCTTCCATTTCCTCTTCCAGAGCATTCTGGAATAAAGCTATGTAGTAGTAGTAGTAGTAGTAGTAGTAGTAGTAGTAGTAAGAAGAATAATAATAAAGCAAAAATTCAACATGTTACCACCAACAGCAAATGCCGCCTCTGCAATGAGAAAGATGAGACAGTCGACCACCTGATCAGGGGATGCAGCAAAATTTCACAAACTGACTACCTACAACGCCATGACCATGTTGCTAAGATCATTCACTGGAAATTGTGCCAGAAGTTTGGATTTGAGTACAGCAAAAACCACTGGGAACATCAGGTTGAAAAAGTTTTAGAGAATGAGAAACTCAAGATCTTGTGGGACTTTAGGATTCAGACTGACAGGCACTTGGTCCACAACACACCTGACATAACAACAGTTGAAAAGAAAAAAGTATGGTTCATTGACATTGCAATACCTGGTGATGCACTGATTGAAGATACGCAGCAAGAAAAAATCACAAAGTACCGGGATTTGCAAATTGAAGTTGAGTGACTGTGGAAAAAGAAATTGTGTGTTGTCCCGATTGTAGTTGGAGCCCTTGGAGCAATACCCAAAGGGCTACCCCGCTATTTAGAAATTCTAAATTTGCCTGACTTGAACATTTTGACTCTACAAAAAACCACCTTACTCGGAACAGCTTACATCCTCCGACGATACCTTAACGTTCCTAGGTCCTTGGTTAGGACTCGAGCTGCTGAGCTATTAACCAGCCTCAAAGGCTGTGAATCTCACTAAAGATTAAATAATAATAATAATAATAATAATAATAATAATAATAATAATAATAATAATAATAATAATAATAATTTTATTTATATACCGCCCTTCTCCCGAAGGACTCGGGGCGGTGTACAGCCAAGATTAAAAACATAAATATACAATATCATAGTTAAAAATTAATTAAAATCATTAAATAATTTTGGCCAAATTTTAAAACCCAATATTAAAATCCAATTTAAAATCATTCAGTTAGACAGCCCCGCCTGTAAGAACAGTAGGGTCTTGAGGGCACAGTGAAAGACCCGGAGGTCAGAGATGTTACGAATATCCGGGGGTAATTCATTCCAAAGGGCAGGCGCTCCGACAGAGAAGGGTCTCCTCCTGGGTATCGCCAGCCAACATAACTTGGCCGATGGTACCCTGAGGAGTCCCTCTCTGTGGGAGCGGATTGGTCGGTGGGAGGCTATTGGTGGCAGAAGGCGGTCCCATAAATATCCTGGTCCTATGCCATGGAGTACTTTAAAGGTGGTGACCAACACCTTGAATTGCACCCGGAAGACCACTGGGAGCCAGTGCAGCTTGTGCAGGAGAAGTGTTATATGGGCGTAATGAGGTGCGCCCATAATGACCCGCGCGGACGCATTCTGTTGGAGCCTCCAAGTGCTCTTCAAGGGGAGCCCCATGTAGAGAGCATTACAATAGTCCAGACGGGAGGTGACGAAGGTGTAAGTGACCGTGCGCAAGGCTTCCCGGTCCAGAAAGAGACGCAACTGGCGGATAGGCGAACCTGATAAAAAGCCCCCCTGGCTACGGCCGTCATATGCTCTTCTAAAGACAGCCGTGAGTCTAGGAGGACACCCAGATTGTGAGCCCTCTCTGTGGGGGGCAAAGATTCACCCCCAATATCAGCGATGGCACCAGCTGACTATACCGGGATGCCGGAAGCCACAGCCACTCAGTCTTGGAAGGGTTGAGCTTTAGCCTATTTCTCCCCATCCAGACCCACATGGCCTTCAGGCAGTGGGACATCATATCAAGGGCATCATTGGGGTGGTTTGGGGTGGAGATGTACAGCTGGGTGTCATCAGCGTACTGATGGACATCTCACCCCAAAACCTCGGATGATCTCACCCAGCGGTTTCACATAAATGTTGAACAGAAAGGGCAAGAGGACCGACCCTTGTGGCACCCCCCAAGCGAGGCGCCTCAAGGTCGACCTCTGCCCCCCTGCCAGCACAAACTGCGAGCGGTCGGAGAGGTAGGAGGAGAACCACTGTAACACGGTGCCTCCAATTCCTAACCCTTCAACCGCTGCAGCATGATACCATGATCGATGGTACCAAAAGCCGCTGAGAGATCTAATAGGACTAGGACAGAGGAGCAACCCCTGTCCCGAGCCCTCCAGAGATCATCAACCAACACGACCAATGCCGTTTCTGTGCTGTACCCCTGCCTGAAGCCCTACTGGTATGGGTCCAGATAGACAGCTTCCTCCAGGTACCAGGGTAGCTGTCGTGCCACCACACTCTCGACAACCTTCCCCACAAAGCGTGACTTATCAAGGAGAATAGAAGAACATGACTCCTATCACCATTGAACAGTGAATACTGGATCCTGGGGAACACATTCCCAAAGTTATTTATTTGGTTAGTATGGTAAAATGATGAATGATCAGACAGGAGTTTTCCTGGTTTGTATCAAAGCAATGCAGCTAAACTTGCAAAGGCCACAATTATTAGTTTGGGAAAATGTTCTTATGGTGATTCCCTTTGAATACATTTGCTGCTAGTAATTTAATAAAACCCATTTCTATTTTAAACAAAAGGGAATGACTTTACTAATTTTTTTTAATCAGAAAAAAGGTACTTGTTCTTAAAATAAAATGTTGATGCATTTTTTTTTGATGCATTTTGTTAATAGGTAGGTGATCCTTGAGATAAAAGCTGCCGCAGACAATTTTTTTTAAAAAATTCAAACTTTTGTTAATGTAGAGGAATTCATTTGCTGTTCATTAACACATATAGGCCCAGCAATGTTATGAACATTTTTCTGTAGTGGGGTTGGAAAAACTAATTATTCACCATATGGTGGCCAGCTCAGCAACAATTGCTGAAGCCATGGAAGCAAAAGGAAGTTGGCTGGTTGATTTCTTTGAGCCGTTTGCACAGCGATGACTCTCTTGACACATGCCATTCATTTGGCTTCTGAATAACAGATGGACTAAGGCTGGGAATTGTGGAAAAATCATGGCAGGGATCTGGTGTCTGCCCTTGCCTTTTTATCCTTCAGAATGACTTTGGGTCACATGGTTTGCAAAAAATAAAAAGCAGCGGATTGTATGTAGCCTCAGTACTTCTCCGCTTCTTTTATGAAGCCGGTCGTAATTTAGACTGCTTTTTCCTATCTTGTTTATTAAAAGGATCAGTGTGTTTAGATGAAAGAGATTACTTGGTGTGCGGTTGGTGTATATCTGGGTTGGGAGGGAGGTTGTGCTGTGCCAGTGACATTCAGCTCATTGTTAGTGAAAAACATGCCAGCAGTTTGATAAGGAATAAGAAATTGAGAAGGTTAAATTAAATTTTAAATTGATCTTTATTTATTCTCTTCCCTTTTGCAAATGGCACCTAGACAGGAAAAGATAAGAACTGTTTTAGTTTCAGACTCTAAGGCCTAAAATAGGCTATTGTCTTTTTTTTTTTTTAATTTTGTTTTCCCCAAGTCTCCAATAGTGCTTGGAAAGAGAGATAACAATAATAGGACAGGAATCCAGCTGTTGACTTTGGGAATGTAATATGGTCCTTAGGATTGACTACCACACAGATGGGAAAATGTGGTTGATTCTTTTTCTCTTTGAATGCCATACTTCCTTATAGTAAAGCACATTGTTCAAGGGAATCAAATGAAGCTTTATTTAAATATGACTTAATAGTGTTTATGTGGGTTGGAAATTTTTAAGCTCAATCCAAACTCAACTGATATGCAGCGAAAAAACATTTGGCAGAGGAAAGTTAGAATACTTTTTATGGGGAGGAATAACGTTAATAAAGGATGTGGTGCAAAATAGTTTGATTGGGAGCTGAAAGTAACATTCTGTCTTTGAGAAGCTTCAGATATTTCCTTTCCTTTCCTTTCCTTTCCTTTCCTTTCCTTTCCTTTCCTTTCCTTTCCTTTCCTTTCCTTTCCTTTCCTTTCCTTTCCTTTCCTTTCCTCTCCTCTCCTCTCCTCTCCTCTCCTCTCCTCTCCTCTCCCCTCCTCTCCCCCTCCTTTAAAAAAGAGTTCTGGGCACTGGATTTTTTTTAAAGGAACTCTTGCAGTTCCTCCTCTGCCACCTAGATTCAGTGCCAATTCCAAGGCCACTAATATTATTTGAGAAGATGGAAGGAAAGGGATGTTGGGCAGTTTTAGAATTTTGGATTGATTACCTTTCACAGAATACTTTTCTGAGACATCAACCCTGTAATGGTATGTTGGTATATCTTTGCTTCAGACCCTGGCACATAAGGGTCTGCAGCATAGACAATGGTCTGATTTGAGTCTGAAAGATAAGGGGTAGCAAAAAGGCCAGAAAAGCCCCTCCCTAGTTTTTGGGAAAGTAAAAGTAAAGGAAAAGATTTTCAGAGTTGCAATATTTTGTTCATGTAGCCTTGCAATAAAACTAATTTACTTATAAACTGGGTTAACAAAATCACAAATGAGGAGGTCATAAGCCACCTGGGAAAGCAAAGGGAAATCATGTGATATGACAACCAGAAAAATACAGCATACTTCACTTAATCCTTCAAAGAAAGATTGAAGGCAAACAAGGTCCAGGCAGAAGAAGAACATCATGCCTTCAAAACCTAAGGGACTGGTTTGGACAAAACTCAGCAGCACTTTTTTATGTGGCTGTTCACAAAAATAGGATTGCCAACATGATCACCAACATCCGATGACAAGATATGGCACAACAACAACAAGAAGAATAAAACTAATAATCTTGGTTGTGTTTTTTTGTCTGGACTATTTCACAAGGCTAACACACTAATTACAAAAAGAAGGTTCTTTGTGCAGCTAGGGTTGCCAAGTCTGCTTCCAAAAAATAGCAGACAAGCGGGGGTGGTGGTGGTTAAGTAGTAAAAAAATAAAAAAAAAAATTTACAATTAAATTATATATTTTCTTACAAACATTTTAACACGTATTAAAATAATCACTTCAAAATTTTGCT
This sequence comes from Arizona elegans, assembly GCA_022577455.1. Lineage (NCBI taxonomy): Eukaryota > Metazoa > Chordata > Lepidosauria > Squamata > Colubridae > Arizona > Arizona elegans. Next base: position 67,174,343 of record JAKOOJ010000007.1, read on the forward strand.
TAAAATTCAAAACATCAAATATATTATAATAATATGTAAAATATTAAATTACATTTTAATTTCATCATAAAGCTTTTGAATAAAAAAATGTCCACTATTTTGTGAAAAAAAATAGTGAACATAATGTGAAAAAAGTGGACTGTCCGCTCAAATAGTGGACATCTGGCAACACTGTGCAACTGGAGTGGTCTAGTAACCATGCTATTTAGAAAGAAAAATGTTAACTATAATTTTTGTATGTAATTTCCTATTTGGATTTCCCTTGCAGGTTTAGTTTGAATTTCCTAAGTGCAAATTACCTAAAATCTGCTAACTTAAAGAATATGTTAACACACACACCTAGGATCTATTGTGAAAATTTCAATTCCACCTGAGCAATGGGTCCCAGGTTTTATTATACATAACGACACAAAAATATTTTTGTGTATAGTTAAGTCCTAGTTTAGTAACTTTAATAAGATCTTTGATAATTCTATAACCTTTAAGTTGATCTTCATTAGAGATGCTGCAGAAGCTTGTGAGATCTTATACAATTCTTGAAGAGTGGACTGGTTTTTAGTTCAGTTTTTATACAATTTCATATATTTCAAATGAAAGCCTGGTGTGTTTTAAATTGTGAAAAAGGATTACCACTGAAGAGAAAATACAAAATAAAATGGCAATGAAAAGAAAGCAGCCAAAAATGGGTAAAAGTAAAAATGAATGAAATAAGAATTTTATCTACTTATACTTTATTTTTAAGCAGTGTAAATCACCTACTTTTTTTAAAAAAAAAATCAATATGTCATGAAAATATTGTTACTCAGTAGAATAGGATAAATTTACTCTCCTCTTCCAAAATAGTAGGGAAGTTTTCAGAAAAAAAGTACTTTTTTAGGAAAGAATGTTCTATAGAAAATTCAAATGCATGTGTGTTATGCAGATAATTCATCTGTATTTTTTTTTTTTAGTTTCCATGTTTTCAACAGGAGCAGTTCTACTGTTCACATCAAAGGCCAGTTGTTACCAATGTTGTTTCTCAGCTATCTGTATTTTAAATTGTTATAATATTGCTTTATTTTATTTTAATTCTGTTCACTTCCCAGAGACATTCTTTGAGATCAGGAGCCATTTAAATTGGACAACTAAATATTCTCCTTTTTCTCTGCTTCCATGTAAAGGAGTAGAGGTAGGTTTAAATAGTAGCTTAATTTTGAAGTCTTTGAGCATGATGGTGATGGAGCCTTTTTTTTCTTCTTCTTCTAGAAGGAGCCACTGCTTCGCCTAATTAGTACTGATTATTAAATTAAAGTAATAATTGGTGGCATAATTAAAAAGATATCCCACCAGTAAAAGGCATGAAACCACCCTGCTTCTAAAAGTTCACCCCTTGGAATAATTCCTTGCAGCCTGAAAGCCGGCTGGAGGATTTTGAAAAGAGAGAAATTCATTACTCAGAGACATGTATTATGTTCTTATCAGCTGTCAGCTTTTAACACTTACTTTGACAATGGCTGTTTTTGACAGAATTTGTAGGTTGCTTTTCCTCACCCTGGGCCTGAGATATGATGAATGTGCCATACAGGTGACCTTTACTCAAGGCCTCATGTTAATATTCACAATGGTCCATTTATTAATTTCAAACAATACCTGTCATTTTTTTTTCTCTCTCAAATGCTTGGTTTGCCAATATGACCCTTGGTTAGAATGTGGGACTATTCCAGATTGGTCACCAGGAAGCACCAAGTGCCTTTGACTGAAATGTCATGGAAGATGTATGGTCAAAGTGTTGTACTCAGCACCACCGCTGTGACACGAAGAAAACCATTTTGACCCAAATAGAAGCATACTCAAACAATGTCGCACCAACCAAAGGCAACATATTGGGAAGAAAAATGCTCGTGAACAGTTTGTGCTGGAAGATATATTGGCAAGATGGCCATAGGGCAAACTTTGAACTATTGAAATCTTTAGAAATATTGTTTAGTACTTGAACAATACTTACAAACCTAATTAATCAAGCATAGCTGCTCTTCTTCACTCTTTACACAATTATTTGACTATATGAATAGCACTTCGAGACTTATTTTGAAAAGATTTTTTTTACAAATGGGTAACAAATGTTTAGCCAGATGACACCATTTAATGTCAATTAAAATTCTAATTTTCTCCTCAGAGAATGTTTTGCCAAAGAAGGTTGCAAACTACATTTTAAAATTTATAATTGTTGTATGTCTTTGAAGTGTTGTTTTAATAAAATTGACAAATATTTATGAGTTGGACTTTTCTCTAAATTAGTATTTATATCAGTATTGAATGCCAACTGTAAAAAAAATACCTAATTCTACTTAATAAAAATAGCTTATTTTTAAAGTTTATTCTGAAACTTGTAGCTCTTGAGAGATGGTGTCAATAACATACATGAAAATATAAGTGTTTAATTTAAAAAAAACATAATCTCTAATGTTCACTTTTCAGCTGTCTTTTGATTGATATACTTTTCAAAGCCTTTTGTATACTTTGCAACTTAAGACTTATATAAGTGTTCATAGACCCATTGTGAGCATGTTTGGCATAAGGCAATAAGGAGTGGATTCAACAGAATAATATTACTTCTTTTTTGATCAAATGTAATTTTTAATAAAGAATTTTATATTAAAAGACAGTATTTGCTATGGACTTTATTGAATGTCAGAATTGTATGCCTTTCCAAATCAAAACCATTCAATGTTACCTCTTTTATGCTTTCCCATATGAAATATTAATAGGATACAGATTATAGCAAAGATTTTATGAATGAAATGAAGAATGAAGAATGAAATGGAAAAGCATCTTTATATTAATATTTGTGCTTTACTTTCTTTGTCTTTTTATTTACTTACAGTTCCACCTTTTGTTTTGCATGTTCTTCTTGTAGTATTTCTACACTCTCAATACAGTTTCGGGTAAAAATGTTAGAAAATGGTTTCTTATATAAAAGTTGTAACTATTCTCTTGATACTTTTATGATTTTATACAGAATTTTATTTTAAAATATGATATCTGAGGTTGCCTTGTTATGCTAATTTTGCTCTTTTTTAATTTGGGGGGGCATAATTTTCAGTTTATTTTGGAAAAGCAAAGGCACACTTGCTTTTCCAAATTGAATTTCAAAACTTTTATCCATGAGTTTTTACCACAAAGAAAAAGGTAACTGAAATAAGAACAGAGTCAAACATGTCATCGCTTATTAGTTAATAGATCAAATCCACAAATGGTCATAAATTCTAAGCCAGTATAAACTAACTGGTATAAAAATGTTGTATGTTATTGATGAGCTTCAGAACTATGGTACTAAAGTGGGAGATTTCACTTGAAGATCCACAGGTTAAGGTGTAATTGATCCCAACAATTATCTTAAAAAGAACCTGATTTAACAAATATGACTAAAATAAATTATTTTCTTGAGGAAAGACTGTATTTCACTTGAAAGCCTATCTGCCTAGAAGACTGGTCAAGAGGTTTCTGTACAATTTATTACTAACAAAATTTGCTTAGATGTACAATTTACATATCTCATGTACTATGTCTGCATTACACAAAATTATTAGCTAACATGGTATTTCTGGAAACTAGTTTCAGGGGAAGTCTGAATTTATGTTTAAAAAGGTAAAGGTAAAGGTTCTGCTCGCACATATATGCTAGTCATTCCCGATTCTAGGGGGCGGTACTCATCTCCATTTCAAAGCCGAAGAGCCAGCACTGTCCGAAGACGTCTCTGTGGTCATGTGGCCAGCATGACTAAACCCTGAAGTGCACGGAACACTGTTACCTTCCTACCAAAGGTGGTCCCTATTTTTCTACTTGCATTTTTTTATGTGCTTTCGAACTGCTAGGTTGGCAGAAGCTGGGACAAGTAACAGGAGCTCACCCCGTTATGCAGCACTAGGGATATATATGTTTACTAACACCCAAAGAATAATTATGCCCTTATAAGGATATGTCCATTGAGTGTCTGCTGTTCAAACTCAGATTTATTTTAGAGAATAGAGATTTTTTAAAGTTTCTCCTCCTCTATTTTAAGAAGTGAGTTTTCTCTAAGGCAATAGAAATCTTCTTATACCCAAGAATTTGAGGTCAAGTATATGTTAATAGTTGTCAATTGGCAACTTTTGTTTTGCAATACAGAGGTTATATCATTTTCTTAAAATAATATTTTTACATACATTTTGCAAAATATGGCATGCATAAAAACCTTACATGCATCCACTTGTTTAATAGTTATGTCTATTTCTGTATATAAGAACAGTGTTTATGAATATCAATATATCTAACTTAAAAGAATTATATCTATGCTTTTTTAATGCATTTGTCAATTATGAAAGCAATATCTTTCTTTCTGGTCCCTAACCATCAAAACCAAATTTGATAGCAGCCAGACGTGCTATTGATACCTTCTAATCAATCCCCATTGAAAGGAAGTGCTATATTTAGGAATATTCCAGAAACCAAAGAGCTTCAGTTTTCATGCTTCACCATCTTTCTCTCCCCCCTGCCCTCCAGTCTTTTGTGGAAATTTGGCATGACTGTCTCCTTCACTACTGGCCTATCCTGCCACTGATCCCTACACAAAGAAGTTAATAAATGTTTACTTCACCCCTCCCCTGCCCCTTCCCCCCATTTTTCCATATGGCTTGTTCACAGCCTTGTGCTTGTTTGTGTCTGAATGCTCACTTACATTGACTGGTGTGAGGGAATTGTTCCTCCTATGCTGGCCATCTTCAAATCAATGCTGGCCTCTAACAAGAGAAAGTGCCTCAGATGTAGTGGTTTCCACAGGACTATTGTTGGGCTTTTGTTAAGCATTTTTGAACCTAATAAATAATGTCAAAAGTCTCTATCTTGGCCAAAAATGTTCCTTTTGATATCCATCTAGTAGTATTTTTTTGTTCTGTGATGGCTTCCACTGTTGCAAAGAAGTTGGACTTTATAATGGTAATTTGAAGTCTCGCGTGCCATGTTGCCATATGATTTCTTTTTTTAGGAAGGAAAAAAAAAACAGGGACAAGGCTTTTAAAGCCTTTTATTTCATAAAGTAAACAGTAATTACATACCGTGATCAAGGAATGAAATGAAGAACAACACAATTTTTAATTTTTAATTAGAAAACGCAGGGTGATTTTAAGGTTTAAATTTAAGGTTTATGCTTTCAGAAACTTTGGTAGAGATTTCTTGTGAAAGAAAATTTAATCAGCCAAGGTTTTTTTTTAAAAGTTACAATAATTTTATATTGTATATTGCTTTTAATAAGAGCAACAAGCTAACTTGAAGAAAAACTTTTAAAACTTAGGCGGATCCTTCCTACAATTTCAAATCCAATAAATTATCATAATACTGTGAAGCAGGATTCCTGCAATGTTTTCAGAAAGTAGCATTTTTATTATTTTACTTTGGCATACATAATACAAGAGACAGCAATAAACCATAATATAGTGCTGCCTCTGTTTATGCAAACAGACCAATCTACCAACATCAGTGCGAATGACTGATAGTTTACTATAGTTGTGAACCAATCACTGACCACCTGAACTGGGCCTAGCTTAGTATAGCACAAGTCCCTGATTGAAATGGGTCAGTGGAGTTCTTTATTGGCAGATGAGGGAGAAATTGAGAATAATTTGCTCTATAATCTCTATAAAAAGTAATAAAAATTATTGGGTGCAGCAGTTTAAAAGTAATAAACATATGCACCCAATAGAGGTGGTTTTGTTCCTTTTGAGAGGGAGAAGATAGGGATGTTTCAAAGACTCTGGAAAATTACCTGCCCTATTAAAATGACAACAACAACAACAACAACAACAACAACAACAAATGCATAAAGTAAATAAGCTGCGGGGTGGGGGTGGGGGTAGGATCTGAGGGATACGTAGATAAAACAACCGGAGTATTACAGTTTTAGGCAAATTTTAAAAAAGAACTTGCAGAAACTTCAAATGTAAGCAAAGAAGAATTTCTGATAGCAACTGCTGGCAAAGGTGAGGATAAAAAAAGCATGGAATGTAGCAAAAATACCCCCCCCCCACCAGGAAGAGGTGGGTTTCAGCAGGTTCTGACCAGTTCTGGAGAACCGGTAGCGGAAATTTTGAGTAGTTTAGAGAACCGGTAGTAAAAATTCTGACTGGCCCCGTCCCCATCTATTTTCTGCCTCCCAAGTCCCAGCTGATCAGGAGGAAATGGGGATTTTGCAGTAACCTTCCCCTGGATTGGGGTGGGAATGGAGATTTTACAGTATCCTTCCTCTGGAGTGGGGTGAGAATGGAGTATTCTTCCCCTGCCACGCCCACCAAGCCACACCCACCAAGCCACACCCACAGAACCGGTAGTAAAAAAATTTGAAACCCACCAATGTGCCCAAGGGATTTTGGTTTACAAAAATGAAGGCCTATTGTCAGTAGACAGCTCTTTCTATGTTTCCATTCAAGTTTTCAAATATATGTTTCTGTGAATCTGACTGGAGGAAGCCATGGGTAGGAACGTCTTTCTAAGACTAACTTTTTAAAAGCTGATGCTTTTAAAGACTATTATTAATATCTAATATCTAAGGATATTAAAATATTAGATATTATTAAAAATAAGCAGAAGTCTGGTATACAAAAGACAAACAATAGAAAAGAATCATACAATACAAGAACAATTAAGAAAAAAAACAGCAACAGCAAAATTAAAACTAAACCAAACCAAAAAATAGAAAAAAAAGACCCATTGCATAAAATGTTCTAAATTACAATGCTAAATATCTAATGTGTACCTTAAACATATACATGACAATGGTTTAAAAAATATACCCTTACTTAATATACAAAATTAGTACCAAAAAAGATAGAGATTACCTAACAATACCAGAGTATTATTGTAAAATATCATAAAATTTGCATCAAAGAATAGCATATTGCTTCATTCTTTTATTTTTTCCAGAAGAAAGAAATCACTCATTTCCAAAATACAATCAATGTCTGGAATAATATCACTTTTCCAATTTTTCAATATAATTCTTTTTGCCATCCCTCCCCCTCCTTGTCTGGAACAATCACAATTCCTCATAGACAGTCAGATTCCAGAGTTTTGGAACATAATTTAGCATCACATTAACATCTTTTGGCTGGATTGCATTCAAGAAGTCCAGTATTATTGGCCAAGGCCACTTAGCATTTAATTGTTTAGTTACTTTTCCAACCATGATTTCACTCTGAGAAAATCCACATGGATCTGCTTTGAAATGAAGATAGGGGAAAGAATACAGTTTTATGCCTTCCCCAGAAAAAAGCCCTTTAATGTGCAATGGTAATAGGCCATTCTCCATGTTATCAGCAAAAGCACACACAAGCTAAAACAAACATGAAGTTCCTGAATTGAGCAGATAATATAGCACTGGGCAAGACACTATCTATAATTTTAAATGTCTAGGGCTAGGCCTTGAAATTAATTATGTTAACCCAATGCCATAAATATTGGACACTTTTTCTTATGCTTATTTTGCATTTGTAACCATTGTTGATCCATAGCATCCTCTCTGGATTGTATATGAGATGCTGATAATTGTTCAAAACAATGTAAATCACAGAGAAAAAAAAAGTCAGACTAGCTACTGGAAATTAAAGGGATATAATAAAACATGCACGTTTGAAACCAGAAAGTAAATGCAGTAGTGTATAAAAATGTGTATATGTTGTACGTTGGACATTTAAGATGTCATAAACCAAAGATGCATAGATATGCTGTATGTAAAAAATAAAAGATTTAGAGAAGTGAGTTTTGAATAGAGGGAAAAGATCCCTTAAAAAAAGAATTCTAACATTTTTCTCATGACTTACTTTATCTTATCAGTTGCAAACAAAGTAGCTTAGGGCAGTGGTGAAGTGTAAAATTTGTTACTACTGGTTCTGTGCGTGTGGCTTTTTGTGGTGGGGTAATGTAACTGGGTGGGCGTGGCCAACTTTTTTTTTTTTTTACTTTTAAAAGCATTTTTTCTACAACCTCTTCAGCCAAAGAGGTTGTTAAAAAATGCTTTTAAAAGCCTCTGAAGATCAGGCAACTCAGCTGGGATCGTCAGAGGCTTTTAAAAGCATTTTTTCTACAACTTCTAGAGATTGTAGAAAAAAATGCTTTTAAAAGCCTCTGACGATCCCAGCTGAGCCGCGCGATCATCAGAGGCTTTTTTTTTAAACTTTTAAAAGCATTTTTTCGGCCGAAGAGTTTGTAGAAAAAATGCTCTTAAAAATAAAAAAAAAGCCTCTGATGATCACGCGGCTCAGCTCGGCATGGGGGTGGGGGGGCCTCAGGGATTTTTGCTACTGGTTCTCCGAACCACCCGCCGCCATCGCTACCGGATCAGGCGATCCGGTCCAAACCGGGAGCATTTCACCCCTGGCTTAGGGTCAGAAACACTGAGACTTGAGTGGTCTTTGATGCTCTCTGAGCGTGGTTGTTTTCTTGCAGATGTTTCATTACCCAAAGTAGGTAACATCAGCAGTGCTAGTAGAGAGTAAGGTTTGCTTTCAATTTATATTCTAGTGTTTGCCCTGTCAGTTTCAGTGGTTTCGATGTTTCTTTGGTTGGGCTGTTTATTGTTAGCTTATTTGGCAGTTTCTTGATTTGAACAAGCTAGCAGGAAACAACCCAATTATAGAAGGTTACTATGACCATAGATTAGATTGGGCTTGGGTGGGCTCTCTGCATGTTGATTCCAAAGAAACCCCTTGAATGATCTTGATTTGGGATAAGTGGTGAGGGCAGCGGTGAAATCCGGCCGGATCTATCCAGCTCGCACGAACCGGTAGCACCGGCGGTGGGAGGCTCCACCCACCCACCAGTACGTCATTACATCCCATTTTTGACCCTCTGCACATGCTCAGAAGAGGCGCACATGCACGTAGCATGTTCCCATTCTTGAATTGATAGCGAAGGTAAGTGGATTTCACCGCTGGGCGAGGGGTAGTATTTGTAGATTATCCACAATTATTCAAGATGGTTAAAAACAATTATTCTGAAGAGTTCCAAGAATAGAAATTGGATAAACTTGGGGAAATTGGGTAAGTAGTTAGCTCCATGGCAAAATTCAATTGAATTTAAATATGTATAAAGTGATTACAGTGTAGTAAAAAACCAACAACAACCCAACTGCACATGCTCATTGATGAGGTCTGAACTAACTCTAACCAGAAAATATCTATTGATCTTACAATAGATAATACTGAATGAAGTTCTTTTCTCATTGTGTTGCTGCTTGAAAACCATAAATTTCATGCTAAGGATTATAAGAAAGGAAACTGAAAACAAAAATGTTAATACTGTAATGGTCTAGTACACATTTATGGAACATTGAATCTGGAGTATTGTGTGTGGTTCTGGATCACCACACTTGGAAAAAGAGTATCAGACATCTGCAAAAAATGCAGAAGAGTAAACACTTTCTCCATGGCAAGAGGTAGAATATTTAGGCAAGTAAAAGGAGGATCTAACGCAGGTATACAAAATTCTAGATGGCATGGAATAGGAGAACATAAAAAAAAAATTACCTCTCAAGATACTAGGACCAGTAACTGAAGCTCTTTGAAAAGAGAATGAAGCATACACAAAAAGAAAATTTTCATATCACCCTTAATTAACCTATGGCAGTGACTATGGCTAACCTTTTCCGGTGCCCAAAGCATGCGTGTCTGTGTGCGAATGTGCATGCAGGTGCCCTTATCCCCAAAATGCAATGTGCGCGTGGGGCTGTGCATGCGCCCCGCCCCCCTGCACATGCACCCACGGCCCCCGCATGCGCCTGAAGACCAGTTGACTTGCGGGAGACGTGTGCGTATGTTGGCGGAGTTTAGCTGGGGCAATGGCTCGCGTGCCCACACATGCCATAGGTTCGCCATCACGGACCTATGGATTATATTATTTAAGATATAGTGATGGCTACTAACTGGATAGCTTTAAAAAGGGTTTAGATAAATTCATGAGGGAAGCATGCTTCCAAAATCCAGTTGGAGAGGAAAAGTGGTAGGATATCCCCACCCTCTGCTTCTGAATACCATAGAGTCATTTGCTTGGTCATTCTACAAAACAAAATGGTGCACAAAGGCAGGCACTTAGCTTGAAGTAGCAAGTTTGTTCTTAGTTATATAAGGTTAAGATAATTTCTGTAGAGCATTATTTTTTGTAATGACAATTAATTTAAGGCCCTGCATGTTCCCTTGTTTCAGCATGATCCACTGGAATAAATTGAAACTAATAAAGACCATATCTAATATTATCTATGAAACATATTGCTACTATTATTTTTATCAATGAATACAGATAAAATAGAAAAAGTTATTGAGATAATTTTCAAGACTTGAAAAAAATCTTTTAATTGCTTTATTAAAAGTATGAAGTTTTAAAAACTATGTAGATAATTTGAAATACATGGTTTACAAAAAAAAACCCACATTCTGTGCAACAAACTAGAATTTTATATATAGAATATATAGCTCTAAGTGGTGTGACCTTTGGAAATATCAGAAAAGCACCCAGATCCATGTATTTTTTGTTTGTTTGTTGTTTGTTCGTTCATTCATTCATTCATTCACATTTAGTAACTCACCATGCAAATCTAAATGAGAAAAATAGCTAAGTAACTTGAACTGAATTTTCCAAATGTTTTCAGCCTATTTCTTATACAAAGAGGAAAAGTACCACTAAATGGGACATAAAATCTAGACTAAAACATCTTATCCAACTATGTGACTGTAGGGGAGTGATGTGGTGGCTTAATTTATTCCTCCTGACTAAATCAGTACGTATAGTGTGTTGATTTTCCCCTTCCCACACTACTTCAAGATGCCTCTTTTTAGACTGATTCTGTGTGTGTGACTTTTAACAATGTTCTGTTCACATTTCCTTGGATAGGACCAACAATTGCCTGTTGACCCATTTTAACCCCTTTTGAGCGTCATCTTCAAAGTGTAACTGTCCTTGACAATGAAGGAGACCTTCTTATTGTCTGGTTCTTCTAGGCAATCTTTAGCATAGAGTCAAATGGCTTTCAAATGGAAGGATTGGCTGCAGGAAAAAGACAAAGTGGGCTGTTGTTTTTGAGTGACTTTGGTTGTGTTTCCCTTTTCTCTGCCCCCTCCCTATTTTGAACTAGCACATTTCTATAGAAGATGACAGACATCTTGACAGGTGCAATATGCTTTGAACTGTTGTGTCAGATGATTCTTTTGTTTTGCTTTTTTCCCAGCAGAGTGGTACATCTCCTTAGGATGTTGAGATGCATATTGTTTGCTTTTCATTTCATGTGTTGAAGTTTTCCATCCTTCCCCAACCCTTGTTGCTCAATTTCTCTCTTTATCAAAGGTTTTCACATAGCATGTAGCCAATCCAAATGGAAAGGAAGACAGGAGTGCCAAAATCCTCTTCTCTAACTTTTCATTAGGTAAGAACAGTTGTAACTCTTACAAAGAAAAGGTTATTAGTACTCATTGACTGGCAGTTCCTTAATGATGAATTAATTATAGTTAAATTGCCTAGATTCTTCTTGCTGTGAGCCCTCCCCTTCCTAGAATTCATGCATATTTAATCTGAACATTTGATTCCAACAAATGTGTTCAACCTAAGAAATTTTCCTCAGTAATTTAGATTTGCCCAGTCTTGAAAAGCATATTCTGCATAATTATTTTATATTTAAGCTTTTGTCAATTGAGGCTGAATTCTCACAGTGCTAAACTATAACATGTTTTCTTCATTTTCATTTATACTATGCAAGTCTAGCATCCATGATTTCAAAATTATATTTCATGGCTCAGTGCAATGTGTCCATCCAACCTTTGTGAATTCCTCAACAAATCATGGTTAAAACAGGTCATCAGGTAAAATAATGTCCTTGTTTAGTCATTAGAATACCTTTGTATTTAAATGGATATTTTGTAGAATGTTTCTGCAAGAGAAGAAATAAAAAAAGCTCAGAGTAAAGGTATCAGTATCTATTAATCAAAAGAAAATGAAGATAATAAATGCTCTGAATTTGTGAACATTCTTACATTTGGATACTGTGAATTTTGCTTGTGGCTGAAAAAAAAAGATAATGGATAAATATATCTTCAGAAATGGAAGCTTGGTGTTGCATGCTTCACTGGTTCAGTCTAAGGCTGAAACTGACAAGACAGAAATCAACTATTCAGTTCAGACAGAATTGTTATGTAAACATTGAACAGATGCCCCCTATTCTTAAAACCAAGAACAGAATGGCCAAATTTCCATTGGCTCAATAATAATAAAAAAAAAAAGGAGTAAAGGCTTAGAATTTATATCTTGGGCAAATATATCATTATATAGGTCTTGAGTTTTGCTTCCAAGGTAGGCAGAACATTTCTGTATGTATGGCTTTTTCTTGTCTACAATAAGAGAAGTTATTGAACTATGCCAAGACTTTGAAACTTAATTAAAATGTTAATTAAGGACTGGACTGATGGGGGGGGGTTCTTAATAGTTTTAAATTGATTTTAAACTGTTTTAATTTGGACTTTTAATTTCATATTTTTTTAATGTGCAATCATGCATTTTATTGTTGTGAGCCGCCCTGAGTCCATTGGAGATAGGGCGGCATATAAATCACATTAAACTTAAACTTAATTAAAATTATGCTACTGGAGAATAGAAGTTTATTGCTGTGACTTAGACTCTAGACCTCAGTCTGATTCAGTCGTCCATATGCAGTCTGAAACCTGCTTTCTAAATATTAGCTCCTAACCAGGGGTGGGCTTCAAAAATTTTAGTAAGGGGTTCTATGCCCGGTTGCTGGGTGGGCCTGGCCATGCTGGGCATGGCCTAGTTGGCCTCCTTCACCATGGTGTGGGGAGGCGTTTTTGCTCTCCCCTAGCTCTGGAGGCTTTCTTCAAGCCTCCGGGAGGGCGAAAACGGCCTCCCCAGGCTCTGGAGGTCTTCTGGAGACCGGAAACGGGGCCCCGTTTCCACCCCCCCATGTACTTCCAGTAGGCCCATTTTTCACCCTCCCCAAGCCTCCTCGCATGCCCTGCACTTACCTGCATCCAAAACGGGGCATGTGGGGGCCCGTTTTGGGAGGGGAGGGGAGGGGTGGGCAGGAGTGGGATTTGGGGGTTCTCCGAACTGTACAGAATCTTAGCTAGAGGTTCTCCTGAATCCCTGCAAACCCACAGCAGCCCACCCCTGCTCCTAACACAATTAAGTTTGTCACCTCCTCCATTTTTACTTTTTGTAGTAATAATAGCCAACTCAACTCAGTCAAATGTGTTAAGCTTCAGTTTCTGCAGATCCCCCAATCACCATGACTAGAGTAGAAATCCAGTACAATTCTAGATTAGAATTCCAGCAATCTTTATTTGAGGAGCTGTACTTCCCCCATCAGGGGGGAGGTTGCCTGGAATCAATCCTCCCCCAGCATGTAAATAATGTTTACCCATTATTAGTTCTTTCAGAGTTTGGTACTTGTTTGCCTGTATATCACAGTTTAATGTCTATGAGTCACTATTGTATCAGCTGGTATTTGTACAATCTTTAACTGTAGTTCTTAACATTCTCATTTGACTGTTTTCATTTCACTAGATTTTAAAGTGAATATTTTGATAAGAGAAGTAGATGTTTAACGTATCATGCAAGAGAACATGGAGAGATTCCAGACTTAATTATTATGCTTAAGAATCCTGAAAGATAGAAAGTAGCCAATAACTTAATTAGATAATATGCTAGTCTATGACTGTAATAAAGATTTTGATGTTAATTTTCATTAGAGAAACTGAATGATGTAATACCTTGTCTGAGCTATAAATTAAAATTGCCTAACCATGAACTGGATTTGACTTCAAGCAAATCCCTTCCATTTTCTATTTTAGTTCTCCCCCTTACTCACAATAAAAAGGTTAATAATGTCCCCATTTGCGTAATCATTACTGAGACAGTAGACGTGTAATGCACTATTACTTTTAGATAATGTCATTTTAGAATTCTTTTCTGCTAGAGTAAGATTACTCTTTTCCCTGATTTCAACTGAAACACCTACCAGCCTAAATCAATAATATTTTTAATTAAATGTTCGAGGCAATTAAACAATTTTTACTTTAGAAGTGCTGAATATTGAAATATGTATGGTATGGATGTTTCATCATAAGGTGATCAGTTTTGAGACCATTTATTTTTTTCCAGGTTTTCCTTTATTCCATCTCCCACCCTCCCAAACAGCATCTTCCTTTTATTACACAGCTATTGACCAAATCAGCCAAAAATTTTCACAGCCCCATGATGCTTCATGAAATTTTCACTGTAACAATACACTGGCTGGATACACTTCATGGTTGTCAGCTACTCTCCCGAGGCAAGCCATATAGACTTCATGGTTGTCAGTACCTTTTTCTCCAAAAGCGCTGAGCTTACAGTTAAGAGTGGCATCATGTTGCCACCAGGGATATAGTAATAGAAATGAGAGGGAAATGCTTAAAATGCTTAATTCTTCTCTTATTTTCTACCACCATAGGGTACTGCCGAAGAAGAAGAAATGGTTGTTTAGAAAATGACCCCTTGCAGCAGGTAAACTTCTGTTATGCAAAAATGGAAAGAAGTTACCAAGATTATTGATTAGATATTTATTTATTTATTTATTTATTTATTTATTTATTTATTTATTTATTTATTTATTTATTTATTTATTTATTTATTTGATGTGGAGCCCCGTGATTCAAGGGGCTAGGATGGATAAAATCGCTCTGATCAGTTAAAACTTCACACTCTATATCTGTGATGGCGAACCCATGGCATGCGTGCCAGAGGTGGCACACAGCGCCAGTGGTGAAATTCAATTTTTTTTACTACTGGTTCTGTGGGCGTGGCAGGGAAAGGATACTGCAAAATCTCCATTTCCACCCCACTCCAGAGGAAGGATATTGCAAAATCTCCATTCCCACCCACCTCTGGGACCAGCCAGAGGTGATATTTGCCAGTTCTCTGAACTATTCAAAATTTCCGCTTCTGTTTCTCTGAACTGCTCAAAATTTCCGCTACCGGTTCTCCAGAACCTGTCTGAACCTGCTGGACTTCACCCCTGCACAGCGCCCTCTCTGATGGCACATGAGCCGTTGCCCCAGTTCAGCTCCTCTATGCATGCACGTGTGCCTACTGCCGGCCAGCTGGTCTTCGGGTCTCTGCCATGCATGCTCGGGGGCGGGGCACATGCAGGGGGGCCATGCGGATGTATGGGAGTGTGGCACATGAGGGGTGGGCACACATGTGCAAGGGGGCAAGCATGTGCAAGGGGCATGTGTGCATGCACGGGGTGCATACAGCGGACCATGCGTGCATGTGTGGGCGGGTGGAGCGCATGCGCGGGGCCGCACGCATTGTATTTTGGGGGTTTGGGCGCTTTGGGCACTCAGTCCGGAAAAGGTTAGCCATCACTGCTCTACATGATCAATAAGAAATGTCAGAATTCTGGTTAGTTTTCATCAGAAAAACAAACAAACAAAAATAAACTTTTCACAATTGACATTCAACAGACATAGCTATTCCATCACTGAAAGAAGGCCTTTCTGTTTTATAGGTTGTAAATATAAAGATTCTCTGAAAAAATAATAAAGCTGCTGTAATTCAGCCTCACGAACACGGCCTATGTAGGGAATATGAACTGAAGAACACCTACCTAAAGGCTAAACCTAAATTATATTGAGGCATTGTGAATCTTATTCTTATCCCAGGATAAGGATGGTTATTGCTTTACACAAATTCTGCATGATCAGAATGTTCCATGGCAGGCAGTGATGGGGGCATTGGGTTATACACCTATGACCCATTGCTTTGCAAGCTGCACTGGTTGCCAGTTGCTTTGGGGTGCAATTTAAGATGCTGGTTATCACCTTTAAAGCCCTTCATGGGTTTGCTATATGAAGTACTGCTCATCCCTAGTCCAGTTTGGTCCAGCAGGTGGGTGTACCCCAGGTACCCCAAATCATTTGGGAATTGGACGGAGTAAAACTCAACTCAAACGCAACTCAACGATTAAACACAACCAAGATTTAAAAAAAAAATTCAGACAGATACTGTATTTAAAAGAGGTAAAAAGTTGAGCCAATTAGAAATTACCATTTTTTCATTCCATGTATTTAATGAAGAAATTATATCATTTTAATGTTTTCTATGTACAAACTAAAATCATTCAGCTAAAACTAAAGGTAATAATCAAAGGTTTTATTAATTTTTAGAAAATCAGTGATTTTCCTAGTTAGCCTGCTGAAAGTTTAATTTTTTGGGCAGAGAGAGATATTGCAAAAAAGAAAATAAGCTTCTCCATTTTCCTAATCTAACTAATATGATTTTAGTTGCATTCAGGGGATAGGTTCTTAGGGAAAAAAGTCAAATATTTCAACATTACTTTCCTGTCCTTTTAAAAATCTTCCAATGAGCCATTTTCATAGGATAGCTAACGTTATCTTATTAGGTAATATATTCATGCAATTGAAACAGATCTTACCAAAGGTTCCTTATGCA
Source organism: Arizona elegans (assembly GCA_022577455.1). Taxonomy (NCBI): domain Eukaryota; kingdom Metazoa; phylum Chordata; class Lepidosauria; order Squamata; family Colubridae; genus Arizona; species Arizona elegans. The sequence continues at coordinate 67,190,840 of JAKOOJ010000007.1, forward strand.
ATAAATATCCCCACTTACACTCTTTCTTGGGGATTAAGTAGGTCTTGGTGCATCATTAAATGCTTTTGTTAAATCACCTAGACACTGGTTGTGTTTTTTTTTTAATCACTATTGCTTGTCACGAATCTCCTAGGTATTGTCCCCATGGGTAACATAATAGATAGAAAATGAGAAGGAGATAAATAATTACCCCATGATTCGTGTTCCAGTGGCCACTCTTTAAAGCAAGATATTTCTATTGAAAGATCAAGATCAGAATAGAATTATTACGTAGCAAAGGGAAGACCTTCTGCAACCTCTATTTATGTAAACAGATCCTTGGAAAGTTAATAAGTACAGTATGAAAAGTAATTATTACTCAAAACTGTGTTTCTCTTTGCTGATGATATTTTGAACATTCATATAATGAAGGCCTGTGGGAGGCTATTGGACCTTGCTGGGGCCCAGAACAAAAGCATTCTTGTAAAATAAAAAATAAATCAGAAGACTGGCACATTGCTCTGCAGCAGGCCAGTTTCCGGGTTACTTATATTTCTTAAATAATAAATAATATTATTTATTAATAATATTATTAATAAATAATATTAATAAATAATATTATTAAATAATATAAAAATAAAATAGGGTGAGCAAGGAGTATCAAGGGAGTGTTTATGGGTGCATTGATCCCCAGAAGCTCCACAGCTTTGCTGGAATACAGAGCAGCAAAAGTTCCTATTGTTAATTGGATGCATGTGGGAAAGAAGCCTGTGCCCAAAGCTATCAGTCTATATTGCTACCAGCGGTGGGTTTCTAATATTCTTACCACTGGTTTGTGCCCCGCGCGCACACTTGCTTCGTGCACGCACCTTCCATGAATGCACCCAGCCTTCTGGCATGCACTTTGGTTGCTCGTGTACCTTCCACGCATGTGCCCAGCCTTGAAAACATGCCTAAATAGGCCGTCGTAGATCCAGGGAGGATGGGCGGGGATGGGCCCACCTGCGATATCCGCTACTGATTTGCCTGAACCAGTACGAACCAGCTGAATACCACATCTGATTGCTACTACTGCTAAGAGGACAATTATAGTTTTCTTTGGAAAGAAGACGGCTAGCAAGAGGCAGGTTGGGTTAAATATGGATTCTTACCATACTCCCATTGGCTTGCAAGGTAATAGGATGTACAGCTGCATTTCTAAACTGGACAGAATTCCTCTTCCTACCTCATGTTCCACTTCAAGAGTAGGAGAAAAGTAAATGTAACTTCTGTGTGCAAAGTACTTATTGCCTATTTTTCATTTTAAATGGCCAGGGTAGAATAATTGATTGGATCATATTAGTAATTTCACAGATAAAGTAATATCACAATTCTATTTACATGTGGTGACCAAAACTGAATGCAATATTCCAAGGGTGGCCTTACCAAGGCATTATAAAGTGGTATTAAAACTTCACATGATCTTGATTCTATCCCTCTGTTTATGCAGCCCAGAACTGTGTTGACTTTTTTGGCAGCTGCTGCACACTGCTGGCTCATACCTAAATGGTTGTCCACTAGGACTCCAAGATCCCTCTCACAGTTACTACTGTTGAGCAAGGTACCACATATACAGTACCTGTGCATTTTGTTTTTCTTCCCTAAATGTAGAAACTTACTTTTTTCACTGTTGAATTTCATTTTGTTAGATAGCGCCCAATGTTCAAGTCTGTCAAGATCCTTCTGTATCTTGAGCCTATCTTCTGGAGTGTTGGCTATTCCTGCCAACTTGGTGTCATCTGCAAATTTGATGAGTTCCCCATCTATCCCCTCGTCCAAGACATTGATGAATATGTTGAAGAGTACCAGGCCTAAAACAGAGTCTTGGGGTACTCCACTGCATACTTCCCTCCATGTAGATGCAGTTCCATTGAGGACTACACATTGAGTACCGTTGGTCAGCCAGTTACAAATCCATCTGGTGGTGATGCTGTCTAACCCACATTTTTCTACTTTATCTAGTAGTAGGTTATGGTCACTTTATCAAATGCTTTACTGAAGTCCAAGTAAATTATATCGACAGCATTCCTCTGGTCCACTAATTTTGTCACTTTGTCAAATAATTTGTCAAATATTTGTTTTACCTTTCTTACAAGAGCTTATATTAATGGACAGGGTGTGATGAAACATGAGTTTTCAATAACACACACTCTGTGTTAGACAGTCTAGCCAAACTTAGGCTTTATGTTTTCAGATCTCCTGACCAAGAGAAAGCAACAAACTATCCCAGCCATCAGAGCTCTGATTTCAGTCCATTGCAAACAAATTTTAGATGTGGAGTAAGGTATCTAGGGAAGTGGTGGCTCAGTGGCTAAGATGCTGAGCTTATCAATCAGAAGGTCAGCAGTTCAGCGGTTCGAATCCCTAGTGCCATGTAACAGGGTGAGCTCCCGTTACTTGTCCCAGCTTCTGTCAACCTAGCAGTTCGAAAGCATGTAAAAAATGCAAGTAGAAAAATAGGGATCACCTTTGGTGGGAAGGTAACAGCATTCCGTGAGCCTTTGGCTTTTAGTTATGCTGGCCACATGACTCCAGAGACGTCTTCGGACAGTGCTGGCTCTTCAGCTTAGAAACAGAGATGAGCACTGCCCCTTAGAGCCAGAAACACACGTGTGGGGTTATTTAGATACCTTTAAGGTATCTAAATAACCTGTGCTAAAACCACACATTCTTGCAGGAGTTCTTCAAGAAATAGGCTTACCTTCTGTTTTCTGTGATGGGAGGAAATGTGAGATAGCTCCATAGAACAACAATATGAAAGCACTAATATATTCTGGAATGCTGATGACTTTGACCAACATTTTATATTTAGAATTATCCTATCAAAATCCTGCAGACAGGATCAAGAGTAGAATATTGCAAAATGATCATCCCATGAAATACAGAGAAAGTCATTCATAAGCATATAATTCCAGGTAACATTTTTATAGTATATTTCAATACAAAAGGATGCACAAATAATACAGAGTTGTATTTATTGAAATCCTTCTGTAGGAAAGCATAGTTGCTTTTTCACTTCTGCCTATATTATTCAACAGTGCTGACATGAAAACAGGATGTTCAGAACTTCAGAGGAAAATTTTGGACAAAGCCCAAGCTATGTAGGCAAATCTTAAACATTAATTTCTAAAGAAAGTCTGAAAAGAAGTTAATTATAAGTTTTCAACATAATAAAGGACTTTTTTATTTGGAGGGAAACTAGGCTTTTGTGTTGCTTGTGATTTTCTCCCCTTCTACATGGTTGAAATTATTTCTTTCTCCTAGTAATTTATGACGCAAGGATCATTTTCTTCCTTGTCGCATTGCATTCATGTTCATCATCAGTCCTCAGCATCAAAAGGCAATTTATCATTTTCACTGGCAGACTTCCTGTTTCAACTTGCACCTGCTTTCCAAAAGAAAGCAAGCCATCAGATAGTAATTCAGGCCATGAAATAGGTGATCGAGAGGAAAATAGTACAATGGTAAGCTATTCATATTAAAAGAATAACTTTTTTTAATGCCTTGCATGTGATACATGCATTCTTTCTTTTGAGTTTTATGACAACCCCAGAACATTAGCTTTGTTCGTGCAATCAAAATATTCTCCAGTCTAGCTGTGAATCTTTGTAGTAATAGATGGTGCTGCAAAAATGAGAGCTGGAATAAGGGAGCTGCCTATTTTTGTTTCCATGAACAGGCTGGCTAAATCCCTGTTCCTTGTGAATGGGTCATCGTTTGTCATCTGCAAACACTTAAAATGAATCCATTTGCTGGTAAAGGCAGCTTGGATTCTACCTGCATTTACTGACATCACAGGAAAAATTGAGTGCTTGCAAGCAAAGGGCAAATCCTGGTATTAACTGACCTCATTTCTATATATATAATGTTATGCTAGGCAGCTAATGCAGAACTTCCTCCATTTCCCTTGTTGGATAATGCAAAAAAAAAAAAGTGGTTTGGGGTAACTAAATCCAGTACACTGAAACACAGTTACAGGGAATATAGACACAATGTCAACTATCTGGAATAATTTTTAAATAGCCTTTCTCTTAAAAAAAAAAAAACTTTTATTCTTCTGCTTCAGAGCAAACAATTGCAGACAAGTTGATGAGAAATAGTTCCAGTATGTCAAGATCCAGACAGCTTTTAGAGTTCCAATAGCCAGAAATTGGACTGGGTAAAATCGTGACCAAGGGAATACGAGATCGTGCCCCATTTTCAAATTTCTGTCAGCCTGTTGTAGCTTCCCTCTTGCCCTCAGTCTTTCTTCCCACATGGAAGAGAAGGGAATCAGGATGGGGTGGGGGGGCTAGAAAGGAAGGAGAAACTTGACCTATTGGCTAAGAGAAAACCTGCAATTTTCTGAATGAAATTGAACATGACCAGGGGTGGGCTTCAAAAATTTTAGCAAGGGACTCTCTGCCCAGTTGCGCATGGTTGGTGTGGCCTACGGAGGCTTTCCTTGAACCTCCAGGAGGGCGAAAACAGCCTCCCCAGGCTCGTTTCCGGCCTTCCCGAACTTCTGGTAGGCTCATTTTTTGCCATCCCTGAGCCTCCACGCATGCCCTGCACTTACCTGCATCCAAAACGAGCTGCATGGGGACTCCTGGGAGGGGCAGGGTGCCTGGGGCCAGCCAGGAGTGGGATTTGGGGCTTCTCCGAACTGCACTGCACAAAATCTTAGCTAGAGGTTCTCCCAAACCCCTGTGAACCCCCAGCAGCCCAACCCTGAACATGACAAATGAAAAGTCATTTGTACAGAATTTTCTACAATACAAAATCCTGCAAGGAAAAAAAAATGTTCCTATTTCACCAAGCTTTGTCCTCCACAAAAATAGGCTAATCGGGGTTTTAATTATTCAACAGTTGGAGAAAATGTATTATTATTTTACACTGTTTCAAGCCCTTGTCAGCTGAAATGATAAATAACTTTATTTATTTAGGTTTTTAAATCCCTGCCTGGACAAGTCCCTGGAATTATCTTGACAACTTAGTATGAGTGGCTTGTTATTGCCTCCTTCCTAGGGCTGAGAAGAGCCTGGCTCAAAGCTTTCCGGAGGCGGGGGTTGTCTTTGTGCTTAAAGTGGGACTAAAAGGGTCCTAGGGAGACTACACTAAACCAGCTTTCATATAAATCATACAAATCATCATCATCATCGAACTATTAGATATTAATAGTACCGACCAAAATACATGGCAAATAACTGTTTGTAACTGGTATTAGATGATACTGAAAATAATTTAAAAGGTTAAAATATCACCATACGTGTTATTTATGTATTTGATTTTTATCCAGACTTTATTACTTTATAACTTTATAATTCAAGGCAGTGAAGATACCTAATACTCTCCTGTGAAGTGGGTGGACTGAGAGAGAGTCACTAGCCCAAAGTCACCCAGTCAGTTTTCATGCCTGATTTCCAGGCCAGCACCTTAACCACTAGGCCAAACTGGCTGTCTCTGCATACAGGTCTAATGGACATAGCCTTGTTTCCTTTGAAGTGTTTTATTTATTTATTTTTTTGCTTTCTTTTCGTTCCCCAGGTAATTTTCCTATCCACATCCAAAATTCTTTTCTCTTTATGTTTTGATATTCCAACTTTCAGCTAACCCGTTGTTCTCCTGCCTAATTCCAAAGTCTAACTGGATCCATCTACCATTTCCAACATCCATCCATGCAAAATAAAAAATGGGTGGAAACTAATCAAGTAGAGAAGCAATTTATAACTAAGGAGAAATTTTCTGACAGTTAGAACAATTAACAAGTGGAACAACTTACCTGCAGAAGTTGTGAATGCTCCAACACTGGAAATTTTTAAGAAGATGTTGGATAACCATTTGTCTGAAGTGGTGTAGGGTTTCCTGCCTGGGCAGGGGATTGGACTAGATGACCTCCAAGATCCCTTCCAACTCTGTTATTCTATATATATTCTATAAAATAGTCTACCCAAAATATGATAAAATTGCTATTCTGAAAGTGATCGGAATGCTTTAGATCCTAAGGGAAATGAGACAGTTCTTGAACCAAGGGTGAGTTCCCTTTTCCCTTGTGATGCTATATTCATTTGTGAACTTTGATTGTTTTTAAAACACATCTACATAATGAGCAATCAACTACAAAACTAAGAATAGCCTTCATCTGCTGGTGATTTCAAGCTTCATTCAGTAGCAATAAAAGCAGAACAAATACCTAGAGCTTTATGTTTCTGGTTGCTTGGACAACTTGCATTGCTTAGCAGATTCAAAGATATTAAATTTCTATTTGAATGATTAAAAAGAGCTTTATGCTTTACCGCATGACTAAGTCTGTTGATGGCACATTAAATATTATTTTACTTTTTTGACTCCCTCTCCCATTTCTCTCCCCTCCCCACTTCATTTGGTTTTGCAACAGATGTTTCTTCAGGATTTACAATCACCTGTGTCTTTCATTACACCTAATTTAAAAGCTTTTTTTTAAAAAAAATAATGCATATATTTGTTTTTTAAGTGCACAGTCTGAAAAGGTTACAGACGGTGTTAAGTTACAGAGACAATGCTTTCCTTTCCTTATATTTGATTGAAATGGTGAACCCTGGTATCTCAAGGTCCTGACAATTAGCCTTTCTGCTCCTGGGATGTTTTGTAAACACAGGGTATTCTGGTTTTATTCTCTTGGCTTAAGGAATAGGGCCTTTTTTAAAAAGAGAATTTAACAACTGACTTACTAAACTTTAAGAGACTTCTCAGGAAACAACAACTGAATGTAAAACTGCTGGTGGCCTTCTACCTCTGCACCATAGAGAGTATTTTAATTTACTGCCCCTGTGTATGGCTTGCCAATTGCACAGTGGCAGATAGGACAGCACTCCAGAGGGTCAACATCATTGCCCAGAGGATCATTGGTTGCCCTCTCCCCTCTTTGGAAGAGCTTTATAGCGCCCGCTGCCTTAAGAAAGTTCAAAACATTCTTAAAGATCCATCTCATCCTGGGCACCATTTTTTTGAACTATTACCATCTGGCAGACGGTACAGGATAATAAAAACAAGGACAAATAGGCTGAAAAACAGCTTCTATCCTAGGGCAATAACTATATTGAATTCTACGGTATAGTGCAATATCGGGTTTTCAATTTCAATTATATAGAATGTAAAGGATGTATGTTTGTGTTTTTATTTTTATAGTTATAATGTACATTGAAGACAGCATTTAATTTTGTTGTACCATGTGCAATGACACTAAACTAAACTAAACTAAGTTGGAAATAGACACATATTTCAAATGAAAGTGGTGGAATGGTGTAAGAGTATGAATATGACAAAGAGAGAGAATTGGAAGTGATTAGTTGTTTATTAAAACTTTTTTTCATCCAAATCAGAATACAGACTACCAAAGTTGGAAGTCTTCTAGTCCAACCCCTTGCTCAAGCAGAAGATGCTATACCATTCTGGACAAATTGTTTTCTAATTTCTTCTTAAAAACCTCCAATGATGGAGATCTCCCTCACTTTTGGAAGCAGATCATTTTACTATTTAATTGTTCTTACTGTCAAGAAATTGCTCCCTAATTCTAGGTTCTGTGGGTGTAGCCCATTTTTGCTTCCAAGGGGGTGCAGGAGGCTGAGTGCTGCCTGCCACACCCCCTGGACATGCCCATCATGGCCAAGCCAACCCAGACGGTCATTAGGACAGAGAACCAGTTGTTAAATTATTTGAATCCCACCACTGCGTGAGGGGTGTCAGTGTATCTCTTGTCCTCCATTGTGCGATCACTTCTCCAACATGAGAAGATTCTCTGGCTTTCCATCCTTGAATTAAATCCCTAAGGAAGTGACTGCTCCAAAGGAGGTTTTTTTCAGGAAGTATTGGAGATGTTTATATTAACGACAACAAAAAACATGCTTTAGCATTGGAAGTCCACAGTTGGACCTGACCCTGAGATATAGGGACTTCAAATAGGAGTACTGTTTGACCTATACAGGCCATATCAACCTTTAGCTGCAAAGAAGAGAGGCCCTAGCAGCAAGGACATTTCTTCATAGCAGTGAAATTTTCTGCATCTGGATTTTTCATTGTTCTGAGTATGTTTGGTTGCTACTTGTGAAAAATTGATCTTACTTTTTTCCTTATCTTCATCTTTTGTTATTAACTAATGATCTAAGTGCCCGAGCCACTGTAACAATATTGCCAAAAAGGCATTAAGAGTTGTTAACCTAATCTTGCGTAGCTTCTTCTCTGGTAATGTTGTACTACTAACTAGAGCATACAAAATATTTGCTAGACCAATTCTTGAATACAGCTCATCTGTCTGGAACCCGCACTGCATATCGGACATACGCCAATTTCAGTCCGACCTAAGCATAGTACATAAAATTATCTGCCACAATGTCCTTCCTGTCAATGACTACTTCAGCTTCAACCACAACAATACACGAGCAAATAATAGATACAAACTCAAGGTAAACTGTTCCAAACTCAATTGCAGAAAATATAACTTCAGAAACAGAGTGGTCAATGCCTGGAATGCACTACCTGACTCTGTAGTTTCTTCCCCAAACCCCCAAAACTTTAACCTTAAACTGTCTACTGTTGACCTCACCCCATTCCTAAGAGATCTGTAAGGGGCGTGCATAAGTGCACCAATGTGCCTACCATCCCTGTCCTAATATTCCTTTTTACTTACTTTTTTCATGTATTCAAATTATGTTTATACTTTTACCTGCTATCTTATATATGCTTGACAAAATAAACTTATGACTTGTGAAAAAAAAAAAAAAACTACTCCAGGGGTCTGCAACCTTAAACACTCAAAGAGCCATTTGGACCCATTTCCCACAGAAAAGAAAATACTGGAAACCAGAAAACCCTGACTATTTCTTGAGCGGCCACAAAACTAACATATGTAGTTGAATTAAATGTTTTGTTTTCTTCTGAAACTTTTCCTTTCTTGGATTTATCCATGGTTGGCCTACTGGGGGTTGAAAAGCTCAATAAATCGCATGCCGGTGGGTGTCGACACGCGCATTGGCAGTTGGCAGTTGTGACACATATTTTGAGTGACAGGGAGCTGCAGCAGAGGGGTGAAAGAGCCATATGCGGCTCCAGAGCTGCAGGTTGCTGATCCCTGAACTACTCCATGAAAAGTTGCCAGGTGTTATACTGCCAGCATTCTAGTGCAGGGATCGGCAACCTTAAACACTCAAAGAGCCATAAAGGTCATAACTGGAAGCCCCCCATTCAATTCTGGAGCTGACCAGTTTCCCCACCATAGAGTCTCCTCCTAGTGCAACGTCCTTTTTCCTCTACCTGTCCTAACTGAAAGCCCTATCAATTGTGGAGCTGACTGGAAAATCTGCCCCTTGCCATAGAGTCTCCTCCTGGTGCACCATGCTTCCCCACCCTAACCGGAAGCTCCTCTCAAAATTGTGGCACCGACCGGTGACAGGGAGCCACAGCAGAGGGATGAAAGAGCCACATGCAGCTCCAGAGCTGTGGGTTGTCGACCCCTGGTCCAGTGCTTCTTGTTCAATGATATAATAGATAGTACAGTGTAGTATAGTAGATAATATATAGAGCCAGTGTGGTCTAGTGGTTAAGGCACGAGATTGGAAAACAGGAGACTGTGAGTTCAAGTCCCACCTTAGCCATGAAAGCTAGCTCGATGACTCTGAGCCAGTCATTCTTTCTTGGCCCAACCCACCACACAGGATTGTTGTGGGGGGAAATTGGAGGAGGAATGTATGTTTAGATATATTTCCTAGCTTTAATGATTTGTAAAAGTAACAGAGGCAGAATATAAAATAAATAAAAGTAAATAATCAGCTGTAGCCAAGGTTGAATAGATTACATGTTTTGATGTACAACTTAGACATTGGATGAAATTGGATTATAAATGAAGAGCGAGGCAACCCATTGTAGAGGGCAACTATCAGACATGCTTTTTAAACCTAATGAAAGATTGACTGTACAATCACACTTTTGTTGCCTGCAAAATAAATCTATATTCATACATATTAATAGTGATATATAATATTCACACATATTAAAATATTCCAAATGTTTTTTTTAAAATATTTTATTAGTTTTAAAAGTAAAACAATGGACATTGCTCAACGTCTCTGGTTTCTAACATTTGCGTCTAAATCAAGTTAATAAGTAATTTATTCCTTGATCTATATACAAATTTACTTTAGAACTCAAAGCAAAAGTGAATCAACATACTATGAAGTCTGGAATAAATTTTATAATTGGTTAGATAAGAGGAAGAATGCCAAAAACAAGGGATAACGAATGTCTGGAAATGTATATATTAATGTATATCAATATATTAATGTATATTGAATCTGTTAATGTAATATAGGTTTATTAAATACATGCATAGTTGTTTAGGAAGTAAAATACTGCAAATACTTGATATATAATGAAATAGGAGATATGGCGACCAGTGGTCCTCCAGATCTGCTTCAAGGTGCTGGTACTTACTGTACTTTTAAAGCTCTACATGGCTTAGGTCCGAGGTATTTGCAGGACCATCTCCTACCCGCCTCCCACCGTCCTGTCCGCTCACACAGGGCTGCCTTCCTCAGAGTACCGTTGGCCAGACAATGTCGGCTGGCGATGTCCAGGGATAGAACATTCTCTGTAGGTGCTCCTGTCCTCTGGAATGAGTTACCCACCGAGCTTCGGACGGCGCCTGATCTCCGCTCCTTCCGTCGGGACTTAAAGACTTGGCTGTTTCAACAAATGGGTTGACCCTGATCCTTGGGTTTTATTATTTTATTGTCGTTGTTTTAACTGGGTTTTAATTACATTACCTTTAATTATTGTATGTTTTAACCTGTGTTCGCCGCCCTGAGTCCTTAGGGAGAAGGGCGGCATATAAATTTTTGGAAACAAACAAACAAATAAATAAATAAATATGTAAATTTGTAAAATGCTCCAAATGTTACCGCATTGTATTTGGTTTTGATATCCTGGATTGGCCAAACTTCACGACAGCACTAGCTGTCTCCATTGGTTTGGCCATAGCAGCCAAACAGCATATAATTGAGAATCTTGCTGTTTCAGTACACCTTCTCCCCATCTCTTTAGCTTGGAAGACTAGCAATACGTTAGCCAATTGGGTTTAGTGTTTTATTGAGATGACAGACTGTGTAGTGAATTTATTTCTATGTATTTCTATGTATCTTCAAGGGAAATTTAATGGGGGTGACTTTTCTGGTAAAAACAGTTGTCTCTTTTCTGGTATCAGGACACTACCTTGACTCAGTTAAGCGGACTACTATGCAGACATGTACTCTCTTCTTTGCAGAATGCCACATGTGATGGTCTATAGTGAAGAAATAGATGAAATTTCTAACCAATTTCCGTTTCAGCCACTAAGAGCTAGGCTGAAATAATGTGATTTTGTTTCTCACATCTCACTTGGAGGAATAGAATAGAATAACAGAGTTGGGAGGGACCTTGGAGGTCTTCTAGTCTAACCCCTTGCTTGGGCAGGAAACCCTACACCACTTCAGACAAATGGTTATCTTCTTAAAAACTCCCAGTGTTGGAGCATTCACAACTTCTGGAGGCAAGTTGTTCCACTGATTAATTGTTCTAACTGTCAAGAAATTTCTCCTTAGTTCTAAGTTGCTTCTCTTCTTCATTAGTTTCCACCCATTGCTTCTTGCCCTACCCTCAGATGCTTTGGAGAATAGCTTAACTTCCTCTTCTTTGTGGCAGCCCCTGAGATATTGGAACACTGTTATCATGTCTCCCCTAGTCCTTCTTTTCATCAAACTAGACATACCCAGTTCCAGAAACTGTTCTTTATATGTTTTAGCTTCCAGTCTCCTAATCATCTTTGTTGCTCTTTTCTGCACTCTTTCTAGAGTCTCAACATCTTTTTTACACTGTGGCGACAAAAACCGGATGCAGTATTCTCAGTGTGGCCTTACCAAGGCATTATAAAGTGGTATTAACACTTCACGTGATCTTGATTCTATCCCTCTGTTTATGCAGCCTAGGACTGTGTTGGCTTTTTTCGCAGCTGCAGCACACAGCTGGCTCATAGTTAAATGATTGTCCACTGCGAGTCCAAGATCTCTCACAGTCACAGGACATTCAGAAATGTGCCTACTCCATAAAGTGATTTGTATCGTATGCTACATGATGGGTACAAAATAGACAAGTCCTAAACACGTAATAAACTATACAATATATAGGTCTAAATTACATGTGAATTATCTTATGACCTGAAAAATTATATTTGACCACAATGAGCAGGCTTCCTAATCTGGCTTTTTATAATTGTAATAATCTCAAAGATATTTGGTTAAATTATAACAAATCAAACCCATATTTTTGGAAGACACCAGGTTAGCCAAACATAAGGAATTCTGTAATGACCTTGTGAATAAAGGGGATCTATATGTAATTTTGCATGTTGCTTTTAGTTTGATTTTGCTCCATATTCTACTGAAACGCTAGGCAGAGCAGTAGCTAAAAAAAAATCCAATTTCTTTCATTAAATAACATAAAGCAGACAGACTCAACAAATACCGATGTTCTTTTATTTAAAGCAACATTTGTTTTAGAAAAAAAAGTAATTGCAGGATTTTGAGCCAACTGCTTAAAAATAAATGTTGATTTATGATTTTACTAATGTTCTAGAGTGGCTTTTTCAGTTTATTTTGTTTCAGATTCTCGGGTTCTCAATAACGCATTTAGTTTAAAGTGCTGAATGGAACATTAATCTTCTAAGGATTATATAAAGTAATTAGCTAATTCACTTAGGAAATTTTTATTTGTCAATATGACATGTTTAATTTGGCTCTTTTTAATGAATGTTGCCAATTTTTGTGATGGAGTGTATATTTCAAAAGAACTTCTCTAGCTTGTTTGTGTATGTCTGTATATACATCCAGAGGTCAAAGAGCTCTGATTTTTATGCTCCAAAACATGATATGCAAGGTCTCAGTCCCACATACAGAGAAAACAGACTATTTCATTTCATCAATAATCACAAGGATTTGCATGGACTTCCATATTCACATAAGCATTAAAACCTGAAAGAATGATTACTGTAAATCTAATTTAATTATACTGGTTCATAAGATCTCTCAGCCCAGATTTTTAGCAATGGTTGTTGAACATGCCATAGAATCTAAACTATACACAACACTAAGCCTTAGCAGCAATTTCACAAATCATATCAGACTTTAAATAAAACACATCCTTATTGTTTGGTGTGAACTTTGCTAGTGCCTCTACATCTATTCCTCTAATGTTATATTCTAAAAGAATGTTTCTCAACCTCACCTGGCTGAAGAATTCTGGGAGTTGATCTCCACCCACCTTAGAAGCTATTGAGACTGAGAAACTGAGAAACATTGTTCTAAAATTAATCATGGGCTTTAAGATGGATCCTTCCTTCCTTCCTTCCTTCCTTCCTTCCTTCCTTCCTTCCTTCCTTCCTTCCATCCATCCATCCATCTGACAGTTCTCTGCACATTTGACTAGCCTATATTGAGGTAGTGGGATATCTGAATAAACACAATTTTGGTTAAAATTCTCTGTTGGAGCTTTCTACATGGGAGAAACTCACATCAGACTGAGTAATTAAATATGAATGGGAAAATTCAGACAGTTTCTGAATGATATTGATCATTGGTTTTGGATTATCTCCAACTGAAAATTTGCAATCTACATTGGAATACACATTTAACTATTTTAACCAGAAGAGGAAGCTGTTTCATATCAACTGAAACTAGCTATTACATTGTTTCATAAACTATTATTATGAAAAAAGCGATACTACGCATTCAATAACGTTATGATACAAAGTTCTTCTTAGTAATGCACATTTCATCACTTCAGTGGTGGGATTCAATTTTCTTTTACTACCGGTTCTGTGGACATGGCTTGGTGGGCGCAGCAGGGGAAAGATACTGTAAAATCTCCATTCCCACTCCATTCCAGGGGGAGGTTACTGCAAAATCCCCATTTCCTCCCGATTAGATGGGACTCGGGAGGCAGAGAATAGATGGGGGTGGGACCAGTCAGAGGTGGTATTTACCAGTTCTCCAAACTACTTAAAATTTCTGCTACCGGTTCTCCAGAACTGATCGGAACCTGCTGAATACCACCTCTGCATCACTTGTCTCTCCCATGATGTCTCTGCTAGGGTTTGGGGGCAGAGACATTGTTTGTGAAGCATATGTTATATCCTGAGTTACTTAACTATAGTTAGCAGCTGCCAAGGAATCCTATAGTTCTAGTGTTGGAAGCTACTACCTCCACATATCAGAGTAAATCCAATATGCAACTGGAAGTAAGGCATCAGAAGAGAAGTAAGTGAGGAATGGATTTTACTGCCCCTTATACAATATACAATGACAGACTAAATTTTCCTGACCTTGGTTTATGGCAATGTGAGGATGAATTTAATACTGTATTTTATCCCTACCCATCAATTTTAACCTGTGGGAGAAAATTCTACAGAAACCTTTCAAACCTTTGAAAGACAATAGCAATTTCAACTAGAAACTTTTCATTCATTTACCCAAGTCACTGCTTCTCAAACCTGGATGAATTACCCTAAATTGGGTAAAAGTTGTTTTGGTTTTTTTTATGCAACAACACATGAACTCAATCACAACAGGGGCATTGTAAAAAGAACTTTCTGATAAGTGGTTTTGGATAAAGAAGCAAAAAGTTTAGGTAGCACTGACCTAAGTTATTTACAAGCAAAGAATATTTGGTGATGAGATATACCGAATTAAACATTTCAGGGGAATCCATTCTGGTCTGCATATCTCTAAAAATCCTGAATTGAGCTATTAAAAACCCCCTAAAGGTGAATGCAAAATGTGGCTCCAGAAAATTTTATTCCCCTTCAAAGCTTTAGTCCAATGTCTCTCAAACTCTGCTGTTATAAGATGTGAGGCCTTCATTTCTCAGAATGATGCAGCCTGTTGAAGTCCACACATCTTAAATTTGCAAAGTTTGAGGAACACTGCTTCAGTCTGAATGTTCTTCTCTGAAAGTTTATTTCTCTGCACAATGAAACTGAAAGCAGCATTATAGGGAGTTGGATGAGTTTGCCACCAAATTTGACACTTATTGTGTACCCACCACTTTCAACATCCTCTTGAACACAGACTTGTCCAAAGGTCAAAGTTGATAGGGATTGTCTTTATAGAATCTTGGTTAGCTTTCATTCTTGTCCTAGTCTCTCACCGCCTTTCCCCCCCACCCCACCCCCAAATATAGTTCTGCTTTGTATTTTGGCTCTAATCTTTACTCAGAATACCACAGGCATTTCCTGGATCTTTTCTGACATTCAGCTGCTGTTGCTGAAGATGTTAAAAAGTAGGAATAATTGTCCTAACTACAGAGAATAAAGAAGTTAATCCAAGTTGACCTACAATTTGTTTAGGATCATTTGGAGCGACTGAGAGATTAAAATGTATAAAAAGGTAAATGTTGGGGGGGAGGTGTCAGAGATTAGAAGTGAAAGGGGGAAATAGAGCTTTTCCTCTCTATTCCTGATCTTCCCCCTCTTCAGCCTCCTATCCTAGACCACACACTGACAGTGGATGTGTCTTCCTTCAGTGATTGTCATAAAATGTTTTCCTTCCCCTTTTATTTCCTCCCAAAAAACTTTGCAACCCTTGGTTTGATTGGCACTTGCCAAGGCTGATAGAGAGATGCAGGAGCTTCAGTAATAGAAAGGAGGGGCTTTCCAGTGAAAAGCAACCCAAGTCAAAGGATGGTTCCTATTTTGTGGGGAGTTTTTGTCTCTCTAAATTATTCAAATCTGGGTGGCATCTAAGGATAACTGGCATTTTGACACAGATTAAAGGATTGTCCCTAAAGCTGTTGAATGGAGGCTGCCATCCTAAAAAAAGAGAGAGATATCTTCCATAATCTGATACATACACAATCCCAAGGCAGCTTGTTGCGGAGGCCTTCAAATATTTGGAGTGACCATTTCTATCCGTTTTACCATGGATTTTTGTCTTTCTTTTTATTTTAGTTGCTTGTAATAAAGCCAGTTTAAAAGGCCTTCCATGCATTTGTGATTAGGCCAGATGTTGGGAGCTCAGAATGGATTTTAGAAATGTTCATTCAAACCAGACCAACTAGCTTCAGTCTAACATGGAAAAACTGTTTGGAGTGAACTTGCATGCAGATTTTTTTCCTCCAGTTTCTGGCTTGCAGTCGTATAAAGGCAAAGGTTAGCTTGGGGTAACCTAAAAAAAGAGCAAATAGCTGATGAAACAAACCACACAAAAGCCATTTCAAGAAATTTCTTCATAACATCCATATCATTCAGTTCAGCTTTTAGAATACAAGACTACATAATCTGGAAATGCTCTATAAACAAACCAAAAAGCCATGTTTCCAATCTCTTTCATTTCTGCTTCTGTAATTCTAAGAGACTGCATTGGCTATGCTTAATTTTAAAAGTCTAAATTATTTTCAACTTGTCCTTCTCAGTTTAATGCCCATTTCTAAAACTTTAGCTTATAAACTCCTCTGCTTATGTTTTCCAGGATTCGGTGTAGGGGCTGCTATTATCATATCATCTATTTTCTAGCCAGTATTGATTTATAGTTTGACAGCAGCAGGAAACAGAGGGGCAGGGGAGAGAACCACTATTTTTTCTCTACCTTAACTGGGAACTAAATGGAAACTAAATTCTTCATTTTTGCTTCCTTCATTTATAGACGCGGCAAACAGTACTGAGGAGAAATTTGGAGGACAAGAAAGACAAGTCATTATGAATCGTACCATTGGCACTCTATTTGGTTTTGTTTCATTTACTAACTATTCAGATTCCTACTGGAAGCCTGAAGTTAGATAAGTAATTTTTTCCACTATTATGCCAATATATGTACTTGATCTTGCAGATTATATATTACTGCTAAGACTGGTAGCTATGAATAAATTTATCCTCTATCAATCTTGCTGTATCAATTGACATCCTTAGCTATATAGCATGCAGAAAAGTATTTAAAAAAAACAAAACAAAAAAAATCTGCCCTGAATATTTTAATATTCTACTACACTGAGTAACCTTAGTTCCTAAGGAAACTAGGACAGTTAGCCTTTAGTTTGCCTGCAATTTGTGTGTTTGTGTCTTTGGGAAAACAGATGGCTACTTCCCTCATTTCACATAATTTCTTGGAGAAATTATTTTTACTGTAAGAAGCACTGAGATTTCTCACAAGATTAATTGTGGTTTGCTTCTACATGTGAATATATTTTACTCATGTAATTATAAACTCCTTATATATAAAGTCTGCAAGCAGTCCACAACAGTCCATAACAGCAATCACGAAAGACAATACAAAACAATATTTTTGTACAATAATTTACAAAAACCTATTATATAAAAACAGTTACAATGAACAAAATTTACTAACAGAGAGCTTATTTATTACAACTGAATTTTGTACAAGTTGTTATTAATAGTCCTTGTTGTAAATTAGTTGAAGAGTCTCTTTAGATTTAAATCCAAATTTCTCCAGCAGTTCTAGATGGTGTACATAACACTCCCACATTTACTTTGTTTCCATGACAACAAATTTTATTGATTGATTGATTGATTGATTTGACATCCTGTCAATCAATCACCTTATTTGACATCATTTTAAGGTGATGTAAATAATGCTTCTTCCTTTGATCCCCCCCTGCAACCACAATGCTATGAGATGGGTTGGACTGTGAAAGACTGATTGATTGATTGATTGATTGGTCCAAAATCAGTGAGCTTCTGTGGAAAAGGTAGTTTGAATTTGGATCTTCCCAGTTCAACTTCCTAAATCTCTCTCTCTCACACACACATGCACACATGCACACACGCACACACGCACACATAAATCTTATGACTATGATCATGATTTATCACTTATAGCTTTATGTACACTGAGAGTTTATGCACCGACGACAAATTCCTTGTGTGTCCAATCATACTTGGCCAATAAAGAATTCCATTCTATTCTTAGTCTATATGCAGCAAGACTTAATATAGTAATCTGATAATTCCTGGAAGTATAATCAGAACACTGATATGATTATGGGATATAGAAGATTTATATCTTATACTAACCATGAAGAATTGTGTTTTTTTTAAAAAAAATTGTTCAATGTTTTGCACAAGATTTCCTTGAAAATCAGCCTTCCTTCCTTGCCTCCCTCCTTTTCTTCCTTCCTATTTTTTTATTTTTCCAATTCAACCACCCACCACTGTATTTTTACAGCAACATTTGTAAATCAACAGAATTTGGGTCCAGATGAAATTGGCATTGTTTAACATCTATCTATCTTTATCTACATTATTCTGGAAGAAAAATCATGGTCGTAAGTAGAGTCATGATGAAGATTGCACTAATGCTGTTGGAGGTTCAACTACTTAACTCCCAGTGTGTTAATACAACAGTCTTCAGAGACATATTTCTGATTAGATGTCCCTGGACAGCTCCTCTCCAAGTCATTAGGGAGTGCTGATGTTGTTGGACAGCTCCTTGTGTTTCACATGAATGAAGAATATATTGAAAATATATTCCAGGGTCCTATAAATGCCCTGAAATTATGTAGCTCAGGTGCATGGTCCCTTAGCAAATGAAACAAACAAGAGAAAAGTATAAGTCTGAAACTAGAATCCATATACATTTTTCAGTCCTTCAGTCCTTCAATCTACCATGAGCCTTTGCTAATTCATTGTCCATAAATCCCAGGAAAAAGAGTTGCTAACATTTAAATTAGGTATACAGATTTAACATTGTTAATGTACTTTATCTGAAAATTGACTCCAGAAATTTTTAACCAGGTTAGAAACATTTTGATGCTCTTATTTTCTACTTGCAATAAAAGCACTCAGTATCCCAATGTTCTGTTTTCATTGGTACAGAAATGCTCACACCCCCATAGGTGCAAATTGCACCTTGGTTACAGTTTCCTTTTCTTGAATATCTGTAAATGCATCTATTTTGGATGCCAACTAAGTCTTTATGGTTCTACTTTATGTTATTTTCCCACTGAATTTCACATTAAGGATGATTTCTACTTTTTTTTATTCTATTAGATTAATACAGTGAAGTTCATTCAGTGATTCAGGAAGGTAAGAAACAAAGCAAAACTTAACAAAGTGATGCCCATGTCTAGAAGATCCATAATTTGGTGCATAGTGGATTAAAATGTATAAAATACTGCAAACAGCATCAACATGTTGTTTTGTTTTTGTTTCAAAGTATTAACCTAGTTTAGTTGGAGTGCAAGTATGAAGTAAATGTCACTATGTGAATTGTTTTCTGTGTTTTGTAGATAAAAGAATTATTATTTGCATCAAATAGCATTCTGTTTCTTTCTAGTAGCAGTGAATGTTAAGGAAGGGGATCATGTGTGTGTGAGAGAGTGCATGGAGCAATAAGATATCATCAAATAATGCTGATTCATTGTTTGACATTTGGATGTTAGCTTTGTCAAGGCCTCTGCATCTTGAGGGGGCCCAAAGCGTTCCCTTCATTTGTCACCCCAGTGCACCTTTTGTCTGAATAATTTCCCCTTGGTATTGTCCGGGGCTTGGAGTTGATAGCTGACTAGCCTTTCTGCTTGTACCATTATTTTCTTGCATGCTTGATACATCTGCAGTAAATCCAGCAGGATTTAAAAGTGGAGGGAGGCTGAATGACAGAACTGACTGATAAGACTTGGTCTCCACAGAGACCAACCCTTTCTGCTTCTGTGGAGAGGAAACTGTGGGGGCCTTTTGCGTTAATCGTGTTTGATGAAGTTTGGACCAGCTGTCAAGGGTAGCTCAAGATGGCAAACTCGGAAGCGACAGTCATCTCTTTGTCCTACTCCAAACCAGTTTCAGAAAGATAAAACATTGCATCTTGGATCAGTTTATTTCCAAAAACAAAAGCGTTGATAGTAAGCAGACCATGGTTTGATTCCTGGCAGTTTTTACAAGTTTCAATACCAGCCCTACTGGTATTAAATGTTAACTATTAGTATTCAAGTTATTGTCTTGTGTGAAAAGTATTAGTCTTCCCGATCACTTCAAATGCCAAGTCATGCTTTGAGTCTAGGTTCAACTGCTCCTGTTGATTCTACCCAAGGCATTTTCTTCACATCTGCACAATTATAAGGAGTCTTTACCTATCAAAGATTGAGCAGCAAAATGGTAAGCAATGGGGCAACGGGGTGCTTTTCCCAGGGTGCTGGCAAAAAATGTACAGGAAGGAAGCTTTTCTTAGGATTGATAGTTCTCATTTTCCATGGACCTGAATCTCTTCCCTTCCCCTCCTCTCCTGTAATGGTATGTGAGAATGTCCTTGGGAGACAAAAGGAAGAGCTGTATACAAGTCAGATAAGAGACAGCTGAGCCCTCAGAAGAATGTGGGCAGGGTAAATGTCTCAGAAGGAAAACTGCATATGAATAGAAATGCATCTTTCCCTCTCTATATATGTGTTTAAATGCAGCATAATGCATGACTTTCACAAAATATGTTAATGATTGAATGCATGTGGTCCAATATAGACTTATCTGAATATTCCTAAGACAAATAAATAAGGAAAGATACTTGAAATCTACTATGACTCTTTTTAAAGGACTTGTGTATTGTGATGTTCCTATCAAATAATTTTTCTACTCTTGCTCTTCTTGATCTCAGTGGCTTTGATTTCTTGACAGGAAATGTTACTTCTTTCTTGCCCACAGATACTTTGAAGAAGATATGAAGTGTGGGTAAATGGGTGGAAGATCAACAGAGAGATCCAACCTAGAATTAGGGAGCAATTTCTTGACAGTAAGAACAATTAAATAGTAAAATGATCTGCTTCCAAAAGTGAGGGAGATCTCCATCATTGGAGGTTTTTAAGAAGAAATTAGAAAACAATTTGTCCAGAATGGTATAGCATCTTCTGCTTGAGCAAGGGGTTGGACTAGAAGACTTCCAACTTTGGTAGTCTGTATTCTGATTTGGATGAAAAAAAGTTTTAATAAACAACTAATCACTTCCAATTCTCTCTCTTTGTCATATTCATACTCTTACACCATTCCACCACTTTCATTTGAAATATGTGTCTATTTCCAACTTAGTTTAGTTTAGTTTAGTGTCATTGCACATGGTACAACAAAATTAAATGCTGTCTTCAATGTACATTATAACTATAAAAATAAAAACACAAACATACATCCTTTACATTCTATATAATTGAAATTGAAAACCCGATATTGCACTATACCGTAGAATTCAATATAGTTATTGCCCTAGGATAGAAGCTGTTTTTCAGCCTATTTGTCCTTGTTTTTATTATCCTGTACCGTCTGCCAGATGGTAATAGTTCAAAAAAATGGTGCCCAGGATGAGATGGATCTTTAAGAATGTTTTGAACTTTCTTAAGGCAGCGGGCGCTATAAAGCTCTTCCAAAGAGGGGAGAGGGCAACCAATGATCCTCTGGGCAATGATGTTGACCCTCTGGAGTGCTGTCCTATCTGCCACTGTGCAATTGGCAAGCCATACACAGGGGCAGTAAATTAAAATACTCTCTATGGTGCAGAGGTAGAAAGCCACCAGCAGATTTTCAACTTGGAAGATTATTCTGTGTTCGGACTTACAGAACATTTCTAGGAGCACACTATTCATACACAAACCTCTTTGAAATAAATGTAGGCTCCACACAGTTTCAGTGGACTTGTATTCCCTTATCTTTTTTTAAAAAAAGTTTTTTATTTTAAACACATTAAAACAAGACACAGACACACAACATTTATATACAAATCACTTTGTCAGACCTCCGCTGCGGGCCTGCGTCGGATGGCAAAGAAAACGCTACCAGCAGCTTCAAGATGCTTAAACGATTTATTTCCTCGAACAGCCCGTCATCGGCAAGTGAACATGAACGAAATACATGCAAAGTCGGCATTGGGAGCGGCTGCCTTCCAACGCCTTTTAAATCTTCGCGCCTGCCCACCAACGCCCTTCCAGGTACAGGGTCTTCAGCGCACGCGCAGAAAGGCTCCTCCTGCAGTGCGGCGATGGACGTGCAGGGCGTCGGAAGCCTGGCTAGCCTATCCCCGACCGCTGGGTGACCGCCCGCCTAATTGAACAAACACCCCCCTCCACCGTGTGAGCTTTGAATCCGCAACCGCCACCCCCCCAACCTTCACGGTGCGGTAAGTTGAGCGCCAGGAGTCTCGGTCGATAGGGATCACTGTTGCCGCTATATCTGGCGGTGTCGAGAGGAGCTCGACACACTTTTTCTTACAGCTATTTCGAAGTGATTCTTTCTTTCTATATACATCTATTTTCACATATTTTAACTAAATATGCTTAAGACTTTTTTATTTCATCAAGCTGGCCTGGCCTAAATCTTCTCCCCTTTTTAAATGTAAATTTTAATTTGTTTTTAAATTATGGGATATTTTAAATTCAGCCAAATTATTTAATTCATTTTTATTCTATTTTAAATTTTTGTATTTATGTGTTTTATCCTGTGGCTGTTTACCATCCTGAGTCCTTCGGGAACAGGGCGGTATAGAAATTTAAATAAATAAATAAATAAATCTTATTCAACACTTAATTTCCATCTTTCTTTATTTCGACTACCCTATACTTTGATCTTCAACACTTTTCCCCCCTCTCCCCTTTATTCCTCTTTCTCATTTTTCTTATTTTCCAACCATTCATACCATCTACACCACACTTTGTAATATTCTGATTCCTATTTCTCCTTGAGTTCTTTTGTTAGTTTGTCCATCTCTGCACATTCTAAAATTTTCCTAATTAAATCTTCTTCTGATTGTGGATTTTCCTTCTTTCAATTTTGCGCATAGACTATGCGGGCTGCCGTCAATATGTGTAGTATCAAATAATATATTTCTTTGGTATAATTTTTTATTTTTTTAAGGGAGAAAAGTACAGAAAAAGATAGTTGTTTATGGGCTATTTTATCTTTTAATTTTTATATATATATCAATTTTCTTACTTCTTCGTAGGGTCCATGTGTGTTTTTCTTCTAGCCATATATATAATTGTCCTTCCGTTGACTTCTTGGCAAAAGACTGCATCTTCAAGCAGGAGATGGCTGGCAAAATACAAAAGGGTTTTGAAGCAGTAAGTCTAAAGTCAGACTTTTTATTCTTTTGCTTTATCCCCACTGCCTCCCTTTGCTCCTCCGGTGTCTGCAGGCTATTGAACACGAATAAGCCATTGGCTGGAACACACATCTTATGAATTACCCGGACATTAAATGTAACCTTAGAAAGGAGGCACATTTTATTCTCTTGAGCAAACTGGCTCTCCACTCCATTCTCTATTTACATGGTGTGAGCCTACACTGCAGAATTACACACACACACACACACACACACACAAATGCACGCATGCACACACACATACACAGGGAGGCCATTAAACAAATTAAAAGGGATGAGGATGACTAATACCGTACTTTTGGAATCTGCAATTTGATTAGTCTGAGTTTAATATACAAAAGCAGCGCCGAAGCAGGAGGGCAGTCAAAGTGCTCTTTAATAACCTCCTACAATTAAATTATGGTGATGAATTTCACTATTCTGTCATACTAAAAGAGGTCTTATTATCTGATTGACTATGAAAGAAAGTCAGTATTGAGCCAAGCTGCTTGAATATAGTCACTGTGAAGCTCAATATTTGCATGATTTTCAAAAAAATTAACCAGTCCTTTTCCTTCCTCTCGTGCCCTTTCCCCATCAGCATCTCCCCAATTCAGCTTATTTTATTATTAATTGATAAAGGTTGGAATGTTTTATTTTTGGTTACACCCTTTTTTCATGTACTTATTCCTTAAGTGGATATCTCATTTTTCCACTTGGAGATGACATCTACAGTGCCTTCTTCTTCTCTTTCCTCTTCTTCTTCCCTTTTCCCTCTCCTTCTTGTCCTCTTTCAGACAAATATCCTTAGGGTCAGGGGCGGTCTTCAAAAATGGTGGGTGTGGCCTAGTCGGCTTCCTACACCACGGCCAGGGGATGCGTTTTTGCCCTCCCCGGGCTCCAGAGGCTTTCCTGGAGCCTCCAGGTGGGTGAAAACAACTCCTCAGTCTCCGGAGGCCCTCTGGAGGCCAGAAACAGGTCTGTTTCTTCCCAAACGTCCAGTAGGCCCATTTTTTGCCTACCCCGAGCCTCCATGCGCACCCTGCACTTACCTGCATCCAAACTGGGCTGCTTGGGGACTCCTGGGAGGGGAGGGGTGGGTGAGGCCAGCCAGGAGTGGGATTTGGGGGTTCTCCGAACTGCACAGAATCTTAGCTAGAAGTTCTCCCAAACCCCTGTGAACCCCCAGCAGCCCACCCCTGCTTAGGGTCCCACAAATAACCAGGTCCTGTATCATGTAGGATATTAAAGTGAATATCAACATCTTGAATTGCACCTGGAAGGAAACTGGGAGCCAGTGCACCTTGTGTAATAGAGGTGTAACATAGGAAAACCTATGAACATTCAATACTATGCATGCTGTTGCATTATGGACTAGTTGTAACTACTGACTGGTCTTTAAGGGCAGCTTCACATAAAGCATATGGCAATAATTCAGATGGGAAGTGACTAAAGTGTGAGTGACAGGAAACAAGACTTCCTGGTCCAGGAATGAGTGCAATTGGCACACAAGAAGAATCTGTGCAGAGGCCCCCTAGACAGAGCAGCCACTTGTTCATCAAGCAGAAGCCATGCGTCCAGGAAGACCACCAAACAGCACATCAGCTCAGTATGTGGAACTGCAACGCCATCCAGTGTAAACATGACAAGAACCTGGGGGTTGAGATGAAGTACCTTCCGGATCTGCGTACCTTCCGTCGCACGCTTAAGACGTTCTTATTCCAACAAGCTGGCCTGACCTAAACTTCTCCTCTTTTAAATGGAAATTTTAAATTTGGTTTTAAATTATTGGGGTTTTAAAATGGTCAGCCAAATTTATTTAATTTGTTTTATCTCTATTTTAAATTTTGTATTTATATGTTTTATTTTATGGCTGTTCACCGCCCTGAGTCCTTCGGGACTAGGGCGGTATACAAATTTAATAAAATGAAATGAAAATGAAAGTTAGTTCAACCCCATGCAGACCCTTATAGTTGCCAGACCCTTGGACACTACCACAAAATCATCATCTGTTGGCAAAGGGTAAAGATGTATAGCTGAGTACCATCAGTGTACCCCATGAAGTTGGATGACCTCATCCAATGGTTTTATGCAGATATTAAAGAGGAGAGATGAGAGAACCAAGCCCTGAGGCATCCCACACTACAGGGGGCTAGGGTTTGACCACTAGACTCAGCCATGTGCCATTTTCTAGATGGGCTTTACAAACCAAGAGTGGTTCGGAACACAAGTGATTGAGGTCACAGTCACAAGGATCAACTTCCTTAGGATCAACTGGTTCAAACTCTTCCCAGATAATAGGATTCATAATTCTAAAGAGCCCTCCATTTTGACACTGACATGATGTCGCCGTCTTCTCACATGATTAAAATTATATATGGATAAATTTACCAAACTTATTTTCTTCTTTTAATTTCAGTGATTGGTCTCATTATCCATCGCTACTACTGTATCCATTAAGTGAAAAAGGGGAGTAAGTGACTATGTGCCTTGTGATGTCTTGAGGGAAACTCTACCCCTCATATTCTTACACGTGATGCCATAAGACAGGGGTCTCCAACCCCCGGTCCCTGGACTGGCACCAGGTTGCCAGTCCAGTGCGTGCCAGAAACCAGGCCATGCAAACAAGCAAAAGCCCCATCCATGGGATGCAGGCAGCGCACAAAACCATACCCCTCTTGTCTGTGAAAAAACCTTTCTCCACAGCATTGGTCTCTGGTGCCCCAAAGGTTGAGGGCCACTGCCATAAGATACATTTGAGTGGTGTAGAACTTATGACATATCATAATGACTATTTTGTCCCTTTCGCACACTCCTGGTTAGGAACAGACATCAACGTCATCAATGCATATGTGTAATGTGGAGCCTGCTTTATTTATATAGCTTTCCAGTGGAGAAACCTACAGGATCAGAAAACTTTCAGGATATGATAATAGTTCATTTGCCAACTAGGAGAATATCTTCAATTTACTGATATATTTGAGAAAATTGCAGAAATAGCTAATTTATTTGAATATAGATTCTCCTTCAAGATTCTCCTTCAACAAGAGAAATATACTTACCGGTATCTATTCCTTACATCATCGAGTAATGAGATATTGTGTAGATCCTTGTATTTTATACTTAAGCTAGACGAAAGCAAAGAAAAAGTCCTAATTAAAAAAAAAAACAGGATGGAAGATATAAAGGAGGATAATGGAAATGACAAAGGGGACTGGAAAATAATGTACTTGGGTTTGCTGAAGAAGTTTATGTTTTGAAGAGGCTAGTTGGCTCTTTAAATCCATGTGACAAATTTCTTTCTCTGCTCATTAATGTAATTTTGTGAGATAAGGGTAAAGATTCCTATCCAACTGTCCACAGGAGTAATTAGCAGTATATTCAGAACAGCTGGCTTTGAACAGCTTAAAATATAAATCCCAAGTTATATGTGGTGCATAGAGCAGTGGCACCTTGGCGCTTGAAATTTGAGGAGCCCTTGCTAAGCTTTTCTTCAGACTCTGCTCCCAAATTAATTTGTTCAGAGGGACAGAGAGAGAGGGAGAGGGAGAGACAGGAGAGAGAATATCAAAATGAATGTTTTCTCTTTATTGTGCCCGCTTTTCCCTTTATTGTTCAGTTCTGCTTTGGTTGCAGCTCTCTGGTTTGAGCTAAGCTAACATGAAGCTATGATGGCAAAGAAGCACTGTGATGAGATTGTAGCCCAAGCTGTGACACCCCAAATCAGAGTGAACGGTGAATTATGGGTGTAAAATTAGTCTTTGTAACAAGTAACATGATGCCTTTCTATTTATCTTTCCATTTCATGCATCCCTTGCTTTGGATTTGATCTATTTATATTATACACAGTGATGGATCATTACATTAAATTCATATATTATAGCTGGCAACAGTAAGTAGGAATCTCTGCTGTTTTGTAAGAAAAGCTTTAACAAAGGTAGAGGTAATCCGTAGATAAACTGCCAGGTCACATTAGAACTGCTGGTGAATGTTATGTTAAGAATAGAACTGAAAATAGCAGCATCGCATCCATTTCTTTGCCTTTAATTCTAGGTACTACAAATATTACATGTAGTGTAGTCATGGGAAGAGTGTCCATGCACTCCCTCAAATATTGGATTGATTATATTATTGTATGAAATATTTTTCATTGATTAATGACATTATGAGAAACAAGGAAAAGAATTGTAGAAGTTCCACTCCTAGTAGCAGGTATCATATATGAAATCACTGCTTTCTTCCATGGTTCTGTAGACTGATTTGCCTATCTCAAAACATTGCACTTTTGGAAAAAGAGAGCTCTGTTTATATATTCTTATTTTTAAAGGAAAAAAAAATCAGTTTTGGTATATTTGCAATACTGAAGGATTCAATCTAAAAATTATTAAGGTAGCATCTAAGAATATAAGCAGTTTCCAAGAGAGTGGAGGATGGGTTTGTAAAATTAGGCTATTTAGGTCCAATAAATTAAATATTTCCAGATATTGAGGGAGTCCTTTACGTATTGCTCTGAGGGCTCCACTCACAATTGGTATAACAATGGACTTCTTTTTCCATAAATGTTTTACTTTGACCTGAAAGTCTTGGGGTAGTTTGCATTTATTTTCCAATCATTTTTTCCCTCAACTCTCCTGTCACCTGTGTTAAAGTCATGAAATTTAAGGTACAAGCAAAAAGCGCAAAACGGTGTTAAAAGTGCAGTGATTGCCAACAACTCTGGAAAGTGATTTGCCCATTGTCTTGCCAAAATGAAAGATATATATATTGTAGATGCACGTGAGAAAGCGGCATTCTTTAAATCTTTAAAATCTTCTGTAGGCCAAATGGTTATTTTCAGGTTTTTCCATGATTCCTAAATGTGTGGAAAACATGTCTTAACCTGAAGCTGATTTTAAAATAATTTTATGTAATTACAGAGATGTTCAGGCCCTGCTGTTCTTTATGACAAGGTGTCCTTCATAGCAGTGTTAATGTCAGGAAGACCTGTGTCAACTTTCCAGGGTAGGGCTATTTTCACAAGGTTAGTCATTTAATATGCATACTGTTCTCCACTATGAAAACTTCCTTCCATCCAACGTGAATATGTGCATGCTTGCCAAATATAAGAAATACGATTATAATATTTTATTTGTATTAAGATGTATGACATGTAGAATATGGTGATGGACATGAAAATAACATATTGAAATATTGAATAATCAAATAAGGAAGGATTATAAATTGAATAAGCAAATAATGGAAGATTATTTATTTATTTATTTATTTATTTATTGGTTCGATTTATATGCTGCCCTTCTCCGGAGACTCAGGGTGGCTTACGCAATAGCCACCATACTTTTGTATATACAAAAGTATGATGCTTTTGTATTTAGTAGGGCTTTTGGCAGTGTTCTTTTTTATACAAAGTCAGCTTATTGCCCCCACAATCTGGGTCCTCATTTTACCCACCTCAGAAGGATGGAAGGCTGAGTCAACCTTGAGCCTGGTGAGATTTGAACTCGCTGTAATTGCAGGCAGCTGGCAGCTAAGTGCTACTTAACAGCACTTTAGTCCGCTGCACCACCAAGGCTCCATTTATTTAACATAAATGCTTGTATTATTAGAATTGATTGGCATAAAAATAATACATTGAAAGGAAAGACTATAATTTAACATAAATATGTGCATTATTATTGGAATTATAGGAGTGTTAAATGAAACAAATATGATTAATACTATGTTATCTGATAATATTTTATCAGCATTAAAATGCAGGACTTGCAATATATGGTGATTGCCATAAAAGTAACATATTGCAATATTTAATAACTAAATAATGAAGGATTATAATTTGAATAAATAATGGAACACAATAACGTAACTTAAATATGTGTACTATTATATAGAATTATATAAGCTTGCTAAATGTAATAAATATGATCAATACTTTATTTGTATTAAAATACAAATCAGAATATGGTGATTGGCATAAAAATAACATTGAAATTTTGAATAACTAAATAATGAAAGACTATCATTTAACATAAAAATGTGTATTATTATCAGAACTGTTAGGATATGGTTTGAGCCTAACAAGTTATCCAGGCAATATATGTGTTCTGTGACTTTAATATGAATATGTATTGTGTGACTTTAAAGTTTTCCTGCTGATTCATTATAATGCTGATTCATGCTGTAATTAGATAATCACTAGTTGTAAACGTATTTAAGAAAGGTACTGTAACGTATTCAGTTGATGATATGCTACCATAGTGTGTGGAGTTGCTATCATTGTGCTATCATCATTGGATGGATCTGCTACCATCATGGTTTGTGAACCAGAGTGAGTTTTTTATTCTAACCAACTACTGTTTGTGTGGTAAGAAGATTTTTGTATCACTGGACTGATTTAACTGGAAAAGACTTGGATTGATTTAAAGACTATGAGATTGTTTTTTCCCTACAAAGTAAGCTTTTGCTAAACCAGTTTGCACATCTCTTATTCATTGCTCTCAGCAACGTTTCTCTGTGCTCTACACTCTGCTGGTTGGTAACACAACAACAATATCCTTAACAAGAACTATATAAGCTTGTTAAATGTGATAAATGTGATTAATATTGTTCTATTTGTATCAAAATGTATGACACTCAGGTCTATGCTGTTCACGCATTGCTTGAGGAGGGGTCCAGAATGGCTTCAGGTGCTGATCCAAAGCAGTGATAACAGAAATAAGAAGCTGGGCTTCCTATTTGAGTCAAGCTAGATTTTGTCCTGCTGGCAAATTATGAAAAACAGTTCTGCATTCAGTGGATAAAAAGCATCGGGTTGGAGTTCAGTCCTATTCAGCTGATAACTGGTGAAAACAAAGAACAATATTTAGCGTAGAGTAGCAATCGGTTCTCAGAAGCCTCACATTCACTTAAGGTGGCATTTCATCATCTGCAAAATTAACAGATTAACAGAGTTGGAAGGGACCTCTAGTCCAACCCCCTGCTCAAGCAGGAGACCCTACACCATTTCTGACAAATGGTAGTCCAATCTTTTCTTGAAAGTCTCAAGTGATGAAGCTCCCACAACTTCCGAAGGCAACTTCTATTCCATTGGTTGATTGTTCTCACTGTCAGAAAGTTCCTCCATAAAACATGGCATGAAATGTCTGTATGTCTGTGTTGGCTTCCTAGTAGCAAAGATTTGTGTTCATGTAAGTTGTCAAACGTACAATGTACTAGTAAAACTGTTGAAGTGACCTTTGGCAGCTTTTTCTTCTGAGATCTTTTCCAAAAATAAAAACAACCCCACCCTCTCCTAGGCAGATCTGTCATATCTATAGAACCACCTATTATTGGTGGAAAGGGCAATGGTCTGTTGCCTCAAGGCAGGTTGCCAGCAATGGTCTGCGAGGCAGACTTCACGAAAACTGGCTGCTTCTGCTGGATGGGTTAGCCCTCTCCTTTATGCCTCTCTCCTTCTGACCTCTCATTCCCCTTGGATACAAAGCACAAAAGACAATGCTGCAGCTCAAGACAATTTCATTTATACCAGATCACTGAGGAGTTGTCCCTGGTACTGCCAGTGATGGCTCATATGGGGTGGGAAGAGTGTGCAAGTTAATTTCTTTTCCTGTATTGGGCTAGAACACATTTTAGTGTGCTTATTATTTTTCAGTCTTCAAACCTGGGCTGTAACAAAAAATAAACAATCTAAGCTGTCTAGTCCTCAATTTCTCCCAATGTCTAAATTGGGCTGATCAAGATGTTCTTCAATAGGTTGAGTTTTCTTAAGTGGTGCAACCCTTCTTTACTGTGCTATTTTTCTCTTATTTTTAAGCTATGTTAAACACTGAACTTTAAACATTAAAATACTATGTATGCTGTGAATGAATGCTGTGGAGGGATGCGGTGGGTCAGTGGCTAAGACGCTAAGCTTGTCGATAGAAAAATCAGCAGTTCAGTGGTTCGAATCCCTAGTGTTGCGTAACAGGGTGAGCTCCCATTACTTGTCCCAGCTTCTGCCAACCTAGAAGTTCGAAAGCACGTAAAAAATGCAAATAGAAAAATAGGGACCACCTTTGGTGGGAAGGTAACAGCGTTTTGTGCGCCTTTGACATTTAGTCATGCCGGCCACATGACCATGGAGTCGTCTTCAGACAGTGCTGGCTCTTCGGCTTTGAAATGGAGATGAGCACCACCCCCTAGAGTCGGGAACGACTAGCACATATGTGCAAGGGAAACCTTTACCTTTACTTTTTATGCTGTGAATCAGCAGAGTGAAGTTCAGCACCAATGAAATGGCTCCAGGTGTAAAGGGCATCCCTACCAATTCTATTTACTCATGTGCTGGGACAATAATGCATGCCAGTGGAGTTAATGTGTTTTCTATTTATTTTTATTCAGCCTTTAAAATGAATTTTTCCACAATCATGAGTGTGTGTGATCAATTAATAAACTGAAAAGAATTGTATTGCCTTGTGTATTTAGGCTTTCTTTAGTGACTGCTCTTCTTTCATAACACGAAGGGGTCAATTTTATAATTTCTATAATGCCATATTTGTCCCCAACCACCACACACACTTATTCTTCTATGAAAGAAACAAAAACCACTTAACCACCTTAAATGACAATGAACCAAGCAATTTGAGTCAACTGTGCATGTGTATCTTCAGTCAACATCCTCTTTTCTCTCTACCTCCTTTTTTCACTGGTTGTTGAGTTTGTTCTTTGATGAAAACTAAACATGGGTTGAAAAGACGAGAGAGAGAAACCAGAAGAAAAGTACTTTAGAACAACATATCCCTTAACATATCCCTTTATCTTCTTCCACTCTGAATGAAATGTTGAACAAAAAGGCATATGGAGACCATAGCACGGAGTTTTTCTTTTCTGTTTGTGTAAACGGAAAAGCAAACCAAAGTAATTTTCATGGACATTGCTAAGTATTATGTACCTGAAAAACATAAAAAGATCTGACAAAACAAAGTTCAAATTTCTTTTTATGCATTTCATCCCCTTTGGGATGTCATCCAAGGGAGTATGCTCTTGTACTGTACATTTCTTAAGAAAGCCAGTTTTGATAGTTTTCATGCCAGATAACAAATGCAAAGGTTTTCACTAAGAGAGCAAAATACTTTACCTAAAGTTCAAATGTCTGCTACAGGATTTAATATATCACAACATTAAACTGGAAAAATTGCAGTACCACCAAAAACGCATTTAAAGATATTTGTCCACTGATTGTCATAAAGGTAAAGTAAAGGTTCCCCAGGCACATATGTGTTAGTTGTTCCTGACTCTAGGGGGCAGTGCTCATCTCCATTTCAAAGCCGAAGAGCCAGCGCTGTCCGAAGACATCTCCGTGGTCATGTGGCCGGCATGACTAAACGCCAAAGGTGAATGGACGGAACCCTATTTTTCTATTTGCATTTTTTACGTGCTTTTGAACTGCTAGTGTTAGGATATGGTATAAGTCTAACAAGTTGTCCAGGCAATATATGTGTTCTATAACCTTAAATGTATTCTATAACTTTAAATGTAATGCTGAGTAATTGTACTGTTGAGTCATTGCACTACTGATTTCACTTATCTTAATTGGATAATTACTAGTGTAAACTGTATATAAGAAGGAAGCCAAGCTATAGTCATTGTTGGACCTGCTCTCATCATTGCTTGACTTGTTGCTTGACTTGTTGGCTGGAACTGTTACTGTCGTGTGTGAAGACGTGCTACCATCGTGATTTGTTACCAGTGTTGAATTGCTGTTTATTACCAACTGCTGTTTGTCTGGTAAGAAGATATCTGTAACTTTGGACTGATTTGAATGGCTAAAGACTTGGATTGACTAAAAGACTATGCAATTGTTTTTCACTACAAAGTAAAAGCTTTGTTAAACCAGTTTGTATGTATTGTATTTATTGCTCTCAGTATCGTTTCTCTGTGCACTTACTGTGCTGGTTGGTAACATAACAATATCCTTAACAGCTAGGTTGGTAGAAGCTGGGACAAGTAACGGGAGCTCACCCCGTTACATGGCACTAGGGCTTCAAATCGCTGAACTGCCGACCTTTTGATTGACAAGCTCAGCATCTTAGCCACTGAGCCACCGCGTCCCTATTATTTGTCATAGTTACTAGTAATTCAGTTCTTCTGAGATATCAAACCAGTATCCATCACAGCAGTGTGGTGGCCACTGTGGGACTTGGAGAGCACCTTCCATTTGAGATATATATTTTATTGTTGTCCAATTATACCCATTATCTGAGATCACTGATTTATTTATCCTAATGGTATTGTTTATTTTGGTCTACAAGAATAACAGTCATGATTCAGAATGATTTTAAATAAATAATTTATTCATCTTCATCACTATAATATTACACCTAGTAATAGGGTCATGATGTCTACTTTATAGAGAGCGCTCTTTTCAAAGGGTGTTTGAAAGGAATTTGTATCTAAAAGCCTCTTTTTCCCAGACTGATTTCAGAAACTAAAAAAGCCATGGTGGCCCAGTGGTTAGAATGCAGTATTGCAGGCAAATTCTGCCAACTGCTAGGAGTTCGATCCTGACTGGCTCAAGATTGACTCAGCCTTCCATCCTTCCAAGATTGGTAAAATGAGGACCCAAGATTGTTGGCTGGCAATATGCTGAACCTGTCTTAGAGATAGCTGTAAAGTACTGTGAAGCGATATATAAGTCTAAGGGCTATTGCTATTGCTAAAAAGTCCTTTCTTCAGTAAGATATTCTATATTTCTTTTTAAATTAAAGCTCTTATTTATAAATGATAGAACTACACATGGAGTGGGAAACGCAGACAGACTGGCTTCAGGAAAGGCAGATAATCGGACAGCTTACAGAAGATGAACAAGAAAGAGAATGAAAGAATACAAGAAAGATGCTTGTAATTTGCTTCATTGATACAGAATGGCTCTTGACCATGCAGATCATGCTGGAATATCGAGGAACATATTAAGCCTCATGGTTGTGTCTGAATATCTGAATATTACTCTGAAAAAAATTACAATGAACAAGAAGTTATTATTTAAACTGAGTTTGAAAAATCAGAGTTCTTCGTAGTAAGGTAAGAATGGTAGGCATGGGGCTAGAAGAGTTGACAGCTGGACTTAAAATTGGAGGTCAAAATACTGACAATTTGAAATATGCAAACAATAGTACCTTTCTAGCTGAAAATAGACTTTAAGCTTATTGTAAAATAAAAATGAAAACTAAAAAGTCCACCTTAATGTTAAAAATTAGGAATAAATAAAAGGTAATATCTTGCATGCTTAGTGAATTTAAAGTTAACATTGAAAAAGTGAAGGTAGTAGACATTTGTTTTCTTGAACTCAAGAATAGATAAAATGGACAGTAAACTATAGAAGGAAGAGCATATACAGTAGATACAATCATGGATGGATGGATGGATGGATGGATGGAAAGAAGTTAGTGATGTGTACTTGGAAAAGCTACAAGACAGGACTAGATGGTGAGCATTTTTCATATTATCAACAGGTATTGAATCTGATTCAGTGATATCAGAACTACCAATGTTAGACTTCCTCAATCTATTTTATTCACCATACTGGGTGGGAATACTGAAAGTTTTAGATTATGGAAAGCGGATACATACAAATAGCTACAAAAACCCTTCAGAAACAACAGCAAGTACACAATGCATGATTTGGACAGTGACTGGCATTCCTCAATATTCCTATATGATCCCATAACTCTGCAGGATGCACTGGTTACCAACTGACATTTCAAGATGCTGGTTATTTCCTATAAAGCACTTCATGGTTATTTAAGGGATCACCTCTCTCTTGTTGTTTCTGTGCCCTGGTGAGATCAGGCGAATTACACATGCTTTGGGTTCCATAAACTAAGCAGTGTTGTCTAATGGGACCAGGGAATTGTGAACCAAATGCCCCCAGAGATCCAGGTGGCTTACCCTGAGAATGTTCAGGAAGCTATTAAAGACTTGATATTCACCCAAGTTTTGAGGGTAGGATGACATTTGAGCCTCAGTTGGATGGATTTTTGTTTATTTGTTAATGGTGGAATTTGTGTCACCATTTTTTCTCTGTGTTTTTTGTACTTTTCTCAGAAAAAGTTATCTAGAGTTAGTAGGAATCAGATGGCCCTTTACTTGTATAATTAAATAAAATATTTTTTTTAAATAACATGCATGGTCTTTTATCCTAAAAAGTAATCTAGAGGCAGAAAAAATATTTTCCATGCAGTTTTTCAAATACAATTCATAGCATTTCAGGGGTACTGAGGAGTTCCCCATTCTGAAGCCATGGGAAGTTACTTCTAGTCTACAAGAAGGTTTCAATTCAGGGTAGATTCTTAGGTTCATAACCGCAATGGGAGAAAACGTCAGCACTATTTTTAGTATATTTTTTAAATGGACAAAGTGAGAAAGCTTGCAATATATTATGCTTTTAACCACTGAAATAGTTTTATTCAAATAAACATATTTCAACTTTCCCCCACTTCAGGATGTATAAATTGTAGCTGCCAAAATTCCCAATCAACATAACTATTGCTGAGAATTCTAGATGCTGAAATCCACATATCTGAAGGATGCTGATTTAGAAAAACTTTTCCCAGGCTCATGTCCTTCAGTTATATTAGCATTTAGTTTTTCATCATCTCTAGATAGTACAGCCAGTTGTGATACATTTTAGAGATGCTTGAAGCTGAAATCTGGTACTTCTAAGTATTAGTTTGAAGGGAAATTGATGTAAATATTATAAGAAATTCCTAGGCTGGAGTAATCCTCAAAAAACCAAAGAAAAACATAACAATAACCCATAATGTTTTGGTATATATGACATGAAATTCAGTAAGGGAGGCTTAGACTTCTACTGCTGTGTTGTGGTGGCCATTAATCTTGTTTTGTTTCCTGTTTTGTAGGTGACTTTTCCCCCCACATGTTTATAATTGTCGACCACAGAAATTAAATCCGGTCTCTACTTCAAGTGCAATTTATTACTTATCTGCCCTACTTTCTTTACAAATAAGACGGCTATCTGGTCTTTCTTTTTTAATCATCTTTGCTCTTTCTGTTCCCAGATTTTAAAGATTGTGGACTATTATGTAACAGATGGTCTGACAGACCTTCAAGTTTGGCGCAGAAAATAGTAGCAGTGGTGTAAGTAATCAGAAAATAGACGCTCATGAATTTTAACTCTCTTCTAACAAAAGAATTCAAGGGGGCAAGCACTGATCTATCGGTTGCCGAAGTAATTAAAAGACTTAGATGGCTCTCTTGGACATAGCATCTTTTCACTGTTACAGGCTGTTTATACTGGATTAGCCTTGTTCATGTCCCACTCATTTATATATGAATAACACTAGAACAAAACAAGAAGCTAGTCTTAATCCAGAAATTGATACATTCCAATAAGCATCAATCAAGGTTCTTCTTTTATCTTCAGATTAAAACTATAGCATGACATCATGATAGAACACATCAAAACAAAAGGATTCACAATTTTCATTTTCAGTTTGAATGTTGTTGTTCAAGGAAAGGTAAGTTATTGGATTACTAACTGAAATAATAAAACCAGCAAAGGTTGATGTAACTAATAAGTATCTGTGAATAATTTTGGAAATTCAAAAATATTCTCTAATATTCTTTAGAAACTTTTATAAATATTGTCTCTTTTTTCAGGACTATTAATATTTTTCCAGTCAAATAATAGACAACTTCTTGACTTTTTATTGTCCTTTACAAAGAGGTCTGAACTGGAAAAGGGCAATTTTCATTGCTGTTATTAGTCAGTGCGGTGTTCTTCAGCTATGTAAGACTATAAATGAATGAAAAATCTGGGAGCCGAAAAGATAAAAGTTACACTACTATAACTCTATCCACAATATGCTATCCAGAATCAACTATACAGGGTAATTCTTTAAA
Source organism: Arizona elegans (assembly GCA_022577455.1). NCBI lineage: Eukaryota > Metazoa > Chordata > Lepidosauria > Squamata > Colubridae > Arizona > Arizona elegans. The sequence goes on from JAKOOJ010000007.1 coordinate 67,227,847, forward strand.
ACCTCCACAATTAATGAAAGTTCCTTTCTGGGCCAGAAGTCCCTTCTTACACTCACTCATGCCTTAATCAGTTTGTATGTGGAATATTACAATGTGTTATATGGGGTTGCCCTTGAAGAACATTCAAAATCTGCAATTGCATCAGAATGAGGCTGCTTTAGTATGTATACTTACCTAATACCTCTGCTGGGCAAGGTGCTTTTTCCTGTTTTTTTCCTTTGAAGATGTTTCGCTTCTCATCCAAAAAGCTTCTTGAGCTCTGACCGGTTGGTGAGTAATGGAAGGATTTATACTCCTTGCAGACAGCTGGTCAATTGCATTCTTTTAGAGAGTTGTTGAGGCCACTTGGAGTTTATGTGTCCTTAGGGTCACCTGTGTAGTGCAAATGACTATGGAGCCTTCTTGGCTGCAGGATTGGATGTTTTCCTGACCTGTATCCCTTCACTGTTGAAGACAGGCGCAGGCTGTTGGGGATGGGTCTATGTAGTCAAGTGCAAATGGTTCCTGTAGTTTGCAATTTTTCTGGAAATCTGTTCATTAGTTAACATCAAGCTTCTTGGTACCAGAAGAGCTGTGGTGGTGCAGTGGTTAGAATACAGTATTGCAGACTAACTCACTCTGGTTGCATTGCCAGGAGTTTAATTTCTTGGTCCTGACCAGCTCAAGATTGACTCAGCCTTCCATCCTTCTAAGGTCTAATCCAGATTGTTAGGCACAATATGTTGACTCTGTAAACCTCTTAGAGAGGGCTGTAAAGTACTGTGAAGCAATATATAAGCCTAAGTGTTATTGCTATTGCTATAATTCAAGGGGCTAGTAGTTATCTTGAAACTCTTTAGGGCCTGGTTATTTAAGAGACTGCTTTTTCACATTGTTTTTGCTCATTCAGTAAAACCCAATAAAATGGGTGTGCTGAATATCCCATCTTTAAGGGTCTAGGACAACTTGGCACGGCCAACCTGGCACAGGCCACTCTCTATGGCCAATTTGCTGTGGCCAACTTGGCATGGCCTACTCACTGCAGGATAGGAGTTACACTAATATCAAAGAAATGGTGGAATAGAATCATTAAAGAAAGGATGCAAAAGGAGAGACAAAATGAAATGTGAATGACAAAAATTAAACTTATTTTTAAAATTATTTTAAATATATAAATTGAATTGTTGAATTGTTCTACAGTGAGTTGTCCCATGGCGAGTTGGCCACACCGAGTTGGCCATGGTGAGTTAGCTGCAGAGAATGGGCCACATCAAGTTGTCCCATTCCACATCTTTAAAGCAATGCCATCTTGTGGGACCCCCCCACCCCCCAAAAAAATGCTATTTCTGTTGTGGCCACTTTCTTCTGGAAGAGTATCCTCCTGAAGATTCAAGGAACTCCAACTTTATTTTTCTTTAAATGAGACTTGCCTTTTCTCCCAAGTTCTGGATTAGGTGGGATATGTGAGCGTAACTGTTAATGTGTTGGGGTACGCTAATCCCTAGATTATAGCCATAACCATGTAAAGCTACAGGTATGAAAGGAGTGTGGCTTTGATCCAGGGGTGAAATCCAGCAGGTTCTGACAGGTTCTGGAGAATTGGTAGTGGAAATTTTGATTAGTTCAGAGAACTGGCCCCAGAGTTGGGTGGGAATGGAGATTTTGCAGTATCCTTCCCCTGCCATGTCCACCAAGCCACACCATGCCCACCAAGCCATGCCCACAGAACCGGTAGTAAAAAAAATGTGAATTTCACCACTGCTTTGATCATATAGTCTTATTTGCCATCTTTTTTTTACTCTTCTCCTCACCCCTCTGCACTCCGTGGATGACCCAAGCTCAGAAAGCATGCTGAGAACCAATACTCTTTTTTACATGGTTAATAAGGTAGTAAGTGATGCTGTGTCACAGAATGACATGAGTTTTGTTAAGAGCTAAATTCTCTTTCTGACTGATCTAGAAAAGATCTAAAGGAGAACCAACTCACTATATTATCTTTGCAAAGACTTGGGATTTACTGAAGAGAGCTTTTTAGTGATCCTTCACTGAATAATTTCCAGTCTTCAATTATTCCCTAACCGGCCCTTCTTCGTGGTAGATTCCGATCAAGTTATGAAATCCTTCCCCTACCTTAGAGTAGCACCAATACTTTTCTGCCTTTTAATTAATTAATCAATTACATTAAATTAAGCTAATTAATCAATTAACAGCTCTCCCCTCTCCCCCCCATATCACAGCATGGCAAGTAAAGAGTGGTGCATTCTCCATTTTGGCACTTTTAAATGCTGTATCTGTACAGAATTTTACTTATTATTTGCCTCTTTTACAGTAATGAATAGGATAAAAAGTATTAAAAATATGTTAAGGCTCCACTAAATAAGATTAAAAAGGCAAACTTTTAAAAAAATGTTCTGATAGTTTTGTTTGAGGAGATACATAAAATTACCCACCTTCCAGGTCATTTTTATCAGCTGTCGCACGTGAGAATTATCTGAGGGCAAGTAAATGCAAGAATCAAATTTTTATCAGATCACTGGGACAATAATAGACTGGTCACTGGGGAGAATCTGTCAGAGTTGGCCCACTAGGTTGGATAACAACGGAGACACTCTACTTGGCTTCCTACTGCTGTGACCCAGTCCATCTGCTTCTCTTTGACCATATGTTAAACAACTATCAAAGACTCCACAGACACTGGAATGTTACACATCAAATCAAATGTACTTCAGTTTCTCAGAAATGTCATAGAAATGCTACTGTTCTGAATTCCTCTTTCAAGAAGGGATGTTTATACTTGGAATTTAAGACTTGCCTCAGAGTACTGATATAAAGATGTTATATTTTTATAGAATATTTTGGATTTAGATTCGGAAATATTAAGCCTATGATGCACTATACTTTTACCAGACAATTTTAATTTTTTTATTGGTGCATTTAAAAAAGTGGATATGAATGTATTTATAGTAGCAATAATATAAAGGTCAGTTCATAGATACATTTCGGTGTCTTATATACATATGTGTATTAGTGTGCATGATGTCTATAAAAAAGTGAAGAGAATGTGCATCAGGCAAATAGCTAAAAGTGAAAACCAGTTTGTGATTCTCTGTACAAGACCTAAAATGTCAGATATATATATTGGAAAATATTGCTGATCAATAGTCTTACAAGTCACTAAAAGTGGTAGATAGGGAGTATTTTAGCTAAATGTATTTTATCTTCCTTATCATGGTGAGGCCCCTCCTCAAGAAGCCTTCCCTGGACCTGGCTGAATTAGCTAACTACTGTCCGGTCTCCAACCTTCGTTTTGTGGTGAAGGTTGTTGAGAGTGTGGTGGCACGACAGCTTCCCCGGCACCTGGATGAAGTTATCTATCTGGACCCGTACCAGTTGGGCTTCAGGCAGGGGTACAGCACAGAAACGGCATTGGTCACATTGATGGATGATCTCTGGAGGGCTCGGGACAGGGGTTGCTCCTCTGTCCTGGTTCTATTAGATCTCTCAGCGGCTTTTGATACTATCGACCATGGTATCATGCTGCAATGGTTGAGGGGGTTAGGAATAGGGGGCACTGTCCTGCGGTGGTTCTCCTCCTTCCTCTCCGACCGTTCACAGTTTGTGTTGGCGGGGGGCCAGAGGTTGACCTCGAGGGGCCTCGCATGGGGAGTGCCGCAAGGGTCGGTCCTCTCGCCCCTTCTGTTCAACATTTATGTGAAGCCGCTGGGTGAGATCATCCTGGGTTTTGGGGTGAGAGTCCATCAGTACGCTGATGACACTCAGCTGCACATCTCCACCCCAGACCACCCCAACGATGCCCTTGATGTGATGTCTCGCTGCCTGGAGGCCGTGCAGGTCTGGATGGGGAGAAATAGGCTCAGACTCAACCCTTCCAAGACCGAGTGGCTGTGGTTTCCGGCATCCCGATATAGTCAGCTGGTGCCATTGCTGACTATTGGGGGTGAATCTCTGGCCCCCACAGAGAGGGCTCGCAATCTGGGTGTCCTCCTGGATGCATGGCTGTCTTTAGAAGAGCATATGACGGCCGTGGCCAGGGGGGCTTTCTATCAGGTTCGCCTGATTCGCCAGTTGCAGCCCTTTCTGGACTGGGATGCCTTGCGCATGGTCACTCACGCCCTTGTCACCTCCCGGCTGGACTACTGTAATGCTCTCTATATGGGGCTCCCCTTGAAGAGCACTCGGAGGCTTCAACTGGTCCAGAATGCGGCCGCGCGGGTGGTTATGGGCGCAACTCATTGTGCCCACATGACACCCCTCCTGTGCGAGCTGCACTGGCTCCCAGTGGTCTTCTGGGTGCGATTCAAGGTGCTGGTCACCATCTTTAAAGCGCTCCATAGCATAGGACCCGGGTACCTTCGAGACCGACTTCTGCCACCAATAGCCTCCCACCAGTCAGTCCGCTCCCACAGAGAGGGTCTCCTCAGGGTGCCATCGGCCAAGTTATGTCGGCTGGCGACACCCGGGGGAGGGCCTTCTCTGTGGGAGCCCCTGTCCTGTGGAATGAACTGCCCCCGGAAATGCGTAAGATCTCCGACCTCCGTGTATTTCACTGTGCCCTCAAGACCCTGCTGTTCCGCCAGGCCGGGCTATCAATGTAATGATTGGGTGTTTTAAATTTTGGGGGTTTTAAATCTGAGCCGAAATTATTTAATAATTTTAATTATTTTTAATTGATGTCTGTCTTTGTGCTTTTAATAGGCTGTACACCACCCTGAGTCCTTCGGGAGAAGGGCGGTATAGAAATAAAATTATTTATTTATTTATTTATTTTAGTTGCTCAAAAGGAAAAAAGGGGTATTTGATTCCTGCAAATTCAATTCAGTTTCAAATGATTATTCCCGTAAATAATCCATCAGCTAAAAAAAAACACCCAAACTTAATGGTTTATGCATTAATTCTGTTTTTCAGTTGAGTAATGGTGAAACTATATAACCTAAGTACTGGCTCATAATATTTTAAATAAGCTAGAGCATCAATATTTGCTCCAAGTAAAAAACTACTATTCACATAACTTTTGCTTTATACCTTCTATAACATGAAAGAAATTGCAATCTTGAATTAATTATAGAACTCATTGGCCTCATCAGGCTTTCCTGATTTTATTAAAAGGAAGGTTAGACATTTTATGAGAAACAATATGAATATTTTTAGTGAAGAAACCACCTGAAGAAATAGAACTCTTTATCATATGTCATTGACATTAAACAATGATTTTGTTTTTAGATTCAGCTGATTGGTTTGCCAATAGAATTTTCCAAACTGATTTCCAATTTGAAGCAAATGGGAGTGGTTTTATCAAGTAAATGCTCATCCAGATAACCACGACGTATTCTGATTGGTTCCCTCCAACTCAGTCATTCTCAACATTCCCTAATAAAGTCCATTGGGGATATTCTAAATCAGTGTTTTACAACCTTGCCAACTTTCATGTATGTGGACTTCAACTTCCAGAATTCTGAGTGTTGAAGTCCACATATCTGAAATTTGCCAAGGGACTAAAAAAAAAAAGGAACCTTACTTGGGCCCTGAAATCTTAAAATTTAGGTATGATTTGGCTCTTTGCAGAGAGAATGAGATACCACCATGGAAAAGGCCAACTAATTTGAAGCCACCTGTTGCTGATGGATCCTCAACATAATTTGTTCCTCCAGCACTCTCCAATTTATCACTTAGGTTTTTAATAAATGCTATCTATAGATTTCTCCTCCCTTCATGATCTGGATTCCAATACATCTACACAAAAACACAAATTGAGCAAAACACTGACTTCTCCAGTTTCACATGTTCATTATTTGTACATTGTGATTCTTAACATGGGAGAGGATTATATGCTTTTTAGAATTGACATTTGGGCAATAAAGTTAATTGGGTTTCCATGCAACTTATGCAGTGCTTCAAAAGATTAATCATTCAATCAAAGCAAGTAAATACATGCTCTACATACTATAAGAGTTTCAGTGTAGCTGCATACACAAACACCCTTGGAAAAATTCAAATGCAGAACTTAAATAGTCGAAGAAGCGGTTTCTGATAGCAAACTATTTCTGTTTTAAGCACAGTGTAACAACCAGTTACAACCCACCCACCCCAAATTTCCAGACTTGATTCCAGGAAAAGTGGCATTGTCCAAATATAGTATTTTTGAATGCACAAAAGAGGCCACAGACTATTGGCTGACACTCAAGCTCTGGAGAAGACGCAAGCTTGAACTTGCTTGGAGCTGAATACTGTTATCTTGTCAGTAGACACTGCCTTCAGTCTCTATCCGTTTGGCCACTCTAATTAATGATCTTTTAACTGGACTGTCAGTCCTGTTTAAACCTGAGTGTTGCCAGTTGCTTCCTTCATTGGGCCAACCAATGGGAACCAGGCAAGTCATTCAAGCCCCCCACTGTCCCAGTGGCTCTGAGCCTATAGCAGCCCAGTTTAATAGGGCATTCAGAGCTCATTAGGGAGAAAACACATCAGGAGTGACCGCTCCGGTACTACACATTGCCACTAATAGCCTCAGTGAACAGAATAGTTTCTGTTTCTGCTCACTTGTTGTTGAGTCTTTTCAGTGTCAACAAGTGGTCATGTCGGCAGGAGCTCGCCATTCGGCCCAGCAGTTTTATCTGTTGCTCTTCTGAGCCAGACTTGTGTCCTCTAGCATTGTTTGGCCTACAATGAAGCATGAGCAATTACAAAGGCATCACAGCCATTCATCATCAGCTCACGCATTCGCCCGGCAATATTGGCTGCCAAACATTCAGCCCATCAGGTTGGCACAGGGAATGAGTGCCCATAAAATACAAATCATTTCATAGATTAACCCCCTCCCCCAACACGCCTCATCTCCAGAACCAGAACAATCAGGAAATCACTATTGAAGTGAAAATTAAATTGGGTAAGGGAGTGATTACAACTCTCTCTCAAACACACAGGCACAAGCACACAATACAAAGAAGTTGGGAGTGGAGGAACATTATGTGGTAGAACCCACACACTCAAATAAAATGTCCCACAACTTAATTTTTTAAGTTGTACTGGTTGAAGCAGCAGTTAACTATCTCCCACTGAATGCAGCTAGAATTTGAGGTGCTGGATTGTACTCTATTGATAAAATGATTGCCCTTCCCCAAAATATCTAACAGCATATTCTTGGACTAAAGACTAAATTACGTGGACTAAACGTAATTCAGCAAGACTCATACTCAAATCAATGTGTATAGAATCAAAGCTTTATTCATTGTGTCCACATTTGTAAATGAGTATGCAATCTGCAAACATTTCTTTTGAAATAAGAATCTCTGTAATAATGGGAGGTACCTGTCTGCAGGTCAGCATAGGGAAATCAATCTATTGTATAACAGTAATAAATAAAAGTATTTCTGAATTTAAAAATATATTTGTAACATATGTTACAGGAGACAGCAAGCATTCTTTCTTTTATGATTCTGCTTGCCTTGTTGCAAATGAAACTTATATTAAAATGTTTATTATTACTGCCTGATTAATTGAGGGTAAGACTTCTTTTGATAAAAGGAGAGTTTTTCAGTTAATATAAATCAATAATCAATGGAGTGTTGTGGATCTATTATATGCTATAAAGTAAGTTATAAACTTTTTAAAATAGTGATTCCTGGCACATAGTCACACCATCCCATCTCATAGTACCAAACATTATATCTACCACATTCAAAATTAAATTTAAAAACATATTATGGGGCAAATATCTTTAACCAGACCTCTGAATTCTAAACTTTAATTACAGATATATATGAAGTGCATGTTGCCTCTTGAGCAGAATAAAACTGAGGAAACTAAAGTTATTCTACCTCCCCAATCTCTACCTCTTAGAAATAAGAACACACACCTTTATATAAAGCAATAGTTAGATGGAAAGATTGGAGGCTGAAAGATGATATTATTACCTATTTTTTAAACAATAAGATGACTGGTACTGGAATGGCATATTATGACTTTGAACAACCAAATAATGAAGGAATATGTTTTAATATAAAGGTGTATTAACACTAGAATTAATAATGGTGGCCTGACTAGAAGCTAGAATAGAAGTAGAAATAAGAAATAGGGCAGATATTAGCAGATATAATTTTCATATAATATAATATAAGTAATAATTAGATGGAAAGATTAGAGGTTGAAAGATGGTATGCTTAATAATATCATTGGCATTAAAATGGAACCCTGAAATATTGAATAACTACTCTAAAACTATCATGTATATCAATACTAGGATTAAATAAATTAGACTAATGTTGTTGTTGTTGTTGTTGTTATTATTATTATTACTATTATTACTATTATTACTATTATTGCTGTTTGTATCAAAATGAACTATACCCAGAGGCCACACTGTTCATATATTGAGATTGATGTATATTTAAAAATAAAAATCCAATAAAAAAAGTATGAAGACTATTGCTTAACGCATTGCTTAACTCATTGTAAGCCACCCTGAGTCTCCGGAGAAGGGCGGCATATAAATCAATTTTTTTTTAAAAAAAAGTTCAGCATCTATTCAAGATTATGATGGCGCTAGTTACATGATCAAAATTTGGGCACTTGGTAGCCTGCCCTAACATCAGGGGCCATTCAATCACTCCTGCACAGCTATCTCCCCCTTCCCCATCTCTGCCTTTTTGGGTGCCTTGCAGAACAACAAGCAGCCCCAAAACTGTACCAGTGGTGGGTTCCTCCAGGTTCGGCCCAGTTCCGCCAAGCCGGTAGAAGTGACGATATGACATCACCGAACTGGTTCTGCCCCCACTGACCCCCCCATCCCCCCCATGTTATTCTTACCTTTTATTTGGCTCCACCCTCAATCTATTGCTGAGTCCCAGCTGATGGCTAGAGGGAAAAAAACTGTTTAAACTCTTGCCGCGGAGCTTCAAAGGGCCGCCCTACAGCTGATCAGTGTTAAAAGAAAACAAATGAGTAGACCGGTGCCTGCAAAAATACATGAGTAGATCAGTGCCTGCAAAAATACATGAGTAGATCAGTGCCTGCAAAAATAAATGGGTAGATCAGTACAGCCTGGTAGACCAGTACCTCTGCTAAATCCTAAATAATTGTCACATGACCATTAAGCTACGCCCACAAAATAAGCCACGCCCACAAAATAAGGCCTGCCCACAGAACCGGTAGTAAAAAAATTTAAAACCCATCCCTGCCCTGCATGGATATACACACAATGAATAAAGCATGCATATTCAAACCTTAGTCCAGCTTGTTGTTGTTGTTAGTTGTGAAGTTGTGTCTGACCTATCGCAACCCAATGGACAACTTTCCTCCAGGCCTTCCTGTCCTCTACCATCCCCTGGAGACCATTTAAGCTCACGCCAACTGCTTCAGTGACTTCATCCAGCCACCTCATTCTCTGCCATCCCCTTCTTATTTTGCCCTCAATCTTTCCCAGAATTAGGCTCTTCTCCAAAGAGTCCTTCTTTCTCATTAGGTGGTCAAAGTATTTGAATTTCATCTTCAGGATCTGGCCTTCTAAAGAGCAGTCATGGTTGATCTCCTCTAGGACTGACTGGTTTGATTGCTTTGCAGTCCAAGGGACTCTCAGGAGTCTTCTCCAGCACCATAGTTCAAAGGCCTCGATTCTTTGACACTCAGCCTTATGGTTTAGTGCAGCTATTGTCTTCTATTGGATATACTGATTTTCAATAACATTTTAGGACAAAGAAGTTCATGATATAAATAGTTTAGAATAGGTTTTAAATTTCATGTCTTTTTTGTCTGGTTTGTTTGAAAATTTCAACTTGTCTTTTTCTCAAAGGACCATGACTTAGCAAGCTCAAATATACTGTGTTTCCCCAAAAATAAGACCTTGCCTTATATTTTTTTGAACCCTGAAATAAGCACTTGGCCTTATTGCCAGGCACTCAAAAGCCTGATTGGGCTTATTATCAGGGGATGTCTTATTTTGGGGGAAACAGGGTACGTTCCTGTATAGGTTTTTTTTTCTTGTTGTTTTGCTCAAGTATCTTTCAGCCATATATTTTGTTTGAAGATAAGGAAGTTTTTAAATGAGATTGGACTCCTAATTTCGACACAGACAGAATCATGAAGTTTGCTTGGCACAATATAGTAGTGGCTTGCCTTTATCTTCTTCTGAGATGATTTTCAATTGTTTAGTGTACTGATGATCTCTGGTCCTATTGGACCTTAATTAAAAACAAGTTTAACATTTGCAAGTTAAAACTGAAAATCAGAGTTAAAAAATTTGGAAGGCTAAAAGGTTAACAAGGTGGCGAGAATGCTCTGAAGCCACCAGCCATCCCCAGAGTTGGATCATACTCTTAGATGATGCTAATTGGCAGGTCTTAACATTCTTCCAAAGAAGGGGGGGCGGGCTTTTTCCACATTCCTGATACAGTTTGTAAACCATCCTTAGCAAGTTAAATATGTATCAGTCACTGAAAAGAACCAAGTTAACTGATGTCTGTGTGCATATGCTATTTGTCTGAAAAACTGAAAGATGGATGAGTAAAAGATAAGGTAAAGATTTGGGAAGGGATCCCAAATTAGATTTAAGCAATTAGATTACCTTTCCATCAAGATTGCAGGGAAATCTATTAAAATGCCAACTTCCTTGGCCACCCAAAGCACATTCAGGGGCTCCTTACTCATTGTTCCTTTGTGTCATCTTGCCTGATCTCAAGACAAAAACCATATGCCGTTGGTTAAATGAGTAATTTACCAGCCAGGATCAGCTATTCTTTCAGTTCCTTGTGGATCTGTCAACAATCATTAGAACTCAGGACATTTGTTTCCCTATATATATTTCTTCTTAACATTCATGTATTTCCTTTAATGTAGTAAATTCCACTAATATTGCTGCACTGGCCGTCAAAAGAGATGCAGCAGATTCAGGTTCCCACATGTTATTTGAAAAGCAGACATTTCTATGTCCTTTGGAAATCTGAGGCCCAAATCTTTATATATATCTTCTCAGAAATAATTTGTTTTTCTCTGAATAAAAGTTAAATGGGTAGAAGATATCATGAAAACTTGTGATTTAATATAACATACATCAGGTTCTATGAGTAAAACAAAATTCCTTGATAAAACCCAGTGCAGGCCATAAAGTAGTCCACATGAAAACAAGCACAAAAGGAAGGATTATTATTAACTGTGCAGTCTGGTAGGAAAGTGTATTAAATAATATAAAATCCTTCCCTGGTGCCTGAGCTGGTGTGAAAGTAGAAAAGAAGAGTTACATCATGACCACTGTTATTATTAGTGGCCCAGGATGAAGCTCATTGAAGAGTATATAACACTACTTACTAATCCACTGCAGATTGGCAGATATATTTTTTAAAATTTTGGATTTCACAGTCTAGGGTTAAAGAGAGTTACTGGCTCAAATTTATCTTGCCAGATTCCACATCTAATCTAAGATTAGAGTTGTGGTTTCTCCACTCCTAATCTACTATGTCTTCCTCCCTCCCTCTTTTGTCAGAAGACATATGTTGTTGCATATATTTTATTCTAAAATAAGAATTGTAAGCATATTTGTATCTATATACTTTGGTATATTCTTTGAACAAAGAGCTGTGTTACAAAAATATGAACACTGAAATATATTATTCAGTATATTTCAAACCATCTAGCAATCCTGGAAGTCAATTCGTTTAATAGAAAATATTTGAGCATTCATGCCTATATTTTATTAGTCCACCCATCAGCTTAGTCAAATATGATCAATCATATCAGTATTTCCCATTTCTCACATCTAGGTATGTAGGTATAATTCCTGTAGAAAATTTCCTGCACAAAATACTACCAACAGCTACCCAATCAACAATACTGGGCTAGATGTACTGGGAGGAGTAAGTGACATTTTACAGAATGGATGCCATGACTGACAAGGCCCATTTTCTGAGTCCTGCCACATGTAACCCCTTATTAGATGGCACTTGCAGCACACTTCCTCTGCCAGATCTGATGGCACAGGCAGATGTAATTAGGAAGAGGTGGGCCCTGAAATAACCAGGCCCCATGCCTTGAAGAGATTTAAAGGTCAGAACCAGCATGGTGAAATGAACCAAGAAGCAAACTGGCAACTGATGCAACTCATGGAGCAGAGGTGTAACATGTACCATTCCCATTCAGGGAATGGTCAGATCAGAGACAGGGTAGCCCTCACCTGGGTGGGTAGGGAGAGTTATACTTTCAGACTTGCAAGATTCTGTCACTGTAGATTTACACTGTAGATTTACAATAAAGTAGAATTAGCTCATCTGGTTGTGTTTACTATCTGGTTTACCTTGTGAAACCAAGAGAAGGTTAGATACTAGACCAAAGGTGTCCAGTGTTGTGGGATTCAGTGATGGTTTCTTGAGGATGGAGCACACCAAAGCTTCCTTAAGAAGTGAAGAAACAACTCCATCTCCCGAGAGAGAATTCACTACCACTAGAACCCACATGTTCTATGATTCTCTCTATGTGTGTCTGTTTCTCCCTCCCTCCCTCTCTCTCTCTCTCTCTCTCTCTCTCTCTCTCTCTCTCTCTCTCTCTCTCTCTCTCTCTCTCTCTCTCACACACACACACACACACACAGAGAGAGAGAGAGAGAGAGAGAGAGAGAGAGAGAGAGAGAGAGAGAGAGAGAGAGAGAGAGAGAGAGAGGGACAGAGGAGGCTCAGGTAACTTTAGTTAGTTGTATTGTGTTTGCAAATCTTTCTGAAGTAAAACTTTAGTGAAGCTTTAGACACACGTGGGTAACATTTGCCAGAGAAACTAAGTCTGAAAGGGAGACAACAAAGACAGCAAAGCACTGAGTGCAAAAGGTGAAAAGCAGGAAACTGGGGGAAAAGGCAGCTGGTCAAATAAATACTTGCTGAGGAGTGAAGGAATGTTTGCTGGTGCTTGTTGAGGCAAGCAGCCACAGAGCCAGAGTACAGTTCAGGGATGGGTTCTAAATTTTTTACTACCGGTTCTGTGGGCGTGGCTTTATGGTCATGTGACAATTATTTAGGATTTAGCAGAGATACTGGTCTACCAGGCTGTACCGATCTACCCATTTATTTTTGCAGGCACTGGTCTACCCATTTATTTTTGCAGGCACTAATCTACTCATGTATTTTTGCAGGCACTGGTCTACTCATGTATTTTTGCAGGCACTGATCTACTCATGTATTTTTGCAGGCACCGGTCTACTCATTTGTTTTCTTTTCTTTTTCTTTTTTAAATTTTTTTTAGACATACAACATAAAATACATCTTTTTAGAGCAAGGATTTGATCCAGTATAAAATAGGTACAATTACTCACATTCCCTCAACCAATTTTGTTCCATATTTTATCCATTTACATCTTAAGAAAAAAAGAAAGAAAAAAAATCTTATTCTAAACATTTATCATTCTACTATATCACCCAAAATTCTAAACAATTATTTCCAAATAGACACCATTCCAAATCTTTGTCATTTTAACAATCAATATTTCATATATATTCCTCATTCCTAAAACCCATTACATCAAATCTATATTCTACTTCTCTTAAATGGCAGATAATCTTGACAAAGAATATTTTCCTCCTCTCAAAATCGTTTCAAAATCAATCAACATTTCCATCTATAATTTGTTACTCCCAAAATATTTTATTTTGTTTACTTCAGGCTTGTTCTCTAATACTATTAAGTCTGAATTTAGCTGGTTCATAATTTAAGTAGCTATTTCCCAGCGGTATTTTTCACCACTTCTATCTCTATTTGTTTAACTGGTTCACAGTTTGGCTTAACTATTCTCCAGTATTATCTCCTCCACTTCCTCCTAAGTTTATTTTTTGTCTGGTTCACATCTTAATCAGTTGCTTTCCAACGATGCTTTTCTCCACTTCTAACCTTACCTAGGCTGGTTCACAATATAATTTTAACTACACACCAACGTTATCTTCTTCACTCCTCCTAGATCTATTATGAAACTGGTTCACAACTCAAATAGTTGCTTTCCAGCAATGCTTTCCTCTGCTCCAACCTCTATTTTTAACTGGTCCACAACTTTATTTCAGTTGATCTCCAGATATATTTTCCTCCGCTCCTAACTTTTTATTTTTTGGCTAATTCACAGTTTTGCTTTAACTGTTACCCAGCGTATGCTTTCCTCCACTCCTAATTCTATTTATTGGCTGGTTCACAGCTTTACTTTAACTGTTCTCCAGTATGATGCTTTCCTCCATTTCTACCTTATTTGTAAGACTGGATCACAGCTTTGCTTTCACTGTTCTCCAGAATCATGCTTCCCTCCACTCCTAACTTCATTTGTTTAGCTGGTTCATAGCATTTTATTTTAGTTATTATCCAGCTTTATGTTTTCCTCCATTCCTACATCTCATTCAGTTTTTTAACTTTAAATTAATTCACAATGTATTACCCATATTTATTTTTTGATCCATTATCCTCCATATCTTTTCTAATTTAAAATAAGAATATATATCAACAAATATCTTAGCTCCTATTCTCTCCTAGGCTTTCTCCCATTCTATGCTTACTCTCATTTGTTTTCTTTTAACACTGATCAGCTGTAGGGCGGCCCTTTGAAGCCCCACAGCAAGAGTTTAAACAGTTCTTTTTTTTTTTTTTTATTGAAAAAGTTTTCAAATACAAGTTTTTCCCCCTTTTTCCCCCTCCCTCTTCCCTAACCCACCCTTTCCACCCAACCCCCCCTGTGACTTCTTCACAACAATAGGCTATTTCATAACTAGTTACATACATAATATCTTCCCTTTCCCTTAATCCCTTCTCGGAATACTGACCCTTAACTTGTTAATCTTATAACTCCCATTTTTACGGTAATCTGCCCTTTTTCTCCTCCCCTAAACTTATTGAGTATTATTACAAATTAACCTTTAATCTTTTATATATATTAATATAACATTTTAAATCGGCCTTCTCCCTGCAACCAAATTTGTTCAATTCTGTCCACTTCCTCCACTCCTCTAAATATATGACTTGAAATCAGACAATACAATTCTAAATATAATCCACTACCCACTTTACTAGAATATACACATATCTATATATGCATCCCATTTTATAACAATCAGTAAACTAACCTATTTCAGCCCTTCAATTCCTACAAAATCATGCAATACAATTCTAAATATAATCAACTGCCCACTTTACTAAGATATACACATATCTATATATGCATTTCATTATGTAAAAAGAGAAAAGACAATAACTTTAAGTTTATGATCCATATAATATCTTCTTTGATGTCTTTCCACTAGATTGTTAAATCCATCACCCATAATAGGGTAAAATAACATGCTGGTGCAACAGTTTGTTCAAAATCTTCAGTCATCTTCTGCCCCCATCAGTAGTAGATATCCTCACACCTGTATAAAAGTAAAAACAACCACCCGAGTGACATTATAATTATGAATATATCCGTATGGTTATAGTTGTGGTATTCATCAGGATTGTTAATTCCCGTCATCCTACTGAGTAACATCCAGATCTTCTGCATGCCCCAGCAAAACTCTCCTGCCTTATAACTCAAAGTAGTTATAATATATTTCTAAGAGAAAAAAAAAGTAAATAAGAAAAAATTAGATGATTCAAATCCAACAAAGTGAGGCTCTTTCCACTTCCCAAAATCATGGCCTTGCAGAGATCTGCCACAATCCTCAGGATAGTATCAGACAATTGTTCGCCACCACTGTCTTTTCTAATATTCATTCATTTTTTAAAGCGCCTGGCTTCACTGTTGCTTAGTTTGGAAATTGCTGTTTCTATAAGATCTGTTTCTTTTCTTTTTCTTTTTCGGGTTGAATTTCCATCCTCTTTTCTTGCTTACCAATTGTATATCTGCTGGTTGATTTTCATTCTGCTTTGTGGATTGTTCTTGTTGGGTTAATTTTATCATCTCATCTTTCTTCTCCATCACTTGTATATCAACTGATTGATTTGCACACTTGTCTGTGACTTGATGATTCATCACCTTGGGTTCGGATGACACTGCTCTCTTATTTATAAACAGTCCAGCTGGGGTCTCCAAGGAGTCCAAAGACAATTTATCCATCACAGCCTCTGTAATTTGATGTTTTCCTTTTATTTCCAACTCCTTTTGCTTATCCTGTATTATGCCTAAAGGTGTTAAATTCATTTTTAGAATTTTTTGATAAAAATCTTCCGCTTTTTCAACAGTGTGCAATTGATATCTTACGCCTTGATATCTCAATATTAAACCAGCTGGGATGTCCCACCTGAATAGGATATTTCTTTTTTTTAATTCAGTCACTAAAAAGCCAAATTTCTTCCTCTCCATTAACATCTTGGGCGGGAGCTCCTTGAAAATCCAAATCTTTCTTCCATGAAATTGCAAATTGGAATTAAAAGAGTTCTGCACAATATTATTCCTAATTTCTTTATCTGTAAAATAGATCACCACATCTCTAGGCAGTTGCCTTTGCTTTGCCCACCAGGAGTTTATTCTATAAATTCTATCAATCCTGCAATACACTTCATCAGGTTGAACCTTTAAGATCCCAGCCAGAATTTCAGAAGATACTTTCCTTAAATCATCTCTATTATTTTCCTGCAGACCTCTCAATCTAATTGCATATTCTGTAAAATTATATTGAATCATTAAAACTTCTCTTTCAATCCTCTGTTGTACATTTTCCTCATTACCAATCTTTTGGTCAGTCTCCATTTTAGATTTGTCTTCCAAGCTATTATCCTGAATGTTTATCAAATCCTTTTTAATTTTTTGAGTCATGTCATCCAAATTCTCCTCGACTTCCTTCATTTTAGTCTCTAATAATTCAGTCTTTGCCTCCATCCGAATCAGAAAGCCTGATAAACCATTAGCAACTTTTGAAATCTTTTTATTCAGGAAGTCAGACTCTGATTTCACCAATTCACCAATTTCTTTAATTTCCTGCTTAAATTTTTCAAGTTGCTGATTCACAATCTCATCCCTTCTTACAATCTCTTCAAGGATAAATTCTAATATATTAAAATCGGGTTTCTGACGCTGGAGAGTTGAAATTTGTTGGCGCAATTTCTTAAGGGGGGAAATTCCCCCCCCCTGTTTGTCCAGCTGTATAAGTCCTGATGCCATTTCCCACACAGACAAGATTTAGCAAAAATAAGAGAAGAAATAGAAAACAAAAAGACTTTCCCTCATTAAAAAAAACTTCTGAGCAGCACAGGAGCGAGGTTTCTCTAGAAATGTAGGCAATGATATTTATTCCGCTACATTGTAATAATGAAAAACGGAAGGACTTTCCCTTTTAGCCCTTCTCCAGCCACAGCAGACGCCATTTTAGAAGGCTCTTTTTCCCTCTTTTCCTCTGCTCTTTTCTTTTAAATAGTTTTTGAAAGGGTGAGATACTTGCGGTTCAGTATTAAGGGTCCAGTTCTTCATTTCTTTAATTATTCTTTTAGATTCACAGGCTTGCTCTTGACGCCTGGCTCTGCATAGGCAGAGGTCTCCCAAAGCCCGGAGCAGCGGCAGGGGATATGGGGCTTCTCATCCGCTCCGTCCCAAAAGTTAAAAAAAAAACTTTTGGGACTCTGCGGGGAGTTCTACCCACCCCTGCCGGCTCTCTCTCCGTTTCCTCTTGGAAACGGAGTTTTTTCGAGCCGCCATCCGCTGTAACGGCGGCTCTATACAGGCAGAGGGAGCTGACAATCCCAGAGGAACGTCTGGCGGCGGCCAGCAGCAAACCGGAAGTCCTCGAGTTTAAACAGTTCTTTTTCCCTCTAGCCATCAGCTGGGACTCAGGAGACAGCAATAGATTGGGGGTGGAGCCAAATAAAAGGTAAGAATAACGCGGGGATGGGGGGTGGGGTTGGGGGGGTTGGGGGTGCAGAACTGATTTGGTGACATCATATCGTCACCGTTACCAGCTCGGCAGAACCGGGCCGAACTGGGAGGAACCCACCACTGATGCAGGGGATTTGGTAGATTGCATTGGAAGTATCTTCCACTTCCAAGTGATCTTTACAATGCATAATTTGTCCTCATATCCTCTGCTCATATCCTCCTCTGCATGAATTGCCCCTGTGACTATGTAGGACAGATAGGGAGGAAGCTAACTACCAGATTGCCAGAACATAAGCAAGTGGTCAGACAAAGAGATCTGAACTCACACAGCAATGAATAAGGACGCACATTCAACTTTGCAGCTACTAAGATTGTTGGATGAGCAGGCACAAAAACAGCCAGTGAAGTGATTGAAGCCTGGGAAACAAGCCCCTCATCAGTCAACAGGAGTGCTGATTTACACTAGCCTATCAAGTACTTAGAAGCCAAGGGCTGGGCCGCACAAGCAAATGACAGCTAATGACTTAAAAGCCAATCAACATCTAAAAAGCCATTTACAACAGGCACTATAAATACCACACATAGAACAGCACACACTCTGCTAGAGAGAAGTTCCTTGAAGATGGGATCCAGCACAAGTCCAAAAGCTCAGAAGACAAAACCTCTGGTCCTGGTGACTGAACCAGGTTGGATCCTACAACATTATCCTGGGACATGTATATTCACCTAAATCCATGAGAATTTCCCCAAAGATTTGGCCTACTTGCTGATCCATTGGAGCTCTGTGATTCAAGGAGATAGAGCATCAGTTGCAGAAGATCGAGCATAAATATGAAAAAAATACTGGCATAAGCCCATATGTTTGTCTTTACTACAGTGATTGATGCTTGAGGTTGGAGATTAAGGCTGCACATTTTTTCAACTTGCTGTGACTTATTTGGTAGAAGTTTGGGAGATAACATTACTCCTATATGGAATTAAATATCTAATCATCAGAAATCAGTGAGATGATGGGGACAACATCTTGCTAAGTGGGTAGGTTTCTTTTGAATGTGTGGGCTTTGAATAGGTGGATGGGGCTTTCTGTAACATGAGCTCAGCTACTCTGGAACAGATCCCACTATTTCTTGACTACCGGTAATTCACTTGGGATGAAATGAATGGTACTGTACACTTTTTTGAGGGGGATATTTGTATCAGTTGCTTTGAAGATGATGGTGTACCCCTCCTGAAAAAGCCATCCTCAGTTTAGTACTCTTAGGCAATTTCCATCTGACCTTCAACTTTCCATTTTTTGGGAAGAGCATTGTCAGGGTGGTTGTGGGGGGACTTTCCAGAAACATCTTCAAGCATAGCCTACTAAGATATCTACTGAATCTGGTGTCTTCCAGATATGTTGGAATTTTGGAAGACAGATTGTTTCATTTTTATTCCACTTATTAATGTGCTTACAATCTGGGCTCATAAATGATCTCTATTCTAATTCCGAATGGTTTCATTTTTTCACTTATCTTGTTTCTACTCATCAGTTTATGTGGCCTAATAGTATATTTTTTTGTCTCATATTCATAATGTTGCAGTTTTTGTAAAATTAATTCTGAGTTTTTCTAATATCACTTTGCAGCATAATATGCATACTATAAACTCCTGCTTTCATACATACAGTATCCACTACAATCTAAATTACACCAGTTCATATTTTGTAACATATATTGTACCTTTTTCATTTATAATTAAGTCTATACCTTGATTTCCCTACATGTATTCATCAACTACAAGATCAGAAAAAAACCTATTTTGATATTTTTAATATTTCTCCTTATCCTTGTTTATCCTTCCTTCCTTCCTTCCTTCCTTCCTTCCTTCCTTCCTTCCTTCCTTCCTTCCTTCCTTCCTTCCTTCCTTCCTTCTTTCTATTCCTCTTTTATTCCATCTTGCAATTTTGCATATACCATGGTTGCTACCCTATACAGTCATTACATAGATACTGAGCTCCATCACCCATCATGCTTGGGTCAAGACTTTCCTAGAATATAATAATATTGCTACAATAATAGCAATATTCTAATTAATCCTGTTGCAAACTCTGCATAGGCATCAGGAAGGGCATCCAGCCAGTAAACACTCAGCTCCATTCAGTCCCAAATCCATGCTGAATAAAAGGATTAAAGGATAGTAAAAAGAAAAAAAATTATATCACAACTATCTTTCCTGCTAGTAGCAAGGATAATATTGTGGGCATCTTTTGACCAGTATGCCATAAATCCAGCCAAAGCCTAGTTATATGCAAAGCATGCTTATAACAATTTGCATGAATGAATGCTCATATTATTCTCTGCAAGCAAGAATCTTTATGTTAGTCTTCCTTAAAAATCAATATTCTGTTCCCTGCATTTCACCAACTAGAAGAAATATGTACAGTACTAACATAGCCTCTGGAGATGTTAGTTTCATAGCTGCACTTCCATCAGCTTCCAAATCTTCCCACTCCAAATCATTAGCTTCTTTAAGAGCTAGTTACTGTGAGTTTGCATCTTCAGATTTGAGTGGTTTTTAAAGCTACAAATGCCTTTCAGGGTTCTTGCTGACTTCATTCAAATCATATTTTCTTCTGTTAAAATACTAAATAACATGACATGAAATGGGCAACAAATAAAGGAAGATTTCCTGTCTCTTCCACAGAGTTGCAGGGAATATTATATCTTTTTTCATTAAAAAATATATATATATCCAAGAGTGGGTGAGAGCTTGCATAGGAAAGGCAGGGCAAAGGAACGACTTCACACTGGAGTAAACCTGAGACCTAAATTCAAGAGCCAGACAGTTGAATGAACCGGATAATCAGGGTATTTTTGACAGGTGCGGCAGCCTTCCTTATAGCTGGCATATAATCATTACCATTTTAATAAGGCTCTAATGGGGGGCTGATAATTCAATGGGGTGTGAAGATCCTAATTCAACTCCCAATCCCACATGAATGTGGTAGAATTTGTGTTCTTTGTTTTCTTCCTTTGTACCCCTGAATGCCAATAATTACTGGCTATAGATTTTTTTAAAAAAAGAAAATCTTAGAACTGGAAGCTAATTTAGCTCTCCTAATACTACACAAGAATGTCAATACTCATAAAAAAGAGAAGCTAGTGGGGATTGTGAGAGTGTGTTGCTTGATGTGTGTGCATTTAATACACTTGTTGGTGTTGCAAAGGTCCTACAGCTGAAGAGGTTTGGCTTAGTTTAGCACATGAATAATACAGTCACTGTTTCCTTAAAGCACCAGGGGCTCCCTTTCATTTTACCAGCAAATGCTATACGTGCACCATAGTGGATGAATTGTGCAACAGTCCATTTCTTGTTTAAAATGCTACTTCAAATGTCCCAAAATGCTGCTTTTGTTCCACCGGCATTGATTTAGCTTTCATTCATAGAGTAAAGCTAGCAACCCAGAGCTAGACCTAGAGCATCATAATAAATACTTTAAACCTTTACCAATATCAATAATAAACAGAACTATATATGTATGAAGTGGGTAAACCTGAAAGAAATTGTTTCTGCCAATATTGTGGAAGCAGGAAATGGTGCTATGATGGATGGAGTATGATATCAAAAGAATTAATATATTATAAATGATGTGAATTTGTGTGTATGTTTGTGTGTAGGTAGACATTCGGGGAAACGTTTCTGCCCTGCTTTTCCACAAAATGTAATAAAATAATTAAAATAAATCATTCCGCAACCTAAAAATCAACACGGGAACAAAGTAATTGTCATTCTCCTTCCACCAAGCACTACAACATGTGAAACCATGTTAATGATGAAAAGGATTGTGCCATTTGAATGGATTTTTAAGGCAGCTTTCTTGAGTTTGGTACTCTTCAAATGTCTTAGATTACCTTACTATTGAGAATATCCATATCAAAACAACAGAAGCAGCATTGTGCCAGAACACTGCAATCTCCACTCCTTTTCGTACCTCCATGCCATGTCACAACACAACTTCCAAAAGGGATTGGCTCTCATAGCACAACGGTATGTGGATTTTATTATTTGTCCACATTGTGAGCCCTCCTGCAGTTGTCTCTGCACCCCAATATAATTCCCCAAACCAGGTTGATGAGTCTTCCTGCAGAGAATTTTCCATTAATGGGGGTAATCTCCCAAAGAAGTCCCTGTCATTGTCCAAATACCCTTGCCCCTCCCCTGTGGAATATTCTGAAAGTGAGACAGGCCCCCAGGATCTGGGCCTTCAGAAAAGGAGTTAAAATATGGGGTTTTGCGTCAGTGGTGGATTGCTACTGGTTCGCCCTGGATTGGGCGAACTGGTAGTGGTCGTGGCGGAAGGCTCTGCCCACCCGCCTGGACATCTCTGCGCATGCACAGAAGTGTTGCACGCACGTGCGCGCGAGCACCCCCACAAGCAAACCCGTAGTGAACGAAATTGAAACCCGCTACTGTTTTGTGTGTGAAGCCTAAGGTAGCACGCATTGAAAGTTCTCTCTTCGCCTTTAAATGTTTTAACTTTCATATACACTGTTTAATATTTTGATAGTATTTTATACTGCTTAGAGTCCCTCTTTGAAAGAAACGGGCGCTCCAAAAATGTGAAGAATATTTTTTTAAAAAAACCAAATGTTTGAAGGCAAGGAGGATGTGGAGGATGGCCAACCACTGATGAACACCTGAGCCAATCAATGGTTTCTTATAGGACAAGGAAATCCTTCAAATGCATTGTATATACAGCATCCTTTTGTACTTTTGCCCCAATGACTCTACGAACAAGGATTCAAATTTACTTGAGACTGTCCATTTAGCCATGTTAGAGTGTGATTGAACAAGAAACACTAGTAGAGAGAAATTTTTGTGACTCTCTCTAGCCCTTTAATAATAGAAGAACTTAATGTTGAAAAACTGGCAAAAGGTCATCCAAAAGCTGTAATATAACCTTAATAAAATCTGTGAGATTTAGAATAGCAAGAAAATGTAAAGTAAAGATGATTTAGGAGTCAATTCTAATAAACAGATATTTTTGGATATTAAATTCTGTTATTGTTTGTTTGTTTGTTTGTTATATGTTGTGTGCTAGCCTTATGTACCATGTACTTGTGTTTTCTCTGAGAAGCTTGGCTTGATCAGCTCCATTCATTAACAATGACTAATAGGCTTATTATTACTGTGAATGTTACTGAACTATTTATCTTGCTAGTTTCAGTTGCTTCATTCTGCTAATTCTAACAAGGCAGGGAGCTATTCTGATTGCAATGTTCATGGAAGAAGGAGAAAAAAAAAGCTTATTAGCAATACCTAGAAGTCCCTTTCCTGAAATTCAGGTTCAATAACGTCTTTAATGTAAAACTATATTTTTGACCAAGTTCTTGCTTCTTACTTTTAATCTTCAGTGAAAGAAATTGAGTCACCCACCCTGACTTTTTGAAAGTAGACTTCTGTATTTCTTGCTGGTTTTGCTACAAAATAATTGTGAAACTCATGTGAAGCTGGAGAAAACCATATATGGGGTAGTTACCTGCCATACATTCCCTACTCCCACTCCACAAAATTTACCATTAACATAGTAGACTCAGTTTTGCTAAGACATTTTTTTCTCTTATTACCATTAAGCCTGCAATGAGATAGATAGATAGATAGATAGATAGATAGATAGATAGATAGATAGATAGATAGATAGATATCTCCTTCCTTTATTATTTTTAAAAATAACTCAAGGCAGTGGACATACAGCACTCCTTCCTCTTCCTATTTTCCCCGCTGCAACTTTGTGAGGTGAGTTGGGCTGAGAAAGTGACTGACAGTTTCATACCTAAAGCATAACTAGAAGTCATAATCTCCTAGTTTTTAAGCCAATGCCTTAACCACTACACAAAGTGGCTCTTTATCCATTTGATGAAGAAGTACATCTAGTACATAGATTCAAAGTGTTGTGAGATATTCCTGCACTAATGTAAATAGATGAAAATCCTATTACATTCAGTGGGAATCATGAATTGAGAATCGATGCAATACTGATTGAATGGAAAAGGAAGAATCTTGTCTCTTTTGGCAGAAAGGGGAAAAAATTAGAGCAAGGAGATTTCAGACCAATTAATCAAATAGCGTGACCTGGGATGAATGTAGAACAGAAGATAAAACATTCAACATATGAGCTCCATCAAAACAATGCAGATTCTTAAATATGGATTCATCCAGGACAGGTCTTCTTGGATTAATTTTTTTCACTCCTTTAAACTCAGTAGTTTCTTTAGAAATTTATGGAAATATAGTTTGATATATATATATCTTGACTTCAGCAAAATACTCATGACATAATTAGTAAGCTACTTAAAAGTAGATGGCTAGATGGCTTGAAAAATGGTGAGTTAGCAGTTCTTGAATGATGAAATCTTTGCCAGAAAACTAGTACATTTATAGCACAATACAATGCAGTTATTTTACCTCCATAAGATTCTGACTTTAAACCGTGGAATTTCCACAATTAATGAATCCCTGATTACCCATCAATTGCCATTCTGCTATTTATTCATTCAAGAATAAACACTTGGTGTCTCAGAGTGGATCAGAAGCACTGGACATTAAATGGGAGAAACCTAATCCTTCCCTTAGTCTCCATTATGAACAAATCACATACATTATAGAAAAACCAAGAATTCTCATTTTTTAAAATCTTTCTATGTCCCCCCACTGTTTGTTTGTTTGTTTGTTTTTGCTTTTCCAAAATCAGAACTCTTTTGCAGTGGGATTATTGTCATGCCACTTTCTGTAAGGGTATAATGCTGAGATCCAAACTACTTTTCAAAGATGGGAGTTTTTTCATCAACTTTGGGAGAAGACTTTTTAACTTATTCAGTGACTCCTGTAATGTTACTATGAAACTGCAAGATTAAATTCTAAGTATTACATCTAAGAAGTGAGTGTATTTGATAACATAAATCCACTGACCTTCTTGTTTTAAACAAATTTTGATGGATAACATTGAAATAAAAAATTTGTAGTTAATGAAAGAATTGTGTAACATCTTTCTAAGTGCTTACTTCTTGTAGTCATCTATCAACATTCCTAATAAATTAAAATCACTTTTGCTATCCATATTTCTGAATAGTATTTAGTTAATGTTGCTAACATTTAGTTACCACTCTACACTTAAGATACTTTGACACTATACAGGTTAAGAATGTAAGAAGATTAAAAATAGACACATGTTAAATGCCTTCATGAGGAACTTTATTCTGGCAAGCAACAATGAACTGAGTTTCATGGTCACATGAACATACATGTAAATGTAGTCACATAAAACATGATGGTGAAATCACATGCATGTGTCACACTTAACTATAATGGCCTCATAATTGCTATTGAATTCAGTGGAAGCACATAAAAACAAGCCAGATTGTTTTGCCTGAAAACAAGTAGTAATGCGAGACATTTTTGACAACTGCAGGCGATAGAAAGCAAACCACAGTTAACAATTCTGTATTGTTTGCAGTACTCCGTACACAAGTCGTCTGCATTGTGGATTTAGCCTATAAACAGAAGGTTTGGGGGAACCAATTCACCTTGAAGATTGGCAAAACGGTTGTATCGGCGCAAAAAAAGAAAAAGTAGAACCGAACGATGTGTTTTCTCTGTGCTGTCCTTTGTAATTATGCTGCTGAAAAAGAGAAGTATTATCCCACCAGGGTCAGTGCCAGAGGATTACCCAAAGTTTTTTAAATGGGATGCTAAAGTGGTACAAACAGGTGCACAGACAAAGAACCCCCCAAAAAAAGGGAGGGGGGAGAAGATTGAGAGAAAGAAAACCTTCCACTTTCAACCACAGAGTAAAATTAATGGTTTCTGTAAATGAATGGCATGGTTAGATTACCATTGAACTTGTAAAATTAGAGGAAGGAGTCAGATTCTTCATTACACTCCTATTTTAATTTAAGCAAAAGAGGCCAACCGTAATTGCTCTTTACCTTCAAAATCTTTTCATTGGAATAATTTTGCAGCAGGCAAAGTGACTCCTACAAAGAATGGTGCTTTCTTCAATTGGTTTGTTCCCTTTTCAAACTGTATCCTGCTTGCTGGGATTTCTCTTTGAACAAACCACGTGCTTTGAGAGAAAGAGGAATCAGGGCAGTGGGGATTTGTAATAACTTGATTTGAGGAGTAGGATTGACAATTTTTTGGAGAAAAAAGAATCAAATGTATGCTCTGAGGCAGCCTGGTATACAAGCTTTTCTTCTTAAGTTTTTGAAGACATTTCTAAGTCAAGAGCTTTTGCCATAAAAATATGAATCCATACACAGACAATATTCAGTGTAACATGAAGTTTTACTTTTTCAGAAAAAAAGTTTTACTTTTTAGTTCCTTATTATTATGTGTGTTCTATTGAATAAAAAGGGGCCACTTTTGTCTTGTGTGGATTGGATTTGTGGATTATGTCCATTCATATTGTTAGTGGTTTAATCAGATAATTTTAAATTCAAGATGGAATGTTCTTAGTTATTTTTCTCCTAGATTTAAGAGTTTTACGAGAGGACATCTTGAGGTACCACTTTCTTGAAATTATTTACTACTTCCTCTATTTGGAGGTCTCTAGACCTCGAACATCATGTGAGCGCCTGGCATTTTAAGAAAAAAACAACTCTGGCAGGCAGCATCCAACAGTTTTATGGCAGTCCACTTGTTGTAATTACAACAAAGGAACATTGAAGAGCTAGAGAACATCAGAGGGAGCAAGAAAAACTGCTGGGAGATACCCTCATAATTTGCTCTTTTGGTAAACTGATATTTTGTGAGGCGTCATATCCTTCAGGGCAACTGTTTAGTGAGCAGACAACTCTCAAATACAGTATGCTTTGAAAAAATACAAATTTGCTCACCAGGCCAAAAAATGTTATGTGAAGGTTGATATATCTCAGTTGTCTAGGAAATGTAAATAATAGCTTCCGGATTTATCTATTTATCATATTTGTGTAGCTACCCATCTTACATGAAAGTGATTCTATTAACTATGCAGGATGCCATGAACTGATGTAGGGATTGATTAAGTGGCTTTAGGACCTCAGAGAATGAATCCCTAGTATATAGGTAGTGGTGACATCATACTGTAAAGGCGAGAGCAAGGATGTTTCACTATTCCCTGAAGTAATCAAGGATTCTATCAACCATCAGGAAGAAAAGCCTAGAAATATCAGCAGTGCTCCAAAGAGTACAATCACTATTCCGATATCCTAGAACAGGGGTGTCAAATTAGGCCTGCAGTGTGCTTAAATTTGGCCCGCAGGGCTGGCCTAGCAAAAGCAAAGGACTGGCCCATAGTGCCTCTGGCAGCCAAAACATGGCACAGGGGGGTTATGCATGCCCTCCCATGCCCCGTTTTCAGACTGAACGGCCTCCTGCAGTACTTTGCTGGCCAAAACAAGGCATGGGGGGTTTGCACACAGCCATACCGTGTCCCATTTTGGCTGCCAGAGGCACTGTTTTGGCTGGCAGGGTGCTGCAGGAAGCATCCATCCCATCTCCCCAGCCCCCCAGCCGGCCCACAGAGGAGATCTACGATGCTGATCTGGCCCTCGAGGAAATCCAGTTTGACATCCCTGTCCTAGAATGTTCCACCCTTGCAAGAATTTGGCTTACTCATAGCAATGGAATTTTATATTTAAAGAAAAAGAGAAGCTGAGACTTAGGTGTAAAAGTTTCAAGCATCAAGTTTAAAAAAATGAATCTATCCAATCCATACATTGGATATGACATATTCACAATATGTTTCCAGTGTTGACTGAACAGTTTAGAGAGCTGTATAAGCTTAGTTCATAATCTTCCAGAGCTTGCTTGGAGGTATACGTCTAATCCTATCATCCGCCAAACTTTGTGTTCCCTGCAGTGCTGTTTCCTCATAGAGGCACACTGCTGACCTCAGACCTAACCTGAAATGATCAGCTTCTGCATGGGTGAAAGGTCAGCTGAAGCCCTGACTATGCTTGACCCTTTTAAGACATGAGATCTGGCAGTCTCTTCAGTGGAACAGCCTCAGCCATTTCAGCCACCCTGTCAACTGGTGGTGGAGCTGCAAAATAGAGAAAAATACATCTAAACATTTCGTCTTCTGTTGGAATCTGGACACAGCCGGTTAAACAATTGTGCAACTACAGTTCTGGAGAGAAGCCTCATTTTTAGTTCATTTTAACTCCTAAAGTAGAATCACATATTTATTTATTTATAGAATGTATATGCCTCCAGTGGATAGCATTCATAGATTCAACAAAATAATGATAAAAGGATAATAGATGAAAATACAACCCAATATGATTAATACACTTTAAAAATCTAGGTAATTAAGCCCCATTTCTTCCATATTATTTCTACAAGAGGAATCTCCATTACGATATACTAAAGCAGGGCCCAATTACATAATGTATTTTCTCTCTCCTGCTGAATTTTGGAATGTGCACCAGCAAATACGCCAGCAAATATTTAAGCTTGTTTGTTTGTTTGTTTAAATTTACAAGCTGCCCAGCTGCACTATGACTACTTAGCATATTTTAACCTTTCTCCCACTTTAGCTTTTGAATTTAATGAGAGATGTCCACTAAAAGTGCAACTTAGAAATTTCCAGGTTGGAGTAGCTTTTCTTAGACAGCAGGGGTAAATCTGTTAGCCTAAGAAAGGAATAAGTAATCTTATGATTACTGCTTGGCAGTGATTTTTTTTTAAACTGCCTTCCATTCTGCAAGGTAAAAATAGCAGGAACATTACTGGGATTTCAGCAAAGAATGGGAGAAAATGTCACATTTAATACAATTGTGTTGTTGTTATTTCTGTGTTTATTTTTGTATATACTGCCCAGTAATAAAAGTTGGTATTCAGTTAATATTACTACTAAACAAAGTATTTCTAAGGAAAGAAAAAACTCAAAACATTTTACCCTTTGGAATCCAAAAATCAGCTAATTTTATAGTATGGTTCTCTAATCCAAAGAAATGTACAAAAATGTTTGTATTAAGGAAATATTTATTTATTTATTTATTTATTTATTTATTTATTTATTTATTATTCAAATTTCTATACCGCCCTTCTCCTTTCGGACTCAGGGCGGTGAACAGCCAAGATAAAAACATCTATACAAATATGCACCCTAAATATACCTGCTAGTAAAAATATTTACATAAAACTCAGGAAAGAAACTAAAGAAAAATGCTTGCAAAATTGGAAGCAATGCTGAAGACCAAAACTTGTATGTTAGAACATATTTTGAAAACTGCTGCAAATGTTCAAACCCCACCCCCCAAATGATGCAATAATAGGACATTAACCAGTGGCGGGTTTCAATTTTTTTTACTACCGGTTCTGTGGGTGTGGCTTGGTGGGCATGGCATGGCTTGGTGGGCGTGGTAGGGAAAGGATACTGTAAGATCTCCATTTCCACCCCACTCCAGGGAAAGTTTACTGCAAAATCCCCATTTCCTACTAATCAGCTGGGACTTGGGAGGCAGAGAATAGATGGGGGCAGGACCAATTAGAATTTTTACTACCGGTTCTCCGAACTATTCAAAGTTTCCGCTACCGGTTCTCCAGAACTGTTCAGAACCTGCTGTTCTGTCCCTGTCCCACACGCACACACACCAACAGACGTCCAAGAGTTAAAAACCAAACCAGCCGACAAAATCCTTTTCCTTATGATAACGGAACTTGGCAGCAACCTAGTGGCTGCCTGCCAAGAGTTTATTACTCACGAGGGGAAGAGATAACTTCTCTCCGCTTCTGGTACAGCAAAGTAAAATGTTCAATAATTACAGAGTAACTTAAATCCAAATATAATCCAGCAAAGTCTATAGCAAAAGTCCGGCAATGCAGAATGGCATGGAATCTTTCAGCTTTGTTCATCACAAGGCTTGACTGGCCACCACGCTCCCTTTTATACCCTGTGGGGTGTGGTCCAGTGACTCAGCCTAATCTCGGGCACGCCTTTTCTTCTGTTGCGCGCGCTTATCTCTGCGACGCTGTCGAGGATCCAGCCAAGACTCATTACTCTCATCACTGTCCACCTGTGGCTGCGTGGACGTGCTTGGCCCCAGCCCTATCTCTTACCCTTCGGCGGACAACGAAGGCATTGCCAAAGAGGAGGGTCCTGGAGAGAGAGGCCTTGCCAACTTCTCTCCTTCACTCTCAGAGTCCTCTCCTGCCGATGACACAGGCTCAGGTAACAGAGCCACAACACCTGCTGAAACCCACCTCTGGCATTAACACTAGAAAATAAGCAACCAAGATAATATCAAAGCTGACAATTCTATCCATCAGACAAATTCATGCAATGACTTAAATGCAAAAATGCAATGCCTGGTCAACTGGTCAGTTACTATTGAAAACTGAGTCCTTTTACAGGGCACAGTCTGCAGTTTAAGTTTTTAAGCATATTTACAATCTACATAACTATCAGTAATACAATGTAAGCAGTACAAGGAAATATGCTGCAGACTATCCATTATTATGAATATTATGTGTTGATCATGACAGAGTGAAAGAAACTAAATCAATATTTTATTGCATTATTATAAGCCCTTGCTGTGAAATATCTCATGGCTGAGAGTTAACGTGGACATTTAGAGGCATGTAATGAAATGATATTTGCACAATGTAGGAACAGCTGATTGCTGTCAAATGAGCTGATTTGTTTCTAATTATTATGACAGTTGTTATATACCAGAGCTTCATGATATTAAAATGATAGTAACTCACCAGGGAGTTCTTTAAAAGTGTTTTACAAAAAGCTTAACTAAGTAAGCCCCCTTTTTCCTAAAGGTAAAGGTAAAGGTTCCCCAGCACATATGTGCTAGTCATTCCCGACTCTATGGGACGGTGCTTATCTCCAATTCTAAACTGAAGAGCCAGCATTGTCTGAAGACATCTCCGTGGTCATGTGGCCAGCTTGACTCAACGCTGAAGGTACATGGAGCACTGTCTTCCCACCAAAGTGGTCTCAATTTTTCTACTTGCATTTTTTACGTGCTTTCGAACTGCTAGGTTGGCAGAAGCTGGGACAAGTAACGGGAGCTCACTCTGTTACGCGGCACTAGGGATTCGAACCACTGAACTGCCAACCTTCTGAGTAACAAGCTCAGTGTCTTAGCCACTGAGCCACCACATCCCTTTCTCCTACTAACCACATATTCTTATGGTACATTTCGCTCACCTTTTGTCCTTATCCTATATGTGCCCAGAGTTTGTCTGGAAAGAAGAAGCTGTTCAATTTAATTCTTCACCTTTGTATAATTTTCCTTTCTATCTTTTCCTTTGACTTCCAGGGGAAAAAAAATATTTAAAAAAAATATTATATAACACCAATGAAATACTCATGCTGTTGAATGGAGTAGATCCACACTCCTTTGTATATGTTTTTAGTGCTCTTACATAATGAGTCCTAGACTGAACTTAACTTGTGATTAATTTTTCAATATTTTTCAGGATTTCCTTCTATAAAACTCTCTATCTGTGCCCATATCTGACATTGAACATATTTATCCTCATGCTTTAAAAAAGGAGAATGACTGGTGAATGAAAAAAGTAGAAAAAGATCTGGAACCAAAAATTGCTTTCCGTTTTCCCAACTGCTGGAATAAAGTTTAAATATTAACACTAAAAAGTTAGATATTACTTTCTTAGTGTCAGTATGCTAAGTAATATCTTAGTATACTATCTGTACCTATGGAGAACCCAATGCTACTTCAGTTATAGAATAGAATGTTATTTTATTTCCTATTGATATAAATTAAATTAAATTATTGTCTTAGTTGAAAAGCTTCAAAATACATTATTTATTCTATATAGTTTGCCAAAACCTGAAATATAAATGGAGTAAAAGTTCTTTGTCATATATGAAACCAAATAATATGTGATAGAGCAGGAAATATCACGTGCAAAAGATCAGGTTCATATGTGAAGGTCCAATTAAACCGACTTACTGCTAATCATGTCTATGCAGAGAAATCTTCTCAACTAATTCTTGGCACCTACTTGGGGTTAGATAAAGGTCAACAAAATTCAAGAGAGATTGAACTTAGTTTGTTTGTGACTACTTAGGGATTCTAGACCGGTGCCTCTTTTAACTCCACTCCTAGGTTCTGCCAGTCCTTCTCCTACAGGACATATTTGAAACAAAATAAGCTTTTGTTTCTATAACTTGTGCTTGCAGCACAAGCAGTAAAGGAACCTTTCATTTTGCCCATGTGTTATCACTGTTATACAAAGTGTACTGTTTTCTGGTTGGCTTCAGAGTACAATTTGAAGCGGTGGTTATTGCCTACAAAGCACTTTGTCACAGAGGGGAACCTTGACAACCTGAAGGTATGTGGACTTCAACTCTCAAAAATTCCCTAGTCAGCTTGCTTGCTGGCTTGCTAAGCTTGCTGGCTGGCTGGGGAAATCTGGGAGTTGAAGTCCACATACCTTCAAATTGCCAAAGTTGACATAGGGCCTGGATATCTGAGAGACCTCTCAAGTCTGGATGAAGATAAGACTATAAATCTATGTGGCAGCTGTCTAATATTCATTGAATGGCAGTAACCAGACCATAGCTGCCACACTATTACTCCTTGAAATTGACCTGTGTATAAGAAGACATCAGATACAATTGATTATACTAATGGACAGTGAGAACCATCCATGACAAGATTATTTTGCACATTTCTGTGATGATCATATCTCACTTTCACACCAATCAGGGAAACCAAAGCAAAATGAACAGGAATGTTCCTATTGATGTAAAGGAAAACCAGGCAGCCCAGCTAGGAACCAAATTACAGGTGCCTGAGATCTATTAAGGCTATCTAAAGTTCAGATATGAAGTTCAATTGCTACTTATTAAGGGGAATCCCAAAAAGAGCTGACTCCACTGATTAAATATTGATCTGCTGAAACAACTACTGATCGGGTTGTACTGTGGCTCATTTATCAGTCTTTACTCAGCAATGCTGAACTCACCTAGAACTTGAATTATCTCTTTTCTCACAGGCAGGTGCCTTGTCTGTGGTAAAGTGGGGATTACAGCTTCTGTAGACAGGGTCAGAGAAACCTTCACAGTACACCTGCTTTGTCCTATCAAGCATGTAGATTAAAAAAAACAAACCCACCTCTTCAGTGCCCTTCTTGGCACAGCCACCATTCTTTCGAAAACAAATACTCAACCTGATCTGTTGAACAAAAATATAAAATAAGAATTGCCACTACTTTAAATAGAGAGCAGTTTGAGCTCTATGCCATCCTGTAAGTGAATAGGAAAGATTAGAGATCAATTTCCATACAGGTGTTGTAGGCATTTTTACTCTCTATAAACATATTACCAGGTTGAATTTCTGAAATGCTGAAGCATACAGTTTCCCCTAGACCCAAATGTGTGTATTAAATAGTGGCATTGCTTTACACTTTCAAAAGTGATATTAACTCATCTGTCCAGTATTTTAAAAATGCTCAGTGGATATGGATTAATTGTATACAGAACAGACACTCATATAACAGAAAGGAGAATACAGTAAAGTAGCAAACACAAAAATATTTCAGAATATTTCAGCATTCAGTAGTGTGGCTAGAATTGTAGGTCTCAGGATTAATAAAAATTGTGATCCATCCAGCTGTTTTGGAAGAGATTTTCTCCCACTCTACGTGCATGGTTTTTACCAACTTGAGACTGGGAAGCAGGCTGATAAATACAGATGCTGTTGGATGTGAACTGGAAGACTATAATGATGGAAGCCATACCTTTCCACAGGCCTATTTGTGTTCCCAGCACACCCTCTTCAGTTGGTGCTGTAATTTTAATTGCCAGTTTAACTCTTTTACACAATTTAGCACACAGAAAATTATGTTTATTTATTTATTTGATTGATTGATGTCGCTGCTCATCTCATATATGTGAGTCACAGTGGCTTACAATAAAAAGTTATATCTCTGGGTAATTTGTATGTGGGGAGGTGTCATTTTTTAAAAATCACTTGGAGAGACAGACATTTTGAATTTGCCTTCAGCTGTTATATGAAGTGTTATTTACAAGTGAAGAATGCCATACTCTCTTCTAAAAGCTCCTGATCTTGGTTTTAGTCTTTGGGAAAGAGAAGTGCTAAAGTCTATTCTTTGCATGCCAAAACTTCTGTCCCTGGCATTTTCAGTTGGTTTGTTTTAAGGGACAGAATTCTACACTGTCTAATATATCATTTAAAACCAGAATTCAGTTGGATTTATGTTGTGTATTAACCTCTGCCTAAGATACTGAAAAAAATACAGGTATTTATACTAGAAACTTCATCATACAAGACCAGAATTGCTTAAAGCTGTAGCTCAGCAACATTTGCAGAACCATAATTTTCCAGCTTTTAGTTATATTAACACATCCTATAGTCCAGTGTAAAGTAGCATGATGTGATTCCAAATGTGGCTTATCCTCAGTGAACAATTCCAGAAAAGAAACTTCACATCCATGTTTTCTTTTACCCTACAGAGGTACTGGTCTACCAGGCTGTACTGATCTACCCATTTATTTTTGCAGGCACTGATCTACTCATGTATTTTTGCAGGCACTGATCTACTCATGTATTTTTGCAGGCACCGGTCTACTCATTTGTTTTCTTTTAATACTGATCAGCTGTAGGGTGGCCCTTTAAAGCCCCCCAGCAAGAGTTTAAACAGTTTTTTTCCCTCTAACCATCAGCTGGGACTCAGGAGGCAGCAATAGATTGGGAGTGGGGCCAAATAAAAGGTAAGAATAACGCTGGGGTGGGGGGGGACATGGGGGTGGGAGGGGCCAGGGGACGGTGGAGGGCAGAACCAGTTCGGTGACATCATATCGTCACCACTACCGGCTCGGGAGAACCGGGCCGAACCAGGAGGAACCCACCACTGGTTCCTTCAAATGATACTCCTTAATAGATGCCTCTTCAGCCAGGCCTGTTGGGATGGGTAGATGTAACCAGAGAGAAGTGATTCCTTCAGATAACCTAGATAAGACTTTATAGATCACTCTTAGCAGCTTGAACCAATCCAGAAGCAAACTGGCAAACTGGTCAGTGACTGTAATGAAAAATCTTCAACTTCTAGCAAACAATGCATTTAAAAGAAAAGTATACTGTATATTGTCTCTCCCTCCATCTCCTCCCCCACCCCCAAGTAGCATGTAAAACATTTTAAAACCATGATCTATCTTAGAAATAGCAACTTTTAAAAAGGGGTGAGGGGTTTTTGCAAAAAACAAAAACAAAACCCAAACCTAAAACAGCAGAAATACAGTCAAATGCTCCATTGCAGCATAACGGATTTAAAATGTTGGAAGTACAGGCAGTCTTTGTCATTCATTCATTAAGTGACAGTTTGAAGTTGCAATAACACTGAAAAAGATAATTTATAACTGGCCCTCGCACTTACAGATGTTGTTGCATCCCTACAGTCACGGGATCAAAATCTGGGTGCTTGGCAACTGACATGTATTTACAACAGTTGCACCATCAGTTAACAACTGGAGCAATTCATGTAACCATGGTAAAAAGATTGTAAAATTGGGCGTGACTTTATTAACAACTGTTTCACTTTGCAACAGAAATTCTGGTCCCGACTGGTTGTAAGGAGCTGCTGAACTCCTGATTTTATTTCTCTACAGGCACACCAGATTCTTCGGCATTCTATCTCTGCCTGTATCTGGTTTATTCAAACATATGGTCACCTTGCTCTGCCAATTCAACTCTTTCTGAGTTTCTGTGCAAAAACATTACCTTGGATTCTTTACTTTATTGATACTCTACCATGACATATGATGTTGTGCTCATGAAGAATCTGTTTTTTCCTAACATTTTAATATTCAACATAAAATCAAGCTTCAAAAAAACAAGACATAATTCTTAAACTGAGCTGGGGATATTTGGAATTGGCCATTTTTGAATAAGACAAATAGCAAGGAGAAGTCAAAAGCTGAAATACTTGTGCTTACATATGTAATAATTATTTCCTACCTTTGTTTAGGTGGTCAATGTGGATTCTTAGTATTCTTTCCTTCCATTGTTCTCACATCAGCCTCATGAGGTAGGTTGGGCTAAGAGAGAGAGCAACTGGTCCCAAGTCACTCAGGGAGCTTCGCTAGTTGAAGGTGGAGTTGATCTTTTGCTTTGCCTTCTTACAGAACCACTATGGAGCTGCTTCTTCCATGTCAGAAGATTCAATATTGGGTTGAAAAATCTGGGTTGGCTCACATTTGCAAACTTTCCAAAATCACCTACATGGAATTGGATCTCCTGAGGCCACCTTATCAGCATACTGGTTCTCCAATGTACTTTTCCTGAGTGATTTGAGATTTATTCAGTAAATGTAATGAGATATAATGGAGCTACTTGAGTGTTATTTCTGTTTCTGGCTTTTCAGAAAACCCTTCTTGGAAATGTTCACCTTTTTTACAGTTTTTTTTTCTTTCTCAAATTGAAACAAGTGTGCTGTCTATGGTACTGAAAAGGCCATGTTTCAAATGTAACTCCTTATATTCAAGATCAGATGTTTTACGGAAAGGTGAAAGAGAAGGCAAACATCAGCAAAAAGAAAATATGAGATGTGAATTAAAAGTATGCAAAAGATTTCAAATAGCTTGTTATTGACTGCATGTTCTTTTTTATTTAAAACAAACTAGGAAAGTTTTTGTACATTTTTATGGATACATGGATATCACACATGAGACATTTCTTCAACAGCTGAATTGAAATATTTTGAAAATTGAATAATTTTAATTTGATAGAATGCTACATGACAATGCTACTTATCATTTCCTAACATACCTTTTCATTTCCTAGTTTAATTTCTTTCTATCGATGCAGCATTTGATAAGACCTCCATGCACGATGTTTTTATACATGGATGTACCCATCACCTGTATACCCAACTGCAAAAGTCATGTTATTGACTCATTTAAATTTCCCTGGGTGATACACGTTGGCCATCTGTAGTATTACTTGACATGACAAATACCCTTCTTTGCAAGTGTTCAGTTTAAACCTTCAAGACAGGGATGGGTCTAAGATTAATCTGGAGCTGTATGTCAGAACCAATGAGAGAGTCAGTGCTGAAGGACAACCCAAGGGGGATTATCAGAAAAGAAACCCCGCCCCAAAAAAATCAGGACAGGGAAATAAGTTTTCAATTAGCAATGTATCTCATTGGCTATGGTAGTGCCATTGTGGAAAGCTCTCAAAATCAGAACCAAATGGAGGGAGGCAGGACTTAAATACAGATAAAAGTTAGGTTAAAAAAATAACAGTGGAATAAAAATACTACAGTGATCACAGAAAGCTTGTTGTGTAACAAAATATTTCCCCTCTTTTGTCCGGAGATTTATTAACAGGAATGGATGTATGAAGTCCGTTGTGGCAAAGTACATCATTAATAAGCTACTATTTACAGTTGGGTGCTTCACAACATGGAGGAATTGTTGTGCGAAGTAATCATCAAAGCACCAAGTCTCACTATTGCATATTAAAAATGGATGAATTTGCCACATAAACAAATGCAGTGTAACACAGTGCTTTCAGTAA
Organism: Arizona elegans; assembly: GCA_022577455.1. Taxonomy (NCBI): domain Eukaryota; kingdom Metazoa; phylum Chordata; class Lepidosauria; order Squamata; family Colubridae; genus Arizona; species Arizona elegans. The sequence goes on from JAKOOJ010000007.1 coordinate 67,265,179, forward strand.
TGAGGGCCCTGGCTAATGATCAACATATCAAAAATATCCAGAGATTATATTCAGCCAGGTCCATAGAATCTAAATATGTATTATGACATAGGTGCATATTCAAAGACGAATGCACACCAACCTCAGCTCCAGTTTGTCTACTTCCACACTTGGTTTTAAGGTCCCAATTTAAATGATAAACCAAAACATGTACATAATATTGACATTATGATGATGAAATACTTCAAAAATTATGTAAAGGGTATTTCACTTTACCTTGGAATGTGCCTATTCTAAATAGTCAGGAAACATAATCCTATGACCTCTGTCAATCAGTTCATTCTTGAAATTAGGTAATCAGAGTGATGGCAGTCATTCAAAGAAGTCTTATGTATAGTTATTAACTATGTTAGTTGGAAAGAGATTTCCTGATTTAGAGGCATTTTACTTATGATTAAGACAATGAATCAAAGGATGTTGTGTTATTCTTGATGTGGACATTTCCTAATCAGCTAATTAGTTCCTACAGCCTGGGCTCAATGGCAAAAATGGGTCTTGGAATGCAAAGGGATGCAAACATAGCACCTGTTAGCAGAACTTCAAAGCAGCCAAATTTTTTGTTTGCGTCATACAGCCAATACTAAAAAATCTTGAAAAAGACACATTAGAATTAAGCAGTTGCAGATAGCAGCTACCTTCACACTCTACACATTCTTGAAATGTGTTTTGCCTTTGAGACCCAAATGGTGCACAGCCCTTTTCATTATTAATCCAGGACAATTTTCATGTTTTTATGAATATCATTTCTCACCAAACCAATGACATGAAGATCGTTTTCAGAAACAATTGTATAGACTGCTCCCATTCCAGTTTCATGTACGATATCCATGATTTTATAGCTCTTTACATGCAAAGAAAGTCTAACGGCCACACAAAAATTCCTTGCACACGCTCTTGTAATTTGCTTCTCTTTTGACAGCCCTGTCCACGCTACTGTCATTAAATGGCCATCCGTGTCCTTGGGACACTAGAGTATCTGTGAATTTAAGAGTCACTTTGGCTCAGACCGATTACAGGGTAACAAGGTTCCCTTCAGTGAAATGTACATGTATGGTTTGTGTCTTGGTGATCGGAGGATCCATTTCTGGAATGCTGAGCTATTTAGACGAAAATAGCTTAACTTCTCTCCAGACTTAGCTGTTTGACACACTTTTCAGGAACAAGGGAGAGTGTTTAAAGGACCATATTGGCATGTGTCCCTAGCTTGGCATCCTATCCTTAAATACTATGCATCTATTTGTGCATCTATTTTCATCCTCCAAATTCCAGGAGATGTCCACCTCTCCTTTGCTCTCTTTTAGCACTTTACTAAATGAGTGTAATTCCCTTCCATCTCTTAATGCCGCCTCACTCACTGCAATCTCCCTCTTCATCTCTGAGCAGCATCACTAATTGCTTTTTAGAGTCCCCTTTTCTGCTGTCTGTTCAAAATTCACAGGGCATTCCCTGGCTCCTTTATGTCCCCATTCTGAATCTTTTCAGCTTCTTTTACAAACTTAGCACTTTCGGGGCCTCCCTTAGTTCTTTGCGAGGAAAAAAAAAAAGGAAAAAAAAGTTTGATTTTTTTTTTGGCAAAAAAGCACCCACCCTCATCAAGGCCTCCTCCTTTTCCCCCCTTCTTCCAATGCACATGCATTGTCCCGCCTCCCGTTGAATGGGGGCTTTGTGTGTGGAATTTCCGGAGCACAGCCCAATGCTGAAGGCTCAGTGTGAGTAGAGAGGTTTGGGACAAGCAGCCTCCTTAAGCCCACCCCATTACCACGGTCACTGTTTGCCCTGGACCTTCTAAAAGAACCATTGTTGCTTGTTGCCAGGTATTCCCTAGCAACATTTAAGCCAAACGGCTTTCTCTATTTATGACTCAAACTTTTCAATGGTTTCCAAAACATGTGCTTGTCAACTCCGGAGAATACGATTCAAACAGACACTGAAGGGAGGGAGTGTGTTGGGGGGGGGGAGGCGAGAGTCTCTGGGCTTTTGCTTAGTTGAAATATGTGTATCAAGAGGGCGTTTTCCTTTTTTTAAAAAAAATCTTGTCATTACTTAGGATCAGCAAATGCAAACAACTGCAATTAAAACTTCACCTGCGTTTCTCTTGTTTTTCTGCCATCAAGCTCTAGTCCATAATGAGAAGTGTCGGGTGCTCAGGATCATAGAGATGGGTAAAATGGTGGCAGGTTAAATATAATTCTTCACTAAGGAAATATCACTCTTTTTCCCCCATGAGGAAGTCATGTTAGTGTTTCCGATTCCCTTATTTCATTTGTGTATGCCTCTTGGTATTGTGCAATGGAAAGAGGATCAGTTTGTTACTTTAAATCATGTAACAGAATGTCAAAAACATTCATATTAAATATAGGAATATAGACCATGTTAAAAAGCAGCTAGAAGAAAAGACTATTTTTCCCCTAACATAGTAGCATGCGCTACCTGGGACTTCATAAAATTAAAGGGGAAAAATATGTTTATTTACCACATGAATGCAACTTTATCTTGATTCAAAATAAATACTCCTTCAAATTTTTATTTGCAGTTGGCCCAAAAAAGTATTTACAAAAATACATATAAAGTATTGCATATATTTAGAGAAATATAACCAAAACACATACACACTATATTGAAGGATGGGGGAAAAAAATCAGATTCAAGAAACCAAAGCTGCCAAAATGAGAATACGAGAAAAACAATTTAACACAGGGGTGTCACACTCAATTTCATTGAGGGCTGCATCAGGGTTGTGTTTGACCATTAGGGGCCAGGTGTGTGTGGGCGGGGTGGGCATGGACAGCTCGACATCATTCGTGTCAGGAGCACCTGTGGTGGCTTGGGAGGAGCGGGGGTGGGAATCCATTGTCTCTAGTGGAGGAAGGTGAGACGAGGGAGAGTGTCAAACCCTTTTCCTTCAGAGGAGCCTTGCCGTCTGTTGGTGGCCAAGTGCTAAGGCAGGACTTCCCTCCCACCCTCCCTCTCTCCTTTTCTTCTTTTTCCTTCCTTCTTCCTTCTCCTTTCTTCTTCCTTCCCATCTTTCCTTCTTTTTCCTTCCTTCCTGTCTTCCCATCTTCCCTTCTTTTTATTTGTCTTTTCTCTTTCCCTTTCTCCTTTCCTGTCCCTTCTTGGATGCTCAAATGTAAAAGGGGAAACATTTCTCCTTTTGTTTCGTTTTTAGTTTGTTTTGCTAGGCCTGTGCCAGCGAAAATTGAGCTTGGGAGGGCTATGCACCGGGCTGTTTTTGCTGGCAGAGGGCTGCAGAAGGCCATCCAGGCCAAAAACAGGGCCTGGGGGCTGCATGTGGGCCCCCTGGGCCTTGTTTTTGGCCTGGGTGGCCTCCTGCAGCCCTCTGCCAGCAAAAACAGAGCCCGGCACACAGCCCTCCCAAGCTCTATTTTCACTGGCAGAGGCACCACTGGACAATCCTTTGCTGTTTCCAGGGTGGCCCCGTGGGCCAGATCTAAGCACCCCATGGGCCAGATCCGACTCGTGGGCCTTGAGTTTAACACCCCTGAATTAACATATTCACCATGTCAATGGTTGAGCTGTTAAGTGTGTGTTCACAATAGGTAGGTTAAAAAAGGGCATACAGGTTTATTAATGATACTGCCATCTTATCAGTATGCTACTACCTCGAAGTTTTAGCACAGCAGTTATCAACATGACCTGGATTTTCTTGGCCCATGCAAGAATCTCCCACAGCTAAAGTGAGTACAATTTTGTGTTGCTGGTCTGTCTGAAATGTCACTTCTGTTGAAATCTTGGAATTCTCTAGGCCTAAATGTGACCTCCGTCAATCACAACATGTGAAATTTTTCCTCTCTTCCCCTCACACAAACCTTGAGTTCTCGTTCATGTTGAGCCAAAGTATATATGTATATTAATCCATTTGGAAACATGTATGCTTCAGATATTATTATTATTATTATTATTATTATTATTATTATTATTATTATTATTATTATTATTTATTAAATTTGTATACCACCCTACTCCCGAAGGACTCAGGGCGGTGAACAGCCAAATAAAATACATATAATACAAATGTTAAAAAACCATTAAAATACAATTAAATAATTGGCTCAGAAAACGAAATTTAAAACACCCCAAATTCATAAGACAAATTTAAAATTTAAAAATTTAAAAAAAAAATTAAAAGAGAGTTTAGGCCAGGCCGGCCTGCTGGAAAAGAAATGTTTTGATGGCATGGCGGAAAGCACGCAGATCCGGGATCCTCCGTATCTCCGGGGGGAGCTCGTTCCAGATGGCGGGTGTCCCCACAGAGAAGGCTCTCCCCCTGGGGGCCGCCAGTCGACATTGTTTGGCCGACGGCACCCTGAGGAGCCCCTCTCTATGGGAGCGTACTGGTCGGTGAGAGGCTACTGGTGGCAGAATATAAAATGTAGCCTTCCCTATACTAGGCTTTTCTAGATGCTATGGACTTCTAGTTCACAAAGATTGAGCTGTTGGGATGTTCTGGAAGTTGAGGTCCATCACACCTTGAAGATGACAGATAGAAGAAAGTTGGTTTTGCATTTCAGGAATGAGCCTTGAATGTGATGGTATTTTCTTCTTTCTTCTCCTCTGATAATTATGATGAAGATATTGAAGGTATCAAATTAGTTTCAACGGAGCAGCATCTGTTGGAGGGGGACCAATGCATCAGTCTGGTGAAAGCAGCACTGTGCCATCATAGTGTAAGTCCTGAATACAAGTCATGATATTGCACATACATCAGAAGGAGTGGAGCCTGTAGTGCAAGGGTGCCCTTTTCATTTTAAAGAAAGCAGTAGGAATGTGCAGACACCTACGCCTCCACAGCAACTAAAGTTCTCCAATAACACACTTTAATATAAATAATCGTTGGAGAATAAGCCAGGATTCAGTTGCGGCTTGTTCCCTAACCATTATTTGTATCTGGTTACTTTAAAAAAAAAAGCAAGATGAATAATCAATGACATAGTAATAGTAGTAGTAAATTTATTCATGTGTTAAAAATTAAATGTGTTCTAGAATTTATTTATTTATTTATTTATTGGTTCGATTTATATGCCACCCTTCTCCGGAGACTCAGGGCAGCTTAAAATATGTTAAGCAATAGCCTTCATACTTTTGTATATACCTGCTTAGTAGGGCTTTTGGCACCCCCTAAGCGGTGTTCTTTTTTTATACAAAGTCAGGTTATTGCCCTCACAATCTGGGTCCTCATTTTACCTACCTCGGAAGGATGGAAGGCTGAGTCAACCTTGATTAATTAATTAATCAATTAATCAATTAATTAATCAATCAATTAATTAATACTATAACATCAGTGCACCCATTAGATCTGGACACCCATCTTTTTTTTGGTGTTGCTGTGGCACCCAGGAAGCTGTTACAAATTGTAGTACTCTCTTCCTCCATGTGTGTCCACAATGGAAGAGGAAGAGTGATATCATGTAAATCATGATGTCATGAGACAGATTAATTTATGTCATTTGGTCTAATTTTTTATTGAGTTCATTGTTTTATTTATTTTGTAAATTTTTATATTGTTCAAATGTTAAGATACTGACAGTATACAAAATAGAAGATAAAAGATCTCCAGTTGAGGACAATAGAACAAAATAGAATATTCTTCATTCTTTGTTGGCCAAGTGTGATTGAACACATAAGGAACTTGTCTCTGGTGTATAAGCTCTCAGTGTACATACAAGCAACAAAGTGATAAATCATAAATCATAAGATACAATCATAAGTCATAAAATACAACTAACAAAGTGATAGTCATAAAATACCAACAGGAATAGGCAATAGCAAAGGTGAGAAGGATAATAATAAAAGTTTTACTACCTGATTATATCCTTACACATAAGACAATACTGTGGGAATTATGTGTTTAGCAGAGTGATGGCACAAGGGAAAAAACTATTTTTGTGTCTAGTTGTTTTGGTATACAATGCCCTAGAGCAGTGAAGGTATACAATGGTATACAATGCCCCTAGAGCAGTGAAGGGAAAAGATGGAACTGTTTATGTTCAGGAAGTGAGGGGTCTGTAGATATTACATAAATGGTCTATAAATGTAATGAAAACAAATCACTACAGCAAGATGCAGCAAATATGAAAATTCACATGAAATTGTCCATTCATAACTAAGTCTAAAAAGCCATCCAAAAGGGCTATTTCATAACCTCCTTTCAGAACATTGGCTAAATCTAATTTGCAAGAAGAGGCTTTCATATAAATATTGAGCCATGATAAAAAAAAAAAAAATCTCTTCCTAGTCTCAGCTGCCTTACTTCATGAAAGTAAGAAATCATGAGCAACTTTTCTTTGGATATATTTTCCAGATAACTTATTCCTAGTTGGAGGATGTGGTCCTGAAAGTCATGATACATGGAATGTTATGGTGGCTTGTAGTGAAAGCGTAGGATAGCATCTGTCAGCACTTCAAGCTGCATTTACTCTAGTGCTGACATAAGAAGGAGAAGCAGAGGCGTCTGGAAAGGGACGTTTGACTTTTCACCTACTTATTTTCCCTGGAGATAATATCCCCTAGGACAGTGTTTCCCAAACTTGGGAACTTTAAGAAGTGTGGACTTCAACTCCCAGAATTCCCCATCCAGCATGGCTGGCTGTGGGATTTTGGGAGTTGAAGACCATACATCTTGAAGTTCCCAAGTTTGGGAAACACTGCCCTAGGAGATGGGATGGGAGGGGGGAAATTCCTTTGAGCTGGAGCAGTAGATTAGGGGTAGAATGACTTGGAAGATGGCCAATGAGTGCAGGGGAATGGGGAACGGAAAGGGAGGATTTTGGGTCTGGAAGTCAGTGTTGGCTTAGATGGAGTCAGATTTTAGAATGTCGTGCTTAATAAATAGTTTTCCTTCAAAGACTTTGTTTGAAATGCAATTTATTTGAGACGACCTCGAAACCTGACAGCATCCTTTCCCCATGGTTCTGAAACCACTGTATTTATGGCTTTCATGTAACTGTTTCTTTCTTGTACTTTCTTGCTTGTTTGGACTTACACAGCATTACGGTAAGCTTTTTCACACCTTCAGAAAATAATGGGAACTTCAATTAGTTTGAAGTGGAAACAAAGCTTTTGTTCTCCTCATGTCTACACCTGAGAAATGAAGAAAAGAAAATGAATAATACAGCATGACACGAGGTTCATTCTGGTGTCATGAAAGAACCTTAAAAAGTTCGGTAAGTGATCAGAATTAAACTAAAATCTCCTCTGTTAAAAGAAACCAAGATATATATATATATTTCTGTTTCACATCAATCACTGGCACTCTACAATTTGGTTAACATATTAAGTTGCTTAATAGGTGGGACCTGAAACATGCTAATCTTATCAGATCTTACATGATTGGTAGAATTAATAGGCAGGTCCCCTTATTGAAACCTCCTTCAAGTCCCTGGATATCAACACCACCTCCTGGGAAACCCTGGCACAAGATCGATGGACATGGCACATGCTGATCCACCAAGGCTGCCAGACATCTGAGGACAGCAGAACAACCATAGCACAAGAGAAGCAAGCACTCCGCAAAGCCAGAGCTGCAAATGCTGCAACAATGATGCCCACACGTCTGCCCAACATGTGGCAGAACATTTCGTCCCCGTATAAGCCTTATCAGCCACCTGCGGACACATTGTGGACAGCCCACAACCTGTTAGATGTCAAGGTCCTCTTCGAACACGATGGACGAACATCATCATCAGGCAGGTCACCTATTTATTATTATTTTTTATTATTTATAGGTGACCAATAGAATGTGACATTGATAAAAGATGCACTCAGATGATGCACTGATGGATTGATTATGTATCGTGTGTTGGTTTGTCCATAAAAATTAAAAAAAAAAATTTTTTAAGAATGTGACATTGAGACATATCAATGGGAACCACTGTGCTAGCATGTGACCCAATTGGTGGCAGCGGCTTGATTCAGGAGATGGTCAATGCTTCTTTGATGTAGGGTGTTACTGCCATCAACTCTGAAAGAAAAAGTGGTGAACTTCCTTTGAAGAAACAACATTTCTACATGGTTGTGCCTGACAATTTTCACCTTATCTCTGATATAGCCGTTTGGGGAAATGTTATTGGGAAGATGGGGGTGGGATTCAATTGCAGAACATTCTAGAACATCTGGGATTATTTACATTCCTTCATTTAGGATTTAGTCTCAGTTGGGGGGCAAAAACAAATTGGTCACTTTGAGAGATGAACTCTTAAACTCTTGATGAAGGAATGTATTCCTCTTGGTCCTATTAGACATCTACGTATTGATTGATACAATTTGTCATGGTATCCTGCTTGCAAGGAATGAGGGTTCAATATGGAATTAAAGAGGATCAACTTAACCTGAGCAACCTTTTTCACTGGGTGATGAATGAACAAGGCCTTGATTGTACTTATGTGGGATACTACATCTCTTTCTCCTATGTAATTTAACTTCTATATGAAATCTTTGGGATGAGGTGTCATCAGTATACTGATGCAGCTGCAATTTATCAACTCAACCCAACCCAACCCAACCCAGAGATGCTGTAGAAATTACTCAGGCTCAGATGGAGTATTGTGGTATACACCTTTGTGGGACTACCTTTGAAGATGACTTGGGAGCTACAGTTGGTACAGAATAAGGTGACCAGCCTATTAATGAATCAAACCCATGATTGCAGAGCCACACTTATTTCAAGATGGTGCATTGGCTATCACTGGGCTTCCAGGCATAATCCAAAATCCTGGTAATCACCTATATACTGTAGGTGACAAAGCCTATATAGTATAGCGCTGGCATATTTTGGGAAATGTGTCTTCCTTCATCCAGTTTCATCATGCAGAGAAGGTCTGCTGAAAGTCCCATCTCCATGAGAGATATACGGAATGCCAGCCAGATGGTTGACCAGATGGCAAGCCTTTTCAGTAGTAGTCCTCATATTTATCAATATATTTTCCCTGGAGGCATTTTTGCCCCAACGTCCTTGCATGGCTGATGGCTATGAAGACTATCCTGTTTAAGGATGCCTTTGGCCTAGAGTGATTATGAGCAATCATCATTTTTGCATTGTACTGCTCTGTAATTGTACCTTTTTGTTTTGACACTATTTTGGGTTGTAGTTTTATTATAAACTAGCTGTGCCCGGCCACGCGTTGCTGTGGCTCAGTCTTCTTGGTATACAATATTTTTTGACCAAGTGCCAATAATTTCCCTCTGTAGCTCAGGTCACGCCTACTTTGCCTCCATCCCACCAGTCTTTTATTTATTTTATTATTATTATTAATTTATTAATTTAATTTATATACCGCCCTTCTCCCAGAAGGACTCAGGGCGGTGTACAGCCAGAATAAAAGACACAGATATAAAATTTAAAAAACAATTTAAGAAATATTGAATAATTTGGCCCATATCTAATTAAAATAAAACTACCCGTTTTGGACATTTAAAAATTAAGAGTTAACAATTAAAAAATTTAAAAATTAGGCCAGCCCGGCTTGTTGGAATAAAAACATCTTGAGGGCCTGGCGGAAGGTACGCAAGTCGGGAATCCTCCACATCTTGGGGGGCAATTCGTTCCAGAGGGCAGGAGCTCCCGGGGGGGTTGCCAGCCGACATTGCTTGGCCGACGGCACCCGGAGGAGCCCCTCTCTGTGGGAGCGAATTGGCCGGTGGGAGGCTATTGGTAGGAGAAGGCGGTCTTGTAAATACCCAGGTCCTAAGCCATGGAGTGCTCTGAAGGTGGTAACCAATATCTTGAATCGCACCCAGAGGACCATCGGAAGCCAGTGCAGCTCGCGCAGGAGAGGTATTACATGGGAGTGCCATGATGCTCCCATAATCACCCGCACGGCCGCATTCTGGACCAGTTGGAGCTTCCGGGTGCTCTTCAAGGGGAGCCCCATGTAGAGAGCATTACAGTAGTCTAGGCGGGACTTTCACTCAATCAATTGGATTCAGGTCTGAGTTGCCTTTCTCTGCACATCGTGGGAGTGGCGGAGGGCTCCGGCCGGGCTTTGCAGCGGTTGACATTTCCCACCACCGGGGAAAAGACCCGGCTCGCGCTGAAAAGACTGGTGGGCTCTGCGTATAGCATGTGTTGCTTTTACGTCCAACAGATGGTGCTGTTTTTCAACAAAAGCATGTTTTTACCTCTCACAGGTGTGACATCTATATAATATAGGTATATAAAAACATGTGCGTATTCGAATACAACGTTGTGTCAAAATTTCAAAGCAATCGGTGAAGAACTTTCGGAGATTTAAGATTTTGAACAAACGAACATTTACATTTTTATTTATATATAGATAAGTGCATGCACATTTCAGGTGGAAAACTGGGAATTCATTTTCATAGAATGTGGACACTTACTTAATATAATATGTCCTATGGTTTTAACACACTAAATAATATTGTGTATGAACAAAAAAAATTATATCTCTGTCCATCCATCTATCTTTTCCATTGTCTCCAGCCAACATGGCTAACCATTGTTTCTTTCCACACCAGAAACTTTGATGGCAGAGCCTCGCTTTAGATAGCTACTCAGGGCTGGAAAAGCCACGAGGCTCTAGAAGTTGCAGTGCTACAATTCTTATGTTGGTTGTGGGACTCATACAAATTAGAATCAGCAGCAGATAAAGGACACAATAACCTCTTAGCTATTGAGTTTAATACTGAGTGTCTCGCTCTTTATGTGATGCTTGTATCTGTAAATGAGTTTGTATGTGTGTGACCACATATCTGATCTTTCAATTCATTGCAGCCCTTGGTCCTTAACGAATTAAATTTCTCTCTGTTACTTTGAATACAATCATCTTTCAAACTTTCATTTGACTTTAGGGGGAAATAGTCTATATCAAGCTGTATTTGGTTAATTCAACTAAGTGGTGTAAATGCTAAGCTTACTATATTCATCCATCTCTATCCATCCATCTCTAGCTATCATCCATCTATCCATCATCCATCTCTATCCATCCATCTGTCTAAAATGAAACTTTTAATGAAATTGTCGGAATCTATTTAAGAGATACTAGTGAAATAATGGTAACAGCTATACGTTTTGAAATCTGCTGAGATTTTCAGATTCTGTTCATACCCTGAGCTTTTTACAAGATTAACTTTTCCTTTTCAAATAGCATTAACAGCATTAGGCCTCAATTAATCAGATTTGAAATTTGGAAACAAAGCAAGTATTTTGTCCACATAATCACTGCAGGGCCATACACAGAGTTCTATTATAACCAGCCTTTTTAAACAATTATTTCAAGTCCCTATTTTTTTTTTTTTTATTTCTTAGGCAGAGGAGGGATGTGAGGGGAGAGGAGAGAGACTGAAAAGTAAAAGAAAGAAACCACTGAAATCTAGGCTTTGCATTTTGTAAATGAGCTTGCTGTCCAACACACTCCTCAGCAAGATAAGGGGAGAATGGCATTTGCTGAAATGCTTAGCTATCTCATCAACAATCCGTCTGGGCTGTGGGCCCCTCGGTAACAGCTTGGCAAATCTGCAAAAGGAATGTGACTATATAGTTTGCCTGTGGATTGTTGAGTCATTATGGGCTCCAAATTGCACAGCTGATCATTAATCATAGGCCAAGATAGGCAATCGCTTGCAGAAACCTGATGAAAAGGTTCCCAGAATAATGCTTGCTAAATCATGTTTAACGTGCAGACTCTGCCTGCGCAGATATGGAAAAGAGGAGAGGGGAGGTAAGAAGGGGCAGGAGAAAAAAAATAACCTCTCTTTTAGAAAAGAAAACTACTACTTATCTTTGATTTGCATTCAGTCCTCCCCTCAATAGTCTTTAAGCCTGTTATTTAATTTATTTTGGTGCCAAGTCCCCACACAATGCAAAACCCCAAGCTTGGATCTATGAAGTCTGCGACCAGCAGCAGCAGCAACACAGACACATTTCTCTCCCCTCTACACACACACACACACACACACACACACACACACAGTCTTTTCTTGTCAGTTCTATGTCATTTGTGCCATTGAACTCAACCAATTTGAAATGCTGACCTCTTCCATAGACAACCGCATTCCCCTTGAGTGAAAGCAAGGGCCGAGGCCTACAAACTACTCAAGCGAGAGGTAGGAAGAAAAGAGAAAAGAGTTGACTCGCAAATCAATTTCCACAGGCCACCCCAATGCACATGACATTGGGCTTTCAAGGAAACAGAAAAACTCTGCATGAGACGCATTTATTTATTTTTATATATATAAATTTTGTGAAAGGCTAATTTGGGACTTGGGGTGAGATGGACGATGCTGCGGAAAGACTGAAACTACATATTGCTATTCTTGGCAATATGGACAGGGCTACTTGCAGCTCTCCTTCCCACCTGTTGTTGTCAGGAATCAGCAAGGAAGCAGTCGTATGAAATGCTTGAATATGATTTTGACACAAAATGGCAAAAAGGTGCTTATCAAGAACAGTTAGTACAAGTAGTCCTCAATTTACAAGAGTTCGTTTAATGACCATTCCAAGTTACAAAGGCGCTGACAAAAGTGACTTATGGCCATTTTTCACACTTACAACTGTGGTCATGTGATCTAACCCAGTGGTGAAATTCAATTTCTTTTACCACTGGTTCTGTGGGCATGGCTTGGTGGCGTGGTGTTGCTTGGTGGGCGTGGCAGAAGAAGGATACTGCAAAATCCCCATTCCCTCTCCACCCCTGGGGGAAGGATATTGCAAAATCCCCATTCCCACCCCACTCTGGGGCCAGCCAGAGGTGGCATTTGCCGGTTCTCCAAACTAATCAAAATTTCTGATACCGGTTCTCCAGAACCTGTCAGAAGCTGCTGGATTTCACCCCTGACCTAAACTCAGATGCTTGGCAATTTTTTTTTTTAATTTGATTTATATGCCGCCCTTCTCCGGAGACTCAGGGTAGCTTACAATGCATTAAGCAATAGCCTTCATACTTTTGTATATTTATACAAAGTCAGCTTATTGCCCCCACAAACTGGGTCCTCAATTTACCTACCTTAGAAAGGATGGAAGGCTGAGTCAACCTTGAGCCTGGTGAGATTCGAACTTACAGTAATTGCAGACAGCTGGTGTTAATCACAATGCTATCAGTCTGCTGAGCCACCAGGCCCTATTGACTCCTATTGATGACGGTTGCAGTGTCCCAGGGTCATCTGATCCTCTTTTGAGACCTTTTGACAAACTAAGTCAATGAGGAAGCCAGATTCAATTAACCACCACTATCTTAACAACAGGAATGATTCACTTTACAACTGCAGCAAGGAAGTTCATAAAATGGGACAAAATTCGCTTAACAAATGAAACTGTTAGCACTTAGCAACATAAATTTTGGGCGCAATTGTGTGAATTAACCTATTTCTAATTGCTGAAAACATTAGCCTCTGCTTCTAGCACTTCCTCCACTGCTTCAGTGTTCTAATAATCTATGTATGCCTGTAAATAATATATTATGAGGTTATCAGCATTAGATTTGGATGGAGTTGGAGTGGCTGTTGCCAGTTCTTAGTGTAGAAGAACTGAAGTGTTTTCATAGTACATCGTCTTTCAGATTTAGCAATATCTTTAAAAGGAAGATAATGGTCAGTGGTAGCACTGTACTATCCCCCATCAGCTGGTCCACCAAACACTCATCATCTGCTTGCTGAAGGCATTGGAACAGTATCCAGGATAGACAAAGTTTGGTAAAAGTCACTGGGGAAAGCAACCTCAGCTGGCAGATATGTTCTAGGCCAGATCGTCAGAGGGCGAATAGGAAATCCTGAAAACAGAGCACAAATCATTACCTCCCAATGCCATTGCAATGACGGGTTCTTGATTTCAAAACCTTGAAAGGAAACTCCTGCAGAAATTCCTGCTTTGATCCTTAGTATCAAAGACAAAGGAGGACACCTATGATGCAATGGGCCCATGATTTCTTGGTGTCTTATAGCTTTCCCCACCTTCTAAAAGTGTCCTGAAGTGCATAAAATAAAGCACAAATCAGAAATAGCCAGTTATTAGAAATAAATACTGTAGATACTCTTCAAGCATCCAAGCATATTGCAATATGTTATAGATTTGAAAAGTTATATTTTAAAATATATGATCAGGCAGAATTGGGATATTCCAGGTTTCTTCAACTAGTGTCATCTGTTGGGACACAGAAACAGCATTTTTGTTGTAGCAGTCCTCTGGAACAACACACCTTACAGATTCCTGTCAGTAGTGGGATTCAATTTTTTTTACTACCGGTTCTATGGGCGTGGCTTGGTGGGTGTGGCTTGGTGGGCATGGCAGGGGAAGGATACTGTAAAATCTCCATACCCTCCCTACTCCAGGGAAGGTTACTGCAAATTCCCCATTTCCTCCTGATCACTGGGACTCGGGAGGCAGAGAATAGATGGAGGCAGGGCCAGTCAGAGGTGGTATTTACTGGTTCTCCGAACTACTCAAAATTTCTGCTACCAGTTTTCCAGAACTGGTCAGAACCTGCTGAATAGCACCTCTGATCCCTGTGCTCCCACCCTGACAATGTTTAAGTCTTTGAAGATTTGGCCATTCCTCTGGGATTCCTTTGGATTAGAATGGTGGGTCAGCCTTCTATACAATTTTATCTAGTTGAGATATTGCCTATTCTAGACACACAATTTTTGTTTTTGTTTTTTACTGTTTTACTATCCTTTAATATTGGAGTGTTAGAGTTGTATAACCTTTTAAATTTAATAAATGAATTAATAAAGTTCTATCTATAAAAGCACAGAACTTCTTTTAACTTAATTTATAAAATCCTAGTTAATAGATACTTTTAGATGTAAGAGAGTGGAAATAAATAGATATTAAAGAGGATCTTTAGCATTACAGCTTGCATTACAGTGATTACCAGGTCCGTTTGTGAGATGTTATAGACTGAAATGTTTTTCTGAATTTTTGATATGACAAGTTGTATCAAAATTACATGCATGGTTCGCTAAACTACCTGTCTGGTTAAGGGGACTTACAAAATAACATTTTAGATGCTAGAAATAAAGTTGTGGGCTTGTGTATAATTTTCAATTTAAACATACTGCGCCAATGTTTTCAGCATTGGCAACATGAACAGGTAAACTGTAAATGTGTATACTTGAATATGGAGATGTCAATATTTAATCATACTTATCAAGCAAGATAGTTTTGTTTGCATATTTAAAAATTTACATTTCATCTAATGCAAATTCTGTTCAGACCACTTGTGAACTTCATACAGAATGCATATTTCTATATATACATTCACTTCCAATGAACTCATTTCCATGTGCACTTCTCATACATTTTGGTACCAAATTGAATTTTCAAATATATTCCTCTACACTAAGTCTCTGTATATTTTCCCACAGTAAGTGTTCTTTTAATTATCTTTCAACTGCAACTTGCATTACAAATTACTAAGAAGTACACATTTTTGTGCATGTAGATATTGGGTATACAATATCCAAAACTGGGTTATTCGTGCAGAGTATTCTCATGGAAAGTATTTCTCAGCCATCCTTCATGAATGTAGGGTTCCATTCAAAGTAGCCATTGGCTTACTGAAATTTTGATTTGAAATTATTTTATTTATTAAGAAAATTTATATGGCTGCCTAACTCACTCTCAGTGAGTCGGACAGTTTACAAAAATAAAAGCCCAATATAAAACTAAACAAACCGTCACCCACCCACCCACCCCTCTGGTGGCAAAAATGAAACCAACTGTTTGATTGAGCCATGGTGGTGCAGTGGTTAGAATGCAGTATTGCAGGCTAATTCTGCTGACTGCCAGCAGTTCAATTCTGACCGGCTCAAGGTTGACTCAGCCTTCTATCCTTCTGAGGTTGATAAGATTGTTGGGAACAATATGCTAATTCTGTAAACTGCTTAGAGAGAGCTGTAAAGCACTATGAAGCTGTTAAGTGTTATTGCTATTGATGAGCTGTGTATTACCCTGGGGTTCCCAGGCCCATTGGCAAAACCATGTCTTCAGAGGCTTTAGAAAGGTGTCAAGGTGCTGGCCAATCTTATTTCTGCAGGGATGATGTTCCACAGGGAGGGAGCCACCATGGAGAAGGCACTTCTTCTTGGTCCCACTAGATGGATCTCCTTAAGAGAGGGGACCTACTTTTCTGCTCTATCTATATGTAGATATAGCTGGGAAAAGATGGTCCTTCAAATAACCTGGTCCCAGACCATATAGGACTTTAAAGATGATAACCAGCAACTTGAATTGGACTTGAATTGGACCAAGAAACACACTGGGAGCCAATGTAGCTCCAGCAGGGAAGCTGACATGTGCACATCTAGACTTGCAAAAAACCATGCAGACTACCACATTTTGAATCAACTAAAGTTCCAGATACTTTTCAAGAGCAACCCTGTGTAGAGGTCATTGCAGCAGTCAAGATGGGATTTGACTAGGAATGGGTTGTGAGCAGGACTCTTTGGTCCAGGAAAGGGCTAACTGATACACAACTCGCAGTTGTGGAAAGATCCTCCTGCTCCTCTATATCTCTTCCATCTAAATATTGCTTTTTTGCTCATTCATTAATGTTCCATATCAGTGGAGGACATCTCCTAGTTTGGGTGTCGGCAACTCGCAGCTCTGGAGCCACATGTGGCTCTTTCAGCCCTCTGATGTGGCTCCCGATGCAACTGCTGCTGCCACCTCCATGGCCTACTCACACAGTGAAAGTTAGCGCACTTCACAATGGGGGAGGCTGGGTCCCCTCCTCCTCCTGGAGGCCATTACAACATGGAGCCACAATGTGACCCTCCCAACTTGCCCCTGGCAACAGCAGTGGGGTTGGCTGCAGTGCAGCATGGGGTAGGCCAGTGTCTCAGGGTGGAGAGCAGGTTGCACATCCAGCACCAACCAAGATCAGAAGTAGCCACCCGCCATTTAGTGCTGAAGTTGGGCAGCAAGAGAGAGACAGAGAGAAAGAGAGAGAGGGAGGGAAAGAGAGAGAGAGATAAAAACAAAGAGACAGAGAGAGATAGTCATGTGACTGAGTGGGAATGAGTGACGTCGAGTTGGCCACACCTACCCAGGTTTTGTGGCTCCCGGTGTTTTCTTTTCTGTGGGAAACAGGTCCAAATGGCTCTTTGAGGGTTTAAGGTTGCAGACCCCTACTCTAGTTGATCTCTAAGTAAGCTGAAGAGTGGAGATTCATTGAAAATACCTGATTAGCTCATCCAAGTTCCTTCCAGTTGGCAGACATTAGAGTTACAATTACACTGAGATTTCTATTAGAGCAGTTGTGATTTTTTAAAGTTGAAGATACTTCTTGTGGACAATCTGATATGAAATACAAGAAAAAGATAAATAAATGGGGGAGGAGGAAGAACATAATAAGGGAGGTCCAGGTTGTCTTCTACTGGCTACAACAATCCTCTTCAGAATGCAGGAAATGAAATTTCACATTTGCTTCCCTTCATCTCTGCAGTCTCCAGGCAAAATGGAAGATAAGGTGCAGGAGAAGTGTATAAAGAAATTGATATTAATGATGATAATATCTGTACTTGTTAGATTATACAGAATAATTTTGATAGGTAAGTCCTATTCCAAAAGACTTACAATTTAAAACTGATTGAGAAAATAAATACAATTAGACAAGAAAGATGTGATGTTATAATGAAATCTATGTTGTTCATGATAGGATAGTACTAGAACTTAAAAATATTCTAATGTCCTTTGCAAAAGGTGAAAAAGAAACAGAGATGGTTATACAAAGATATCCAGGAAGGTCACTCCACATATTTAAAGGTCATATGTGAAGATTTAAACATTATAAGAGCCTCGATAGCTCAGCAGACTAAAGCCTGTTATTAACATTCAGCTGTCTGCAATTACTGTAAGTTCGAATCTCACCAGGCTCAAGGTTGACTCAGCCTTCCATCCTTTCTAAGGTAGGTAAATTGAGGACCCAGTTTGTGGGGGCAATAAGATGACTTTGTATAAGAAATATACAAAAGTATGAAGGTTATTGCTTAACACATTGTAAGCTGCCCTGAGTCTCCGGAGAAGGGTGGCATATAAATCTAATTTTTATATATATATATATATATATATATATATATATATATATATATATATATATATATATACATACATACATATATATATATATATATATATATATATATATATATATATATATACATGAAGAATAAATATCATAGATCAAATACCTCCTTTCTCTACTTTCTTATATTTCCTTTAATATGAAAATGAGTACTTAAAATTATGACAAAATACCAAGCAAAATTTTTAGCTGTGTGATTACTCTTCTGGTTTTTAAATACATTAAACATGATTTAGGATAGTTAAGATACAATGTTTAGTATTCTTATTTTATTGGACTCTGATTTTATGTAGGTACAGTTTTGCAAATAGGATATACTACTATATTACTTCCAGCTATCCCAGTGTAAGAACCTGCCTGCCATTCTGGATTAGAGACATCACTGGGAGTATCTCAGATATAATCCCTGTATTAGCCAGAATATGATAGAATAATCTGAGGGTCCAACCAGATTAGACAGTGAGACTAAGTAGCATCACTGGCTGGGACTATCCTAAAGTAAGATTAGAAGCTCAAGTATCATCCTGGAACCTGTATACAAATATGCACAGAAGCAACTAACCAAATAAGAATGCCAAATAGTCAGACAGGAACAAGAGAACATTGTGTTGACTTGACCATTTTCTCAGGCAGCTTTGCACACCATAAAACAATTCCTAAAATACCTGCTTAGTGTGATCAAGCTTGGAAAGTGGGCCACTGAAATCTGGACATTGATAGGTTATCTTAACTGATGGGCTAATGGGCTACCTTAGCTGGTTCCAAATTCCTGGATAATACCTAGATGACAACAATAAATCAATTTTTTTTATCTCATTCTTTTTGCCTGGTGGTGGTTGCAGGTTAATACTGTGGTAATGTAAGTATCATGTTCTTGATTTTGCCCAGAAATTTAAAGAAAATATGAAAGCTCCAATCTGTTATGAAACATAATATTGCTACTTATTCAAGATTAATAATACCGCACTGTAACAGTAATAGTTATATCAGTATTTTGATTGAAAGAGGTAAATAAAAGACGTCTCTTTTTGAACATAACCCAATATTGACTATATTATAAACCCAACACTGGAATAGGAATATGACATGGTGTGTAAATCTATCTTTCATTCCCATTCAACATCTGTTCAATATTCTGTATTTTTTTTCTCTCCTAAACAGTTTCCTTAGATTCTGTCCTTTAATCAGAGCTTTAACTCATGAAGTCAATATATCACCTAAGGAAGGGTAACACAAGATAAAGCATTCATCATAAAGTGTTCCAATATTTGAGAGTCTGCCACAAAGAAGAGAGGGTCAACTTGTTTTCCAGAGCACCAGAAAGCAAGATAAGAAGCAATGGATGGGAACTAATCAAGGAGAGAAGCAACCTGGAATTAAGGAGAAACTCCATAACAGTGAGAACTATCAACTAGTGGAATGGCTTGCTATCAGAAGTTGTGAGCGCTCCATCACTGGAGGCTTTTATTTATTTATTATTTATTTATTTATTACATGTATTTATATGCCGCCATTCTCCTGAAGGACTCAGGGCGGCGAACTCAAATTAAGAAACAAGTACAATAAAATCCCATTTTAAACCAAATAACTAATTAATAGTAAATAATAAAACCCGGAATCAGTCTCAGCCTATTTGTTTGAACAGCCAAGTCTTCAGGTCCCGACGGAAGGAACAGAGATCAGGAGCCATCCGGAGCTTGGTAGGTAATTCATTCCAGAGGGTGGGAGCACCCACAGAGAACGCCCTACCCCTGGGCACAGCAAGACAACATTGGCTCGCCGTCGGAACCCTGAGGAGAGCGGCCCTATGTGAGCGAACAGGACGGTGAGAGGCAGGCAGGAGAAGGTCCTGCAAATATCCCAGACCTAAGTCATGTAGGGCCTTATAGGTGAGAATTAGCACCCTGAAGTGGACCTGGAGAACCACTGATAACCAGTGCAGCTCACGCAGGAGGGGTGTTATATGGGAGTAACGAGGGGCTCCCGTAACAACCCATGCGGCTGCATTCTGGATCAGCTGGAGTCTCCAGGTGCATCTCAGGGGCAGGCCCATGTAGAGGGAATTGCAGTAATCCAAGTGGGAAGTAATCAGGGCATGAGTGACTGTGCGAAGGTCATCTCAGTCCAGGAAAGGGCGCAACTGCTGCACCAGGCGAACCTGTGCGAAGGCCCCCCTGGTCACGGCCGTTAGATGGTCTTCTAGGGACAGCCGAGCATCCACGAGGACACCCAAGTTGTGAGCCCTATCAACGGGGGCAGGTTTTTCCCCATCTATCAAAAGTGATGGGGCCTCTGAAACCTGAGATGCTGGCATCCACAGCCACTCAGTCTTGGAGGGATTGAGTTTGAGTCTGTTCTGCCCATCCAGGCCTCTTTTAAGAAGAGGCTGGACATCGATTTGTCTGAAATGATACAGGGCAGTGATGGCTAACCTTTTTGATATCGCGTGCCAAAAGTAGGGGGAGTGGGGGGACCCACACCCATAATTCTATGTGCCCCAGCCCCCTGCACCATGCTCCCCACGCTTTTGGCACGCAATGGCACAGTGGGCCCAGTAGGCCTGTTTTTTGCCCTCCCCCAGCCTCCAGAAGCTTTCTAGGAGCCTGGGGAGGGCAAAAACGACCTTCCCCACCCACCCCGGAGGCCAGAAACAGCCCGTTTGCTGACTTCCAGTGGGAGCAGGAAGCCTGAAAATCAGCTGGCCAGATGTGCATGTGCACCGGAATGGAGCTCTTGTGCCCACATATGGCTCTGCGTGCCACTTGTGGCACGCGTGCCATAGGTTCGTCATCATGGATATAGGGCCTCCTGCTTGAGCAGGGGGCTGGACTAGAAGACATCCAAGGTCCCTTCCTACTATGACGATGATCTCCTAAATACTCATTTGGTTTATTGCTTCCATTGTCTGAAGGTCTTCCTTACAAAATCAAATGGGCCTTATTTTCTGGGATTTTTATAAATGCTAGATTTTTATCTGCTGTTAATTTTTAACATCAACATCTGAAGTTTAAAATAACCTGCTTTTTAAAATATTATATTTCATATTGATGGCAATGTTTTTCTTTGTTTGTTTATGCAAGGATCAATTGAGGCAACCTAAAACAAAGGTTTGCCATTATTTTAATCACAACAGGGTTGGTGAGGTCTATCTACTTGCATATGTAGCATTCCCTCCCCTCAACCCCCTTTCTGGCTTTCATATATCTGCAGGGGTGAAGGTGTGATTTGCTATGGCAGTTTTCACTTCCAGCATGCTTGACAGGCAGGGAAAGGAAGGCGTTAATGTTTTCTGACAGGCGACCCGTAATTGTTGCAGCTTTTCTTCTTGGCTCTTTCTGTGACTTAGGCGAGACCAGCATAACAAAATGCTCCTGCATTGAAATGGGTGTCTTCTTTTCCAGGCAGGAAAGAGGAATAGCATTATTCATGAAGAATTTTCAGCATTTTTGCTTTGTCTTTAACTCACCTTGGAGATGGATCAGTGGCTGAGCTGGCAGTTGGACAATGAACCTGAACTGTTTTACTCAGTTAAAAAGAGCACTTAGGCAGGTGTTGGGGGAAGGTATTGGCAAAGTCAATAGGGCAGTCACATACAGGTAAAAAAGAGACAAGGCTTCCGTGGCACGGTCAAGGTCACTTCTTGACTTTTTTTTTTCACCCTCTCTCTTTGATGGATGCCTTGGGAATAAGCCACCAAGGAGAACATGAGGAAAATTTATCTCTGGACTTATTTAAATGTTGGGTTAAAAAAAAGGAGTGGGTGGAAGAAAAGAGAAAGGAAAGGAAGGAAAGGGAAGGGAAGGAAAGGGAAGAGAGGGAAGGGAAGGAAAGGAGGAAAGGGAAGGAAAAGGGGAAGGGAAGGATGAAACAGAAGGGAAGGGAGGGAAAAGGGAAGGGAAAGGAAAGGAAAGGAAAGGAAAGGAAAGGAAAGGAAAGGAAAGGAAAGGAAAGGAAAGGAAAGGAAAGGAAAGGAAAGGAAAGGAAAGGAAAGGAAAGGAAAGGAAATGTGGATTTTATAGGTAGCCCTCAACTTATAATCACAATTGAGCCCAAAATTTATGTTGCTAAGTGAGAAATTGGGTGAGTTTTGTCCCATTTTTCTTGCCATATCTGTTAAGTGGGTCACTGGAGTTGTTAAATTAGTATCACGGTTGTTAATGTTTCCCCATTGACTTTGCTTATCAGAAGGTTGCAAAAGGTGATCACATGACCCCGGGTCACTGCAACGGTCATAAATGTGAGTCAGCATCCAAATGTAAATCACGTGACCATGGGGATGTTGCAACGGTCATAAGTGTAAAAAATGGTCATAAGTCACTTTTTTCAGTGCCATTGTAACTTTGAACATTCACTAAGTGAACTGTTGTAAATCAAGGATTATCTATACTCCGCTAGTCATTACTGACTATAGGGGGCGCTGTTCTTCTCCATTTCAAATGATGGGTAGGCTCCACTAAACCCAATGGGACAATTTTGAGAATAACAAACAGATGGCTTTGTTCTGTAAAAGTGCATTCCTGGCTGGGTTCATGTATCATGCTGTGTTTGGTTTTGCCTTATTGTATGATATGAATACTTCTATTGTGGTTTACTCAACAAACCATGATTAAAGCATAAACTATATAGAAAGATATTATTAGGGGAATGAACGTCATTTGAATACAGAGAAAATAGCTTGCAAATAAATCTGCATAGAATTACCCAATGAAAGTTAATATATATCAAAACCTAAGAATCTATCAAGGATTCTCCTTAATATCTCTACTTGCATACATCCACACTATATAGGATTGATATTGCTATTAAACATATTCCTATTCTTACTGTCGGAGTCATTAAAATTTCAGTAGGAGGATTACGTATGTGATTAATAACCAACTTCAATCCTTTTAACCTTTCCTGAATCAGTCCTTAATAAATTTCTTCCCAAATTATATGAAAGGGAAAATAACAGAGAAAACTTGGCCTACCATTATAGAATAGCTTTTTTACCATCTATCAAAATATTAATTCTACTGCAATAACTTAACACCACTCATTTTCTGGAATTTAATTTTTATGGGCATATTATATTATATTCAATCTGAATATTGAATTGTGCTGTGAAGAATGGATAATAGCCTACATATATTTGGATTTGGCCACACAACCTATCTGCACTGCATATTCTGGGCTGCTAAACCAAATAGTTATTATTAACCACCCAAAAATTACACACTACATTTCAAAAATCCAAAATACAAACCACCCTTCAAGAGATGTAGAAAGGCCCCCCAAAAAGAAAGTGCAAACAGAGATTTTTTGACATGGGCTTTAACACCATCATTTTGTTTCCTTCCTGCCATCATCTTCCTTTCATGTAAAACTGTCTTGCACTAAGCCAAGTTTCCTTAACCTTCAATTCTTGAATAAACCACAATTGGCTAGACTCACAAAACATGTTAGATCAGAAGCCATGGATGACTAATCTCATAGTGGCAAGGTTCACATGGCATATTAGATACATAATTGAAGTCTACCAATGCTTTAGCTCAACCACAGATGGTTGTTTTAGTCCAATCACAGATTGTTGATCAAACTATTGTAGCCTAGTTCACACGTAACACTAAATCACAAACCTCAATGGCTGGGTTGAAGCAATGCAAAACCAGAACAAAATCAAGCACATTACTACTTGGTATGAAGTACCGCTCCACTGAATTGTCCTAGACAGCTGTCAAACAAGTCAGATTTTCCTGACTTTCCCAAAATGTAAACCAGTGGCTAAGACACTGAGCTTGTCGATCAGAAAAGTTGGCAGTTCGAATCCCTAGTACAGGTCTCTTGCGTGAGCAGGGGGTTGGACTAGATGACCTCCAAGGCCCCTTCCAACTCTTGTTACTGTTTTAAGTTTCAAAACTTTCAAAACTTTTAAGTTTCAAAAACTCTCTTTCACGTCCCAGGTGAAACTACCATTCACCAGCCTCCATCTCTCACAATACTTTCTCCCCACCCCACCCCGCGCCCAAAGTGGCCAGATTCGGATAGGCTAAAAACGAATCTATCCGAACCTGAAACAGTTTTGTCTCCGAAACTCCTAGGAGCAGCAATTGCCCCGGATCCAGAAGCGCCTTTGCTATCCACCTTTGCCTGCACTGCATTAGGCACGCTTTACTCTTTTCTTGGCAAGCCCAACCCTTCCTTCCTCCATCCCGCAACCACCCCTTCTTAGGACGTTTCCTCCCGCCTCCCTATTCCATTCCACACACACACACACACACACACACACACTTCCTTTTCATCACCGGGTAAACGAGGCGCCTCTTCAGGGCGCTGCTATCTCAGGAGCCGCGCCTGGGCTGCGCGGGAGAGCTCTCGGCGCACGCGATGACAGGAGACGCATGCCTGCAGCCAATCAGCGTCGAGAGCGGTCCGGGAATGCTATATCGCTTGAATAAATCATTAAACCCGACACGCGCTCCTCCGCTTCGGCGGGCCCTACGGCACGGTTCGCTTTCCAGCTGCGGAGGCTGAGCGAGTAACCAGCGCGTGATATGGCGCAGGATAAGAAAGCGGGCTTCCGTCTGCCTTCCTTCCTTCCTTTCACAAAGGAAAGCGGGCTAACGGTGCGGGGCTTAGATTCCGCCG
The DNA here is from genome assembly GCA_022577455.1 of Arizona elegans. Taxonomy (NCBI): domain Eukaryota; kingdom Metazoa; phylum Chordata; class Lepidosauria; order Squamata; family Colubridae; genus Arizona; species Arizona elegans. The sequence goes on from JAKOOJ010000007.1 coordinate 67,289,898, forward strand.
CGCCTTGAAAAGCTTTCCCCCCCTCCCCCTCTCTGCACTGCACTATGGAAATCCAGACCTCGAAACGGCCCTTCTACCCCACGAAGCAAAGAGAGGTGGCATGTAGATTTGGAGACAACCCTTGCAAGGGCAAGCAAACAATGTTAAAATAACCACGGGTTTTACAGATCCGTGGTTATTTATTGCATTTCTTCCTACGATTTATATTTCTGCCCATAAAACACTCAGCATAGCAATGCAGTTGTGTGATGCGTGTCAGGGAAAAGAGAGGGAAAAAAATGCTCTTGCTGTTGCAAGGGTAACTGGACCATCAATCAGGAACCCTAATCCTAACCTATATCCTTCCAATGTTAGTATATCTGCTGCTGAAGCGAGCATCCCTTAATCCTAACCTATTGGAGGTGCAAAACAGACAAAATAATTAGAGATAATCTGTTCATTTGATGCACGAAACTCACTCATGGCAAAAAACTTTTAGTGGGGGGGGAAACGGGAGTGAGAGCCGCAGAAAAATTCCAAATTGAGTAGCCGACTTCCACTTTTTTTGCAGGTCAACCAAATGGCACAAAAAAGTGTACAAAGCACTGTCTTCCTCAGGACATTGTTACCAAAAGCACTGGGGTGTGTGTGTGTGTGTGAGGGGGAGGTTTTAGATGCTTCTATATTTTCTACTTTAGGGTGAAATGTCCTTGTCTGGCATTTGGTACATGGCACTTTTGACCAAAAATTGACAGGGGGCACTTAATATTCTTCAAAGGTGAGCATCCTACTCATTTGTTATAGAAAGGGCTGACCATTTTCTGGTTTTGCTATCCTCCCTTTCCAGTATGTTATCAGCCAGTAAGGAATCCATGAACTTTATCTTAGCTTCTCTAATTTCTCTGTCCATAAGGTTCCATGCATCATCTGGATAAACTACTGGAATAAAATAAAGAAACAAATGGGAAGAATCAAGAGCAAAATCTGTTCAAAGATGAAGAAAAGAGATCCTGACCTGATAATGGAATTTGCTATGGAGTTAAATAACTGATACTGACTAATGGCTAGGCAGCCACTGCTTCAAGGGGAGAAGGGAAAGGAAATGATTGAAGCAGCAATTGTAGGGAAACTAGGAAATAGACAACAAAAATTTGATCCTTCTTTACATTCGTAATAAAGATGGAAGGAAGAGTTAAACAAAGAGAGAAGATGGGAAGTATATTAACTTTTCATTTTTCATAAAAGTGGCTCATTTCAGTCCAATTGGCTCTACTGTTAATATTGCACCATTTTGTCCATGCACCCCCCCCAAAAACGGATTTCCAAATGATGTGAGTCCCAAATATGTATTGAAAAGAGAAGATGTTGCTTCGTTGTATGGTGAAACTGAGCACTTGAAACTGGATTTAGATAGTTTTCGGAACTTTCCCTTTAGGTACTGATGTTTACTATTCCTGCCTAGATCATCAACCCTCCATATTTGGAAGTCTTCCTAACCATTATTACTTTTTGCCATAGGTTCTCAAAAAAAACCCCAAAACCTTGGATCCCTTTAGCATCAGCTGTTGTGGACATTTCTTTTTATATGTATATCCTGTTGCACCCCTATCTCTCTGGCTATATGCACTTGCTCACTCACTCAACACACATATACCTACACACAGAAACACAAATACACAAATATTGACTGGGTTACTGATTTATTTTTGTTAGTTTAGAGCAGGGGTGTCAAACTTGCATCGTCACGGCAGCGTCATGTGACGTATCGTGATTTTTTTCCCCTTCGCTAAACTGAACGTAGGCTTGGCCAGTGCATGACGCATCCGGCCCACGGGCTGCGAGTTTGACACCCCTGGTTTAGAGCATATATATCCTAAACTACAGTGTATGAGCTACAGGCCATTGAGGAAAATATGAATGTGAAGAAAAATGTTTACCATCCATTTATTTATTTAGAAAAGATATACAACAGGATAAAGTGATTAAACTTGAATTATGAAATACTTTGGGCAAATATGGGATTGACGTTTGCTGAATGTGATCAGAACAAAGCATGCATGGGAATATATGAAATGCTTAGCAAACAGTCTGGCATTGATCATGGAGTACGGCCTAGATGCCTGAGTTTATGGATAAAATGTAAAGAGTGTTGTTATGATATTAGAGGTGTGCTGATTGTTGGAATGAATATACTTTGGTACACAGAAGATTCTATATTGTCGTCTGATTATTGCAAATGTTAGATAGATTATATGATGCAAACAAGGTATATGGATCAGAAAACTGATCCTTTTGGATTGACAGTTGTTGAATCTGAAGGAATGTTGCGGGCCCCATTCCCTAAGGAGGAGATACATCTGGTGGGACCCAGAAGAATGGCCTTGTCCGTGGTGGCTCCCTCTCTCTGGAACATCATCCCTTCAGAGATTAGACTGGCACCCACTCTAACATTCGTGGTTCAGTCAGTGGGCCTAGGGAACCCAGAGCGGGATGGAGCCCATTAAATGGTTAGTATGAATGTGTGTTGTCACCAGAGTATGTGGGGGGGAGGGGCGGTGGAGGGTTATTATTTTATTATTTTTCTTTTTATTATTATTTATTTCTTTTATATGGTGTTTTTATATCTTTGTAAGCCGCCTTGAGTCGCCATGTGCAAGTTGGCGGCAATATAAATTTTCTATAAAATAATCTTAAAAATCCTACAGATGGGAATTTGAGAGAGAGAGAATTATTTAGTGTAATGTTATATATTGTATGTTTTGCTGTAAACTGTCTAATTTACCGTGGGGGGCGCAATGGCTCAGTGGCTAAGATGCTGAGCTTGTCGATCAAAACGTCGGCAGTTCAGTGGTTCGAATCCCTAGTGCCGTGTAACAGAGTGAGCTCCAGTGGTGGGTTGCTCCCAGTTCTGTTTGGTTCTTGAGAACCGGTAGTAAAAGTGGCGGGAGGCTCCGCCCACTTGCCATGACGTCATAAGGTGCGATCTGCGCATGCGCTCCTATTGCGAACCGGTAGTAAAGGTAAGTAGAACCCACCCCTGGTGAGCTCCTGTTACTTGTCCCAGCTTCTGCCAACCTAGCAGTTCAAAAGCACATAAAAAACGCAAGTAGAAAAATAGAGACCACCTTTAGTGGGAAGGTAACAGTGTTCCGTGTGCCTTTGGCATTTAGTCATGCCGGCCACATGACCACGGAGATGTCTTCGGAGAGTGCTGACTCTTCGGCTTTGAAATGGAGATGAGCACCGCCCCCTAGAGTCGGGAACAACTAGCACATATGTGCAAGGGGAACCTTTACCTTTACCTATGTCTAGTTCACAGAGTCAGATAACTGTAATAGCAGCAAGTTCATAATAAACAGTTATATATAACAATAAAAAATAAGGCAAGTAGCTGAATTTGTGTATTTTGTCATGATTTATTTATTTATTTATTTATTTATTTATTTATTTATTTATTTATTTATTTAATCATATTTGTATACCGCCCTACTCCCAGAGGACTCAGGGTGGTGAACAGCCAAGATAAAAATACAAAGAACATACAAAAGTTAAAAGCTATTAAAAATAGATTAAATAATTTGGGCTCAAAAAACAAATTTAAGACATCCAATTTATCTAAAAACATTTAAAACCCAATTTAAAAGGGAGAGTTAGGCCAGACCAGCCTGTTGGACTAAAAACGTTTTTAGGGCGCAGCGGAAGATGCGTAAGTCTTGGTATATAGTTACTAAAAGTAGGGAAACAGAGAAATTTTAATACATACAAATAATGGTAGAAAGGCCTGTTGTGAGAAAAGAAATGATTTCCAGAACAAGTAAAAGTAACATGTTTTCTTCCACTTCGTTATTTAGAAGTATTTCTCTTTCAAACAGAAAGAAGAGTTGAGAAATTTAGAAAACAAAGCAGACTGAAATGTACTGTAAAGATGGCATTGATTTTCAAGAATAAAAAGATGTGGAGAGGTATCACGCATGACCTTATTATAAGCATGTTTTACCTTTGATTCTGTTTCTTATGTCTTTAATTTCTTTGGCTTTTATTATCTCTTGCTCTGTTTCTGCACTCTACATAGGATTGCTTATTCCAAAGGGAACATCACAATGAGTATTCAGCCTGGATGCTAGCCCATTGTAACGTGCACCCTGATCTTGCATGTTGGTAGCTGTTTTTTCGTCTTTTGCCTGTCTGAGCTCATCAGCTCCTCTCTAACCAAAGGATCTTTGCAGATACCTTCCAGTTGTTTCTGTGAAGCACTGCAGCCTCTTGGTCTGCCTGTAGCCATGTTTTGTTTCTGCACTTTAAACAGGGCTTACTGACTTGATCCACTAATTGTTTATTATAAAGGGCTAAAAAAAACCCATAGCTGAGATGTATTTGCAAATATTGCTTTGTCAGGTTTTGCCCTCCCATTTTGAAAACATTTAAAATGTCAACCTGCATTTCTAGTGAATTATCCTGGTGTTCACCCATCTCACTCCATAAGGGTGACTGGAAAACTTAATCATGCAATTAAAGGGGTTTCTTGGTTTATGGAATTTATAAATGTTGAATCCAACATGTCAAAGCTCCTGAGTAGCTTTCCTCCTAACAGAAGAAAAGGCTTTTGTAGTGCTTAAATGCTCAGAGATTTACCTCACTCCTTCTTGGTCCCTTCTTCCTATTCCCAGGGAAGTGATGTGGTCTATTCAGAAGAGAAAATATGGGTTATTACTGTCTTGGACATTGTTATAAGCAGTTAAAGAACTTCATTTCTCTCTCGGAGGAAGCATCATCTTCAGATCCGATTTTGTGTGTGTGTGTGTGTGTGTTGTGTCGTGGTGGTGGGGGTAGGGACACAGAGAGAAATAGGGAAAAAAAAAAAACCCAAAACCATAACATTGGTCCACATATGGAAATGTTAATTTAGCCCTTCAGATCAAAATGAGCAGGATTCTTATTCATCGCCATAGATTATAGCTGAATTCAGTTTGCAAACCTTATAATGGTTTATACCAGTGTAAAAATAAATATTTTTTAAAAAACGAGAGAGAGGGAGGGAGAGATCAGACTTAGGAAAGGGGGGGGGGAACAGATGGGGGTGGGTGATAACCGTTGCTATTTTCATAATCAAACAGTGGTTCCGAGATCAAATTCAACAATGAATATTTGTAGTCAAGTAAAGGGCACCGGGATGTTTTCTGCTTGCTTTCCCATTCTCTCCAAGCAGCATATTAATGGGGAGAAGAGAGAAACAAGGGGGAAAGGGGTGGGGTGGGGGGAAGAGGAGAGGCTGAATGTATGGAAATGCAATGCCAGCAAATTAAATAAAATTCCTCTATATAGCCTATGCCTGAAGAATTTCTGCATGATTTGCTGTTCATTTTGAGCAAGCTGGGTTTGAAAGACGGGTGACTGCCTACTTTGATTTTCATTGGATAGGATGCTTGTTTCATAGGATGCACGCCGCTTAGTGTGTTGGGACGCGCAAACTGAATTGGAAAGCGATGCTGGAGGAGCTGAGCACGAAAGCAGGAGGGGGAGGAAGGGGATGGGGAAGAGGGTGGCAGTGGTGGGGGAATGAGCCTGAGATAGATTCTAGTCACGTCTTTACTAACTGACAAGGAGGCTAGCCAAAAAAGGAGTGAGAGAGAAGGCCCCAATTTCTTTTTGAGTCTTGGTAATTGGGTACTTTTACACACAGATCACGCTGTTGAGAGAACATAACAGCTAGAAAGATCAATGATTTGAATCTAAGGTACGCAATTCTCTTTCGTTGCTTTTTTTTTTAAAGTTTAATTTTTCCATCACTGACTCATACCTCCAGTGATTGTATGTGCAATGCCTTATAAAAGCAATTATATATTAATAGCCATTATGCTCCTCTCCACACAAGCCCCTGCTAGCCAGCCCCCTAATTTCCCCCCAGCCCAATCTGATCTATCCACAACACCCTGTTTTATCAGAAGGTGGTCAAATTTGAAAGACTTGTAGATGTAGCCCCTCTCTGTTGGGATCCATTCTATGGAGAAAATTTTGAAATGTCCAGTGGTTACAATGAAGAACAATGGAAGAGGCAGACAGGCAGGTCTCTCTTGATTTTACAGACATTTGCAAAATAGAAAGGCAAAAGAATACCAGCATAATATGGGAACTTTTGTATAGAAATCCTATATATGGCTGTTTAGAAGTGACATGCCACCCAAATATTTGCCTTTCCTGTACAGGTTTAATCAATGGCAGAAGGGTACACAACAACCAGGAAGATTTCATTTTAATTGAAACAAAGTTTATTACCAAACTATTTTGTATAAAATGTCGTTACACATGACTTTTGTAAGTTTATAATAAAACAGAATGGAAAGGCAGTAAAAGAGTGTTTCCTCCTCTTTTCTTTTTTCTTCAAAAGGCAGCAGCTTGTAAAATAAATAGCTACCATTTTGTGTTTGGACAATAGCTGCATAAAGTTTGTTCATTTTGAACATTGATTATTAATACATTAGCAAACTTTCTATAAAAAAGTAAGACACATTGGTGCTAAAGTACATTTGGAGGCATTCCCAAGTCCTTTACAAAACCACATAACAAAAACATGGCAGTTGTAAGGTCATGTTGTCTACACACACATCTAGACAGGAAGAGGTAATAAGCATCACATATCTTTAAAAAAGTTATCATGATATACATATTTTATACCATTTGTACAAAAAAGGCTATAAATTTCTCTGGCTCTTATATACAAAAATAGCTTAATATATTCCCCAAATTGGTTAGGCTTGATACAAATAGATTTTTTTTAATATAATAAAAAGTTTGCAAGAAAAACATGGAAGCATTTTATAATGGGAATGGTAGTTGGAAAGTAGACAAAGATAGGACATTTCAGACAATTCTTTGAGTAGAGCATAGTTTGGGGTTTCCACAGCTTCACAAGCATTAGGCAGCCAGGATTGCAGGCCTTTTCACACAGATTTCTGAATAAATTTACTGAATTTAACAAATATGCTTATTATTGGTCTGATCACATTAATCCTGTTCCTTTTTGACACATATAATTAGCTCATGTTTCAATTTACGGCCAGAAAACAATGAAAACATTTTTGGAAGTGGGTAGAGGCAATACTGTATTTCAGTAAAAAGGGAAGCTCCTAGTTCTGTTGAAGATTTATGAATAGGCAGTAGTGAAATAGGCAGTATAATTTAACTTTGGGGGTAAAGAATAGGTAGATAGATATTTTCACATCACAGCTCTCCCTTTTGCTTCTGGGTCCATTGTGTGCAGCCTGATTTTACATCTTTACTTGCAAGCAAGCCCCACTTTCAGTAAGTATAAGAGACTGAATCGTTGGTCTGTAATTCTATGCATACTTATTGGGAATAGTAAGTTCTATTCAGCTCAGTGGATTTCTATTTCCTAGTAAATGCCCACAGACCTGGGCCGCATGTCTCTTTAAACAGCTGGAGTGCAAAGGCAGTATTTGGGAGTGCTTCAGGTTTTGTGGAGAGGAAGTTTAATTCCTTCTGTGCTTCAGTGTCTTGGCTTTCCTTTCCTTTCCACAACGAAAGGGGAAAGTAGTAGTAGTAAGATGGAATGATTTTTCAGGAAGTCCTGTGCAACATAAGGAAAGAGAAGAGAAAGCAATGTTAACATATGACCTAAATGGAAAACAGCAATTCTCAAAACAGCTGGCTTTGGAATGACAGGTTGCTACTCCATAAAGCAAAACAAGTCTTAACTTCTAAATGTGTGTATATGTGATTGCACTATACTCGCCCATTTGGATTTTACTTAATACTTACCAAGTAAATCAATTAGGGTTGTTATACAATTCTCAGTACATTCAGTGACACCCATTCCCAATTGGGTCCTAGAATGTTCAGTCATATGTATCTATTCTGAAAGACTTGAGGATGCTTATATATAGAAAAACAGAGTACTTGTAGCTTTAGTCTGTGATGTTAAACATAACTCATAGGAAGTAAATTCTATTAAATATATGCATTTAATTGCACTAAATACAGGACTGTTTAATTAGTCTTTTTGAGCTTTTCTTCTATGGTATACCTCAAAAGAATGTGCACACAATCTCTAGACAATCTTCCAGCCAGGCACTGATGGGGTTCAGGATGTAAATGACATGACACAGGCAATCTATGGTGATAGATATGACATGTGTGACATGAAGTGACGTAAATTGTCTACTTATGGTCATGGAGGGTCCTGCTTACTGTTATAGGATGGGTATCATCCCCTACCAGTCACAATTGGAAATAATTTTCTTTGGATATTTGCATCATAAAACTATGGACCCCGTTACCTGGAAATGTTGACTTTCTTCCAGATAAATTGCTTTTGGATTATAAGGCCAGCAAACAGAAACTCATATATGATAGCTTATATCTGATAATGTCTTCCAATTGATCTTTACATGTTTATTTAGGTGAGACACTTTGGGGTAGGCTTGAATGCAAGGAAACATACATCATCAGTCTAAGGGGAGTGGAATCCAGCTACTTGAGAAAAGCCCTCTGCCCTACTGAGATTCCCAGAAGTATAGAAACTATTTTTCCAGTTATTATTTGTTCTTATCTAGGAAGTCAGATTTTACAATATACAACCCATTTAGGCCAGGGCTGTTTTACTGACGGGTATTACTAGAGTCACTCAAGCTACTCAGCAGCCTCACATGCAAATACAGCTGCATCCCCCCCCCTCCCACTTGTCACTTGGGAATCTAAGCAAGATCTTCAGTTTTGACAAAGTCACCCCATTCTCAGTTAAACCACCTTATTGCCATCAACTGAAAAACGGACCACAGAGTTGGCCCCTCAAGTCTCACTGGCTGCACACACAGAAACAGCTTAATCAGGTCAGTTAAAAAATTAGTGGCTGCTCTCACTCATGTCAAGCTTGGTTAACGTTAAGCTGGAGTTTTTGAGCATCTTCTGCAAAAGCAGCCATTTGCGGGTTAATTTGTGGTTATTATGACAGTCCCTGTCAAGGACTGGGTTAAGACTGTCATGGGACTGGAAACAGGATGCAGTTCCCCAAACCCTTATAAGTGTCTGGAGTCCTCTGCCATGTTCCTTATGGTAAAGTCAGCCGGCTGGGTTTATAAAATGCCCTTCTTCACAGCAGCCTCTGCAACCTTCTCTAGGACCAGAAAAGCTGCCTCCTCCTCCTCCTCTTCTCCAGGCGCACGAGGAGCCACCGGCGCCCCCCAAGAGTCCACCGCCGCGGCTGCCACCCCTCCCCTGCCCAAGAAGCCAAGCCAAGCCAAACCCACCTGCTGCAAAGTCAACGCGGCGAGGGGCCACCAGGGCCTCTCAGAACCAGTTGGTGAAATCCAGCAGTTCCTGCTCTTCGGGGCTGAGGGGATCGTAGGACCCTTCGTCCGAGGAGTACGAGGAGACAGGCGAGCCTGCCATGGAGTTCATGTCGTTGGGGTAATTGGGGGAGATGGTGGGCGAGAGGACGCCGGCCTGGAAGGCGGCGCTGACGGCGTCGTGTTCGTCGAGCAGCTGCTGCAGGGCTCGGATGTACTCGACGGCCGAGCGCAGCGTCTCCACTTTGCTCATCTTCTTGTTGGCGGCGCCGTTGGGGACGTGCTCGCGGAGAGTGGCGAAGCCCAGGTTGACGAGCTTGACGCGGTTCCTTTCCCGCTCGTTCCGCCGCGCCACCGCCGCCGGCTGCTGCTGAGGGAGGCTGTAGCCGAAGCCGCTGAAGTTGAGGCGTCTCTTGCAGCGCATCAACTCCGGCGACGCCGAGCGCTGCCGCTTGACCTGCTGCTGAGGCTGCTTCGGCGCAGCCGCAGCAGACGCTTTGGCGGCGCCCGGAGAGGGCTGGTTCTGTTGGCCGCCCGCCGCCGGGCTCAGCTGCTGCTGCTGCTGTTGCGCGCTTTGTGAAGCGGCTACTGCGGCGGCGGCCGCGGCGGCGGCGGCCGCGAAGAAGCAGGCGGGCTGGAGGAACGGCGGGGGAGGCGGCGGCTGGCTGGCGCTGCTGTCCATCTTGGCAGGGCTGCCGCTGGCCATTGGGCGGCCGCACGGAGGAGGCAAGGCGCGCGGCGGGGCTCGCGGCGTTTGCTGGCCTTTGGCGCGGGGGAGGTAGAAGAAGAAGAAGAAGAGGAAGAAGAAGAAGAAATAGTGAATCGGGAAAGGAAAGGCGGGGGAGGCTTTGCAGAAGGTAGAAAGCGAGCGGGCTCCGATGGCACCGCTTTGCTTTCCCTCCTCCCCCTTCCTTTGCAACCGAAGGAGGCTCGTGGCGCTCGCGTGTGTGCAGCCTGCTTGGCCAAAGCGCTTTTGCCAAAAAAGGACCAGAGATTGTCTCTCTTATAAGGGATGGCCGAACCTCCGCTTACGGTCTCTCCCTCCCCCCCCCCCACCGCGTCTCTTCTTTTCACACTTCACTCTCCCACCCCCCACCTCCTCCTACGCTCGCGCCTCCCCCTCCTCCCACTTCGGCTGCCTCTCCGTCTCCTCACACCCACCCTGCACCTTGCGCCTTCCACACACTCCCGGCTTTGCAGTGAAGGGCAGCGAGCGGAAGAGAGCTGCCGCCTTTTCATTGCGGGGAGGGTTGGGTGGGGAAGGACTTTCGTGGCGGGTGGGGTGAGGGTGGATGGGTGGGTGGCGAGGAAAGCTCGATACGGCGGGAAGCGCGCGGGCGCGCGCGCACGGGCGGAGAGACCCGGCGAAAACCCCAGCACACGCGTTTGGGCCGGTGCTCCGCCCCTTCTTCTCCCCTCCGCCTCTCCCCTTGCGAGGTTTGTTGTTGCAAGTGCGTGCGCCCGGCGCGTGCCGTTGGCCCAGCCGCTGAATAAACAATTGGGCTGGACCGCAGCTTGGGGATGAAGGAAGGATAGGGGCCCACACGGAGCAGCGAGCGCCGATTGGTTGAGCGTTAGAAGTAGGCGGTAATGGGACGGGGGGGGGAGGCGAGGAGGAGGAGGGGGGAGGAAAAGTAGCGGGGAAGGTTGCGGGACGCTGGGCGCTCGAGACTCCAGGGCAGACGGCAGGCTGTCCGAAGGGACGGGGAGTTTGCCCGAGGGATCCGTACCTTTTCTTGGGCTTCCAGAGCTGAGGGAGATGGAAGCATCTTACGCGCTCGAATGTAAGGGGGGAAAAGCCAGTTGGGTGGCCCAAAGCGGCGGACGGGCTGCCGCGGACTTGGAAGGACCATCTTTTATGCAAACGCGCTGAGGAGGCTCAGATGAAATAGAGGAGGTGGAGCGCCCGCTTGAAAAGCGCTGGGGAGCTGCCGAGGTCGAGAGGGACGGCCGCTTTTCAGGGCAGAACCTGGTGGCGTCCATGAGCCTGGAGGCTCTCCTCCCCCCCCCCCACAAAGGATGCTTAAATCTCCGTTTCTTTCTCTCTTAGAGCGCTATATGAGCCCGCGAGGAAAAGCCAAGATACTTTCAAAATGATTGATTAAATTGCCCGATCAATTGGTTAGTGATATTTCCTAAAGGAAGGAGGAGGGGAAAAAACGCATTGAAATTGCATAAGCTGATGCTCTTTACCTGGAAACGAGTCCCAACAGCGTTCAGCCTCCATATTTACTCCCATAGTCGCCAGAATTGTTAGCGGAAGGTACTCCGAATACCTGCATAAGGTGTTAATTTAAGGCCCTTAAATTAAGGGGATAATACTTTACAGCGAATTGCCTTGGGCCACTCTGGACAAACTAGAATGATTCAATATGTGAAATAATCAGGTAGACTAATACTGATTCGAGTCATTATTTATTCCAGTATTTTGCTTTATCCCCACCTTCCATTTACTTGGCTACAAACAATTATGAAAAAAATTACATTATAGAGAAGTTGGTGGGTGCAGAAATGGATATTTCCCCAAAGCTTACTGGTGTGCACAAAACCTCTGAGTCCCAAAACATCTGCAGGCCATAAGGTGAAAAAAATTGCTGCACAGTAGCCATGTTTTGGTGCCTTTTTGACCAGATTGGGCTGCATTTCCAGGTCTGAATCCAGTAGGAAGTAGAGTATTGCAAGAGAAATTAGCTTGGGAGAAAGAAATTCAAATTTGAAAATACTGATTTGCAAAAGATTCTTCACCCTGACTGGGTTTACATCTGAATAAGAATGATTGTCAAACTGAACAGAAACACAAATGTACATAGATGGTTTCCTCTTACAAATGAGAACTTGATGTCCATTTTTTATTTCTAGTTTGTCAAGATATGTATTTATATACATCCTTTAAAAATACTTTTGTTAATTTTCCAGAGTTGCAGTGGTGAAATGGATATCAATAGGGCCGGACTTTCCTATAGGCTAACTAGGCTTCAGCCTAGGGCCTCAAGATCAAGAGGGGCCTATATTCAAATTGTTAGCAAAATTAAAATTACACTTTCACTATAGGTGAAAGGGCCTCATAAGTGGCCTAGGGCCTCTTTTCATCTAAATCCGGCCCTGGATATCAATATAATTCCATTGAAATAAATAAAATGGGAAGAAACATTTTGGTGAATTTCTTCTCAAATAAGAAAAAATCTCTGCTTCTTGGGAGCAATACAGTCACTATACATACTAGAAGTAATGTAGTGTTTTTCATTTCTTCTGCAAAGAGGCTTTTTTCTCTAAGATTTTAGCCATATCTGTCTCTTGGATAGGTAATAAATCCAAAACCCATTTCACTTTGACCTTTTTTTATAGCAGGGAACTTTGTAGCTCTACAAATTTCATCACTACAAGCACACCAACACCTGTTCAAGACTCAGGAGAGATTTATAAAATGGCTCACTGAGGACAAATATCCAGCCACCATTGTAAATAGGCCACAAGAATTATTGTATGGATTTAGGTTCATGTTTATGAGTGATAGCGGGGAATTACATTTCTTAAATAGCTTGGCATGAAATACCTTCTAAAGGAAATCTCTCATTCAATGCTTCAGGGAAAGCAGTCTTGGGTTCATGAGCACCAGTTATGCCTCCCTTGGCACTTTCTTGGTTCCAGTCTTCTAACAATGTTGTGTTTTTATAAAACCACTCATTAAATAAATGACATGAATTTTACATACACATGAGATGGTATCATACAGCTCCATATTTATTTTCAAGTTATCTCTTGGCATACTTGAGCCTTGGTGATGCAGCGAACTAAAGTGCTGTTAAGTAGCACTTAGCTGCCAGCTGCCTGCAATTACTCCGAGTTCAAATCTCACCAGGCTCAAGGTTGACTCAGCCTTCCATCCTTCCGAGGTAGGTAAAATGAGGACCCAGATTGTGGGAGCAATAAGCTGACTTTGTATAAAAAAGAACACTGCTTGGGAGGGGGGGTTTGAAAGCCCTACTAAGCAAGTATATACAAAAGTATGAAGGCTATTGCTTAACGTATTGTAAGCCGCCCTGAGTCTCCGGAGAAGGGCGGCATATAAATCGAACCAATAAATAAATAAATAAATAAATAAATAAATAAATAAATAAATACTTAGAAAACAAAAAATAGTGCCTGGCAACTGCCCTATACTTTATTTAAAAGTAGTTTCTCCTGCATAGAAAAAATGGTATAGTTGACCTGGACGGGTGGAAAGTTATTTCAAGAAATTGAGTTAATGGGAGTGATCTCACCCCTACAGCTTTTTCTTCATGGCAGTTTTGTGGGGACGGGGAATCAGGCTTGCCAAAGGGCAAGTGAACTGCTGGTCCAAATGGACATTATAACAAGATGGTTGCAATTGTCTGATTATATGCCTGAGATGCTGATGATTTCACTATCCTTGTCATTATCGTTGTTGTCATTGTCTTTATCATCCTACTTATGCCAGATATTAAGTATGAAATAGACCTAAAGTCAGTGGTGAAATCTGAACCGGTTTACTACAGGTTCGCGGGCTGCGCATGCGCAGTGCGAACCATGCACCAAATGTGAGGTGCGCGCACAGGGAGGAGGCATGCAGTAAGTAGAACAGTGCGCAAGGGGGGTGATCAGCTGTGGTGTGCAATCTTTTTTTTTACTTTTAAAAGCATTGCTTTTAAAAGTAAAAAAAAAAGCCTCTCACGATCGTGCTGCTCAGCTGTGATCGTCAGAGGCTTTTTTTACCTTTTAAAAGCATTTGTTTTACAACCTCTTGAAGGGGTTTAGAAAAAATGCTTTTAAAAGGCTCTGACGATCACAGCTGAGTTGCCTGATTGTGAGAGGCTTTTTTTTTAAACTTTTAAAAGCATTTTTTCTACAACCTCGAGGTTGTAGAAAAAATGCTTTTAAAAGTAAAAAAAAAGCCTCTGATGATCGCGCAGCTTAGTTGGGCATGGGGGGGGGGGGCGGGGATTTCTGCTCCCAGTTCTCCGAACTACCTGCCGCTATTGCTACCGGATTGGGTGATCCGCTCCCAACTGGGAGCATTTCACCCCTGCCTAAAGTGCAAGATTGTTAGGTTATGGTGACTGACAATGATATGAGCTAAATTCCAACAGTCGAGAAAAACATAAACTTGGCAAAGAATGGGATGTGAAAAGGCCATGTATAATTTTTAAGAGAGTTGAATAAGACTTGATCCCATCAGAAGAACAGGCCAACAAATGCAGTAGAATGGCATTAAGTTCTGGTACAGTGGCTCAGACTGAAAACAGGCGATCATAAAGATGTAATATTCTAGCACAGGGGTGTCAAACTCAAGGCCCCTGGGCCGGATTCGGCCTGCAATGTGGTCAGATCTGGCCCGTGGGGCCATCCTGGAAAATGTAAGCTGGCCCACGTCATTTCGGCCTAATCTACCCAATGTGAAGAGGAAACATCGGGCCAGCGTGGCTTCAGCCTGGTCTACCCAGTGCAAAGAGGAAACATGCCTGCAGTTTGGGGAGTGGTGGTGTCAAGTTGGCCACGCCCACCCAGTTGGCCACACCAGCCCCCCGAGGTCAACCATAGCCCTGATGCGGCCCTCCATGAAATTGAGTTTGACACCCCTGTTCTAGCATATGAAAAAGAAACTACCTGCTAGTGAAAATATGTATATGTTTATATAATATATCCCAGCTCTTTACCAGTACTTAAGGCAGCTAACAAATAGATTAAAACAGGATTAAATTGCATTAAAACATATCCTTTAAAAAAAGTCAACAAAAATACCCATCTACTTTGTCAGCTGAAAATCCCAGAGTTCTGACAAAATACAGGTAGTCCTCGACTTAACGATCACAAGTAAGGCCAAAATTTATGTTGCTAAGTGTGACAGTTTTTAAGTGAATGTTGGACCCATTTTACAATCTTTGTGCCACAGTTGGTAAGTGAATCACTGCAGCTGTTAATTTAGTAACAGTTATTAAGCGAATCTGGTTTGACTTTGCTTGTCAGGTGGTTACAAAAGGTGATCACATGATCCCTGAACACTATCATAAATATGAACCAAGTTGCCAAGCATCCGAATTTTGATCACATGACTATGGGGATGCTGCAACAGTTGTAAGTATGAAAAATGGTCTTAAGTCACTTTTTTCAATGACATTATAACTTAGAATGATCACTAAATGAACTGTTGTAAGTCAAGGACTACCTGTAAAACATTTTCAACAATTGGCAGAAGTACAACAAAGAAGGAGCTATTAGCTGACTGTCCTTTGGTATGTATCTCCAAAACTGGATCATTTTTCTGCTCCTTCATAAACATTTGTGTAGGACCAAACGGACAAGGGAAAAGTTCTTCCAAAACTACTTAATGTCAGAAAAACTGATCCTAAGTCATGATAAATAGCTCATAAACAACATTTTGAATTGTACTTGGAAGCTGGAAATTAGCCAGAGATCTTATTTTGACAAGAAAACCACAGTACAAATGCAAAAGATCTTGGAATTATAGTAGATCAGAACCAGAATGGTCCTTACTGAACAAGTGCTTATCTAGGTGACTAAAAGATCTTGCAGCTGTATTTATACAACATACGAAGATAGGTTAGCTTAAACTTGGTTGATTTGTGATTTAGCACTTAGTTGTCTGAGCCAGCACATTTGATTAATTTGGGACTCCCTGGGCTGTGCAGATACAGAAAATGGTTTAATTCAGTAGTCAAGCTAAGCAGTATGAACCCAATCTTCAGGTTCTTAAATGAATATCACATAGAAGGAAGAGAAGGAGGTGACAGTAGCTATAATCCGCTTTCTGTTATCTCAGAGTAGAGAAAGAATAATGGATATCATTGGGATAAACTCTATATTAAAATATATTCTGGTTGAAGGTTAATAAGTATTTCCTAAGGATAAAAACATTGGGCAATTGAATCAGTTGTCTAGAGTGACTATGGATTCCCTTTTGCTGAATGTGGTCAAATAAAGATTGATGAGACATTTGTCCAGGGTATTTTTAACCTGAATTCCTGCACTAAACATGAATTGGTCTCTTCTCACTCGAGCCTTCCCATTCTTGGCTTCCAGGAGCAGCTAACTGGCAAAGGTGTTCAAGCACGAAGATATTACAACTATATGTAAATTAAAAATAAAATAGATCATTAAAAAAGAAAGAGTGCATTTTGTGCTTAAACTGTAGGTTTCCATCATGTTTTTCATCTACACATGTGTATCAGCTTCCCCTAATCTCTTAAATGTGTTCATCATGAGTCATAGAAACCTACATGCATCAGTACTAAAGAAAAGCTAATTTTAATTACATAGCCAAAGTGATTATACTTTAGGACATCAGACTAATTTTTGCAGAGAATTTGATGCACTCCAAAGTCTTCAGAATATGTCCCATTTATGACTTATCACAAAATAATTTCAATCATTTTTAGGTTTCTGGTGGAGTCACTTCCTGTATGAAGATGGAGTCACTTCCTGTATGAAGTAAATTGAGTGGCAACTTGGCAAATGACTGAGAATCTGTGAAGGTCAATAAAGGTTTATGTCGCCTTTCTGGGCTCTACGGGTGAATGGTTAATTATGTACACATAGGGGGAACCTATACATTTACTCGGTTCCTCTGTCCAATATTGAACATTATTTTGTGGGAACATCTTCTATTGTATTGTGATGATGCCTTAACTAACTGGGAGAGGGGGGAAATTGAATGGTATCATTCTTTGCACACTACAGTGGTGTGTCTTAGCCCATAGCATAATTTCTCCATCATGCAGAATAAATTTTCTTGGCTTCCTCCATTGCTGCATTCTGATAGCAGTGGGACAGGTAAGTACCATTACATATATTCATACAGAAGCTACCTTAGGGACCAAATTTTGGGCTCTGCATGAGATATCAACACATGAAGAGGCAAAAAAACAACAACAAACCCACCACCTATTTATTTAAATATTTATTCATAGATTTGAAGCATGTTAAATCCACACTTTGGCTAGAAATTGACTAGTTTCTGTTTCTAAGCTTATTATCAAATAGGGCAAACAGCTTGGCAGAGACTAGGAGAAAAGGCAAATTTGATGACCAACGGGTGAAAACTGCTTAGGGTTGAATGGCCAAGGTAGAATGATTACCAATGGTATGACAAGGGGAGGGGGGGATAAATCATTCTTTACCTCTGATGCAGTGGATATGATTAGGCAGCTGGGAAAAATCCAATCCTTCTGGAAGATCCCAGTTTGGTCTTATTTTGATTTTGCTGTTGTTGCTTAAGCCACTCAGAATTGTTGGAATTTGGTAGCCAAATAGGGATGAAATGTGTCTAACAACCATTCAACAAAACAAATAAAAGTGGCCATGCAGCTCTACACATTGAAGTTACTTTCACTGAATTCAGTGAGGCTAGTTAGCAAATGGGTTTATTAGCCAAGCACCGTAATGGTGACAAGTGATTGCAGAAAAGCAGACTTGAACCACTAGATACATGCCTGTTGAAAAACAACTCTGGCCTTGTAGTGTTGATCAAGTGGAGGTCATTATTATGTCCTCCAATGTCCCATTTATGATGATATCAAGGCCAAATTATTGTTGATAGGAGAACTCAAGGGCTCAGATCTTAAAACAATGGAACGATCCTCTTGCAGATGTGTTTCTAGATGTTACATTTGCTCCGTTATTTAAACTTTGAATGAAATATAGCATAGTTATTTTATGTTATGCTATATTGTTAGGACTTGTGGTTGCAACAATAAACTTATTTGGAATGGGACAGCTCATCGCTGCCAGCTTGCCACAACCTGGTTGCCTGCTTGACTCTCTCTTTGGCCACCCATGGTGAGTTGTCCCTGTGAGAGTTGGCTGTGTGGAGTTGTCCTGCAGCAACTTGGTAGTGATGAGTTGGCAGAGGTGACTTGCAGAGGCGAGCTGGCCGGACCGAGTTGTCCTAGACCCGTGATGGCGAACCTATGGCACATGTGCCACAGGTGACACGTGGAGCCATATCTGTGGGCACGCGAGCATTGCTCTAGCTCAGCTCCAGTGCACATGGGCACACCAGCCAGCTGATTTTCAGGCCTTCTGGGCCCACCGGAAGTTGGAAAACAGGCCATTTTCGGCCTCGAAGGGCCTCCGGGGGGAGACCATTTTCGCCCTCCCCAGGCTCCAAGAAAGCCTCGGGAGGGTGAAAAATGGGCCTACCGGGCCCACCAGGCCATCACGTGCCAAAAGCAGGGGGAGTGTGGGGGGGTCGCATTGAATTATGGGTGTGGGCATACACACACACGACACCCCCGTGCTCCCCTCACTTTTGGCACGCAACGACAAAAAGGTTAGCCATCACTGTCCTAGACCCAATTTACTTACTTATGTTACTTGCACTTTCTTGGATCATGAGGCACTGCATTCAGTCATCAGCCCAATCATCTTGTATTTGGACTACTGCAATGTGCTATACATGGAGTTTCCCTTGAAGAGAATTCAGAAGTTACAGCTGATACAGAATGCAATTGCACAGACAGTCCTAAGGCCCCCTAGGGATCATCATGTAATACTGTTGTTGCGTGACCTGCAATGTTGGTGGTTTGCTTCCAGGATCAATTCAAGGTATTGGTTAACTCAAGCATGGCTATTTGAGGAATCATTTCACCCCAGTGGGATTGGTCCACTCCATTTGTTCCAGCACAAGAAGGATGCTGCAAATCCCATCAAGGAACTTCAGCTGGTAGGGAACAGAAGAAGAGCCTTTTTTGCTGTGGCTCCCACCCTCTGAAACATCATGCTGCTTGAGGTAAGATCTGCCCCCATCCTCTTGGCTTTCTGAAAGGGCCTTAAAACCTGGCTCTGCCAATTGGCTTGGGGCCCCAATGAGGGTGCTACATACTGAAGGTGGTTAGTGGGTTAGGAAGATCCCACCTCTACTCCATTTGTGGTTTCTAGTTTATCCAATCTTGTGTTAATTATTAATGTTTTAACTTTTTAATGTTTTTATATTCTTGTTTTTATAACGTTGTAAGCTGCCTAGAGTTGCTTGACAGTGGGATGGGTAACATATAATTTTAATAAAAATGGAAATAAATGCTCACTATGTACATAGCTCAACTTCACAAATGCCGTAGAAGAAACTCAGAAAGGAAGGAAGGAAGGAAGGAAGGAAGGAAGGAAGGAAGGAAGGAAGGAAGGAAGGAAAAAGTAAAAAAGAGGGGGGAATGGTTACCTGTCTGTTTATAACCTAATTTAACCAAGACAAGTTTCCAATTCTGCCAAAACTATAAAGAAATTTCTTAAGTAGTCAAAATCCCTTTAAAAACCTCCTAAATAAGCAAGCTTTCTTGCTTCCTATTCAAATTACTTCTCAGAGAAATGTAACTGTTAAATTTTCTAAAAGAGTTCTATCAAGAGAAATGCCATCTCTCTCTACAGACCATCCAGAACCCTTCCTAGTTCAGCACCTGCAGTTCAGAATCCTTAATTTCTCCAAACAATATTCTTTATCCTGATCACCTTAAATTAAGAAATCCCCATATTATTGCAGTGTGTAGTTCTTGAGGGGGAATGGGAGGTGTGGCAGCCCCTGCCCTATTTTCTTTAAACGCCTGCTCTCTATTCTTTCCCCGTTTTTCTGCTTTTTTTTTACTTTGCTTTAAAGCTCCCCCCTTCATCCCTGTGCGCGTTAGTTAGGATGAGAGACGCCTGCCTTTGGAAAGCCGTTAATCTAAATACAGATCTTCAAAAGAATTCATACATTTAGAACTTTTATGAGAGGAGAAAAGAACCCTATGATTCTTATGCCCGTATTTTGTTACAGTGGCTTGAAACTCAGGCACATCTCCTCCCCTCTTTCTTTTCCACGTCTAAGATAAAAAAAAAAAAAACACCACGAAGCAAAAGGTCTTTCATCGGGTGGTTGTTTTTTTTTTTTTAATTAAAAAAGCCCAGCTTATTCTCCCCATAGAAGACATAACTCGCCTCGTTGGGAGGATGGAGAACAAGAACAGGCGAGGGAGAAAAAGGGGGACCTTTACAATACGCAGGGCATTCGCTCTCTCTGCTGGCCTGGCATTCAAGAATCGGCCTATTTTGGGGGGCTCAGCAAGAGAGTTTAGAAAAGAAGCGTGGGGTCTATTGAGAGTGCTCTGCCCCCCTTCACAACTGTGGGGCTTTATGAAACTTATCTTCCATGCCTTGTCAGGGTATTTTCTGGAGCCCAATTAGTGCTTTTGTTGCAAAAGTTCTTTTGAAAAAAAGAGAGAGAGAGAGAGAGAGAGAGAGAGAGGGAGAGTTTGAGCAAGCCAAAGAGGAGGAGGAGGTGGACAAAAAAAGTGGCGGGGGGAGGAGAACACCGCGGGGCGGGGGAGGGGGGAGTTGAGGTCTCTCGCGTCTCCCTCTTATTTTGACGATTTCAGTCATTACGCCGTGTAATAGTTAATATGACAACTGGACGCTGAAGTTTGTATAGAAACACCTCGGCAACAGGCGCGCGCGAGAGAGAGAGACAGCGTGCAGTGGGTGGCAACTGACGCGAGAGCGGAGCGTCCGACGGTGCGCGCGCAACTGGCAGATCCAGACCGGCCAGGGAAAGGAGAGAGGCGATCAAGGAAAGAAGAGGGCACAATTCGGGGGGGAAATAAAAATAAAGTGGGCTGCCAAGGAGAGGCGAGGGAGAGAAAAGTTAACTCGTTTTGAATGTTTTCCAACTTAAAAGGCCCGCGTCCTAAAAAAAAAAAGAAAAAACTTGTTGGTGGAGTTAAATAAATGCGTAAATGGAACGGATTTTATACGGATTTGTGACAGGTATTTTTTTTTTTTTGCCCCCACATCCTGGGCTCTTTTTCTTCTTCTTCTTTTGTTATTCTCGCTTTCAAAAGCGGCGTCCGGTGATATTTATGCCAGAAGCGGCTAAAATGTGTCGTTTGTTGTCTTCGTGCGTAATTCAACCAACCAACAAAACGACAAGTGTTGTAAACGGGAGATTTCCCACCCGCGCTGAGTATTTCAAGAAAGATTCCTCCACCGGTTTTCCCTCTGCAGCTTGCGACGGAGAAAAGAAAGATGAAGCCAACAGGGCAAGTGGGATTTCGGGGTGGGGGGGGAGAGAAAGAGAGATCCTGAGACCCTTCCATGGGGTCGGGATCTCTCTTCTCTCCCCCCCCCCCCCCACCTTTCCCCTCCCCGTTTCTCGCTGTTTAAATTTGCTCTTTCACAATGAGGTGACCGTGGCATTGACCTCAGCACAGCGCTACTGGACGGTTTCTGCCTTGTTTTTCAAACCTTCATTGTTTCTGTCCTTTCTTTGGGAAACTTTTTCATTAGGATTCCGTTAAAAAAAAAATCTATGGGGGGGGGGAGGACGGACGGATGCATCTGATGCTCGGCCTCCAAACGCCGCCCTCCCCGCTCTGCCCCCATTAGGACGCATTAAATAATGAGGGGTTTTAAGCATCTTAGCTCCAGTTCATGCTAATGAGCGAGGCGGGGAGGAGGAGGAGGGGAAAAAAAAGACTCTTCCCCATTTGAGAGAAGCGAAATCTGGAGAAAGAAGGAGCCGCTCGCCTCACACCTTTTTTTTTAAAGTCTCCTTTCCCAAAAGGAAAACAACTCGAGTCGTGTAACCGCCGTGTGTAGCGCAACCATAGAAAAAAAAAACCACACAAAACCATTCCATTCTATTTATGGGCTAAGCGAGCGCCTTTGGCTGCTTT
The DNA here is from genome assembly GCA_022577455.1 of Arizona elegans. NCBI lineage: Eukaryota > Metazoa > Chordata > Lepidosauria > Squamata > Colubridae > Arizona > Arizona elegans. Next base: position 67,311,856 of record JAKOOJ010000007.1, read on the forward strand.
TACGCGCAGAGAAACAAGACTACTCTCCCGCTGGGCTCTGCAAGCGAAGCCACTTCTCCCCCCCTACCCCCCCAACTTTGCCTGGAGCCCCTGGAAACACTCCACCCCTCCTCCCCTAGAGCCACCTTCCCGCGCAAAGGGTCTCGGGAGAAAGTTGGAGGAAGGCGGCTGGACCGGCGGAGGCAGGTCGTGTGTCGGCATTGTAGGGCCACGTGTCCCGCGTCCATCAGCGGCCAAGGCGGGATGGAGCCGAGCGCGGTTCCTTCGGCCGGAAAGATCAAAGCGGGGGTCATTGCCCATCTGGGCTTCTGGCTTTTTCAGTTTTACGGTGCTCATTTCGACCCTCTGGCAGCCGCTTTCCAGCGGTAGTCCTCTTAGCGCAGATAGCACCAGAGGTGGGTTTCAGCAGGTTCTGACCAGTTCTGAAGAACCGGTAGCGGAAATTTTGAGTAGTTCAGAGAACTACTATATTCTAAGCAGGTATATACAAAAGTATGAAGGCTATTGCTTAACGCATTGTAAGCTGCTTGAGTCTCCCGAGAAGGGCGGCATATAAATCGAACCAATAAATAAATAAACTGGTGGTAAAAATTCTGACTGGCCCCGCCCCTATTTATTCTCTGCCTCCCAGCTGATCGGGAGGAAATGGGGATTTTGCTCTAACCTTCCCCTGGATTGGGGAGGGAATGGAGGTTTTACAGTATCCTTCCCCAGCCATGCCCACCAAGCTACACCACGCCCACCAAGCCACGCCCACAGAACCTGTAGTAAAAAAAAAAATTGAAACCCCAGTGTGGCCAGCACCCTGAGGATCAGGGAGCTGCAACTCTCTTGATGATAAGGAAGCATGGAGGAATTCTGTGGCAGAGATGGAGCAAGTCAGGTTCATACCGGGATCCCCCAGAAGAACTGAAGGTTTTCAGTGGAAGATACAGAACAATTAAAACTCGGACCACACGTTTTCTGAATCGTTTTTATCCCAGAGCTATAATTGCACTCAACAATGAACTGAAGGGCCACCATCAGTGAGCTGTTGGACAGCTGTGGTCTGTTGTGTGGATGTTTGAGTGATTGAGGGGTGGGGAATTGTGGGTGGAAGTGTGTTTGGGGATTGTTATGTGTGTTGAACCTGGTCTTTGGGTGTTAAGCGAATTTCATTGTATGGGTATACTGTGTATGCACGTACAATGACAATAAAATTATTATTATTAAAGAAAGTTTGGTGGAGCAGCCTTCTTCAGCCTGGGTCTCTTCAGTTGCAAACATTAAGAGACTCCAAATCCCCATCAGCCTAATCAAGAATTTGTGGGGTTTTCAGTTCTTAGCACTGTTTTGGAGCATTGCAAGTTAAAGGGGATGATATTTGTTAGATAGGGTGATTGAAGAGACGGATGCCAGGCTTGAGCAACAGTTCTTTATTGTAGCTATGTACAGTTCCAGCCCTTGCCTGCCTGACAACTTGGCCTCATATAGGAAACTGTCAGGAGGCTCAGCCAATCAAGTTCGAGTATTTTTCCTGCCTGTTCAGCGGACCTGAGTGAAGCCTATTGCTTCACTGCTAATATCTAACAATATTGTTAAAGGATGGTGTGTAATATTGGTCATCAATTTAGATCAGGGGTTTCCAACCTTGGCAACTTTTAAGCCTGGTGGACTTCAACTTCCAGAATTCCAAAGCTGGCTGGGGAATTCTGGAAGTTGAAGTCCGTCAGGCTTAAAAGTTGCCAAGATTGGAAACCCCTGATTTAGATGACTTTTCATAGTATTAGACAAAATCTATGGCGAAGTTGGGACCAGCGATGAGTAACTCTGGGTAAAGTTTCAGAAAGGTGATTTTCTCTGAAGAATTGCTGTGCAAACCATCTAAGTTGTTTTGTAAAGTGACTTACATACACACACCCTATTTCTAAAATGCTTCCTCCTATGGCAGTTCCAGTAAGAGGTCTGCTGGGGTGGACTTCTCCAGGAGTTTCCTGCACTATGCCCAGTCAACTCTGGAAATGCTGATAGTTTTTTCTGCCTTCACACAATTCTTGAATGAAACTTCAAGATCATGCAAGGAATTGAAGCCAATCACGTTTCTTCTGTAACATGATGAAGTAAATTGGTTGCCGAAGTGCAAAGCACATCATTAAGATAACTCACAACTGCTTCTCACGCTTAACAACAATATCAATTAAGTTCTTTCCAGATGCTGGAAAGAGTTGTCTTTGGTCTTCAGGAAATGCTTTATGTGCCTTCTGTACTCATCTAGTTGGCCATAATGGAAAGAATAATCTCAAAGTAGATAGGGCTTCAGAATGATTCAGTGCTTTGGAAATTGACTCGCAAAAGATCTCATGAAAATCAGTGTTTGTATATATCTATTTCTGCATATATCCGTGACAGACTATTTAAGATTAATGGTCTTCTATCATATTTAGGCAAACATTCTTGGATGACCAGCTGTGAAGAGTAATGTACTTCCCTTACAATAATTCATGGCAGAAGAGGGAATTTTAACTAAGGAAGTTTATCAAAGTTCTAAGTTATTTCTGCTCAACTTCTACTAAATTCTTATTAAAGTTTTGTTATAGGACTAATGACTTATCTGGGGTATTTTTTATTTATGGTTTCTGAAATTCACAGTGGTGATGTGAGAGATGCCACCTTTCTAAAGTTCTGGTTCATTCATCGAAAGCAAAGGATTTAAATGAGAAGGTAATACATGATCCTAAAAATATTGTAGAAATCTCATCATCCTGATTGTGGGCCATGCTGATTTGGGGCAGATGAGACTTGGGGATGTGTGGCTGAAGCTAATTATTTCATATGTCTTGCATAATATGGGCTCTTCTGATTTTTTAATGTATTGTATTTTTATGTATCAAATACATATTTGATACATACATACTGAGGAAGTAAGCTAGTCATGTAGGTTATATGCTACGACTAAGATCAATTGCTAGAGGGGTGTAGTGACTCTCAGTTCTGCTGGTGGGCTTTCCGTTGGGGTGTGATTGTGATATACGTTTGGTTTTGTTTAGGACAGTCCTTTTGTGTTTTTCAGAGGAATGATGGAGTAACTGGTCATATTGGAAAATAGTTATTGTAGCCTTGGATCATTTTCCTCAATAAATTATGTTTTGTGCCATGTTTTTAATTAGGTTATCTTTATATAGTTCTAGGGCTTGAGTTATAGATCATATTTCAGCAGAAATATTGAAAATTCAAAAGGTTTCATAAACTTTTAAGTACCACTATGCATATTTGTGACTGTGTCGACTTAACTCTTGCCAAGTAGGACATCAGTAAAGAATAAAGAAATACTTGCATTCCTGTAACAAATTGCCAAACAGTAGCAAATCAATGACTACAATATGCGTAGACTTGAAAATTCTATTTAAGAGGCAAAGAGAGACAATAAGTCGTATCTGTCTGGAGAGCTCAGACCATAAATTTTCTGACTTTCTGATGTTTCAGGACCTGTTAGAATTAGGACAATGAACTATTGCTTAATAGTTGTGAAAGCAGCCTATAAAAACCCACAGAAGCCTCCCTAGTAGCCAAAAGCTGGTACTGTAATTAATTTGTGGAGACTGATGCTGACACAGTTGATCAGTTTCTGCCCTTTGCTTGCCTGCCTGCCTGTCTATCTATCTATTTATCTCCCTTAATGCCTTTGTAGATCAAGCACCGCTGGTACTAGGATCACAGTCTAACATAACACAATCTTCCCAATCTTGTGCTCTCCAAGCCTATTGGACTAGATAATTATCACCCCCCCCCATTTGAATAGTAGTTGCAATTGTTGAAATTCAGCCCATCTGGAAGACACCAAATTGAAGAAAACTTTCTAGGGGAGGGATTTTCTGATCATTAATTGCAATCTGTTGAAGGTAATCTCTTGGGGGACAACAGTAAGCATGGAGTGAGCTGGGAGTAGGAAGCGTAGAGTGAGAGCAACAACCAAAACCAGATGCCATTCTGTCCAAGACAGGCACTGTACTCTTACAGTATATTTAAACTGATTAATTTTAGAAGATATCCTTCTTTTATGGCAAAGACATTAATATCTTGAAGATCAATTGTAACTCTGCCAGTCTTATTTACTTTCTCTCATTTTAAGAAAGGTATTTTTTTTTCTTTTTAGTGATGCTTCTCAATCTTGCGAGCTGTTTTAATAATTGTCAAGTCATGTTGAATAGTGCTGCATGTGGTGCACCAGGAAATTACAGCCACTCTGAAAAGACCATCCAATTTGGCTGGGCTCCACCAGTTCTGGCTGATCATTGACTCCATTTGGACAGGAAAAAACTATAAACAAACCCCCTTTTGAAGTTTAACATGCTGGCTTGTTTGTTCTGAAACTTGTCCTCTATAGTTTGCTCTATGATGCTGATCATTCTTCTGTTAATTTGTGACTCAGAAGTTAACCTACAGCTCAGTCCTTGCAAGTATCACATGCAGGAAGGGTTGATAAGACTTTTGAAAGAAATGGGAGAAAGAGCTGTGCTTTGATTCGGGACTAGGAGAGTTCACTCAAGAAGACAGGCTAGGCTACAGTAAGGGAACTGTGGTTCAAACTGTTTTGGAATTCATTGTAGTATATTAGTACATTGTATGACCCACGTGGAGATACGCCAGTCAGGTGTTAGTGGAAACTGAATCACCAGGCCAGGACCTTGGTAATTGAGAATGATTAATCTGGGGATGCCTGGATAACTTTGAAGACCATGAGCAGGTTCAGAACTGAAAGCAGAGGAAGCCTCACCCAAAGTTGGGGAATTCTAAAATGAGAGAATGGGAAGTTGAGTTACTGGTCTTTGCCAGCCCTGGTGCAAATAGAATTGAAGCAGTGATTCTCTTGAAAGATAAAAAGAGCAAGTGAAAAATAAGTGGGTGGCTGTAAGAGTGGGGGATAGCTGATCTAAGTATCTTGTTACCAAATGACCAACTGTTCCAGGAACTTAGATAAGTTGGGTGAATGAGAAGCTGGACAATTAGAAGGATTTAGGAGATTGTACCTTGAGATAGATTGGCTTGTTATGGGATTAAAGTAGTAGGCAACTATTGGTAGATGGGGTAGAAAAATGAAGGAGGATAGTCAGATTGCAGTGGCAATGAGTGGAGGAATATATTTTAGGGCAGTGGTGGCGAACCTTTTACTCACTGAGTGCCAAACAGGTATGCACTTCGCGCGTGCATGCTATCCGCACTAACCCCTCCCCATGTGCTGCACGTGAAATGACATCATCTGCACATGCACACGGCTTTTGCACAGCTCCCCCCTGTAGGCTGCGTGCATAATCGCACCATCTGCGCCTGTGTGCAAGTACTCTTGTGTGCATGCGCAAATGCGCACGCATGCACAGGAGAGCTCCAAAGACCACCTGGGTCCCCTGAATTGCATGCATGCTTACCAGAGGCCCGAACACCAGCTGGGGCATATGTGCATGTGCAGCTGCAGGTGAGTTGGGCGACAACTCGCGTGCCCAGAAAGATGGTTCTGCGTGCCACCTCGGGCATGCATGCCATAGGTTCGCCATCATGGTTTTAGGGGAAGAGTGACCTGTATTTTGTTGCTAGTTCCCATCTGATGCTTGTTTTGAGGCTGGGTGACTGAACTGTTGGACTCAAAATTGTTTCAGTTAAACAACAGCTCCTTATGTAACAAGACCATGACCTACACTTGTGACCAAGTGCAATAGGACTGGGTGTTTTGTTAATATAATTTATTGGGTTAGGGATTGTCTGTCTTCACTATGAGTTGTATTGTGTTGGGGGGGGGTGCACTGAGGGAGCTCAACCAATCTCATTGCACATATGTTGTGCACTGACAATAAAGATTTGAATTGAATTGAATTAAATTGACCAAGATTGGTATGTATTACCAACTTGCTTCAGCAAACTTAGTTGGGCAAGGGTAGTTATGCTACCCGAGGTAGTTATGCTACCCGAGGTTTCAGATCCTGCACCAATCTTAATACCAAGGCAGTGTAGATGAAGGGACAGTGATCTTCAAAGAAACTAGTCTTGTCCAGAGCTGTGACTCATTTTATTTATTTGCAATATGTATAAAGTTGTCCATCTTATGCAAATTAACCATGGATGGCATATCATGATAAAAACCAATTTTAGGGGTCTTCTGGATCTTAAGAGGAGGCATGCATCAAGTAGTTGTCTATGAGTGTCTTTATGTAAGATTGGGACAAGCTAGGAATTCTGCCTAGGTATTGTTTTCCTCGCTGTTTGGTACATTCCTTGGCTTTCTGAAACTCATCATTGTTCTTGTGTTTGCTTCTAATCCTTGGGAATTTCTTCTGTCCTTGTGTGGGGTTCTGGGAGAATACAAAAATTCATGACCCCGCTCTCAAGCAACCTCTCCTTATCTACAGATTACAATAGGTTCCTTGGCCTCTCTTTCTCTCTCCTTGTGTATCACTCTCCTCGTTGTGTTCTATCTGCATTGTAGTTCTCTGTGTAGAGTTGAAGATCTCCGAGACCGCCTGCTGCTACCAATGACCTCCCATCGACCCGTGCGCTCCCACAGAGAGGGCCTCCTCAGGGTGCCATCAGCCAAACAATGTAGGCTGGTGGCCCCCAGGGGGAGGGCCTTCTCTGTGAGGGCTCCCACTCTCTGGAATTAGTTGTCCCCAGAGATAAGGAGAATCCATGACCTCAATGCCTTCCGTCGTTCCCTGAAAACCCATCTTTTCCAGCAAGCCGGGTTGGCTTAGAAGAAATTCTTAAATTTTAAATTTTTTTAATTAGTTTGTTATTCTTAACTTTCGGCCCAAATCTATATATATTTTTAAATGTTTTAATATTTGTATTCTATGTTTTTTATCTTGGCTGTACACCGCCCTGAGTCCTCAGGGAGAAGGGCGGTATATAAATTGGAAATTAAATTAAATTAAATTAAAATTAAATTAAAGATTGCTTGCTTACCTGGTATGTGCCTACCACGTGTATGTCTGTATATAGAAGTCTTGTATATAAGTCACTGTTTGTAATGACAAAACCTCTGTATCCTGTATTTCGCTCCTGGGTTGTCTCAAAACAGTAGTCATGCTGTAAACACTCTGACACACTGAAGGAGATAAAGTGAATAAAAATATGAGGAAACAATATGTAGCAAAACACTGAAAATGAACTCAATTGAACACAGATTTGAGCCTACATCAAAGTGATAACAAAAGCAAAGTGCCCTTACCTTTCTACCCTTATTGTATCTTACTAGAGTATACTCCAGCAGCAGCTCTCTTTAAGGTGAGTTGTTGGGTCCCAAAAGGGCTGTTCAAAAGGCAATTGGACTTTCTTGGTTTTTTCCTTTGAAAACTTTTCGCTTGTCATCCGTTCTTCAGTTCTTGGATGAGAAGCGAAACGTTTTCAAGGGGAAAAAAATCAAAAAAGTCCAATTCAGTGGTGGGTTGCTTCCGGTTCTGTCCAGTTCTTTAGAACCGGTAGTAAAAGTGGCGGGAGGCTCCGCCCACTCGCCTGGATGTCATAATTGATGATCTGCGCATGCACAAAAGTGCGCACACTCCCGTTGTGAACTAGTAATAAAGGTAAGTAGAACCCACCCCTGGTCTAATTGCCTTTTGAACAGCACTTTTGGAGCAACCATGACTTGGATGACTTGAGAATCTCCATAGATGTAACTTGTTCTGTTTTGGAGAATTTTAGGGTCTGTCCCTGGTTTCTGTGAGAGGAAGATATGGTAAAATTGCTAATCCAGTGACTGGAAGCTATAAGGATTTGGATAAAAAGAAACATTCATTTATTTATTTATTTATTTATTTATTTATTTATTTATTTATTTATTTATTATTTTATCACATTTCTATGCCACCCAACTCCCAAGGGACTCTGGGTGGCTTATAACAAAGAATAAAACAATGCGAACAATCCCATAAAAAATGTTAAAAGAAAAACATTAAAACATTAAAATCTTTAAAAACGTTAAAACACATGCACTCCAATTCGTGGCCGGGTCTCGCAAGATCATTATAACGAGATCAACGGCCCCAGGCCTGCCAGAAGAGCCAGGTCTTCACCGCTTTGCAGAAGGCCAATAGGGTAGGGGTGGTCCAGACCTCAGGACGTAATTGGTTCCAGAGAGCCTGGGCAGCCACAGAGAAGGCCCTCCCCCGCAGGCCCGCCAGCTGACATTGTTTAGCTGACGGGACCCGGAGGAGACCGACTCTGTGGGATCTTACTGGTCGCTGGGAGCTATGTGGTAGAAGGCGGTCTCAAAGATAGCCTGGCCCTGAGCCAGATTTAAACCTAATCTGGTCCGAGCAAAGGTAGGTTATTGTTTGTCCAGAAACTATGTGGCTCCAACTGCTCCAGGGGCTAATCTGGATGGAGTGGCATTCTTCCTGAAGTAGCAGATCTATGGCTTGAAAGTTCTCCTAGACTCACCTTCATCTATTGTTTGACAGTTAATAGAGGTTGTGACTAGAGGAGCAGATGACCAGCTTTGGCTGAGCCCAGTATAGCCATTTCTGGGGAAATGGCTACACTATTTGTGATCTTCGTTTCCTGGCTAAATTACTACGATGTCTCTACATGGGGTACCTCAAAAGTCTATTTGAACTTGCATTCATACAAGATCCTGCAGCTGCATGCTAGCAGATAAGAGTTGCTATTAACATATAACACCTGTGCTGTGGGTGCTGCATTGGCTGCCAACAGGTTTGCAGGTACAATTCCAGGGGCTGGTATAGACCTACAAAGCTCTATATATCTTGGAATTTGGCTACTTATATGTCAGCCTTATAAAGTAATCCAGATGGCACACTAAAACCAGGAGTACTAACACTACCTCTATTGTAAAGTTACAGTAACAGAATCTTGCAAGTGTGAAAATCATTTTATTTTTGCTTTCCAGAAACTATGCAGGGTCCCTTCTGAGACATTTTCTGCAATCCCATTCCAGCTTTGGACTCAGAACTCTCTTATCAGATCATTGATTAGGCTGTGGATCTTCCTCCTGTCTCCCAAAATTATTCTCATATTCCATTACATCACAGGATCCTGTTCTTTCAGGTGGAAACTACCTAGGTCAGAGGTCTCCAACCTTGGCAACTTTAAGACCGGTGGACTTCAACTCCCAGAATTCTGGAAGTTGAAGTCCACAGGTCTTAAAGTTGCCAAGGTTGGAGACCCCTGACCTAGCTGGTGTGTTCGACTTAGATGCAGAACTGCAGCTTCCTCCTTCATGGGAAAGTGAGTGAATGCTTTTATATGGTAGCACCCACCAGGGGTGGGTTTTACTTACCTTTATCACTGATTTGCTCGCGCTCTGTCCGCATATGCGCCTGGCCTCAAAAATGTGCCGACTTGGAGCCGGGGCAGGTGGGCAGATCTGGGCCCACCTGCGATAACTGCCAGTGGTGGGTTGCTCCCGGTTCGGTCTGGTTCTTGCAAACCGGTAGTAACGGCGGTGGGAGGCTCTGCCCACCCACCCGGACATCATCATGAACGATCTGTGCATGTGCAGAAGCTTCTGCACGCGCACTCCCATTGCGAACTGGTAGCAGAGGTAAGTAGAACCCACCCCTGATCACCGCTACCGGTTTGCCTGAACCGGTACAAACTGGCTGAATATCATCTCTGGCACCCACCCCTTTGAACAACCTCCTGTTAGAGATATGGATGGTTCCTTTGTGTCTGAGATTCAGGAAAACTTTAAAGAAGAAGTTGTGCATAAAAGCATTCGTTTCTCTTTTGTTTTTCACATTTTTTGAGCCACCCATCTCATGTGGAGGTTGGCATGTGGTCACTGGATACCTTTTTAGTTTAATTTCAATGTTATCATTGAAATGGGATTTGATTAATTTTAGGTATATTATATTGTACTTTGTTTTGTATCTTAATTGTGCAGTACCATAAGACTGAAGAATCAAGTGGTATACAATATGGCGTACAGCTTATTTAATATGTTAGTCTATCATATTAAGCCATAATATTTTGTTTAGGTGCTTGGGTATTATATAAACAAGCACTATATTTGTTAATCTGTTATGTGAACCCACTCTCGGTATTGATAGTAGTTCTTTAAAGTTGCGAACTTCTTTGAATGTTTAATATTTGTGCATCAATATGACCTAAAATGTGATCTGTTCTCCACACAAGACCTAAACTTAGATAAATAGAATCCAGTTAAATAAATGAGCTAAAAACATTATACCTGTTCCTTTGTTTATTGAGGAGAATTATCCAAAGCTGCATATTTGTGTCTGTCAAACGTATGGGAACCTTTGCATTCAGTACAGTAATTGCTGTGCCCTCCTCATATTTTTCACACAATAGTCCTTGCACCTTCAAGGTGGTTTGGAAAATATGGCTGATACTCTAGAAAGAGACCACTGCTAGCCAGTGTAGATAAAACTGAGCACCACGTACAAATTATTCAGCATTAACTAACCTCTTGTGTTTATAACTTTGACCAAAAGCCATGCTAAGTGTCGCTTGTTTGCGTACTGATCAAAAAGCCTGAAAAATAGTGGCACTTGTATGTTGCTGTGAGTCAATCCATATTGACTCAATTAACTAGAGTGAAGAGAGAGGCAGGTGCTTATCCAGGTGCAGAGGGATTGCAGTTCCTTGTATTAATGCCCTGTCTGATGCGGTTTATTTGCATCGGTTCCTGCTCTATGATGTATTTTAAAGCAAAGAAAATGCCAGAGTGGGATTCCTGTAAACTCATGTAGACAGAGTGCCATCTGCTGACAAACAATCAAGGAAGAAGATCAAATGTATGAACCGTTGCAAGCATTCAGCTCTCCTGCCGGACAATCAAACTGTGCTCCCACACTTGCAAAAGGCAGACACCTAGATGCATAACTGGAAGACTTTGTCTGATGTTATTTCTCTTTTCAATTTGGACAGCTCAAATACTTTTTCAAACAGGGGATGCCTTCAAAAAGATTGTTTTATGTTACTTACTTATTAAATTCATTAATAGGTTGTCCAATACTACCTTTACGTGAAATAGTTAAAAATAAAATACTATAGAAAGCATATAAAAGAAGTATCCATAAAAAGAATACCAGCATCATCAAAACAGAGAAGTTCACCCAGTACTCTAATCCTAGGCCTGTGAGAAGAACCAGGTTTTAGAGGGTCATTTAAATAGGGTCAAAGTGGGGGCTAGGCAAATCTTGGAGGCCTTTTTACAGAGGGCAGGTAGAGTTGCAAAAGAGATTTCCTTGGCCCCATCAGCTGACACTGTCTATTTGATGGTATCCAAAGCTTGCTGACTCTGCATCATCATTTAGGAAGGACAGAAGTTATGGAAGACAGATGGCCATTCAAATCACCAGGCTATACCATGAAGGGCTTTATAACCAGTAACCATCACCTTGAATTGCACTGGGAAACCTACTGGTAACCAGTACAGTTCACAAAGCAGAGGTGATGTGCACATGCCATAGCATGCTCTTAACAGTTAGTGTCACTGAGTTGTGGAAAAGTCATAACTTCTGAGTGGTTTTCAAGGGGAGCTCCATATAAAGCATACTGCAATAATTCAAATACATGATGAACAACTATCCTAAGCCACCTGTTCCAGGTAGTTCCTCTGTGAGTGTCAAGTATTTGCAAGCCATTGGCACATGTGTCATATAGACACCAGTGGAGGCAGAGAGTGTCTCCACCCCTATGTGGAAAGGAGGGGCTTACCCTGAGTATAAAACTCTCTCCAACCTTTTCCACCTTGCTCTCTCGCTCGCTCTCTCTCCCTCTCTCTCTTTTCATGTTTGTTCCTCATGAGACATGATCTCTGTTGTACATAGTTAATATGATATATTATATGAATAAATACATTTAAGACATTTATTTATGCATCTGCCTCTGAACTCTTCTATGCTCCTGGGTGTTTCTATGATCCCAATTCCACAGTGAGAGTCATGGGTGGTTTTAAAATTTGATAAATACACAATAAATCACAGATGAATTGGTGTGAAGGCCTTCCTGGTCAGAGTTGCCACCCACTTCCTGAACAGGAACTGTAAGTCTATAAACACCCCAAATTGTACTAATAGAACATACTGTCACTCTAGCATCATATGATATAGCAATCCAGTATCTACATGCAGAGTGAAACTACCAGTGAATACAATTTGGAATTGCTGTCCCTTTTCACAGTTTGTTTTAAGGCTTGGGGGCCTCTCCCTACTTGCACTCAATCGTGTAAATAAAAATATGCCCTAGCAAACTCTTTTTTTGTGCCAGAATCAATTGATTCTGTCTTTCCTAAAGGGACATTTTATCATGTTAGGTGGAAGTGTTAAAAAAACAACAACCAGAAAATGTTGGATTCAGTACATGCACTAATTCAGAAGATTTTCAGGACTAATTTACAATTGAAACCAGAGACCTATATTTTGGGATTAATGGATAAACAACTAGGAAAAAGTAATGGAACTTTGTATTTTTATATATAATAACTGCAACAAGATTATTATATGCTCAAAAGAGGAAAGGTTTGGGACTAGTCACAATGGAAGAATGGTTGGTGAGAATGATGGAAGTTGCAGAGATAGCTAAATTGACTTCTTCGATTATAGAGAAGACAATATCTACAATATATTTTTGCCAACTATAAACTTCTTATGGATTTTTTTGCATGAAATGGAAAAAATGAACTTTTGATTTATGGTTTTGATGATTAGAAAATGTTAGATAATAGAAAAAAGACAGCCTTTTTGTAACCATAGAGCAAAAGATAAATTTGTAATCACTTGTATTTTTTTACATAGGAAATTGAACTTTCTTTCGATTTTTTTCTTTCTCTTGGCCTTTTTTATTATGTATTATATTGGCTTTATCTCTTCTCATTCTCTGAATATAACATCCACACATTGCCTTTTGTATTAAAATCAGCCTGTTTTTACAGTTGCCCAGGCCCATTATAAGTTTCACTGAACTCATTTGGGTTTCTTGCAGAGCTGCGTGATTCAGACAGCAATTTATACAAACAGATGGAAAACATGGGGGAGAATTGAAAGTACCTTCATGTCAGTTGGCTACAGTTTTATGTTTGATTACCTGAAAATAAGTGACAGGAATCTTGTGAAATATAGCAATCTGATGCTCTTCTGTGCAGACAGACAGGACGGGATGAGGAAGAATATAATTTATGTTCTTGCTTATTTTGTGGTTTTATTCACAGGATATTTGCCCCCATTTAAAATTGAATGCATTCCTCAGGATTGGGCAATAAAAGATTATCTCCCTCTAATATAAACTTAATGAAATAAATATGAATAAACTATTATTTGGAACTCCTGTTTGGTTGGATCATCCATTTAGGATAGAATAACAGAATTGGAAGGGACCTTAGAGGTCTTCTAGTCCAGCCCCCTGCTTAGGCAGGAAACCCTACATCATTTCAGACAAATGTTTATCTTCTTAAAAACTTCCAGTGTTGGAGCATTCACAACTTCTGGAGGCAAGTTGTCCCACTGATTAATTGTTCTAACTGTCAGGAACTTCTCCTTAGTTCTAAGTTGCTTCTCTCCTTGATTAGTTTCCACCCATTACTTCTTACCTGCTCTCAGGTGCTTTGGAGAATGGTTTGACTCCCTCTTCTTTGTGGCAGCCCCTGAGATATTGGAACACTGCTATCATGTCACCTCTAGTCCTTCTTTTTATCAGACTAGACATACCCAGGTCCAGCAACCGTTCTCTATATGTTTTAGCGTCCAGTCCCCTAATCATCTTTGTTGCTTTTCTCTGTACTCTTTCTAGAGTCTCAACATCTTTTTTATATGGTGGCAACCAAAACTGGATGCAGTATTCCAAGTGTGGCCTTACTACAGCACTTTAAAGTAGTATTAACACTTCACATGATCTTGATTCTATCCCTCTGTTTGTGCAGCCTAGAACTGTGTGGGCTTTTCTCGCAGCTGCAGCACATTGCTGGCTCATATTTAAATGATTGACCGCTAGGACTCCAAGATCCTTCCCACAGTTACTACTATTGAGCAGCTATCCATTGAGATTGGCAGGGGAGGTTTTCTGAGAGAGGGTATCAATAATACTTAGACTTATATACCGCTTCACAGTGGTTTACAGCCCTCTGCAAGCAGCTTACAGAGTCAGCATATTGCCTCCAACAATCTGGGTCCTCATTTTTCCAACCTCGGAAGGATGGAAGGCTGAGTCAACCTTGAGCCGGTCAGGATTAAACTCCTGACTGTGGGCAGAGTTTGCCTGCAATATTGCATTCAAAGCACTGCATACCACAAGTAGGAGGAGGAAATTCCAGGACAGAGATTTCATATGGCTTTCAAGTCCAGCTGTCCCCAGTTGTAGCCACTCATGGGAACCTAGCAACTGTCTTTAGAAGGACTATAGAGATCTCTCATAGTTAACCAACTATGGTTAGAACCAGAACTAGGATCTAAAGAGTATCTTCAGAAGTCTCTCTGGTATTGCTACAAGCAAGCAGCATTGTTATTGTTGGTTCATGTGGGTAGGGAAGGAATATATCCAGAACTGAAATTACAGAATTGCACAATGCAAACTGTAAGAAGACAAGAAATAATTCATGTGGTCATCCAAATAGAAAGCACATGGATAGAAGGATAAAGGAGCCCAATTTTGACTTTCATAACTTATGGCCAAACCATGGTGCCTTTTGAGTTGAAGGGGTGGAGCAGAGGGGTGTGTGAAGAAAACCCCACCTTTGGCCAAACTCTGCCAAAGAATTGAGATCAAAAGGGGCCGAGCCTTCAGTTGTAATCTCGGCTTTAAATATGTGTGTTCATAGTTTGCAGAAGATCCTGCAAACATTGTAAAATCGTTCTAGGAAAAATACTGTTCATTAGTGCTTGTGGAAAAAAACAAATAAAAAGTCAGCAACATGAATGGAGATCTTTTCCAAGTAAGTCCACTATATTAAGAGGATGTTTTATGAAGGTATTTAAATGTTATAAATAAACACTAACATGTATTTTTAAAGAATGCATAATGTTGCAGTTATTAGTTATACAATTGACACTAACTTTCAATTCTATGCCTTCAACAGCAAGGTAATTATAGGCAGATATAAGTCATTATCTTTCTATTCTTGCATATTAACTGGCTCTTTAATGCATAAATGCTTGTTTTTTTTGACATAAAATATCAGATTGTCAGAATCTGACAATCCTATGTCTACTTTTATTATTTTATTATATTATTTTATTTCGATTGTTCTGGAACAGGGAAAGGAGGAATAAACTTGCAGGCATAGCATTTTTTCTGCATAGATTTTCCTATGAATAATTTGTATTACAATACATATATGTTTACTTGAGCTACTGTGGAGAAAGTTAGGTATTTATGAGAATGTTTTCAGCAACAAATAAATAAGGTGTTGGTTTTGCACACAGTTATATAAGTGTATGTTAAGTCTGACCTACATAGTTTCTATCTATACATTGAGATTTAAAATACATGTTCATGTTAAGTAATTGCAGTTAAACACCATTCTAATATCTCATGTAGCTTTCTTAGAATCTGGAGATGAATCCTGATGAATGATACTTTTGATGAATTATGTGATAGATAGAAATATGCTGACCACAGACACCAAAAGTTATCTACAATTAGAAACCTCAGATCCTTGAATTTGTGAGAAAGGAATTTGGGAAAGGAAAATAATGTCATCAAATGTATTTGCTTATCACCACTGGTTGAACATATCTGAAATCTGTTGAATTCCTGCCTCAGTGTAATGGGAAAGTTAGACCAGTGATTATAACAAGTTGTTTTCAACTCTTAATGAACACATAGATTTTTTTCCCATGACAAATGATCTCTAACTTGGTCTTTCAGGTCTTCCAAAGGTGCACTGATCATTATTGTAACTGAGCACAATGCACCTTGTTACTGGCTATCTTCTTTTCTTTCTTCCCGTCTTCCCTAGCATTTCAACATTTCCCAAAAACTTAGGTCTTTACATACTGTGTCCAAAATAGAATAATTTCAGCCTGGTAATCTGTGTCTCAAGTGAGAACTCTGGATTGAATTGTTTGATGATCATTCGTTTTCTTGGCTGCCCACAATATTCTCAAGAGTCTTCTTCAGTGGTGGGATTCAAATAATTTAACAACTGGTTCTCTGCCCTAATGATTTCTTCCAACAACTAGTTCACCAAACTGCTCAGAAAATTAACAACCGGTTCTCCCGAAGTGGTGCGAACTGGCTGAATCCCACCACTGGTCTTCTCCAACAGCAAGTTTGAAGGCTTCAATACTCTTCCTACTGTCCTTCAAATCTAACTTTTGTTTTCATAATGTATCACAGGGAATACTGTAGCTTGCATAATTCTGGTCTTTGGAGTTATAAACTAGATAGATCAAGATTTATCTAACAGTTGGATGCATTTGAAAGCAGAGAAACCACTGAAGGTGCTTCAGCCTCTTCCTATGTATCTAGTCTATGGAAACAAATGGCAGATTCATCTTTCAATTGCACTGAGCTGTACCTATTTCAGAGGATTCCTTCAGCTCGTATAATCTCTGAATTGAAATATTTAATATTAATGGACTTTTTAGCTGCTGCTGTTTCTTATTCTTCAAACAGTTTAGCAGTTCCATGGCGTTTGTGGATGGGACTCTAGCACTTTGCTAGGGCTTCTTTTTAAAAAGCTGCTTTTCCATATTAACCAAAGTGGAGCTGAACAAATACCACAGTGAAATCCACTAATGATTTCCTAACTTTCCCAGAATAAAAATAAAGGATGTACACAACATCAAATGTACCCTGCTGGGATAAGCTTAGCAATTCTGGATTTGTTCAAGATTTTCCTCATAAGAGGGTATCACCCCACCCCCACCCCACTCCTCTCAGTTTTAGGATGTGCTTAATTTCCTCACAACTCCTTAATTAGGAAGATTGCTTGTAGCAACGAAGCAATAAAGAGCTTTATTTTTGCATCCAGACATTTTTCTCACCCTCATCCTAAAATATATTGACCATTCAATTTGTTCTCCAACATGAAGAGTTTAACCAAAATGCTTTGAGTTGATATATTTTCCCCTCCTTTTTGTAACAAACATTTACTGGAAACAGATATTTCTGTTTACCAAGAGCCACTGACTGGTTCTAGCTGAACCTTTGCCTGACATTTAATAAATACTCCTCATGAGCTTCACAGGCTTGTTCTGGGCCAGTGGATTAATGTCACAAATGATATGCACTGGAACAAGTATAGGCTATTTAACAAGAAGTTCTCTTGTCTCAGACTCAACACGTACAGCTTCAGACACTGAAGAAATAGCAGCAAGAAAAACTGGCAATACTAATAAAACTGAGGAGATGGTGGACATCAGATTTTGGGTTTTATGAATTTTAAGAAAGCAAGCTTCTAATCATCATTGCTGTAAAAACTTCATTTGCCAAATTTAAGAACAGAGGAACATCTTGCAAATAAAGAAATTCAATCCATTGCTTCACAACAACCTCCTCCCATTCCAGCCAATATATCGTCTTCAGCCCAATAAATAGACAGAAACATATGAAGAACGGTTGCAGGAATTGGGTATAGCTAGTCTAGAGAAAAGAAGGACTAGGGAGGACGTAACAGCAGTATTCCAATATTTGTGGGAGCTGCCATAAAGAGAGCATCAACTTTCCAAAGCATCAGAAGGCAAGACAAGAAACAATGGATGGAAACTAATCAAAGAGAGAAACAACTTGGAATTAAGAAGAAACTTCCTAACAGTGAGGACAAGTAATCAGTGGAACAGCTTGCCTTCAGAAGTTGTGGGTGCTTCATCACTCGAGTTTTTAAAGAAAAGACTGGCAGCCATCTGTCTGAAATGGTATAAGGCAATGATGGCTAACCTTTTCCGGACTGAGTGCCCAAAGCACGTGCCTCCCTGCATGTGCCCCCCCGCATGTGCCCTCCACATGCGCCCCCTCTGCAAGCACCCCCTGCCTGTGTGCATGCCCCCCGCATGTGCCCCCATATGCCCCCACTCCTCCCACATGCACCCCACCCACTGCGCATGCACAGGCAGGCCCCCACACGTGCCCTGCCCCTCTGCACATGAGCAGCAGAGACCCAAAGACCAGCTGGCTGGTGGGAGGGGCGAGCACAGGCACGGTGGAGCTGAACTGGGGTGATGGCTCGCGTGCCCATAGAGAGGGCGCTGTGTGCCACCTGTGGCACGCGTGCCATAGGTTTGCCATGACTGGTATAGGGTCTCCTGCTTGAACAGGGGGTTGGACTAGAAGACCTCCAGTTCCTTCCAGCACTACTCTGATTGACTGTGCAATTCAAATTTTATGAAGCTTGCTGCTGTAGAGGCTACCCTCCTCATCCTCAAGGAAACAAACCAATGGCAAGGACTGTCATTTTAAACATGTTTAACCTTTAAAACCTTTTTTTCCCTGTCAGTTTATATGCAAGCTAAGGGGGGGGGGTGTAAGTTGTAAAACAACTTGGAAAAATAGGGTGTAAAACAGTTAGATTCAATTTTAGACCTTAAGAGTTGATGTAATTAGTTTCCAGACACCAAAGCCTTGTAAATAATTTCATATTTATTATATAGGAATCCAGGTACATTGAAGAGAACACTTCCCAGAAAGACGCAATCTCTCTGATTTTTTCCCTTAAAGAAGAAGTTGGAGCCTTGGCTAAAGTCCTTCGCATATTTGAGGTATGTATTTTACAAAAGCAGTTGTAGGAAGAGAAATCCCACCAAGGCTGCAAAATGACAATCCAGCCATCATGGATGCAGTTCCCAGATATCATTGTCTTTGTGGTTAATCTCAGATGACATCCCAAAGTCATCACCTTCCAAACCTGCCTGTCTTTTGCTCCCTTGCTCCTACAGTATTCTATGATATTGGCTGTTTGGCTAGAGAAAATGGTGAGAAATTGCAGAAAGCATCAACTCCAAATAAGCTGGATGTTATATTAATGGTTTACCAAAATCTGTTATCCAATTTCCCTCAGCCGTTCTTCACCTGCAAAAAATACTTCTATCTTTTTTGTCCATCACACTAATTTCTTTAGGGCAGCATGGTGGTTCAGGAATTATGACTCTGCGCTTGTTGGCTGGAAAGTTGACAGCTCAGGTTCAAGACCTGAGTACAACGCAATGGGGGTGAGCTCCTGTCCTCGCCCCAGCTCCTGCCAACCTAGCAATTTGAAAGCATGCAAATGCAAGTATATAAATAGGTACCACTTTGATGGGAAGGTAACAATGCTCAGTGATGACATGACCAAATATTTTTGAACAGTACTGGCTTAAAGGCCTTGAAACAGAAATAAGCACAGATGCCTATTTGGCCATGACTCCTTTACCCCTCACTTTTTTTTTTTTTACTAATTTTGTTAGATTATTTTTACAGTGTTTCTTCTAAACATATCTCACTGTTATAAGATGGAAATGCTGTTGGTTCTTCTTCAGTAATTATCACTCTGTAGCTTCACTGCCTGTTTTGCTAATTTGAAAAAGGCATCCCCCACATTTTGTTTTGTTCTCTAATATAATCTAAAGAGAGATTACCTTTCTGGAACAATGGGGTGGGGGAATGAGCTCAAAGCTACAGGAGAATCAGTTATGCATTTCTGTTTATCACCACAACATTTGACATGGTGAAATATTTACAAGATGGATTCATTAAAATTTCATCCTGGAGAAAAATCTGTATGGATAAGAGTTGACATTGACTTGATGACACACCATCATCATCATCTTCACCATCTAGTTGATTTGATCTTACATGGTGCAAGCAAGCATCCTGATGATGTTTTCGTTTAAACATGTTTTAACATTCCTTCCTATTGTACTTAATAGAACTTTGTGTCCTTCTGCAGCCAGAAAGTCTCATTAAACAGCTCATACATGAAAGGCAAACAAGACATTTCAAGGGCAACTTACACTAACATTCTCTTTACTATAGAATATGAATTATACCTAATTCATATAATTCAACTTAAGATGGTTTGTTTAAAGAAGTCTGCCCTCAATTTCAGGCATAATATATAATTAATATAATTGCATTTGCATTGCATCAATTGCATTGATCATATTTGGAACCCTCTTAAATCTGTCTCTTGATATGGTCATAAGAAACTACCTTAAAGTGATTTCTTAGAAGTTTTCTTCCCCTGCAAAAGAAGCTTCTTTTCCCCTCTTTTCCATCAAGTGTTTCATAATTTAAAATTTCTCTCGGTGTTAATTTTTACCTCATTTTATTCTAAGAAGTGATAAAATCTGCCACAACTGGGGTTGTTTCCAGTTGCATATCTTTCCATCATTCTGAAAACTGCCTGATTATTCTCATTTCCCAGTCTGGAAAATAAAAAATAAAAATAAAAATGGAAACAATCCCACAACCCTAACAAAAGGAATTTCCATGTGATATTCTCCTTTGGGATTTAAGTCTGAGAACCCAGAAATGACTGTACAATGAAATGAATGTACAATGAAAGATGTACACTTTTTAAACCCTTTGTAAGTATTCCCGACTTCAATCTTGAAAATTTCATTGAATGTTCTGGGTGGGGAGAATCAAACACAGCTGTTTCTAATCAAACTGAATGAGAACAGTGCTGATGGGAACAGAAAAAGAAATTATGACAGCAGCACTAGTTGTTTTCATTGTCAAATATATTTCCACATGTTCTGAATTATGCAGAAACGTTCTACAGAGAGCACAGATACTCTTTCTCTTCCCCCACCCAGGTGGTATTCAGCAGGTTCTGACCAGTTCTGGAGAACCGGTAGTGGAAATTTTGAGTAGTTCAGAGAACTGGTAAATACCACCTCTGACTGGCCCTGCCCCCATCTATTCTCTGCCTCCTGAGTCCCAGCTGATCAGGAGGAAATGGGGATTTTGCAGTAACCTTACTCTAGAGTGGGGAGGGAATGGAGATTTTACAGTATCCTTCCCCTATCATGCTGACGAAGCCACGCCCATAGAACCGGTAGTATAAAAATTTGAATCCCATCACTGCCCGCCCCCCCATGTAAGGCCCATAAAGATAATGATAGTATGATAATACCTCTTCTTGCTTTCTAATACCTAGCTTCCCTTTTGAAATTTTTGTGGTTTGTGGTTTTCTTTCTTTCTGTCTTTAAAGAAGATATAGTATGGGCTTTAAATGCACTGTATGTCTAGGAAAAAGTTATATAGAAACACAAATTGTGTAATGAACAGAGTCCCATCAATTTTTTTATTTAGGAAAATAACAATTGAGCTGCAAATGGAGAGGAAATGCAGGGTGGTGAAAAACAGATAGATTGTTTTTCTTCTTCCGGAAGCTTCTGTTTCATAACTGAAGGGGGGGGGGGAATCAATGATTACCCAGAATGAGATATGTAAAACTTCTCTTTCTGCGTTCAGTGATTTCAGAATGGATTTTCAATCAATGCATCTAACTCAAACTTTGCTCAAAAGATGTACAGAAAGTTTGAGTTAGATACATTGATTGAAAATCCTTCAGCATCCCTCATGCATACACAGTATGTGGGGTGGAAACAAGATGTTTTGCATAACAAAATGGCTCTGTTCAAGCCTTGAGATGTCATTTGAATCATGGGCAGGCAAATATTTGTAGCTGGAGGCTGCATTAAAAAGAAGAAAGCCAATAACCTGTTTCTGAATTACACAGAGGGCGCTGAAGTGATACAATGATGTTACCAGAGAGTCCCTGTCAAGATTTTCATCCTTTTGATGAAGCCCATCCCTTGAGAATTGCTTTAAAATCAAAAAGATGTATTAATCCTGGTAGTGTCAACTAACTATATTGCTTAATATTTTAGCAAATAAATAAAAAGAAAGCAAAATCATGTTGTACAATGTGAGTTTCTGTAATCAGATATAGAGAGAACTTCAGGGTCCAAACAAACAAAAACTTGCATGTAGATCAGGTTGCTTACTGATTACTGATAAAAAAAATCACTTATTGATAGCAACAAAAACATTACAAATATTCTTGTAATAATATACTTTGTTGATGTGCTACTTGGCTTATGGAATAGTATCCAGAGAAGCAGTATATGTTCTTGGTTTTTGTTTTTGTTTTTCTCCTCAGGATGTTAATCAGATGGATTCTCTTGACATTAACTTGAAAGGAGGTTGAAATTCTGTTCTTCAATCTGATGGAGAGCTTGGCTGCACTTCTTAGTCATGTATAAGAGTGGAGAAACAATATTCCTTTAACCTCTTTCTCCTGAGGTGGCTCAGCCTCCATAGACACGTTGGCCTTCCCCTGCAGAGCTCTTGCAAAGCTGTGATGAGTGTGCAGCTCTGTTCTTCATTCATCTCATAGAATCAGCTTGACACATGAAAATTCAGAGTTAGAGTACCTCATAGATGACAAGCTAGTCTTGTCTGAAGATGTCTAGTGGTGGAGACAGGCATTGTCTGAGCTCAGCAGCAAAGCAGCTTGTTAGCATCTATATGTGAGGTCTTCAAGGAATTCTAGGGTTATAGGCTAAACTGGGATTTAAATAAAATAAAATAAAAAACCTTCCTGGAAGAAGGAAATGGCAAATTATTTCCCAATTGTTGCCAAGGTAACTAAACGTATGTCTCCATAAAATCAGCAGGAATCTAGCTCAACTTAAAGGAGACTTTAGTATTTTAGAAAAGAATGCTTGATTATTCCCCTTCCGAAAATTGTTTCACTTTTAAATATCTCTTAACATCAGGCACAAAATCAGCAATGTTCTTCCTTTAACATGTAGATCATTACAGTTAATCCTAACCTTTGGCTCAGCAAATATTTGTCCTCTTCTAGCTGACAGCCTGAATTTTGTAGGATACAATTCCTTCTCAGTACAGTATCATATTACAATATAGTACTATATTGTATTATATTGTTCTCCATTCTGTAATAGCTTTTCTTGCTTCCTGCTTGTCATATTGAATGTTCATTTAATTAATTTGGGCCAAATGAGAGATTGTCAAGAAATTATCATGGGCATTGGGGGGTGGAGGGGGAAATACAGTCCTATGTCTGAATGGTATAATGTGGAACTCAATGTAAAACAGCCCTGATTTAATACTAGAAAGTTGAAACATCAAATCTGGGCTAAATAGACCCAAATATGTGCATTTATGCAACTTTCTTTGCAGTAATTATAAAGAGTTCATTTCATCATTTCTTGAATTGTATATATTTCAGCAATATGTTATATATTTCAGCTGGTATCCTTCCAATGTTTTGATCTTTCATTGTTTGTGCTGGCTAGAGATTATGGGAAATGTTTAAAGGTACCAGTTTGGGTTAACTGATCAAGGGCATTCTATAGGCTTGAAAATATGGCCTTCAATTTTTAAAGTAAAGTTTTACAGATTAAAGTTTTACAGATTTATTTATCCCTCATGTGACTCAACCCTATTTCATTTCACAGCAGTCAATTAGGCAAGCCCACTTGTTTTAGCTTCCAGCCACAGGCACTTGTAGCAAAATAATAATTTTCCCAGGTCCTTGGGAAGAGACTTGATAGGTGGCTAAAACTCAGTAGGGGGATAAAACTTCCAAATCCAAACATCTGGCTGATTGTATAACCAATCATAAGAATGAGGAAGGCCAATACAAGTTCAAGAACTGGCAGCTACGAATTTCACACAGTTGTGTATATTATAATACATTTATATTAATATAAAATTTATAGACTACATAGCTCCCAGAGATTCTGGATAATTTACAAAAAAAATCATAGGCAACGCACAGGGTTCTTTGTTTATGTATGCATGTATATTTATGTATGTATGTATGTATATGCATATATGTGTGTATTCATAACCTACTTGCCTCGTATTAGTATTACCAACTGATATTAACAGAAGTAAAGGTTTCCCTTTTCCAGTCATTTCCAACTCTGTGTGTATGTGTGTGTGTGTGTGCGCGCGCGCACACACACACACACATTTACCTCATTTGTTAGCTAAGGCAGCCAGCATTGTCCAAAGACACTTCCATAGTCATGTGGACAGCATGATTATACACTGAGATGGATGGAATGCTATTATCTTCCCATCAAAGTGGAACCTATTTATCTACTCACATTTGCATGCTTTCAAATTGCTAGGTGAGCAGATGCTGAGACAAGTAATGGGAGCTCACCTCATTGCATCAGTCCTCAGGTCTCGAACCCAGGCTGTCAGCTTTTCAGTTAACAAGCTCAACATCTTTAGTCGCTGAAGTATTGCACCCCCATGATGTCAACAAAATAAGGGTCAAAATATATACTGTGTTTATTGGAAGGAAGCCATCACTTGGCATAGATTTAATTTTTAAAAACAATGGTTATCGTGGAACAAGGAGCAGAACATTTAACTGGGAGGATACTTTTCCACCTTCTGGAAGTTTCTGGATTGAAAATTTCCACTGGTGCCATTTAGTTTTTCTCTCAGGATTGTAGAGAAGGCAGAGAGGGGATTTTTTTTTACAGATAGAATTATTTATGTACTTGTGTCACACATTTTCACAATACCATGTGTAACAATATTTATTTCTACCCTGCTTTTATTGTTTAAAAAGTTGAAATGACATTAAAAATTTCAGTTTTAACAAACAACAGCATGCCCACAAAACCGTCGCTTTAGAAATAATTCTTTTTTTTTATTGAAAAAGTTTTCAAATACAAATTTTTTCCCCACAATTTTCTCCCCCCTCCCTAACCCCCCCTCACCACCCATCCCCCCATGACTTCCTCACAACAAAAACCTAATTCATAACAGATTATATAATATTTTACTTTACCATCCCCTTACTCCATCCTCTAAATACTGACCCTTATTTACTAATAATATTATTAATAATATTAATATTATTACTTCCCCCTTTTACCATACATTTCAAATATCATTTTACTATAGCATCGCATAATAACTTCTAATTTAACATAATAATATTATTATAACTCCCAATTTAACAGTGATCTGCCCTATTTCTCCTCCCCATGCTTATATCTGTATGTTAATACAACATTTCAAAAAAACCTTCCCTTTTAAAACTATGTAATAAATCCTGCTTTAACATTTAATCTTTTATATATATTAATGTAACATTTCAAAGCAGCATTCCCCATAAATCCTAATTTAACATTTATTCAGCTCTATCCATTTACTCCACTCCCATAGGTATATCACTTAAACATCCCTTTTCTTAAACTAAACAATCTGTAAACTAACCTATCTCCACCCACTTTCCTACAAAGTTGCCATACACAACAATTCTTAATATCTTTAATCTACTACCCACCCTACTAAAAGAAAAAAAAAATCCAAATCAATAACTTTAAATTTATAATCCATATAATATCTTCTTTAGTGTCTGTCCACTAGATTGTTGAGTACATCATCCATATTAGGGTAACATAGCATCCTAATTGCAACAGATTGTTCCAAATCCTCAGTTGTCTTCTGCCCCCATCAGTAATAAATCTCCTCCTATATATATAAAAAAAAGAAAACAACCACCCGAGTGACATTATAATTATATTCCATACAATATCTGTAATTGTGGTTTTCTTCAGGATATTAATTCCCATCATCATAATGGGTAACAACCAGATCTTCTGCATGCCCCAGCGTAATTCTCTTGCCTTATAGCTCGACATAAATAAAATACATTTATCAATAAAGAGAACTCCAAAATAGATAATTTCAATCCAACCAGTTTAAGGCTCTTTTCACATCCCAAAGTTACGGCATTGCAGAGGTCTGACACTCTCCTCACTCAGGATATTGTTAACCAATACTTCGCCTCAACTGTCTTTTCACATATTCGTTCATTTAAAAAAAAAAAAAACTGGCGTCACTGTTGCTTAATTTAGAAATTTTTAATTTTTGTGAGATCTATTTCTTTTTCTCTTTTTCTTTTGTGGGTTTGTTCTCCATCCTGGTTTCCTTTCTGCAAGTTGTATATCGACTGGGCGATTTTCATTCTGCTTTGTGACTTGATCTTGTTGGTTTTGCTTTAACTCATATTTCTTTTCTGACAACTGTATATCAGCTAATTGATTTCCATGCTTGTCTGTGACTTGATGAATCATAATCACATTAGAATCTGATGCCACTTCTCTTTTATTTATAAATAATCCAGCTGGGGTATCTAAAGAATCCAAAGGCAATTTGTCTACAGAAGCCTCTATAATTCGATGTTTTCCCTTTATTTCCAATTCCTTCTGCTTATCCTGTATTGTGCATAAAGATGTTAAATTCATTTTCAAAGTTTTTTGATAAAATTCTTCCGCTTTTTCAACAGTATTTAATTGATATCTTTCTCCTTGATATCTCAATATAATACCGACTGGGGCATCCCACCTGAATAGAATATTTCTTTTTTTAAGTTCAGTCACCAGAAAACCAAATTTCTTTCTTTCCAATAACATCTTGGGCGGGAGCTCTTTGTATATCCAAATCTTTCTTCCAAACCATTGCAAAGTAGAATTGTAAGAATTTTGCACAATATTATTTCTTATCTCCTTATCTGTAAAATAAATCACCACATCTCTAGGCAGTTGCCTTTGCTTTGCAGTCCAGGAATTTATTCTATAAACTGTATCAATCCTACAAAATACTTCCTCAGGTTGAACCTTTAAAATCCCAGCCAGAATTTCAGAAGATATTTTCCTTAAACCATCTCTATTGTTTTCCTGCAGTCCTCTCAATCTAATCGCATATTCAGTGAGATTATATTGCATCATTAAAACTTCTCTTTCAATCCTTTGTTGCAAACTTTCTGCATTACAAGTCTTTTGATCAGCCTCCATTTTAAGTTTTTCTTCTGAGCTATTATCTTGAGTATTTGTCAAATCATTTTCAATTTTTTGTAAGTTTTTCTTCTGAGCTATTATCTTGAGTATTTGTCAAATCATTTTCAATTTT
The DNA here is from genome assembly GCA_022577455.1 of Arizona elegans. NCBI lineage: Eukaryota > Metazoa > Chordata > Lepidosauria > Squamata > Colubridae > Arizona > Arizona elegans. Next base: position 67,338,697 of record JAKOOJ010000007.1, read on the forward strand.
TTGTATTCTAATGTCCAAATTGACCTCAGTTTCTTCCATTTTAGACTCTAATAACTTAGTATTTGCATCCAACTGGATCATAAATTCTGAAAAACCATTAGCCATTTTTATAATCTTTCGTTCCAAAAAATCAAACTTTGATTGCACCAATTCTTTAATTTCCTGCTTAAATTTTTCAAAGTGTTGATTCACAATCTCATCCCTTCTTACAATCTCCTCTAAGAGAAATTCTATTATGTTAAAATCAGGTTTCTGAGACTGGAGACTTAGAACTTGTTCATGTAATTTATTAATGGGGGAATCCCCCCCCACTGCTTGTTTGTCTGACTTTATAAGTCTCAATGCCATGTTTCCGTCCAGACAAACTTTTTTTAGAAAAGAGAAGAAACGCAGAGAAAAAAAAACTTCTTTCCAACCAAGATCAATATCAGATCTCCAGGAGGAAAAAAAAACAAAACAAAACACAAAAGTGAAGTTTTATCTTCAGTTGTAGCCAAGAGTATTTATTCCGCTACTTTGTAGCAATAGAAAACGGAAGGACTTTCCCTTTCAGCCCCTTCTCAAGCCGCGGCAGTCGCCATTTTAAAAAATCTTTTTTTCCCCCTTCTTTCTTTCTTGAATAACTTTTGTAAAATAAATGAGATACTTGCGATTCAGGATCACAGGTCCAGCTCACGTCCTCTTTAATTAATCTGATAAATTTGTAGGCTTGTTCTTGTCGCCTAGCTCTGCATAAGCAGAGGTCTCCCAAAGCCCGGAGCAGCAGCTAAGGATATGGGGAGTCTCATCCGCTCCGTCCCAAAAGTAAAAAAAAAACTTTTGGGACTATGCAGAGAGCTCTACCCACCCCAGCCGGCTCTATCTCCATTTCCTCATGGAAACGGAGTTTTTTCGAACCGCCATTCCATTGTGAAGGCGGCTCTTTACAAGCAGTTGGGCTGGCGATCCCGAGAGATTGTCTGGCGGCGACAAGCAGCAAACCGGAAGTAATAATAATTATTAGAAATAATTCTTAATGTGGGATAAATGTTTTTAACTTAAAGCAGGGGTGTCAAACTCACATTGTCACAGCGTCGTCACGTGATGTATCGTGACTTTTTTTCCCTTCGTTAAACCAGATGTGGGTGTGGCCAGCATGTGACACATCTGGTCGCGGGCCACGAGTTTGACACCCTTGACTTAAGATTTTGCCCAACGTAGTTGCTTTTCCTCTTATGTGTTTCCAAAAACGCAAAAAGAGCCACTGATTTCTGAAGGGAGTCTCTGGGGGAGATCTTGTTTTGCACCTCTGTTATAAAAAACATGCAGAAAATTGGGGAACATTTAAGAAAGATGGCTGCCCTGTCTTCCCTTCATTACATAAGTATCAAAGCAGTAACTATCTGTCAGCATTTCAGATGAACCCAGCAATGTTTGATTTAGCTGAAATACTCATGTTTGCAACATAATTTAGCAACAGAGAAAGTGGTGATCATGTGCTGAGCCTTTTCATAGGGGAGTGGTGTTTGTACATGAATTTCAGAGCAACTCCAAGATCAAATGTATTTGTTTGGACCAGTTAAAAATTAACCACCTCTTCCTCTGCTGTGGGAAATGCAAAACTATTATGTACCTTCAAAGATAATGCAGAATTTTCCACAAGAGATTAAAAAAAGGAATGATTAGGATGCTTATTATATATATATATATATATATATATATATATATATATATATATATATATATATATATATATATATATATATAAAGGTATTATATATCTGCTGGATTCATAAACTCTAATATCAAAGTCAAATTTTACAATTCAATTTAGATAGTATATCTGCATTAAAAAAAACCTAAATCTGATATTTTTCTACATGGGCACAAATATTATGAAATCAGCACAGACAATTTGATAAGAAGATAATTTAATATTTATGTTTTTTTCAGAACTTGATATTTATTGAATTCACAGGGATAGGGGCTGAGAAGCACAGTGGAAGAAAAGATTATATATCAGCACACAAAAGTAAATGCATTTGTTTATCTTGCTGATCATCAATATTTTATCAGAAATACCATTGATATTGCAAATAAATTAGATACACCCCAAAGTTACTACTTGATTTCTTGACAAGAGACTAAAAAAAAATCTGCAAAAAATATATGGAAGTGAGAAATGCGGAGACCATGATACCAGCTCTTCTCAAACTCTTTTCATGGCCTTTAGGCCTAAATGTACATCATAAACTGATTAAAAAAAAAAAAACAGTATAACAGACTTTACCGGAAGTGATAATAAAATCCATCTCCCTCCAAACCATGACAGATGGATGGGATTTGAATTGTGCATGAAGCTCCTTGATTTTCTTTCTTTATGGGGAGAGTGAATAAGTGGGAAAATCTAGCATGGAATCTAGGCTTAAATTTCAAATCAAGTACCTTGCGGGATCCTTGGTGCTCTCTGAGCTTGTTTTCTTGCAGACATTTCATTGCCAATCTAGGTAACATCATCAGTGATAGTAGGGAGTATGGTTTGCTCTCATTTTATATAGTAGTGGCTTACCTTGTCAATGTTGATAGGAGTGGTTCCTTGATTGGACTGTTCTTTACTATTAGCTAGATTGTCTGAGTGTTTTGAATGTTTGAGTATTACAGTTAGCTTGTTTGTTTACTCAAACAAGCTAACACGAGAGCAAACCTCCTTGGTAGTACAGGGGTTTAAGGCACCCTGTTATTAAGCCGGTTATTAAGACCAGCTGCCTGCAATTACTGCAGGGTTTGAATCTCGCCAAGGCTCAAGGTTGACTCAGCCTTCCATCCTTTCTAAGGTAGGTGAAATGAGGACCCAGTTTGTGGGGGCAATAAGCTGACTTTGTATAAATATACAAAAGGATGAAGGCTATTGCTGAGCACATTGTAAGCCGCCCTGAGTCTTCGGAGAAGGGCGGCATATAAATCAAATAAAAAAAAAAAAAACCACACTCCCTACTACCACTGATGATGTTATCTAGTTTGGTAATGAAATATCTGCAAGACAATAACCAAGCTCAGAGAGCACTAAGGACCCCACAGTTCAATCCTGAGCTGCAAAGATTCTCTTCTATCGAGATAACTATCCTCTAGTTGCTGTTCAAAATGAGAAATGCACATGTGGCCATCCTAACTTTGTTGTCACATTAAAGCAGAAAAAATTGAAGACAGAAAGCTGCTTCTTATCTGTTTAGATCATTGATCCCCAGTGCTCTGTAATGCAGATAGTTGACTGGTTGATGCTGGCAACAGTTTTTCCCAGCTGGCTACTTTAAAAATGAAAGGATCTGGCTATCTATTTATATTTCCCACAATTCCGTTGACTATCATAAATTTGATAGACCTTTCCCATCTGATCCACCACATCAGAACACAACAGTAGTGGCTTCCACTTACCTTCGCTACTGGTTCAGAACTGTGAGTGCGCATGTGTGCGCACTCACTTCGCTCGCGTACACTTCTGTACATGCACAGAGTGTCTATAATGACATCCGGGTGGGTGGGCGGAGCCTCCCGCCACCTCCACTACCGGTTTGCCCGAACCGGGACAAACCAGTAGAAACCCACCATTGGAACACAATAAAGAAACTACAGATCCAGTTGTAAGGAATTGTGTTGTGTTGTTTCTGCAACCTGTCTTCAGATTATATGACTAGGTAAGTATAGTTTTCAAGATGCAGGCATCCTTTTCCCCTAGTATGTCTTTAATAATAAGCATGCACCTGCTATGCTGTATAGAATTAGAAGGGTTAATAATTTGCCACCTTCGATGACCCCTTGATCATTGGCTTCTGCCAGTTATTTTAAAAAAATGATGGAGACAGCAACTTTTCTCCAGCACAATTTTTTTTTTTACAACTGATTCCATGGTCAGTGGAAGAATAGCAGAGATGAAGATAAAATTTTCACATTTCCATCTAGCGTTCTCTATTCAGGTCATTAATTTCATAAAATATCATTACTTCTTGAAAGAAAGAATCTTGCTATCTCACTATAAATCCCAAATCTTAATTCCAAAGATGGAATTATTGGAATTATAATTAAACGTAGCATTCTTGCTTAGAGCAGACTGTGAGTTTTAGGGTCTGGTCTTGATCATAATAAATCTTACATAGAGTAATTTAAACTTCACCCTTCCCTGGCTCTGGAGCCCTCTAATGATTTGCGAGCACCTAATTAAATGGCAAATACAAAGCAATGTCTGTGACCAGTACAGATCTTTGGAGAGCTAAAACAACTTGACCTCAGGGCTCAGCTTGGTTAATAGAGGTCTTTGCATTGAGGCCATCCCTGTTAGGAGGATCTCTTTCCTGTGCCAGGGGATTTGAATGCACTTCTGACCTTTTCAACTTCTTGTGTTGGTATCTGGCCAAACAGTTTAGCCCATCTTCGGTGCTCATTGCTTAGAACTTCAGAAAAGACAGATCCAATAGTGAATATTGTTTCTGAGCAGATGGTCCTTTTGAATTTCTTTCTCTGCCTCTCTCTGTTTTTGAATATATTTAATATTCAGCTCTGGGGGTGGGGAAATCACCACCAGCCTATATTTATTGGTGTTGTTATGTATTCATGATATTTTAAACCACACATCACTGATGGCTTGATTCATTTTTGTAGCTGTCTTTCAAATAGACATTTTTCATGATCACAACTATTTAAAAATATAACTTTGGCATAGAGTGAGTATAGATTTCTTCTGGGTCTTTATTCCTGGGTGTACCTTCTTTGACCTGCCCCACCTTCTTCAGACCTGCCCCACCTGATCTTTAATATTGTTAAGTTCTTTTAATTAAAAATAAACTAACGAGAAACTGCAATGACATATTCCTGCCATTAGTCATCATATATGTGACAAGACTGTATGTCAAAACAGCTACTGAAATGGAGCTACCTGCCATCTTTCATACTTCCCAAGAAGATTGGAATCAGGGGTGAAATCCAGCAGTTTCTGTCAGATTCTGGAGAACCAGTAGCGGAAATTTTGAGTAGTTCAGAGAACAGGCAAATGCCACCTCTAACTGGCCCCAGAGTGGGGAGGGAACGGGGATTTTGCAGTATCCTTCCCCTGGAGTGGGGTGGGAGTGGAGATTTTGCAGTATCCTTCCCCTGCCACGCCCACCAAGCCACACTATGCCCACCAAGCCACGACCACAGAACAGGTAGTAAAAAAATTTGGATTTCACCACTGGTTGGAACTATTCCTGGGATAGTAACTAATACTATGTCACATATCTGTGTTACATTTGGGCCTTCTATTGTATTACCCGGAACAATCTGAGTGTACGCATTTCATGAAGGAAAGGCAGATTCAGTCTCCGTACATTATTTGTTTGGGAGGTCATTATCTGGCCCTCTGATGCCTCCAACATATAATAGTAAGGGTTGTAACCAGGGGTGGTATATTCACTTACCTTCCCTACGGGTTTGAAAATATGTGTGTGCACACACACTTGCTCCGCTCGCACGTGCCATCTTCTGTGCATGCGCAGAGCCTTGAAAATGTGGAAAAATGGGCCGTCATGACGTCCACATGGGTGGGCGGGGCATCCCGCAGTCGCCCCTACTGGTTCGCTCAAACTGGATAAAACAGGCTGAATACCACCACTGGTTATAACTGTAAATAAACTTTCCTCAAAAATACTTCATAGGGGAACATTAAACAATCCACCTGATACAACATCCTTTTACCCAGTAGCCAATGAGATGCTTACAAAAAGCACCTGACAAAAGATGAAAACAGTGGTTATCTTGCATTGATGTACCCTAGTACTTGCTATTGAGAATCATGATGTCTCTGAGCTGAATGATACCAAATAGCCATTGAGGTTAATGACCACTAATAATGCCTACTATTGTCTAATAGTAGGCAATAAAGAAAGGTAGTACATTCATTACATTCAGATCTTGCAGAGGTATCAACTTAATGTTTATTATAATAGCATTTGCAGGCCTATAACAGTATACAGTTATAGTTGTATAAGTCAGTTATCAATTTCTTTTGTGTGGGGCTCAACATTTTAAATACACCCATTTTATTTTAAAAAATATCTAGAACATTTTATAAACAAACAAAGGGTTTTTTTACACCCTAATATTTTTTTATGCACCATATTTTGCACAGATCACTTTCTAGGGCACCTGCAAAAAACAACAACAACAACAGGCATTATTTATTTCATTGTCTTTTAGGAAAAGGGGATAAACTTGACTTATATAGAATCCAGACCTTCCCGGCTGAATAAAGATGAATATGAATTTTTCATTAATTTGGAGAGCAAGAATATTTCTGCCCTTCCAGATATCATCAAGACCTTGAGAGATGATATCAGAGCAAATGTCCATGAACTTTCACGTGAAAAGAGGAAAGATGCAGGTAAGAGAAAAGGTTTCAGCATAACCAATTTTTGTAAAAGGAAGCTTTCTCTGGTTTTACCAAGGGATGTTCAAGAATTTTAGCTGGCTTGCATTTGTAAGATCTGCCAGCCTGATTCATGTTTTTCAGACAAAGAAATGATGGAGGATACATTTTTGCTTTTAATCTTTTGTGATATTCCTTTGTGATATCCTGAAATGTGCATACTGCAAATAAACATGTTAAAATGCATATTCGGATGAGTTATTTAGAAAAAAAAACATTTTAGTTATTAAAATATATTAACAATGATTACATTCTGTCCTGCTGACTGATACAGAAACAATATCAAACAGATTCATGAATGATTGCAAACAAGACAGATATAGACACAAAAGATCAATTGGTCCTGATTTCTAGTACCAATTACACTTATTTTTTTATTGGCCGGGCTATTGGTTATCATTTTATTCCAGTTATTTTATCGAGACAACTTATTACATGCCACATTCATAAGAAGAAAACATAAAAAGTCAAAGATGTGTATAACTTTCTAATTCTAATAGGCCCGAGTCAAAGAATTAGAATAAGATTACATTCATGCACATAATTATTCATCTATGACTTACCTGTATTCACTAGATAGAATCTAGAAGAAAATATAGTCAGAGGGACTTACATGTTTAGTAAGCATTTGTTTCATATACATTCATCCAAATCTTCTGATCATGGTTTCTTTAGATGGCAGGTGTGATCCTAATAGGATTTCAGGAAAGGTTGGTTTAAAATGCTTTAGGTCTGCTGTGTCTTTTTCCTTCCTGGGAGCAACATGAAAGGGGAATAATATCTTCCTGAAATGAATCCTTATAATCTTCTTATCCCCTCTTTTGTGTCCTACCCATGGCATTGTAAAGGGAAAAAAGGAAAGGAACATGACAGGCAAAATGTTATGGCTTGTCAGGGAGCCACAATAAGTTAAAATTGAAAGTTTAATTACTTTTGGAGGCTAAAGGAATATCTTGGGTCTTCCCTCTTTATCATAATTCTGGCATAAAGAATAAGGAAGGAAAGAAAAAATGGGGAAGGTTCTACTAGGAGGCAATTATGCAACTCATCTTAGTACTATCCATTGAAATAAGTTAATTGTATTTTCAGATAAGTCTGTTAAGATGAAACAACATTGTGGGCAGATCAATATCATGATTTAAAACAACAGTAGCAACAACAAAAATACCCAGGGGATATACATGATCCACTTTTCTGCAGTCCTTGAACTCATAGTGTCACAATCCACCCAACAGATCAGGATGGTCTATAAAACCAACATATAAAAGTATTGAGTTTTGTTGATTTGTTGATTTTATAGGTTATCCCGATCTATTGGGTGGCCAGATACACAGCTGTACTTTTTTGAAATCCCTCCCTCCCCCACATATAGAACAACATATGCCTCCGATTTTATGGAACAGTCTTATGAACTTATGAACTCTGAAAATGCAAAAAGAGGCAAAAACTATTACTGCTCCAGCGATATCACTGGATCATCCTTAGGTCTCTTGTAGCCTTTGGAGGTTAGGATTAGTATTTAAGAAATACTAACAAATGTGTGTGTACATAAACACATCCTCACCGGACTACACAGAAGTGTACAACCCTGATTTAATACATGGTAATGTTACAGTCAAAGCTGAGGTTCACACAGATAAAGGTACAGTGGGTCTGACAATCCAGAAGGAATATTCTTTTCTGTTTCTAATCCTTGTGTACCAATAACAAAAAACTTCCAATCCACAGAGTAAGTCCATTCAAATGATTTGCTAATAGCCAGCTTGATCAATATGTTTCAGGGGTGAAATCTACTTACCTTCCCAACCGGTTCGGAAGTCCACGCGGGGACCAGTGGTGGGTTGCTCCTGGTTTGGCCCGATTCAGCCGAGCCAGTAGTGGTAACGATGTGACATCACCGAACCAGTTCTCTTTGACTGGGAGCTGGGCCCTCCCCGCCGCCCCCGCTTTATTCCTACCTTTATTTCTTGTTTTTTAGCCCAGCTGATAGGCGCGGCAGAGTGGTTTGCCGCACCTCAGCTGGCTAGAAACCTAACGTGCTTGCGTGGAGCAGCGATCGTGCGCAAAGCACATGTGCAAAGAGAACCGGTGGTAACACTGGTTGGAACCTACCACTGGCGGGGACCCTCTGCACTTGCACAAACCCTTCTGTGCATGCACAGGGGGGTAAAAAACTGGTTACTTCCTGGTTAAAACCAGACTGGGTGGGTGGGTGGAGCCTCGCGCTGCCATCGCTACCGGTTCTTCAAACCACCAACAACCATTGCTACCAGTTCGGCCGAACCGGTCTGAACTGAGAGCATTTCACCCTGATATGTTTCCGGATCTAAAGATCTGTTGATGTATATATAGATGTCTGTAAACACATTCTACTAGGTTTGTACATATGTGTCTCTCTCTGTGTGTGGTCTACATTCATAAATGTATAATCAGAGACTAAATTTAAATGAATAAGCATATATTTGTGAAATTGGAATTATTTTCATTAAAAAATGAACAGCATGCAATAAACACACACACATACCAGTAAATAGAACTGGGTAATGGCCCAGGTTTGAACTATTATAGTCCAATTGGCTTCTGATGGCAAGACAGTAACTGCACAAGAGCTAGGCAGATGGTGAAATACATGCAGTCTTGGTGACAAATTGATAGTGATGGATAGGGTATCTTGCCCATCACTAAGAACATGGAACATAATCTAAGGAATATCATAGAGTTGTTAACATTTGTTTGTGGTATACTTTCCTCAATCACACAGCAGGGAAGACTTTCCCACCCACCCGCTTTTAAGAGAACTGTCTGTTTATAAACCAGAAATCTATCTCTATTATGACCAGAATTTTTACACCCACATTTAACATTTGAGTATTCACACTTTGGCTGAGTTTGTGTCACACTCTACAGTGAGATTGAGATAGATCTGAGTAGGTGTGCTGTAAGAATCTAGCCATTAACAGCTCAAAGGAGACTTTATTTTACTATAGTACAAAACAAAGCACCAGCTTCAAGTATGAACTGCCCCATCTAATCATTTTTTGATTTTAAAAATGGTTCAGGGCTTTGCAAAACCTCAGAGACATTTTTAGAGAACTAAAATGATGAGACTGAAAAAAGTCAGAAGAAAGCTATGCATCCTTCCACGTTAAAGGGAATATTTATTTATTTACATTTAGTATAGTTGCCTACTCTAGAAGGCTTGGAGCTAAGTTATCTTCTAATGAAAAGGACTTTTGTGGTTTGCCAGGTTAACCACATTTTGTTGTAATGATGCCCATAACAATTTCTCAAAACCCTAAATTTGCCAACTGGCCCCAAAAGTTTCAGAACATCTATAGTAAATTATGGTTGATCATGGAGTTCTGGTCTAGCTGCATAGTTGACAATCAAATTGCTCTTAAGGGTTCAAATGAATTGTCATGAAGACACAATGTAGTGCTTTCAATATGCTTAGATCCCTTGGAGTCCTGAACGAAATAATTGAATATGATTCAGTTTCAGTCAGAAACAGAAATAATTTATTGCAGTTTGGAGACAAGCTGGAAGCTGAGGGTCTGTAGAAGCCTTGTTAGCTTGGGGCCCTGGGGCTCACCAGAACAGTTGGCCATGTTTAAAGAAGGCTCCAACCTGAACTGAAAATGGCAATAAATATTGAACTCCTGTCATTGATCCTCCCTCCCCAAAATGGACAAAGTTCTGGAGAATCTCTGAATCTCTTTGGTTTCCTTGCTCTCATATAAATAGCTGATTAGCATCCCATTAAGCATCTGACCTCTAGCAAATTGGTCACCACTTGGGTGTCCACAGCAGGACCATAAAATGCTGCTATTCCTCCTGCAGACAAATCAATATTTATTACTAAACAACTTGCATGGGCCCTACAGAGGTCCATGGAGGGTCAGTGTTGCAACTGCTGGGCATTCATTAACAGCCTCAGGAAAGAAACAGCATGTTCTAAAATGTTCTATTTTTAAAGGGCTCCTTCACGTGTTTATATGGGATAAAATAATATAAATTAAACTGGGGTTAGCTCTCTCTCTCTCTCTCTCTCTCTCTCTCTCTCTCTCTCTCTCTCTCTCTCTCTCTCTCTCTCTCTCTGTGTGTGTGTGTGTGTGTGTGTGTGTATCTGCTGAGTGTTATATTTTATCTCTTTCTTAACTTTGAGTCAATCTTGACTATCTTGACTACTGTCAAGTAGATAGACTGTCCCTGCAGGATTTTTGCTAACATTTCAGAAGTGGCTTGTCGCTGCTTTCTTCTTGAGAGAAAATAATCGGCTCATAGTCACCCAGATAGCTTCATGCCTAAGGCAGGACTAGAACTCCCTCTCTCCTAATTTCTAGCCTGTTGCCTTAACCACTACATCAAACTGGCTCTCATCTTCCATAAATGTTGCACTATAAATCCAACCATTCCAAACCAGCCAATGTTCTTGTAATTGTACAATGACAGTGAAGGAGCTACAGTTTAACATATCTGGGGAGAACCAGGATGAGGAAAAATGATGGACATTTATGCACATCCTAATTTTCTGAAATACACTCTCAGGATAGAATCAGAATAGTAAAGCTAAGTATGAAAATAACCAAAAACTACAATGGAGGTAATGACAATATTCCAGGGAAAGGTTAAAAATGTATTCAAATAACATTATAAAAAGCCAAACATTTAGGGGGGAAAGTTCAGGGGTGGGTTCTACTTACCTTTACTACCAGTTCGCATTGGGGCCACGCGTGCTCTTCTGCGCATGCGCAGAAGCGTTTTGATGACGTCTGGGTCAGTGGATGGAGCCTCCCACCGGTTTTACTACCGGTTCTATAGAACCGATGCAAACTGGGGGCAACTCACCACTGGGAAAGTTGTATGTCCTATCTAATGCCTAGGAGTTTGTAGAAAGGTCTAAAGAAGGATATTCATTGGCTATATGCAACCTGCTTTTTGACTGGGCGTGGGCAAGCTCATGAAGGATCAGACCAGAGGTGGGGAATTATGGCTCTTTTATGACTTGTGGACTTCAACTCCCAGAATTCCTGAGCCAGGCATGCTGCAGGAATTCTGGGAGTTGAAGTTCACAAGTCCCACCCCCGGATTAAACCATAATTACCATCCTTGATGGATATAAGCCAGTGCCTTGAAATTAGAGTTATTGGGAAATAAATAACAAAGCACAATATTGTGCTTGCTGTTATGGGCTTTCTATAGGCACTTTTTTGACTATTGTAGGAAACAATGCTACTTTGGAGAGTTTTTTGATCTGACTAACCAGACTGCTTTTTATTGAAACAACCCTGTCAAAGTTATCTGCAAAATTTGAATTTTCTTTATTCTCAATAGGATCTACTTTAAATTTAAAATATTATGCAAAACAAAGAAATTTAAAACTTTCTAAAAATGCTCTTTTGGGGGAATCTGTGCCTTCTTCTTCTTATAACTATGCCTCTTCCCAGGATACCTACATTTGAGCAGGACTTTTTCCCTCAAAGTCCCAATCAGGGTTCTTAGTCAACAAGTTGGTTCCTTATATGAATATGATGCTATTAAACATGCCACTATTAATTACAATAATGTGAGTAGGATTGCATGAATGCAATAGGTAAAAAAGAATTTTTAAAATGAAATAAGGTTTTGGGTTTTTTTAGATCTGTGTGTAAATTTTTAGAATTTGAGTCAAGAAATTAACTCTCAAGGTCCTGAATGGCTCAAGTTACATAACTGTGGGGCTTAGAAGCATCCAGTTTCATAAGAGAAACCTCAGTGTTTGAGAGTGTTACTGTGAGTGAGGATCATAACAGACATGGATCCAACTGGGTGTCTTGCTTCAATTATTTTGTTAAAATAATTAACAAATAATTAATTTGTTAAAAACCTTCAGGGCACAATTATTTCTCCAAAGAGTTTGGAGGTCTTTAAAATCGAGGTTTTCATGCACAAATAGGCTCAAACCTTTAATATTTGCTATTGCTGCCATCTAGTGGCTCAAAAAAACCCCCACCCCAGTAGTGTTTATTTAAATTGTGACTAACTTTCAGAAGGATGACCTGAGTTCTGCAAATAAAAAAGAAATAAAATTGACTTACTACCGGTATGTGAAAAATGAACATAGTTCAGAGATGGCTTATGTTCCTTACTAAGATCCTGGTTCAGTAATCACACCAAACATTCAAAGTATAACACAAAATGGATATTATATATACAATATAGACTGTTATTTTAATATTCTGTAATGCAGGGGTCCTCAACCTCCAGGCTGTGGTCCATTACCTGGCCATGGCCTGGTTGGAACCAGGCTATGCAGCAGGGGTGGGTTCTACTTACCTTTACTACCAGTTTGCAACACGCACGCTCTTCTGCGCAAGCACATGTGCAGAAGTGTTTCGATGACGTCAGGGTCAGTGGGTGGAGCCTCCCACCGGTTTTACTACCGGTTCTATAGAACCGGTGCAAACCGGGGGCAACCCACCACTGCTGTGCAGGTGGCGGGTGAGCACGGGCACATGTGTGAAAGCTTCTCTTAAGCGAGCACAAGATGGCTGCCGCTCGAGCACAAAGCTTCGCTTGCATGAGTGGCAATGACTTGCACTCAGCACGAATCTTCCCTCACATAAGTGGCAGTGGATTGTTCTGATGTGCGACGCTCCCTTTGTGCAAGCAGTGGCAACTTGCACTTGCCTGCGAAGCTCCCCTTACACAAGCGGAGGTGGCTTGTGTTCCGCGTGAAACTTCCCTTACTCGAGCGGTGGCTGCTAACACTCACACACAAAGCTCCCTTTGTGAGAGCAGTGGATGCATGTGCCCACTGCTCACACAGAGTTGCTCACATGGGCCCCACCTACCATTCACAAGGAACTATCCCCTCTCTCCTCCCTGCTGGGCCTCCAAGCCACAAAGGTCCATGGAAAAGAGCCTTGGTGGTGCAGCAGACTAAAGTGCTGTTAAGTAGCACTTAAGTAGCACTTAGCTGCCAGCTGCCTGCAATTACTGAGAGTTCAAATCTCACCAGGCTCAAGGTTGACTCAGTCTTCCATCCTTCCAAGGTAGGTAAAATGAGGACCTGGATTGTGGGGGCAATAAGCTGACTTTGTATAAAAAAGAACACTGCTTGGGGGGGGGGGCAAAAGCCCTACTAAGCAGGTATATATGATGTAAGGTCCATGGAAGTCAATTTGTGACTGAAACTGTGAAAATTTGTAGCTGAAACAATTGAATCAGGTAGCACATTCCAGACTTTGACAAGTCTATTATAGAAATCATATTTTTTACAGTCAAGTTTTCTTCCGTTACTCATTGCTTATTTGGTACTCAGCTAGAACTTGTCATTTTCGGCTGCCTTGTGACTTACTACATTATTCCTTATGGGGAAAATTTGTTTAATATTCATTGTTTTTGGTACTCATCGCTCCTCCTGGAACCAATTAACAATGAGTACAGAAGGACCAGTATATATTAAATTATCTATTATTTATATTTCGGTGTAAATTTCAAGCAAATGCTGAATAAAATAACAGGAATATAACTTCATATTCCATATGCTCTTATGAAGTAGCAAGGAACTAATCATAACTGATGCTTCTTTTCTGCTTTCTAGTTCCATGGTTCCCAAGATCTATTCAAGAACTGGACAGATTTGCAAATCAGATCCTCAGCTATGGAGCAGAACTGGATGCTGACCATCCTGTAAGAAAGGACAAAAATTTGTTAAAGACAAAATAACAACAACAACAACAATCCATTCCCTTTTAAAGAAAAAAAAATCTGTTTCTAAACTCATATGTAATTTTACATTTTAAAATGGAAGCATCGTTCAGATTTTACCATTCTAGAATTGAGGATTTTGGGAACTGAGCCCAAAACAACATTTTGAGGATGGTTGCCATAAGACAGACAAAAGCCTGAATTATGATCTTCATTTGTGGCTATTGGTATGAAGTGTCATCCTTGTGAAGTTAGGAGCATATTTAGAAATAGTCAGAATCGTATAAATAGGGAATTTCTTATAATCTGAATGGCGCAGATGAAAACGTGCATAGATAACTAAACAAAAAAAATCTATGTTTCCAAGAATGTATTTCTTACTAATTTACTATTCTGTAGATCTGTCATCAATCCCTAACATAGTGAGGTATAATAACTATAACTTTCAGAATTACTCATTATACAGTGTCACCATTTAAAGAACTCTAGGTAAAAATATCCACATTGGAGGAGGGGGAAAATTCTATTGTAGCTCAACACTGCCATCTAGGATTTGTGAGATTGAGAAACATCGCAAAAACTTTACTCTGGATTTTTTTTTTTTTAAACTGTGAATTCAGAGTAATTAAGAGTGGTGGATCTAGTTTTTGTGTATCTGATTAGTTACACTGCTGATATCAGAATTCATGCTATCACTTCATTGGGAAAAAAATGAGGGGCATTTTTTAATTGACTTCAGGCTCCTATAATTAAGCAAAGATAATTAAGCTCTGAATGCGGGAAATATCTTAATGGGAGATCAAATAAGCTCCCGTATTGCAAAGAATCTTGCATATTGTCGTCTACTGAAATACTCAGTAGACAACAAGCAACACATAGAGTTGTTATATCTCTGTGAATGATGTGATATCTTCTTTATTCTGCCTTCTTTTCTTCTCCATTTTAACTCTTCCTCTAAATAATTCCTTTTTTAAAATTCGAAATATTTGGTTCCAGTGTTTTTCAGAGTATTGATAAATTATGTATTTTGGAATTTCTAGTAAAAATCCAAAATAATGACTGGTGTGTGTGTGTGAGAGAGAGAGAGAGGAGGAGGGAGAGAGATGAGGAAAAATTTTAAAGCAACAATCAGCTTGTGGTAATTTTAACATTTTTTAGGCGCTAGGTAGGGAGATGTTCACAACACTTTGTGAACACAATAAAATTTTGGATGAATGACCACATAATTGCTTACCACTGATCAAGGAAAACAACATTCTGTATCTTTCTGATGTCAGAAGATGTAGTGTAGCCAGTAATTATCACTATTAATTTAACTGAAGCTGGGTACTTGTAAATAAATTATACAGAACGCAGCAAAAAGTACTGCTATTACACTAATTGAGGAAGAGTGATTAGCCTTTCACTAGCTCACTAGTTTAATCTAAAATGAATAATGCACCCCATATAATTATTTGGCACACACAATATTTGGTCGAATCCTAGAACAAAATAAGGTGAATGGGGGTCATTGTACTGAAGAACAAGTGAATAATATTATAGATACAGAAGCACAGTAACCAAAGGCAAGATGAAACTATTAACAAAAGATAATGCATCCAAATGAAGGACTCGTCTCAAATCCAACTCCTAGAAACAGTTAATCAATGGCCCTTTTCTTGTAGGGTTTGCTGTTGTTTGGAATAGGGAAACAAAGGTACATCTAGATATTTCCAATAATAAGTCAAACTGGAAGTATTATCTGAAATTTCTTCAGTATATCTACTGTATATTAAATTTGCTACCGTCCACTTAGATCTTAACTTCATCTTGGACAATCTGCCCTATGTAAGATTAGTGAAGCTATCAGATCCTAGTATATAATTATGCTATCACCCAACTGTTTAACAGTACAGCGATTGCTAAGGTGTCATAGAATCATAGGACTGGAAGTGACCTTGGAGGTTTTCTAACCCAATTCCCTGCCCATTCCAGACAAATCTTTTCTTGAAAAACTCCAGCAAAGGAGAATCCATAATTCTGGTAGGCAAGCTGTTCCGTTAGTTAATAGTTCTCACTGTCAGGAATTTCTCATTAGTTCCAGGTTGGTTGTCTCCAGTGGTGGGATCCTACTAGTTTAACAACCAGTTTGGTGATCGCGCGCTTTGCGCGCATGCACAATTGAACAAAAAATCACCTTCAGCGTTAGTGCTGGGGAATTAAAACAGCTGAGGCACAGCAATCCGCTCTGCCGTGCTTATCAGCTGCGAAGATATAGGTAAGTAAAGCTCAGGGGTGGGTGGGTGGGGCCAGCTGATCGTCAGAGCTACCGGTTCACCTGAAATGGTCTGAACCGGTAGAAAACCACCCCTGGATGTCTCTTTAATGAGTTTCCACCCATTGCTTCTTGACATACCCTCAGGCGCTTTGGACAATAAGTCAATCCCCTCACCTCTGTGATAGCCCCTCAAGTACTGGAAACCAGCTATCATGTGTATTCCTAAAACTTCTCTATCTTGGAACAGACATATATAGTTCCCTTAACTCAGAGATCTTCAAACTTGGCAGCTTTAAGACTTGTGGACTTCAACTCCCAGAATTCTCCAGCCTTTGTTGCTCTTCTCTGTACTCTTTTAGTGTCTCAGTATCTTTTTTGTATCATAGAACTAGATGAAATATTCCAAGCATTGGCCTCATTAGTGCAGTATAGAATGACACTATCACTTCTTGTGATCCTGATGCTATTCTTCTATTGAGGAAGTCATTTCTAATACAGCTGCACTGGTTTCCATTTTTTATCTGGGACCAATGCTTTGTTTTGGACATTGAAAATTGTATATCTTCTTGACTTTGAATAACAGGAAGTTCCCTTACATATTTTCCAAAGTCTTATCTGCCAGTGATATTTCCCTTTTTAATTTCCTTTTTTTTTTAATTAAAGAAAGGCATGGGGTCTGCTAAGAAAAGCAGGATTTTAAAATAGGCAGGTTGATTGACAGTTATCACAGTATTTCTCTCTTTTGATACAATTTATCATCATCATCATCATCACAATTATTGTATTTAATTATGATGTGCTGTCATTTTATATGAATTGTTTTTATTTTCATTTTTAGATAATTAAACAGCAGGCATTTTCCTTCCAGCCATTTATCTATAGTATTGTTGGAAGAAATGTCCATCTGGGGTCAGTTCCAAGTGGGAAGAAAGGCACTGGAAACATGGAGACTGCTTGGAAAGATGGTTTAATGGTGGACAGGACCACATGTTTTTTTTTTTTGGGTCCTGTATTCTGATTGGTTGTCAGACTCCTATGGGGCCATGCTGGGGTAACTTTGTAGTGTCTTGAGTCCCAAGCTTGGTTGAATCTTGCTGGGTGATGTAATATCCCCAGGTGCCATGTGGTGAGATCTGTTGCTAGACGGGTAGAGGGCTAATCCTATCATGCCCTGAGGCCATGTCTTAATCCCATCACCCTGGAACTGAAGGTGGGGGCAGGGAGCTGCAGGGAGCTGTTTTGTTTTAAAAAACATGTTTCTCCTTTTCTCATCCAGGGAAATATAATATTCTGCCTTTTTAATATTTCCTAAAATATTTCATTCTTCTAGGAGAGGGGTCGGTACTAACTTCCTACAGTATGTATATTATTGCTTGGTTTATAAAATCCAGGCTTAGAATACTAATACAATGAAGTAGTGTATTTCCATAAGTGCCAAAATAATTTGGGATCTGTTCTGCTGCCTACCCTGCAGAACACCTTCCCTCCTGATTTAGGGTGGCCTGATCCTATCCTTGTGGCCTTTTGGAAAACTTTAAAAATCCAGCTCATCTCTCAGGCCTTAGCACCTAGTTAATGGAGCCAGATTTCTGCTTTTCTCTGTTAAAAAGATAACAGACTTTTTAGTGAAAATTTTTACTGCTTTTCCCCCCCTAATGTTTTTATATCAGTGTTTCTGTTTTTTTACGCTTGTTAGATATCTGGAGTTATTTCATTAAGATGGGAGCATTTAAGTTTTCAGAGCAAATAAATAAAATCTGCTGTGTGGTCACAAATATTGAAAAATATATTTATTATTTATTTAATTCAATTTATAGGACCACTGAAATTGCAGATAGCAATAGTATTTAGACTTATATAGCGCTTCACAGTTCACAGTTTACAGCCCTCTTTAAGCGGTTTACAGAGTCAGCATTGCCCCCAACAATCTGGGCCCTCATCTGGGTCTCATCTGGGTTGCAAACATAGGATTAAAATCAATACAAATCAATTGATCAATGCTATTCAGGAAGGATATTCCAATGAGGGACAGGATGGAGCTGTATCGGTGTTTTAAAAAAATACGTAAAGTAACTATGTTTTCCCAGGGTTGTACTATTGCATATTTTTATTAAACTTACCTAGGTCAAATCTTTGAACCTTTTGGTGAATCTTGAATCTTGATTTGGAGAATTGTGATCCTCCAAATCCCTTCTAGAGCATGATTTGCCTTAAATCAACTTGCAAGACATCCATTTTCTTTAAATTGTACCCACATTTTTAAACGCTCACAAAGCAATCTTTTTTTGTTATCTGTTTCTAGGGTTTCAAAGATCCAGCTTATCGGGCCAGAAGAAAGGAATTTGCAGATATAGCATACAACTACAGGCAGTAAGTATGCAGATTAGAAAGAAGAAACTACCTCCTAAAATAACTTCTTTGGCACAAAATAGGTGTTCTTTTTGATCAAACAGTGGTCTACAGCAGGAGTCTCCAACTTTGGCAACTTTAAGACTTTTGGACTTCAACAAGCTTTGCTGGCTGAGTAACTCTGGGAGTTGAAGTCCGCAAGTCTTAAAGTTGCCAAGGTTGGAGATCCCTGGTCTACAGAGTGAAGATGATGGCCCACAACAGCATTCAAATATTCACCATCAATTACCTGGCCAGGACCCTTCACTGCCTTAGTAAGGACCTCTGCCTCTTCAACCACCAGTCAGCTGAATGTTTATTTAGTAATCAGTAAAGAAGTTTGAGGAACACTGCAGAAGGTACAATAGAAATGTGCATCTTGAATTATCCAGAAGTGTTCAGGAGCATATTAGACACATTATAAATCAAGGTTAGCTTTTCCCCATGTATTCTTTGCAACAGTACTGCTTCAATGAAGATGTTGGGGAACTGGCCACATGGCTGACATGGATGCGGAAATGGCATTGTCATTTGGTCAGTGAGAGGGATGATGCAAATTATGGCCCTGAAGGAGAAAGAAGAAAAATGAGACAAATTTATTCTGGCTAGAGCAGGTTGGATTGGATACATCATGAAATAATAGAATAAGAATGAACTCCAGACTACAAGGAGGCAGACTATCTATAGATGCTTAGAGAACAATAGAGCAGTATCTTCCATAGCTGGAGAATCCATTGCTTTATTCCTCAATCTTTGGCCAAAGATCTCCAATGAGGATTACCTCACTCTCCCTGAAGTACTTAATTTGGTTGTTGAACTATCTTGACCATCAAAACATTTCTTTTGTTGTTCATCTGAATTTAAATTCATGGAATTGTAAGAGCATGTATGGATCCTTTTACATTTGGATAATTGTGCTTTAATTGTGCATCATGACGGACAAAAAAGCTTATTTTCATTGGTAGCATTATCTGTGGCAGATCTGGAAGCCTTTGAACAGAGAGGAAACCTAAGCATTTTGAAATCAAAGGAATGGAAGGAGGAAAAGTTTAAATGAATAGTTTGTTATCAAATTAAATAAGAAAAGGCAAACCAGACCAAATGAAGGTAGAAAGTCTCATGTGAATTCTAGAGTCATTCATATAGGGCCCACCTGAATTCACTGAGAGTCCAAATAAAACGGACCAGCAGACCAAATATTCCTCCAGTCAAATTTTCCATAAAATGTTTATTTTCTCTTGCTTGCTTTCTTCCTCCTCTGTTCTTAGATCCTCCTTTGACTGCATTTATCCCCCAATTACAGCCTTCTGGTAATAAATGGCATTCAGACGAGGATCATGCTCCATCCCCCACAAAGCTTTGTTATCTAATTGTGCTGCGGCATCAGAGGCGACTACAAAGCACCAGGCACCAAATGAAACAGCATCTCATACGCTTCACATTAAACAGGGGAGAGGAAAGAAGTGTGTATAATTTGCATTATAGCAAGGACTATGAGCAAGATTAAAATAATGCATTGCGTATGTTCTTGATCTAATTGTGTCTATCGTCACTGTTCCAGCTGCATGATAAAATGTTCAATGAGCTGGTTAGTCTTCACACTATTTTCTGGATTGTGGGACTGAAGAGATAGTGTAGTAGTGATTTTATGCATGGTCCAATTTGATAATTAAATCTTATTATCAACTAATAGGAAGTACAGACTCTTCCCCCACCTCCCTCCCTCCCTCCCTGCCTCTCTTGCCAAACTATTAATGATTCATTTATTTATTGTCTATATCAAATAGGACTCTATTTGAAATTCATAATACAACCAATCTTTAATAGCTAATAAAGCAAATGAGTATGGGATGGCCAAGGAGTGGCCTGCCTTCCTTCCTTCCTTCCTTCCTTCCTTCCTTCCTTCCTTCCTTCCTTCCTTCCTTCCTTCCTTCCTTGGAATGTCATCTCCCAGATCCTCATTTGACAGAGTCCTTGTTAAACAATTATTTAAGCCTATTTTGGGCATTAGTGTTTTCTGCTTCAAAACTGACATGATAGAAAAGGTGTCAAGGTGCCCACCCAAAATATAAAAGAAAAAGAAAGGGTTTGGAATCCAAATTCAACCTTAATGATGGAACAGGGAAAACTTTTTAACAAAAACAGGCTTGATTTCTATAGTGTTCACTGTTAAAGATAGACACGGATATCAGCAACTCCAAGTAATGGGGTTATGGAGAAGGGACTAAAATAGATTTGGCAAATATGTAATTGGAGCCTAGCCATTGTCTTTGGATGTTGTGGGAACCACACTTGCATGTTGAGCTGAGAAAGGGTCCATTCTTTGGATGGACAGCATAGCACAAACACTACACTTTGCTAATTCAGATTTGGGGTGTAGTCATTTGGAATTTTAGAGCCAGCGGTTGATCCTTCTGGTTTAGGTGGCTTTGCTTTGTCAACCTATCTGAAACTAGCCGTTGTGATTTATGCTGTAATGTATGGATAAAACCATGCTTTAAAAATCCTTGAGTCAGCATCGATTCATGACAAAGAGTTGTAATGATGAGAGTTTTAATAGGTTCAAATGAAGTCACAAAGCCAGTGGGTGAAATTTTTTCCCCCACCAAGCCCACTTCCTGAAATTGCTATGAAGATGAAATGCATATCCTTTGAAAAAGAATAAGATAAACAGGAAATCAGGATAGGTGTAGCATTTACTGCATGCATGTGTATATGTATAGGAAAACAATAAACATGCAAACAATAGGAGCTGTGGACATGAAATTACAGGCCTTTCAAGGACAATCTGTGGAGCAGGAGGGACAATTTAGGATGTTGTTGTGTAACTCATTTTTAAGACCCTCGGTCATTCATCTTTCTGTCCCCCACCTTTATGTATGCCCACACTTAACACCCCCGTCTCTTCAGTTCTTCCTTCTCACCTGCCACCCTGAGTCTTGGTCTATTGATCTCAGCAGCTTTCAAATTGGTGTCTGACAGAGCCTTAAACCTCTCTTCTTTTCTTAGGCCCACGAAGGTGGCCTAAGGATTAATGAGAAATGTCAATGCTATAGAAACCACAGTAGTTTCATCACACGCACCTCCATCTCATTCAAAATCATGTTTAAGGCTCCAGAGATCAAGGAGGACTGGTGCAGAGACACAGAAAATTGCACAATTATTTGGGGGGGGGGGCTGCCCCTAGGATCAGGCTGAAGTGAAGGGACCAGGAATGGTGGGGGTATCACTCATCTTCTGACAAAGAGCTGCCACTTTAGAAATCCCTCCTATTATCCCCACGGTGCCACAAGCCCTATTCAATTGCTGGGGTGCGGAGGGCGGGGGAGCTTTGATTTGGGGCAGGATGAGAGAAAAGGCTTAGATAAGTCGCCTGCCCATGTTTAAAATTATTTTCTGAGCAGCAGACCTCCCCCCCTCCCCACTTCCCCCAGTTTTAATGTCAAGGCAACAAGTCGAGCAAGTCAAAAGATTCCTTTTGGGTTCAAGACAGAGCCAGGCTGACTGTTGGGGACTTATCTTTAGGGAAGAGACAGATCTGCTAGTCCTGCTGAGCCATTACCAGGGTCGACTTTTAGCACCCCAGTTTTAAGGCCAGGAGAGATTGGAGGCATTGTTTAGTTAAGCCATCCGCTTTGTACACCGGCCTGGTTTTCAGTGTCAATCACATGTACATCAGATTATTTTGTCTTCGGATCATTAAAGCTGCAAAGCAAGAACAGCATGGGAGAAATTAGGCCAAACTGTTACTGCATAGTGAGGAAGTAAGGAAGTTGGGAATGGTGCTGATGTTTCTTAAGAATTAATCCCCAACAGGTGTTTTTGTTTTCCTAAATCCAGGTAATTCAATCCTAAATAATAGAGTGGATAAGGGACTATCATATCCTTCTGGGATTCCAGCAGTGTTCTTTACTGTCTCCTTTTCTACATCTTCTCAAATATTAAAATTGCTCATGTTACCCCAGATGGTCTCATGCTGGAACATTTTGGGAATTAGGACACAACTGTGTGTGGAGCAATTGCTTGTTTGCTGCAGCTTTTTAAAAGTCCACCACAAGAAGGACCTCATTACGAAGCATTTTTTAAACCTCTTGGTGGGGCAAAAGAGATGACTGTAAATGTTCATCTCTTCTGCAAGGAGCAAAGATAAATTGTTGAAAGAACACCTTCTGTTCTTCTTATAATAAAAGTAGGTTTGAATTTTCTATTGTTGCTTTGTGCACTTATTTATCTGATCTACCTGCTGACTGGGAATTCTGGACGTTCTCAGAACTGCATCAGATTGGGGAAGATTGCAATAAAAACTACTGACGTGGGTAAATAATTCAACCTAATGCTGTGATGAAACATTCTGTTACATTTTTTTCCCTGTCGTTCATTCATTCAGAAGAAAGATAATTTGTTTTCAAAATTTATTTCGATGGAGGAGAGTTTTTTTCCATAATATTTTGATGGATGGAGCATGATGTTCTTGATTTGCTGCATTATAAGATGGCCAAGGAATGTCCTGTCTTATTATACAACAGTCTCTTTGGAGAGTTGTATCTGTCCTGACTTTCTGCACTTCTCTTCAAACTTGATGGAAGATCCTATCAGCCTGTTTTATTTTGGCAAGTTTGGGAAGGTGCATTTTCAAAAAGGCAACTGGGCTTTGTTTTTCCTTGAAGATGTTTTGCTTCTCATCCAAGACGCTTCCTCAGTTCTGACTGAAAGGTGGAAAATGGAAGGATTTGGGTAACTACAGAAGGCTCAGAGAAATGGAAAGATGGCTTAGTGGGAAACAGAAATCCCAGTAGTAACACCCTCTACTGCTTCACAGTGAAGAAAGCCCCAAAATATCTGATAATAAGCCTAACAAGCAACCTTCTGTCCATGGAAAAATGTTTTCAGAAATTGCAAGTTCAGCATAATATCATTTTGATCCAATAGAAGACAACTTCATATGGATATAGCAAACTGGGATCAAATGAACAGGACTCTGATTATTCGACAACAAGTTTAATATGTGAAAAACATGATAGCAATAGCAATATCACTTAGACTTATATACCGCTTTACAGTGCTTTTATGACCCTCTCTAAGCGATTTACAGAGCCAGTACATTGCCCCCAACAATCTGGGTTCTCATTTTACCCACCTCAGAAGGATGGAAGGCTGAGTCAACCTCGAGCCTGGTGAGATTTGAACTGCCAAATTTCAGGCAGTTAGCAGAAGTAGCCTGCAGTACTGCATTTTAAGCACTGTGCCACTGTGGCTCATGATAAACTCATAGCAGTAACCAAACTGTCAGAGTGGCTGTTTAAACCAGAATATAGTGTTTATCAGTAAGGAGAATTTTAGCATACATTAACCTTTGGGGTGTCTTATATCTGTTTGATCTATAAGCAATTGTAGATTTGGTGACGGGATGTGTGTTGAATATTGGCATAAAGTTGCTTAAATGTACAATGGAAGAATCAAAGGACACACGTATGAACACACTGCAGCAAAAAGTTCATCAACATGATTACTTTCCCCGCCTCACCTGTAAAGATCTGCCACAGCAAACCAGATTGAATGAATTGAATCAGAGTTGATGTTGATAAGATGGGAATGTAGGCATTTTTTTTTTACTTCCCTTTCAGTGGGCAACCTATACCCAGGGTGACTTACACTGAGGAAGAGAAGAAGACATGGGGGATAGTCTTTAGGGAGCTGAAGACTCTCTACCCTACTCATGCTTGCTATGAACACAATCATGTGTTTCCACTCCTGGAAAAATACTGCGGCTACCAAGAGGATAACATCCCCCAGCTTGAAGATGTCTCAAACTTTTTGAGAAGTAAGTAAATAGTGCTTGAAAATCCGATATAAATGTGGCTTGTGTATCAGAAGCAATCAGACTGCAATTCTGTTTCTAGAAGTAAGTAACTCAATGATTTCTGAATAAGAAATGTTGAACTGAACTTTAGAACATAGCTAAATCTGAAGTCACAATCTAGAACTTTTCTGTTCTTTCAAGGCTGCACTGGATTTCGCTTACGACCTGTGGCTGGTCTTCTTTCATCTCGAGATTTTTTGGGTGGCTTGGCTTTTAGAGTATTTCACTCTACGCAGTACATTCGCCATTCATCAAAACCAATGTATACACCTGAACCGTACGTATTTCGTCTTGTAAAGTATTATGTATTATGCTTGGAAGCCTAGAATATTATGCATGATCAAAGGGGAAGTGGACCAAGACAGTACAGAAATGTGCATAAAACTTTATAGAATATGTATGAATATTCTCCAGAGATTATTGATTTTTGTTTAGAGGTCATGCATCTATAAATTGGCACAACAAAGAATAAGGAAGAAAGGGAAGGAAGCCATGGTAGGGAAGTGTTAATTCTATCTGATTACACATATATACGTTTAGCAAGGTAAATCAGGTAATCTGGTATATTCCAGATATTTTTGGCCAAAATTCTTGCAATCTCTTGCTTTTGGCTGGCTAAGCTTGAAAGAAGTCCAAAACATATGTAGCAAATCACATTGTTTCTCCTAGCAGTAGTTTATTGAAATAACAGGATTCTTCTAATGTATTAGTCCCCCTCAGAAACACATCTCATCTGAATGTTTTCATACTAATTTATATTTTCTTTTAGTGATGTTTGCCATGAACTCCTAGGACACGTCCCTCTATTTGCTGACCCTAGTTTTGCTCAGTTTTCTCAAGTAAGTAAAAGCTAAATTTTAATGTTAACAGTTGACTAGCAGAAGGTTTACACAGGCAGAAGATAATCCACTATCTGTCCAAGGGATCCAGAAAACTTTGAAAAACCTGACTTTGGTCCCAGGCCTGAGGTTGATGGTTATGTCTTGTCTTGTCTTGTCTTGTCTTGTCTTGTCTTGTCTTGTCTTGTCTTGTCTTGTCTTGTCTTGCCTTGCCTTGGCTTGGCTTGGCTTGGCTTGGCTTGGCTTGGCTTGGCTTGGCTTGGCTTTGTCTTGTCTTGGCTTGGCTTGGCTTGGCTTGGCTTGGCTTGGCTTGGCTTGGCTTGGCTTGGCTTTGTCTTGTCTTGTCTTGTCTTGTCTTGTCTTGTCTTGTCTTGGCTTGGCTTGGCTCGGCTCGGCTCGGCTCGGCTCGGCTCGGCTCGGCTCGGCTCGGCTCGGCTCGGCTCAGCTCGGCTAGGCTCAGCTCTGTTGGTGTTTTTCTGGTAAGACTGGTCTATCAGGGCAACCTGGTCTACCCAAATAGGGGATGGAACATATGGCTTCTGCTTTCACCTTTCAGCCCCAATCAAGGAGCCTTCCCGGGCAGTCGCTTCTGCAACTTTGCTCTATCGATTCTATTGTTTATTAGATCATTTTAATCTGGTCTACCTTTTTGATTTAATGTTTTCTGTTATTTTTATTGAAATGTCCAATCTTACTTTATCCTAAATCAAAACTGTTAGGACTTATTTTAAAGAAGGGGGGGAGTTGCTAACATGGAAGTGAAGGCACACCCTTTTTATGCATGTTACACACATGCACTTTTATTTTTCCTCTACACGTTACATACATAACAATATCTGTGATTCCCTGTGTTGGAAAGAAATATAATTTATAAGCAGAAATATTTTCTTGATAATTTCTCTCCTTTCTTTCATTTTCAGATTTAAAAAAGTTGTGTATTTATGTGTGTGCAGGGATTGTGTAGATGACAATAAAAATAAGAAACTGAAAATGTTTTGCTTTTACAGGAGATTGGGTTGGCTTCTCTAGGAGCTCCAGATGATTATATTGAGAAACTTGCAACGGTCAGTGTTGAATTTTGATAATAGCTTCAGTCATATCCTGCAATTAATATGGAGTGAAAGTTCTTGGCTGATTGGTTTCAGAATTATCTTGAAACTCCTCCTTGAAAAATAATTCATTTTTACACAATATGTACATTATATTAATGTAGCTAATCATTAAAAACTCATTACCTATTGTAGTACTTTTATAAGCTTGAAATGTTTACCAAAAGATTATAACCATTAATACACTGGCATTTTATATACAGTAAAACAAATCATAGCATTTTTGAAGGTTAGTTATATACAAAGAGTCAGGCTCTTACCCAAATAAACAACTAACCATTATTAATTGACAATAAAAATCATCAAGAAAGTATCCATTCATGAACTATTTATAGAAGAAAATTTTCATTACTATAAATCATTTTATTTCTTTTATTTATTTCATAGCCTTGTTTCAGCAACATCAGAAACTCTGTAGGCAACAGTAACAATAAACTCTGCACTATTTTATTTCAGGTTTACTGGTTCACTGTGGAATTTGGCCTCTGTAAAGAAGGCAATGCAGTTAAGGCTTATGGTGCTGGTCTGTTGTCATCTTATGGGGAACTGCAGGTATGAATTCATGATTTCTGCAAATGAAGTTGATGAATCTTTCTGCAAAATAAAATTTGGCACGGTGATGTTTATGTAGCTTTGTTTCAAATGTAACCCAGTTTAAATTTGGTAGCTTTTTCCCCGATTTCTTATTGTCTTCTTCTTGATCCTTGAAAGGCTTATTCTCCCAATTTTCAAATATAAGCTATTCTGTTTCCTGGGAAAAAAGTCACTGTGACATCATGGACTGCTCTCTCTTCTTCTCTGTATACTTGACTATAATACAATAGCAATAGCACTTAGAATTATATACTGCTTCACAGTGTTTTCCAGCCCCCTCTAAGTGGTTTACAGAGTCAGCCTATTGCCCCCCAACAATCTGGGTCCTCATTTTACCCACCTTGGAAGGATGGCAGGCTGAGTCAACCTTGAGCCTGGTGAGATTCAATCTGCCAAACTGCTGGCAGCCGGTGATCAGCAGAAGTAGCCTGCAGTACTGCACTCTAACCACTCCGCCACCGCGACTCTTTACAATGACACTCCCCATTCATGTTCAATACTGGAAAGAATTATTAAACCTTACTAAGCTTAAACTGTGGCAGCAACAATAATTTCTATTTAAAACCCTTCTGTTCTTTTCCTTTAGTACTCTCTGTCAGATAAACCTGTCACTGAACCTCTCATCTTGGAAAAGACTGCAGTTCAAAAATATCCAGTTACTGAATTCCAGCCTGTTTACTATGTAGCTGAAAGTTTTGAAGACGCAAAACAAAAGTTAAGGTAGGATCTGCTTAGATTACTATCAAAACCATATAGTAGTGGCCAAAATTGTGGAAACCTTTTGGGAAAAGTGTATTTTTGAGGTCTGATGGCTAATAACACCACTTTTTTGGGGGGAGAGTTTCAAGATAATTATATTCCACTGCTGGAATGGCCTGGGAATAGCCCAGACCTTAACCCAATTGAAAATCTATGGAGCCGACTAAAGAAACATGTTAGTCAGAAGTGACCCAGCAATAAAACCCACTTAATAGAAGCAATCATTCAATCTTGGTTTCACATTATAACAGCTGCAGAAATAAAAGACTTGGTTCACTCCATGGGCAGACATTGTAAGGCTGTAATTCATGCTAAAGGTTACCCAACTATTAACTGACATGGTGATAGTTTTTGTATATCTCATTTTTTTCTATGGTGGTAATTTCTGTATATCTCATTTTTTCTACATGTTTCACTTTTCTTTATACTGTAACTACTATTCTAATAGCAAATCCTTCATAAAAGTTATTGCATTACATTCTTGATTAAATTATCTTTTCCTTGATATATAATTTTATGGTGGTGTTATTAGCTAGTTTTAGAAAATAGACTTCCCAGAAGGTTTCCACAATTTTGGCCACTACTGTAGGTTTACTGCCAGCTACCTTAAAAATCTTTAATTTGAAAGAGGAATTTCAAAGTTATTAATAAAAGCTCACCTGTGAGGTAAATGATAACCCAGAGAAGTTGGACCAAGGGATAAACTGCAAGAGAAGACTGAGAAATTGATACTGCAAGAAATACATGAAAGAGCAAAAACAAACGAAACAGTCCCTGTTTTGTCCCCATATCAAATGAAAGACATAGCTTATATTCCATCAGTAAGATATGCATAATAGTTTTTATTTATTGCACAAGATCTCAGCTTTATTGTTCATCTTTCCATTTCAAACAAATCATACAGTTTCTAGCTATAAAGAAGGACATTTCACCAAAAAAACCCTGAACATATGTCTGCCTTTAAATGTTTGCTCTGCATTTACAGAAAATACGCCTCAACGATTTCACGTCCGTTTTCAGTCCGTTATAATCCATATACTGAAAGAATTGAGGTTTTGGACAATATCAAGCAATTAAAGAATTTAGCAGATGCTATTGGCAGTAAGTACTTAATTTTAGAACTTTGGATGGGTTTGCTCGGATGCCAGCCAAGAATCTTTTATGTCTGTTTTGCCTTTTCATTTTATTTAACTAATAGTTCCTTGTGTACAAAGAAATGGATGTTTGACTTTTGATGCATTTTGAAACTTCAAACACCATATGAGATAGATGGAATCACATATCATGACTTTCAGGTTCATAACAAATTGAAAAACATATTATTTTTATTCCAATTCTAGTAGCATATTTAAAATAAACGTTTTTGTGTTTAGATTGCAATGACAGATGTATTCATTTTCTCCTGGAATTCAGAGGAGTTTCGTAATGAATGTATTTTTGTAGACCGTATGCATTTTTTGCTGTTTATCAGCCTCAACAATGTATTTTTAATAGTTTCCTATTAAAGATCTGAAGATCTGAAAAAGTGTTTACTAATGGTTGTTTGTGCACAAAAAAGATTCTTGTGTGAGTGGGAGCTTCTATGTTATATGGAATCTATAGACTATAAATTTACAGTTGTAGCACAGTTGATTTTCTTCTTCATAAGTCATTCAATGCATTTCTTCCAAACACATATGTAGGTAGTCCTGGACTTATAACCACAATTGAGCCCAGAATTTATGTTGCTAAGTGAGAAATTTGTTAAGTGAGCTTTGTCCCGCCTCACGATTTTTCTTGCCATATTTGTTAAGTGAATCACTGCAGTTGTTAAATTAGTAACACGGTTGTTAAGTGAATCTGGCTTTCCCATTGTCTTTGCTTGTCAGAAGGTCACCAAAAGGGGATCACGTGGCCCTGGGACACTGCAACCGTCATAAATAGGAACCAGTTCCCAAGCATCTGAATTTTGAGCCCGTGACCACAAGGATGCTGCAACTGTCATAAATGTGTAAAACGGTCATAAGTCACTTTTTTCAATGCTGTTCAACTTTGAACGGTCAGTAAATGAACTGTTGTAAGTCAAGGACTACCTGTATTGTCCGCTTTGCATTCTCCCCATAAGATTGTACCAGTGGTGGGTTTCAAATTTTTTTACTACCGGTTCTGTGGGTGTGGCTTGGTGGGCGTGGCATGGCTTGGTGGGCGTGGCAGGGAAAGGATACTGTAAAATCTCCAATCCCACCCCAATCCAGGGGAAGGTTACTGCAAAATCCCCATTTCCTCCCGATCAGCTGGGACTTGGGAGGCAGAGAATAGATGGGGGTGGGGCCAGTCAAAATTTTTACTACTGGTTCTCCAAACTACTCAACATTTCTGCTACTGGTTCTCCAGAACTGGTCAGAAACTGCTGAAACCCACCTCTGGATTGTACTATGTTTTCTTTTGTTTGCCCAGTAATCTCTGCATCATTATCTCTACTGACAAGATAAATTGTGCATAGTTTCATATGCACTGACTTTTACTCCATGAAGAAAAAGTTAACATGCAGATGTAGCACATATAGAGCAAAGTGAAACTTGCATTTTTCTTGATTTCTTTGCAGATGAAATGGAACTTCTTCGCAATGCTCTCCAGAAGATCAAGTGAAACTTCTTTTTTCTTTTAACCAAGACAGTTTGCTCATAATTAACATATATTGCAGAAAAGTAACAAAATCTAATATATAATATGTTTATATGTATATCTCTACAAAATTAATATAAATAACTCTTTAGCTAGGAACTAGGCCTTTCAAACATGATTTCTATAGGATAGTGTTTATATTGTTACACTAAGTCCTGATATAAACCAATGCAGCGTATATAATTAAAAAAGGAAAATAGTAGGAAAATAGTAGAAAAGATTTAATTCATATTTTCTATAAGAGCTTTGCATTTTGGAAGTGCATTTAATCAAGTGCTTTTATTCTTTCCAATCCAATATAACATTGTGAAGGTGATCAAGACTTTATCAGCAGGGCAACTCTCTGAAAATGTTATGGAAGGAGACCAAAGTTGGTGTAGGAGAATTGGCAAAAGAAAGAGTGAAATTGAAAGGTTGCAGAAAACATGCCTGAGCAAATTGTGATGCATCTCTGAAAAGAATCCAGGAAGCTACATTGTATCCATATCTTTTGAATTCTTTATTAATTTTACTTTTACTTTCTTACAGTGCTAATTATCTATGAATCAGATGTGAAGATTGGGTTGATGTTAGATATCATGTACAATTGTATAATAATGTCCAACATGTTAAAGATAAATATTTTAAATTGATCAACTGGGATTGATGTAAAGTTCCATAGGTAATCTATCGGGAAGGAGATAATGGTGACATGCAAAAATCCAGCATGCTGGTGCAAATATATTTTTTTCTTTCAATACTCGTGTCCTACCCACAACTCTGTCCCATTCTACATTTTACATTTTACACATTCTACAGATGTATTTTTGCTGGTAGAACCATTTCACCGGCAGAATATATCTGTGCTGCATATGTCTGCAAATTTTTTTTTATTTTTTTTTTAAAATTTGATTTATATGCCGCCCTTCTCCAAAGACTCAGGGCGGCTTACAATGTGCTCAGCAATAGCCTTCATCCTTTTGTATATTTATACAAAGTCAGCTTATTGCCCCCACAAACTGGGTCCTCAATTTACCTACCTTAGAAAGGATGGAAGGCTGAGTCAACCTTGAGCCTTGGCGAGATTCGAACCCTGCAGTAATTGTAGGCAGCTGGTCTTAATAACCAGCTTAATAACAGGTTGCCTTAAACCCCTGTACTACCAATTCATGGTTTGCAGGGGAAAATCCAATTTTTACTGCTATCTTTAAATATATATAGATTATGTACATTGATCATCTGAAGAAAAATGTACATTGATACCCTTATTCAAATGATTCAAACACTGGCTAATGTAAAGCTAAACATTTTAAACAACTATACTTACATTTAAGTTCTTTATTGCTAGCTAATTTGTGAAAAAAAAATTAATCCAAATGTTGATCACATTTTTCTTAAACCAATATTTAAAATGTATAATTGTTTCAATTAAATGCAATACCTTTGCTATTTTTGTGCATGGAACCTAAGGGTTTTCATAATAGTTATTCTCTAAAATTAATATATTCATTACAATTGTCTTATATTTTAAATTCATTTTCAGTGAAATGTTGATGGTTCATGTTAAAGTAGGAATAGATGTAACTGAGTTAATAAAAAGATTTGTCAAAGTATATGTATAAGTGATTTTATGATGGAATATAATCTGGTAGTCCACAAGTGAAGGAGAGGCTATGTCAGTGATGGTGAATTTTTTTGGCACTGAGTGCCCAAAAGGGAGCGCATGTGTGCGCATGGCACCAAGTGCCAAAAAGGGAGCACTTCGCACATGCACACTTGCTTTGCATGCACGCACGCACTCATCAGGGCAGCTACCAGGAAGAGGAGCTGCCCAGGGGACATGCATACACCGGATAAGATACTTCTGATTTCCTGTGTGTGCATGCGCACCAGCCAGCAAGTCTTCTGGTTACTGCCACGCATGTGCATGCACTGATCAGCTGGCCGGTGCACATGCTCATGCCAGAAAATGGAAGACCAGCTCTTCCAGTTTCCAACACTGCCACACACACAAAGGCCAGCTGATTGTCGCATATGCATGTGCACCAGAAACCCAGAAGAGGGATGGGTGATGCTGCACATGCCAGGCGACATGGCTCAGCATGTCACTTTGGGCACGCGTGCCATAGGTTCACCATCCTGGGATCATGTTGTGAACTAGTTTGAAGTTACTGGAAAATGGGATTTTCTATTGGCATTATATATCTAATAAGAAAAAAGGAATTATGAAGATAAGCTGAATAAATATATGAGAAGCCACATGATTTTCATTTCATATGATTCAACTAATGATCTAATTAACTTTTTAAATCAATGCAGTCTGCAGCCTTTATTTTCTTTATTATGGGATTACGTTTAATTGGATGTTTAGGATTTCATTGCCTAGTAGTAATATGAAATGCAATTGCTAGGCTCTTAATAAGTATTATTTCAGCTCATAAAACATTGCTTTTCATGGCTGAATTATGTCCATGTTTTCCAAGGTTGTGGCAAAAAAGAGCAAATTAATTAAGATTGGATGTTCTCCTTAATTATAACGATCACTAAAGCTCAGAGGTATCTGAAAAAAAATCACCTGGGATTAGGGCTGTTGTAATGCTAGCCAACATAGGCATGAATACAAGAATAAATTTCAAAATATAATTACTTAATACTTTAATCTCATTAAATCTATTGAGAAAATGACTAATTCATATTTTATGAGATAGACTTATATTCCTTGTATGTCCTGAAGCAATTTTTGTTCAGTATACAACCAACCGATTTCTTTCAATACGGGAAATTTATACCTTTATTTATTTTATCAATATTTTAAAATCTGTCTCCCATAGAGAAATTATTGGAATTCTCCTTCTACTTTCTGGGATTTTCTTGAACATGCTTTTCTCAATAAAATTGCAATTAATTGAACTAATGTTTAAAGCTCCAACTAGTATTATAAATATCCATAAATCATAAATGTGCTTATATATTATTTGATTAACATTTTTATTATGATTATATTCCACTACTAAAATTATAGCACTATCATCTATCAGTTACACTTTTGAAATTTTGATGATAAAATTTTATATTGTTCTTACTATGTTACTTAAGCCAATTAGATCCCTTTCGGTCTCCTGGATTTCCAAGTAAATAACAATGTAAACAAAATAACAATTATCAATAAAATATTTATTTTTCTTCTAAAATACTTTTAGAAATAACATTTTGGTTTCCCATAAATTGGTTAATATATGTCAAGTTTTAAAAATTATGGCACATTAATATATGCATACTATATATTACAGCTTAAGTTACATTGCATTCAAATTTAAATTAAATTGCATTCAAATCAAGATTTAATAACCAAAAAATAATTAGCAGCCCTCCTCAGAACCAGATTTGTGTATTATCTTGAAGAAATTGTGCTTCACAATGATATACAGAGATACACAAACACATTTATCGCCTCTTAAATGAAAACTAACTGGAGAAGCTAATCATAAGTACCAAAGAGAACTCTGCCAATTTAATCCACCGGTGTGGATTCCTCTGTCAATGAGCATTTTTCAGCACCGAGGACAGCACCGCGGTGCCGCTACGAATTTTGCGATTTCCGGTATAGGGTGAAGAATGAAATGGTGCCCAGCCGCTTTGAATTGGTATTGAAGTGTTTCAGTCTTGGGCAACGGGATATTAAGAGGGCTCTTCAGTACCTTAAACACATGTTTGGGATCTGGGTTTAGGTGAAATAAAATTTACTGTAGGTTCATAGGCTTTGCAAAAATCGTGCAGGTGTTGTTTGCATTGAAGAGTTTATTCCTTGAAGGTTTCAAGTAAGATTCTCTTCCTGCAATGTGACAAGTCAGCATTGATTTTCTCCGTGATATTTTTGTATTTATTTGCCAAGTCAATATCAAGGAATTGGGCATATCTCACCCAGATTATCCCTCTCCATATAAAGAACAGATGAAGGGTGGTTTAAAAAAAAAAACAAAAACCGGAAGGGCTGAGAGTAGTTTAGAGAGGTAAATGAAATGACATAAGAAAATGGGTATTGTTGAGGAAGGGGTTGGGGGGGGGTCACATTTATAAAGGTGTCTATTAATGCAATTGATTTTAAGATGCATTTAATAAAACAATTTGTAGATGCCTTTGACAGAAAGCCAAAAAGCAGAAATCGCGTCTGATTTCATTTCGTTTGCTTGATACTTAAATTCGAATTATTTTAGGTTGCAAATCTTCCTCAGAGCCTTTTGAGCCAAGGTTGCTTCCCTGATGCCACCATCTGCCTTGTGGTAAAATCCCACGGAATTCCGTGGAATTCCTACCAAGTCAATTGAAGAACCACACTTAGACGTCACGTTTATCCATAAACCCCCGGCAAAGAAGCACAACTGCTGCGTTCCTATTATCTGCTTTCTCAAACAAATTATATGATGCTCGGAATCACAGAATATCAAATAATAATAATAATAATATCTAGGTTTCCCTACAACGTCGGGAACAATTTGTTACAACAATTTGTAATTCCAGGCAAACCCAGAGTGCAGTGCGAATGCGACTGAATGGGCTTCTTTTACCCACTACAGCAGGTCAATCTAGTTGAAAACCAACAGCATCTTTCTTGTACCGGAGCAGGAGGGGTGGGGGAAGGAGTGATGTTCATACAATCAGAATAAAGCTATTTAAATGGTTTGAGCCTAAGCATTCTGAGGACAGCGATCGAATTTTCTCCTTACTCTATTTTTTGGGTGGGTGGATGGGGGGAAGGGGAGTCGTTTCTAGACGTCTCTGAACACATATGGTTCTCAAAGCAGCTAGCAGTCAGTTAAAAAATAGGCAAAATTGGTATATAGCCTGTGTGTGTGTGTGTGTGTGTGCGCGCGCGCGCGCGCGCGCGCGCGGGAACCCAGCATTACACCACAATGCAAGAACCGCAAAAAGTTACTGTCAAACCAGTTTAAGGGGGAGAGTTATTTCCCTCGGAAACAGAATCCGTATGATAGTTAAGACAGTGTGGGTCGATCGCGTGCCAAAGACTCCCCCAATCTGGTACCTTCCGGATGTGCTGGATTCCTCGCCCCCGCCCCCAATCCCCAGACGGAAGGCATTCAATTGAAAGAAGGAGGAAGCATTACGAGAACTCACCTCCTCCCCCATACTGGAGGATCCCGTCCCAGTTCTCCCCGGCCCGCAGCAAGTACACAACTCCACCGCCGCGCTCCTAGAAGACGCGTTTGGGCAGCTGAGTAGATAGATCCTGTCGGGGACACCGCCCTCTCCTTCGCGAGAGATCTTGCCGGCCAGGAGCGCTTTGGGATCGCTCGCAAAGTCGAGAGAGATGGAGGCGCAGCGGTCTCGGGATCTGGCTGGGAAAAGAGAAGAGCGGAGCGCTACGGTGATCTTCACCTTCGCCCTGAGCCACAAGAAGAAAAGCAGCATCTCCAAGACACTTCGAGTTTTCGAGGTACATCTGTTGAAAGTTCTGTCTTCTCCCCACAAGTTCGCACCTTGTGTCTTCTGAAAAGCCCTTCAAGTTTGGGGTTCGGTGCTTCCCGGTTTGAAAGGAAAAAAGAAAGGGAGGGAACTTCTCCAATCTAAGAGCCGGATGAATGGAAGTGATAGTTGGAAGGAAATAGGCTGTAGAAAGCTGACACTGAAAGCAGCTCCTTGCATACTTTACCTCAATTTCATAGTTCAAGATCGGCTGGATTTCCTGCTGTGTGAAATTATTAAATCAATAGATACCCAGCCCGTTTAGAAAGCAAATGATAAGGGGAAACTGCATTAATATATTTCACACAGGTATTTGGATTGATTTATTTATTTTTGCAACCATGCTGTTTGGATGTTTCATGCACATTCATTCAGTACTATTGGTGCTACTAATTTCATCAAATTCCCATCATGGGTTTCTTTCAAGGTAGCAGAGATACTGTTTCTTCCTTCCTAGTTGTGTTATCCTAATGACAATTCTGTGGGATGACGTTAACAGACAAACTAACTAGTCCAAGATTTCTTTGGAGTTGGATGGGAATTTAAATCTAGTGCTAGTTGTTTTAATTGTAACGGCATACCTCCTACTTCATCTCTGCCGGCTCATGACTGTTCTTATATTCTTTCTCGTGAGGTATCTGCCAGATTTAAACCAATTTTTATCTTTTACCCTATATCAGCACTCTTCAACTTAAAGGAGAAGTAGAGAACAACAACAATAATTCTATTTCTCAGGAGTATATACTTTTTTCCTGAACTATTGTACATCTACAGCAAAAGATATAGCTGGCTTAAGGTTTGGTTCAAACTTTGCACACTCTGAAGCATCTTTCAAAGATAGAATTCAAAGCATAATTCAGATCTATTGGACAGTTTTGTGGTTGTATCTTCTCTGTGTGAAAATAAATAAGAAATCTTGGGAATTGTTTATTAGGGGAGCGATTTAATATTTTGGGGAAGTGGTTGATCGGTGCCTATGTTTCGAGTATTAAATGGAAATATTCTTAGAAGAAGAAGCAGGTTTGCACTTCATTTTCTTTCACAAGCTAAAATGGTAAAAATATGTCCTCCTGTGTTGGGCTTTTATAGATGTTTGAAGCTAAAATACAACATTTTGAAAGCAGAACTGCTAGAATGTTAAAGAACACGGATGGCAACCTTGAATTGTTTGTAAGATGTGAAGTTCAGGACTGTGAGGTTAGCAGTCTTTTAAATTCCTTGAAGGGAGTGGCAGAGGATGTAGAAGCTATCAGAGAAGAAAAAGGTATGTCACAAAAGGCTTTTACCTTCTTTCTTCCTAATATACCTCTTCAGTATACATTAGGAATTCCTAGCTATAATTAAACCAACATGCTGAGATTTTAAAGGCCATTAGCCAGAATTTTAAAGATAAGATGTGATTCAAGAGCCATGTTTTGTCTGTACAATAATTTCTCTGTAGAGGTTTAGATTCTATTTATTATTGTAGCAAAATGTCATGTTGATAAGCAGATGTCTTTCAATTGATTACATAGGAACATTGGCATTATATCCATCAACTCCTAAACAGCTGGTAAAGTCAAGATTATTTTCATAATGATGTCATTGATCTTTGTCTGACTGTATATCTTGAGCCTATCTACATAAATGTTCAATCTACAACTACCAGAATTTCTAGACTGTTTGGATTTGGGGCTTTGTAGGGTCAACATCTCTGAAGGTACCACGTTGAAGAAAAATTGTCTATGTGATACCACTGAACGAGTAAATTACTACTCTCATAGAACCTCTAGATGTCACATTCTTACAATGTGCAATTGATACTTTTGTCAACAGTTCCATGGTTCCCAAAGAAAATAAGAGATCTCGACTATTGCCATCACCTGATCACCAAGTTTGATCCTGATCTGAATTTTGACCACCCAGTAAGTTAAGTTTGTGTCTTTCCAAATTATTTAGGCTTGGAGTTACCAACATCCCTATCAAATCTTGTACCAATAATAAAACAGAGGCTTCTGGGTACAATATTTAACCATCCAGTTGAAGATAGTTGCTCTTTTTATTTTTCCTGACATAATTACTCTTCTTGCAACCACTGTTCAGAATATAGATTGAACACTGGTTGTCCATGCTGATGTTGTGTAAAAATTAAACTATTTTTTTTTTTTAATGAAGGGGGATTATTGTGATGGAATTATGTGGAAGAGAGATGAAACTGAAACAACATGTGCTTGTTGAAATCCAAATAGATCTATGCATATTCTAGTGAAGGCAAAATGAGAACTGGACAAGACTCGTTTAGTCCCAAATATTGACAAATTGGGTTTTGCTTGTAGCTATTGGATCAAGTGAACAAAAAATGAAAACATTGTATGAATTCTAGATGAGCCATATAGGTCGAACTTAAGGTAGGGTTTTCCCTATGTGTCAATTGTCACTTGGCTCTTGGAGAAGTCTTTGATGCTTTCTGACCTTGGTTCCTTTCTTGCAGATGTTTCATTATCCAAATTAGGTAACATAATCAGTACAAGTCACTAGTGCTAGTGATTGATGTTACCTAGTTTGGGGAATGAAAAATCTGCAAGAAAACAACCAAGCTCAGAGAGCACCAAGGATCCCTCATTTCAACCTTCAGCTACAAATATTTAATTTAATTTAGTTTATTGCATTTCTATGCCGCCCAACTCCCAAGAGACTCTGGAGTCCCTCCAGAGTCCCTTCTCCTTTACTTGGTTCTTTCTTCCCCTTTTATAGCCAAGGACTACAATAAACTCCCAATTTTATGTGAGTTTAGTTTTATACGCTGCCTCCACATTAAAGTTGAAAGGCAGGGCAAACCCATTCACACAAAGCAAGTCAGTAAATCGCTTATCATGTCTCTGTTTCTCACCTTTTTAAGGGCACCATAAAAACTCTGAAATCTCTTGTCCCGATGTTCAACTAACATTTCAGATTTTAAAAAATTCTTTTCTCGTTGTCACAATTAAATCCAAGCATGAAGCTTTGGAATGGAATTGTTTGGACTTTGGAAAGCAGCATTTTTCTTCTTC
The DNA here is from genome assembly GCA_022577455.1 of Arizona elegans. Lineage (NCBI taxonomy): Eukaryota > Metazoa > Chordata > Lepidosauria > Squamata > Colubridae > Arizona > Arizona elegans. The sequence goes on from JAKOOJ010000007.1 coordinate 67,377,781, forward strand.
TAGGGTTATGCTGATCCAGAATATAGGAAAAGGAGGGCTTTTATTGCTGACCTGGCATTTAACCATAGACAGTAAGTGCATCAAATTAATAACTGAACAAAACATAAATTGATTTATGTAATCTAAGTACCTTCATCAACAGAGGGATAGAATCAAGATCACGTGAAGTGTTAATAACACTTTATAATGCCTTGGTAAGGCTACACTTGGAATGCTGCATTCAATTTAGGTCACTATGATGTAAAAAAGATGTGGAGACTCTAGAAAGAGTGCAGAGAAGATGATTAGGGGACTGGAAAATATGAAGAACGGTTGCAGGAACTGGGTATGTCTAGTTTAATGAAAAGAAGGATTAGGGGAGTGTTCCAATATCTCATGGGTTGCCACAAAGAAGAGGGAGTCAAGCTATTTTCCAAAGCACCTGAGGGTAGGACAAGAAGTGATGGGTGGAAACTTAATCAAGGAGAGAAGCAACTTAGAACTAAGGAGAAATTTCCTGACAGTTAGAACAATTAATCAGTGGAACGACTTGCATCCAGAAGTTGTGAATGCTCCAACACTGGAAGTTTTTAAGAAGATGTTGGATAACCATTTGTCTGAAGTGGGGTAGGGTTTCCTGCCTAGGCAGGGGGTTGGACTATAAGACCTCCAAGGTCCCTTCCAACTCTGTTATTCTATTTCTATTTCTAAATGTTTAAGGTACTCAAAATAGGACATGGTGCCACATGTTTTTGGAGTGCAGCCCTGATATGTCATCCAAAGCCTGATGTGGCCCTCAAGCCAAGAGTTTTGCAGTTCTGCCTTATAATTTGAGCAATGGGTTGCTTCATTAAAGATCTGTGACTTCCTACTTGTTCAGCCTCCCTTGACAAAATACCTTAAGAAAAACCCACAAGAACTAGTATTTGTGAGAGGTTGTGGGGAGACCAAGAGATAAATGCAAGAAAACACATACATTAAAAAAATGTGTGTGGGAATCATTGGGGGACTCAGATGACAGCTTATCTCACAAATGTCAACTCAGTCCAAGGGCAGAAAAATCTAGGAAAATGCATTTGAACATATTCAGAGATTCTGCCTTAATTAGCTCCTATAAAGGAGGCTAGGAAAATCCTAGTGTAGTTTCCAGGTTCCTGTATTTATCCCAGTTTAGCATGAAAGATAGCCTACTGAAATCTGCTTTCTTAATTTTGCCTGGCTGTGTGAAGCTTGACATTATGGATCACATAAATGAAATATGAAAAGCTCAAAAATGGAATCTGTTTAGCAATAACAATAGCAATAGCACTTAGACTTATATACTGCTTTACAGTGCTTTACGTCCCTCCCTAAGCAGTTTACACAATCAGCATATTGCCCCCAATAATTTGGCTCCTCATTTTACCCACCTCGGAAGGATGGAAGTCTGAGTCAATCTTGAGCCTGGTGGGATTTGAATTGCCAAATTGCAAGCAGCTGGCAGTCAGCAGAAGTAGCCTGCAGTACTTCACTCTAACCACTGCACCACGAGGCTCTTTTGATTCTCTTTGCCTTTTCAGGGGTGACCCTTTGCCAAGAGTTGAGTATACTGCTGAAGAGACTGCTACTTGGTGAGTGTATGACTTGAACTACAGGGATTGCTGCACATGGGAATTGATAGTGCCACTGTCTTCCCCATCTTGCAATTTTCATGTTCATGTACAGTACGGGTAGTCCTCAACTTATAATTGGTTGTTTAGCAACCGTTCAAAGCTGGAATGGTCATGAAAAAACTGTCAGCATTCCAGAAAACTGACTTTTAACTGATCCTTGCATTTATGACCATCAGAGCATCTTCACAGTCATATGATCAAAATCTGGGTGCTTGGCAACCAGCACGTATTATGATGGTTGCAGCATCCTGGGGTCATGAGTTCACCATTTGCAATCTTGCCAATTGGCTTCCAACAAACAAAGGCAATGGGGGAAGCTGGATTCGCTTAACAACTGTGACAAAAAGTCATAAAATCAGGTGTGACTCATTTAACAACTGCCTTGCTTAACAGTGAATATTCTGATTCCACTTCTGGTTGTAAATTGAGGACTACCTGTAATAGTACTTTAATCTCATTTAGCTCTGCTTGTACTGCAGTTTTGATAAATAGTGACTTATGGAACTTTTGTGTACTACAGTATCTTAAAAATAAAAAAAAAAATACATGTCTTTGCCTATCTGTCCTTAAAAAAGAAGAACAGTCATATTACTTAAGGAAACGAGCTGACTTGTCTATATTTATTTTATTTTAAATGTTCAGCTGTTCATACGGCCGAATTCTCCAGACTGTTACCTTTCCAACGTGCTAGAAATACAACTTGAAATACCTTCACTTACTGGGGATGATAAAAGTCACAGTACATTGGATCTAGACAGCAGCAAAGTAGGAAAAGCTATGGTCTAAAAATGCCAGTATAATATTCCATTTCAAACTGGAGATATGCAACTGGTTTGTGATAGTGGCGAATATATGTAGCTCGAGTTGTAGGATGAGGATGGAGGTTCAGTCTCCGAGCTTGTGAGTTGGTTTCCAAATGTTTTGTTACCAGGTTAGGTAACATCTTCAGCGGAGTTTAGGGGATGTCAGTGTCGGTGTTGTTCTGCTTGGAAAAAAAAAACCCCTCAGAATTGAAATCAACCACACAGCCAACCAGAAATAGCACCGACCCTCAATCAACCCACACAACGACCCCAACCAGCACTTCATCTCCCAATGACCCTCACCTGATGTGACCTCTCCATCGTAAGACCCATCACAAGACTCTCACTGATGATGCACACCTGAACCATCACAAAACCTACCACAAGACCCTCACTTGACACACCCACACCTGATCCAACACAAGACCCATCACAAGACCCTGACCTGAGGTGACCCTCGCTCAGTGGTAGGTTGCCCCCCGGTTCAGACTGGTTCTATAGAACCAGTTATAAAACCAGCGGGAGGCTCCGCCCACTGACCCTGATGTCATCAGAAGCGATCTGCACATGTGCAGAAGCAAAGCGCGCCCGCTTGCTTCACTTGTGCTCGTGCGCAATCCCATTGCAAACCGGTAGTAAAGGTAAGTAGAACCCACCCCTGCCCTCTCCTGATATGACCTTACACAAGACCTACTGACCACACAAAGCCCTTATAAGCAGAAGAAGACTGACACTGACATCCCCTAAATTCTGCTGAAGATGTTACCTAGTCTGGTAAAGAAACATTCGGAAACCAACCCATAAGCTCGAAGAACAAACCTCCACCCTCATATGCAACTGGTTCTATTCAGAGTCTGCATTAGATTTAGACTAAATTCTTCACACTAATGGAGAAGTCCAGAACACCAACCAAAAATCCTTTCATTTCGTTTGCAGGTAATTAGAATAAAATATATCTGCTATTATTCCTGTGCATTCTTACATTTAATAATGTCCTATTCTATCATATGAAAACATTGCACCTCCACCCACAATGAGGGGGAAAGACAGTAGAATATAAATGGAGAGCACACCCCACTCCTTACTAGCACTGATGATATTAGTGATGATATTTGGGTAATGAAATGTCTTCAAGAAAACAGGCAAGCTCAGAGATCACCAAGGTCCCCTCATAAAACATTACAGTAAGAATCTTTGGAGCAGAAGCATCCATGAGGAAGGAAGGGTCAAAACAAGAAAATGGTGATCAGGGTAGTACATTTATAGACTCGGTGGACACAAAATACAGACTTTGTTTATACTACCGTGACCGCCATCTTGTCTTTTCCGACAACTCCTGTATGGATGTTGCTTGTTTGGAGTGCTGCCACAAGACTTTTGAACACCTTAGATACAGTGTGGGCTGCTGCCAGTTCTGACCGGTTCAGGCGACAATCAGCTGGCCCCACCCAGCCGCCCCTGCCCTATCCTGTCCTATATTTCTTTCATTCTGGATCAGCTGATTTGCGTGGCACAGCTGATTTCCACACCTCCCCTGTTCTACTTACCGGGGCTGCCTAAGAAGCTGAGCTTCAAATTGCTGTATTTTGAATGCTTGTGTAAGGGCGTTAGGCACACGCTCACATGAAACCTGCACGCACACGCATACAAAGCCTGCATGAGTGCACAAAGCACGCAGTCACAGAACTGTTTGTTAAACTGGCTGCAGTCCACCACTGCTTAGATAATACGACTCTGATTTATATTTCTTTTATGTGAACTTTTTTGCTAGTTAACAATTGTTATTTTTAGGAAAGAAATTTACCAGAAGCTGAATGACCTCTACCCCACCCATGCCTGTAAGCAATACCTGGAAGCCTTTCATCAACTAGAAAAATACTGTGGCTACCAAGCGGACTGTATCCCTCAACTCCAAGATGTCTCTACTTTTCTAAAAGGTTAGAGCAATTGTAGGACTGCTGGTGTAGAAACAAACTTCAAGGAGCCTCCAGGCCAAGCAATGTGGCATGGCCAGGGGTGAAATGTAAAATGTGTTACTACCGGTTCTGTGGGTGGTGGGAAATGTGATTGGGTAGGTGTGGCCAACTTTTTTGTTTTTTTAAACATTTTTTTCTAATGCTTTGAAAAGCCTCTGGCGATTAGGCAACTCAGCTGGGATCGTCAGAGAAGCATTTTTAAAAATGCTTTGAAAAGCCTCTCTGACGATGAGGCAACTCAGCTGGGATTGTCAGAGACTTTTCAAAGCATTTTTTTTACCACCTCTTCGGCCAAGAGGTTGCAGAAAAAAATGCTTTGAAAAGCCTCTGAGGATCCCAGCTGAGCCGTGCGATCATCAGAGGCTTTTTTTTTTTTACTTTTAAAAGCATTTTTTCGTGGGAAGAGGTTGTAGAAAAAATGCTTTTAAAAGTAAAAAAAAAAAAGCCTCTGATGATCATGCGACTCAGCTGAGCATGGGGGGTGGGGGGAAACAGGGATTTTTGCTACCGGTTCTCCGAACCACCCGCCGCCATCGTTACCGGATCAAGCGATCTGACCCGAACCGGAAGCATTTCACCCCTGGGCATGGCTCAGTAGTACTTCTTTCTAGCCCAATAATTAGCTTTCTACTCTGAAGGGTTTATGCAGCTGAAGAATCTTGTGATTCTGGGAAGATGTCCAGTTTTTGAAATTTGCCAAGGGACAATAAGCAGCAGAACTCCAGAGCTACCTTTCTACCTGTTAATTTTTTTTAAAAGTTATATTGGATACCATTTCGAGCATAATATTAACCACTGGCTTTCATTTTGTTTATGGATGATAGAACAAGAAGAAATCCCGACACTATTTGAGGGATGTACACCAAACAGTTATAAAAATGTAGGCAACATTTTAAGGCATTTAGATAAAGATTTATTTCATCTATTTTTTTGGCTGAGTGGGCACAGGATAGAATGAATCCTGCAAGCTGCTGTCAGATGGGGCATTTCTACCATCTTTGAAGTTGTCAAGAGTGATGTAACCTATGCTCTTAAGCCTCGGAAGGAAAAAAGGCCCATAAATACTTTCCATGCATGTCTCAACTGGGTGCTGCTTCTGTCCTTATTAGCTCCCATCCGTGTGCTGCAAAAGGTGCTCGCTTTAAATGTTAGAGTTGAAATCAGAGGTGGGTTTCAGCAGGTTCTAACCAGTTCTGGAGAACCAGTAGCGGAAATTTAGAGTAGTTTGGAGAACCGGTAATATCACCTCTGACTGGCCCCACCCCCTTCTATTCTCTGCCTCCCAAGTCCCAGCTGATTGAGAGGAAATGTGATTTTGCAGTAACCTTCCCCTGGAGTGGGAGGGAATGGAGATTTTACAGTATCCTTCCCCTACCACGCTCATCAAGCGATGCCCACCAAGTCACATTCACAGAACCGGTAGTAAAAAATTTGGAAACTCACCATTGGTTGAAATGCACCATTTGTCATTCTTCCTTCTTAAACCGATCCTCTTGGATTCAGCAGGGCTTTAATTGACCTCAGAGGAAACACAAGAAGCAGATGATGATTGCAGCATTTGTGGAATCACAGGTTCCATCAAGAGACATAAACCTGATGAAATCAATTATACCGAGAATTATTTATTTATTTATTTATTTGTTTATTTATTATTTATTAATGAGATTTATATGCCGCCCTATCTCCAGTCGGACTCAGGGCGGCTCACAACAGTAAAAAACATCTAAGGAAAAAGTTAAAAAGAAATTAAATCCAAATCTCATAATTTAACAGTTAAAAGTGCAATTAAGACTAACAAGTTAAAAATTAAAACCCCATCAGTCCAGGCCAGCCAAACGAAACAGCCATGTTTTCAGGTCGCGACGGAAAAAGCGGAGGTCGGGGGCCACCCGGAGCTCCAGGGGCAGTTGATTCCAAAGGGTAGGTGCGCCCACAGAGAAAGCTCTCTCCCTGGGGGTTGCCAGTCAACACTGTCTGGCCGACAGCACCCTGAGGAGGCCCTCTCTGTGGGAACACACTGGGCGATGGGCAGCTGTTGCTGGCTGCAGATGGCCCCTCCAAAGAAATAAGAAGCTTCTTGTTTCATGGCAACATCTCAAGGACACAGTTGATGACATTTGTTGACTTTGAGCTTATAGCCTAATGCACGGGTGTCAAACTCAATCACGTCATGTGATGTATCATGACGTACCATGATGTTTTTTTGCCTTTGTGGAGTCTAGGTGGGCATGGCCTGTGTGTGACGCATCTGGCTTGTGGGCCGCCAGTTTGACAGGCCTGGCCTGATAGTTTCCCTTCTCTCCTTTAGCTTTTAGTCTAATGGTTCCCATTTAGAGAGCATTATGTTTAATGGCTGAGAACTGGCAATAAGGAGACTCACTTTGAATGTTTGGATCAGTGATAAATCAGTGGATGACTAGGTGGTTCAGCGGCTAAGACACTGAACTTGTCAATCAGAAAGGTCAGCAGTTTGGCGGTTTGAATCCCTAGTACAGGTCTCCTCCGTGAGCAGGGGGTTGGATTAGATGACCTCCAAGGTCCCTTCCAACTCTGTTACTGTCACTATTCTTTCTTAGACCAACCGACTTCACAGGGAGTTGCCTTGAGTTCCTGATCTTTGATAAGATAATAGAAGAGGACAAAGATACCAATCCATTCAAGGAATCCAGAAAGATCTGTGGGGAGTTTTATCTAAAAGAGACCACAAATGGTTCCTCAACAGATAAGAGCCGGGTAAAAGGATCAGTGTCTTCAAAGATAGTTTCCAGCTGTGGGCCAGGGCTTCTGGCTCCAAGTCTGTGGGAACAACTCATGCTTCATCCTTGGTATTTCTGAGCAGGAATCACCTTTCTTTTAATAGCAGAGTTCATTTTCAGATTTTCCTCCTCCCAACTTCCATTGGGGATATCACTGTGAACTTGTTTATTTTTCTTACAATTTTGTGTGTTGCTCTGTGAAGGGCCAATACTCTGAGAAGGTTCCAAAATCATTTATCCAAGGTTCCATGATTAGATGGGAAATTACAACCCTCCAGAAGAATAGAGACCAAAAGGGAAGAATTCATTCATATGAAATGCCTGTGTGAAAGAGAGACATTTTCATGACAGGACAATGGACGTGAAAATGAAATAATAACATAACAGCAAAGCTTGGTAAATTGCATCATTCCGGAAGATATAAGTATATTTTCACCATGAGTTGAACTGCAGTGTCAATTTCTCTTATAGAAAGAACGGGCTTTAGCTTGAGACCAGCTGCAGGGCTACTATCTCCTCGGGATTTCCTTGCTGCCCTGGCATTTCGTGTCTTTCAGAGTACTCAGTACATAAGGCACTGGTCGTCCCCCATGCATTCCCCAGAACCGTAAGTAGAAGTGAGCTGATAAATGTCCTGATTTTCTTAGTGTGTCCATGAAGGCTGCATTTTAGACTGCTAAACCTGCTCCTTGTGCCATGCCCTGGAATTGCCAACCATGGTCCTAAAAGGTTGGGTGATTCCAGTCTGAAGAAAGCAAAACCAGCATTGCAGTGTTTCCAGAACTGGGGCACAAGAGATTTAATTCTTAAAAAGTAGCTTGGAGATGGGGGGGGGGAGGTAGGAAGCATTTAAGATTCTTGCTCACTTGGCACTCACAACAGTTTTCACTGTCAGCCTCAATCATTTATGATGTGTTCACACCCAACGCTCTTTTCTGGCCACACACTCATTTCTTTTATTCACCAGTTTTGTTTTCAGCCGTATTTTATTACATTCTGCTTCTTTTCAACTTTTGACATCAGAATCCAATACCAGTGTATGCACTGCCAAATTCTATCCTTTTAAAAAAAAAAGTTTGTATAAGCTTCTCTGAAATTTAAACTACACACGGGGCTTTTCATGTGTAGTCCCACCCATTCATACTTTCTACTTCTCATTCTCTCTCCTTTCTTCCAGCTGCATTCTCTGATAGGAGACCAATATGGGAAGGGACAGGTATTCTTCCTTCTTTGCTTTGGAGTTTGTTTTCTAGTTTTTCAAAGTGGAAAAGAAATCAGTATTTTTTTTACAGCCTCAGATGGTAGTCTGGGCAGCTGCCAAAGAGAAGATGGAAAAGAATAATTTGTAGTGTAAGCCTAGTCTTAAAAAAACTCCTCTTCCTAAATGTAATTTTACAAAGATACGGACTTGCATACAGGTCATAAAACTCATTCTGAATTTTTCATGAAATGTATTTTTCCATCTTCTATGTACTAATGAATGGTATTGGCATTTTGGTTTGGGAGGGTCCTGAGCAATCATTGAATCTCCAAGGTCTTTTTTAGAAAAGAAAAGAAAAGAAAAGAAAAGAAAAGAAAAGAAAAGAAAAGAAAAGAAAAGAAAAGAAAAGAAAAGAAAAGAAAAGAAAAGAAAGGAGTGGAGTGGAGTGGAGTGGAGTGGAGTGGAGTGGAGTGGAGTGGAGTAGAGTAGAGTAGAAAAGAATAGCATAGCATAGCATAGCATAGCATAGCATAGCATAGCATAGCATAGCATAGCATAGCATAGAATAGAATAGAATAGAATAGAATAGAATAACAGAGTTGAAAGGGACCTTGGAGGTCTTCTAGTCCAACCCCCTGCTCAGGCAGGAAACCCTACACCATTTCAGGCAAATGGTTGTCCAATCTCTTCTTAAAAACTTCCAGTGTTGGAGCATTCACAATTTCTGGAAGCAAGTTGTTCCGCTGATTAATAGTTCTAAATGTCAGAAAATAATTTTTATTGGCTGCTACCCCATTACTACTACCTTTCTTTTTAACATTTTAATAGATTTTATTGAGTTTCATAATAAGATAAATATACAAAAAGAAACAAAAGTTAGAGAACTGAGAGAAAGAGAGAGAGACAGGGAGAGAGGGAAGGAGGGAGGGAGGGAGAGGAGTGCAAAGAAAAAAAATCAGTGGTGACTTCCAACTTTTTTCAATGCAATAAAATACAAAAAATTAATAATAATTACAACCTCAACCTTTTGCTTTACATCTCAGAACATTTCAAGCCATGTCTATAATAACTAATTCATTCTAATATCAACATCTAAAATCAAAGTTCTGGTGTGCCCCCCCCCCTCAGTTTCAAGCAAAAATCCAGAAGTAGCTTCCAAGTTGAAACAAAACTAGATAAAATGTAAAGGTAAAAGTTTTCCCTGTCCAGTCATGTCCAACTCTAGGGGGCACTGCTCAACTCTGTTTTGGTTCTGTCCTCCCGCGAGGGAAACAGCCAGAGGTGGACAAAATGACTGGTTTGCAGCATGGATGACTGGTTGTGGGATGTTAGTATAACCATAACTGTCTGAACATCAGTGTAACAACAAGCATCTGAGCCTGACCGCCTTTCTGTAGATAAGGAAGGCCTTTTTTGTTGGCCCCTTTTATTTCGGCATATAGGGAACCATGGTGTTCATGTCAGCTACGATCTCATCAGATGCACATGCTGATTACAAATTTCCCTTTATACTTGTATCAGGCAATTAATGTCAATATTGAACCCATCTCAGACCCCCCAAACTTTACTGTGCTAGAAGGGGATCCCCATTATTTTCACCTTACATAGCCAAGTGTCTGAAGACGCTTCCATTTTCATGCAGCTGGCATGACTATACTCCTAGGTGCATGGAACGATTAAAACAATCAGTTTTGACACCTCTGCAAATTCCATCACCTTTTACTATCGACTCTTATATTGTGGGAATTAGTGTGTTTTTCCATATTTGTGCTTCTGCCCCCCTTTTTAAAAAGAAAATGTGCAACCATGGTTCCATGATTACCAACCTTCTGCCCTTCTCTTCCTCAATGCTGCCTGCCAGTGTAATATGCCAACCAGCCAGTTGAGACTGTAGCTGCGCATGTACATATGAAGCATGTTATATAATATATATCCAAGCATTGGATAGATGATGAGCTGAATTGATTAGTTGCTTCTCTGGGGATGTGCAACTAGCGAAGGCATTATTGTGACAAAAGATTCCATCCAGAACTCTCACTGGCCCAAAACACTGACTGATTCATTCATCTAAGTCTTATGTTAGAGAATAAGATATATTTAAAAATATCTCATAATGGAGCTGCACCTTCATCTGGCCAGCCACTGTATCCATTTCAGCATGGCTGGCTGTAGGATCATTTGGAGACCTTTCCAAATTAAAAGCTTTCATACTTGTGTTTGGATACCTGTCCTTGAACATTTCTGATCACTTCCTCAACTGATAGATGACTGAGTATGTCATGTGTAGGCTGCAGTAGTTTTGGGCCATCTTAGGAACTGATTTACGGATGCTCCATTTGGTTTGAATTTGGATTGTGTCTGCTCAATGTACTCCTTCAGTAAACTTGTGAAATAGGTGGGAAATTGATTCCTGTATAGCTTTTGAAATCCACATCCAGAGACGTCAAGGCTATGTCAAGGTTTTTCAATATAGCAGAAGAGACGGCTGAAACAGCAGCAAGTCGGTACATATATAGATCATAGGATTTCTGTAGTTTAATGGGGCAATGAAGAGTTTTCACTAAAAGTCAGGCAATGAAGAGTTTAAACTAAAGTCAGGGATACCATTATGGCAATTTTTAACCTGTTTATTTTGGCAGGGATTGTTGCCATGAACTGCTGGGCCATGTTCCCATGTTAGCTGATAAGGACTTTGCTCAGTTTTCACAGGTAATTTTGTTCTTCTTATTCTGATGGAAGGAATGCCCCTGACACGGTGATGATTCACATATTGATTGTGTTCATGGAATATACTTGTGTAATTAAATCAGTAACCCACATTTTGAGTTCGTATAATTCTCTGAACCATTAACTAACACAGCACAACACAGCAAACAAATGAAAACAAACAACAATCATGATTAAAGTTAAAGGAATTAACTTTAGCATGCCATGCAAATATCAGAGTGGGAAGTTACCAACTCTGCAAGCATCAGTCAAAGCCTGTGTGTGTGTGTGTGTGTGTATACTTGGAAGCTGTCTTTCTTTTCTTGGAAGCCGTCTTCCTTTTTTCCCTTTGGGATGATTTGTCTAAGCTTGGATCTAGCACTCCATTTACATCTTCTACAAAAATTATTTCCTCCTCTGGAATTCTTATTAACATCTGCAAAAATCTTTCTTTTGTTTAACTCTGCCAGAGAGTATAGTTACTATTGAGTTAGACAAAGAAGCTTGACCTAGTATTAGACAGTGTCATATCTGACTCCGTATTTGGCAATTTAGGCTAGATAGGAGACAACCAAAATTTCTGTCTAATGCTACCTACTCAAAGCAGAATTAAGGCGAAGTTTTGCAAAGCACAGCAGAAATTGGAGGAATGCTTGGAAATTTAATAGAGGAGGTAAATTTTGCTAGGCAGCTATGTGGATTCTGAACATTCCTCATGAAACCAGAAGAGGCCAGTGTAGTTCTTAAGTGTAAACAAAAGGCTACATTCATCTAGACTGATTGTACATTTGTATTTATTTTTAAAATATATTTCTAGAGGAATTTATAAAACATAAAAGCAAAATATAATCAAGTTTTAAAGTAGGATGATGTAGAAAATTAAAAATATGTAGTAAAGTACCGATATCAACTAAAAGTGTTTCTGTCAAGAAATGGGAAATAATGATGATAATAATAGCAACATCAATAATGAGGAGGAGGAGAAGAAGGAAGAGGCGGAAGATAGATCTCAGCTGATAGGGAAAAAAATTACCATATCCCATATTTTAAAAAAAATTCCATAGCTGCTCTATGTCAGGGTTCCAAGTAACACCTCCAACGAAGTAAGACACTCTATTTCAAGGCCTGGGACAATACCCACATTTTTGGAGACCACCAGCATATCATTATGGTGGAATGTCTATGGAGATTCTCAGTCATCCAGGTCATGGTTGTCCCAAAGGTGCTTTTCAAGAGCAACATGACTTTCCAGTTTTTCTTTGAAGACATTTCACTTCTCATCCAAGACGTTTCTCCAGCTCTGCTCCATTAAGAAGCTTCTTGGATGAAAAGTGAAATGTCTTCAAAGAAAAACCAGATGATTGAGAAGACATTCCACTGTAGACATTCCACCATAATGATATTCTGGTGGTCTTCAAAAATGTGGCTATGAAAAAGCACTTTTGGGACATTATGGTGGAAGTCACATGGATTTCTGAGAATTCTGAGGGGGAAGTCAATTCAGTGGACAGGTGCCATGGCAGAGAAGGCCTCTTCCTAGATCTTGATAGTTGGCATAGCTTATTTGAAGGATCTGAAATGTACCAACTCTGCTTGATATTAATGGATGAACATGGGGTAGAGGTAATCCCTCAAATAACCTGACTCTATATCATGATGGACTTTATAGATGACAACCAGCACTTGAATCATACCTAGAAGCTCACTGGTAACCAGTGCAGCTTGCAGTGCAGTGGAATTACATGGGACTATTGAAATATTCTCACGCTGCCTGTGGCATTGCATTTTGGACCAGCTAATTGTTCCATAACTTTCTGGAGAACAACAGTAGTAGCAGCAACAACTGATAGTGGCAAACTGTCTCCTGTTATACCTTCTTTCAAATGTTGCACAGGCCATTGTCATTTTCAGTAAGCAGCTGTTGCCTGGGTTGGGCTGAGCAATGCTGGGCTAAATTGCTTTAGGATAAGCAATTTGATTTACAGCTCTGCACTGATGTTGCCATATGTTCAAATCACATGGGGTGGATTATCTCATATTAGAAAGTATATGCGCCACTTCCATATATTCTTCTTCTTGACTAAACAAGAATCCAAAGATGAAGTACTGGCTCTATAATCATGAAATAATAAATTGACCTAAGGGAAGTTGCAAGCAGAACAAACCATACAGATGTTTATCCTAAAGATGACAGTCTTGCTTAGAATGTAAATATTTCTGGAAAAAGACTCTGTATTCCCATAAGCAAATTCATGGAGAATGTGTCCAGCAATTGCTATTAGACCTCAATGTTTTAGGGAACTATACAGTATCTCTGATCAGTTGAAGGACAAGATTGTGAGAGATATTTTGGCTTCCTGCAGTTAACTTCAGTGACCACTGTCAGAAAAAATATGCTGGATTAAATGGAGACAGATTCTGAACTGGCCATTTACTTGGGGTTAGTTCACATGACAATGGTCTACATCAGGGGTCTCCAACCTTGGCAACTTTAAGCCTGGAGGATTTCAACTCCCAGAATTCCCCAGCCAGGAGAATTCTGGGAGTTGAAGTCCTCCAGGCTTAAAGTTGCCAAGGTTGGAGACCCCTGGTCTACATAGTCTGATATATTCCTAATTTATTTCCTCTTATTAAGTTAAAGGCAGAAGGACTTTTTATAGCATGTTGCTTAATTCTTTCTCCTTGACTAGTGTGTTGTGCTGCTAGGTCCTAAAGGGGAGGAGTAGGGACACAGAACGATAAAGCAATGTTTTAATATTTTAACTATAACACCAATAATCATTGCTACAATTAAATTAATAATTATTTTTAATAATTACTAATTATATATTTCTTGTTTAATTTATTTAATTAATTGTTATTTAATAATTAAATAATGTTAATTAATGTAAATGTATTAATTATTGTAAAGTAAAAAATATTTGAAATATTAAATCATGAAGTATTAAATAACATGAATACTTCATGATTTAATATTCCAATTATTTTTTTATTTGTTTTATTATTTGTAAGCCAACCAGAATTACTTTGCAGGGGAGGTGGCACATAAATTTAAATATACATATACATATACATATACATATACATATACATATACATATACATATACATATACATATATATATATACATATACATATACATGTGGCAGCATTGCAGTGTAAGCCCTGTTCCTTGTGTATGTGTAATGGGAGATTGCCCACACAGCCCACAAAGGGGAAGAAGTTGTGACATACTGAAGATATTACTGAAAAATAATATAGCTCTGCAATTTCTTTTCTGAAAGGCTTTTATGGAATGGAATGGAAATTGGCTTGTAATTTTAATAAAAATCAATATGCTTGGTTTAGGATATTGGGCTGGCTTCTCTTGGAGCATCTGATGAGGATATTGAAAAATTATCAACAGTGAGTAGAAATCACATTGTCAAGCAGTGGGTAAATCAGGAGATTCAGGTAGTTTAAATAAATTATTCAAGCTTAAGCTCTGTACATGAATCTGGTCAACTAATGGTCAAGGGAAATGAGTGGGAGATACTGTAAGAAAGGCATTCAAGGTGGGTTGCGCAAGGACTCATGACTTATAACACATTTGGTCCCTCTCTTAGGCTCAGCCTGGTCTCCTACATACATTTTCACAGCAGAAATATAATGCCAAAGAGCCACTTGTATGCAATAACACACATGAATGGAATATATCATAAATATTCTATGCTTCCCAAACAGCCAGGACATAATGCTTATTTTCTGCAAGAAAATCATACATGGAGAGAGAGGTGGGGAGGGAGGGAGAGGCAGACATACATACATACATACAGACAGACAGACAGACAGACAGAGAGAGACAGAGAGAGAGAGATAGAGAGAGAGAGAGAGAGAGAGACAGAGAGACACAGAGAGAGACACAGAGACAGAGACAGAAATGGAGAGTTTCTATCATCATGTCTACTTACAACATAGGATCCTTCCCCATATCCAACCATCCAGGATCTAAGCACCAATAGCATGGCTTTTTCCAACCAACTGTCCTTCAGCATATTGGCCATCAAAATGGGAACTGTTTTCTAATACACCTGGAAGGTGCAAAGTTGGAAAAAGTGGTTAGATAGGTGTAATTCCCATTGGGACATATTTGTATTTCCCCTTCTTCTTTACAGAACTGAACTTTGGTGGTCCTGATTCAGCTTGTGGCTATTTATTTATTTATTTATTTATTTATTTATTTATTTATTTATTTTTCATCTATTGTGCTGTTGTTGTTTTCCCAGAATGCATCAAATATGGTATCAAGTAGAGATACAGTGAGAAAACACTATTTTCAACACTATACTCTCTCATCCCAACAAAAAGAAGTATCAAGTATCAAGGGAGATGAACAAATAATTCCATTAATCCAAGGATGAGTGGTAGTAAATGCTGGATTAAGAATTGGGAATGTTTTTTTATTACTCCAGATGAGTTCTCATAATCTATTTTTCCCCCTTCTCTTCTTCTTAGTTCTATTGGTTTACAGTTGAGTTTGGCCTCTGCAAACAAAATGAATCTATCAAAGCCTATGGAGCAGGCCTCCTCTCTTCCTATGGAGAACTGATAGTAAGTTTTCAAAAATATTTTTGTCTGATATATGTCTTCCCTAGAAACATTAACAGCTTAGGAATCTGCAATATTTAGCAACAGATGGGCATTGCCAGCAGGGAACACTGGAAGGTAACTCAGAGGCAAATGTTTATAAATTTACTGTACTTTTTGGAGTATAAGACGCACTTACCCCCCTCAAAAGAGCATGAAAATTTGGGTGCATTTTATACACCAAATGTAGCCCTGCACACCCGCCAGACCCCACCCTTTGGCTGTTTTTGGCCTCCACACGTTGCGTTTTATGGTGGTTCCAGCTGGCAGGGATCAGTGGCGGGGAGATCCCCATCGCCTGGAACTGCCCGAAAATGCGACACACAGAGGCCAAAAACGGGGCATGTGAAAATGCGATGCGCGGAGGCCGAAAACACAACGCCATGGTCTGTGGCAATCCCTGCAGCCTGGAACAGCTGATTGGGGGGTATTCTGGGTGGCCGATCCACCCGCCAATCAGCTGCTCCTGCTGAATCAGGCTGCGATAATATGCTGAAGCTGACCAGGCTGTTTGCTATTTGCTGCAAGGATGCTAGCCAGATGAATACCGATAGAGGCAATTTTTTTTCCTCCCCATAATTTAATGTGCGTCTTATACTCCAGAGCAACTTATACTCCAAAAAATATGGTATTTTAACATGAAATAAAACTCTTCACAGGGTCTTAATGATGAACAAGATACTTCTCATCAACCCACTGTAATAAAAACTCAGATTGGTCATTGTTTCAAATATAAGGAACCCTTGACTTAGACTCATTTGTTTAGTTGACCATTCAAAGTTACAAGAGCAAAAAGCATGACTTATGACTAGTATTCATACTTATGACTATTGTACAATGGTGGGTTTCAACTGGTGTTACCACCGGTTTGCTTCATGCGTGTGCTTCGTGCATGCATGCCAAACTTGTGCTCCGCGCAAGTGCAGTGTATTATGTAACAGCTGAGATGCAGCAATCTGCTCTGCCACGCCTTTCAGCTGGGCTAAAAATGACAGAATATAAGGTATGTATAACACAGGGACGGGTGGGAGGGCCAAGCTAACCGTCAGAGAGAACCAGTTCGCTCTCAGCTCACCATCACTCGTATTGGCTCACCCGAACCAGGCCGAACCGGTAGAAATCCACCATTACTATTGTAACATCTCTGTGGTCACATGATCAAAATTCAGATGTTTGGGAACTGGCTTGTATTTATGATGATTGCAGTGTCATGTGGAGGTCATGTGGTCATGTGATCCCCTTCTGATAAGCAAAGTCAAGGGAGAAGCCAGATTCATTTAACAACCATGTTATTAGCCTCACTAATGCAGTGATTCGCTTAACAACTGTGGCAAGAAAGGTTATAAAATGTAGCAAAATTACTTAACTAGTGTCTTGCTTAGCAATGGAAAATTTGGGGCTCAATTGTAGTCATAAACCAAGGACTATCTGTGGCTTGGAT
Source organism: Arizona elegans (assembly GCA_022577455.1). NCBI lineage: Eukaryota > Metazoa > Chordata > Lepidosauria > Squamata > Colubridae > Arizona > Arizona elegans. The sequence continues at coordinate 67,394,922 of JAKOOJ010000007.1, forward strand.
TCAAACCTAGTCATAAGTGAAATAGATCCATTAAAATAAAGGGAACCAGAAGTATCCAGTGGAGTGTTTTTATGACAATCTTTTTTATTTACAACTAGCTGTACCTGGCCACGCATTGCTGTGGCCCAGTCTGGTGCTTCTGCTGGGTTAAAAGAGCGAGGCTGAAGTTCCAAACTCTCCATGAACATTTGGTGGGCATGGCCAACTCGACGTCACTCACTTTCATCAGTCACATGACAGCCCCCGAGCCATGCCTAGCCAGCTGGTGATTAGGGCAGAGAACCGGTTGCTAAAAAACAATGGGAACCACAAAATCCTCCCTCTCTGTCTCCCCCTCTCTCTTTGTATCTCTCTATGTCTCTCTCTCTCCCCTGTCTGAATCTCTCTATGTCTCTCTCTCTCTCCCCTCTGTATCTCTCTATGTCTCTCTCTCTCCCCCTCTCTCTGTATCTCTCTATGTCTCTCTCCCCCCTCTGTATCTCTCTATGTGTCTCTCTCCCCCCCTGTATCTCTCTATGTGTCTCTCTCCCCCATCTCTGTATCTCTCTCTCTCTCTCTCTCTCCCACCCTCTCTCTCTGTATCTCTGTATGTGTCTCCCCCCCCCCGTCTCTCTGTATTTCTCTATGTCTCTCTCTCTGTTTATCTCTGTCTCTGGCCCGGCCTCTTTTGCATCCCCCGCCATCGTCCTTACCTTTTCAGGCCAGGCCTTCACAGCTCTCCTCACTACAGCAGAAATGGAGGGGGCCCCCTCCATCCTCCCTACACAGATGTTCTCTGGGGGCTTGACGGGGAGACGCATAGCAGGGAAGGGAAGGGAAGGGAGGGAGGGAGGGGGTGCGGCGGGGGTTCGAGGCTGGTTTGGGGCTTCCCGCCTGAAGGAAGAAAGCGGCAAAGCCAGGAGCCATGCACACCCCACTGGATCCCTGCTGCGCAGTTCTCCTCCCCCTCCTGCCAAGGACAGGGGAATGATTAAATCCCCTGCTCTTCCAGGCAAAACGAAGGAGGGCCGGCCATCCTCCCTCCTGGCCGTTTCCGCCCCTCGAAGCCTCCCCGGAGCCCCTTTTCTGCCAGAGGCCAAAATTTTCATGTAGGCTCCATGAACTGCCAGACCACCCAGCTGGGAATCAAAGGTGGCGGTGGTCAAAGGCGACCCCGAGGCTCCAGTTGCCTCCATCTCCTGCTCACCGACCAGATTCGCATAGCACCGGTTAGCGGCTGGTCTTTCTGACCTCGGGGCCTGTGGTAGCGGTGGGCCAGGCACGATTCAGGCCAGGTGAGGGACGGAGGGTTCCCGCTCGGCAGACCGAGGCAGCCTTGTTGCCAGGTGTTCTTTGGAGGGAGCCCTGAGAGCGGCTGGTGAGAGGGATGGGCAGCAGTGGCGTGCGAGGCTAGTTTGTGGGGTGGCCAGGGGAGGGGGAGGTCAGAGCCAGGGTCAGGCGGGCCCCACCCAGCCATAGAAGTGCCAGCTGCAAGGGCTTCCTGGCGGGGAGCCGGCTGCCTACCTGCTGAGCCTGGTGGCAGGATATGGCCCTCGGGCGTTTCTGCCTTCCAAATGCGCAGTTTCTTGGAAGCAATATGGAGACTCTAAATATAAGGAGCAGAAATCTGTTGAGCGTAATCAGGGCTGGGAGGCTGCCATGTTGGTTTTACATCCAGCAGATGGCGCTGTTTTTCAATGTTTGTCAATGTCTTTCAATGTTTTCCAATGTTTTTCATGTTTTTACCTGTCACAGGTGTGCCATGTATATAATATAGGTATATATAAACATGCCTGTAGTTGAATGCAACGTTGTGTCAAAATTTGAAAGCAATTGGTGAAGAGCATTCAGAGATGTGCGGTTATGTACAAACGGACATTTACATTTTTATTTATATAGATATGCATAAAAATATGCAACACCTGGAGAAAGGAGTGGGACCTCAGTTGTCATCTTGATTTCTTTGATGTCCCTCTGTCCCACCCCATGGATGCCCTCGAATTAAGTTAGTTCTGATTTAACTGTTATTAGGGGACTTAGCATACAGGCATACTGAGGTTCAATTTTTCCCAAATTAGCAAAATTTACAGTAATTCAATTGAATAGATGAGATTTACAGCAAGTCATGCCTATTTTAAATCCTGTTGTTTTTATTGGACCTGTTTTAAATTCGATGTATTTTTACAGAGACATAAAGTGTGTGAAATGCATATACTGCTGGCCACTGCTGGATGCGATGCCAGCTATCATAGCTGAGAATTACGGAAGATGTAGTCCAACATATCTTTAAGGCACCACTTTGGGTTCACTTGCCTGCCTTAGCTGAAGTTATCCGAAATGATTCCAGTTGTAACATTGCTGTTAAATATACTATCTGTTTATAAAGCAATGGATAGCCAGTGTTTTTGAAAGAAGGCCAATTTCAGAGTTCATTTTCTCTAGAAACTCGGTTTTGCCCTTCAAATGGGAGGTGACATTTAAACATTCTCTATCTGAACGAGTGGTAGGTTTCAAATTTTTTTACTACCAGTTCTGTGGGTGTGGCTTGGTGGGCGTGGCATGGCTTGGTGGGTGTGGCTTAGTGGGTATGGCAGGGGAAGGTTACTGCAAAATTCCCATTTCCTCCTGATCAGCTGGGACTCAGGAGGCAGAGAATAGATGGGGACGGGGCCAGTCAGAGGTGGTATTTACCGGTTCTCAGAACTACTCAAAATTTCCACTACCGGATCTCCAGAACTGGTCAGAACTGGCTGAAACCCACCTCTGATCTGAACCCATCACTTACCATGCCAGTGAATGCGATGTCTCTTGAACTTTAAAAAACTGACCAACACACCCAGTTTTGCGCTATATTTTTTTACTGTATGTTCAGCTGTTCTGCATTATATACAATGAATTTTATGTTAACACCCAGGCTGGAGTTGAGCCCATGTACAATAAAATTTAATGGCCCACAGTTCCCAGCTGGCAGGCGTTTTCACTCTGCATGCTTCGTTTGCTGAAAAACAAACCTCCCTTCATTGTGAAAGGTTATGTGGGGTCATCAAGCACTTTTTAAGCATATCTTCCCACTGCACGAATGAAAGGTTCAGTAAGAAAAGCTGGGTCTGAGATTATAAAAACTTTTCAGCATGTATTCGTAAGCTTTGAGCATTATATATCTGTATATTATTACGAATGGATCTGGTTTAAATTTAAGGAATATTCACAGGGAGAATTGACTCAACATCATGCAATTGCAAATGAAATAATTGAGCTAAAATTCAACATTTGGAAGAGAATTAAGGCTGCTTTTTCGCCGACTTTGGGAGATATTATAAGTTTCAAAAGATAGAGATGTCCTCGGGTTAACTTAACTCCTCGTGATTGCTATACATGACCAAAGGCAGGGCTTCTTGGTAGCAGCCTCCCATTGCCTTCATTAGGGAATATATTTTTTTTTAGTTTCCCAGTTTAATTTACCCCTTTGGAATTTCTTAGTGATATCCATCCAGCTTCAACTAGATCTGATTCTGAATAACTTCTGAGCATGGAAAAGATTAGGCAGGGGTCAAATTAGAAACCAACAGTTTTGACACAACAAAAATTAAATTTGGGCTTTGTTGAGTCATATTACAATGCCATCACCATTTCTGGAAAGACATCCCCTTCCTTCCTTCCTTCCTTCCTTCCTTCCTTCCTTCCTTCCTTCCTTCCTTCCTTCCTTCCTTCCTTTCTTTCTTTCTTTCTTTTTGTGACACTTCCAATAAGAGTCATAATGTGAGGACACAGGCAGGGATGTATCTCTGGAACAGCTTTTCATAACCTGGACACCATCCAGATTCATGGATGTCAGCTGCCAAAATCAAATCTCAGCAATAGTTATTCTGCCTGGGACTCCTGGGAACTGAAAACTCATATATCTGGAGAGTGCCAAGGCTGGGTAAAACTGTTTTGAAGGCTCTTTTCCCCCTCTTTTTGGAAATTAAGAAATACGGTAGCAAGGACTACCATAGTTGTAATGGCAGACTGAAGACAGCTCTACTTTTGTGGAGTCAACAACAGTGTTGAATAGAAGAAATGGTGAATTGAACAGCTTCTTGGAACTCCTCTCTGGATCAAGGAGACAACAATGATCACCCACACATTTGCGCCATGAAGAACCTCCTAATGAAGCGATAATAAAATAGCCACCTCCAGCTGATTTGATAGTTCTGGGAGCCAGGGACAAAGCCATCTTGCCTAAGGCATGGGAAAGCATCTTCAAAGAGACATTGGATTCTCCTACTTCCTCTCTTATGTAATCTAGGAAGTTGCTCATTATTAATTTATTAGAAGTTAAGAACCTTCCAAAGCAGTGGTGGGATTTAGCGGGTTCGTGCTGGTTCAGGCTGGTTTAGGCGAACCGGTTAAATTGCTGGCTGGCCTGTCCCCTCCCCTCCCTGCCCCTTCCAGGAGTCCCCACACATCCCAATTTTGTTCCCAGGAGGCTGCAGGAAGCCTACTAGGCCCAAAACGGAGCATGGGGGTGCGGCACAGGCCCCCCATGGTCCATTTTTGCTCCCAGGAGGCTGCAGGAAGGCTACTAGGCCCAAAATGGGGTGGGGGTGGGGGTGCACCCCCCCGTAGCATGTTTTTGCTCCTGGGGAGTGTAGAAGGCTGAGTGCTGCCTGTCACACACCCCTGGCCACGCCCACCATGACCACGCCTACCCAGCTAGTCATTAGGGCAGAGAACTGGTTGTTAAATTATTTTAATCCCACTACTGTTCCAAAGGATATGCTTTATTATACTGAGATTCTCCTTCTGCTCTGGATGAAAGAAGTTCCATATAAGTTTAAGAATTAAAAAGAAAAATTTTACTTTTTGGAAAACAGAAAGGTTTGCTGACTGGAAAATAAACAGATGATAGGGGATTTTGAAGATTGACTAGAGGGAATTTGAAAAAATTAAGTATAATTAAAGGAGAAAAGATCCAATGGAGCAATACTATTTGACTATAGAAGAAATTAAGGCTGTTAGGGAACATTGTACTCCGATATTATTACTCCGAACACTGTACACTGATGCTATAACAGAGGATATAGAAGAATCACAGATTTTAGTGGGTAACACAGAGAACGAGACTGATGGAATGTGGATTTGGACTTTTTTTAAAAAAATGCAAGATTACAAAAGTGACATGGAAAAAAGACACTGTGGGTCTGAAAATAAATTTTAAAATGTCAGAATATGACATGGAGAAAGATGATGCAATGGATTTACAAATAAAACCAGTTGATATCTTAACAAGTAAAAACAATTATGAATAATAACTCAGAACAATTGTTTTGAAAACTTTTTTATTTTGGCTTTACAAAAGGGATGTACTAAATTACTGAAATGATTCCTGAAAGGAGACAAAGAAAAAATGATAAGAAATCAACCTGTGGGATGTTATTTTAAAGGATTAAAAACCAAACTTTTAAAAAGTAAACAGAGGGATTATAAAGTATACTTATTTGACCAAGACCAAATAATATATACCAGTTTATGATAGCTATAAATGGATTTTCTTTTTTTTTTATACTAAAACTGAACAATGAAACTTTAAAGATCTGTTTATAAGTGGGGAGATATTTATTTTGTTTTATTTCTTAAAGAAAGTGATCAGTTTATATAGTGGATTTATTTGATTAAAGTTAATGTGTTAGTGCAGTGGTGGCTAACCTTTTTGCCATCGCGTGCCAGGAGGGGGGGGAGGTTCGCACGCGCGTGTGCCCGCACCCATAATTCTATGCACCGTGCCCTGCACATGCACGCACAACCCCCCTCCCCCCCCGCTCCTGGCACGCGATCGCCTGGTAGGCCTGTTTTTCTTTCTCACCTGGCTCCAGATCCTCTCTATGCATCTGGGAAGTGCGGAAAAACCCTTTTCCACTCCCTCGGAGGCCCTCCGGGAGTCTCTGGAGGCTGGGGACAGCAAAAATCATCACTTTCTGTCCCACTGGGAGTTGGGAAATGGGCCATTTCAGGCCTCTGGAGGGCCTACAAGGGGGTGGGGAAGGCTGCTTTCACCCTTCCCAGATGCATAGAGAAGATCTGGTGCCAGGTGAGAAAGAAAAATGGGTCTTCCCCACGTCCCACCCCCCCACAGGCCCTCCGGAGGCAGGAAACAGCCTGTTTCACTACTTCTGGTGGGCCCAGAAGGCCCAAAATTAACTGGCTGGCGTGCGCATGTGCGCCAGAGCTGAGCTGGCATGCCCACTGATATGGTTACATATGCTACCTGTGGCACGCATGCCATAGGTTCGCCATCACGGTGGTAGCGTGTATGGGGTGTTTTACTAATTCTAATAGCTTTTACTAAATTTTTGTTGATTAGTATCAAGTGATGACTTTTTACAATTTGATTTGGGGATGAGATATCGGAGGAAGAGTTTTTAAAAAAATATTCGAGAAGGTGTTATGTTTTAACACCTGGAGAAGTGACTGGGGAGAAGGGAAGTCATCTTTTTTCCTTTTTAAAGTGTCTTTGCACCTCTATTTTTCTTTACTTTGCTTTTTATATTTTTCTTAGTTCATATTAGTCTTTTATCTTTGTACTTATAAACTTTCATAAAGTTAT